>CM061049.1:34714718-36040559 GCA_030762985.1 Adelphocoris suturalis
CGCTCCACTTACTCTAATGAAACCACTGGGCAAGTGGTGAAGAGGAAATTGTGGTGGATGCCCAGAAATCTTCCACCGTTTCCCTCCCATAAGGTTCCATGCATCTTGATACTTTACCCTGGGGACCAGGAAAATATTTCACTATACCGGAGAAATAAGTTCTATGATATCCTTCCTACAGGTCTTCCTATTTATGAGAGATTTAAATATTCAGAAGTATGAATTATATCAATATTACTCATTATGTAAATTCGTACTAGAGTTGCTTAATCTATAACTGATGGTGTCCGTGATTTAAATGGGTTATCTGTCACCCGAAACCCTAAAAATATTCGGGACCAATGTTGTCTTGAGTAGGGGTAGACCATTCCGCGAGTAACAACACAAGGATAGGACTCGCAGTGGGATCGAAACGGATCGGTACCTGTTCCCATTTATACAGATCCACACGGATTGGAACAAAATCACCATGCTCGCACTGATGGTTTGGATCTGCTCAGAGTTATTTAGGAGTTAATGAATCTGGAACCAGCCGCATTTCGTCGAGGTAATCACTGAAAAAAAGTTGAAGCCCTGCAGCATGATAGGATGAACGAATCGTTCCTAAATTACTGTATTATATTATGTTACATTTTTCTGAAATTTGAACACTGAGAACTAAAAAATTGTTATCTACCAATTTTATGTCAAAACAACTTGTTCTAAATAACATTCAGCGATTCAAAAATAAATTCGGGATTTTTATTTTTTATTTTTCAGTTTTACAGATTTTTCAGCAAATATTTATGAAATTCAAGTAAACGATGCTGTATACATTTTTTCAATGTTCTAGTTCATTTTTAATAAACTTTTTTCACTACAGTTTTACTAACTAATATTTAAATGTAACGACTTTCAACCGTTTTCAGTGATTTTCTGAAATTTGACCAATTTAATGTGTTCAACAAATTCTGGCTAACGAACTCATCCTTTTTTTTTTTTTTTTTTTTTTTTTTGTAAAGCTCGATTTTTGGCTCATGAACTGTTTCATTATTTCAATCCTAAGGAGACTTGTCGTCTGGACTGAAAAATAATTATATAGGTACATAATATGTATTATATATTATATATTTTATTAAAACACCTACCTATTTTGTTGGGGTTTTCGAATTTCCTATTTGATTAACCCAGCGGTCTCCTACAACGAAATTCTTTCTTCTTCTATAGAACGGACCAAAGTGTCCTGCCACACGATACCTTTTATTTGGGAAAAACCTGACTCGGGATTAATACCGGATCGTAACGGAAAAAATACCCGATACCGCCTTGGATCGGAACGGTTAGTTCCGATCTTCGAAACTGGTGGAGCGGTCCATCCCTAGTCTTGAGACATGAAGCCCATAATGAACGGAAAGGTCGTTCGTTCAAATCTTTAGTTTTGAAATTAGCCTTCAGAATTCCCAGCCCGGCGTAAACCTCTTTTGTTTTATTAAGGCTACCACGTAAAAGTGCTGGTTGGTGGATGAGTCTTTATTTTTTTCTCATTTTATTCTTCGAGCTGTCACGAGTGGCGTGTGCCATAAACAATTCAGAGCTTACTTACCTCCATATTTATTTTTTATTATTTTATTTTATTTATTTATATTTTTTTAAGTGCTTTTGTACAAATATACATATAGGTGGAACTGGTGTTGAAGTTGGTCTGAGAGTGGTTAGAAAAACCCCAACACGTGCCGATGTTCTCATTGTACTAAAATTGTGTATGTTTTTCACAAAACAAATGTATACCAAAAGTTGAATTAACTGAAAAAATGCTGCAAATTATTACACAGAGATTCATTATTTCTATATTGTATATCTCTTCTACGCAGAACACTAACTTGTCTGTATTAATAAACGAATCATCGCAGGTATGTATTATGTCTGCATAGATGAAGACGCCTACCAAAGAGAAATTGATAAAAATTAAATAACACGCCTAAGTTTAATTAATAAACTTTCCAATCACGAGCTGATGATGCAGTGCCCTGAATTGGCTAAACCGCGGTAGTGGAGAGTTTGCCACTAGCTTGCTCCAAGCCTATCATTATTTAGTGATCATTGATAAAACTTAGTGAGTTCTCCCAAAAAATCGTTTTTTGTCGCAGCTCTAATATAGCACTTAGTGAAACGGAAGATCGTACGACTGATTTTATTTAATTTGTTTGGTAAATAAATTTATGTAAATGATAAAAAAAGTTCCAGTCATGCAGCATGATCGTATGAGCGAGTTTTCGTAAATCATCGTACTATATTAAGTTAAATTGTTTTGAAATTTCAGAACTTCAAGTGAGAAAAAATTGTTAACTACCAAATTATGGCAGTAAAACTCCATCTAAATCGTTTTTAGCGATCAAAATTCAAAAAAAGAATTTAGATTTTTGGATTTTTTGCAGTTTTTATATATTTTTCGGCAAATATGAATGAGATTTAAGTACATTTTTCAGCCTAAATTTCCCCATAATTTTTTAATGTTCTAGATCATCGTTAATAACCATTTGTTGGCTAAAACTCGGCTAAAAATATAAAATTAACGATTTTTAGCCGTTTTTAGTGATTTTTCTAATCACATTCTTGAATTTTGACCAATTTAATGTGCTTGATTTTTTAGCGAAAGAACGGAATTACAATACTAATAATAACGACGATGACTCTTTTTCTGACGACATTGTAATAAATTATTCATACGAGGAAATATGCGGTATAAGAAATCTACGATAGTTTAACATGAGAAGGCACGAACTATATTGCCGTATAGCTCCATAAACTGAAGCTTCAGGCTTAGCGGACGCTATAAAATACATGAGAATCGCTTCTTCACCAACCTGTTGAGATTTCAAAGTACATTTTTCGCCAGATATGATGCATTTATCCAGGGACCAGCGAAAAAATCGATTATTTGATTTGAAACACTAATATTCAAAATATTAATTTGTAATAATTGAAATGATTATTTATTAAACATATTATGCTACAGTAAGATCCTGAAATTCGTCAAAACTAGTATTATATGGACTCCTACTACAATTATTTTGCTCATAATGAGTAACTTATACGTCAGTTCTCATCAGAATATTTTCAAGGTATTGTTTAATTTGCCTACTCTTTACGCCTAATTTGTTCATTGCTGTCCACTGAAAAATGAATAGAACAAGTAGTTGCAATTTCTACATTAGTATTACATTCCCTTCGGCTCTTGTTTTTCCACTGCTCGCTAACGCAATTATTCATGGCAAAGCTGTAAAGAATGTCAAAATTTTTTATTATTTTTGTTGCATTCAGAAACTAAACAATTCGACTTTATGAGACTAGTCTTGACTAGAGAGCCGAATATATCTACATTACTGGCAGGTGGCTGACTAATTTTCCACCACCAGAATGGGCGTTCAAGCACAGTCTATTCTCTTTCCACCATACCCCCACCGATTAAGACCTGTAGTCGGCGCATGCGCATGATGCACTTACTCTGGTATCAAAGGACGTGTAGAGCCCATGCGGGTATTTAATCATCCCTTGCTTCCCCACTTTTCCCTATCTAGATACCTTCCTTCAAGCCTCCTTCTGTCTGAAGGCTCTGTCAAACAGTACGCGGGCTGTAGTGGACTCTGAACCATAAGGTTTTGCATTAGAGCGAAATGGTTAGGGATGGTTGGGGATGGTTAGGGATGGTTGAGGATGGTTAGGGATGGTTAGGGATAGTTAGGGATGGTTAGGCCATCTCAACTGCCCATGCGGTTCAGTTGAGACTGCTGCAGGCAGCAGGCAGATTGTGAATTTCTCTCACCCATACTGCAGAGGGCAGAGTGAAAATGAGCGGTAGAAGCAAAAAAATCAATGAAAATTGCATTGGTCTTCTGTGGGAGTGCAGTTTTTCAATTTGATTTACGTATTCCTGACTATGTTTACTTCGGTAGGTATTTAGTGCAGTTTTTAACATGGATATGTTTTTGGGCTGGGGGTCATTCTAAAATTTGCGTAACGACACCAAAATTTGTGACGACCCGGCACTTAAGATTATTATTACCTCAAAAAGTGAAGGCTAGGTAGAATTTCTATTGATTTTTCACGTACAACCAATGACTTACTAGGGAAGAGTAACTCCCACAGTTTTCATAGTAGGAAAATCGTTCACCACTTTTTGGAATGCTCTCATTTTATTACAACATCTCATGACCTCTAAGCCATTGTAGTGTCAAGGAATACTGATTTATTGCTCTAAGTTATAAACTAATATTGTTTTGTAACCATAATGGAATAATCTTGTGAAAAGAAGGCACTACATGGTTGGTATACAATTGAGTAGTAGGTACCTACTGGTAAGCAGTAGGTACTAGACATAACCATGATCTTTTGTTTTTCCCATCAAGGGAGAAATTAAAATGCTTGATTTGATCTGAAAATGGGGTTTGAAATATACGTTTGCGTGATCTACGTAATTTTGACATAGATATGTCTTTTGGCTGGGGGTTAAGGAATTTTGGTTTGATTTACATCAACCTGACTATTTTGCTCCAGTAGGTATTTAGTTGAAATAATAACCCACATGAACGGAGAGTACCTTTAAGCAACTAAAACACTGATTGCAAGGTACATTACGATAACATAGGTACCAATCCACTTTTTCCTTTCCCAGCTTGTTACTGAGCTGAAGGATGGCAAAACAAGTAATTCTTCTTTGTCAGAGCCAGCTCTGATATATGATGACAGTGAAGGAGAAAGTCACACTGGTTCGCCGTCAGTTTCTTGTTCTGGTTGACCCTCTAGTCCGCCTTCTGTTCGACAGGACCTTGATAGCACATGGTTATATCGCTATGATAAACTCTAAATCCTAACACACATTATAATTTATTGCTCAGTGATATTAATTACTCCGCCGTAGTTTGTGTTACCTCTTCAGCAAGGCGTACTGAGATATTGCTGCTCCAAACTTTGTTTTCCTTCACTAACAGTGCATGGTGTTATCACTTGTCCAATCTTAAAACCCTCTCATTGTACGTTCATATAGGAAAGTTCCTTCACCATATTTACGTACCTCACCTCTCAAAATCTCCACGTTAGAACATCTAGTAGGTAGATAGTCTGTGCGAACACAAACGAACACAGTCTAAGTATGCTTTCTCAAAAATTAATCTAATATATAAAATTCTCGTGTCACAGTTTTTGTTGCCATACTCCTCCGAAACGGCTTGACCGATTTTGATGAAATTTTTTGTGCTTATCCGGTATCTATGAGAATCGGCCAACATCTATTTTTCATCCCCCTAAATGTTAGGGGTAGTCCACCCCTAAATGTTAGGGGTAGTCCACCCCTAAATTTATTTTTTATTTTTTAGACAAAATTTTTGATTTCTATTTTAATTAACGTCTGCCAAGTTGGGTGGGCAGTATAACTTCCTCAAGCGAGCGAAGAGAAGTTAAACCCACAGAAGTTAAACCTACCCTTAGAGATCTACCGTTTGCGAGCGAAGCGAGCAACATCCCCTACATGTTTCAATTGTAATACATTCCATGTATACAGCCACACTTTGCGAGCGAAACGAGCAACATTCCCTACATACCACACTTTGCGAGCAAAGCGAGCAACATTCCCCATATGCCACACTTTGCGAGCGAAGCGAGCAATTTAATGGGGGGTCCAGGGGCTTGCCCCCCGGCTGGACGTGGAGGCGAGCGGAACGAGCCGGAGCGGCTAGTAAAAATATAAATAAAACCCATGAGAAAAAAGAAAAAAAAAACTGTTTTCCTTCTCAAACTGCCCCAGCACTATAACCAATCATTGAAGCTACTTTCGGCTGGTTTCATTCGATTCAGAACATCATAAGCTATGTGGAAATTATTAATAACGCTTTTAGAACGCAATAACTGTATAATGGAAGAAACAATGACAAATCGAACATAATTCGAGATCCTGATGAGAAGAACGCTCTGTTCCTGTTCAGTAGCTACACTTAGAAAACCTTAAATGTATTGAGATCTTTGTCAGGAAACGCCGCTTTCTTTTGTAAGGGCCACTTTCAGCTACAACTTACCTATGTAGCGGAGTTTGGCCAAACTCCATTAAATATAATCTCCAGGATCAAACCTTGGCGTTTTTCACCAACCCAAAACTCGGTTAAACCCAGTTTGGAATAATCGAGTTTCCTTAACGGAGATTCGGCAAACTGTCCAATGAAAACATGGACAATTTGAATCGACAATTTGAAACATAACAAGAAAATAAAGCAGTGAATCACTACCATGACCAATTATTACCCGCGCCGTTTTTATCTAGTTACCTAGTTACCATCTACCTAGTTACTATCTAGTTTCCATCTAATATTCTAGTACGTGTTTGGAACTTGTAACGTAAAACCTATTGAATTTTTTTAATATCATTAATATTTTGTTCAATCTCATTTATAATATTCGTTGATTTTTTTGCTGTTATTTTACATAATTTATAATATTTGTTGATTTCGATCGAGTTCGAATTCGTATTGAGCGGCAGTATACCTACCTATCGAAATCAAACTGTAGGTATCAGCTGTTGGTGCGCGGCCATATTGCTCGATATCATTGTTATCATGGCTAAACGGAGATTGGCAAGTGTAATTGGCCCGGGCTTGGGAGATTAACCTCAAACCACCTCGTTAGGAGTTTAAACTCGTAAAGTGGTTTGGTGAAAGACGATGAACTGGAATCTCTGTTATTTTCCAATCTTTTCTTACTTAAACTTGTTTATGTTGTTGGTGAAAGTGGCCCTCAGCCTGTGTAACCATGAATGCTACAACCATGGTTGTTTACCTATTGGATGAATAATTTTGTGGTTCTTAAATGTTTACTGAAGGTACCCTTAGACAAGACTCGTCCCTGACCGGGTCCAGACCTCTAAAGCCCTTGTCCCCTCAGGCAAGGACAAGAAAAAAATGCTCGAGATGGTTTTGGCGTCTGGGGCGCTACCTCGCGAGAGCGGACGAAGTGACTGATGAGAGTTTCTCCCCATCTTTCTCCAGCATCGCCAAGTCTAACCCTTCGGCCATTTTATCCCTCACCCCCCTCGCACCCATCTGATGGCAGTCTCGTCATCTCTCGTTATTTATGAAAAGTAGTCCGCTTTTTTTTGCGTCTCAACCCAGAAAACGCTCTCTACCCACAGAATGACGTCAATATAGATGTTGGGAGGACGAAGTTACGTCGTAGCCTCCGAGAGAAATGTCTACCAGGGTTTTATTTTTCTTGCAAATACATTCAAGGGCACCGCCACGTGACTGGCGCTTTTGGTTTCATCACGAATGCGTACGGAATGACCTCGAATTCGGATTGATAATCATTGCATTTATGAAGAACAAGTCGTCATCACTCTTATAAACTTATAGAGATTGCGAGTAAAACTTATACAATAACTGATTGACTGATAAAATTCGTAAACATGAAGTGTTACTTCACAAAAACACAAAACTACACCTCGTGTTACCGGTGTCTAAGGAGTTCACCAACCGAATTTCAAATCTAAAGCTCCGAAATTGTTGAATTTTCGGGAAGTTGGAAATTGCGGGAGTATTTGATATTTTTTCAGGCGGATGAATCGAATCGACTGATCGATTAATCCTCAACAAAGGAAACGGTCGGTCTTTGTTTCCCTTAATCGGCAATAATTAACACAACGGACTCGATTCGTCCACGTGTTCCACGTTCTATGCAAACTGAGGTACCTACTCCTGCTTAACATGTTTTTTTGGTTCCTTCAACATCTCAGATAAAAATAGATTTATTTTTCTCAAAATTCGTGAGGAACCTGGTCAACAAAGACAATAGTTTCAGTTTCTTTTCAAGTGGGTCTGCCAAGTTGGGTGGGCATTATATAGCTTCCTCACATATTGTAACATGGACTTATAGAATAGTTGAAGAACAAAGTAGGTAGGTACCTACCTACCAGTTGAAATGATTGATAAGTCAACATTGAAAGAAAATAATGTTTGCGCTTGCACAGACTACTGTTAATTCAACGGCAATTCAAGTTATAGGGGACCGTCTACAGGCTATCCCGCATAATCCCCGAAAATTTCATCGGAACCGGACTGAAATTTGTTATAGTTTTGGGCTTGACAAGGATTTACCACAGATAGACTTCAGACAGACAGACGCGGGACCGAAATTGATCAGAAAGCTCTGAATCGCAATAAGCAAGTTGAAATTTCAATATTGGAGGACAAAAATGTTTTCGACTTCAATCATGTGAACACAATGTTTCCTTAACTTTCAGTAAGGAAGCAAAACGTGATCCTGAACCGCATATTTTACAAACTCTCCCAAATTTTTGTTCCCAATACAAGAAACTCTCAGTTGATAATAGAGGCTCTTTATATCTCCTTGGCGACCATGTATTACCTATTCACTATATACCGGCCGTTGCTCATATATGTATAAAATGTCCTCTCCCATCCTTCCCTCCACCACTCTATTCCATTTTTATATGCATATATTATTCGTTGGTATTATTATATATCAGAATGGATATTTTATTATTTCTATAAATATTGCATCGTAGTTTGAACCGATATGAGGCCTATCATCTCGAAGGAGACCGAGAAAATGCGAGAGGCGTTATTATTTCGTAAAGCCTACAGCTCTCTGGAGAGTCCACATCTCTGGTTGGTCGAGGGCCGCCGAGTGGTAAGAGGGTTGAAGGACGGAAAATAAAAGGATGAGAGAGGAGAGGAAAAGAGGAAGAACGACGGGAAAGAGGATAAGGAAGGAGCAAAGACCGCTAGGGGTTGTTTATGTTGAGAAAAGGACACTCGCTGCGTGTACGTGACCTGTGACCCCAGACTATTGACTTTAGGACACCTCGCAACGGCTCAGCATGATATTTTGTGGTGAATGCATGATAATGTCATATTACAATTCTCTCTCTGAAAATTTTAGTCAGAATATGGTGAAGATTGCGCGAGTATATTTATAAAGTCTATTCGCCGGTAATTGTCAAAAATCACCTCGGCTTTTGGTGATATCCCGAAGTATCACTGTTTGTCGGGAATTCACTGGTGAATGCTGACAATGACCGAGGCTATTTGGTGAATGTGCAAAATTGAATCTGGAGCCAACAGAAATATGGCAAACACATTTTTATCTTCCTATCAATCAAGTCGATTCGGCAGCGGGAATTTAACTCATTCGAATAGAAAATATTGGCTTCACCACAACTCCCCGTTTAAGAGTACCTCACTTTTGACTAGTCTGGCAGAAGCTAAGAAACACCATTATTATTCGATTTCTACGTTATATTTCGATATCTGCTTTTGAATTCGTTCAGCATGCGTATACGACTATCATGACCTAATCAAAAGTGAGTGCTGTATAGAATATCGGGAATTTGGTCGTTAATCTCAAAGTAGAGGGTATTATCGCCAGGCTTCAGTGACACAATCAACTTTTTTTCTCCATCCACAGTCATAACACCGAATCTCTTCAGACGCCTATAATCACCGCTAAATTTTTACTGGAGTTATTTTCAAATCGGAAATTTCGCCCACAATTCTGTTGTATTTTGATTTTGGCAGGAAAACGGTGATGAAAATTTTTTTTCGGTCGTAAGTTTCGCTAATTTTGTCTCAAAGTGGTCCTGAACATCCTTCGACACACTAGGCACAGACACCATGAATGGCTGTACCAAACGTGATTAAAATGCCTACATTGCAAAGCTATACACAAAAAAGCCGAGATGTCCAAGTTTCATGACATAATCAAAGCAAAAACTCCATAACATGACTAAGTGAGGAAGGAGAATTGAGTTTTCGATAAAACGTCAGAACGGTGCATTCTAATTTCCGCCAAAAATAATAGTTCCAATTGATTAGTTTGGATTTAATCTAATTGGACTCAGAAATGCTCAAAATCACCGCTGCAATTGTGATTTCGTCATGTAGTTTGGTAATCCTGGTGGTTTACTTACTATTCCACAAATGCGCTTACCTTTCAGCTGCTGCGCCCGGCTAAGCCAACAGGCGCCGGCTATCTGCATGCTTCTAAACTCATTCAGGTTCTCTGTGCTAAATGTTTTTTTACGAGCAACATGTAATTTGGTCAATCTGGATGATTGATCGTTGATGTTGATGGCCAGAACCCCACTTCTATTGTCCATGAAATTGTGAAAAACAATATTTGGTTCGGAATTATCCCATCCATCCTTACTTGTTCGGCTTTTGAAATGAATAATGGCTGCGAGAGATTAGATAGTTATGAAATTTATACTTACACCGCTTGCTACCGGAGACAGTCCACAATGACTAGTGAAAGCCCGTAATTTCGCCAGGGGTCATGCTGCCCACCTCGGTAAATCTCAACAATCGCCGGTGATTCTTAGCTTTAACTGATTTCGAGCTTTCACCGTAACATATATGGGAGTCCCGAGAGTAACCCCCCCTCCTACCCACAATTTCTTTCTCCAATTTTTGAGTTTTTGAAGTGAAACTGGAGCGCGTTAACAAGTCCTGGTACATGTAATGCACGATAAACTAGAACAATTGTTTCACCAAAACAAAGAGTACAAGTACAAAGTAGATAAATTACAATTAGTACAAGTAGATAAGATACACTTGTAGATGCTAAGTTTACAAGTGTAGCAGAAAAGAAAAATGGCGTGTGGTGACAACGAACTGAACAACGTCAAGCGGGAAGCTAAAATTGAAGTTTTGTCTGCAAATCATAATATAAAAACGGTGTTTAGTACACGGTAAGGATGTTTATCGTACATGACAAGACGTAATGACTGGAAGAAAGACAAATTATAAACTGAAAAGTGGAGAAACTGTGCATTTGATTTAAACTTATTCTGATGGCTTGCATAATCGTATTTTTCTCCATCATTTAGCGGAATTGATTAATCAGTTCATCAAGTCTTAATGCTGCTGGGTTAGGAATATCGTCTGTAACTTCGAGATGATCTTCACACTTCACTTTGTTTTACAATGATGGAGAGATCCTCAATACCCGATCAGGAAAAAATGCATAGGGTCACGCAGCATTTGAATCTTTCAAAGGTCTCGAAGACATCCTGCATCTCTCGATAAACTCAAAAATATCCACGGAATGAACGTTTATTCGTGGCGGAAAAAATCTTTGGCTTCTTCTACGGTGAATGCTTCTTTCTTGTCTGTATTCTTCAGCAAAATATGATTCCCACGTATTAAACACCGAAAAAGTGTCAACTCACAATGCTGGAAAATAACAAGTTTACAGGTGAACGGTAGGTTAAAAATCGGCCATTTTTTTACAATTGTAAAACAGTGAATTTATCAAAATGATGGGGAAACACTAACACGTAACTTGTCCGAATTCGCCTATACACTTGTTAATTTTCACGGTGCATTACAAGTCTACACTTGTTCCATTATGAAACGCTTGCACACCCATTTTTTACAACTTGTACATAAAATCGAATTGTAACTTTTCACTTGTCGCTTTATGAAATAGGCCCCAGGTTGGCACATATGAATGGAAATTTAGCCTAGGAAATAAAATAATAGTAACACGGTAATTTTTGCAGACAGAATTGTTAATTGATGACTTAGATAAATGTTAAAAATTTAATTTTAATGTGGTATTAGAATACAGGGTGTCCCAGCTATTATGAACCAAGCTTGTAATCTACTTTTAAATTGGCTTAAAGAAAAAGGTTGAATTGTAACTCCCAGTAATTTTTTGCATGATATTACAAAAATTATTTATTATTAGATTAAACATTTTTACTGTGAAACGGGAAATTGCGGGGTCTTGGAACTGTAACGGTGTTCATCCTATTGGGAGGCAGCATCATATATCATATATATCATACGGGGTTTCTTAATTATAGACCAATGCTCTGCGTAGAAGGGATATATAACGGAGAAATAATAAAACTTTTTCTAATAATTTGTAGCGTTTTCAATTCTTTATTCCAAATCACTCTCAATTTTTTAACACAGAATGTGTTTTAGCCATGGACTAGGTAACTAGCCGAAAATGGAACGCGGGATGGGAGCGAAATGTGTGACGGATGATTTTCACGTACAACCGAGCCGTTGGTAGGGAAATGGAATTTCCGCCATTTTAATCGCACAGAAATCGTTCACCATTCGTTGGAAAGCTCTTGATTTATCACGAATTTATTTCGTATTTTTTTTCGTATTTTCATACTATAACTATATAAATTGATGTTATAAATGAATAGTAAACAATGACGCTTGTTTGGTTGTCACTTGGTTGCGCGACAACGCAATTTTCGTAGTTTCATACTATAACTATATAAATTGATGTTATAAATGAATAGTAAACAATGACGCTTGTTTGGTTGTCACTTGGTTGCGCGACAACGCAAACACATTCTGTGTTTCAATAATTTCGTCCGAAGTATGTAAATAGAGGTAACCGGGGGTCCAGGGGGCTTGCCCCTTTTTTTTTTTTTTTTTTTCGTTATTAATTATGTCTAGTTTATTTATTTATTTTCTTCTGGTAGGTGACATCGTCCAGTTATATTTCGATAATGCACCATTGAGTCAGTGTGATAGGTAATTTTTTATGGATCAGCGTACGGAGCAGAAATAATAAACCTTTGTTTAATAATTCGCAGCGTTTTTGTAAAGCCTGTATCGATTAAGCAAAGTTGAAATTAATGATATTTCTCTTCGGATAGCAATTTAATTCATAACGAATGCTCCATCTTAGTCAATCTCACCAGACACCGAAGAACCTAACTTTGATAAATTTATGTCAGTGCCAATAACGCTCTGGAGAGATTACCCCAGTAGCTAATACCGCCCGAGACACTGAAATTTATGTGAGGAACCAACTCTTCGTTCTCCCCATCGAGCTCGTTCAACTTCCACATTACAGAATTTTCCAGGATGAGTTACGTCCTACATTATCGGAATATACCGGAAGAATGTGTAAAGACTTTTTCCCGGATATCAATCCTCATTTTTCCGCCATCTCATATTTTTTCAACTCGCTTTAACGGTGTTAAAATGAAGAAAAAAAAAAAAGTTCGGAAATGTTGATTTAGGCTTCTCGAAGTTTCTCGTAGAGACTTGAAAGTGGTCTACAAATGGGGGAAAAAATGTTGGGCGGATCACGTCGAGTGAATGATGTAAAAGTTGAGGTTTTCGAAGGTTGGGGGGGTGAAAGGGAAAAAGTTAAACGGGGTTGGCCCTTGAGAACAAAATAGGCTGCGAGGCTGGGAGCGAAATTATGAAAAAAAGTGGAAGCTATTATCTGGAGGCGTTGGGGGTTGAGGTAAACACGGAGGTGTTGAGACGGGCGGGTTCTGAAGGCAAACCCGATTAATAAAATACGGGCGACAGAGTGGAGTTTTGAAAGTAGTTCCACAAACACTGTATCGCATTAAGTCATTTATGTGGATTCTCAATTGTCGTTCAATCAATGGGTTGTTTCCTTTCACAATGTCCTGGGTGAAATAGCTATAATGTAAGAATTATCAGTCTAACTGAAACATTATACATCATACAACTAACCGTTATTGAGGTGGTACAGTAGTTTGGGGATTTTTTCTGTATATTTTTCTAATTTCAATTGGATCGATGTCGATTTTTTTTTTTTTTTTTTACCTAACTTTTTGAAGAAATGGGGTATTACAGCCGTTGCGTCAGCGGCACTTGGGGGTGGGGATGCATTTTCTTTGCGTTTCAGAGGGGGTAGAACACATTTACAGTGGTCATTGATTTTCAGATTTCTTCATGTACTAATATACTCATATAATTTATTTTTTCGTTTTTTGCCCGTATTGCGGGCAGGTGGCAATGTTCCCCAAAAGGCAGGGACGATTAACAGGTCATCCTAACCATCCCTAACCATACATTTAGACGTAACCATGACATTTCTGTCAAGCATCAAGTTTTCATGACTCCGTGACGAACATGGGTCACTAATTTTCTTATCAATTTGTGTTCTATTTTGTTGACTAAAGAAAAGTAATGATCTGTATATGCTTCTCTGATCATGTTGTATGGCTGGAACTATTTTTATTGTATTCAAAACCCTTATGAACAAAAATCTTGGAGATACAGTATTTTTAATGTTAAATTTAGACGGTTCTACCCAGTTTCTTTTGAGATGAGGTATTCCGGGCTCCCTGTGCTACTGTCGCGAATCTGATGCATATGCTGTCAGTTTAGTGGTTTATTCTATTTTGTATAAATCAATCAGGTTGAGAAACTGAAATCAACGCTCACTACAACTAATTTGGCATATGATTAATTTCTAAGCATAAGTTTGTTGTTCTAAGAAAAATGCTATGTATGAAACGAGATATTAACAAAGTCCAATAATTTATATCAGTTAGAAAAATAATTATGAAACAAGTAGGTAATACCTAGTAAGAAGAGAAGAAAATAACAAGGGAAGAAAACAAAAATGAATACTCTTCCACAACACCCCCCTCAAAGATATCAGACGGAAAGGTGCAGTTGGTAGGATTCTGCTTAAGTTTCAATCTAGTTTTAAAAAAATTTCTATTTATTATTCTGAATTGATAATTTCATAGATGGAAAGAGATGGATTATTTTGATCGATTTCAAAGGCATATTATTCAAAATTATGGACCGAATTCATTTGTTTACAAAAAAAAAGATACCTTTTACGTTAGTTATTGAACAAAATTATTTCGTAACAGTAATTTATAATAAGCTTGGGAACAAGCAATATTTATGAGCTTTTTGTAAAAGTATCGGAACTCATCCCTTAGATGGAGTGACAGATTATTTCTTCAGTTATTGGCTTAAGAACCAGGAAGTCATCTTTAACTTCACATAAACAATTATTTTAGATGGCATAATAGCGCGTGGTGTGATCGGGGCAACCTCTATGATCAGTTATCACGTAGCTACGCCCAGAGAATCGCCGCCTGTTTGGACGTGGAGAATAGAGGGCGTCCCGTTTCATCCCCAAGTGTGGTTTGGGAGGCTCCCTTTGCCATCGCATGCTCCTGAACTATTAGCCCTCGAGGTCTAAGAGCTGGCCAACTCTGGCTGTCAGTTCTTTCCCACCGCCACCCGCCGCGAGTCCTCGGAAGAAGGGCACGGCGCCAAATAGCTGCTTCCAATCATAATCAAAAACCTTCCGACTCCCCTCCTTTTTTGATCAGATGAAGCTGCCAATGATACCCTCGCCTGCTCAACAATCACGAAAGGTCAGATCCGTTTTGATATCTTTACTCAGGGAGATTTCTGTAGTTTGGTGTTTCGACGCTTGTTTTAGTCGTCATGCGAGTTCGTCACGATTGGCGAAATCTTTTCTATTCCAATAACTTAAATCCGTGTTTTAAAAGGACTCTCTTATCCTATCCATCATCCACATCGCATGCTAACAATATGCTTGGTTCACGTGTATTTTGAGAGGTGGGTTTCAGCACAAAAATGGTAATGAATGGTACCCGTAAACTTAACACTTGGAATGATCGCCATTCACATTAACCATGAATTACCCGGCTAGATGAGACGATAATGCGTTACTGCGAACGATGACGTTGCCTGCTCAACAATCATATCCTATTACCCAGAGCCTCTCGAACAGTTCCGTCACGATTGACGAAATCTCTACAACACCAATAACCTGTTTAGCATATACCTAAATTGTGGCCCATCAGGGCTGCTATATCCTATCTATAATCCACATCTCAAACAAGCTGTTATCTCGTTTCATTTGGATTTTGATGTTTTCTGTGATCCAGTAAACCAATGAAAATGAACTGCCTATGCACCTAATAAATGCAATTATGGATTACCCATGTATTCCATAGATTACACAGATTACTTGGCTAAATGTTGCTGAGAAAGTTACTGTTCCCTGCTCAACAATCACGAACGGTCAAATTCGTTTTGTTATCCTTAACCATAGCCTCTCGTATAATAGTTTTGTCATGAATGATGAAATCTCTTCAACGCCAATGACGTGATTAGCACACCCCCTAATGATGATTCTAACAGGGCTGCTTTTATCGTCAATGATGTCATCCGTTGCATACCTTCCAGCAGTGAATTCTCCAGTTCATCCAAAACTGTTGGTCGTGTTTAAGGCTGAAATACAGTTACTATAGGTAGATGTGATGTCGGACTATAGTGTACTAAAGCATCACACTGAATATATTATTTCAGACAGTTTCAGACATTTATGTACATGTGGTAGGTATTACATCACAGCGGTACTAATTCCACGTATGGAATGCGGATCATGGACCCCGATGAGTGTAAGACGAAAAACGGCACTCAAGCACTAAGCTGCTCAAGCCCTTCTTGGAACTGTGCAGAATCAGTCACGAATGTTCATTGATTAGTTATCGAAATGTATGTGAACTTAAGAAAAGAAACGGAAAAATAATACCATCACAAAACTTTGTCAAAACTGTAATAGGCCGTACAGAATTTGTACTATCTTTGTGAAAAACGTTTGTGGTCCGATTTCCAGGATCTCATTTTCAATCCGTAGAACTAATCATGATAAAGCATACTGCGTAATGATTTCATCATTTGCATACCGTCCAGCACTAAATCCTCCAGTCCATCCATAACTGGTCGTATTTATGGCTGAAATACGGTTACTAGGTATACGTAATGTCGGACTATTGTGTACTAATGCATCACACTAAATATATTACTGTTTCGTTAACAAAATCTGGACAATGACAGTTGTAAATGTGGTATGACATCACAGTGGTACTATATCCACGTATAGAATGTGGCTCATGGATCCCGTTGTGATTGGATGCTTGAAAAAGGCACTCAGGCACCTAGCTGCTAAAGCCCATCCTTCTAGAACGGTGCAGAACTTGTCACGAATGTTCATCGATAATAAGTGATCGCAACGTATGTGCACTTAAGAAAAGATTGGTTCTTAATTAAATCTGGACAAAGGAAAAATACTCTGTTTATCTCGGATACTCTCACAAAACCTTGTCAAAGCTGTAATAGGCCGTACAGAATGTGTACTATCTTCATGAAAAATTTCCAGGATCACATTTTCAGTTCATTGAACTAATCATGATGAAGCATCCTGTGTAATGATGTCATCCGTTCCATACCTTCCAGTAGTAAATTCTCCAGTTCATCCAGAACTGTTGGTCGTGTTTAAGGCTGAAATACAGTTAATATAGGTAGATGTGATGTCTACTATTGTCTACCAAACCATCACACTGAATATATTATTGTTTCATCAACAAAATCAGGACAATGATAGTTGTACATGTGGTATTACATCACAGTGGTACTAATTCCACGTATGGAATGTGGATCATGGACCCCTATGTGAGTGGATGAAGAAAAACGGCACTCGGGCACCAAGCTGCTCAAGTCCTTCTTCTTGGAACTATGCAGAATTAGTCACGAATGTTCATTGATTAGTGATCGCAACGTATGTGCATCCAAGAAAAGATTGGTTCTTATGTGGACAAAGGAAAAATACTGTATTTATTTCGAATACTATCACAAAACTTTGTCAATGCTGTAATAGGCCGTACAGAATGTGTACTATCTTTGTAAAAAATGTCAAGTTGTAGTCCGATTTCTAGGATCTCATTTTCACTTCATTGAACTACATAATCATGATGAAGCATCCTGTGTAATGATGTCATCCGTTGCACACCTTCCAGCACTAAATTCTCCAGTCCATCCATAACTGGTCGTATTTAAGGCTGAAATACGGTTACTAGGTAGATGTACTATAGATTACTGATCATAAAATCAGGACAATGACAGTTGTACATGTGGTATGACATCACAGTGGTACTAATTCCACATATGGAATGTGGATCATGGATCCAGTTGTGACTGAATCGTTGACAAAGGCACTCAGGTTGCTCAAACCCTTCTTTTTGGAACGGTGCAGAACTTGTCACGAATGTTCATTGATTATTGATCGCAACGTACGTGCACTTGAGAAAAGATTGGTTCTTAACCAAATCTGGACAAAGGAAAAATACTGCGTTGATCTCGAATACTATCACAAAACTTTGTCAAGGCCGTTGAGAATGTGTACTATCTTCGTGAAAAATGTCACGTTGTAGTCCGATTTCTAGGATCTCATTTTCAGTTCATTGAACTAATCATGATGAAGCATCCTATGTAATGATGTCATCCGTTGCATACCTTCCAGCAGTAAATTCTCCAGCTCATCCAAGACTGATGGTCGTGTTTAAGGCTAATACGGGAAAGGGGGCAGAGAGAACATAAATTCCCCGGAAGCCCTCATCATCCTCGTTCCGGGGCTCCCGTTCCCGCATAATTAAAGGATTTCTGTCCTTTAATGAGGCGAGTGAGGAGTTTCAGAACTTCGGCTGCTCCGGTTGAATGGCCGTCAGGTGCCGCCAAAGTTTCTCCGAAGTTCCTTGATGTCATTCCAGTCGTCTTGTCTAATCTGTCTCAGCCTCTGCAGATGCTCAGAGAGAAAATCACTGTTACGGGACTGAAACTGAATTCGAATTATTGCCAAACGGTAGCTCATCTGCAAGTTTGGCGGGTAACGTCAAATTCCTGGCTATCATGTACGTCAATCGATTCTGAAATAACTTCTTTTTTCTCATCTCTCTGGTTTCATTTATTGTCTGTAAATCATTCATTGCAGTAAAATGGACCATTTCCATTTCGCTTTGAATAATGAACCTTTGTTAACGACCAAGAAAAAACATATTTATTTTTTTTCCCCCTCCCCTCACCATCTCCAAGATCTGTTGGACTACGTTTCAATATCCATTTCCTTGATCCATTCTCTGAAAATTACCATTTTTTTAATGACCAATGGGGGGAGGGGGGGATGAATACCGGTATCGTGATATTTTCAACACATTTTCATGAATCTGACATTGTTGTCATTTATCGTGCTTGTGAAGGATAAGGGCGGACGAGTTGCTAATTGCATGTTCATGTTAGGTTAGAATTGATAGGGCACATTCAGTAAAACATACTCTTACCAAAATCATTGTGAATAGCACATATGTATATAGGGACTTCCCAATAGGTATCTTTTGTAGCTCTAAATGTTGTTGTACAACGTTCAATATACATTGTAGAATAGTATTTGTTAGTACCAGAAATTCTTTGAACATTTTACATTAACCATCATTATAACTCCCCCAATATTTTCAGCTTTAGGCTCAAACAATAGCCTTGAAGAGAAGAAGTGAATTCGTTGTTATATTTACGATTATTGGCTTTAAATACAGAATGGAGGGCCTGATGGAGCTGTGGTGAAATTGGTTGGGGGGATCCCCCTTGGAAACGTAACGCGTAAGCTGCTTTATTGTCTGCTCAGTTCAGCAAATTGCTCTCTAAAGCTACAGGCAGACAGTTAAGTTTGGGGTGTTGAAACTATGGGTGCTGAGCAGGGTTATGGGTTTGAGCATTCAACGGGAATATAGACGAGTAATCGCGCAGGTTACGGCGCGTTCGTAATGCCGGCATTTGATGGCCTCTTAAGGACGCAGGACGCCATTACGGGTTACAGTTGTGTTCGGTGCGTTTCAATTTCCATCGCTTCATAGGTAATTTGAAACAAATTAGATCCTGCAAGTCACTAGTCTCGCATTGCCAAGCTTTCAAAAACCTATTGGAACGATACGCGCCTACATGAGAAACAAAGTATAACTTCGGCCCAACATTCACCCTCTCCCGATCCTCACCCTGTTGGCTCAAATCTAATTTTCTTTGCGTATACTGGAAGGAGCATGCCCCATAAATCGCCTGATGTCAAATATGTAACGGTGAATCGATTCTACATAACCTATAACACGAGGCATCAAAATGCATGATTTTTTACTTAATCATTTTTTCCCGTCTCGCCTTGTTTTTTACCCACTCTCCACTACCAGTTCTCCACTGCCGATTTTGAAGAAATTTGACTAGAGCTTAGCGGTTCACGTAGCTTTAGTTCCTTCCCTTCCGCTGTGAGCGCTGTCAGCGCTTGTTATCTCTAAGCACAGAGTAACATCCCTTTATCATCTGACCTTCGTGTTCTCATCATTTTCTCGCCACTTTTCCGTAACGAGTAGTTTAGTCAAGACTTCTTGTATTTGGTAGACATTAGGAAAACATGGTTTGGGATGGGGGGACCCTCTCAACCATCTCCAGACGCCCCAAATCACATATTTTATCAATGTCCAAACAATTATATATATATATATATATATATATATATATATATATATTGACAGGCGAGAATCCTGGCGAGGAAATACTGCATCACTCGGATTTGACCACGATATCTTTCATTTCAGAGTCCGATATGCTATCCACTACACCATAGAGACCTACTCCAAATTCATTTAACGACGGCCATATATGACCGTACAGTCGATTACAGCGCTGACAGCGGAAGAGAAGGAACTAAAGCTTCATACACCCTTGGACAATACTTGAAATTAGACACATGGGCTATACGATGGGGGGTTTTAAGGGAGGGTGTAAATATAAAATTATTTCCTGTTCGCCCTATGAAGTTGAAATTTGATGGCAAGACTCTGGGACATCGAGTTACGAATAAACTCAAGGACTCTTTCCTGATCAGATAAGTGACCTAAAGTCCCTCATTTTTACCCGTGACTTGTAAACATTTTTAGGCTGCCACTTTAGGACATCAGGAGATGATCACAATTAAGAGTTACTTCCTAGTCTGCTATATGAGCTAAATTCTCTCCTGTTCACCATAGGGACGATAAATTGGGTAGGAAATCTCTCTGGGACATCCAGAGACGATAGAAATTGTGGGCTCTTTCGTGATCAGCTGAGTGAATTAAATTCTTACTTTCTAATTTGACAGGAGTCCTCTTTGGGACAACGAAAGTCGAATGAAATAACTTACTTCCTCCAGATCAGTCTGTACATACAACCTTTTTCTTCTTCACCCCCTAATTTGTTTGATACCCCGAAAAGACGCCCAACGTACGATAGCCATAGCTGATCTGTGTGGCTCCAGATTTCATGGTTCGTTCTTAGACGTCCCAAGGTTTCTCCACTTCAAATTTTAGCTGCATAGGTTGAGTAGCAAAGAAATTTGATCCACCGCTTCTTTACTCTTGTTTTTTTCGTCACACAATATGTATTTTTCGACAATACTTCTCAACATTCTACACTTTTGAGTCTCGGTAATAGCGTGTTCTACGCTCAATTCTCAGATTTTGAAAACCTGAATATTATCAGTCCCAGAATCTTGTAATCACGTATATACAGTCACAGTTTTCGCCATAAGAGACTTCCTCAAGATAGAATAATCAATCAATTATGTCTTCATCTTTAAAAGTTCTCTCACCTAATCTTCGGAAACAAACTTGTCACTTCAGTTAATTTTCCTGTTCCTTTCGTTGGCATTCATTGGGAAGAAAATTCAGGAATTTATGTATTTATTTATTTTTTTGGCGAACCCGATACATTCAAATATAGTATTTTTTCACTTCAACGATTGAGTGTTACGAAAAAATAGTTAAGCTAAAATTAAATTCAGATGGCTAAGCAAATCAGTTACGATGATGATTTATGAATAAAAATTATAAGAGAGTTAAGGAAGGTTGTCAGAGAACAAATAAAACCTGAATGAGAAACAAGAAAGTTGAAAATGTTATCGGCTTAAAGGAGGAGTTGATTTGACAGACCCAATCCTACTACTGCTGGGGAAAAGAACTGGGTCTGACGGACCCACGGGAAAAGAGAACAGGTGATAAGGAAGGGTGGCTTTGAATATTCACTATTACTACTTTACTTTACTACTTCACCAGTCAGGAGACAACTGAAGCAAGCAATACCATCGGACCACGGGAAGGAGCCTCCCCACCCCTCCAAATGGTCTCCTTTCTGTGTTATTCTGTCTATTTAGAAATAGGAAAACAGGGAACTCAATTCAAATGTAGAAAAAATGAGTGCCAGGTGGGAATTGAACCCACATACTTTGGTTTTCCGTACCAGCGCCTTCTCCATCTAGGCCATAAGGACCGCTGGATGGAGAGAGCTTTGATCTGAGGCAACATCCCCTGAGAACCCCCTGCCGGGCCCATACCGCGACTAAATAAATCAAGAATTCATTCTTCGGGCTGTTTCGTTAGCGGTGACTACTTTTAAAGGGTACACTTGATTTAAAGTTCAGTTTATTGAAAAGTGCAGAGTAAGGCAGTGTCCTACGTGGCTCCGCCGCGAGCGTCAAGCCGTGCCTTAAAAACGGGCGTTGGCGCGCTGCCGCGTCATGCCGCGCGGGGAAAAAAATTGTGTCCTACGTGGAAACGCAAAAACGCTTCGTAGTTTAGCTAGTTAACCTGTTTTGTTCTCATCAATTGTGTTTTCAAGTTCATTTTTTCGATATGATATTGCATTCATGCCGTCGATCAACAACTTTGAGCTGCTGACCAGCTCAACGGCTCTTTCGTATTATTTAGCTGTAAATAATTTAAAAAAAGGAGACCGGCCTAGGAAATACATGAAAGCCGGAGTAAGTTCAGTGAATTTCATCACTCACACTCCAATAATCTAGGAAGAGTTTTTGAAGATTTGGGGTGAAATAACGTCCATAATGAAGTTTTAACATACATATAAAAAAGATCTTTCAATTATCACTAATTTCAGTGATTAATATAGATCAGTGATAATTTGAACGTATTTTTTGTATGCTAAAACCTATTTATACTTCAAATTGAGGGAAAGTGAATAACACTTTAAATCATATGCAAGAATGACAGTATAAACCTTCGATTACATCGTGAACAAAATTTAGCAAGAATTTTGCCATTTATATTCAACAAGAATTTTAATTCGTTACAATGATTTTAAAAAAAGATAACAACAAATATTTGGTAGAATCCAAAAGTTTATTTGTATGGCAGAATAATAGGAACTACAAGAAAGATTTCCAGAAAAATTGCACATAGGTAAATATACTCTGAACAATTAATAAAATTTACTCACATGAGCATGAATCAAACCTTCTTATTTTGTTTTTACGATTGTCTTGAAACACTAGACAATATACTGTAATTTTCTTCGAAACTGGGCATCTCCCGATAAAGGTGTATAATAAAAGTAACAACTGTAGAACTGGCCGTTTCTATATCAGCTAACTCCATTATCACAAAAGGAAACGTGCGGAAAAAGTACGAAAACAAGTTCAAAATGTCGAAAGAGGTTAGAAAAACATCATATAAACGCGTTTGACGCGCGGCGAACACGATCAAGCTTGTTTGAAAATCAAAGGCAGTGTCCTACGTGGCTCCGCCGCGAGCGTCAAACCGTGCGTTAAAAACGAGCGTTGGCGCGTTGCCGCGTCACGCCGCACGGGAGAAAAAAATGGTGTCCTACGTGGAAACGCAAAAACTAGTTAACCTGTTCTGTTCTCATCACCTGTGTTTTCATCTTCATTTTTTCAATTTGATTTTGCATTCATGCTCGATCAACAACTTTGAGCTGCTGACCAGCTCAACGGCTCTTTCGTATTATTTAGCTGTAAATAATAAAAAAAGGATACCGGCCGAGGAAATACTTGAAAGCTGGAGCGAGTTCAGTGAATTTCATCACTTACACTCCAATAATCTTGGAAGAGTTTCTGAAGATTTTGTGTGAAATAACGTCCATAATGAGGTTTTAACATACATATAAAAAAGATCTTTCAATTATCACTAATTTCAGTGATTAATATAGATCAGTGATAATTTGAACGTATTTTTTGTATGCTAAAACCTATTTATACTTCAAATTGAGGGAAAGTGAATAACACTTTAAATCATATGCAAGAATGACAGTATAAACCTTCGATTACATCGTGAACAAAATTTAGCAAGAATTTCGCCATTTATATTCAACAAGAATTTTAATTCGTTACAATGATTTTAAAAAAAGATAACAACAAATATTTGGTAGAATCCAAAAGTTTATTTGTATGGCAGAATAATAGGAACTACAAGAAAGATTTCCAGAAAAATTGCACATAGGTAAATATACTCTGAACAATTAATAAAATTTACTCACATGAGCATGAATCAAACCTTCTTATTTTGTTTTTACGATTGTCTTGAAACACTAGACAATATACTGTAATTTTCTTCGAAACTGGGCATCTCCCGATAAAGGTGTATAATAAAAGTAACAACTGTAGAACTGGCCGTTTCTATATCAGCTAACTCCATTATCACAAAAGGAAACGTGCGGAAAAAGTACGAAAACAAGTTCAAAATGTCGAAAGAGGTTAGAAAAACATCATATAAACGCGTTTGACGCGCGGCGAACACGATCAAGCTTGTTTGAAAATCAAAGGCAGTGTCCTACGTGGCTCCGCCGCGAGCGTCAAACCGTGCGTTAAAAACGAGCGTTGGCGCGTTGCCGCGTCACGCCGCACGGGAGAAAAAAATGGTGTCCTACGTGGAAACGCAAAAACTAGTTAACCTGTTCTGTTCTCATCACCTGTGCTTTCATCTTCATTTTTTCAATTTGATTTTGCATTCATGCTCGATCAACAACTTTGAGCTGCTGACCAGCTCAACGGGTCTTTCGTATTATTTAGCTGTAAATAATAAAAAAGGATACCGGCCGAGGAAATACTTGAAAGCTGGAGCGAGTTCTGTGAATTTCATCACTTACACTCCAATAATCTTGGAAGAGTTTCTGAAGATTTTGTGTGATTTTGTGTGCCATTTAAACGCGTAAATGCCTGAACGCATTGACGCGTGTGGCAAATCCACATAGGGCACTGTGTAATGGTTCTCAGGGAGTGTGGGCTCAGATCCAAGGTCTCTCCATCCAGCGGTCCTTATGGCCTAGATGGAGAAGGCGTTGGTATGAGAAACCAAGAGATGTGGGTTCAATTCCCCCTTGGGACCCATTTTTCTGCATTTAAATTCAGTTTCCTGTTTCCAAATCACTAAAATTTCTAAATAAACTCCCTGCTGGACCCACACGGTGACTAAAATAAATCGAAACGCGTACTCGGAGCTGTATTCGGCTTTCCTTGTGCTACGAATAGGATTTTTCTGTTTGTATGACGAATGAACCACTTACTGCTAGTATTTTGCGCGCACGCGCAATGCTCCATTTCTATTCGTAGCTCTGCCCACTCGACTACGACTCAGCGTTGGAAAAGCTGTCTATTGGCAAGATGTGGAAGGCGCGTGCCTAATCTGAAGGGAGCGCCGGCTTGATCTAGTGGCACTCGTGTTGGAGGGATGATAAGGACACGGGAGTGATAGGGAAGGAGTGATTGTGACAGGGGATCACTAGAACGGGGAAGCAGGATGATAGAGGACGGATGATCGGGGTTGATGACGATCCGGGGTCGACTGAAAGGGAAGGACTGCGTGAGTGAGAGAGGGTGGACGCCTTCATTCCTGACCCACAATCCTCCCATTCACCTCACGCCCCAGTTTCATTTTTATTCATAAATAATTCATCTCAGATGCCGACCCCTATGCAATCGATCCTCACGGTACACGAAAAGGATCAAAACGGAACAAATCCGAAATGTCAGAATTTGAAGTTCGAAAGTGTTTAAGGTTATGTCCACGGTCTACCATGCGTAGTAGGACCATGCATACATAACTAGTAAGAGTGCTGATCAAGTACCTTTCAAAATTCGGAAAAATGATAGATTTTGGTTTCACAATTGGAAAATTAAACCGAAATTGGAAAAACTGGCCATGAGAACAAGACGGTTGACGGTTTCGAGTTGACTGGTTCCTGTGGTTCACGCATGCGCGGTAATAACTATCAATTTGTGTCAAAAAATTTGATAGCACAATACTACCAATATCTTCAGGTTAACCCGCACATTCAGTGAAAATTTCATCTAATTCGAACGGAAACTGTAGAAGTTATGCTTGTTATAAAGTTCACATTCGTGCATCCACAGCAAATTATCGTAGTAATGATACAATCGTGATGAAATTGATATCGGATGATTAAAGAACAAAAAAATTCAAATTTGTTATTACATTTTTTTTTTCAGAATACTATTTGGACAAAGTTGATTTATTATGAACTAGAACAACAATAATATTTAGAACAAAATTTTAATGAAAAATATAATTTGATGCCTATAAAATTACTAAAAATTACAACTACTAACAATAGTACAAATCCAAGAATTTGTTTAGTATTGTGCGATATCGTGGAGAAGGTGTTTCGTACCGTAAAATTGATACTTAATTAACATCTGTCCGGAATGCTCAAATTTCAAAGTTATTCAACAGAAATTGAATTGAAACCCCCTAGTCGTGGACTTTCGTTTGAGCCCACACACGGATTTTCCAGTTTTTCTACCCCCCCACCCCTCACAACCACCCCTTACTGAGAAGGGGTTGCGCAATTTTAATGTGGCATATATTTTGTGCCGGAATTGGTTGGTCATATTAAAAAAAAGAATCGCGCAAATCGGTAAATCCGTTCAAAAGTTATAGAGGTACATACATACATACAGACACTTTACTCTATTAATATAAAGAAGAAGAAGATTGCTCATTTTTCTGTTGCACTTCTATAACAATAATGTATTTTGGAAATGAAAGATAGGAACTAAAACTAAGGAACATCATATGTTTGTAACTTAAATAAATATCGCAGTCTCCAATAGATGCCAATGTACCTACTAGCTGTTCAACCCAGGTAACATTTATTATTAAACACTAATATGCGAGATCGGGAAAGAACAGGTATGTTTGTGTCAGTCATCATTGCAACGTTTCTTTATTCGGACAGTTCAAATTATAACATTATTTAACGAAATAGGCCTTTTTGACATTTTATGTCTTTACTATGGCACATAAATGAAAAAGCGTCACGCGGGGGAGCGTCACGCGGAGAGCGTTACGCGGAGATTCCCTAATGGTCCCACGATGCTGAGATTTGGTATGTGGGCCCTTGAGGGACTTCTGAACACAACTGACCGATCCCATATCAGCTAACAAATCAATTGTCGATCTTTTTCTTTGTCGGTTTCTAATCAATACTTTTAACGAATAAATAAGAAACAAAAGATAGGATTGTATAGAATACCCTCGTATTAATAATTAACTACAAAGCAAAATATAGGATTGTATGGAAAACCCGTCTAAGTCTTCATAGACAGTCAATCTTAACGGAAGGGTTTCCTTCATGGAATTAAGGAGGTGCTCCGCCGAGCGCTGCACCCTAAATTTATGACTGAAACTTTTGGGTGTGAATTGTACAATTCTCCGGAAATCTCGACGACACGAAATATGACGTGCGTCGATGGAGTTTTTACGCGGAATGTGTCAAATATACAAACTCTAGCCTACACATCGTACTTTTCTCATCATCGTACTTTTCTCTCAGCGTTACAAATTCTGATGATAATAATGATGTAATTATGGAATGAGTAAAACAAAATTGTAATTTGGAATTTATTTGAATTAAAAAAAAAAATTATTTTTAAACGTGTTTTTGCGATAAATTTCCACAAACAAAAGTACAATACGGTGTTTTATAGGAAGGGGAAAGGGGGCGCAAAGACATAAAATGTCTCTCGTGGTTGCGTACTTGTACGAAAGCTGTATCCACCGTATGAGTTTAGTTTTTTCTTAAAACTTTGCCTTAGAAATGTTTGTAAAGTCAGTCATAATTGACGGAATATGATGAAATTTTTGTGTTAGGAGGTTGCATCAATCTTAGATAGCTGTTTTGCTATACTCAAGAATTTAATAGACCAGGAGTAGACACTTGAATGGAACGATTTATTGCCTACTGAAAATCCGAATCAAATTCAAATCAGATCGTGAAACCCTTAGATCGATACCGTTCGTAAAATGTCTCTTCCATTATCTCACTCGTAAATTGGATGTGATATACAATTGAACACCAAATAGATTCACCTTAGTACTTATCAAAAATTCTGGGTTTCAATTAGGTATAGGTACTTTATCTACTCCACTTAAATTTTAGGTTTCGGTGTCAGTACGAAAGTGAGTAATATTTTTATAGCCTCTTTAGTAGAGGTTATCTACTTATATAGACAAAAACAGTTTGTAAGTGATCGACAGCTATTTTCATTGCCACCGTATCAAAAAGTAACAACCTTATGCAAGTACAATCCTTGTAGCACTCATATCCTATGAACTGGGAGTCTCAAAATAATTAATCCCCCCCTATCGTTTTCTTCCTCTATACTGATGGTAGGGAAGCTTTGTGTTCGTGATAGAAGTCGTAAAAAGTTTTGTTGCTTCATTTTATTTTGCTCAGTTTATGTTATAAGGTTAAAACTAGTAAGATAAAGTGAGAAACTCGGTTATAACGGAGTTGAGAGGATCTGCGAGTGTTACCATTTGATTCACCATGAGAATAATCATAAAAACCGGTCCCGAAATCGAATTTCCTTAGCGGGTAATTTTTCACGGTAACCGTCAATTTCATAGAAAAAAATGTGTTTTTCAGTATGCAAGCATACTGTTCTCCCCCAATTAGCAAAGTAAAAGTAAAATTGACTAGACCGTGGAAAAGCTAACAGTTTGAGGCAGTATCCGAAGAGAGCCCACCGAAAAACCCCTATAATGATAGCAGAAAAACAGACAAAAATGTCGATTTTGAATGTTTTTTCTAATTTTTGTATTTTGGCCTTCTTTTGATCAATTAAAACTAACTAAAGAAACGTTCTTAGCTGTATCATCAGGGTTATGGTAAATTTAACGTAGTTTCCAGGGGTATCCTCAAATTTGGGAACATTCTGGAAAATGAGGAAATTATAGCTGTTCTTGTGATAGAAGGTTGAAAACATGAAAACAATCTTATAAGTAAAAATAGTAGGATTTTATGTGGGTTAAAAAAATGGCGAGAAGCGAAAAGTTGTAGCAAATTAATTGTAGAATTGACAACTTGATTTTTGCCTATCCTTGGTGTTGACATCCAGTATTATTATTAATTTTCAGTTAGTCGGCCAGCTCGTGTTAAATACTAGGAATGTGAAGGTGTATTATTTAATTCAATTAATTTCTCTTCGATATGCGTATACATTTATGCAGATATAGTAGATACTCAATGTGTAATATACTGTTTAATGATTGTACGCAGGAATTCTGCAAAGAAGGGCTATACAAGACAGAAATAATAAACCTTTGTGTAATAATTTGCGTTTATTTCACCTTTTCATCTGATTTTTGGTTTCTGCGCATCTTAAAATGTAAACCAACAAATTTTTGAGAGGAGGGGCTTACCTTTTCTTTTCTTCTTGGGCGATTACAAAGGTTCTTTACTGAAAACAATAAACCAAAATCATTAAAATGATTATTTTTAGGTACATGAACTGAAGTCCTTAGTGCAGAATCGATCTCAATTGACTGGGCTTCTGGCGAAATACATTCAAGAGTATCCGAGTATTTGAGTGGATCCAAGAGAACTTTTTAAAGGCGATATAACTCACTTTTATCTCTTCTAAGGCTATAAAACTAACCGAAATGACCCTTAATATGATACCCTGAATAACTTACGAAATGCTTACGAAATAACTTACGTAATGCTACCTCAGCTGCCGTCTAGTCAACAGGTGAGAGAAGTACTTTAACTAATTGAATAAATTAACCCAAGACAGAAAACTTCACTCGAAACCAAGTTTTGCTGCCTAGAAAAGGGAAATTCCATTCCAACAAGCTGTAGCAGGCTTCGGAGCGTTATAGCTTTGATGGTGGTAGGTTTTATGTCTGTCTAGGGAGCTCCTTTTTGAACTTGTTCCTTCTTCGGAATGGTAATGAAAGACATTGAGGGAGAAAACGGCACAAGTTCGTTCCATACCGGGAAAGAGGAATGGAGTTTCGTTGGAACCGCCGTTCTGTGGAAGTGAATGTTGAAGGGTAGTGCGTGTATGGGCAAAGTTCGACGAATGGAAGAGAATTCAATTTGACGAGTCATCAAACATGAAGTGAAGTATTCGAGGGTTAATGGTGGGAAGGATTCAATTTGAGAAAATCATTCCGATACGCTCTGAGCTATAGTGAGTTTTGAAACAAGCCAACACACTAATCTGACGGGGTATTGTTCTATCCATCGCAGGTGGTATGGGCTCTGTGAAACCATACCCTGCGGCTCTACGCCTTCCTTTATGATTTTAAACCTGGAATGTCCCGGCTAAATTTCCAACACTTAACTCCCCGGTGGGGTGCGTCAAACCCCAACTTTGAAAAATGTTAGAAAATTCAAAAATAAGTTACACTTGAATCAACTTTTATTTTTATTCTGTTAGATATCATGAGTGTAAAGAAACACGAAGTAGGTACCTAAGCTCATGAAGAAAAGAGTAGTAGGAAGGCAAACCTCACGCTCTGAAGAAAAAAAATAATAGCTGAAAGGTACCTCATTGTAACAAAATTTCAATATAAAATTAGCACATTTCCACTTAAAAACAAAAATAAACAAATAGGTAAATAAAATCTACAAAACTATTTTCTGAGATTAGTTTACAAAACCCAAGAACTAGAATGAAAAGGTAACATTAAATTCTCACCAAGCAATAAGATCAACATTCTCAACACTTTGGAGATCTATGATGTTCACAGAAGGAACATCGAACTAGTTTCTCCAAAACTGTCACTTTTGACGCTTCTTCATCGGAGGCAACTTCTTGTAACTCGACATTATCTCCCGTATTTGAATTTTCTCCGCCAAAATATACATCTTCTTCCTCCAACTGTTCCAAATTGAATCCGAGAACTTGCGTTTTTCAGCCATTTCTAACGATGAGCCAATAACAAAACTGTGGAAACGCCCACAAAAATAACACTTTATAGAGAAAATCGCTAGCGGTTAACGCCCCGATGGGGTTTGTCAAACCCCAGGAACAAGAAAGTACTACACTACACATAAGTCTTGAACGTACTAAACTGGAAAAAGGCTGAAGCCTTTAGGCAAGAAGTGGGGGGTGATATAGAAGGGGGCGAGAAGAGCCAGACTTGCGGGATTCTACATGATAAACTGACTTTAAATCGCGATTGGGGTTTGACAAACCCCACGGGGCATTCCTGGGTTAAAATAATAATCTATCAATTTCGCTTTTTTAAACAACAATTCCGAATTTTTACACAACAGTTTATTAATAAGCGAGTTCGGATAAACGAAAAATGAAGCGTAATGAGTACGGTTCATTCTATTCTTCAGAAAAGTATCTATTGAAGAAAAATTAGACGAAACAAAAAATGTCTGCCAAGTTGGGTGTTGCACATAGCGTCCTCGTTTACCTATCATGAAGGCATAGATCATTGAAAAGTTTTAAAAGGTCTTGAAAAATTCCATAGCGGAAAATATCGAGAAGTAGCATGGAATGTCATGATTGGCCAATTAAGAAATGAAAAAATGATACTAAATGTAATTCACGTTTGTGCAAGCGCAGAATGAATCGATAAGTTGAAAACCATGAAATAGGTACGGGATCATCTACGGTAACCAAAACCACGCATTTGCTGACAATTTCATCAAAATCGGATGATACAGTGGAAATGATGGTCATTACAAGTATTTCACATTGACGCATGCACAGTAGCTATTAATGATAAATTCAAGTTGAAATTGATGTGAGGTAATCAAGTCATCTTCTTCCAACTATCATCCAAATTTAAGAGAAATCAAACTACTAGAGTGTGAAAAAATGGAGAATAATGAAATTAAAGCTTGCGCATGCGCAGAATGAAGTATTGATTTGGCAACAATGAAACTGATAGGGGACCGTCCCCGCGCATTCTCTGACAATTTCATCAAAATCGGATGAAAACAGTGGAAATTTCAAGGTTGTTACAAGGATTTCACATAGACGCATGCGCAGTAGCTATTGATGATACAATTGTGTTGAAATTGATATGGGATGCTCATATTGTCACCCCCCAACTATCATCTAAATTTGAGCGTGATCGAACGCCTAGAGCGTGAAAAGATGGAGCATAATGGAATTTACGTGTGCAAAATGAAGTATTGATTTGGTAACAATGAAACTGACTGAGAACACTGTCTAATCCCTAGCCCGCACGTTCCCTGAAAATTTCATACAGATCGGATTAAAACTGGAATATAGGCTTGTTACAAGGATTTAACATTGGCGCATGCACAGTAGCTATTAATGATACAATCAAGTTGAAAATGATTTAAGATGATCAAATTGTCATCCCCCAACTACCGACCAAAGTTGAGCGAGATCCAACAACTAGGTAGGGCGAGAGAAAATGATGCTTGGTAGAATTTACGTTTGCGCATGCGCAGAGTGAGGTATTGAGTCAATAACGGTGAAACTGAAATGGGACCGTTTAACCCTCTAGCCCGCACACCCCCTGAAAATTTCATCTAGATCGGAAAAAAGCTGTGGAAATTAAGCTTGTGAAAAGGATTTATGGACACATGACAGACACACACACGCATTTTGAAATATTGTAGCTCATTATTTCAACCCTCCAGGGTTGAGCTGAAGTGATACTGAGAATTCAGGACCATCTAGACCCCATAATGCGATGTTGACATATTTCATGTCTTTAGGATGGCCCGTGATTTGAATTTTGGAAGGACCGCAGGACTGCGGTACCGCAAAACGATCAAACGTAATAATGGTAGTTAATTACATGTGGAGGAGAGGCTATCAAATTACCTTTCGACCGTAGGTGAATTTGAGTGAGGAAAATTCACTCCTTTTTACGGAAGGACGTTGAGATTCTACGGGAAGCCTCTTCGAGACATCAAAAGACGACTGAAATGATTGGATCTTTTCAGATCAGCTGAGTGTGCTAATATCGTTGCTTTCCGCTGTAGGATGTTGGTCTCGGAAGGTGGCGCACTCTGTACTGCGGTGGTGAATTACTTCCCCAGTTCTCTTCTTACCGCTCTGTTATCTGATCTTTTGTTCATCATGGCTGTCTGGTTATCGAAGCACGCGTCCCTCCTGTTCCCCGCTGTCAATACGTCAAAAGTAATGCGTCTCTTTTCAAAATTCTTAAAGTAAAATAAATATTAATTATTTAAATAGATCGGAATGCTGTGTATAGTTTGGTTGAATGGTTTCTCGCAAGCTCTCGTATCGAAAATACATAACATCAAGTAGTCAATTCCTTAATAAAAATTATATTAGTTGGACATTTAGGTCAGAATGATGTGTGTAGTTTGGTGGTCTGGATTCTCACAAGCTCGCATCTCAAAAATACACGACATCGAGTAATCAATCTCTTAGTAAAAATACTGATTAGTTGGACATACAGGTCAAAATGATGTTTAAAAATGTATTCTGAGGTTGAAGTAAGAAACAAAACAAAATTTTCAGAACGCACGGGACTCGTACCCGGGAACTTCATGGCGTGAACATGTTGTGTTAACACTTCGGCCGGGACATGAATGAAATTACGGTTCGGAGGGATACCTGCCTGTAAGGCATACACTAAACCTACACTCCAAGGGACATCTGCATTTTAGGCATTCCTCTCGTAATTTAGGTACGAACTCTTAGAGGGATATATGCCTTTCAAGCGTGTGAATTAAAAATAAGGAACCCATCAAAAACGTCACCAAAATACCTGGCAGAGCAATGCTAAGTGATTTTCATGTTCAGATAATGGCTGATAATATTGAAGCTGAGGCGTTCCTTGGAAGATTTGAAGATGGAACAAAACAAAATTATTTTTAAATTAATTTCACTTGACGGGACATCTGCTTTTTAGGCATAAAAGACGTGCTCACTCTTAGAGGGACATATGCCTTCTCAGCATTGAACCCCCCTTGAAAGAGATGTATGCCTAAAAATCATACAATTCGTACTACACTTAGAGGGACACATGCCTAAAAAGCAGGAAATCCATGTACACACAGCGGGATGTATGCCAAAAAGGCAGGGTATGTTCTGGTAAAATGAAACTTACCGCGGAATGGAGGGAGAACGTCGTTTCCCGATGGTTCCTATTTCACACTAGATAGTCGACTGACAATGTCCTAGGAGGAGAGAGGACCCGTTGCAGTAGAACCGCCCGAAGCTGCAAAAATGTGAACCAAGCATGCCTAAAAGGCATATGTCCCGGCCGAAGTGTTAAACTCTAGACTACGACAGGCCTTACTAGTAGGTACTCGAACAATCACAGTTCTTCTCTGCTCAGTAAGGAATGCTTTTGAGGGAGACCTTTAGAGTGCTCTGAATTGATTCACTGCTGCGATAAGGAGAGCGCCACCGTTCGAGGGTGAGATACTCTTATGAAATTTTGAGCTCATTCCAGATCAGCTGACTGAGGTAATTTCTATTCTCACATTTTGTCATGATAGTCAATAACATATGGAGGAGAGACTATCAAATAATTTCCAGAGCGAATTTCTTTGCTATTCAACCTATGCAGCTGGAAATTCGTAGGCATAAAACACATGATATATATATATTTTTTCAATCTGAATCACAACTTCTTCGCTTGTTGAGCGGTTATTTTTTATCCAAATTTCATAAACTTTGAGTTGAGTATAGTTTATGACGTAAGGACGGCGTATTGCGGACGGCGCACATTCGTCTAAGAATGGCGCAAAAGCCTGGTTGAAAATATAAAATAAAAATTTGTTTTTTTTTTCCTTTGTATGGAATAGAATCAAAAATTAGATCCAACGAGACGCTTGTCTAGCATTGCCAAGTTTTCAATAAACCATTGCAACAAGACGCGTCGAGATTAGTAAAATAGTAGAACTTTGGCTCATCAGCCATGAGAGTCACCCTGCCGTCTCAAACATAATTTCCATCGGATATCCTGGGAGGTTTCACAAAGAAGGCCTTTCTGTCCTGGAATTGAACCAAAGGCTATATTTAACCCGACAAAGCGCCTTTTGGGGGTTTGTAACCGCTACTACCACCAAGTTCTGATCAGCTGTGTGAATTAATTATCTTCTTTTCACCCTGGGAAATTGAAATTTGATAGCGAGGCTGTTTGTGACATCAAGACATGAATAAACTCAGGTGCTCTTCCCTGATCAGCTGAGTGAGCTACATTATCTCCTATTCACCCTAGGAATGTAAAATTCGATAGGGAGCAACTTGAATTTGCTAGGGCATCAAGGGATGAACAACATTACGGGTTCTATTATGATCAATTACGTAAATTTAATTCTCTCCTAATCACCCTAGGAAATTGAAATTTGAAAGAGAGCTTCTCTCAGACAACAAAAGTCAAATGAAACCATCTTGAGCAGCCCGTCATTCCAACCTTTTCCTCCTAGACCACCAAAAACGTGTGATATCTCTTCATGAAGACTCGGCTAACAAATTTTGAGAGGGTGGTGGCGGGGTGGGGTTTTGAATAGTTTTTTCTCGGTTGATTATAAAGATTTATTATTGAAAATGATAAACTAAACATTTTTCAGTTCTGGAGTACGACTTTCCTTTGACCCTCCTGGTCATTGAGAAGGTGTATACACATATTTTGATGTCGTAAAATGATTCAATATCGGCAAAACGTTATTTTCATTCGTGTTTCTTTTATCAAAAGACCAAGATTGTGGCTCTTGACCTGTGCTGGAAAAAAAATCCGATTGGAGGGTGAAAAAATTGGCGGATTCTAGAAAAACAATGTAGTAAATTACCTTCGTGAGGCCCCTGGGTGTTTTCTCAATCGATTTTTCGTGATAAGGACACATAGAAAAGAGATTGGGCTGGGGCTCTTTTTCCTTCACTCGTACTGTGATGGTAGACCATGACCTTTCCCTAGGTAGCATTTGCTGGGTTGAAGTTTTAGGTATCCTACCGACCCAAGAAGCTGCTAAGATCAGTTAATTACATATTAACAATCACCACCTCACCCCGTTCTTCAGTAACAAATATCACTATTGCGGTAATTGACTCATTGATGTTGAACTCATTTTCAGGACATCTCTCTGAAGCAAGGCTTCGTTAATTATAGAGAAACGACTTATTAAAATTGACCCCGGGGATGTGAGACAACCCGAACATGAGAGGGGAAAAAAAAATCGAAATACAAACATACATAACGAATACAAATCCGAAGACCAATCTAAGACCAAATCCTTGAAAAAAGCAGTGAGAGAGAGATTGAGAGAGAGGGGAGAGAGAGAGAGAGAGTACATTTGTGCGTGTGTGACAAGTTTTATCACATTGCTCAGGACACAATTTTCAGGGCCGTATCACACTAGCATTTTTTCGGCATTTTTAATACCTAAACGTGAAGAAGACAAAGTGCTTTTTTCCCAGGTCAGCTGTGAATGTTGAGTTTGTGCTAATTTTCCCAAGTGAGTTGAAAAATGCTCCGCCAGGATGCGCAAAGGTCGAAAAAGCTGACCCGCTGGCACTTCACCTTCTTTACGTTTAGGCATTAAAAATGCGGAAAAATGCTAGTGTGATACGGGCTTTAAAGGAGTTTTGTGATTCTTATTCTGTTCAGTTACGTAAACATTCGGTCTTGATTCGCAACATCTCTAGGTGGAGAGTTTCAAATGTATCATGCTAAGGCGCGGATGGAAAAGGGAAGTACTAATGAATGGCAATGTTTTTCGCTATTATCATCAGATTTTCTGGTTTATTTATTTATTTCAATTTATTTTTATTTTTTATTTTTTATTTCTTTTTCAAATTGAAATATTGTCTAGTTGAGCAACAAGCCTTGGGAGTTAAAAATGTCCACTTTCGGGGGTAAATACCTAAAGGGATTTTTCTCGGTAAATCATATTTCTCATGTTTTGTTATCTTTTTTTTCTTTTTCTATAAATGTTTTCTTTTAATCTTTTGATTTAGGTATACAACAAATTGGGTATTTCATTTGATGACAGGTATTCGTCAGGAGGAATGTTATTGGGGATAAATTTTTTTTTTTTTTTTTTTTTTTTTTTTTTGAGCGTTTATTTTAATACTATATCAACTAGTTACATCTGAAGTATTATACAGGTAACTATCTAGATATTTACTTCACATAAATTCCGCATTGTTTATATAAGTGTTAGTCCATTGACGTACACCACATTACAGCTGCACATCAGCATCCAAGGTCCAATGGCTTGGTCCTCTTCAGGCGTCGGTTTACTTGGGAGTTGTCGAGAAGCTGGATAGCTTCAGGATTGGTATGTGCGAGTAGCCTCTTTTCATAGTTTCTGGCATATCTTTTTGTAACATCGCTGATTCTCTCCATTTTGAGATCTTTGTGGAGGTCATCATTACGAACGTACCACGGAGCATTCACAATACTCCTCAGTACTTTATTTTGGAATGTTTGAATAATGTTCATGTTACTTTTTGCAGTGCATCCCCATAGTTGTATACCATAGGTCCAAATGGGCATAAGTACTGTTTTGTATAACAGCAATTTATTGTGTAGACCAAGTTGTGAATGTCGGCCCATCAGCCAATATAGCTTTCTAAATTTGATTGATAGCTCTTTCTTTTTCTTCTTGACGTGTTCTTTCCACTTCAGCTTCGCATCCAAAGTCATTCCCAGATACTTAGCTGAGTTAGAGTATGGGACTGTACCTTGGTTCAGTATTAGCGGGAGGTTTGTAATTTTTTTGTTGGTGAAGTTCACATGAGTGGACTTGGTTTCGTTTAGTTTGAGGCGCCATTTTCGAGTCCATTCTCCAATAGCATTTGTAGCTTCTTGTAACTTTTCTGTTGATGTTTCAACTGTGTCTGCAACTGCCAAAATTGCTGTATCGTCCGCGAATGTGGCTATAGTAGTACCTAATGTGTGAGGTACATCTTGTGTATATAGTAAGTAAAGTAGGGGTCCTAACACACTTCCCTGCGGGACCCCTGCTTTAATTTTGTTGAGATTAGAGTATTCACCTTCATTTTTAATTCTGAAGTATCTGTTGCTAAGGTATGATTCCAGTATCTGGCAGTATTGTTGTGGTAACATCCCTTGCAGTTTATTAATTAATCCATCATGCCACACTTTATCAAAAGCTTGCGACACATCAAGAAATACAGCACTACAGACTTTTTTGTTCTCCAGTGCATTTTCGATTACATCTGTTATCCTATGGACTTGGTCAATCGTTGAATGATTCGTTCTAAATCCAAACTGATGTTGTGGAATTAGATTCCTTTCTTCGATTATTTTAATGAGTCTTTTCTTTAATAGCTTCTCAAACAGTTTGGAGAGAATTGGGAGTAGTGAGATTGGCCTATAGGACTTTACATCAGTAGGTTCTTTGCCTGGTTTCAAGATCATAATCACTTCAGCAATTTTCCAGGATTGCGGAACATGTTTCAACCGTAGTGCTGCATTTATGAGGTGTAATAGCTTGCGCAGACCTACCTCAGGCAGTTCTTTGATCACTTGACCAGTGATTAGGTCATATCCTGGCGCTTTTCTAGTTTTCAGCTCATGTTTAACGCATTTATCGAGTTCCTGGAATTTGATAGGTTTAATAGGGATACTGTCCATTCTATGTTGTAAGTCCAGTACTTCTTCGCTCGTTAATTGCTGCGTGGGGGAGAAGGTCTGGGAGAGATGATTCGCAAATATAGTTACTTTCTCCTTTGCGTTTCTCGCCCAATTATTCCCATCTCTAATAGGTGGTAGGGGTATTCCTGTCCTTTTCATGCCCTTGGCTGCTTTATAAAGAGAGTAATCCGTAGTTTTGTCAGCCGTCAGAGATTGAATTTTTCTAGACAGTGATTCTTGCTCTATTTCAGCGATAAGCGTGCCTAATTTTTTTGCGAGTCTATTAAGTTCTGTTTTATCTCCAGGGAATCGAGTCGCTTGCCATCTCTTTCTTGCTTTACGTTTCTTCCTGAGTAATTCCCTTACAGCTACTGGGTAGTTTATTGCATTGCATTGTATTGATTCGATTGTTGCAGGGGTTGAACGCCACGCTGCTTCCTGAATAAGTTCAGTGAATTCGGCTACTTCGTTTTCAAGTTGTTCTATTGTCCTAAGAGGTACGTTCAGCTCCACCCTTGATGAGATATGGTTCCGGAAGTTCTCCCAGTTAGTTTGCGGACTAACAAGACGAGGATCTTGTTCCTTTATAATGACATTTTCACTCAAAGTTAGAATGATCGCTGAGTGATCACCAGACAGGTCATCGCTTCCAGATACATGTGCATAGTGACATGAAATTCCTCGGAGAATGAAGAAATCAATAAGATCAGGTAATTTATTAATATCTGAGGGCCAGTATGTTGGCTTCGCAGAAGACATGAATTCACAGTTGCACGCTTGGCCCGCTGTAAACAGCTCACGTCCTTTTGGTGATATAAGTCTAGAGCCCCAAGCAGTATGTTTTGCATTGAAGTCACCGCCAATGATAAAACAGTTTCCGAGCAGAGTGAAAAGATTTTTATAATCAATTTCTTTCAGATTATGCTTAGGTGGACAGTAAATTGAGGAGATGTTACAGGCCTTCCCTTTTAATGTAATGTTAACAGTTGCAACTTGCATGGTTTCCTGTTCCAGCTTCAGGTTCTCATGGTGTTTGATATTGTCTTTGATCAGTACTGCTGATCCGCCTCTTGCTTTATTAGCGGGGTGTAAGGCATGGTAAAGAATGTATCCCTTGATATATAAATAAGATTGCTTAGTGAAGTGGGTTTCAGATATCAGACATATGTCTATTTTATTGGTATGAAGGAAGGCCTCAAGTTCGGAGACATGATTCATGACCCCATTGGCATTCCAAGTTGCTATTCGAATGTTGAAACGTTCCATCATTTTGTAATTCCGCATTTAGACAGGTTTTTTTCCATCCTTTCTATGCGTGAAAGCAGCACCTTGTTGTTGGAAGTCTGCTTTTCCATAAAGTCCATTATTTTTAAGAGAATTTCATCCATTTTCGGGGCCTTTTCGCCCGGATTTTCCTTTTGATTCTGTTTGACACAGCTGGCGTAAGACACTGAAGCCCTTCTAGCTTGATTTGGCTTGGCTTGATTATTTGAAACATTCAGTGGTTTCCTGGAGTTTTCGCGGAGTTTTTGTAATTCTTTTGCAATTATGCAACCTCGATAATTAGCGGGGTGCTGTTTCCCGCAGTTAACACATTTTGGTGGTTGATCAGCTGTAAGAGCACAATTTTTCACATCATGCCTTCCAGCGCATTTCACGCACCGCGGGGTTTTTTCACAAAATGTCTTTGTGTGATTAAATCCTTGACATTTTTTGCATTGAGGAATCTGTCTTCTCGTTTTTCTCAACGGCTCAATATGAACCACTAAATTTAAAATTGTCTTAATGCTATAAATTTTATTTACATCTTCTCCGTTATCAAAGGATAACATGAAGAGGGGGAGGTCATTCATGGTTATGGTTTTAGTGCCATGTTCTTCGATCGCCACGCGTTTTTTTAAATTAACTGCATCCAGTACCTTGAGCCCTTGATTCTGTAGGTCGGTTATAATTTCATCTTTCTGGCATGTAGGATGTAATCCTCTAGCCACCACTTTGATGGCTCTGGTATTTTTGTCCTCATAGCTAAACCATTCGATTTTCTTCTCTCTCAGTTTAGCTGAGACTTGACGATAAATATCCCCATCAGGCACATTTACCTTCCACTGGTCGTTATTAAGCGCTGTCACCTTACAAGGCTTGTCTGTGGCTTCCTTCAGTATGGCTGAGAGCATTGGATACTCTTTAATCCCCGAAACTGTAATAGGAGGTGGGGGGAATACCTTCTTATCTTTCCCACTTATACGAGAAGGGGATTTTACCCTCAAATTGCTTTGATTCTCAGGAGGGGATTTATACGTTCTCCTTCTTTTATTTTTGATTCTGATCCACTTCGTCTCGTTAGCCAGATCATTTTCGTCCGCAGTATCAGTATCCTCGTCTTCCCGCGGGTTTAAATGTTTCGATACAGGTTGGAAATGCTCTGCTCTAGGGGTCGTCGCCGCCTCTTTTAAAGCGTTATTTTCCAACTCAAGATCTTTTATTTTATCCCTATGTTCATTTACAACTTCATTTATTTCGGCCAAGTAACTACAAAGCGTAGTGATATAAAGAAAATGACTATTTATACTATTTCCAACCAATTTTTGATGTTATTGTTCAATTATCTTACTATTTCTGTCGAAGTATTTGGTCTCTCCGTAGAACCATTCTCAGCAAATTGAAACTCGTTTTCTTATGGGTCGAGGAGAAGAAACCGGCATACCGTGATATTTTAAACCTGTTTCCATTAAACTTTCTTTGTTCGATTTTACGTTGTAAAAGTAGTTCATCTTTCAACATGGTTGTGATGTTGGAAGGAGCGGGGAAGGGGTTGCCTTTTTGCATATTCATGTTAAATTATAATAATCTTATAACGCTAAATTCTCTCCAATTCACCCTAGGAGGTTGCAATCTGTAACGAGTCTCTTTAGGACAACATGAGGCGAATGAAGGGACATGCTTCATCCTCATAAGCTGAGCAAGAAAGTGAAACGAATTATGAATTTACGCGAACATGAATATCAAGCGAAATGGTTTGAATTGGTGAATTATGAAATATGACTTGTACCTTCATTGTCCATATTCAATTTCCTTTACCCGAACCAGAAAATATAAACTGGAGAATCACAAATCCAACCAATTTCTCAGTAAAGCCTTCAACAAACTCGATCGCTTAGAACACTTTGCGGGAAGAGCGAATAAAAACTCGGCTCTGCGCGCCTCGGGCCTTCATAGGTTGAATAAATATTATTAAAATCGTAAGTATCTCTGTCTGTACATTGATTAGAATCATGAAATTTTGCGTTTCTTTTCTGTTTCATGCTATTTGTATATGATTGGTACCATTTTCTCAATTTTTCTCTGGCTGTCTGTCCGTTTGTTTGTCCTCTTTTCACGGTTACTGGGGTCAGAGGACAATTGATATGAGTGTGGTGGGAAATGTCTGTATCAGTCCAACTTAAATTATAGGCTATTTGAGGTTTTTAAAATTTGAGCCAGATGGGGTGTTTTAGGGGCGGGGGAGGGGGTTAAATGGGGTATCTTGGACACCATTAAACGAACTGGGGATTTGATTGGTGAATATCATTGGATTATTCTAATAAATCACAGACTACTTGAAATTTTTCAAATCGGCCCCATAGAGGGTGTTTTAGGGGAGGAGGGGGAATGAGGTATCTTTGTCATCACTGAACAAACAGGGGATTTGATTGCCGAATATGTTTGGATTAATCTAACTTGAACCACAAGCTTCTCAAGATTTTCCAAATATGACGCATAGGGGCTGTTTTGGTAGAGGAGGGGGGTGAAATGGGGAATCATGGACATCAGTAAATAAACTGGAGACGTGATTCTTGAAATATGTTCGGCTTACTCCAACTTGAATCGCAGACTAGGTACTTGAAATTTTCAAACCCAACCATTGGGGTTTTTATAGAGGGGGAGGGGGGTGAAATGTGGCTATCATGGACATCACTAAATAAACTGGAGCTGATTGTTAAGAAATGTTTGAAATACTCTTACTTGAATCGCAGACTACTTTTAGTTTTCCTGTCTAACCTATAGGGGGTGTTTTGGGGAGGAAGGGGGGGGATGGGGTTCGAGTATATTCAAGTCAACCTGTGCAACGCACGAGTGAACCAGCCAGTAGTAAATAAACTAGCTCCGGATCTCACTCAGTCGATTCCCATTCACTGTAACTGTACGCAGGCGCATTCTCTAGTTTGCGACAAACAATGGTTTCCCAAATTTCCGGTCCTCCGTGAAGGAAATTTATCTGCACGGTGCTGTAGAATCGATATTCATCAACCCTGCCACGAATGGTTTTATCATTAAAAAATATTCAGAGTACCCAAGTAGAAAGACTCTTTTATACTCCCTTATCCCGCTTTCTTGTACGAATCGTATTGTTAACATCCTGACACAATGCTTTTTGTTTCATCAGTACTCTTACACCACAAGCCACAGCACAAAATGACTTTGTTGAGCCTTATTACACGCCCCCACTCTAAACAATGCACCAGTCATTACTTTAAGACTTTTAATTGTACAGTATTGATTGATTAAATTTTTTACGTATCTTCATAAGAAAACACTATCAATCAACTGAATTGAATTGGTTTCCTAGGATTCTCCGGCCATACAAAAAGGCTCGGAGTTTTATTTTTCCGCCCCTTATAACGTTTATTGTTCGGCTAGACGTATTACGCGAATATCTTTCATTAATGAAGGGACAACGACGTTATATAGGTGATTGATAGTTGGTTATGAAACCGCGGACAACCCTCTCGAATAAAACGGCGTGGATGCTATATAGGGAAAAAAATTGGAAAAAATTCCTATGAAGGGAAATCGTTGGGAAACACAATAGGAGCCCCTTCGCCGTCAGCCTTTATACCTATATAGCACGGGGTAGTAATTAATTTTTCAACCCTGTGTGGTAGTGGTGTAGAAATAAGAGGTGCATGGGAGAGGTGGTGGTGGACGTATACGTCATGGGAAACAGATTGTTTTGAGTGAACCTGTTTACCCTCTCACTCCTTCTTGCTTTCATTCCCTCGCTGTCTCTCTTGTGGGCTCCTAAGTGGATTGGGAGCTCGGGCATGTCGGTTTTAACGCGAACAGATGCGCAGGTGCGTTGCCTCAATTTTGTCCTCTCACCCATGAAAGCTCACGTGAACCCGGTTGAACTGAAAACACCGAAATGTATCGTATGGGTGTAGGATCGGATGCCTTAATGCATAAGTACTGACTCTGATGGCTTCAATGTTTTAGTAGGCATGAATCAAAATTTTACCTCTCATTCTTCATTAGAAAAAGAAACCGTTCATTTTGATACTAGCTGAACCTGCTCGCTTCGTTTGCTCGTCCAAGACCTGATACAGATCACAGCATACCATATTATGTAGTATTGTGCTTGGGTATTATTTTTCTAATGAATTGTGTGAGTACAGCAACGAAAATAGTATCTACTATTATACCCTATCTACACCCATTGCAGCTCCGTCCCCAAATTCAGCATATTATGCTGTATAGGAACGAAATATAAGCTAAAACGCTCACTCATCAAATTAGAGCAGTTCCACAAGTGGTAATTATTTTACATAATTTACCTCACCTGTTCAAAAGTTCAGCCTGTTCAAAAGTTTAATATCAACAAAATTAGCCATAGGGCTCACTCTGCTGATTATAGTGATCCTGTAGCAATTATACCTTCTGTACCACAACCAGAGAGATCAGGGTCTGTAGTTGAACAATTTGCTACAAAGCTCACTCAGTTGACTAGATTCATTCTTCGATTTATAGTATACAACCAGATAGACCATGTTCCGAAATTCAGCATCTTAAGTTAAATATGAACTAAATGTATGTTACAGAGTTTATTCAGCTGGTCAGAGTGATTGTAGGTAAATATACTCTACCACGACAGAGAGGCCGTGTTCCATAGCTTAGCATCTAAAGTTGAACAGGGAAACTTTGCTTGCAACTTACTTCATACCTCCCCCCCCACCAAATCTTATCTATACGTCATAGGAAACTTATTGTTTTGAATGAACCTGTTTATCCTCCCAATTCTTCCAACTTCCATTCCTTTGGTGTCTCTCTTATTGGGTCCTAAGGTGATTGGGAGCACGGGCATGTCGATTCTGACGCGAATGAATGCGCAGGTGTGATCGCCAGCGTCGCCTCGATTTCAGCCTCCAACTCATGAAAGCTCACGTGAATCCGAGTGATTTTTCAAACACCGGAATTTATCGTATGGGTGTGGGTTCGGAAAGCTTAACGCATTGTTACTGAATCTGATGGCTTCGAAGTTTTAGTAGGGATGAATCAAAATGTTACCTCTCATTCTTCATTAGAAAAAGAAAATGTTTATTTTTAGACTAGCTTAGCTGAACCTGCTCGCTTCGCTTGCTTGTTCAAAACCTGAAACAGATGACAGCAAAACATTATATTATTCTTCTAAGAAATTGTGTCAGTACAGCAACGAAAATACTATCTACTATTATACTCTACCACACCCATTGAACCTCCGTCCTGAAATTCAGCATATTAAGCTGAATAAGAACGAAATAAGCTGACCTTGTTCCTGGGGGTACACATTCGCGCATGCGCAGGAGCTAGTAATGATGCAATCGTGTTGAAATTAGCATGGAATAACTAAACGGTTGTCCCCCAACTATGCATCACATTGGACGTCTAAGGCGTGAAAAAATTATGCTAGAAAGAATTGACGTTTGCGCAAACGCGAATGGAAATTATGGTTTGAGAAGGATAGAATTAATAATTTACAGCCCATTTACAGCCTAACCCGCATATTCACTAAAAATGCATCAAAATCGGATGAAAACTGTTGAAATTAGGCTCGAATGAAAAGGAATACATATATATGCGCAGTGGCTACTAATGATACGATTACGTAGAAATCGCTAGGGAATACTCAAACTAACCTCTTCCACCTATCATCATCAACATTTGTGCGAGATCGGACGACGGGGGCGTGAGAAAATAATGCTTGATGGAATTTATGTTTGTGCATGGCCCGGGGGAAGTATCAATTTGGGAATTACGAAACTCATAGGGGGACCATCTTCACGCCAACCAATAGGGGGTGTTTTGGGGAAGGGAGAGAGAAGATGGGGTATCATGGACATCACTTAATAAACTGGCACCCTGATTGCTAAAATATATTTGAATTACACTAATTCAAATCACAGGCAACTTGAATTTTTTCAAATCTGACCCAAAGGGGTTGTTTTCTTAGAGGCGGAAGGTGGGGGGGGGGGTGAAATGAGGTATCTTGGACATCACTGAATAAACTGAGGATCTGATTGATAAAATAAATTTGGATAACATTAATAACCACAGCCTACTTGGAAATTTTCAACCCATAGAGATGTTCTTGGGGGAGGGGGTTTGGAAAGGAGTATCTTTCACATCACTGAACAAACTGGAAATCTAAATGGGAGAATATGTTTAGATTACGTCAACCTCAACCACAGGCTATTGAAAAATTTTCTAGCCTCAACCATAGGGAGGTGTTTGTGGTAAGGAAAAAAATGGAGGGGGGAAGGGGGTGGTTAAACGGAATAATTTAGTCATCGCCGAACGAAATGGTGATCTGATGTTTGGACGAACGAAATTGGTTTAGTCTGAACGTTCTTTTGGGTTACCTGTCAAGAATATTTTTAATCTGAAGTATGGGGGTGTTTGTGGTGAGGGAGTGGGGGTTGATCTCTGTAGTTTGGTCCTAATAGGTAATTTATGAGTAAGTTATTTGAATCAGATCCATAGGGGTGTTCCAAATTGTTATGAGTGGGGGGGGGGGGGGGGGGGCTTGCGTGTTTTCAAGTCAACCTGTGCAGTACCTGTGCTAGTACATACTAATTTTGATGAATCAACAAAAAGATCATGGGCACTGTTGTATGTAGCTGCTGTAGTCGTGCGTGAGAACTGAGAAAGTGAGGTATCAATTTGTCCATGGTAGTGGTACTAGTAGTAGTAGTAATAATATAGAAAAATGAGATGCATAGTAAGACATGTAGAGGACATTATGAACCGTCATTGGAAACGAATTATGTTAAGTGATCCCAATTATATCTTCTCTCCCTTACTCTTTCACTATATTTGCCCCAACTCGCTGCTTACTTCAGCTTAGTCAATGCGATAACGTACTTGAACAGTTCCCTATTTCCTCATTAGAATACAAACAGCTCGAATCGCAGGAGTCATAGACCTAAACGTTCAGGTAAACAGGTTGCGTCGTGCGGATTTTGTCTGAATCGCTCTACCGTAAAAGCTATACGAAAAGCCGACTCCTGGGAACGGCAGATAGGAAGGTGAGCGTTCCTTTACCCGAAGGGGGAAAAATGAGATAATGTGCCTCACATCCGAGTTTGGACTCTGGGATGGGTGTCGGGTTCCTCGGAGAACGCCGAATGTTTTATAACTTAATTTCTTCGCGCTTTCTGCCTATAGGCAAGTTTTTCCCCTCCGGCCGTCCTTTTTTCTTCTCTCTAAGGGAACCTAGATGACACTTCTTAAATGGTTTGTGATCCAACAACAGATATTGATACATCTCCATACAAAGTTGTTCCTTATTCTTTCAAACCCTGTGAGGTGGAATGACATTATTAACGTTAATATACTGATCAACGACACCTAGTAACGTGTTTTTTGTTTATTATTTCCAATAATAAGCCTTTTTAATCGTATTGAAAAAAATTGATGTTTGTAATCGTATAGGAAAAAAACCGACCGTAGACCAACGGTTCTACAGTCAGACCATTTAATAATGATTAACTTTACACACTACTAGTTCACTATGGTTACTTAGCAATATTAGTTTATAACATAGCGTAATGAATCAGCTTTCCTTGACACTACAGAGGCTTAGGGATTATGAGATGCTGTGATAAAATGAGAGCATTCCAAAAAGTGGCTAACGATTTTCCTGCTACGAAAACTAAGGGAGTTACACTTCCCTAGTAAATCATTGGTTGTACGTGAAAATCAATAGAAAACCCCACCGTGACGCTCTTGACGAGACGAAAACAAATGGAAACGTCCTGCTAATCATTATTAAATGATACGAGTAAAAAGAATTATCTTCTCTCAAACATTGTCACTTTACGTTTCAAGGTGCGTAGAATCCTAAACTGATATGTCCATCCTCCGTCCAGGCCATAAGAGGCCTTTAACTTGATGAGAAAAATTAGCCCTTTCCCACATCGACTCCTCTTGGGGTCTAGTTGGTCCTACAATCTAGCCAGCCCGATTGCTTCAGACGCATCAATGCTATTAACCAAAAATGGGCCTAAAACGGGCTTTTTCCCTCATATTATTCCTCATACTAATATTTTTTCCCCTTTCCTCACCTAAATCAAACACGATACCTACCAACGAACAAATGAAAACACAAAACCAGTAAAGGATAAATATCAATGGTGTCAATAACAGAGAACTAGCTTGCGTGAAATAGATTCGCATGGAAGGAAAGATGTTCTCAACACAACGGACTTAGAAGGCATGAGTGAAGTGGGTAAGTGAGTGATCGCCCGTTGAATGGATGTGTATGTTCGAATAAGTGCGGGACGGAGGCGATTTTTTGAGAAAAACCGCGATGGAGGCGATTTCTCGCACGGCTCCCCACGGACTGGACATCGGCAGTTTTTAACATGGATATGTTTTCGGGCTGGGGTCATTCTAAAATTTGCGTAACGACACCAAAATTTGTGACGACCAGGCACTTTAGATTACTATTAACTCGAAAAGTGAAGGCTAGGTAGAATTTCTATTGATTTTCACGTACAACCAATGCGTTACTAGCGAAATGTAACTCCCTTAGTACTCATAGCAGGAAAATCGTTCGCCACTTTTTGTAATGCTTTTTTATCACAACATCTCATGATCCATTGTAGTGTCTAGGAAAGCTGATTCATTACGCTAAGTTATAAACTAATATTGCTAAGAAGGCACTAGGTACATGGTAGGTATACTATTGAATAGTAGGTACTTGTAAGCAGTATTTACTATGCAATTATTGGGTCTTTTATAATCAGCTGAGTGAGCTAAAATCTCTCTTGTTCATCCTAGGAAGTTGAAATTACATATGGTGACTATCTGGGTCACTAAAAGATGATTGAATTGATTGGGTTCTTTTCTGATCAGCTGATTTAGCTAATTTACCTAATTAAAACGTTTTTAACTTGAGACACAAAACATATATCTCACAAAGGGGGAAAATAAGACATATCCATGTACCGATGAATCTGCAGGTAGTGTAGATTTTTATTTTGGTAGGTGATACCGTCCAGTTATATTCCGATAATGCACCATAGACTCAGTTTGGTAGTTAGTTTTTTTTGGACCAGTGTTGTGAGGTGAAGGGCTATCTAATACAGGTTTACTATGTACGGAGCTTAATAATAATTCATAGATATCATCCCGAAGAATCGAAAGAAACCACCCAGGTAGCTGTAACTTCATAAGTTTGCTCTCCTCCCTAAGGGCCAGAACTTCAACAGGGAAAAAAATCAACATGGCATGTATCGTATCGGCAGATATAATTCCAAAGGAATTCAGATTATTATAACTTTTGTCATCTATAAATGGAGCTGCAAAGCGTAGATATGTGATTTATTTTATAACAATAATTTTCAGTTAGAAAGTCAGCTTGTGTTAAATTTAAAAGACTAGTAAAATGTGGGTGATTTAACCTTAATTTCTCCTCGGTAGGCGTCTATGCCACTGCAGATATATTTAGATAATGAGTAATATACTTCGTTTAATTAAAGGGCTATATAATACATAAATAATAAACCTTTGTGTAATAATTTTCAGCGTTTTTTTTTTCTTTTTCGAAGCTGTGCAAATTGTTTGAATAATTACCTATTCATAAAACCATAATGCCACAGTTTTTATTTTAATAATATCTGTCATACTTACCGTTAGAATGACTTATTCTGTATAATGTAATTGGGCTTGCCCTTTAATCCATATATATAAAAATCAAAGGCTGTTCGTTAGTCTCGCTAAAACTCGAGAACGGCTGGACCGATTTGGCTTATTTTGGTCTTAAATTATTTGTGGAAATCCAGAGATGATTTAAAAGGTGTAGTTGTTCATCTGCCCCATAGGGGGTGTTTTAGGGGAGGAGGGGGGAATGGGGTATCTTTGTCATTGCTGAACAAAATGGGGATTTGAGTGTCGAGTATGTTTGGTTACTCCAATTCAAGTCAAAGACTACTTTTTTCTAAATATTCAAATCTGACACAGTGGACGGGGAGGGGATGGGGGAGTTGAAGCTTTTCGAACGTCACTGAACGAACTGGGGATTTGATTGTCGAATATGTTTGGATTACTCTAATTCAAGTCAGACTACTTTTTTCAAATTTTCGAAATCTGACCCAGTGGTGGTGGAAGGGGGGGGGGGGGAATGTTAGTTAAAGTGTTTTGAACGTCACTGAACCAAATGGGGTTCTGAATGGCCGAATCTATCAGAATTACTTTAACTTGGGTCACAGGCTATTTGATTATGTTCAAGTCAACCTGTGCAAAGCACGGGTGAACCAGCTAGCAAGTATATAAATTAATCTGTTATCACTCAATTATGTTTGCTACGACGTTTCGTTAAATTTCCGAACAACACGACATGCTTTTAGTGACGTCACTTTAATCTGAGAGAACCTTTTCGATAACTTATTATTGTTATTGCTCAGATATTGTCATTGATGGGATAGTGTTTAATACGGTGAATTTTGAATAAACAACCACAACCTTTCTAGAACGCCCTGACTTTAGGTACTTATATCCGACGAAAAGCCACAATATCAAGGGATGAAGGAAGGAAGGGGCGGTTTCCAAGGGAATCCATTATAATATTAGAGGCAGCTCCACCCCGAGCGCTCCGCATCCACAAAACACAAGAAACCAATTCCCGAGGGGATCTAAAAACCCCTTTATCCCTTCACATTTGACTATTATTTATTAGGATACGAAGAGGGACCACTTTACCTTGATGAGATAAAAAATAAGGTGAGGTAAAAATATGAAAATAGATTTAATTAAAAGCAGTGAGACGTATAATGTTTCAGTACCTACATTTAAATAAATTAGATGTATAACTCGATATGTATAAAAAAAATCTAACGAGTTGGATGTTGCACACAGCTTCCTCGTATCCGTTACATGAATGCATATATCGTTGGGATGTTTTAAATAAATAATATTAAAAGATAAACCATTCAATTCCTGAATATATGACCGAATTCAGATGATTAGCTCCAGTGAGAGCAATTCACAAGTCCGCAAACAGGACAAACTGCTATTCAAATTTTCCAAAGACGGCAACTTATTAATCGAAGTCTGTAATGTGAGAGGTTTTTTCCAAGTATTTACAGTTGAACGGATTGACCTTACCGATTTTCCTGGTCTTCATTGGGTAAATAGTCCAATGACTGTTCCATGTTTATCTTAATGTCTGTTTCACATGGTGCTATTTGTTTCTTCATTTGACTTAATTTTAGCGGAATAAAGGACAAAATTTGGTTATTTTGCGTGAGAAAAAAAAATTATATTTTTAAGCGTGTGTTTTTACATAAAATGTCATAATTTTCTATTCCCTTTCCCTCCTCCTTTCTCAACCGTGGTGGGGACCAGATATGCCGGAGGTAAACGAAAGTAAACCATGTGAGTCAGCGTTGAAATACAATGAAAATTCATGTACTTCATTTGGGGCTTACATGAATCCATGTTTCGCGCGATTTTGGATTGCGCACGGTCAAAAAAATTGAGTGAGGGGTCGTAAATCGTGAAATTTTGCGTAGAATCCAAATCTGCAAGAAAAAACGGGGTTTCCGAATGAAAAAACAAAGTTGGAGTTGATTGCGGGCTGTTACTCAATTGCGCAATGCGCAACGTGGTCTGATTCGTGGCCCTTGGTAAGAATCATGAAGAATCACGAAACAAAATTTCAAACACCCCATAAGGATATTAGGATGGTTGGAGAGGGGGGGGACTTTCGGGAAACCCTGTAATATTCAAGTACTGAATATAAATTTGGGGGGGACTTTCGGGAAACCCTGTAATATTCAAGTACTGAATATAAATTCAATCAGTGAGTCTAGTGGTCCATATTTTTAAAGCGAAAAAAAAAAATTAATTTTACCGTAATCTAAGCTAGCTCTGGCTGTAATGCCTAAGTAGGTACACTGGAGTCCTTACTGGAATCCCTTGCGTACGGCTCTCAGTGGATTCCCATCCTCACCCAGCTAGGAGCAGTTAGTAATATTTTAATAATAATAATAGTTTTTTATTGTTGTTATACAAAATGTACATAACAATCGTCAAATTAATTTTACATATCGTCATAAGGATTCAAAACTATATATTAAAATACAATATTATATATTAAAAAACTATATATTATATATATTAAAAACTTAATGTGAAATATTCTTGTTTAGTTTACAAGGGATTTCCGATAAGTTTCGTCTTCACCATCTTGGTAAAACTTCTCAAACACTCTTGGCGAATCGCAGCTGGAATGAAGTTGTAGGTAGTAAGCAATCCCTTGGTACACGAACTGATTTTGGGATCTGGTCAGTATAAATCGAGAAATCTGCAGATCAGCTCGTTGACGGGTCTCGTAGTCATGCATATCACATCTTTTGGCAATGGAGCTGGAGTTCTTGTGTATGCTGCTCAGAGCTGTTAGTATATAGAGGCCATGAACTGTGATGATGCCAAGTTCTCTAAACAAAGTGAGTAGTTCTCTAAGTTGGGGAGTAGCCGACCCTCTTAAGGATGGGTAAATGTACCTGAAACCCCTTGCCTTCTTTTCTCATAAGTCGATGGATTTCAATTGCACTATAATTATATGGTGAAATTTCCAATGAGGATGAAGAATAAAGAAAAATTAGCCCTAATATGAAACAGAAATCTCAAAATTAAGAGATTAAGTGCACATTTTATATCATTCATCAAAGTGCAGATGTAGAGCCATTGAATCGGAGTAGAGTAGAATTTATTATATATTTGATTTCAGTTATAAAATAATTAAAATTTGTATGAAATGCTAATTTGTTTAATTTGATTTACGATTTGGCAAGTTCGAGACCAGCGTTGTCCAATTGGACTGGTCCCGAACGTTCTCATTCATGTTATCGTAAACATATTACTACAGTACCTTTGTGGTGTTCTACCGTTATTAGATAACGTATAGTTATATAAAAACGAATTTTCATAAAAATAAAAAGAGCCCTTCACTGAATCATGTTATTTGTCAGCACCAACCCCCAACCATAATGGGTCATTTTATGGTATTTGCGCACTAATTATACTCATTCAGTTCAGAATTTTGCGTTCAACATGACTATGAAAAGCTAAAAACGTTTTGGGTTGATCCAGAAAACTTCACATGTTCCTAGAGGAAGCCCTATCGATTATAATAGCTTCTCAATGGAATTGGGACTCACAATGGGTCTTAGAGGAGACAGCGTTATCGGACTTCTCTGGAGGGTTGCTTTCAGGTTAAGGAGCGCACTAATATAAGGGCTAGAGTATAGGTACCCTTGTTTAGTTCACCAACTATTTTTTGGAATGATTAAACAACCAGTTATTTATTCCACTTTTTCTATATTCGAAAAGTCACAGAACGCGCCCCTGATTCTTCTACGTTATGCCGCACATTCATATTTTACTACGCAAACTCCGACTTCTAAAAGCTCAAAGCCAAGACGACTCCCAACTCAAGTGCACCAATCCTGTCCACCCCCACCCCCACCCTACAGCCCTGGCCAACCAATTAGCCCAGCACGATCGAGAAAGTTCGATAAAATCCATAATAGTCCCTCCGACCCCATCCAAGATTATGAAGGTTTTTCTCGTTCACAATGCTCTCTAATTGGTAGGGTCGCCTGTTTCTTTCTAGCGGACAAACTTCATTTCTAACTTTACCCCCCACCCAATACAACTCTCGAGTTTGAACAACTGATTAGTAGGTACCTTCAAAAACGGACTTTTTTTTTTTTTCAAGATGAAAAACAGTCTCTTAATCCGTGACAAAGAAAAAAATATATGTCCACGACTCACTCCAAATCATCATTCTTTTGTCCTTAGTGAATAAAGGGCGAAAGAATCTAAAGATGCAAAGAATATGGATAAAGAAGAAAGGCCGATATCGCTTTGATGTCAGGAAGGAGCGCTCCTTCCTAAGCTCTGCAGACAAAAGGAAATTCGGACTTCTGAGGAGTAGATCCACGTTGAATGAACGCGGTGTTACAATGATTCTCCCATTGTCATCGCTATGTTTCCTTTGACCGATTTGTGTGTGGTAACGAGATGAATAAATGTCCATCGTGAGGATGGAGTACAAGTGATATTTTCGAAACTTCGACACTAGCACATCCTTACATTGAGGAAAGGCTAAAAACCTAATTTTTGAAGTTATTTCACCTTGTTGTCATGGCTACGAGTAAGCTATACGAAAAAGCGCCATAAGGAGTCACCACCTACATGCCTACTTATCTTTAAGGGGAGATTTCCTACCTGCCGAATATCGCCTCGATTTTACGCTGCGGTATTCGGCAAAGACTTAACACTCAGGACTGGGTACAGTCATTTTCCTAACTGCCAATTTGGGCAGGGAGTGTACGTCGCAGCGGAATGCGAGACAGGCGAACTGCTCCCAGAGCAGTCTGTCCCTCATCACGCAGCGAAAAAGAAATGTGCGAAAACGCAGATGCCGAAAATACAGTGCGATATTCAAAAACCCGCAACTGAATTCGGCAGGTAGGAAACCGCCCCTTTACGGTCATCTCAATCTGTATTTACCTAGTTTCTAGTTCAGCATATTTTATTATTCTAGGTAATAAATTTTATGCAAATTATATCAAGCTGTAATCCGGCAATTACCTGAAACGTGGAGAACGCAAGATTAGTTTAAGCAGTCGAGATCCCAATGAAATTTATGTTGCAAAGTTGAAGAACAAGTGATAGAAGTTCCAGACATCAGCCGCGAAAATGTTGTAGATTATCCAGTTTTCGGAACCGTTCTTTGAATCAATTAAGAAACTAAAAATCTTCAGAGTCCTTTGAAAGTGGTCATCTGAAAGGACGTGCCATGAGAGCTCTGCCAGAGGGGAATATTAGGTAAGTATCGCCTTTGGAAAGGTAAGTACCTAGAGAGGTAAGTATACACTACCTAGGTACTTTCCGTATATTATTACTTGTTATTCATTATGTACTTCCATAGACGAAAATTGAAGTAGGTACCTATTTAATTAACTTTTTTCGTCCCTCAAATTTGCGTAATTGCGAAGTTCGCGTAATAACTGCACTGTCAATGTCTCTGTGAGAAGTCTAACCTTCAGAAGAATGAATTTCAAGGTTTTTCTTCACAGCTGGTCTATTATTCATTTTGCACATTTCCAGATTCGATATTCGACAAACTTGTTGATAAGCAGTTGTATTCATTGGTAGAGCCGCAACCTACCTACTTAGTTTACTTTTAACCAACAGCGAATTTGGCAGGCTGTACGTACCTGCGTAGGTTAGTTGGTCGAGCACCAACCTGCCTTTTTTACTTCAACGAACTACCAAATCTATCCTTTCATTCATTCAATAAAACAAGTAAAGCTGCCTCAGTTACAGTAATAAGAACATGACCTAGACGCTGATGAAACTGCCTGGACAATGGCTTGTTAGGTACACACTGCAGTGCAGAGATCTGAAGAATTTTAAATTAGTTTTTCTCCATTATTTTTCAGGTTATTTATTCTCAGTCTAAACGAATTAAGTTCTTTAGTTTCCGGACACTGATTAACCATAATTGTCCCTAGTCCAAATAAAAACTCGTTCACCACTAGGCCGGTATCGTTGTCTACAACAAATAATCGCGCTGACAGGCATGATTACTGCGACCATTTAGTTGAATTGAAACTTTATATTACTAAAATATTACCTACACGAAATAAAACTGTTGAAAAATGTCATCATAACAACATATTAAGTTGACAAACGACGGCACACTTCTAGTGAAAAACAGGTCGGTTAAGTTGCGATGTAGTAGGTAACTTCTACCACGTCAATTCGGACCTTGGAAAATATTCAAACCTACTCCAGGCGTGACGTCACGAGAATATGGGCTATAGTATTGTTAAGGTCGGTTATAATGTGGTTTTGGTTTAGTATAGTTCCACAAGGTGTCCCGTATAAGGTTCAGGGCGTGATTCTAAAGCTTATTTTTAATCGAAAGTACATCGCCTGGTTTTCTCAGTAAATCGCCGAGATTTTTTCATCGCCTAGTTTTCGAGTAATTCATTTTTTGAGATTTTTTTTTAGTTTTCGACCTTGAGTCACTAAAACAGCAATAACTACAATAATAACATTTCCCGCGTTTATTCATGCCCGAATGGAAAAAAACCGAAAGAGAGACAGTCCGCCACGAGCAATTGGGAGAGACAGCGGTTCCTAACGATTTCGGTAAGCAATGAAATTCCTGGTACACGTAATATCATAGGTTTTATCGATGTTTTTCATGCTTTTTATACCTCTGTCTTATAGTGCGAGTTTTCATGTGCTAATTAAATTTAAAAGAAGCCAGTAAAATGTAAAATTGTATTATTCTAAGGGGGTGCCGAATATCGGTCCCAGAAACGTGGGTATTTCAGTTCTTGGCACCCCTGATGCCGAAAACTGGATCACCTCAAATTAATAATCGGCACCCCCCAATTCTAGTTTTTGGCATGGCGAATACTGGAGATCTCGGCATGCCAACAACTCGCTAGGTGATATTTTCTTTCATTTGCAGTGAGTTGAATTTTGAAAAAACGGGTTTCAGGCAACAAACAGTACACAGAAGGTGATGTCAAAGAAGCCATTGAACTGATAAGATGTGGTTCTTTGAGTCAGAAGAGGGTCAGCTTGCTTTATGATATACCAACGCAAACGCTTCAGTATCGCATGGGAGATAAATTTACAAAACCAAGAAGAGGCCCTTCAAGCGTTCTCACCCAGGAAGAGGAGGATCTTTTGGTGAAATGGTTGGCAGAATGTGGAAGAAAGGGGTTTCCAAGAAGGCAACTTGACCTACTCTTTGCACTCCTCGGCACTCTTTGCTGTTCTACAGTCTACTTCATGGTGAGAGCTCTACCTGTTTTTGGACAAAGCAGAAGATTAGTTTCGTCGCCATTGAACACCCATTCAGGGTGGCTAAGGACTTCAAAAACACCTTCCTCCATCAATCAGATGCTCTTGAATATTCAAGAACCACTTTTTAATATCTTGAGCACTGACGTTCGCGCTGGCTGCAGTCACTGCCTCTGGAGTTCTGTTGGAGACTTCTGGATGGCGGCTCAAGAACCCGTTCAGCCAGGATTTCCCTGGTTTTCCTATTTTTATCTGATTTTTATCTGAAGAGTGTCGAGGAGTTCCTGAAATCAGATAAAAATAGGAAAACTCCGTTCACCGACGGAAAACCAGAGAAATCCTGGCTGAACGGGTTCCTGAGCCGCCATCCAGAAGTCAGAACTCCCGAGGCAGTGACTGCAGCCAGCGCGAACGTCAGTGCTCAAGATATTAAAAACTGGTTCTTGAATATTCAAGAGCATCTGATGGAGGAAGGTGTTTTTGAAGTCCTTAGCCACCCTGAATGGGTGTTCAATGGCGACGAAACTAATCTTCTGCTTTGTCCAAAAACAGGTAGAGCTCTCACCATGAAAGACACGAAAAATGTCTATGAAGTAGACTGTAGAACAGCAAAGAGTGCCGTAACAGTAATGTTTACTTTTTCAGCTGCAGGTGAAAGTGTGCCTCCCGTGCTGATATACCCATATGTTCGACTACCCAAGGAAATCATCAGGTCCGTGCCTGAAAATTGGGGCATTGGGAGGAGTGATACGGGATGGATGAAGGCAGAGAACTTCTTCGAATATATTGCAAATATATTCATTCCTTTTTTGAAACAGAAGAACGTCATGAGGCCAGTCATCCTTTTCGTCGATGGACACAAGTGCCATCTGACCTACCAAGTGAGTGATCAGTGCTGAGAAAAAGGCATTGTTTTAACCGCTCTTTACCCAAATGCCACAAGGATTCTTCAACCAGCAGATGTGGCTGCATTTCGTCCATTAAAACAAGGTTGGATATATAGAGTTGCAGCCTGGAAAACTGATAACCCGGACACAACCATCACCAAAGAACTCGTGGCTCCACTTCTCGAAAGCGTTTTGCAGGAAACTTTACGACCTGAAATATTACGAAATGGTTTCAAAGCCTGCGGCCTTCATCCTTGGGATTTTTCTGCTATCGACGTCAGTAAATGTCTGGGAAACCCAAATGGAAACCACACTAAAAACTCTGAAGAAGAAGATCAGTTAAAATCAAAGATGCTTGGGGAAGAGCACGAAACTTGTTCTACAAGAGACACAGAAGATGTCGAACTTCTTCCAACTGATGATGTCCTCAATGCTGCTCTCGACCGCAGAAAAATGCAGAAAAATAAGTCTGCGAAAGGAAATAATAAAAATGTGCCAAAAACGACCAGTGATCCTCAAGGTTATCACAAATCATGCCTCAAGGTTTATCACAAAAAATGTTCTCATCCATCTGAGGAACTTGATGACGACGACGTTTTTTTCGTATGCTCGCCGTGCCTTACGGAGTACCCCATGTAGCCGCCCTCATTTGTTTGTTCGTTTTTTTTAAGTTTCAAGTCAATATATTCTTTGATGAATACCCACCTGTCTAAAATAAGTTCCTTCTATACAATTATGTTCATGTTTAGTATTTTTCCTTGTGTTTTACGGAGTTGATTCCGAAACGTTTCATTGTTACTTTTAACATACCTAGGTAGGTAGTGTGTATTGAAAACTTGTTACCTTTAGAACACCACCTAGTCATCAGTTTGATATTTCTATCTCAAATTTAATGAGAAAAAAAGATTCGATCTTTCAGAGTTCCTAGGTAGGTACGTTTGTAAAAATCTCAAGGCTGTGATAACTTCAAGACTGTACCTATGTCAAGTGCCTTATGGTTTTAAATTTTGTACCATTTGTCCAAATTATATTACAATTTTGTGGTAGATACATATCTTTGTAATAAATTGTGTTTGAATTTGGATAAATTTCGTTCTAGTTACAGCACCTCTACCTACGTACCTTCTGTTCATGGGGTGCCGACAACTGGTACTTAGGGTGCCGAAAACTGGACATATAGTGCCCAAAACTCGTGTTTTGGGGTGCCGAAAACTGGAAAAATCATGCCGAATACTGGATTTCACAGCTTTTTCATATATTTTCGTCTATTTAAAAATAAATAATTGAAATTGCCTGTTTAAGCATTCATATTACAAAAACAGAGACCCTAACAAATATAAAAGCAGTGGAGTTGTTGCCCAACAGCTCAAATTGAGTTTAAGGAGTGATAAAAACGGTCTAAAATTTCCTTAAGGGTGCCGAAAACTGGGGGTTTTACCGCCTAAATTTGGTGAAAAAACTGCCTGAACATGGAATTTCCACGAGTATGAGAAATTTCTATGTTTTAAACCGGCTGTGAGTATCCCATTTCTGTACTGTTTTTCGCGTAAATTACCTGTAAAATTTGGCCCAATAACTAAGCTTTCTATCGGTATAATTGTAGTGACACTACAATATGGACAAACATATGTGTGGACGGTGCCCAGCAACAGAAATGCGGGGACTCGTGTTTTCGTTTTACAAAAGATGTTTTTGTGTGTAGGTTTATATTAAAATATAGACTGTTTTGCCTACTTCGTAATTCCTTACATTGGCGCTGCGGACAGGATGTCAAGAAAAACAAGGAAGGTGAAGAAGCAACAGTCTTTTGAGGAAACTTCAGACGAGGAGACCTTGGTAAGCAGGGACATTGCTAAAATCGTTAATAGTTTTCGGTTCAGCTCGTATGATGAAGAGACAGAGAGATGGGATTACTATATAAAACGTTTTGAGATTGAGTTAAACCGCCGTACTTATGGGATTGTCTTGCCCGACGAAGTTAAAACTATGCTTTTACTTTCAGTAGTAGGACCCGGGCCATTTAAAATCTTGGTGGAACATTTTCGACCAAAAAACGTTGAAGAGATGCCGTACAATGACTTGCGGGAAGTATTATCGAAGTTTTATGTGAAATCTACGTGCATTTTTGCGGAACGACGAGCATTTATGAGCCGCGTTAGACAAGAGGGGGAGTCAATAGCTCGTTTTGTGAATTCGCTGCGAACACTCTCGGGTACTTGTGACTTTGGGAGCTCGCTGGAAGAACGACTAAGAGATCAGTTAGTCATGGGTATAGCTGATGAGAGGTGGCAAGAAGAGCTAATTCGGTTGCACCTGTCAAATGAAGCTACGTTCGCGGAGGTTGAAGCTTCCGCCCGGAACTTGGAGAGGGCAGGAGAGCAGAGGAAAATGCTAAACTGGGATAGCTTGGACCGAAATGGATCAGCTTCAACTAGGGTGAATCAGCTAAAAGGACAAAAGATAAATACAGGGGGCCCATCCAGAGGTACGAAGAGGTTGGATGCAAATAAACAATGTCTCAATTGTGGGTTCGAAAAACACGATGAGCCGGGAAAGTGCCCAGCGAAAGGAAAAATTTGTAGCGCATGTCAAAAAGAGCATCACTTTGCTAGAGTGTGCGTTACAAAAAACAGGGCCACCATTGTTAAATCAAACAAACTGGAGGATAGAAGACATGTAAGACAAATTCAAAAATTAGATTGTGGGAAAGAGTATGAGACATGAGACACCCTTATCTGGGAATGAGAGCACAAGCACATTAAATAAAATGCATGGAAAAGGAAATAGAATTATGCTCAGAGTGCATCTAAATGGGGTGGGGGTCGACATGCTTTACGATCCTGGTGCAGTTCAAACTGTCATAAATCCAAAAGTGTGGAAGAATATTGGATCACCAAAATTAAAACCAAATGGAGATTTATCAGCATATACAGGAATTTCTGTAGAGACTTTGGGTAAAACATCGGTAAAAGTTGAGGCTTTCGGGAAAGTAATGGAGTTACCTGTGGTAGTGGCAAAGATACACGACATTCCGTTATTTGGGTTAGACTGGTCACTAAAATTCGACTTACCAATGCCAGATGGGGCACGTTTGTGTTCCATAGAAGAGTCGAAAGTACAACCAAATAAAATCAACCATACTCAGCAGGGGGAAGGCGAATTACACAAACTATGTAAGAAGTACGCACCGATTTTCGATGGCACTACAGGCAAAATTATTGGACACAAGGCGAAAATATTCTTGAAAGAAAATGCGATCCCAAAGGTATTCCGCCCACGGCCAGTTCCATTTGCAATGAGGGATCAGGTGGAGAAGGAAATAGCAAGATTGGTAGAGTCTGATATTATTGAACCTGTGGATACAACACTAAATCCACTCACCTGGGCATCTCCTATTGTATTGGCCATTAAGTCAAACGGTGCATTAAGAATCTGCAGTGATTTTAAAGTCTCAATAAATCCATTTATCATAACAGATATTCATCCGTTACCTACGTTCGATGAAATCATTTCAAAGATAGGAGGAGGGAAGATATTCTCAGTAATAGATCTGAAAGACGCATATCTGCAGTTGGAAGTAGAAGAAGAATCTAGAAAATATCTCGTTATTTCAACGCATAAAGGATTTTATCGTTATAAAAGATTACCGTTTGGGGTTTGTTTCGCGCCAAATTTGTTCCAAAAAGTCATGGATACAATTTTATCAGGAATCAAAAACGTAGCTTGCTATCTAGATGATATCATCCTGACAGGGAAAACACTCAGTGAACATCTGAATGCTATTGAAGAGGTATTAAAGAGACTGATGGCTGCGGGTATCAAAACACAGGAATCCAAATGTAAATGGTTACAAAAAGAAGTGAAGTACCTAGGGCACGTTATTGACGGGGAGGGAATCCATCCGGCAAACGATCACATCACTGCAATTAGCCAAATGCCGGCTCCGAAAAACGCAGCTGAATTGAAGTCATTTCTTGGTTCGGTAAACTACTACGGAAGGTTTATTAAAAACCTGCAACAGGCGAGCACTCCACTTCACAGACTGACTAGGAAAGGTGTGCACTGGACTTGGGATTCAGAGTGTAGGGATGCTTTCGAAGCTTTGAAGAAACAAATTTCAAGTATAGATACGCTAAAACATTACTCTCTTGATTTACCATTAGTAATTACAACAGATGCGAGTCTAAATGGACTTGGGGCTGTATTGTTCCATCGGATGCCAAATGGAGAGGAACGTCCAGTTGCATTTGCCTCGAGGGTGCTCAAATCATCAGAACAAAATTACTCTGCTCTGGATAGGGAAGCGCTTGGGATCATTTTTGCATTGAAGAAGTTTGATCAGTATATCAGAGGCAGGAGGTTCATCCTAAAAACTGACCACAAACCACTCATGCAGATTTTATCAGAGGATAAAGAAGTGCCGAAACTTGCAGCGAATAGACTAATTAGGTGGGCCATTAAATTAAGAAGTTACGACTATTGTATTGAATACATAAATGGAAAGGACAATGCACCATCTGATGCTTTATCAAGACTTCCGTTGCGTACTGTTGAACCCACTGGGCTTGAAAAGATGGGGGATTCAAAGAGAGCTCATCTGTTACATTTGCGTCTTCAAGACACACCAGTAACGACTACAGAACTGAAAAAGGCCATTGCTGAGGATCAACATATACAGAAACTTTGTCGTTACGTGACGGTTGGTTGGCCAGAGAAAAAAGACGTAGAATGTGAAATCTTACCTTATTTTGAAAAACGGAACGAGATTTCAATTGAAGAAAATATTGTCATGTGTAATGGAAGGATTATAGTTCCCCGTGCCATTAAACCGGCATTTTTGGCTATGCTACACATTGGACACCCAGGTATCAGAGCAATGAAGGATATTGCATTCCTTCACTGTTGGTGGCCAGGTATAAATCTCGACATCGAACGTCACGCAAAAGACTGTCATCCTTGTCAACGAACAAGGGCAAAGCCCGAAGAACTACCAGTGTACTCTTGGAATGTGGAAATAGAAGGGAAAGAAGAGAGAAAACATGCCGATCAAATAAAGAAAAAATGAAGACAGGAGCAAGACGAATTTCATTGCAGGGGGAGGAAGATGTAGTGACACTACAATATGGATAAACATATGTGTATAATCATTTTTTATTTTACCTCACTAGGTAATTAGGGGATAAAAGTATGTTTTTACGTTGAAAAACTTTTTTTTTTTTTTTTTTAATAAAATCAATGGTTTTTGTGGAAAATAACCCTCTAAAAAAATAATTCTAGCATGGGGCCGGATTTTACGTATTTTTTCACGCTGAATCGAAAGGTAACACTTGCAAATTTCCCCAACTCCGTTGTAACTGAGTTTTACACTTTAACTAACTAGATTTTCCCATTCACATAAAATTGAGCGTAACGAATGAACTAAAAATTCATGAGCTAAAGTGTAAAACATTGTTATAACGTAATTGGGGAGATCTGCAAGTGGTTCCATTCGGTTCAGCGTGAAAAAGTAGTGTGGAAACCGGCCCCAAACTCGAATTGATGTTCCATTTCATTGTTATTAAAATTTATTTGAGCAATATTCTGCTTGAAAAAAGATTACATTAACGATTTTTAGCCGTTTTTAGCTATTTTAGAGGTTTTTTTTTAGCACTTTTTTGGAATTTGACCAATTTAATGCGCTCAAAAAATGCTGGCCAACAAACTCGTCTTTCCGTTTTGAAAGCTTGATTTTTAGGCGCAAGAACGAGATTTTGATCTCAATCCTAAGGAGAGTTATCGTCTGGAAGGACATGCATACACACAAAAGCACACACATAGAGTTTCTTGTACACTTTTTCGAGCTAAAAATAACTTTACACAATAATTTTTTTCAAATAGGTACCCCAGCTAAAAGACAAATCCATGTCAAAATGACACAATCCGGAAACATTCACATGAACTATGTGGTAGGGTAGTAGCACACTACTAGCTTGTATAGCAAGTTATACACAGAAATATGGGGTGCTTAGTGGGTTTTTTCCTCGTAAACTAACGACATTTCCTGCCTTCCCGCAGAGATACCCTTTGGGCCCTTGGAAATGCGAGACGTATCTCATTCCCGGAGCTTTGATAAGGGTTCCCCGTGTCCCCCTGGGGGCGACGAGCGGAACTAACAAACTGTAGCCCTATGTCTTCTGTATGCAGAGTACGTCACTGGCGACGATATACGATCTCGTTAGGTCGGATGACGGAGCGGATGTGGCCATCGCGGCGTTATGGGCCGCTAAGGGTTGAAAATGATTCGGTTTATGAAGAATAACATAACGTCACCGGTTTAAACGACCACCCTGCTAATTGCTAAGCTGATCTCAGTAATTACACTGCGTTACTTTATTTCAGGGGTCCCCGGACGCAGGGAAGTCTCAACTAAGTCTAAACTACTTATTTATGGAGGCTCTGCTCTCGGTTAAGAGGATTTTCCCGGTAAATGAGCTTGGCTTGCGGTGTATAAGATCCGCTGAGGCCGCTCAATATTTAAAAATTCTGCAGAGTAAAACGAGCCCTGGTGCCTATAGGTTCAACAACGTGACTTCCTGGTTTCAAAAACCTACGAATCAGCAAAATCTCGATACAGCTGGTACATACGAGCAACCCGCTCCACATTGGAGCAGGAACATAACCATCCATGCACTGAGTTCGTCGTAGTATTCAAATTATCATAACCCTATAAGTTAACAGGATCTTTTAACATGCATTATGTATTTCTAAGTGTCCTCGATGAGGAGGTGCTAGTGATTGAGGTTTATATATAGATCTGAAGTACTTATAAGTTGTAAGCAAAGCTAATGCTACGGTCATTGGATGGTAGTTACTTGAAAAAAAAACTAAATTATTGCAATTATTTATATATTCTCAAATTTGAGCATTTTAGTCATGAAGAAATGTTTAACTTTCAATTTTATGGCCAAAAACTTGTTCTAAATAATATTCTGTTATTCAAACAAAGATTTTCAGTTTCAGCAATTTATGTATTTCATTTTTTAGTTAATTGAAATTTTTTAGCACATTAATGACATTTGAACACATTTTTCACCATGATTTTGTATGTAAATGTGTTAATGTTTTAGTTCGTACCTAGTTGATAAACTTCCTTGAGAAATTTTTTATGAAAAAAAAAAAAAAATATATATATATATATATATATATATATATATATATAAGTATTATAATTTTTAGCTGTTTTTTTTTTTTTTTTTTTTTTTTTTTTTTTTTCAAAGCAAATTTTGCATTTCTAGTGATCTTCAGCACACGTTTTGGAATATGATCAATTTTTCGTGCTCGAAAAGTGCTGCCCCGACAAAGTTGTCATTTCTTTTGAAATGCTTGATATTTTGGGGAAAGAATGAATTTTCTATTTTAATTTTGAGCAGGGTTATCGTCTGGAATCATCTCACGCACTATGTGTGTGTGTGTGTGTGTGTGTGTGTGTGTGCGTGAGCGTCTGCGTGTGCGTGCGCGGGCGCGTGCTCGTGCTAGTGCGCGTGCGCGTGCGTTTGCGTGTGCGTGTGCTTGTGCATGTGCGTGCGTGTGTATGTGTGTGTGTGTGTCATTCCAGACAATATCTCTCCTTAGGATTGAGATACGAATCCCGTTATTGTGCCAATAAAATCAAACTTTTCAAATAAAAGGATGAGCCCGTTGGCCATCACATTTTGAGTACATAAACTGGTCAATCAAAAACAAAATGTGGTTAAAAAAAAGAAAAACCTTTAAAACTTGCCAAAAGTGGTAAATTTAACAACTTTAAGCCGAATATTAGTCAAAACAAAATTATCAACGATTAAATGAAACATTAAAAAATTGTTGCACAAAATTATGCCCGAAAAACGTATTTTCCTAAATCTATAATAATATTTGCTGAAAAATATATTAAAACTGAATAAAAGAACTCTAAAAATCCAAAATCTGTTTTGAATTGTCAAATATTATTTATTAAGAGATATCTGGCATAAAATTGGTTTTTAACAATTTCTTTGTACTCGAGTTGCTCAAATTTCAATACAATTTAACATATATAACTACCACGAAAGGTGATAACTTAAGAAGATTTACTCATACGATCATGCCGCATGACTGGAACATTTTGGATAGAGTTTTATTATCATTTCTTCTTAATCACAGTTGTCAGCAGTCACCCTGTACATAATGAATGATTACTTTATGAAGTCCCTTTTATTGTATACATTTATTGGCCGATTAAGACAATATGAATATATCCTAGTCATAACAACACTGGTAATAGCAGTTTCCCCGTCAAAGAACTGTTCTCCCCATCCAAGGAATGAGTTCTTCTCATTGCTTTACATAATGCGAAGAATATGGAAAAACTCCACTAAGCTCAGTAGATTTTGATGAGCCGAGTATCCGTTTCCCGGTTACGGTCGGGTTGCCGGAGCTCTTTGTCATCTGCTATCCGTCACGAGCTTTTTGGTGTGAGAGACGTCACAGCCCTATTTCGACTTCCCTTTGGCTCGTCGCCAAAAGGGTTTTTCTCGCCCATTATCCTGCGTCCGAATTCTATAGGAGAGATCTTGTTCTGCCCCGCAGCTCCTATCTAATACCGCGTGAGATATAGCCGAGCTCCCCTTGTACATCGCATCCAGGTTTAGAGTTGGCCAAATGGTCGATAAACATTAAAACTTTCTCGAATGTTTTTCACAAAACTCGATAACAGAGGGTCTTTAACTGATGTTGGTACATTGGTGCGTAATAACCAGGCTCCTAATGCGCAAGTTATATTAATTTCAGATTTGGAATCAAATTAAAAGAAACCGTTGGGAACATTGTATTGAAATACTGCCGTATCTGTGGATGCAGGCGTAAAAAACGCGAAGTACCTCAGTTCAATACGGCGGCGGAGCTACCAGAATTCAATACGATGTTTTCAGTACAAGAATTACTCATGCTCATTTAACGTTTGTGACAAGGAAATACTTGTGCTGTTAATTGCACCAGAAAATTTATACTATTACTGTAATATCAAGGAGTTAGGAGGAAGTTAGAGGTACAGAGACTTAAGGCAATAGTTTCCTGGTTTATTTAAGGAAATAAGATGTAGTGCTGCAGAAAATGTTACGGGAGTTCTAACTAACCTTGAGAGGAAGTTATCGAGTGTAACTCTACAGTTTAATAGAAGACACCGCAAGGGATATACATAGGTAAGAGGATCAGTCCAGGATAGCAATTAGGATAATCACGATATATATATTAATTGCTATGCAATTCTTAGGCCGACCCCCAATAATTTTTTTTTTGTAACGTCCGTGACGAAATTAAAGATGATTTTCACGTACAACCGAGTAGTTGAGTAGTTGCTACAGACAATTTCAGTGTTTTTCACGTACAACCCAGCCGTTGTTAGGGGAATGAAACTTCCGCAGTTTTCATCGCACAAAAATCGTTCGCCACTCGTTGGAAAGCGCTTGATTTATGTGATAAATGTTCAAATTTCAAGCTACCAATTTCCCTCTCCTTACGTACCTGGCTGCATTCCAAAACTAAGTTGTTTCAGGCTAAGAATTGCATAGCAAATTATCCTCGTTTTCTACGCAGTAGAAAAGAGAAAAGATCCGGCGAGGCGCGAACATTTGGAATGAAATTTTTCAAGATCATTTAAAACTTTTCAATGAACTATACATTCATGAAAGGTAAACAATGAAGCTATGTGCCACACCCAACTTGGCAGACTTGTATTTCAATAGAAAACTCCCCCTCAATCGCGGAGGAAGCACACCATTAAAGTAAAAAACAAATGAAAAAATAACGAGAAATGGGTAGGATGCCCTGGTTTACACGACGCCGGCCCTTGGGATCAAGGAAAAAGATGAGGAGGGAGAGTGGGATGAAAGGAGGTGCCCCTATAAAATGACCACCAGTACAAGTAACAACACCTCATGACGCGGGTAGTGATACCACGAAGCACTCCCGCCGAGATGCCCAACTCGAGAATACCGTGGCACTTTTCCTGCACCACACCCCGCGTCATGACACAGTCGAAGCTTGATGTTATTGGTTACAACTGCTTTTAGCTCAGATATCGCTTGTCGTAGATCATCTGTATCATACTTACTAATCTTAGCCTGCCAGGTCTGCCCTATGTCCACGCTGCCATTGACAACTTGGGCGTCAAGGATTATAAACACACAACACACAAAACACACACACACACACACACCTATGGTTTTTACGGATTTGGTCAGAATAGTCTGAGACGGATATGTATTCGGTTATTTTATTTTCTTTTTCTTTTGATGAAGCCTTGATTATTAGACATAGCTTCAGAGGGACCACCTAAAAACTACGAATTCGAGTTATGGCACTTCTGCACTGGGTATGTATGGGCTCGCTCAACGTAGGGCAACATGGAATCAGGTGAGGGAACTGTTCTTCTAGATATGGCGTTTGATGAAGACGATTTCAGACGATCCCTCAGTGAATAATCGGTGGTTGCTTCATGGTGGTATGGAGTTTCGATCAATACAGTTTATTTTTATCAGTTGTAACTCGATCTCCAGTAAAAGACATACGGGTTGGGGGACATGTTTTGGCAAGGATCCCACATTGAAGCATGCGCAGAAACTATCCGAAATGGGAATCCAATTTCAGATTGAAGTCCAGAGATTTTGGAATATATTGAAACTGTCAAGGAAAGAATACTACCTATATGTTGCAACCGTTTTAGCCATTCAATCGTTTCTAATTTAAATAAAACCCGTTTCAAGAACCGTACAGATGAAGTGGGTGGAAAACCGCAAAAAATTATTAGGAGGGGATTTGAAGGCAGCGTATTGGGGTTGGCTTTTCAGATTAAAGCATTCAGAGGAGTTTGGTGAGTGTGTGTGTCTGTGTGGTTCATGTGTATATGAGTGTCAGTGGGAAGGAAAATGGGTGGTGAAGGGGTGGGGATGGCAGGAATGGGCTTAATGGCTCTGGATGGCCCATCAGATCTGGGGAAAGGATACCGCCCCGACTATTGTCCGAGCTCTGAAGGAGGGGCCCGACAATACAGTCGGTTCATTGAATCACCCAGTTTCCTCTGGCCGGGATGGCTCAGAAGGGATCTTCCTCCGACTTCATCTTCCTTTACGTTGGAACAGCCTGCGGAAGGCGGTCAAAGTCAGCAATGATGCGGAATGATGCTTTAAGGAAGCACTTACCGAAACTGATCGTCAATGTGGATCAACTTTATTATTGAAGGCGGTGTAGATACGTGGAGGCTACCATCGATCCGAGAAGAATGAAAATCAAAACATATTGGTAAGTAATGCATGTATTACAAGAACGTCCGGATGGACGAATGGATTGCATATAATTTTGGTGAGAGTTAAAATAAGAAAAACTTGGCAAGCCCCCTGGACCCCCGGTTACCTCTATTAACACACTTCGAACGAAATTATTGAAAGACAGAATGTAGTAGTAGTAGTAGTAAGTTGTTTATTGTATTAAATCAATGATGATTACAAAAAGTTCAGGTCCACTTACACATCATCATTAGAAAAGTATATAATAGGTAAGAAATAAGTCAAATATCTTCTTCCTAATCTAGTTAACAGGGCATTACAGCTTAATGAAGTACATGCAAAATAAACGAGGTCATCGATATTAAATTAATATAAAGAATAATAATCCGTTATGAATCCATAACATCCACGCTATACCTGTGGTACTCGTACAATATCCACAACAAGCCTATCCTGTTGTACACTATACAATGCTAAAGCTGTACATATCAGACACCTATTCGGTGAGCGCAATTGATCGAAGTGCTGGTGCACTAGTAACAAAATGAAATAAATTTAACATTTTCTCCCTATCATCTCCAAAATTGAGCAAATTAGCCAGACGATCCTCATCCTCAACCACTGGGAGCCCATAGATCTATTTCGCAATGAATTGCCTTCGGTACGGTTCTAAGATCGGGCAACGTAGACAAAAATGGCAGAGGGTGTCAGCTTCTTTCATATTGCATATATTGCATAAGCTCTCGCTTCTAAACTTATGAGAAGTACCTCTATAATAAACAGTTACGAAAAACTTTGAAGACAGACGCAACTGGCACTACACCCTCTCAATCTGGACATTTTGAATGAGTCCCAAGTACTTCTGCCTACCTGAATAGTCCGCTATCCTCCTATAGAACATATTAAATCTGGCACTGTAAACCAGATTGATGTCCTGGCGCCAAAAATTGTTGTAGAGTTTTTCGATTAGTGACGGTAGGATCGATTTCAAATTTCGAGGGTCCTCAGCTGTTAGGATATCGTGGGAGCCAAGGACAGCAAGCATGTTAAAAATGCAGGTATACCAGTTGTTAGATCAGTTGAACTGGTTGAAGAATTATGCATATTCTCCAATACCCTAAAACAAATCTTCAGCCACCTACTCTCATCCATCATAGAAATCCTGACCCAGTAATTAATTGCTCTTTCATAAAAAATGGCCTTAAGTGTAGGGATGAATCACAGAATGTGTTTTAGCTCACGCGTTTCACATAAACCCGTGAAACCCGCATACAAGAATGACTCAGATTTTCCGGTGTATCTTATCACTACTATGTCATGTCAAGTTGTTATTTTTATCACCAGCGCAATGACTCACCACCAGCTCAATGAAATCAGCAGAAACTAACCAGCGGTTGCATTCATGTTCACAATACCAATTATTGAGAATGATCGATTGTGTGTAAACAATTATTCAAATAACCATGCTCATAACTCAGCTTGTTGGCCCCGCACTTTGCAGTAGTTAACATAATATGGTTGGATAAATCAAGAGCTTTCGAACGAATGGTCAACGAATTCAGTGGAATGAAAAATGACGAGGTACCATTTCCCTTGCAATGACACTGTTGTAAGCGGAAATCAGAAATTGTTTCAACACATTTTTATTACACAAGCCCCCCGGACCCCCCATTAAGTTGCTCGCTTCGCTCGCAACGTGTGGCATGTAGGGAATATTGCTCGCTTCGCTCGCAAAGTCTGGCATGTCGGATATGTTGCTCGCTTCGCTCGCAAAGTCTGGCATGTAGAAAATGTTGCTCGCTTCGCTCGCAAAGTATGGCATTTAGGGGATGTTGCTCGGTTCGCTCGCAAACGGTAGATCTCTAAGGGTAGGTTTAACTTCTGTAGGGGATGCTGCTCGCTTCGCTCGCAAACGGTAGATCTCTAAGGGTAGGTTTAACTTCTGTAGGGGATGCTGCTCGCTTCGCTCGCTTGAGGAAGTTATACTGCCCACCCAACTTGGCAGACGTTTTTTTCAGTTGGGAATTATTACAAACAAATTAAATCTTATAAAACTACGTGGAACCACGAAAAGTTTATTCGGGGATGTTGCTCCCTTCGCTCGCAAGGTATACCTGTATATGTGTAGGACAAAGTCCGTATTTATTATTTGAAATGGCTCTCGCTTCGCTCGCAAGGTAGGTACCTATGTAGGCATACCTGCTCGCCTCGCAACGTTGTGACATCGAACCCTTCACGTCAATTCTTGAGCCTTCTCTCGTCCACGGCAGAATCATTTTAATCGCTTTGCTCGCTTCTGCTCACAATTTGACCGAGTTCTCGTCACTTTTTTCGATATCCGATTTCGGATTCAGATTCGGCGGACCCAAAGCTGTATTTCGCCCGCGAAAACCGTTCCGAAAAACGTACCTTTATGGGGTATATTTTAATCGGAAAAAACCAAGTTTTTCGGCGGACTTTTCGAGAAAACGGGTCCGTACTCTCGCATTTTTTTGACGCATTTCCCGATACTTTTTTCGCGATCCGATCGCGCCGTCGTCTTCCTCGTAGGAAAACCTACGAAACCCGTATTTTTCCGGAATTGTCAACGGCCGTTTAGAGGGGTAGGGGAAGCGGGGAAGTGGAAAAAGCGCACATTAATTATTACTTCGACCCCCCTCCCGCCCTACGGCCCATGGTTCGGGTGGGATTAGAAAATTTTAAATTCGCTTATACACCCTATCGGAAAATCCCAAAAAGATCCCCCCACTCGTAGATCCGGCCCACTCAGCCGTTTGGCCGTGCATAGACACGACAGACAGAGCGACAGACGGAGTTTCATTCTTATTAATAACTAGCCGCTCCGGCTCGCTACGCTCGCCTCCACGTCCAGCCGGGGGGCAAGCCCCCCGGACCCCCCATTAAGTTGCTCGCTTCGCTCGCAACGTGTGGCATGTAGGGAATATTGCTCGCTTCGCTCGCAAAGTCTGGCATGTAGGATATGTTGCTCGCTTCGCTCGCAAAGTCTGGCATGTAGACAATGTTGCTCGCTTCGCTCGCAAAGTATGGCATTTAGGGGATGTTGCTCGGTTCGCTCGCAAACGGTAGATCTCTAAGGGTAGGTTTAACTTCTGTAGGGGATGCTGCTCGCTTCGCTCGCAAACGGTAGATCTCTAAGGGTAGGTTTAACTTCTGTAGGGGATGCTGCTCGCTTGAGGAAGTTATACTGCCCACCCAAATTGGCAGACGTTTTTTTCAGTTGGGAATTATTACAAACAAATTAAATCTTATAAAACTACGTGGAACCACGAAAAGTTTATTCGGGGATGTTGCTCGCTTCGCTCGCAAGGTATACCTGTATATGTGTAGGACAAAGTCCGTATTTATTATTTGAAATGGCTCTCGCTTCGCTCGCAAGGTAGGTACCTATGTAGGCATACCTGCTCGCCTCGCAATGTTGTGACATCGAACCCTTCACGTCAATTCTTGAGCCTTCTCTCGTCCACGGCAGAATCATTTTAATCGCTTTGCTCGCTTCTGCTCGCAATTTGACCGAGTTCTCGTCACTTTTTTCGATATCCGATTTCGGATTCAGATTCGGCGGACCCAAAGCTGTATTTCGCCCGCGAAAACCGTTCCGAAAAACGTACCTTTATGGGGTATATTTTAATCGGAAAAAACCAAGTTTTTCGGCGGACTTTTCGAGAAAAACGGGTCCGTACTCTCGCATTTTTTTGACGCATTTCCCGATACTTTTTTCGCGATCCGATCGCGCCGTCGTCTTCCTCGTAGGAAAACCTACGAAACCCGTATTTTTCCGGAATTGTCAACGGCCGTTTAGAGGGGTAGGGGAAGCGGGGAAGTCCAAAAAGCGCACATTAACCGGAACTTCGACCCCCCTCCCGCCCTACGGCCCATGGTTCGGCTGGGATTAGACAATTTCAAATTCGCTCGTTCCACCTTTCGGAAAATCTCAAGAAGATCCCCCCCACTCGTACACTCCCCCCACTCAGCCGTTTGGCCGTGCATAGACACGACAGACAGACAAACAAACGGAGTTTCATTCTTATTAATAGTATAGATAACTAGCCGCTCCGGCTCGCTACGCTCGCCTCCACGTCCAGCCGGGGGGCAAGCCCCCCGGACCCCCCATTAAGTTGCTCGCTTCGCTCGCAACGTGTGGCATGTAGGGAATATTGCTCGCTTCGCTCGCAAAGTCTGGCATGTAGATATGTTGCTCGCTTCGCTCGCAAAGTCTGGCATGTAGAAAATGTTGCTCGGTTCGCTCGCAAAGTATGGAATTTAGGGGATGTTGCTCAGTTCGCTCGCAAACGGTAGATCTCTAAGGGTAGGTTTAACTTCTGTAGGGGATGCTGCTCGCTTCGCTCACAAACGTAGATCTCTAAGGGTAGCCCCAAGCCCCCCGGACCCCCCCATTAAGTTGCTCGCTTCGCTCGCAACGTGTGGCATGTAGGGAATATTGCTCGCTTTGCTCGCAAAGTCTGGCATGTAGGATATGTTGCTCGCTTCGCTCGCAAAGTTTGGCATGTAGAAAATGTTGCTCGCTTCGCTCGCAAAGTATGGCATTTAGGGGATGTTGCTCGGTTCGCTCGCAAACGGTAGATCTCTAAGGGTAGGTTTAACTTCTGTAGGGGATGCTGCTCGCTTCGCTCGCAAACGGTAGATCTCTAAGGGTAGGTCTAACTTCTGTAGGGGATGCTGCTCGCTTCGCTCGCTTGAGGAAGTTATACTGCCCACCCAACTTGGCAGACGTTTTTTTCAGTTGGGAATTATTACAAACAAATTAAATCTTATAAAACTACGTGGAACCACCATGTTGCTTCGCTCGCAAAGTGTGGTATGTAGAGATATTGCTCGCTTCGCTCGTGTGAGGAAGTTATACTGCCCACCCAACTTGGCAGAGGTTTTTTTCTGTCAGAAATTACTATCAAACGCGGTACATTATGTGGAACCACGAAAATATAGTTTTTTAGAACATTTCAGTTCATTTGGGGATGTTCCTCGCTTCGCTCGCAAGGTAGGTATTGCGTAGAAGTCGAGTCTCTTCTGCTAAGCAACGTTGTGCAACGGGCGGCTCGACTCGATCAAAAACGTCATATTAAACGCTTCCCTCGCATTTCCGCTCGCAATTTGACCTACTTTCCGTCACTTTTTTCGATATCCGACTTCGGATTCAGATTCGGCGAGATCAAAGCTGTATTTCGCCCCGCGAAAACCGTTCCGAAAAACGTACCTTTATGGGTATATTTAATCGGAGAAAACCAAGTTTTTCGGCGGACTTTTCGAGAAAACGGGTCCGTACTCTCGCATTTTTTTTTACGCATTTCCCGATACTTTTTTCGCGATCCGATCGCGCCGTCGTCTTCCTCGTAGGGTAGGTTTAACTTCTGTAGGGGATGCTGCTCGCTACGCTCGCTTGAGGAAGTTATACTGCCCACCCAACTTGGCAGACGTTTTTTTCTGTTGGGGAATTCTTACTTACAAATTAAATCTTATAAAACTACGTGGAACCACGAAAAGTTTATTAGGGGATGTTGCTCGCTTCGCTCGCAAGTCCGTATTTATTCTGTAAGGGATGCTGCTCGCTTCGCTCGCTTGAAGAAGTTATACTGCCCACCCAACTTGGCAGACGTTTTTTTTCTGTTGGAAATTCTTACAAACAAATTAATTCTTATAAAACTACGTGGAACCACGAAAAGTTTATTAGGGAATGTTGTACTGCCCACCCAACTTGGCAGACGTTTTTTTCAGTTGGGAATTCTTACAAACAAATTAAATCTTAGAAACTACGTGGAACCACGAAAAGTTTATTCGGGGATGTTGCTCGCTTCGCTCGCAAGGTATACCTGTATATGTGTAGGACAAAGTCCGTATTTATTATTTGAAATGGCTCTCGCTTCGCTCGCAAGGTATTGCGTAGAAGTGCAAATGGGAACCCCCCTGTGAGGGTCCCTTCAGGTAAGCAACGTTGTGTAACGGCGGCCCGTGGTCGATTAATTTCTGGTGTTAAACGCTTCTCCTCGCAATTCCCCTCCCAATTTGACCTACTTTCCGTCACTTTTTTCGATATCAAAGCTGTATTTCGCCCGCGAAAACCGTTCCGAAAAACGTACCTTTATGGGGTATATTTTAATCGGAAAAAACCAAGTAAGCTTTTTGTTTTCGGTTGGAAATAGCAAGGCTAAAACACATTCTGTGTTAAAAACAAAAATATCATGACTTCTCGGCATTACCCTTCCCTCCCATTAGCTCCCCTCACCGACACTAAATTTCCATCATATAACTTTTAGCATGAAATTTGAAACTCCTGACATATTTTCCAAAACTAGACCGAATCCATAATTGAACAAAAAAAGAATCACTAAAATCTGACGAGAACAGTTAAAACATCATCATTTATTACTATGGCCCCGTCCATTCACCCCCTTCCATAATGAAATAAATTCCTGATATACCTTCTGAAACTAGACCAAATTCATAGTTGAACAAAAAAAGAATCACTAAAATCTGACGAGATCAGTTGTAACATCATTATTTATTAATATTACCCCCTCCATTTACCCTCTTCCGTGATGGTATTTGAAACCCCCTGACACGTTCCAAAACTATGTTGAATGTGTTTTCAAACGAGATAAGAATTATGAAAATTGGTTGAGATTTGAAGCTCGGACAGCCCTTGAAAAAATCGGTAATTATCCCCTCCATCTCGACAGTAAATCCCAAATTTCCAAGGTTGGTGGCACAGCTAGACTGAAATTGGGCCGAATAACAATTAAGAAAATTGGTGTAGATTTGTACCTTGGGTAGCGTTGACAAAATTTGACTGAAAAATCACGTTTTTGGCTTTACCCCCTCCATTCTCCCTTTTCCATAACGGAATTCAAAATTTCCGGGTTTTGCACAACTAGGCTGAAATTGTGATAGAACAAAGAAAGAATCTCGTAAAGCAGTTGAAAATTGTGGCCTGGGCAGCGTCGACAAAATTTTTCAAACACACACAGATATACACCTAATTTTTATTTTATTTTATTTTTTTTTTTAATTTTATTATTTTTATTTTTATTTTTTTTTTTTTACGGATTCGGTCTTAGAATTGTCTGAAATGGATTTGTATGCGGTTATTTTTTTCTCGCGCTTGGCCTCCTCCTACCCCTTGATTAATTCAATAGCCGTCCCTCTTGTTAACGAAGCGTTTCCTATCTAACTTCAGAGGGACGTCCTAGAAACGACATTTCGACTTCTGCCTGCTCAAGTCTGGGGAATCTAAAGAAATCGGATGAAAATTGTTGATGTTATGCTCGCTATTCGTAAATATAATTACAATAATGTATGCTCTTCAAGAGTTCTAAAAATTTGCATATGGGCTCGTGAGGACCATTTAGAGCTTGGCTAGAGCCGACTTCGATTCTTGATAGATGCAGTTTACGTCTCGGTTAAGCATTGCACAACGGCATTTGTTATTTTCTATTCCTCGATTACTTACAGATGCTTCACTGAGATTATGATCTGAAGAAGCAATGCTGGGTTTTAAGCCATCGTAGTAAGAATCCTGAAATCTGTAATCTACGATTTTATAATGTGATAAGACTATATACTAAAGTGAGTACTTACCGTTTCATTTAATAGTGGTGACGATATAAATGATAATAAACCTCGAAAAGAATTGACAATGGGATTGTCGCATTTTCCTGATATCTAGCCTGGTTATGATTCAAATCTGATATGAAACCTATTTCAGTCCAGGCGTGCATCGTTTCTTCAAACTCCGCCATACAGAAAATGCATTTTGCAGCGGAGAACAGCGTAACGTGCAGGCTCGGCGAAATCCAACGATTATTCGGAAACCCTACCGATTTTCTGCTGGTATCTCAACGTTCGCGATCTTTGTTTTTGATGGGCTCCCGGTCCGTTTCAAGTCGTAAATGTTGGCATAAAGCTGCGTTCGCAGGGCAACGATATTGTGCGCGTCGTCGTTACGGCCCTGATGTGCCCAAGAGGCGTAGAGAGGGATTACCCTATCGCCCGGGCCCATTATTATGGCGGCGGATCAATAATTTCCCTCCGTTTCCCACGAAAACTTGTCAAGTTTCACATCCGGAACCGTATTCAACAGCCAGTTCGGGACCCCGCGTCGTATACGGCCTGGTTTATTCAACGTTCATACTCGGATAGGAGCTTGGAGGTGTTTCCGACAGCTCTTACTGTCTTGTGATCCCTGCGTGAATTTTGAACCTGAGCAATTCCGAAGAAGATAGATAGATGATAGATAGATAATCTTTATTGGCTAAAGGGATTTACATCCATGAACCATTGAATTCAGTATAGTAAGAGAAAATAAGGGCAAATATATAAAGACTTCATATTGACAGAAAAAAAATTGCAGCGACCTACACAATTATTTATATAAATGTATATAATGTACCTACTAGCTTCCTTCAAGATAATACTTACGAATAGCAAATGCAGTGACACATTACACTAATTTTATACTTGCTCTTTTTTATTAAAAATTATATATATATATATATATATATATATATATATATATATATATATATATATATATATATATATATAATAACAATAATTATGTAGAGTTCTTGACCACTTTTTCTTAAAAACAAGGTGTTAAGGTTCTTGAGGGTTGCTCAATGATACAGGTTGTTTTCTTACGCCGACGTTTCGTCTAATTTATTAGACATCTTCAGGGCTACAAACAATACAACAGGTATCGATCAGGTATCCAATAGGTAAACAATATAATCAGGTATCCTAGTTCATCCAGTATTAGTGTTGATATGCCTAAATTTAAATAATGTTTCCTATAACCATATCCCTAGCAGCAAAAGCGATAATTTCAAAAATATCCAGTTTTCATTTAATGTAAATTGTGTTTAAGAAACTCCTACTCTTGACACACACCGCCAAACCACCACTTCCCCTCCTCCTGGAGCCTACTCTACACGCAAATGAGTTAACAACTTCAAAACCATTGAGGCACCCAGAGTGAGAGACGGGCGGATTCAACAAGTGTCTCTTTCAAACGTACAATATCCTTGGCATTGAAAATTTGGAAACAAAACGACATACGTTTGCACCCTTTGATGTTCTAGAAAATCACTCTTCTAGCTGGAGGCATGTTGAGAATAACCTGCTGCTTTATGTGCTATGCTGACTTCAAACCTGGTTTTTTGGAAGTTCATGTCCCTGAGAAGACGCTAACCCCTAGCTCGCTTTCCCGTAGAAAGTTTTTCAAGACAGATAGATGATAGATAGATAATCTTTATTGGCTAAAGATATTTACATCCATGGACCATTGGATTCAGTATAGTAAGAGAAAATAAGGACAAATATACGTAAAGACTTCATATTGACAGAAAAAAAATTGCAGCGACCTACACAATATAAATGTACCTTCTAGCTTCCTTCAAGATAATACTTACGAATAGCAAATGCAGTGACACATTACACTAATTTTATACTTGCTCTTTTTTATTAAAAAAGATATATATATATATATATATATATATATATATATATATATATATATATATATATACAATACGGCAACGGAAAAGTACTTATATAGGTATATTTTTATAATAGACACCAGAACACTGATAGGTACCTTCTGTTTCCGGGAAGGGGGGGGTAACATTCCCATGAGGCTACCACCTCTAAATCACTCTAAAGTTCTTCCAGTTTTAGTGTTGATATGCCTAATTAAAATAATTTTTCCTATAACCATATCCCCAGCAGCAAACGCGATGATCTTAAAAATATCCAGTTTTCATGTAACGTAAAATTTTGCTTAAGAAACTCCTACTCTTGACACACAGCGCCGAACCACCACTCCCCTCCTCCTGGAGCCTACTCTACACGCAAATGAGTTAACAACTTCAAAACCGTTGAGGCACCCAGAGTGAGAGACTTTCGGATTCAACAGGTGTCTCATTCAAACGTATAATATCATTGGCATTGAAAAATTTGGAAACAAAACGACATACTTTTGAACCCTCTGATATCCCTGTGTGAATCTTGAACCTGTGCAATTCCGAAGAAGATAGATAGATGATAGATAGATAATCTTTATTGGCTAAAGGGATTTACATCCATGAACCATTGGAGGCAGTATAATAAGAGCAAATAATGACATATACACGTAAAGACTTCATGTTATCAGAAAAAAACATTGCATCGACTCACATAATTATTTATAAAAAATGTATATAAATGTACCTTCTAGCTTCCCTCAAGATAATACTTACGAATAGCAAATGCAGTGACACATTACATTAATTTCATACTTGCTATTTTCCATTAAAAATAAAGAAAATAAAATAAATAAATATATATGTAATGAGCAACGGGAAAGTACTTATATAACGTATATAGGTATATTTTTATACCAGACACTAGCCAGAAAAATAAAGACATATAGAAATACCTTCTTTTTTGTAAGGGTGGTGGGAGGGGATTAACATTTCGTGGAAGCTACAAGTTCTAAATCACTCCAAAGTTCTTCCGGTATTAGTGTCGATATGTCTGAATTAAAATAATTTTTCCTATAACCATATCTCCAGCAGCAAATGCGATGATTTAAAAAATATCCAGTTTTCATGTAACGTAAAATTTTGCTTTAGAAACTCCTACTCTTGACACACCGCCGAACCATCACTTCCCCTCCTCCTGGAGCCTAATCTACACGCAAATGAGTTAACAACTTCAAACAATTGAGGCGCCCAGAGTGAGAGACGCAGATTCAACAAGTGTTTCATTCAAACGTACGATATCCTTGGCATTGAAAATTTGGAAACCAAACGACATACGTTTGAACCCTCTTATGTTCTTGAAAATCACTCTTCAAGCTGGAGGCATGTTGAGGGTAACTTGCTGCTCCATGTGCTATGCTGACTTCAAACTTGGTTTTTTGGAAGTTGGTGTCCCTAAGAAGACGCTACCTCTAGCTCGCTTTCGCGTACAAAGTTTTTCAAGACAGATAGATAATCTTTATTGGCTAAAGGGGTTCACATCCATGGACCATTGGAGACAGTATTATAAGAGCAAATAAGGACGAATACACGTAAATACTTCATGTTGACAGAAAAAACATTGCAGTGACTTACACAATTATTTATAAACAACGTATATAAATGTACCTTACAGCATCCTTCAAGTAAATACTTACGAATGGCAAAAGCAGTGACACTTTTCACTAATTTTATACTTGCTTTTTTTTTATTAAAAACAATATATATATATATATATATATATATATATATATATATATATATATATGAAACAAAGAGAAGAACACACAGAAATACACTACACAGACTAGTTTTAATATTTCGGCTTGGATGCCTTTTTCAAAATACAAGAGAAAAATAAATTTTTTTGAAGAGTTAATTTACAGAATTACAACGTTGGCAAAGAAACTTGAGTTGCTTAGGACAGTTGCATTATCTCCTAATATTTAGTCCTGGTGGATCGTATACATATATATATATGTATATATATATATATATATATATATATATATATATACAATACGGCAACGGAAAAGTACTTATATAGGTATATTTTTATAATAGACACCAAAACACTGATAGGTAGCCCGAAAAACAAAGATATATAGAAATACATTCTTTTTTTTGGGATGAAAGGGGGGTAACATTCTATGGAGCCTACCAGCTCTAAATCACTCTTAAGTTCTTCCAGTATTAGTGTTGATATGCATAAATGTAAATAATGTTTCCTATAACCATATCCCTAGCAGCAAAAGCGATAATTTCAAAAATATCCAGTTTTCATTTAATGTAAAATTTTTGCTTAAGAAACTCCTACTCTTGACACACACCGCCAAACCACCACTTCCACTCCTCCAGGAGCCTACTCTTCACGCAAATGAGTTAACTTCAAAATCATTGAGGCACTCAGAGTGAGAGACGGGCGGATTCAACAAGTGTCTCATTCAAACGTACAATATCCTTGGCATTGAAAATAAGACATACGTTTGAATCCTCCAATGTTCTAGAGAATCACTCTTCTAGCTGGAGACATGCTGAGGGTAACCTGCTGCTTTATGTGCTATGCTGACTTCAAACCTGGTTTTTCGGAAGTTTATGTCCTTGAGAAGACGCGACGCCTAGCTCGCTTTCCCGTAGAAAGTTTTCCAAGTTGTGAGCTGGCCTCTTCATTTGCTATGGCCCGTCCTTTCAACTTGATCTCATTCTTCGTGAAAGAAGTATCTCCCTCAAGATTCTTGAGGGCCGAGAAAACATCCAAGGCACCGATATTGTGCGCGTCGTGCTTACGGCCCTGATGTGTCCAAGAGGAGTTGAGAGGGATTACTCTATCGCCCGGGCCCATTATTATGGTGGCGGATCAATAATTTCCCTCCGTTTTCCACGGAAACTTGTCAAGTTTCACATCCGAAACCGTATTCAGCAGCCAGATCGGGACCCCGCGTCGTATACTGCCTGGTTTATTCAACGTTTATACTCGGATAGGAGCTTGGTCGTGTTTCCGACAGCTCTTACTGTCTTGTGGTCCCTACGTGACTCGAACCTGAGCCATTCCGAAGAACATCAGATATAGGTGTCGGCAAGCCATTCGATAAGTCGAGTTTCATGTTCACAGATGTCATGGGAGACTGAACAAATATGTTGTACAAATATTCCTTACGAAATTTGTGTTATGGAAACATGGGACGTCGAAATTAAACTCCTACTCACTAAGTTAATAAGCAAAGCTTCAAAATGAACTAGGTACCTACCTACTGCATCGCTTCCAAAACTGTAAAATTAAAGTTGAGTATATTTCCTTCAGAACTTGCATTTATTCGTTCATATTATTTTATTCTACTTCAGTTTTTTACTTATCGCAATCACGGACTGGTCTACCAAATGGAGAATAGCCATCAACCCTAACAAACCATCACTAGTCCCATTCACTAACAGGAAAAATGTATCTGCTCCAAACATTACAATAAACGTAACCACTATTGTAACTTAGAACAAAGTGACATATCTCGGACTAACTTTGGATCAAAAAGTAATTTGGCATCAACACATCACCACCCTCCAAATTAAAATCAGGAACAGACTTTCTCAACTAAAACCTCTTCTCAGCCACCCTATGCTCCCTTTGCACCTTAAGCTAATACTGTATAAAACGCTTATACGCCCGATCTGGCTGTATGGCAGTGGCCTGTGGATATCAGCGATTGCTACTCAGATTAACAAAATCCAAGTGCTGCAAAATCGTATACTGAGATTAATTGTGAACGCTCCCTGGTATGTACGTAACGATGAACTACACAAAGACCTGAACGATTCCCTCATTGCGGCCTACCACTCAATGCACCAAAGAACCTCATCCCATCCCAACGACGTCATCAATTTGATACCGAATCAACGTCCACTCCCTCGCCTCAAACGTCGTTTGAAGAGAAAACATCATGGTGACTTTGTGAATGGTTTCAACTAAACAACAACTCAACGTTAACAGTTCCGATCCACGTACTTTCATAACATTGACATTCTCATAGTTCCCTAACACTTTATTTCCACTATTCCAAAATTCAGACTTTACTAGGATAAGACATTGGACTTATACCTAGGTTCCTAACTACATGTGAATTACGCTCAGCGTGCTATTAGACATATTGCATGTTCACACAATGAGAGTGCTTACATAATGTTTCTTAATAAACGTCATAAAAAAAATAAAAAAAATTAAATATCATATTCATAATAATAGAATGCGGAATTCTAGTTTTTTACATTTATTATTTTCTCAAACTGTAAATAACTTCAATTTTGCGGGAGTGGAGGGGGTGTTGGACGTCTTGATCTGAATCTGAAACAAAGTGCTACATTATAATAACCGACTGAAAATCATTTCAAAGATGCAATAAGGTGGATTGTACTCATTTTGATACGAACGATATACATCTCAAAAGAATTAAAGGATCACTTTTCCTTGTATACGCCATAAAGACCCGAGATCAATCGCAGTTCAGATTTTTTCATTTTATCATCAACACTGAGAACAGCTAGCGATATCAAACTTCGACTGAAGCCAGAACAGAATGAATCGCGCTTCTTAATAGTTATGAGCTCCAATCCGAGAACGGAATAAGATATCGCAATTATAGCTATAAAATCGTGTTCAGCACTAAAAAATCTTTAAATTGAGACGTCACTTGGAAGTGACTCCTACTCCTTGTGTAGTCCAGCGAATGTTTGGATTCTTTTCTGATTTTTATTCGCTTCTCCATATAAACGCTCCCATTAACGCTCAACAAGTTTAACTTTGATATTTCGAAAATTGTGGGGAAAAAAACGTTGCCGTTGGGGGTGTCTAGCCGCCAGTGGTTTGTGTTCATGATGGTACATTTATTGTAAAATGAAATCTGGGGGACACCCCCAGACCCCCACACACAGAATGTGTATTTCGGGGATTCCCCGGAGGGCTGGTGGCATTCTGGTAAGTTCGGCCGAAGTTCATTCCGCGTTCTTGGAATCCAGCGCCTTGGATCGTAGCAAAGAGCTTATAATAGGATAGAGAGGACAGGTATTCCGCATTTTTCGCTTGTTGGCTACTGGGACCGGGTTCAGCCATATTTTTCATTTATACAAACACTCGCGCCAATGATGGGTCGCAGGGCTACGTGGGTAGGTACTGATTGCCCAGTCCGTAGAGAACACTTGAGACTAGAGTCTGGGGAAGGGACGTTCGGCCGAACACCAGCCCTACCTTGCGCCGTTTCTCCAACTATCGTTATCATAAATTCCAAGATTTTCCCGCCTCCGCTTTGAATCCATTGTACTCACGGGCGTAGCCAGCCCGAATTTCTTGGGCCCGCTGACCCGGTGACATACGGGTAGTTTCCCAGCGCTTAACTGGCTACGCCAAAGACTTGAATAATTGAATTTAGAGAACATAATTGCATATCGCATGACCTCGTAATTTAACCTGAATAATCTCCCAGAAAAACGTACCTTTATGGGGTATATTTTAATAAGAAAAAACCAAGTTTTTCGTCGGACTTTGAGAAAACGGGTCCGTACTCTTGCATTTTTTGACGCATTTCCCGATACTTTTTTCGCGATCCGATCGCGCCGTCGTCTTCCTCGTAAAAAAACCTACGAAACCGGTATTTTTCCGGAATTTTCAACGGCCGTTTAGAGGGGTACAGGAAGCGGGGAAGTCCAAAAAGCGCACATTAACCGTTACTTCGACCCCCCTCCCGCCCTACGCGGCCTTGGTTCGGGTGGGATTAGAAAATTTTAAATTCGCTTATGCTCCCTTTCGGAAAATACTAAGAAGATCCCCCCACTCGTACACTCCCCCCACTCAGCCGTTTGGCCGTGCATAGACACGACAGAGGGGTGGGGTTCGGGGGGATCTTACTGGACAGACATTTTCAAACCAAATAACCCTCCGTAAAAACACATTCTGTGTTAAAATTTTAGGGGAGTGAAGCAAATGCTCAGATTTCATTCTGTTTTGGCTCAAATCGGAATTCTATATTGCTGGTGTTTCTCAATGTTTTGAGATATAACAAAAAGAACAATGTGCTTCCTATCTCCATTAAGTATCTAACCCTTGCAATGCATTCGGGGGTCACCACGGACCCCACAGGTGACGTTTTGTTACAAAACTTAGAAAAAAAAATGTTTTGTGTGTGGCAATATTGGTACTTCGTAAATATAGTTGGTAGCCCTGCTGAGCCTTTTAACTCGTCATGTGCTTCAGTTGTCATTCAGAGTTCGTCGGGGAGCGTTTTTAAACTTATCTGCGGCACCTCTCGACCCCTGAGTGCTCTTGGTGTAATTGTTTTTTCTTTGGTGGGGCACGGGAAATTTTTCACCGAATGTCATCTACATACATGCGACCTTCGCTCAGATGTCATATTAAAATGTCATACCTATAATAAGCCATTTTTTTTCTTCATTTTTTTTTTCAAAAAGCTAAGGTTCCTATTTCCAATAAAAATTTCGGACTAAAATCTCTTGGTTTTACTACCCTTTCTGTCCCAACATTTTTTCGGTTTTTACCCTCAAAAACATGAAAACCTGTTACAAACATGAACAGGGGACAATAGAGCTACACATCTAACATATAAAAACAAAACCATAAAGTCCCCTTTGAAAAAGATATAGGAAAAGGTTCTCTAAGATAACAAAGGTGACAACAAAGCGCAAAAAAAGGTCATGTTTAGAATGATGTATAATCTACCCAATTGCTTGGAATTGCTTGGAAGGTTTTTTGACTAATTACTTATTTATTGATAGCTGAATACAAAATTATCATATTAAAATAATTTCACATTTAAATTTGACATTTTTTTGAGTTTTCAATTTTTACCACTTTTGTTGTACAGAAAATCCTAGAAAAATCGTAGATTAGTTCTACAGTTATCGACTAGCAATGTTTAAATCAATAATTGAGCTATTGATGGATTTTTAAACATTGAAATAGCATTTTAAAAATAGTATTTTAGAGGTATTTTGAGAGATTAAAGCTTTGGGGTCACTTTGAACCTCTGTATGCGCGACTCGTAGCAAACAAATATGAATGCACTCCTAGGGCTAATTATGAGATATAATGTGACCTTCGAACGATAGATCTAGGGTCTTTGACATCTACAAGGAGAAGTGATCCCATAATTCTTTTGAGGTATGTACATTCTCCTACCATCTAGTAGGTATACCTCAATCCTTTTACGTGTCTAGCTTAGTGTTGTATTAGAAGTGAAATTACTTGTACATCTAAATTTTCTTGTCTTCTACTGTCATGGGTATGGCCAGATAATACGAAAAATATGAAAATCTGGTATTAATCAATTATTCACTCTATTAGTTGCTTATAAAGGTTTGAGATGTTTCGGGTCCATATACGTGTCTTGTTTACGAAAACAGAATGCTAAGGTTGTTCGCCTAAATGTATAGAATTAAGAAGCAAGCTCTCCGTAACAATATCTAATAGTCTATGTTGTGCATATTTAAGTCTGTGTTCAGATCGATTCCAACTGATTTATGACTGATACTACTGACGGTAAGTAATATCGAAAAAGCTTTTATAGGTTTCATTACCAGACTAACTATGTCTAGTAAATACACTTATATATGGCGTAGATTTAAATACAAATTTTCCACTATTGTGTTTAACTTGGGTGAAGAATGTCTAAAAAAAACATCCAAAACCATGACTGAGATTATTTTTCCTCAGTATTCTGTGATCTAATAGAAAATATTTCAACCTGCTACAGCTACAATTAGCGGTGGGAGGTCAACAAATCTAAAATCTAAATCAATACGAAATATGTATTTGGTTATTCAAATGAATGCATTATTTAGTGTACTATGTGGCATTTTCTCTGTTCAAAAATCATAGTTTAAATATAAAATAGAATATTCAAAAATGTATGCTGAAAATGTACTTAAGTTTTATTAAAATTTGTTAAAAAATCTAAAAAACTGAGCAAAAAGCTAAAAATCCAAAACCTGATTTTCGAATAGCAAATTATCATTTAAAATATGTTTTTTGCCGTAAAATTATTAGTTGAAAAACAATTGCACTCGAAATGCTCAAATTACAATACAATTCAACATTATAAAATACGATAATCTACGAAACTTTGTTCATACGATCATTTTATATGATTGAAACTTTTCGGTGTTTTTTCAAGCTGGTGTTATGAATATCAATAAATGAACATCACTGCGTGACTCAACGTGAAAGAATACCTTAAAATCCATATCACATGTGGCCATTTAATACCTTCAATAACTCGATATTTCATAATTTGTGCTTTTTTTGAAACTGTTTGTGCGCACTCGAGAAGAGCATGTCCAATGCATACACCCATAGGTACACCCATACCTACATGCCCTGGATAAAAAAAGTCCAGTCATGCAGCATGACCCCATTGGAGAATTTTTGAAGAAATCTTCGATTATATCGATTTTTGACTGATTTTTCAACTTTGAAATTTTTGAAAACTTGATACATATTCTTATAGGAAATTGTACGCTGATTCCGAATATACCACATGTTAGTATACTGAAAAAATTATTTCGCACAACAAATCGCAAAAAACAGGCTATTTTGAAATTTTTGACTACATTTTTGCAAATTTCAACCGGAAGATGTAACACGGTCATGCTGGCCAACGAACTTGAACTTTCGTTTTTTGTCCTTAACATTTTTAAATTTGTTTAAGTTTCTAGCACGATTCTACGGACAGTGTCTGGAATGACACATACATATATATACATACATACATACATACATAAAAAAATGCGTTAAACTTCAGAATATGATTCAGAATAGCCTGAAACGGATTTCTGCACAAAATTTTTTCAAAAAATCACATTCTACAAATTTTGAGGCGAGAGCAATAGCTTAATTTTCTTCAAAAATTCGCTAACATGACTGATTTTATCATGTACATGAAACGTCTACAAAACTAAAGTATCACACACCTGTTATATTATAAATGTTACATTATTGAAATTAATAGACTTAATTGCTTCCAGTCCCACTCATTCACTTCAAATCAATGCACTGTCATCATAAGCTTCTTTCTGGGTAATATTGATGAAATACAGTTCATAATCAGTATTCAGGTTAGAGAATGAGTACTGTGACTCACAATAAAATAGTATTTTTTATTGTATGGTATTTTGTTTTATTATCTATCACGCTAGTATATAAACAGTACAGTACAATTGGAAGGTCTCAAGGCTGATTAGTTTTGATTCAGTGATTCAGAACCAAATGTTTCGGAAGGAAGATTAATGAAGCGCAAACAGGCCTACGAATATCCTTTGGAACACTAACGGTTCCGACCTATCTGAACTGGCAAAACCGCCTATTCGAAGGGGCGTTGGCGGAAATCGGTTTAAAACGCCCGAGCAGCTTGCAAGGCATTTGAGAGCACTTATGGGATCTGTGCCGGATTACGTAAATTTCCTCTAAGCTTCCACCAATCTCCTCGCGCCACACGGCTAAGGCTCTCTTGACCCATTAGTGCATAGGTGTAGAAATCAATCGAAATCCTCTTAGAATAAATTCAACATCAAACTGCGCCGTGCTAGCCCCTCGAAATTGACAATAAATGTCACTGAATGAGATGTGTAGATCAAATTTATTATGACATCCGACAACTGTATGTTCCTGAGAACTGTGATGAAGAGATGATGATCCTCGTCTGTATCCTGGGTTGAAACGTTTTGAGGAATGTAATGTAATCACTCCTAGGCAAGTTAAAACTCTTCTCATCTTATACCGCAATTGTCCTAATAAATTATTGAGGATCAGCATCAGCAAGACCTTAAGGTAGAGTTGGGCGTAATAGCATCAAATTACGATTACACTAATAAGATTTTGGAGTTGTAATTATTTTGACCAATATAATCACAAAACATGGAGATTTGATAACGATTATAATTACTGTTATAATCACAGTTTTTCCAATTACATTCGCAACCACAACTTTTTTATGGTTACGACTGTAATCACAAGTTTTTTACGAAATTTGGGCCGTAAGAACCGATGTTTCCTATAAACAAGCCCGTTAGAGCAAATTTTTCCATGTAATAATAGCCATAATCAAACATTTTCCCTGTACCTATTACTGCCGCAATCTTAGTTTTTCTTTGATTACTGCCGTAATCGTAATTACATATTAATTTTGATTGTGGTTCACCACTCTTTGGAAAGATCTTAATTTATGCTTGGATCTTACGTTGCCTAAACCGTTCCAAAGATGAAGGATTCTCTGTTCCCTCAAGGAAGTTGAAATTAAATAGTCTTTGGGGCATCAAAAGATTATTGATATGATGGGCTCTTCCCTGGTCACCTGAGTGAGCTAAATTCTCTAGTGGTCACCAAAGAAAGTTAAGTTTGATTGCTCCTTGACAGTTACGATGAAAATCAAAAATTATTGTCTCATACACCGTGAATCATATCTTTTGAAGAGAAGAAAATTTCTAATAACCGATTGCAAATGGTTCAACGTAGAGCGGTAATAGATGAGAGTAGGCCGAAATGCATATAGTAGGTACTGTTCTTCGGAAATTTCAACAGGCTTCGATACTACGTGTGACGTCTTTACCACATATATTATACTGGCTAAGCAGAGAAAAACTTCTGTATAAACGGACCTAACCTCTCAAAAGACTGGCAAATATTAATATTACTCTAACCACAGCAACCTTGATATCAAGGGAAATTTAGAAAAACAATTTTTTTTTTACCGAATCGCAGGAATTTCACAATAAAAAGTGAATTTAGTATGTTTACCAACTCACCGTAATAATAATCATTCTTCACTTCGATTCCGCAATGCCGATTATCCCACAACCGATTCTGGGTCCGCTGTTGCCCGTGGTTTTGCTGGTTTCGTGGCCTCCAACGCCCAAATCATCAGGGTCTTGGTGAACCTTGAATAATATTTTATCAATTTATTTGAATACAGTTTATACTCGTATATACCTATACCTCACAATTTTAGGGTGGTTGGCATTTATGTTCAACAGCTGTACCTGTTTCATTACGTATTGAGTACCCAGCTTAAAAAAACATTTTCGAAAAACGCACAATGTCATGTTGGACATATACATCGTTACTTTTATATATAACTTTCAGCGTTAAAATTGGGTATATCTCAAAAACCTTTCAATATTTTGTCAAGTCCATGCATACTTTAGATTGGGGCTTCAAAAGCTACCTTGTGAACATAGTTACGCAAGATATGAAACCCTAATTCGATAAGAAAAGTTCGGGATTCTTTATATTCGTTGGCAGAACTTTAGTAGATAGAATTCAATCAACTGGAAAAATCGTTTGAATTAGTAAATATGGTATGGAGAAATAAACGTATGGTCACTTTACACGTTTTAATGTCAATTTCCAGTTGCCAATTAATGTCGGACTGGAAATCAGACAAATGTAAACGAGTTCCACTATCTGCTTTACAAGCAGATACCAAGTTACATGGATATGTCTTTGATTGGGGATTTCATAACGGTTGTCCTCGAGAGTTGTAAACAAATCCTTAAACTTTAAATAAATCCCTGGGCCGCATGGCCGGATCCCGACTAATTCCAACAAAACAACGGTTAACTTATCGAAATGTTGAAAATAACTGAGGAGAGAAGCTACTACAATCAGTTGTTGTCAACAGTCAACTGATGTCAAGAGGATGAAAATTTTCCTATGGAGTGGAGTAAATGATGCAATTGCTTTACGTTAAGAATTTGTAACCGGATTATTAAAATTGTTCATAGTCCAATCAACTTTGTTTAGGAATGTAGCCAGGTACGTAAGGAGGGGGAAATTGGTAGCTTGAGATGTGAACATTTATCACATAAATTAAACGCTTTACAATGAGTGGCGAACGATTTATGTGTGATGAAATCTGCAGAAGTTCCATTCCCCTAGCAACGGCTGGGTTGTACGCGAAAAACACATCACGGAAATTTTTGGTTGACCCCCCAAAGCAAAGACACATCCGTGTCAAATGTTTTTGAAGATGTAGGTAGGTAACTAAAATTGTGTAGGTGATTTGAGGTACCGAGTTCATGTTTGGGAAATTAATGACATTTTTATAAATGTGTACGATGAATTGGTCGCTTAAACATCTTGATCATTCACATTTCACCAAGAAACTCCCTAAAAATAATACAAAAAATTGATTCTGACTTCAGATTTAATCGGTAAAAAATACTTCAAGTCCCTAATCGGTAATCCCCGGGGCAGCCACTGTTACCTCACCCAGTTAGAAATTATAACAAATAAAAATAATTGGAAATGTACAATGAAATTATGATGTTATCAGTCTTCCAGTTTATACTTACCACCAGTGTTCTACCTATGATCGACATGGGTCCACAGAGGGACAGCATTTTGTCTTTTATTTCGAACGTTGCGATTCCGTTCGCGTTGGCGCAAACATTGCCAAGATCGCCGGCGTGTCGGTTTTCGTCGTCGGGGCTCCCATGAGACTTGTTATCGGGATTGAAGTGAGGACCCGCAGACGTGCACCCTTGTGACAATGTAAATAAGACAAGCACGTAAATAATCAATATAACTCGCGTCAATTATATGAATAACAAAACTTTATTTTTACAAAACAAAGTCGTAACTAAAGCTGGCCGCACACTGGAGCAAACAACCATCCTCAAACGATACATCATTTTTGAGGTAGGCAGAGAAGTCAGGAGTAAAAGGGAGGTTGCACAAATAGCCCGACATCTTGTTGCTAAACGTTTTGCTCGCCAGCCATTAATAATTGTCAGTGTTTGCTTCCTTTTATAGTTCTCCTTAACATAAGAACGAGGTACTTGTCTTTCTATTTTCATAATTTAATCAATTTCACTTCATTAGTTAAGCGTATTTATCAATTTAGCAATATTAGGTGTTAGTGTATTCATTCTAAATATTCCTGAAGTGTTATTCCTAACGCTAACTCTCCTTAGGATTTACATGAAAATTCCGTTCTTCCAAATGAAAGGATGAGTTCCAGAAATGAAGAATCATTGTGTAATAATTTTCACCGCTCTTGGTATTTACAACATTATTCAACGAAAATCCATTGATTCGGAATTTCACTCTTTTTCATTTAGCTTCGAAAACTTCACGCAAAAATACTGTAGTTCTAAATCAGACGATTTTTTCGCCTGTCTTGTCGATCTATTTCTACCCGTCGAATATTTTTCTAGGAAGAGTGACACTCATTATTGTTAAAATACGCTCCATCTTCGAGCAAAAGTTATATTTAAAGGAATTTCATTTCATATTTCTGCATTCCCTCTATAATGTATTCTAAATAATTGAACGAATGAATGGAGTTGAAAGAAAAAGATAAATTAAAGAAAAAACTTCTACAACAACCCAGCAGGATTAATGTTGCCAAAAATTAGGGAAGCAGATGCGACGTGCCTTGACTGTGGGAACTCCGGAGAATGCGTCAACATCGGATGGGATAATTAGAAACTGCGATGCCCTGAAAACAGGGACACGAAATTACGCATGATAATTGATTGCAAACATCCTAAGCCCGGCTGTGCATATAAATGGTGGACGTAGTTTAGACGCTATTTACAAGTTCAATTAATGTTGCTATTGGACACTTGATGTTGCGGTTCGACGACCCTCGGGTGGAGTAAAAGCAATTGAAATGCGATTTTCGAGAATAACTAGGGAAGTGAAGGGGTAGAGCCCACATCACCAATCCACCACCAAGAGCCTTGTTCTAACAACTACAAAAGAGAACTTGTGGATTGATTTCGTGTTCTATCAATATTGGTTTGTACCGAAAGTTAGGGGCCCTATCCTTCCAAGGGCCCTGAGGCCATCCCAAATTGCTTGTTATTCGGAAAGCCCTCGACCCACGAAACCTATATTTATTTTTCCTTCCTGTTTTTGTTCACTTTTATTTTTCAATTTATTATTCAGTTGAGGTTACTAAAATCTAGGACCTTTTGTTTTTGATGCCCAGGTCAATAAAATTTGCTAAATGTGTATACTAATTTGGAGTTTTAAAAGAACTTTGTGTGCTTGGCCCCACCGTGGCGCGGTTCAAGTTCAAATACGTGGCAGTAAAGTGGGGAAGGCGATACCCTTAACTTTGTCATTCAATAGTACATTTCAGAATGGTCGTACAGATTTCAAATTGGTCTCATTTTACCATAAATGTATTGAGTTTTGATAATTCGAACTTGTTTTTACATGATAGTAAGCCTAGTGATCTCTATACCTCTCTAAAGCAAAAATGTGTTTTGGATACCATTCCCCCACTAGCGGGGCTTCTGAACAGCATGTGCCAAGTGCTTCAAAAAGAGCAATACTTCACCATTTTATTATTTATACAATGAACGCATCGCGAAACATTTACTCCTAGAAGTAAACTGGGAGCCTGGAAATAAATATGCCAAACTACCGATTTTAGAAACATCAACTGAAAAATTGCTAGGAATTGCTTAGTCTTCATAAATAACACATTCAAGACTTGGCTCAACAGAATTCATTTCATCTATATACTTTATGGTAAAATACCTATGATACGAATTTCCGAAGAAAATGAAGCAATTGCAATTGCTCGGAAAATTTTAAAATCAATAGTGTTGATGAATTTCTTCATTGAAATCCGTTTTGAGGCATTCGGAAACGAATCCTAGAGTATATATATAATCCTAGCCCTTAGTTTCCCTTCATAATATCTTACCGTTGGTGGTGTCACCGAATTCATGGACGTGGAGGCCGTGCAGTCCTGGAGACAATCCCCTCAGCTCTCCTTTAATTGAGAGCTCAGCGTTGGGTCTCTGAAACATCCATTTCAATTATGCATGATTTTCAATAATAAATTGCAATGATTAATGTTTTTATTCTCTCCAAACTCAAATAATATCGATAGCTTGGGTTTCATGATAAATATGTGATACACTCCAGTACTACAATCGTATGAAACGTACTGGTAAGTAATGCATTCATTACAGGGACGTCCCTATGAATGGATTGTATATAATATAATTTTGGTGAGAATTTGAATAGAAACATTTATACATTATTTGCTATGCAATTCTTAGGCAGACCCCCAATAATTTTTTTTTGTAATGTCCGTAACGAAATTAACGATGATTTTCACGTACAACCGAGTAGTTGAGTAGTTGCTATAGATTGTGTCACAATTTCAGTGTTTTTCACGTACAACCCAGCCGTTGTTAGGGGAATGAAACTTCCGCAGTTTTCATCGCACAAAAATCGTTCGCCACTCGTTGGAAAGCGCTTGATTTATGTGATAAATGTTAACATATCAAGCTACTAATTTCCCTCTCGTTACGCACCTGGCTACATTCCAAAACTAAGTTGATTCAGGCTAAGAATTGCATAGCAAATTATCCTCGTTTTCTACGCAGTAGAAAAGAGAAAAGATCCTGCGAGGCGCGAAGCGCCGAGTATATATATATAATTTTAAGTTATTCAATTTTCAGGTTTTTTTCTCTCTTTTCGTATATTGTACTTTATGACATTAAAACGGCCATAACTCCCTTTAGAATCACTTTAAACTCAAAACTAAGAACAACTTTGGAAGGAGCGTTTAATTTCTATAACCCTGATATAAAGTAAAGTTGATATGTTTTGCTTTAATTGGTTAAAAAAAAAGGCAAAAGTATAAAATTAGAAAAATATATTTAAAATCGAGGTTTTTCCATCCGGTTTTTTGTTACCGGTATGGGGATTTATCGGCGTGCGCTCCTCGGGAAAAACTACCTCAAACTGTCAGCTTTCCACGGTATAATCAATTTTTATTTTATTTTGCCAATCAAAGGGGAAAAGCATGTTTGTATGTTGAAAAACATGGTTTTTCCATGAAATCGAGTTTTTCGTGAAAAATGACCCTCTATGAAAATACGAGTTTGGGGCCGGTTCCTACCTATTTTTTTCACGCTGAATCGAATGGTATCACTTTCAGATCTTCCCAACTCCACTATAACCGAGAACACTTCAACTAACTAGTTTTACCCTTAAAAACACATGCAATGGAGCATAAAAATAAACTAAAAATTCGTGAGTAAAAGTGTACAACTCGGTTATAACGGAGTTGGGGAGATCTGCGAGTACAACCATTCCATTCAGCAAGGAAAAATAAGTAGAAACCGGCCCCAAACACGCATCTTCTTACGGGGTCGACTCTCACGAAAACCTTTGATTTCTAATAGGGAAAAACCACATTTTTCAACAAACAAACATACTTTCCTCTCCCAATCAGCAAAGTAAAAGTAAAATTGGCTATACCGTTCAAAAGCTGTCAGTTTGAGAAAGTTTTCCCCGACAAGCGCACGCTGATTAACCCCTATGCCGGTAGCAGATAAACGAAAGGAAAAAACGTTGGTTTTAAACTTTTTCCCTAATTTTGTACTATGGTTTTTTTTTTTTTTTTTTTTTGACCAATTAAAACAAACCGAATCAACTTTGCTTTATATCAGAGTTATAGGAAATATAACGGTCTGTCCAAAGGTGTTCTTAGTTTTGAGGTTAAAGCGATTCTAAAGGGTGATATAGCCGTTTCAATTTCATATGGTAGAAAACACGAAAAAAACCTAGAAAATTGAATATGCAACTTGAAAACAAAGCGTTTAAAAAGTAATTTCTATGTGTTATTTTCGATCTGAAATGAGCTATAAAATCGGTTCTTTGAGTTTGTCCCATAATATCTGTAGACACCCTATATATATATATATATATATATATATATATATATATAAAAACGCAGGACACTCTTTACAAATCAACTCATACACACACATTGGTGTCTGGCAATCTGCTGACCCTTTGCATGTGTATGAGTTGGGATTGTTGGGTGATCCGAAAATTTCCTCCTCAATGACTAAAGGGCAAACCTTGCAACGGCGCTTCTTGCATGGGTGCAACCCTTTGCTTGGAGCTGGTTCTGGTCTCTCTGACCGCCTGTGTGAGAGTATGTCTCCAAGTGATGAGGCCTGACGATATGTTAGTGTAGGAGCTTCAGAAAAAACATTTCGTGTTGTGGGGTGGGAGGATAAGATTGGGTAGAGATCTTTGAGTACTTTATTCATTCTCTCGATTCCAAAGAAGAATGTAGTGGTTAATTGGACCTTCTCGCTTTTATTGCGGATTGCTGGTCGGTAACCAACATGAGGAGGGATTATCCTCTTCTTTACTACACGTGCCGATATCCCCTGGTAAGAAGCTGTTGGATAAATTCTCCAAGTATTTCCCTTTTTCATATATATATATATATAAATATATATATATATATATATATATATATATATATATATATATATATATATATATATATTGGGGAATCGGTCTTTGATCCAAAAAGTGTCTAACTGCTGCTAATCCTTCATCATGGGGGATTTCAGTATATAATGAGCACACATCTACTGTCACTAAGAGAATTGGGTGCTCATTATTAGCCGGCAACTGTTGCTCTTGAAGGATGCTCAAAAAGTCGTAGGTATCCTTTACATACGATGGCTGCTCTTTTACAAGTGACTGTAGATGATAGTCAACGTACGCTGATATACGCTCAGTGATGCAGTCAAAGCTGGCTACAATCGGACGTCCTGGGGTAAATGGTTTGGAAGAGAATACTCCTTATGTATTTTTGGGAGGAGGTAGAATTCCGAAAGTCGAGGAGTTTTCTATATATATATATATATATATATATATATATATATATATCACTCCCCCCCCCCCTTTACCATTAATTCTTCCACTGACTTTAAATTGGAAACTTAGAAGGTTGCTTAACTAAATTAAAATCTGGATCGAAAAAATAATAAAACTGTCAATAAATGGGATGAAAATGAGATGAATCAACTGGAAATAAGATGGATACAGTAAAAATATAATGACATATCGCTATTTCTCCTCCACATTCACCCTATTTCATGATTAAATTTCAATAAATTTGAAACTCCTAACACATTTTCCAAAACTAGACCAAATTAATAACAAAAAAAAAGAATCAAGAAAATCGGACGAGAATACTCGTAGTTAAACTTTCATGATTTATCAGTATTAATCCCTCCATTCACCCCCTCTAAATGAAATTTGACAATCCTGACATACTTTTCAACTCTATATCGAATTCATAATGGAAAAAAAATAAATAGGAATCACGAAAGTTCGTCGAGAATAGTTAAAACTTCATGATTTATCAGTATTGCCCCCTCCATTCACTCCCTCTCGATGAAATTTGGCAAACCAGACATACTTCCCAACTCTATATCATTCTCTCTATATCAACTCTAAATCATTCTCTCTATATCAACTCTAATTCATAATGAAAAATGAAAAAATAAAAATAAATAAGAATCATGAAAATCGGTCGAGATATGAAGCTTGGGCAGCACTTGAGAAAATCTGTAGTTAGTCCTTTCACCCACCACCTTGACAGCAAATCCAAATTTCCGAAATGTTGCAAAACCAGACTAAAATCGAAATTGAACAAAATGAGAATCACGAAAATCTGTTGGGAATTGTAGCCTGGTTGGCGTCGACAAAATTTGTCACACACACACACATTTCACTCCACACACACACACACGACATACACCAATGGTTTTTTTTACAGAATCGGTCTTGGAATTTTCGGAATCGGATTTTTGTGCTGCTAATTTGTCTTTCTTTTGTTTGGATTGTCCTCTACCCCCCTGGATCAATTCCAACAGGTCTTCACTTTATTGACGAAGCCTATCTTCAGAGGGACGTCCTAAAAAAGCTATTTCGCATTGAAAAAACGATAGTCGTCGGTAATACGTCCTTCTAAACCCAACTTACGGATTTTCGGGCAGGTGAATATGGAAGTCACGTTTACGTTACTTTCACACGTCAATTCGGCCATCAAAGCCGGAAAAAGAGGAAACGCCGCCACCTCGTTAGACGTTCCTCCAACATTCTCATTCTGGATGTTTTTTACAAGGCTTTCCCTTTGCTTTCAGTAAGACACCTACCTACTTTTCGTGGGGTTACAAACATGAAAGGTTATCCCTCCCCACATACTTCAACGGATATCACCACCGATTTGGCAAAAAGGATTTTACGTCATTATCCCTCAGATTGATAATATTGAATACAAACAAACAAAATGAACTAAATCACTCTCGACGACGTTATGGAAACCCTTTTCAAAATGGAAGAAAACCCATTTCCTTCTTCTGAAATTCCTAACATACCTATAATACCTGACGAAGCTACCCCAGGAAAAACTGTACCTTTCAACTCTTTGTACACTGGAATACTGGAAGAAACGAAAAGAAAGATATCTTTCCTCTCAAATCCTATTCACTAAATTATAGTATATTTACATGAATAAAGAGCCAATTCAAGTACAGTATTCTAGAAAACCAGTTTTTCAAACTCCATCAAGTACCTGGTCAGAAGACCATTCATAGCGGATTCGCACCAAGATCTATTCCCTGCTTTCTAGTTAAAAAGTGAACAAAAACTTCTTAACGACGTGATAAAACATATTGGCAAGTGATGCATGCATTGCAGGGGCGTCCTTGCGAATGGATTGTATATATAATTATGGTGAGGGTTGAAATAAGATTAAAAACAAAACTACCATGGATTCTCGGAACTACCCCTAGCCCCCCCCCCCCCCCCGTCCCACCACCCATTTACCTCCTCCACCGATAGCAAATTTCGATCATAAAACTTCCATCATGAAATTTGAAACTCCTAAAATATTTTCCAAAATTCGACCTAATTCATAATTGAACGAAAAAAGATCATACAATATCACACATTTTCTTTCATTTCTCAGAAATGAAGGAAAATTAACAATTTTTTTTACCAAGGTCCAAGTGGAGGGGGGTCTCCCCCCTCTCACTCTGGATCCGCCACTGAATGAGGCTTCCACTTAGTACCAGCTCTCTCGGAATCAACATACTTAAATGTACCTACACAACTCGGGGAAAATTAGTCATATTTACCTATCATATAAGTGATGTCACACGGTTCTATTCACAATCGCAAACCTCTATCGCTGGTTAGAAAGATTCAAGTACTGTAATTAATTGAATTCATCAAACATCTTGTTACGTTATTGAAATTCCTAGTAGCTCAAAACGAAAAATATCAGATACTCACTTCCTGCAAGAAAGTAGCCGTCCCAGACACGTTTTCCTGACCTGTGATCACACAAATCGCTTTTATGGGCATTTTGATTGATATAATTTTTTGATTGATGAATATATTACCGGTAGTGCTTATTCGTGAAATTCTACAGAAAAAACTAAACTCGAAATAAAATATTCCGAGTACTTTCTGATCTTGACGAACGTATGATTATGTATTTTCTATTTTCCACCCGCCACGTGTTTGAAATCATATGTTTGTATGAATGTAACCGAATCATTCTAATTGAGTGATTGAAACCTATTTGAAATTTCAATCAATCACATAGGTAATATGGAACATATTATAATTATATAATACATGTATTAAAATCCATGACTGTAACTTCTACAATTGAGGAGCTGACATGGAAAAGCAGTTAAGTCCAAAAATCGGAAGACAATTTTTTTTCGTCGAAGTGCAAATAAACAGTCACGCCAACGACGTGGGAAAAGCCTTAGGTCCTTCCGTCCTTGCTAGATCGCACCGTGAATAAATGTGTGACCTTTGCATGGAGACGAGATTATGTCCAACAAATCTGATAAGAGTTCAGAGGGAGTTCCTATGAAATTTGATTTTCGGACAACTGCTTTACCATGTCAGCTCCTTTTTTTTTTGTAATGAATTAGGACGTATATTACAAATCTGTTTTGACTTACCTACCTACTTATACTTCCCTTCATTGCATTTAATTCAATTTCTTGTCCATTAACTTCTAAATTACAGTTTGGCATTTGGACTGAGTACTATAGCTTTAAAGCTAATCTAAGTTTACATCCATATACTCTCACCAAGCTCAAGCACTCTGATGTACCCACCACCTATGTTTTGAGGATTAATCCACCCTCAGTCTAAGCCCTGAAATAGTATACAAATACTCCGAAATTTTCGTTTAGACATACCGTGGCATCCTTTCTGACTGAACCTCACGACCCCACAATCCTCATTTTGAGCGAAGCAGTCGAGATACCAAACCTTATTTCTAATTCTAATGACTAAATTTAGCAAAATCTAATGTTTGACATCTTGATTTAAGCATTGACATCAATTCAAATCTACCCAAAGTGTTAAAATTTACCTAATAGTTGAAGTTCTAATACATTGTCGGCTAATACAAAACTTTAAAAATAAGGTTAGGTAGTTATTTTCGTTTGGATTTGATAGATCAGATGTATCAATGAGTTTATGTATTGTGCAGAGTTATTTAGGGTGGAGGGACCAGTAATTGACAGGGACCCAGTAATTGACATCTCACCAAGAAGTTTTAATAATAAGGCATTTAAAAGTGTTTTAAGGACTTGGTCCATTTGAATTTTGAGGTAAAATACCTTGCCAGTAAAGTATAAAGGCGGGAAAAGGTTTCAGGAGGGTTTTGTGAAATCTGGAGAAGGTTACCCAACAGAACCTCGTGTTATCATTTCTTTGGTGCTTTTCTTGAGATTTTGCTAAGGAGGTAAGCGTTTTATTTTGCTCCATACCATGCCCTCCACATTTTCAAATTCGATTGTTTTCATGATTATTCTCAATCAGTTTTTTGTGTAGATTGCATTTATGCTGTCATTTTTTTTGGAAATAACCAAAGCTAACATGTGAAAATGCAAATGTCAATTACTACCTAGTTCCCAAACTGATACTCCCCTCCGTGATTGACAGTGCTGTCAATATGGATCTCTATTCGTTCTTGTCATTCATTCTTTATTTTTTATATTTATATAAATACATAGCGATTCACAAGCTGCTAGTTTACCATTAGTATCGTATTGTGCCTACGGTATCAAGAAAACATTGTACCTATTTTGTGATGAAACATCCGTTGATATTTTAAACTTTTTCCTTATGAATACTCATATTAATTTTATATTTAGATTGATAAAACTAAATTCAAATGTTCATTTTATTTGTAAAATGTTGAAATAAATGTTTTTTTGATACACGGAATCATTTATTGCAGAAGAACTGCTGTGTCAATCATTGGGTGTCAATCACAGGTACAACCAAAAATTTGGCTGTCAAATTCTGGGTCGAAAAATTGATTTAGAAAAAACGAATTTATGATGTTTTGCGGCTTGAATTTGTGATTTTTTCAATACCAAGCAGTTTGAGAACATCCTGATAGAGCAATAGATGTAAGCTTCAAGTTTGAACAAACGAAAAAACATAACTTAACTGTTTGTCAAAGCCAGAATGTCTCTTATGGTGTCAAGTACTGGCCCCACCACCCTATAAGTAATGTATTTCTTGTAGGTAGACAGATGCTGAAATAATAAACATTTTGTAATCATTTACGCCGTGTTGTTCATTTATTGATTTTATTTTATTCTATAGCCTATGGCTAGGAGTATTTTGAAAGATAAGCTACTGTTTAATATCTTCGGAGAGTAACGTCGCATCGTACGGAATCAAACTCCAAATGGAACGATAGTGATGCGGCAGACGGTTCGTACAGCCCCTCGGGCAGGGCTGGCGTGGCGTGGCGTGACTCCGCGTTTGATCTACCGCTCAGCTGCTTAGCATATCAACATTATCACGCACTCATCTCACCCGCCTCGCTTTGAGTCCATATATTTCATACGCCTTCCATCCCACATGTGCCCCTCATTTTCACCATCGCGATTTCCCGACTCTGCAATGGGGTTCGGGAATTGCTGCAGGCCTCACCGCATTGTCACAATACAACGTACTTCGGCGAGAAAATACAAATTGGTTCTGTCGATCATTTCTGTCATCATATCCAACCTGTGAGATGTGAGGTATCCTATTATTCGTTGATATGACAACAAAAGATCTGCGTTTCACTTTCAGTGGCAGTTCTGACAAAATCTGAGACACTCCAGAACAGGGACTTTGAGTTTGGTCCTTTGAGCTTTTAGGTGCCATTGGAATCGCTTTCAGTGCAGAGAAGTATCAGAGATAGTATGCGTATTCCGAAATCGCGCAAGCGGGAAAGGTGACCTCAAATTCGAATATTCCGACAGTGCTAGAAATAAGGGAAAGGCGGTCTTGAACCACTTTCAGCACTGAAAACAATCTTCAATACCTAGAATGTCGTTCTTGCATGTGTTTCGAAAAAAAAAAAAAAAAAAAAAAAAAAAAAAAAAAAAAAAAACGAGACTAATACAGGGTGCGGCAGAGAGGACGGACGGTTTTAAAAAAATCATAAAATAGTTAATTTTTACTCAAAAACAAATTTATTGATGCAATCAGGTACGCAAGGAAATAGCATTTGAGACAGTTGAGTGTGAAAATCACATCAGGCATGTGGTGGCCGAAATCGTTGATGCAGTGCTGGAGGCTTTCTTGGAAGTTCGTGTAGACTCTCTCCAACATAGCTCTCTCAAATTGGGCGACTTCCACGCGAATTGCGTCCTTCAATTCGTCCAGAGTTCGGGGCTTGTTCTCGTATACTCTAGCCTTGAGTGTCCCCCATAAGAAAAAATCGCATATGGATGAATCTGTGGACCGAGGAGGCCAATGAACATCGCCAAACCTGGAAATAAGACGACCAGGGAAGAGAGGGCGAATAACATCCATTGATGCTCTGGCTGTGTGGGCGGTCGCCCCATCCTGCTGGAACCACACACGTCGGGTTGGAACAATTCGCCGTCGTAATTCAGGGGAAAAGAAGTCGGTGATCATCAAGTTGAGAGAGCTATATTGGAGATAGTCTACGCGAACTTCCAAGAACGCCTCCAGCACTGCATCAACGATTTCGGCCACCACATGCCTGATGTGATTTTTCACGCTTGACTGTCTCAAATGCTATTCTCTTGCAAACCTGATTGCATCAATAAATTTGTTTTTGAGTAAAAATTAACTATTTTATGATTTTTTCAAAACCGTCCGTCCTTTCTGCCGCACCCTGTAGCACTGTTTGGAACTGCATTGAAAAAGTATTGCGAACCCAGGGCGTAATTCCAGAGCTGTGGGTTTTCGCACAGCAAACAAAAGACTAATAGCGCTTGTGCCGAACTGACACTAATATTGTTTTTTCTACCCCCAGCTCATGTTCAGGTCATCCCGCCATTTCCAGGCCCGGAGACCATTTCCACTGTTCCTCTATACCTCTGTTCATGTTTGGGTTAAGAGGTCGGATATTTCCGATGTGTCCCGTGCATGCGATCTAACGAAGGAACTTCCTATATCCTAACATTACCCTTTTATCATGAATGCTGTTTAGATTTGAAGTACTGACTATTTCTTGATTTGATCATCCTCTCAATCGCTCGTGCCATCCTCTGTAACAAACACAATCAGTACTGCCCCAGCTGTGAACATACCTTGGTCTAAACCCGTTGAGGTCTTGTGTTGGAAAAAAACTAACTTAGAACAATCCTTCTCAGATTCGTTCAGAGCTGAGTTTTCTACACTACATACGCAGAAATAGAATTCCAGAACTTCAGATTCTTGCACCACGAACAACAAAACTCTACTGCTCTAGAGCTGAATACTTCGGAACTGACTAAACATCCGCTGAGAACGAAGATCTGGGTTTTTTTTTTTTAATCAGTGGCAGTTGTGGCCATTTCGGCTGCTTTTCAGAAATGGACGAATCGTCCAGCTCCCCTTTTCTTCTCCTGGCCAATAGGATTTGTGTTCTCTTTCACATGAAACATTCTTAAAATAATTTATGCTGGTATTTGGCTGGTGGTGGTATTCATGGTGGTGGATTTTAATTTATGGTGTGGTATCGTTTATGATAGTGGCGGTGATTCATGGTGTTTCCATTGAAAAGCATCTCACATCAGGTATAACTAGTTTTCAAGGAAGCTGGTCCCACAACCTACTTGGACTGTTAGCGTTTATTTTTACTGCATTGATTCCGTTTATTTACTAACTGTTCATATCCCTCTAAATTTAATTAATGTACCCATTTAATATTTCATTGTATCCAGCAATTAATTGCCAATGTACTTGGTTCTGTATAAAATGATGATTTAACAAGGTTTCTAACATTTTGTTCTTTTTTTTTACAAATCGACTCATTGGAAAATAGGTAAGTTTACTTCATAATCCAAAGGCATTTCTAAAGTATCATAAACATGTATAATTTTTCTTTTTCTTAATTTCTCGGTGGTTTGCGCGAAGAATCTCTTGTGAAATTATAAGTAGTTATTTAGATTTTGTAGGTACAGGTTTACTCGATGAAACTGCCTGTATTGTATTATAGTTCAAGTTATTATTCGTTATTATTACATTCATGCGAGCAGTCGTTCATACTACTTGAAATAATCTTTATGATTTTGAGTGTGATCTTATATTTTGATTATGATCTTTATTTCTTTGATGATTCTTTGTGAGTTTTAAGTGCTGCAATTATTGAGCAGTTTTTAGAATAAACTATTCATAAAACCTATCGATAGTAGTAATATAAACCTAGTTTAGTTTTATTATATTTGTTCTAGTGTCCTTGAAATCACAACGTAAATTTCTAAAAATACAAACCCACTCAATACAGATTAGATCTGAAATCATCAACGATCAATTCGTCATCAATCATCAATGTCGCGTTTTTGACACTGTCAAAATTGTTGGATTGGCGCTTTTTTTCTTTCTTTCAAGATAGATTAGGTACATATTCAAGATATTTCCTATTTTGTAGTGATTAGGCAGAAAAATACCGCGTCTGAACCCAGTGTGGTTGACACATTAACAAACTATCTGAGTCAAGATTTTTTAATAAGATTGTGATAATAAACACACTCTATGAATACACTGAGTTCTAAACTGCATGTTCACAATAAAAATAAATAAATTCGATGATGTTAAATTTTGCTTGCATCGACAACCACGTAACATGTCAAGTGGAGAATAATAGTGTCATTGGAGTGCCACTAATCACCACGCGTCAACTTGTAATTACCGTACGTACCTCCTCGGTGAGCGATTTGCATCGAATCGATAATGGAATCTAATTGTTACCCATCAGGAGTGCCAACTGTTTAACCTATATCGCGGTTGTATTTATATAGAAATCGGTACCTACGTAATTTGTACTTTAAAAATTATAATGCCTCGAGTCATAGTATCACAAAATATAGCTACGGTATTTTTGCATTTGCCTTAAGTTCTATCCTGAACTACATTTAAAATTGTTGAATATTGTTCAGAATACATCCAGGCATGTAAAAAGAGAACATAATCAACAAAAGAAGTCCGTATGAATAGTTCTATGTTGAATTAATAGCAGGTACCTATCCTTATACAGGGTGAAAATATTAAGGGTGGACCACCGGCCAGGAGTCGATTCTAGAACTCATTTCTGATCTAAAGTTTCACACTTCAACTCACGAATGTTGTTCATTTGTTGTGCTCAATCTGATGTGTTTTTAAGAGTGAAACTAGTTAGTTAAAATTTGGAGTTAGTTAAAATCTATTATTTGGGGATCTGCAAGTGTTTCCATTTGATTCAGCGTGAAAAAATACGTTGAAACCGGCCCCACATTCAATTTTTTCTAGTTTTTCACGAAAACCTTGATTTCATAGAAAAAGCCATGTTTTTCAACATACAAACATACTTTTCTCCTTTAATTGGCAAATAAAAATTGATTATTCCGTTGGAAAGGTGAGATTTGGTTGTTGTCATGGTGACGAGTAAACAACGCTGGTCAGCGCCATATTGGTTCATTATTTTCAATAATAAACCTATAAAGGAAAAGGTACAAGGCAATCTAATCAACCAAGAATGAAGATTTTTTAAACCTCCCCTTCAAATTTGTTAGTTCACGTTTCAAGATACATAAAATCTAAAAATCGAATAACGCCGTATGCCGTCCAGACCTTTTTTCCAAAACTAGGTACTGGACCAAATTTTATGAAATTCGGGTGAAAAATCATACACCGGGGATGTGCCAGTAACATCGGGATAAATTTCGATCAACCCTTAACGGTAGTAATTAAGGGCTGAAATATTGAAAAATCGAGTTCTTGACAACTTTCAACGGATGTACTTAACAGTAATGTTTTTGACATTTTATGTCTTTGCTTTGGCACATAAACTTAAAAAACGTCACGGAAAATTGCGCACGAAAATATTTTGATGATTTCCGCTTACAACCGAGTCGTTGCTAGGGAAATGGTACTTCGTCGTTTTTCAACCCACAAAATTCGTTGACCATTCGTTCGAAAGCTCTCGATTTATCCAACCATATTATGTTAACTACTGCGAAATGCATGGCCAACGAGCTGAGTTATGAGCAAGGTTATTTGAATAATTGTGAACACTCAGGTGATCATGCTCAATAATTGATATTGTGAACATGATTGCCACCGCTTGTTAATTTCTGATGATTTCATTGAGCTGGTGTTTCGATGATTTGATTCATAGCAGGTGATCCAAATATTGCGAGATCGGTTTGATTTGTGAAGCGGTGGTTAAATCATTTTGATAGGTAATTTCTATGCTTTACACTCTAGGAAGCCGTAATTTCGTATGTAGCCTTTTTAGGACATTTACTTGACGATGCCCAGAGTCCGGATCAGATGAGTGGCTCTTAAAGCTAATTTCTATGTTTTACACTCTAGGAAGCTGTAATTTCGTATGTAGTCTCTTTAGCACATTTACGTGACGATGCCCAGGGTCCGGATCAGCTGAGTGGCTCTTAGAGCTTGCATACGAGTCTGCAACACATACTTGTCTTCAACTAAAGACATAAAATGTCCCAATGTGTTGCAGACTCGTATGCAAGCGTTCCTCATACTTCAGGTAAACCCTGACATGAAATTAGTAAAGGACTGTAGTAAATGATTTTTGTTGACATTTTCATGTCACGTATATTTTTCCAACAAATCGAATTAAATCACCCAAAAAACCGTACGATTCTCCATTCTTTCACTAAAAGCCATAATGGCGCAGCGACCCTATGATATTTCGGGGGAACTAATTTTATCAATGACCACTAGATATTGTTAATATTGCAGGAACCAAACGGCACAACACGGCATATTCCCTATCACTGCAGTTTTGCCAATTCACGGCACTACACATCAGCTATTGTATGAACAACTTAGGTTTGTTATTTTATTGTATTAATTTCTCTTCAGTATAGGCGTCCACACCTATGCAGACACATTAGATACCTAGTTATTTATCCTTTTAATAATATATACAGGTGTTCTGCGTAGGAAGAGCAATAAAATATAGAAATAATAAAATTCTGTGTAATAGTTTGCATCGTTTTACTATTCCAGAGTTAAGACTTGCTAATCAATACGAAATAATCTTTGAGATAGGGTTTCCACTGTAAGAAGGTAATCATTTCCACTCAATAAATCTCAATCCTCGTAAATATAAACAGCGGAACAACTCCATATATTATGTTACCAAACTGTCTACATTGCATTGTGAGTACTGTAGGTTGAGAACCGACTACTCGGAAAAGCAATTCGCAACCCGATCACTGGCACCTCCAATCAATTCTGGAACAAACCCGGGATCACCGGGTGAAACAGACGCAAGATTTACATTTAACCCTTGGCGAAACGTTCGGCTGACGACCTGGGGATGGATTGCCCTGACACGCATTCGTGTAATCTACTCCCCGAAAGTCCGTTGTAACCGTCAAACTTTAATGAGACCGGTTGCTCTTTTGTTTGTCGTGCATCAATCAGAATCAACAGCGATCTTTCTCTGTGCGTTACAAGCCCAAACTTCTTTTTTCGCCACATTCGCCAAAGTACGGGATTAAATGGACGGTCCAGAAGTACAGAGTTAGAGATATAGTACCAGCTTTGTATCTTTATTCGATTTTGGCAAAATTTAGCCGCATTTTTGGCGAACTTTATGAGAAAATGAAGCATGCGCTATGCAAATTTTAATTGAATGGAGGTACTCTTGGATGGATAGAGTGAAATGAAACTAATGCCTAATGAGTCAAAAGACGTTTGTGTGTCCCTGATTTCCGTGTTACATTAATTTGAAATTGATTATTGGCGAAATTTCGAATATTTGAACTTTTGAACGTGGAGTTCTTGGACATCCAATTTGCTGTGCGATTTTAGGTGACTTTGTTTTTCAGATAACGAACACCTCCTCCTCCCTCCCGACACCCCTGTTGGACCCTAGGACTGGCCATGTATGTGACACTTACGTTGGCAACTAACTTTCAAAAGAAATATCTATATTCACGTCACCATAAAAGCTGATTTATTTCAATCATTAATTCCCTGGGTGGTATTTCAATGAGTTAAAATGAAAAAAAAAAAAAAAAACGCTTCAAATCTTTACACAATAGTTTTATTATGCCTGTATTGGATAGCCCTTCTACAAAGAACAACTGACTATAATTATTGAACGAAGTTCATTAGGCATTTTCTGAATGTATCTGCCTAGGTGCAGATACGTACAAAAGATAAATTAATTTAATTGAACAACGCACCTACACTTTCTGAAGGCCGCATCATAATTGCATTTTTTCGTCTTTTTTCTCGCATTTTTAATGCTCGAACGTGAAGAAGGCAAAATGCATCTTTCCAAGGTGAGCTTTTTTGCCCATTGCCATCCTGGCTGAGCATTTTCAAGCTCACTTGGGAAAATTAGAACATGTTCTAATTTTTACCTCAACGCGAAAAATGATAAAACGTAACCCTTGGGAAGGTAACAATTCAATGGAAAAAACCCAAGGAGCCCTAACCTGGTAGTCTTAATAAAACTGCATTCCGCCAGAATGCGCTGTTTTTGCACTTATTCTTCTTCAACATTCACAGCTGACCTTGGAAAAAAGCACTTTGCATTCTTCATGATCGCGCATTAAAAATGTGAGAAAAAAGCAGAAAAAATGCAAATGTGATACGGCTTTCAGTATTTAACGCAAGCTGACCCAACAGCTGAAAATTAATGACATTAATCATTCAATTAAATCACCTAGGTACCTACTTTTCAAAAGCACATATGTACAGGCAAAAAAAGTTATGAACCCGGCTTTACGATGTGAAAATTATATTGGAAATACATCAGCTAATACAAGCGTCGTAGTTACAAGGCGATTTTTGCTATGTTCCACCAGTTGCTCCTTCGTTGTTATTTTATCAACAAGGATATGTTTTTGGGCTGGGGGTCATTCTAAAATTTGCGTAACGACACCAAAATTTGTGACGACCCGGCACTTTAGATTATTATTAACTCGAAAAGTGAAGGCTAGGTAGAATTTCTATTGATTTTTCACGTACAACCAATGAGTTACTATTTCCCATAGTTTTCGTAGTAGGGAAATCGTTCGCCACTTTTTGGAATGCTCTCATTTTATCACAACATCTCATGACCTCTAAGCCATTGTAGTGTCAAGGAATGCTGATTTATTACTCTAAGTTATAAACTAATATTGTTTTGTTACCATAATGGAATAATCTTGTGAAAAGAAGGCACTACATGGTTGGTATGCAATTGAGTAGTAGGTACCTACTGGTAATCAGTAGGTACTAGACATATCCATGATCTTTTGTTTTTCCCATCAAGGGAGAAATTATTTTATTTTGTCTCTTGCCAAAGTTCAACCTAATTATAACTACCATAGGAAAAGCAAACGGATGAACGTACAGCAACTCGGGAAGTTTCATCCGATTCTTTGGGATGATGTATATAAATGACACCCAACATACATTACTGTTACCTTGATTTTTCATCAATATCTCAGCCCTTATATTTACTACGGGTTGATAAAAATCGATGCCGATGTTACCAGCATATCCCCGGCAGATATATGATTTTTGAGCCAAATTCCAGAAAGTTTGGTCCGGTAGTTTTGGAGAAAAGCCTTGGGACATCTATAAACGAACTCTGAAGTCTAGAGCTCCCCAGATCAGCTGATTGAGATCCAAAGAAAAGTTCTTCTTGAAACGTGAACGAACAAATTTTGAACTGGGGTTAAATACAATTTTTCTTGGTTGATTGCAAAGGTTCATAGTTGAAAATAATAATCGAACACACCCATAAAATGGAACTTTGAAAGTCCGGATGAATGTTTCTATGTGGGGCTGAATTCCAATGAATAGCTTACTCTATAATATAAGACAAATGTATTCCACCTAGCTGTAAGCTAGGTAGCTATTAGTATGCACACCCTACCCGGAAAAGCTGATTACATCTTAAGCACTTTCCCACCACCAAGTCTTCGAACACTCATGAACATTTTCGTCTTACTATACAATGAAACTGCTTGAGTATGTGTTCGCGCATCCCGGGATCTTGGTCCGCCACTCCACATCCCCATTGTTTCAGAAGCCCCCATTCAAATTCACCGTTTCATACTCGCCAACCTCGCTCGCCAGACATTGACTAATGGTCTGCTATTGCTCTGAGAAAAGGAGAACTAGGAGCTATCTCAGTTGGAAAATCTCTCAGGAACGTAGGGGGAAGAAGCAATTTCTCAGAACGCTTTCGGCTCCCTCCGGAAAACGCAGTTTTCGTCTGGGGCTTTTAAGAAATCGTTTTGCAACGATGGCAATTTATATCTCAGACGTGATCAATTCACCGTTATTCTGTCGTTTATCTGGATATTTATTCGTCCCCTCTCCCCCCCCCCCTTTTTTTATTTTTCGACTCTTTCGTTCAATGGAATTCCTAATGTTACGATAATATTATGGATAGAAACATCTGGATGCTGAGAGAACCGTCTCTTTTGGTTTGAAATTCCTTTTAACAGTCAATGGTGAAAGTACAAATTCTTTGTGGAAAGGGATTCATCATGGTACTTGATCAGTGATTTGGGGAACTTTACAGATAAGATAAAGATTTCATAAGTGCCTTTTTAGGACGTCCCTCTGAAGCTAGGCTTTGTCAATAGAGGGACAACCTATTGGAATTGACCGAGGCCGTGTGGAAAAACCCACAAAGGAAAAAGAGAAGAAAAAAATAACCGCATACAAATCCGTTTCATACCATTCATGGACCGATTGTGTGAGTGCATGCATGCGCGTGTGTGCGTGTGTTGAGGGAATTCCTCAAATATTGATGCCATGTAGAGTTTGCAGAGCAGCAATACAAACAAGGAAGAGGATCCAGAAGTTAGATGAAGCTGCAGGGGTACTGGAGGGGACTGGGGAATCCACCAATGATTCCTTTTACATAATTACCTATGTGCATGCAGGAGCTTCATGATGAGGTGCATAAGTACCGTGTGAAAAACTCCACTTCTGCTGGACCTGGTGATGTTCCCGCCTGACACTGGAAAAGAGCACGAAGACCCTCATCTTCAACCTGTTGTTTTTAACAGAAAGCCCCTTAAAGTGCCTTAAAGTGATAGATCAGGCCTGGGCAATTTTATAAATAAAAAAATGTAGGGGGGGGGGGGGGGTGTTAGGTTAGACTGGAGGCTACCGTCTGATCTCTATATAGTTCGTAGTTTTCTGGCATTTTTCTTCCAAGCAGCTTGTGTCATAGGTGACGTCCACAGAGAATTTCGGCCAACGTGCCTCAGCAGAGAACTGAACAGTTCTCCATAGCAGATAGGGCAAAGAAACCTGGGTTGCTGCTTTATTTTATCTCATTAATTTTCAGTTGGTGGGTACCTACGTTAATGTTGGTATAGTTAGATTCTGATGAACTATTCTAATTGGAATCAGCTCATGTTTAATACAAAAGAACTAGTAAAGTTTGGCATTTTACTTCATTTAATTAATTACTCCTCAGTAGGTTTTTACGTCTATGCAGTTACATTTATATGATGAGAAATTTTCTGGGTTATTTTTCATTTGCTCAATGAAAAGATCTTAATGAGAGCTTTCCGAAAATGTGCTATATGATGAGTATTTGACCAGTAATATGGCATTTGAAATTCATTTGCACCGCGATGTCATCTAGGGAGAAAACCTCAGCTCCATCGCACTACTACGCCAAGCGTGATCTTCCTTCTCGTTAACTTGTCAAACAAAACAGACTTTCGAGCTAAAAATTCGTACATGGATGTTTTTAAGTGCGCTAAAAACGAATCCGAGGTTAAAAGTGTGAAATTATTACTCATGAAGTTCCTCATTACGATAGACTTCGTTTAGTGATTATAGACAAGTGTTCTTCGTAGAAGGGCTCTAAGGTGGTTATAGCCAATATTAACCGTTGTTAATGTTGGCTATAACCAATAAGAATATAATCGAATATTACCAATAAGAACGTGTTGATATTATTATTGGCTATTAGGTGGTTATAGCCAATAATAACCCTTATATTATATATAAGGGTTATTAGGTGGCTTCATCTACCTAATAACATTCATGGTATCACTCTGTTGTTACTGATCAAAATGTGGTACCTACTCCTATCCTGTTAACATGTGTTGAGTGAAAAAATATATTCTTGGTATAACCACCGTACTAAATACTACTGCGTACTTTACACTCTCTAACAGGTTATGGGCCCAGCACGCTTCCACTGCGCTACCGAGGCATATTGTAAGGATATTGTATGTGGTGGCGTGGTGGCTTCATCTACCTAATAACATTCATGGTATCACACTGTTGTTACTAATCAACATGTGGTACCTACTCCTATCATGTTAACATGTGTTGAGTGAAAAAATTATTCTTGGTTTACCCACCGTACTAAATACTACTGCGTACTTTATACTCTCTAACATAATATCTAATACAGAAATACAAACCTTTGTGCAATAACTTGCTTCGGTTTGGTTAGTAGTATATGGGCAACCCCTGGTTAATCGCTGTAGCTTAGCAACTAAATGCCATTGAAAAATGATTATACTTCAGTGATCCGAAGGTACCTACACAGAATACAGTAGACCTACATTCTCTAATCCAAAAAGTTCCGTTCCTCTCCCTCGTGAGCTCTCGTTCACCGCCGCACCACATGATTATCTCCCGAGGGAGGTCTCAGAAGCGACCCACGCGGTCCCGCATACGCTCGAACTCCTACAAACTCGCTGTTGAGTGGGCCGACTCCTTCGGTTCCTGAATATTCATGAAAATGTTAAACGATTAACCTCCCTCGCTCCAGGCCGGGATGCGATAAAGGAAAACGCCCGGTGAGCGATGACTTCCTCAAATTCTCCAAACATAATATTGTCAGTGACTACTTGATCGTTCATCGTCCCCATTTCTTGAAAAGAAGAAATTAAAATAAAAAAAAATTGATCAATACTCACTTGGTGAGCCACATGTTAAGCGCACTTTCATTTAATTACATCAGTGTTTCACATGGAATAACGAAATAGGAATTTCGGGGGGACGCCAAACGCTTAAATGGAAAAATTAGCTATAAGAGCTCACTCGGCTGATTGGGGTGGTTTGGCAATTAAAATTCTACTCTATCTGTCTCATAGAGCTTCCGTTCCAAATTTCTTTCGGTGCTACATTCGTCACTTATTGTCATAATATTGGTCCATTTGTTCTAGCATGGTGTAAACTGTGGCCGCTATAAACTGAAAAACTTCTTACTTTATAAAAAATTTGGTTTTTCAAACCGAAAATCCGAAGAGTGGCCCAAATGAGAAAGAAAGATCGGATGCAATGGAAACGATCGAGGGAATCCCTGCAGAACCCCTTCGCCTACTCTTCTGCTAAAATTTATAACAAAATACAAACAACAAACACTTGCAACAAGAAAACTGCACTGAGAGCCAACAATTTTGTATATTACCACAGACGCCTTCCTATTGCTCCCTACTGCACAGACGCATTACTATTACCTTGAAAATTTTCAAGATCTTGAATTTTGATTATTTTAACGCTTAAGTGCTACCTTTTAGCGCTGATCGATTGATGCTTACTCCTAGCTCATATACATATGCCCATTTACTTGGTAGAGTACGTTTCTTATTTGCGGTTTGCGAAAAGAAGGGGAGACAAAACGAAAGTATTGGAAGTCACTTTCTATTGAATTACATATCCCAATAAGAACATCTGGTGATGTGATGCCTACGTTATTATTGTTACTATATGTTCAGTCCAACGATTGCTTTTGTTGAAGCAATTTATATTTTGTATTTAAAAATAAATTATAAAAGTTTTTCTCAACTACAATTTCCACTGCGTATTTACTATAGAAGAGAAAGAAGCAGGTTGGACTTTCTCCTTCTTCACTACCCGTGTAAATGCCGACAATTTACTGAAATCAGCCCCGCCACTGTCTCCCTCGGTAAGCCTCCAATTTGTTTTCTGGAGCGAGCAGACGGGAGTCAGACCATTCAGAAGGAACCGGGACCACGATGAAGGGATGCAGACTCTCCACAGATAAGAGATGCGAGGGTTTTCAACGGAGATTCAGAACGATTGTCTCTTTATACCCCGTGTGTTTTTGCTGCACTCCCTTTTATAACGTTTCAGCCGAGGACATTATTTTACATTCACTTTCAGGAATCAAACTGGTTTAATTTATTGCCAGACTACCTACTCGAATCCATTAAATTTTAAACTTAAGTTTATTCTCCTGACTATCCCAAAGGTGAAAGTAAGTTGAGTGAATGACCTGAAGAAATTTCACAAAGAATAAAACCCTCTACATTATGTCTTCATATGATCAATCCCCTAAAAAGCATAAAATCTTGCATAGAAAATATTTTAGAACGAGTTATTTACAGTGTAAAACTCGGTTATAATGAAGTTGGAGAGATCTGTATTTAAGTTCAAATCAGCAAGAAAAATTACATTGCGACCAACCCCAAACTTTTTATTTTTCATGGTGGTAATAAAAAAAATACTTTCGTAAATAACAAGTTTTTTACCTGAACGTCATTATTTGTGCATTTTCTTAAAAAAAAAAAAAAATAAATAAATAAAATAAATAAAATAAATAAATTAAATAAAAATATAAAAGCATTATTGTATTCACTTTGTCCGTTCATGTATGTATGTGTATTATGTATGTAATCACTTTAACTCAAAAATCTGATTAGATGGGTCGTAAAATATTCAGCTAATAATTCAAAATAAAATGGTTGCGAAAATCGTCATTGGTAATCAGCAGCGAGAGCTGCTTTTGTGATTCAAAACGCTGCAAATTATTACGCAATGGTTTATTATTTTTGTGTTGGATAGCCCTTCTAGATCATCGGTGTATAATATATGATCAGAATATGGCGCATCTTGACACCGAGTAGAGTTTACATTTTTACAGTTCCTAAACCCCGAAATTGTTTAAACACAGTTGAAATTTTTAAAAAAGGTCGAAGGTTCCGAAGTATTTGTCATTTCGGCAGTTCAATCAACAAATCCACCTCATTCCTGGTGGTAGATGTGACCATTTGACACTTGATCGTTTCGCCTTTTTCTCAGCAGAAATGAACAAATGCTACGTCGGCCGTGCTTTCTATATGCAAATAAAAGGGGTGAGTCAGGGTACTGTGAGGGTTGTTTGAGCCTTTAATAGTCCCGTAATCGTGGAGATAACAATACTATCATGAAGAGCTGGCTTGTGGGTGATCGGAAGCATTAAAACCTCAATTTTGGCAAAAATGAACTAAGTCACTTCTGACATGCAATCCTCGATATATATATATATATATATATATATATATATATATATATATATATATATATATATATATATATATATATATATATATATATATATATATATATATATATATATATATATATATATATATGTATGTGTGTGTGTGTGTGTGTGTGTGTGTGTGTGTGTGTGTGCGTGTGTGTGTGTGTGTGTGTTTTATTCGAAGGTTGGATCTATGTCTATATAAGTGAAAAATATTGCTATAATTTGGACTCACAGTAATTGGTACCTATATCACAGTTTAAACTTGCAGCTACTTTAAAATTGTCATCCTATTCCACAGTCACTCATCGTAGACAGTTTATTTTTCTCCTCTTTTATTTTAGTCGCCTAGTTTCTCTTCAAAGATGATGAAGAGAATGGATGATTGATAATTATTAGATAGAGATTGATGATTTTGTATTTATAGTCCTACTGTAGAACCTTTTTTATTGGAAGACCTGTATTTATATCAAACTAATCATCGTTGCGTGATCATGATAATATGCCAATCAATATCCAGAAACTCATTCTTCATATAGTGGAGAATCTACGGAGATATTAAATCAAAATTACGGTTAACAAATCACTCGTTTCTCCCGCATCGTGCAGCGAAAGTTTTCTCCGCACAAATCATTTTCACAGCCGAGCGGTGAAAAATATGGAGCGGTCGGGGCTTCCATCTCGGATACGTGGAGAAGGGGATCTGATCACTAAATATGGCATCGCCTCCTTCCTAAAAAAAAAAAAAACCATGATGAAGAATTGTTGTTAGGGATGGTAATCGTGTTTAAAGATATTCGGGCATGAATTGGATGAACTATGACGATTAATTCCACTTTTAACATAAAATATAATTGTATTTTGACCACCTTTCGAAAAATGAAGTTTGGGATTCTCGAGGGATGGTCAGTAATTGAGATTTTCTGGTAGGCCGACGTTTCGTTGAATTTGTTCAATATCTTCAGGGCTACATTAACACAGAGGATGACAAGATTGTACAATTTGGTCCATATTTAGATTCTAGAGAATAAAACTTCGCAATATACAAACATTGTACCTACCTATACAGTATATTGCGATGTTTTATTCTCTAGAATCTAAATATGAACCAAATTGTGGATACCATAATGTCATCCTCTGTGTTCATGTAGACCTGAAGATATTGTACAAATACAATGAAACATCGGCCTAGCAGAAAGTCTCAATTATTGACCGACCCTCGAGAATTCTAAACTTCATTTTATTAACATAAAATGAATATTATTGTCCACGCAGCATCAGTTTCAAAATGAACTTCTACATCCTCTGTAGTTCATTAAAAGATAGCAACTTTTCCTTGGCTCAATCTATTCATTACTACCTTGTTAGAATCAGAAAAAAATTTGATCGCGATAGGTCAAAGGGTTGCCGAGTTACATGTACCGTTGTCGAAAAAAAAGAACTTTTCAGGAGAGCCAATTTTCGTCAAAAGTAGAACCGCAGTCAACCGCAGTGTCTGGCACAAGAAAAGGTCTGGCACAACAAAATTATCGAAAAGAAGAAGAATAAGAAGAGGTTGTAGATACGGTTTCCTTCAATGTAAGGTTATTTCACCATATTTATGTAGTTTTTTAGGATTTCTGCTAGAAAATTTTTTCTTCCTAGTACACCTAGTGTGATAGTTCGCGATTTTTGTGGAGCACATTAGAGGGAATTTGAAGCGTGGACTTCCCAACTTCGACGCTCATTTTGGAGGACTTCTAATTATTATAAAAATGTGAGTGATATGTTTTTGTATTAAGAAATAAATGCAGAATTTTTCAAGATGATAAGAAAAAAAATTCGATGTTTCGGTTAAAAAAAAGTGGCCACATACATGTATTTTCTTCTTCTTCTTCTTGAAACGCCAAGAACCTTTATGTAATAATTCGCAGCTTTTTTTACCAGTAGGGCTAGTGCCTCAGTTATGTTATTACCAACTCCTACTATCTACCTACTGACACGGCTTGCGGAGGTGATTGATGTTCAGGGACGGGGCCTTGAGTGAATAGGGACGATCCGAACCCCCAGCGACCACCCGCCAGCCCTAAACCTTCGGGGATTACGTAAAGACGTCTATCGGAGGTCTTGGGGGTTACCTCATCTTTGCCTGTGTCGGCGCGATTAACGTAAAACGCGCTCCTGGAAACTTCTTTAGAAAACCCATCCTAACAACTATACAGGGTGACCCACGTATGGACGGTCAATAATCAATGTGTAGATTCTTAAGCTCATTTATGATCGAGTTTTCCTCCGTTTTTAGCGAATTTTCTTAGAAAATAAAGCTATTGCAATGGCTCCAAAAATTTTCAAATAAAAATTTTCTTCATCGAAATCTGTTTTGAGGCATGCTGAAATGATTCCCGGATTTTAACGCTTTTTTATATGTATATATATACATGTGTCATTCCAGACGATAACTCTCGATAGAATTGAGGTAAAAACTTCGTTCTTTTGCCAAAAAATCAAGCATTTCAAAAGAAAGGATGAGTTCGTTGGACAACACTTTTTGAGCACATTAAATTGGTCAAATTTCAAAAAATGTACTAAAAAAATCACAAAAAATGACAAAAAAAGGCTAAACATCGGTGTTTTTATTTTTTTAGCAGAATATTACTCAAATAAAGTTCATCAACTATGAAGTTGGTAATTTAAAAATTAAAGCTCAAACCTATGCTCAAAATTGTAATTAAATTTCATTAAAATGTGCTACAAAATCTATAAAAATGTAAAAAAACCTAGAAATCCAATATCTTTTTTCATAATTTTTAGCAGAATGTTGCTCAAATAAAGTTTACGAAACATGAAACGTAACATTATAAAAATTATGTACATAATTATGCCGAAATTTACGTACTTGAATTTCATTGAAATTTGCTATACAATCGATAAAAAGTGAAAAATCCAAAAGCAATTTTTGAATGTCATATTACTATTTAGGTCATGTTTTTGGCCATAAAAGTAATGGATAACATTTTCTTAGCACTCAAAAAGCTCAAATTTTCAATCAATTTTCATCAATTCACGTACAGACGCCTACAAAGAAGTTAATTAAATTAATTTTAACACCTACACTACTCCTTCTGTATTTAAGAAGAGCTGACCTGTAAACGGAAAACTAACGAGGTAAAATAAATTTTCTACCTACGCTTCACAAGTTCATCCTTAGGTGACATATATATGATCGATTTCCGTATGATTTCGTTTGGGTCAATCTAATAAGAACGGTTTGCACACGAGGAGGACTTGATTTGGATTTCAAGTAGTAATTTTGAGCTTTGAAAATTATTCTTAACAGCGAATGAGAATATGAAAGAGCCGTGAGCCGCAACGCTTTATTTCAGAAATGTTTCCTGGTACTTAAGAGCAGGCTGTGGTGTCGGCCATGTTTTCTGCTCCCATAAGGAATCAACGTTATTTTCCCGACGTCATAAATCCTCGAATCATGCACCGATTTCCATGATTTTTTTTTTTAATCTTCAACTGAAACCAATCTTTAGCAATCCGTCGAGGCGTTTTTTGAGAAAAATGTCACTAGAAGCTGCAATTCATCAACAAAGTCACAGCTAAGAGGGTTACTCTATTCAAGTGATGATTGCTTTATTGGATGATGATTTATCGCAAATCTGCCCTGACGGATGTCTTCCTTAGATTTCACGCTTCAATTTAAGTGTTCAAACGACAAAATCGGTTGATTTTTCATGAAGTTCTGTGATCGGGAAACTGAATTTGCGATTCGATGGCTTTTCAAACTTCCGAAGCGAGGCGGGCGTCGAGGAAGTTCAGGGGTTTTACGCTAGATGCCACTAACTTCGACCACTCTACCCGCCTGCGAACTGTGAATCGGGTCCCGTTTCTCCCAAAATCTGAGATCGGGTCACTGGGCTTTTGATGAAACAGTTTGCGTTTCTTTGATGAAACAATGTGCCATCAATGTACCATCCCTTTGACAAAATGACATCCATTTTTTTTACGGAACCTGTCCTTACTTTTTTATAATTTTTTTTCCTAATCGAGCTACCATGCTGAAATATATATAGATATTTTCCAGGCATCTAGACTACCATTACAAGGTTTGAATGCGCAAGGCGCCGTGTTTAGGTAATGTACCGTAGACTACGTCTAATAAACATAAATATATGAGTTATTTACCTACGTAAAAGGGCTATCTAATACAGAATTTGTTTCAACTGGATTTTCGGATTCTAAACATTTTGAAACCTAAAACAACGAATTTTGAGGGGTGTTTAAACAATTCGAGTTGGCAGTCGTACTTGAAAACAACTCGATGTATGTGTAATTGCCCCGTAATAGAGAATTTCTCAATGTTCCACAGATCGACAGATTCACATTCTTGCGAATTTTTACTATATTTTGTTCGCCGTTTTTGGGAAATATTTTCCGGGATTCATATTTATTACATCCTGCAATCAGCATACCTAATTCGAGTTACACTCTGGACGGATTTTTGTTTTCTTGTTGGCTTCTATGTAATAAATATTTCGTTAGTCCGAGTTGTCATTAATTAGTACGAGTTGAGCTAATCCGATGACCCAGCCCTCTGCAGGTATCCACGCGGTCAATCGCGGATTGTTGACCGTATTTGTTGAGACCAAAGCGTTTTTGACAGTTCATAGGTAGGTACAGGTACCTACTATTTATTTGTGTGCCCGTATTCTGAACAATGGGGATTGCAACCCAAGATAGACTGATACGAGAAATCTCACTATGGTCATGAAAAATAAGCTGTTAGAAAAACTAACTCAAGTACCTAAGTAAACAGACCCCAAAAGGCATCTATGTAATAAACATGTCATTAGTCCATTAGTGACGACTTGAGCTAATCCGATAAGGGTGTGCAGCACACCTGGTTCAGTTTAACAAAAATCAGTATTTGAGTGATCGGTATTTGAGCGATTTTCCACAAAAAATTCAAATAGGTACACTAATAATTGAATAAGGTTTATTTTTCTACCATACCGTTGTATAAAAAAATCCCGACTGTAACACCAAAATGGCCCAACTCCCTTATATTTTCGGGAAATGTTCTCAAATCCGAAGTTATCGTTGAAAAGATCATTCAATTCTCTAAAACCGTTTTATAAAATTACAATTTTAAGACCAGCTTTTATTAGTTAAAAAAACGTCAGTTTACTCATACAAGATCTGAAATTTTTTTAATACCTATCAACGTTTTTTCTACCCCTTTTTTCAGAAAGAAGGTTTTCTCATGAGCTTAGTTAGGTATGTATCAACGAGATTGGTCAAATATGTTGTTTTTCCGAGTTGTCATTAGTACGAGTTGAGCTAATCCGATGACCCAGCCCTCTGCAGGTATCCACGAGGTCAATCGGATCGTTGCTGCCCATCCTTACTTATATAACAAAGTAGAAAAAGTAGAGTGCAGAAATTACCTTTTGCGAAATTTTGTGACAAAGATGAAGACAGTGGCAGAAATTAAAGGGGTTCCGGGTTTTTTCCGAAATTCGCTGAAAAAAAACATAATGAGGATGCGAAAAGGTATCGCCTCGGCTGAAAAATACAGGAGTACCCACGACAAGAATGTCCTTCATTTGAAAATGGATATATTAAACACCCCTAACCACGTTTTTGGGGATCACTCTCACTGTGCCGATTATTTTTGCAAAAAACAGAAAGACAAAGGCTCAGAGCTAATTGAATCTATTTGCCAGAACGTTATATGGCATCAGATTATGAAAGTGGTAAATACGTTGGCTGAGCACAGTATGAGTCTTATCGAAAACATGGATAGCAATCCCGCCGAAATTTAGAATAATGTGATGGCCAAGTTTGTCGGTGGCAAGCGCACTAATTTGGTACAGCGGCAATCGTACATGGGCTGATACCATGCTGCAGTTGTCAGTTTCAACTCAAACGGGAAGCCTCTATACCACCTAACGAAATCAATGGTGAATGCAAGTCTGGGTGTTTACTGTAAACGGATGGAAGCAAAAGTGGAGAGAAAAACTGAACTGAGAAGAAAAGAAAAGAGAACGTGTCGTAAAAAATTGTGGATGGGTACATCGATGGAGCTGGTTACGGGCCCAATAGTAGCCAGTTGGATGCTCCACCAGAGGATATAGATGAGAGGAAGAAGAGCCACATAGCAGAGCTAAATCGTCTGCAGTCACGGCGGGAGTCTATTGAGCAGGAGACGATGAGGCAAAGTGAAAGTGAATTGTGGATGCAAATAAGAGAGAACCTACTGACTGCCTCCAATTTCGGCAGGGTTTGCAGGAGACGATCCACGACAAGCTGCCAGAATCTGGTCAAATTCTTAAATGTGAAAATAAAAGAAGTTTGAAATAGACAAATCGGTTAATGAATACAAATCAAAAGTACATTGTAATTTTAATATTGAAGGTATTGTCTGAAGGTATCGTTGAAAAGATCATTTAATTCTCTAGAACCGTTACATATATAAAATTAACATTTTTAGACCAGCTTTTATTAGTTAAAAAAACGTCAGTTTACTCATACAAGATCTGACATTTTTTTAATGCCTATCAACGTTTTTTCTACCCCTTTTTTCAGAAAGAAGGTTTTCTCATGAACTTAGGTATGTGTCAACGAGGTTGGAAAGTGTTGCCATTTTATTCAGCGTGGATAAAACATGGAAGCCCGATGTCAAACTCATTTTTGTGTGACAAGACAAATTGTTGAAAAACGTCAACATATGCCTGGCAAGGGTGTAGAATGAGGGCCGAGTCGCGTTCTCAGTTGGGCTCCGAGGGCGTTCGCCTCACCTAGGCCCAGAGTTATTTTCGGTAAGAGGCTTTGATGACCCACCCCAATCACCAGGTACCTTCAGGGTTGCTCATCACCCAGCTACCTCTACCGAATTTTCTTGTCACTCGCTCCTCTTGGCCAAACTTGGCTAGTTAAAGCTTTCCACGCCGAAGGACATGGCGCTGTTTTGGCAGCCCGCTCTTAAATACGGTGTGTTTAGACATTAGAGTTCCTAGAGATCCGTCGGTCTCAATACGGTGTGCGGTAACGCACCTTGCCGCACCTTAAAGTCACGTCAAGTCCTTAACGGATCTAGTTGTAACGCATCTAGTTCTGTGTATAAATGGAAGTCAGGTTATTTTCGGTCCCGGTCAATTCGGCCCTTTTCGATGTCAATTCGGCCCTCCTAACTACCTGCCCCTATGTCAATTCGGCCCCCCTGAGATAATCCGACCCCCCGGGCCAAGTTGACATACCCTCACCCACCTGAAATGTCGATTCGGCCCCACACCCAATCCGGGGCAGTTTGGGTCGGCATTTACTTCTGGCTCTATGAGTTACCCTGGACACGTACGAAATGTCTTTTTTTGTTATACCTGATAAGTCTTCTGTTTGTAATAATTTTCTTGGCCTTTCATTCATCGCTTCAATCGCCTTTCGTTTCACCGAATTACTCACGGTCTGTCGGCGTAACACGTCAATATCCTCCTGCTCATGATTATGCACTAAATCACATTCAACCATATTGTCACCTTGCATCTTTAGGTAGGCTTTACATGCTGGTCTACGGCAGCGGTAACGAGTGACATCACCTGTAAGGTTTTTGTGATGAGCAAACTTAAAACCATGTACAACTTTTAAAAGTTTCCCCGTTCACTAAACATATCCGTCACTTCAACACGATCCAATTAGCAAACCGAGAGTCTAAAAGGCTTAGGCTTGGACCCGGCTTAGGGCCGAATCGACCTGTACCCGTTATTTTAGACAATTACTTTTTTCCGTATTGCGATCCGTTACCGTATCTGTACGGAAGGATGCGTCACCGTAACTCATTGCGTCAGAGTTACGGCACCGGATTGTCAATACCGCACGACGAATTGTATTTTACAGATCTACTAGGAACTCTCTATTAATCGCCGTGTATTCCAATTAAGGTGGTACAATATATACAATCGATTACCTACCGGAACTGGTGAAAATACCTGCACACAATTCAGTGAGCTAACTAAGGCCTTCTCTTAATTAAGATCCGAGGCTACACGTATACGACGAGTCTCTGCAAATCCATTTCACGGGATTAAGCCCTTCTAAGTACTGGCGGATAGTCGGTAGCCACCCTCAACCAGCCTCCCTTGTTTTAGGTACGTCGGCGAAGTTTGCGAAACCCAGCGATTATCCGATACAATCACTTGCCGAGCTCCGAGCACGAGGTCGCCCTAACTGGATTACGCTGAAGTAAAGTCACTTTGGAGGAGCTGAGAGGATGAAACCGACGCCTGCGCTGCCTGGCGGATTAAAACCTTAACGGTTTGTTACGGGCGCCCATTTTCACTGAGTGCCACTTAGTTCGCTGTAGTTAGCTGAGGTTGATTTTTAACATGGATATGTTTTTGGGCTGGGGGTCATTCTAAAATTTGCGTAATGACACCAAGATTTGTGAGGATCCGGCGCTTTAGAGTATTATTAACTAAAAAAGTGAAGGCTAGGTAGAATTTCTATTGATTTTTCACGTACAACCAATGAGTTACTAGGGAAGAGTAACTCCCATAGTTTTCATAGTAGGAAATTCGTTCGCCACTCTTGTAATGCTCTCATTATATCACAACATCTCATGACCTCTAAGCCATTGTAGTGTCGAGGAATGCTGATTCGTTACTCTAAGTTATAAACTAATGTTGTTTTGTAACCATAATGGAATAACCTTGTGAAAAGAAGGCACTACATGGTTGGTATACAATTGAGTAGTATGTACCTAATGGTAAGCAGTGGGTACTAGACTATCCATGATTTTTTGTTTTTCCCATCAAGGTAGAAATTTCATTCGTTCGATTTATCTTTTCTGTGGCACATTTTCCAAGACAACCAATCTACGTTAGTAAATGGGTTTTGGTTTATTATTTTCGATTATGAGTACCTAAACCTTTATAATCGATCAAGAAAAACAATTTTTTGTAACTCAGACTCAAAATTTCGAGGACATTTTTTCCATGGGAAAAAATCCTATCCTAAATTGATTTAAAATTTTGTATTTTATGCTCTTTTCTACGTATTAAGTTGACAACAAATATTTATACGAAAAAAAACTGAAAATAATGAAAAACGTTGTCTATTTCCACAAACTTTTAATGTTATTTTATTTATTATTTCTTTAACCTTAACGGTTTGTTACTGGTGCCCATTTTCACTGAGTGCCACTTAGTTCGCTGTGGTTAGCTGAGGTTGATTTTTTCTCTTTTCTGTGATACATTTTCTAAAACAACCAACCTACGTCAGTAAATGGGTTTTGATCTATTATTTTCAATTATAAGTACCTAAACCTTTATAATCGACCATGAAAAACAAATTTTTTTTTTAACCAGACTCGAAATTTTGAGTTAGTTTTTTCCATGGGAAAAAATCCAGTTCTAAATTGCTTAAAAATTTTGTATTTTAGGCTCTTTTTCTACGTATTAAAATGGCAAAAAACATTAATAAGAAAAAAAAAGGAAATTAGTGAAAAACGTTGTTTACTTCCACAAATTTTTATCATTTAATAATTTGTTTTCCCCCTTTAAATTGACTTTAAATTTAATGATGATTAACAGGACGTTTCCATTTTTTTTCGTCACGTCACGAGTGTCACGTCACGGTGGGGTTTTCTATTGATTTTCACGTACAACCAATGCGTTACTAGGGAAGTATAACTCCCTTAGTTTTCATAACAGGAAAATCGTTAGCCACTTTTTGGAATGCTCTCATTTTATCACAGCATCTCATAATCCCTAAGCCTCTGTAGTGTCAAGGAAAGCTGATTTATTACACTCAGTTATAAACTAATATTGCTAAGTAACCCTAATGAACTAATAATGTGTAAAATTAATCATTACCTTATAATTTATTGTTATCTTACTGTAGAACCTGACTGTAGATAATTATCATCAGAACCGTAGTTCTACCGTACATTTTTTTTTTTTTTTAACCCAGACTCAACATTTTGAGGAAGTTTTTTCCATGGGAAAAAATCCAATTCTAAATTGTTTTAAAATTTTGCATTTTAGTCTATTTTATACGTATTAAGTTGATAAAAAATATTTATACGAAAAAAACGGAAATTAATGAAAAACGTAGTCTATTTCCACAAATTTTTTATATTATTATTTATTTTTATTTTTTTTGTTTTTTATTTTATTTTTTTTTTTCATTTATTCATTTATTTTTTGTGGATATAGATAACGTTTTTCACTAATTTCCGTTTTGAAATGGGTTTCTACAACTTCGTTATGAGTGTTTTAGTTCGTATTGATATGAGATCAAAGAGATAAGAAATTTTATGTTCTTCCTAATGGTGTCCTTATTTTTTATTTCACAGTCATCCTGAGGGAAGTTATGGCCGTTTTAATGTCATAAGGAAGCAAACACGAAAAAAGCCTTGAAAATTAAATTACTTCCAAGTAAAGCGTTCAGAATAAAAAATCTTTAATTGGAACATCCGATCAGAAATGGCTCCAGAATTGACCTCTGAAGTTCGTACTATTATACCCAGTGCAAATAGAAGCGTAGGCTAGTGAGGTGACGCAGGGTGAGTCACGGTAATTTTTTTGTGAATCGAAGAAAACATAGAGACAGCGCAAATAGAACTGTGACGAGATTCACCGCAGCCTCGAGTCACGGCTACCTGTGAACTACATGTATGTCTATCGAAATAACAGGATCCATAAGTTTGACTGAACTCCTTCAAGAGATAATTTGATCTTATGGTCCTCCTGTGAGGTAAATGCGTCTAATTCAGGTGAGAATGTGAGACAGACCTATTGTTCCTGTTCTCCACACAAACAAAAGTGTGGTTCTTCTTCCGCTAGTGGTGAGCGATTACATATGATTTTATCGCTTCCTCACAACCAAAGGTAAGGAAGCATTGTGTTAGTGAAACGCGTATCCTCCAAATTCAAAATTTCCACTTGCTCGTTGCGTTTCAGAGCTTGCTGATCAATTTCGGTTCTCTATCTGTCTGTCTCCTATCTGTACTTTGTCTGATGTCTGACTACATAACGTCTGTCCGCATACGCAAACGTGAATTACATATAACGTCAATTTCTCACTATCTGTTGGTCTGATTACGTTAAAAATCAGTAGAAAGTTGGGTATATGTTTTATAAGTAAATGTTCTAAGAAATATATACTAACTATTGCGCATCTAATATCGATTGACGCAGGCAAAACTCGGAGTCTGATTGGGCGATTTTAATGAAATTTTCAGGGATTGTGCGGGTTAGCTTCTAAACGGTCCCTCTTAACTTTCATTGCCGTAGCACGGATATTAATCTGTGCGCATGTGCAAACGTCAATTACTTATACCGTCGATTTCTTATCATCTATTGGTCTAATTTCGTTGAGAGTCGGAAGTAGATGGGTATATATATTCCAGAGACGGTTTACCCCCTAGACGGTCCCTGTGGTAACTTCAGTTCAAAGCTACCCCACTGATGTTATTGCGTATCCAGGCAACGAAATGGAAAATAGTTTATTCTCAATTATGACGTGTATTGGACTTTCTAATGAAATAAAAATGTATTTGTGAATTGTGACTATTCAGTGATTATTCAGTGAAGTTGTTATAGTCCCCCATAAAGTTCATAGCCGTCGAGATAATAGTAGTCTGTGCACATGCGCAAGCGTCAGTTTCTTATAACGTTATTTTTTGTATGTCTCATTCGCCATTATATATGTATATAGTTAGGTACTCGCATGGCGTTCATCGTTCATCGAAAGCTGGCCCTACACTATCTATTCAGTTATTTGAATACATTAGATAATGTGAAAACTTACATTTCCTATTAATATTGACATACGTTATTTGGTCATTCAAGTAATCTTGGACTTTTTAAGCGTTGAGAACGTAGAAACTAAATACTTCACTGCCAGTGGTTTCAACTCGGTTTGGGAAAGTGGTACAGAAAGAGTGTCCGCTGGCCAAGGGAGGTCAAATACGAGGGTGATAAAGCTGGCTCTAATACCCAGCGAGATCCTAAATTGTGATTCGGGACCGCCCCCTGTGTTAGACGGCGTTTGGCGCAACAAATTGCTGATAGATTAGCACGTACGGAGTTCTCCGCTAAACAACATATATTACACCCATTTTCTGTTGTGGACTCCCCAATTTTATTTTGGGGTAATTTTATTTCATCCAATATCTACCTACCAACTATCAATATTCATGGACTTTGTGCATTATTTTCTCGTCTAACCTTGTTTTCTTTCCCACATCTTTCTACCAGTTTTCCCGAGCCAATTTTGATGACATTTAAAACAGGCTACATTTGACATGACAAATTGCCGTTTGTGGTTTCGGAGCCCCTACAGCCATATCCTGAACAGCTGAGTGAATTAAATTTCGTTCACCCTAGGAAGTTAAAATTCAATCGAGACTCTCTGGAAGATATGAATATACTCAGTGATTCTTTCTTCATCTTCTTAGTGAGCTAAATTCTCTCTTTTTCTTATTGTTAGGGACATTATGGGACAAATAAATTAATGGGCTCTATTCAGATCAGATGATTTAACTAAATATTAAATTTGACAGGGTAATTCGGAAGGGTTTTTAGGGATGAACAAAATAGTTGCAGTTTCTAACCTAACCAGCTATGTTTAAGCTGATTTTCTCCTGTTCACCCTATGAAATTTAAATTTGACAAGGACCTTCTCTCAGACAGCAAAAGGCGAATGAAATTACTGACACCATCCAGAGCAACCCATACATTCCAACCATTTGCTCATAGACAACTGAATATGTGCTCCTCCCCTCCCTCACCCAAAAAAGACACTCCGCGTACAATAGATGCCAAGCCACAAAATGCATGATACCATCTAATTTGGGAAGAAGTTTTTGACTACGTTTTTGAGTGAGACGCGTCTTCAACGGCTGTGCTGATTTTCACCAGTTGCACAATGAACATCATTGCTGTTCTCCAAATTTGGTGGGGGATTATTTCCTTATTTCCTTCAAACAGAATTCCCTGATTCTCAAATCATTTCTATATTGGGACCAGTACTCTCGGCCTCCACGTTGCCTACTATTGCAGAACACTACAACCTTTAACACGAGATCAGTAGGAAGTATTTGTTTATTTGAAATTACTCGGGCGAGCCCATCGAACAAGATACATACAGTTCATAATTAACATACTAATCTAAGAATAAATACAAAAAATTACAAGAAATGTGTAGTGCAAGTAGGTACAGATAGTATTCAGTAGAAGATGAAAATAATTACAATTTTCTCGGGATACAAGTATGTTACACTATTTCGTACCTTTCCAGTCCTATTTTATGAAACTACTTCCATTTCACTGTGAATGTCGTTCTCTTGAAATTGTATCGTTTAATGCATTTGCGTGATGCATCTGTACTTCTTACGAATCCAGAGCTAATAAGGGCTGTAAAGATCGCTTTACTAATCCACAGTAACAATTAATGGTTCACATCCCCATTTAATTTATAAATGTAATATAGTATTATTATTCAACATTAGGAATATATTTTCAGACCTGGTGATATGTGTGAATCCACCACCACGCTTGCCAGTACGGTTGTGCAAAAGGTAAAAATTGACGAAGCTGTTGAAGAAGCGTCTCATTTCTAAAAGAAGTCGAAAAGAGTGAGAGAATCCGGTTTTTGGCATGACCCGAATTGGATGATATATCATGTATTTTGTGGTTTGGCAACTTCTGTACGCGGGGCGTCATTTGAGCGATGTGTGTGTGTTGTGTGGGTGTGTGTATGTGTGTGTGTGTATGTGTGTGTGGGGGGGGGGGGGGGATTATCATACTTGGAAAACAGTACATGCAATATTGAAGTGTAACTTTTGGTTGTTAAAACGGCGTTCTGTACAAATGAGTTCTGTACCTAGTGTGTGTGTGTGTGGAGGGGGAGGCATTATCATACTTGGAAAACAGTACATGCCATGCAATATTGAAGTGTAACTTTTGGTTGTTAAAACTCCGTTCTGTACAAATGAGTTCTGTACCTAGTGTGTGTGTGGGAGGGGGGGGGGGGGGCATTATCATACTTGGAAAATGGTACATGCCATGCAAAGTTGAAGTGTAACTTTTGGTTGTTAAAACTCCGTTCTGTACAAATGAGTTCTGTACCTAGTGTGTTTGTGGGAGGGGGGGGGGGGGGATTATCATACTTGGAAAATGGTACATGCCATGCAAAGTTGAAGTGTAACTTTTGGTTGTTAAAACGCCGTTCTGTTCAAATGAGTTCTGTACCTAGTGTGTGTGTGTGTGTGGGGGGGGGGGGGGGGGGAGGCATTATCATACTTGGAAAACAGTACATGCCATGCTAAGCTGAAGTGTAACTTTTGGTTGTTAAAACGCCTCTCTGTACGAATGAGTTCTGTAGGTACCTGGTTTGCACCTCCTTTGTAGGATTTGGAAACTGGACTGGAGCCCTGATCAGCCCGGATACTAAAAGAAACATAATGCAATACATATGATCAGTACATCCACAGTTTTAGGTAAAGAGAACACACTTAGGCGTCCCATTTCAATCAGCATTCAAAATAAATTCTGAGTTATACCAGATGATGTGTAGAGACATGACGTCGATAATATATGCCTACTTATCACCTTTTATCCGGCCAACGTATTGCTTTATTGAATCAACTAATGTTCGCGAGAACCTTACAAGCCATCGTGAAAGCGGCGCACATAATTTTCAACATTGAAGAGAATCCCATTTTCAAGGCCTCCATTTCTGAAGAATATCACAATAAAAAGCCGGAGACGACCTGAGTACTTTGGTTGAATATAAAAAGCTTTCTGTGATATCAGATGAAATATTGGTGGAGATTTTCGCTACTCATCTCAGACGAGGGGATGACCGCATTATACGTTGCCCGAGGTTTCTGCCCAGAGCTAAGTGATATTGCTCCCTCTCTCGACCCCAATGAGCTCCTTGTAACCTTCGTATAATTCTCTGCTCTTCATTTCCTTCTTTTAACCTTTAAGGAGGTTATACGTCCTCTTATAGCACTCGGAATACCCGACAGTTTCACGGGATTTAGGTCACGGTGGCCTCATGGCAATAATCAAGTAAAGTCAATCCGCGAAAATCTTATTGGCGATGGTGACAATATTTTCACATTTTTCCCTGATAACTTCCAGTCTTTTTCCAATTTTGCCTAATTAGGGAGACGATTAAGGGTACAAAAACTGATCAAAATGGAAAGTGATCTGGAACTGGAATCAATTAGCAAATTTTCGTAGAAAATAAAGCTATTGCAATGGCTCCAACAATTTTAAAATCAGAAAATAAAATTTGTAAAAAAAAAAATTTCATAAAATTTTTTAAGTTCATAAAATTTTCTAATATTTTCTTAATTGATACCCATGTTGTGGCATTTGAAACGATTCCTGGATTTTAACACTTTTTTCATATATTTCTTTATTTATTTTATACAAGACAATAGCTCTCCTTAGGATTGCGAGTAAAAATATATAGTTTTAGATTATAAAGGTCGTTGGGTACTGAAAGTAAAACCATGACTGCACTTATTTATTGTACTAATGTTTGATCTATAAACTTCAAGTACCTAACTAAACAACTCGTAAACGAGTTCCACTATCTGCTTTACAAGCGGATACCATGTTACATGGATATGTCTTTGATTGGGGATTTCATAACGGTTGTCCTCGAGAGTTGTAAACAAATCCTTTAACTTTAAACAAATCCCTGGGCCGCATGGCCGCATCCCGACTAATTCCAACAAAACAACGGTTTACTTATAGAAATGTTGAATAACTGTGGAGAGAAGCCACTACAATGAGTTGTTGTTAACAGTCGACTGTTGTCAAGAAGATGAACATGTTTCCTATGGAGTGGAGTAAATGATGCTATTGCTTTACGTTAAGAATATTGTAACTGGCTTAATAAAATTGTTTATAGTCCAATCAACTTAGTTTAGGAATGTAGCCAGGTACGTAAGGAGGGGGAAATCGGTAGCTTGAGATGTGAACATTTATCACATAAATCAAGCGCTTTCCAACGAGTGGCGAACGATTTATGTGCGATGAAAACTGCGGAAGTTCCTTTCCCCTAGCAAAGGCTCGGTTGCACATGAAAAACACTGAAATTGTGACACAAATTTTGCATCACGGAAATTTTCGGTTGACCCCCCAGAGCAAAGACATATCCATGTCAAAATCCGTTCTTGCGCCAAAAAATCAAGCACTCTGAATGGAAGGATGAGTTCGTTGCCCAGAACTTTTGAGCTCATTCAATTGCTCAAATTTAAAAAATATGCTAAAAAATCACTAAAATTGGCTAAAAACGGATAAAAATGGTTGGATGTATATTTTTTGGCAGACTTTTAGTCAACAAAATTTTATCAACGATGAACTAGACCATTACATTTATGAAAAAAATTATGGAGAAAAATTCACTTAATACATTAATATCTCTGCCCAACAATAAAAAATTCTTGTGTAAACTTTTGCCCCTCAAAATCAACTAGCGACCAAATGATTCAATTTAATTCAGCTAAAACTCATTTAGATCAGGGTAAAATACTTTCCAAAGTACACATCAAGCTTGTTTTAGCTAAGATCTTTCCCCGTTTGCATACATCATGATAGATGAATTTTGAGTCATTTTACATATAAAATTCGCAGAAACAGCATTTCACGATGTGATTCTATGGGGGAGGGTCCGGGCTGAAATTTTCTCGAAATAAACCTTCCCCTCGCTGAAAATGTTATTCTGACTCGAATTTCGAAGTTGAGGACAATGTGTGGCTCTACTTGGCTGGATCGGATACACCGTAGCCTCCCACCCTACTACTAGTCGGTTATAAGCCGTAGCTCTCCTAATTAAATGGCCGGAAACTACACAGTTGCCTTCCCACAATTACCAGCCGGTGATGAAGAACTTTAATCTGTGGAAAATTCACACTTTTGAGTTCCAATTCGGATTCCGTGCACTAAGAAAGCCCTTCGTACCCATTCTCAGTTCAAAATACCGTTTAGTTTGGCCAATATACGGACAGAACATTCACACGTGACATAGTAGCGCAACGGTACCAAGATTCACCCCAGGCTGGTGGGGGGACGTGACGTCATCGTGCAAATGATTTTAATGAGCCTTATTACTGGTCAGATATCTGTCATAAAGCATCTTATTGGAATGCTCTCTATAATTTTATCATCGTCAATTTCTTATCATCTGTTGGTCAGATTTCGCTCAAACTCGAGGTGTTGTAGAGTCCAGTGTGATGCCCCTTGTATGTTGCCGCATTTGCTTGAATAACAGGTACCTAGCTATTTCGCATACGCAATACCGATATTGGATAATAATGAGAATGAATCGATTTTGATGAAATTTCCAATTATTGTGTTAATAAACCTTCAGACAATTTCCGCACATGCAAACATGAATTAAAACCCTAATTTGCATTCTAGTATGTATTAGATAATGTTATATTTTGCATTATATTATTTCGACTCGTACTTTGTTCTTCAACTAATTTAATACGTCCATGTTACAATATGTGAGGAAGCTTTACTCCCCACCTAACTTGGCAGGCGTTTTAGCAGAGGTTTTGCGATATGTCGTTGTAAGAATGTGTGTGATGATTTTTCATGGTTGCTATATATGGTCTTCTTGATGTGTAGTTTCACCAGTCTTTTCTTGTGGTGTACTGGAACTCACCCAGAAGACAATTTTCAGCAAGAAGTTCTCTCTAAAAAATCTATTCTACGTTTAAACTTATTCTACGTTTCAAAAAACCATCGCTATTCCTTCAGAAGTAGATACAGATCTTTAAGGTAGGATGTAGGTACCTACAGTTGTGAGCACATGAGCGCTACACCAAAGAAAGTAGGTAGTTGTACAGATTTTGATGCGCTAGATCCATTTTCTGATAATTACTCCGTATTGGGTCATTGATTATACCATAGAAGGCAATACGATCATCAATGAGAAATTACTTATACTTTCAATGATTATTTTTATGAATGCTTATCATGATGGTCGTTATTACTTGTGTGGGGGAAAGCTATATTAGCCGACAAAATCGTCAGTCATTTTTTCCATTCACGAAATCCCGATCAAGAACCCCCCGAAAAGCGATGGAGGCTGACGTCAACTGGGACCTCATTTCCATGAAAGGAAATAACCAGATGTCAAAACGAATGCGAGGGGATATTGACTTGGAAGACTCAATCAGACCAAAACATCTTCGTATTCTTCGCGAGATCCTTTTAACGTGGCACATAATAGTAAAATATATAGGCAGCTGGTCATGTGCGGTATATAATACTTCTACCTTTTCATCCGATTGGAATTATATTTTTATTTTTTCCATCAGTGATGAAAAAACGTACTAAATTAAAACTAGGAAACCCGGATCCGCAAAAATATTTCATCTCATGAAATATCCTTTATACCCTCTATGATTTTCTGGTGGGATCGAAATCAGATCCCTTCAAATTGCTACCTCAACACATATTCAATAGCTCACCCTCTCTTCCATGAGATCAAACAGTGATTTCAGAGGACCACTACGTCTTGTGGTTTCAATTTTCAACAATATATAAATGGTTGGAGAGAATGTATTAAATCCACAAATTTGGAAATATAAAGGCTTGCCAAGTTGGTTGGGCTGTAGGTATAGCCTATTTGTATGTTGTAAAATGGGCGTTTGTTGTTGACAAAATCCGTGGACATAATTGTAAGTATGTTCTAATGGCCCATCGGCAATCTTGTTTATGAATTATCACGTCTGAGAATTTTAATTGAAATTAAGATAATGACCAATTACCAGAGATACCGGGAAATACTTGGTGGGATATAGAAGTTTTCAGGACCTCCTCCCACTGATTTCAGTACCCGCGAGATTTTGGGAAACTTGTTCCCCCGGAATGCAGTAGTTCCAGGTTCTATGCATAGTTTTTGAATACTGATTTTGTTCATGAAAGAAGAAAAATGTCCAGCATGCATGGTTTTATTTATTTTTTCTCCGCTGTTATCTGCTGTTAAATTCGAAAATAAATATCTGATTGCAAGCTGCCATGATCTAGAAGGTTACAAAATTCGAAAGGGAATAACTACGAGTATGACTGTAGTAATCAAACGACCTATTCTTTCTTTCCTCCGACCCTGTTTAATAATTGAGTCATTTTTTGAAATTAGAAGACAACAAATTTTTTGACCGAACTTTCTTAAGCGAAAATCTCTGTTCTATATTTGGATAATGAAAAACTGGAATTATATTTTGTTCCGTTCTCGGATTAGAGCTGATGGATCAAGAATAAACGAGATTTATTCTATAACTGGTTCTTTTGGAGAAAATCGCGATTCTTCATGATCTATCAACTCTATCCTAAAAACGGATAAAGATAACGCAATTCCGGTTTCACCATCATCTTCAGCACCCAAAAATCGTCAAAATAAGCTATCACTCGGCAAAAAATGGAGGGATACAATTACCAGCACCCATTCCCAAAACCACATTTCTGTTTACCTTTTTAAAGATCAAGGAATATCGATTTCGCAATATTTCAGCCCTTAATTACTACCCTTTAGGGTTGATGTAAATTGGTGCCAATGTTAATATGACTTTTGAGCCAAATATCATATAGAATATGATCCAGTTGTTTTGGAGAAAAGCTCTGGACGGACGGTGGGCATCGGCGTACGGCGGACTGACGGATCTTTTAACATGTAACATGCTTTAGCATTGAGCTAACTCGCAAAAAGTGTCACGTTTTTTGGGGTTGGGAGACGGTGATTTGTCACGATATTTTTGACATTTTATGTCTTTGCTTTGCCACATTAAAATAAAAAACTGTCACAAAAATGTGTCCTCTAAAAGCGTTACTAACATTTTCTGATGATTTCCGCTTACAACCGAGTCGTTGCTAGGGGAATGGTACTTCGTCGTTTTTCATCCCACAAAATTCGTTGACCATTCGTTCGAAAGCTCTCGATTTATCCAACCATATTATGTTAACTACTGCGAAGTGCGTGGCCAACAAGCTGAGTTATGAGCATGGTTATTTGAATAGGTAATTGTGTACACTCAGGTGATCATTCTCAATAATTGATATTGTGAACATGATTGCAACCGCTTGTTAATTTTTGATGATTTCATTGAGTTGGTGTTTCGATGATTTGATTCATAGCCTCTTTAGGATAATTATTACTTGACGATGCCCAGGGTCCGGATCAGCTGAGTGGCTCTTAGAGCTTGCATACGAGTCTGCAACTGAAGACTTAAAATGTCCCAATGTGTTGCAGACTCGTATGCAAGCGTTTCTGATGATTATCGAATACAACCCTATCGTCTTTTTACTCGTTTCTTCTACTAATTTTATACGTAAATGTTACAATATGTGAGGAGGCTATACTGACCACCCATTTTACTATACTTTTTCGCCGATGATTGCTTCGTTTATCGGTCATAAACCTCAAATTAATTGTACTTAGGGTAATAATCAAATTTTTTATCCTACCTATCTACTGAATAATTGAGCAGTACTTATCTACCTAACTTTCTTCTTATATTTCATATGAGTTTCACGTACAACTATGTCGTTGCTGGGGAAATAAAACTTCTTTAGTGAATATGGGACAAAACTCGTTCTCCATTCGTTGGAAAGCTCTCGATTTATCACGCATTTCTTTCGTTCTTGTTCTTCAATTTATGTCGTAGTTTTATATGTATTTATGTTATAGATGGATATAGTAAACAATGCCGCTTGTTTTGTTGTCACTAGGTTGAGAAGTTAATCTTGGGTATTGTAATTGTAGACGCGCACCATAACAGAAAATTACCTACCAAGGTACTTCCTTCTAATTTCGATTCTATTTGTCGTATGTGGCTCCTGAAAAATTTGGTTTTTGTTACTTGGTCACTTCTGGCTGGCATGTTCCATGTTTCTCGCCTTTCAGCCACGGGCTCTAAACAATAATATCCGGAGGGTCTAGGACCTCCCCCAGCGGGGTCAAGGGGCAGAGCCCCTTGCGAGGCCCAAATTTCAATACTTTTTTTTCGATTTTATGCATCTTGAAACGTATACCAACAAATTTTGGGAGAGGGGTTAAAAAGGTAAATTACAAAGATTCATTTTTGAAAGTAATAAACTAAAAGGACAATTATAATGGACTAACCTAATGTAATTTTCTAGTTTGTAATATTATTAAACTTGAGTTTCGTCGGCTATTGAGACTGTGAAAATTTGGTTTTCATTCCGAATAAACCAATATTAACCGTCTGGTTTTTGCTGTAGGACCTCATAAAAAATCCCTGAAAATGTGGTTTGGATCCCCGATTATGCACTCTGCAATTTTTCATCCTTCAGGAACCCATAACCGTCTGCACTACCTCTATAGGCGGCTTCCCTGCGGCTCCCGTCCGCCCTTCGTTTCAATATAAATGCTAATCCGTCTTAGCCTCCTCTTGAAATCATTTTTACCGGCTTGCCTTGAGAAAATAATCAACTGAACGTATTGTCTCCTTTGCCGTGAAGCCTTCGTTATGGATTCAATAGCGGAGCGTTTAGGACGATGAGTTGAATGAGTTTTCAACATCGAAGCGTTAGATGATTATTATTGTAAAATTTTCTTCGTCACTACGCCATACAACCGGAAGGAGTAGCAACTTTTTTACATGTTTCAAGTCTTTAGGATGGCCCGAGATTTGAATTTTTGTGGGGTCGCAGGAGTAGTAACATGTGGATATTTAAAAACTTGTGGAGAAGAGACAGACTATCAAATGGAGTGAGATATCAAGAGACGAATGCAATTATGGCTTTTTTTCTCATCATCTGAGTGGAGTGAATTCTCCTCTTTTCGCTATATACGAGTGTTTAAAAAAATGTTTTTTTAATTGGTAAATAACAGCCTTCAGAGGTGGGCATTGCTGCGTTTTGCCACAAGAGTACAGTGATGACCACTCAGTTACCCACAACTAAGACATGCAGTATACTAGAAATAATCGGGATACATAAGCTAACTACAACAAATATGATATACTACCGAATTTTAATTACTAAGAATATGTATGTTTATTCCTATACATTTCTGTACTGTACCTATTCATATATCTATACGTGCAGATATCCTGTTTTTCGATCAAGGCGTGAGAAGTTAATGCTTGCTTCTGCGCATGCGCAGAGTAAAGTATCCATTTTGGATCAATGAAACAGAAAGGCGACTATCTACACTCTAATCTAATACTCACATTCCCTTACAATTTCATCAAAATCAGTTGAAAACTGTGGAAAATAAACTTGATACAAGGATTTGCGGATACACGGCAAACGAAAGTTGTTCATATTGGTCTAAAACGCAAAATGCAAGTGGAAATTTTAATTTTGGAGGCAACAAATTTTTAATCTCGTGAAAGTGAAAACAATGTTTCCGCTACCTGTTAGTAGACTCGGAAGCAATAATATACCAAAAAGCTGATCAGCATAACACGAGAACTGAGAATATTACAGCAACATAAAATAACCAGGTGACTCAGAAAGAGCAACGTTTAGACCACCAAAACGTTTCAACGCCCTTCTGACTCCGCGCAGATTGAAAAGGAAGAAAAATTTTTGATCAAACTCTACATCCACATATAAAGATCGATAAACTCAGGAATTTCAAAACGAATTTCCATTAAGGAAATTTTGGATTCATTGCAATAGCTTAACATTCGTAGAAAATTGGCTAAAACGTTCTGACCTTGATAGACTCGAGAGTAATTAACCTTCTGTTGTTGGAATAGAAATACTGATCTAATTAAGCGTAATTCCTAAGTATTTACTCATCGATAATTCAATAAATTAATATAATTGAAGTAGGTGATTACCTACCTACGCTTTACAAGCTTAATAGGATATAAAAGTTATACCTAATAAACTCGGTTTCGGGAAGTCAGAATTCCCTCGAAATTATATCATCAGCTGATACAATTGTCATTGTTTTCAAGGCAGTTTTTAATAATGATGTTTTACTGGTTACGATTCACTCCCGTGTTGATGTATTTATTTCTTGTCGATGCTTTAGTCCTTTGGGAAAGCAAACGAATAAATGCATAGCGACTGGGGTGGTTTCGTTCAATTCTTTGGACGGATAACAATAAATGAAACAACACTGTTACATAGAAAGATTTCAAGATCTCGATTTTTGAATATTTCAGCCCTAAGGTTCTACCCTCAAGTGTTGATGGAATGCGATGCCGATGTTACTGGCACATCCCCGGCCAATAAATGATTTTTAAGCCAAATTTCTCAAAGTTTGGTCCAATACTTTTTGAGAAAAGCTTCGGACGGCTTACAGCGTATGGCGGACGGCGTACGGCGGACGGACGGATTTTTTTAAATTAGATTTTTGGATTCTACGCATCTTGAAACGTAAATTACCAACAAATTTTGAGGGGAATGGGGGAGGGGGGGGGGGGTAAAATTTTTCTTTCATCGTCAATTACAAAGGATCATTATTGAAAAGAATAAACTAAAATCTAACCAGTGCTTAAGAATAAAATAGGAATTTTTTAACTTCATTTCCTCGCATTTGATGGTACTCGTTTCGAAATAGAGGGTTTGAATAGGACGCTAAATTATAGAAAGCCTCCGTCAGTCAGATCTAACTTAGACAAAGACCCTCATCCCCCCACCACCCTCCACCACCTTCCATGGCCTGATTAAACACTGGACACCGGTTGATTAAACACTCTGGCTCGGAGGGCTCAACCCCCTTAAGACGGGGTTTGCCAAGTTGCTTCGGTTTGTTCTGGGGTTAAGAGGTCCTTTTACGTCCCATCAAAGATGTTGCAAGTTCTTTAATCGTTTACTTAGATTCCACTCGGAGATCTTAAAAGTGGTCCCCGGGTGTGGGTTCGAACTCGGATCTTAAGGTTTTAATCTGAACTGAATCCCCTCTTAATCCCGTTTCACCCTTCAATTTGGCCCCTCCATCAGAGCGCCGGTAATCTCTGGATTAGCAATATTGAACTTCAACTTCACTCGAGACTACAGAGGTAGGTACTCAAAAGCAATTTAAACTTTCAAATTCATATAACTTAACGGATACTTACATGGTACACCATAATCAAAAGTTCGAACTTATCAAGTAACACCTAAGTGTACATTACGGATTTCGTATCAATTTTCAATTATCTTGAAATTAAATATTCTTGCGAAGAAATTTCTAATACAGAAAATATTTTACCGTGCCACTTTAATAATCAATTATTTATTGGTGAGTTTTCTCATGTATATAAAAATAAGAAAAGGTGTCCATGACATAATTTGTTTGAAAGAAATTAATCGAAAATGGTACAGAATGCTGCCAATCCGAGCTTCTAGTCCTATCTCAATCTGTTTACGAGGAAAATACCTTTTTAAAGGTTTATTTTTCAAGAAATTAACGTTTTTTGACCTAAATACCCTTGCTCCCTTTAAATCAACTTTTTTCGATGTTTGACCACATTTTCAAAATCAAAATTGTCTCGTTTAGTATGAAATAAGCGAAATTTTTTTCACAAATTGAGAAATTTAGAAAATGTTGAAAAATTAGCCATTTCCTCAAAATTAGTGTCATTTAGAGACCGTCAAATTCAACAAAACACTGCTTCTTTCTATACTCTCTCTTACGGTATAGTCAATTTTAATTTTACTTTGCTGAATAAAGGAGGAAATCTTGTTTCAATATTTAAATTAGCCGTTTTTTCAGTGGAATCAAGGATTTTCTTGAAAAATTACTAACTATGAAACTACGAGTTTGGGGTTGGTTTCTTCGGATTCTTTCACGCTGAATCAAATGGTAACACCTGCAGATCTCTCCAATTCCGGTATAACCGAATTTTACTCATTATGTCACAAATTTTTTAGTGTATTTGCTCAATTGTATGTGTATTTAGGAGTGTATGCATATGAGGGAGTAAAATTATAATGGAGTGAGAGAGGTGTTTAAGTGTTACCATTCGGTTCAGCGTTTATAATCAGCTCATTAAATTGGTCAAATTTCAAAAATTTGATAGAGAAAAATCACTAAAATTTGCTTTAAAAACCAGCCAAAAACTGTTAATTTATCATTCTTAGCAGAATTTCAGTCAAAACGAGATTATTTCAACAAATATCAACTATTGGGCATCACAAACTTTTTGCCCAAAATTATGCTGAAAAACGTAATTCAATTTCATTAATATTAGCAAAAAAATCTATAAAACTGCACACGACAAATCTAACTATCCAAAATTATTTTTGCTTCGGCAATTTTATTTAGTGTGAGTTATTTTGCCATAAAATTGAAATCTGGATGAAAAATAAAGTAAAGAAAATCAGATATAGGGGCATAGTGAAAACATCAAAACCCCCTTGAAAAAAAAAACCCCAAAATTTGAAATTTATGCCATATTTTCATATACTAGACCAAATTTTGTATTGAACAAAAGGGGGAAAAGCACGAAAATCAGATGAGAATGGCGTAAACATCACGATAATTCAGCGTAACCTGTCTCCACCACTCTACACCTTCCATAATGAAATTTGAAATTCATGGCGTATGTTTTAACACTAGACCTACTTCTTAATTGAAGCGAAAAAAATCATGAAAATCAGATGAGAGCAGTGTTAACATCACGATTCCTCAGTATTACCTCCTTCACTCTTAGATAACCAAGTAAGAGGTTGTAGCTAATGTTAGTTGATTACGAACGATTGAACCAGAATTGAGAGTGGATAACATCCAATTGTTAGGGAAGATCATCTTGGTGGAATGGAGTTCTCAACTAACTTTTACCATTAGACGGGATTTACAGTAAAGTCGAGTCAAAAGTTTAGTTGTAGTCCTTCTAGTTCAGAAAGCCCCAATCACTAATAATGGAATGTGACCTCAAAGGATTTCCATTATCGAAAATTACGCTCCTGGTAGTGGATGATGTTTATTTATCACCAAATTACTTATTCCGGATTTGTTCTAATTAGCGGAACGATTAGGCGTAATATGAATCAATTCGTTGTGCAAATCATCCACCCTGATAACCCTGTCTTCAATAATAAACTTTGTTGGAGCTAGAGGGTTTGATTCGGTAAATCGAAAATGCACTTGTTTATGTGAATTCTAAACGATTTTCATAAGAGTTTAATGTTAATTAAAATCAACAACTTCATGAGAGCGAACCGGGGCCAATGTAGCTTGCAATTTTGTGAAGCATTTCCCATTGCAGTAAAAATTAAAAATTGCTAAAAATAATTCCACCAAAGTTTATAGCCCTTTTCATATCACAATGAGATTCCCTAAATATTTAGTTTGCAAAGGCTCCTGCATGCATTAAAAGGACGTCCCCATTTCTAGCTTGAATATTATTTTTACCTCTCCATTATAACCTACGTTGAATATGCTGAGAGGAACTAACCCCCCCCCCCCCTTCCACGACACCGTACCATTAATTCAAGATTGCCACTGATTAAAGAGTCCGGGCATCTTGTGCTAGCCTAAAAATACAGTTTATTATGTCGACTCGGTGAATCAATAAACACTCGGAAGTTGGTTTGTCCGAGGGTTTGAGGTTATTTATGTAAACAATAAACCGAATTCTAATCACTAACTACCTAAATGGGGAACGTGGGATCTAATAATAATTCAGTTTCTCGGAGGAACAAAACGAGCGATGTGCGCTGTGTTAGGCCATCTGGTGAAGTTCCTAAATTGGAATTCCGGGTGAAAAATGGAGGGGAAGGGAGCGACACACGCGGAGTCCGCTTTTCGGGAAGGACTTAATTAAACAGGTTTTCGAGCTTACGCGGATTCAACGGGTCCTTTCAACGGCGGGTCGCCGTAAACTCCTCCATAACCCCCTAGGTAAACCGTGACCTTTGGACCCTGGGGCTGACCTTTTGCTTTGCGAATGGTTAGAACCAGGTCTACGAATAGAAACGTGTAATAAGTTGGTAATAAGTACTTTACAAGGACTATTTCGTAAAGGAATAAGAGCCTGCTGCGTTGTTTACAGCGCCAACCCCGTCCAATACATGTTGCTCCGCTATTTGGTAGAGTTTTTACACCGTGAGATCCTCAGCAATGACAGTGCAGATAAACTAGCACTTGAGTGGACAGTATTTTTAATCGATAAATAGGAATGTACTATGAGAATCAGTGACAAGATTGGTTATATTCTTGACTAGGAATGATAAATGAAATAAAGATAAATAATTTCACCTAGTTTAGTGAGTGAGGTAACTTTGGATAGGTATTTGTAGGCACAAATATTGTTTTTTCTACCTATGTGTTTCTTACCACTTTTTTTTTAGAATAGATAAAGATAGGTACATATTATATGAACTGATTAAGAGTAAAGCAGGTACATAAAGTAAAATGATAACCCTGTTCCCAAATTTCAGTCCCAAAGATAAGTGTAGAACGTGAAGGCCAACTCCAGAAAGGTAGGCAGGAAGAAGGATGATGATAGGTAGCCTGTTAACAGTTTAATAGTTAACAATTGTCTTGCACTCAAAAAGCTCCAACTCGAAAACAATTTTACACTTGCAATAATTATGAAAATTCGCTCATACGATCATGCTGCATGACTGGTACTTTTCCCCCCTTTTTTCTTTTCCCTTCTATGCATGTAAAATATAATTATTCAAAAACAAATCGAGGAGGGATTAAAAATTGTTTTTCTTGGTCGATTATGAAGGCTCATATTTGAAACAATTAAACCAAAATGAACTGGCACTGATGGTAACACTGTGTCACACAGTACCTACCTCCAAAAAAAAAAAAAAAGTTCTGGTCACGCAGCATAATTGTATGAGCGAATTTTTGTATAAATTATCGTATTATATGTACCTACCTATTATGTTACATTATACAGACATTTAAACAAATGGAGACCTTTTATATCGTCTAGAAACGAATCATGAAATCTAGATCCACCAGATCAACTAAGTGAGATCCGGAGCTATGTTCTTTCCTATTCACCCTATGAATTGGAAATTTTAAATAAAGGCCTTTTGGAACATCTATGAATGAATTGTTAAGTTTGAAGCTCCTTAGATCAGCTTAGTGACCTCCGGAGTGAATTTCTTTGGTATTGAACTTGGCATTTGAACGTCGATTTTTCTCCTTCGGGGTCATCGTGTAAAACCCCCGAAAAAAATCAAGTTGAGTTCTGAGCACAATTCTTGCAAGAGAAAAAATAAAAAATGAGCGAACTCAATAGGTAGATACAAAACTTTTCGTGTAAAAACCTAACGACAGATTTTAGAAATATTATTTTAATGTTACTGCGATTTTAGTTCTAGTTTTTTTCGCTACCTAGGCATGTCAATAATTGGTACTTCCTGCTGTCTATAAATGGCGTGGAATCCTCCAGTTATTGACTACAAATTCAACCTGTTATTGACACCCCCTGTCGATTACTGGATCCCATCGTAATTTTGATACGATTTCAACACCTTTCGCTTTCAAATAAAAAACTGTTTTTAATTCGCTGAAAAACAAAGATTTCAACAAAAATCCAGTTATAGACACTGGTTTCAATAACTGGGCTAGTTGGTGTATCCCTGATCCAGTTATCGACATCCTCCTAAACTCTTTGGTTCAGTTATTTTCAGGTATTTTATAGTTTAAAAAATGTTAAAATACAAATAGGATGAGTGTGATGAAAAAGATTGGTCTCTACAACCTTAGAATATGATTTCAAAAAGGCGTGGAAGCGACTTACATCCTTACTGAGATGCGCAAGAAAACGTCGACAGCTGAACACGAAAAACGAAAAGACACGTAATTCCGTTGATTTTCTCCGTAGCGACATGATTTCGAGGAGAAATTGCAGCTGAGTAGTCATAGTAACAAATGACGACCAGCCGGAATTTACTGGAGGCGCCTAATTCTTATTTTTGGAGCCTGAAGGCGCAACTGTCAATAACTGGTCTCGTGTCTATAACTGGTTCCCTTACCCTACCTTTGTTATCTATGGACTATTCAGTTTATCATTTTGTATTTTCTATTCATATATATTATTCTCTTGTGTGTATTGGAATTGTAAGTATTAAATTGATAAATAAATTACCAATGCACCCTTTCGTAACATCGCTGTCGGATTCAATTAATGTGCATGATAATACTCCGTGTATATTCGCGTAAGTAGATAGAAATTCGTGTTACCATCTCTCTTTGACCTCAGCAAAATTCATAGTTCCAATTTAACCGCATTCGGCAGCCGTACATCGTCCGCTTCGCCTCCATCCTCAACCACAATAGGCACCACCGCCACGGCTCAAACGAGCTGGAAATCCATCGATTTCACTCGCTCTCTCTTGGGTGATGAGGCTAACGGCGAATTATGTCGGTGGAACGCACGGTTAATTTAACGTAAAAGGGACGCGTCCCCTTGATTTATAGTCAAGCGAGCAAAATAACGGGAGTTCCAGAGCCAAAGGTCGCGATATGACGATATTAATGTCCCTTTCGCTGTGGGAAAGCATCGGCAGATTACCGCTCATCCTGCCTATTTATCAATGACCGCACTCTTTATTCGGAGATTTAGCAACCATGTTGAGTCAAGAGATCCCGATAGTGCTTGCTCACTACTGGTGGTAAGAAGGCTTTGTGTTCGAGTAAAAGTTTGACTACATTTGGGTCCTTCAAAAGTAATATTGACATGGATATGTCTTTTGGCTGGGGGTCAAGGAATTTTTCGCGACACTTTTTTTTCTCCACACAAAATGCACCGCTCCGGCACTTTAGATTATTATTAACTCGAAAATTGAAGGCTAGGTAGAATTTCTATTGATTTTTCACGTACAACCAATGAGTTATTAGGGAAGAGTAACTTCCATAGTTTTCATAGTAGGAAAATCGTTCCTTGTTCGCTTTCTACTTGCTTTTTGCGTTTTAGAGCTTGTTGATCAATTCTGGTTCCTTTTCTTCCTGTCTGTCTCTCTGTGTATCAGCGATAAACTGGAAACACACTCTGTCTCTCAGAAAACTGGAAATGGTTAATTGGGTCCAAATCCCCAAAGTCCAAATAAGTCCAATATAAAATGAGCCCCCCCCCCCCCCCTCTAACTAGGCCTCAAGGTTATATTCGACTTGAGCCCTCTGTATTTCGTCCATAAGACTAGGCAGCAGTGGCGGCTCCTTCCCTGAAACTCAGGGGGTGCACAAAGAGCAACAGGGGCTGTCGCAAAGGGGACAGAAGAGGTTCTTTTAGCCAAAGAGAAATTACAACCATATGCGGATGGGGTAAGTATTGCTAACTTACTCATCTTCAAATTAGAAGCGATACTAAATACATACAATAGACACGAAAAGTGTTCTCTAATGGAAAACAGAAATTCTGAAATACTTAATCCCTGAAAACCAATCTGCCTTTTAATAATATTTGGCGCTGAAATTACAGCACGATTTTTTGTTTTCAATGTCTGCAGCAGTCAAGGCAGTGATGGCAAGGGGCGGCCAATGTCACAAACATTGCACTTTTCTTCCAACGACAAACGGGAATAATTGTTTGATGAACTGCACTAAATTATTCATCTTACCTGCACTCATAACACTTTGAAAACTCGTGAACAGGAAACAAGAAAGAAGGAAACTCATGAAGGAAAACAAGAAAAATTAAGCTGTTGCTGTAACAAGGATTGGCGACTGGGCCGTAAATGTAAACAAAACACTACCTCTCTACGAGACAAAAATCTCTAATCAGCTATGTTTATCCAACTTGCTAAGAAAGAGTGCATTGCAGCCCCCTTGCGGCGGAGCAGAGAACTAAGGCTACTCCTTTTCCGGCTTTTTACGCTCGCTGATTGGTCAATCTCACATGCCCACCTCAATTCAAACTGAAAATCCTCAGTCCGGAGATAGGCAGTCAAGTCTCAGGTTGGGCCAGCCCGCTTCTGATTGGTCAGGTTGGGTGAGCTTCCCCCTTCAGCCCCTCCCTACCGCAACGTTTTCTGTTTCGCACGTAGATTTAGATTTCCCGTCTTCTGTCACTAGCTAACTTCAAATGAGAGTGGAGAAATTTTGAAACATTATTATTATTTTGGTTTGACTGGGGGTGCACATGCGCCTATGCTACTATCAGAGGCCGCCCCTGCTAGGCAGGTACGATAAAAGAAGAATAATCAGGTCACAGATCGTCGTCATCGATGAGCACTGAGGATACCTAATATTATATATAACTAGCCGCTCCGGCTCGCTACGCTCGCCTCCACGTCCAGCCGGGGGGCAAGCCCCCCGGACCCCCCATTAAATTGCTCGCTTCGCTCGCAAAGTGTGGCATGTAGGGAATGTTGCTCGCTTCGCTCGCAAAGTATGCCATGTTGGGAATGTAGCTCGCTTCGCTCGCAAAGTGTGGCATGTAAGAATGTTGCTCGCTTGGGGAGGTTATACTGCCCACCCAACTTGGCTGACGTTTTTTTCTGTTGGAAATTCTTACAAACAAATTAAATCTTATAAAACTACGTGGAACCACGAAGAGTTTATTAGGGAATGTTGCTCGCTTCGCTCGCAAGGTATTGCTGCATATGTGTAGAGAAAAACCCGTATTTATTCCGTTGAAATGAGTCATCGAGTCCCTTCAAGACTTTAGTGCGTAGGCCTGCCCGCAACCTTGTGAAACGACGGCGGGTACCTATGTGTACCTATGTGTACCTGTTCGCACCCCAAACACGTCATCAAACCCCTTGACGTCTTCGTAGAGCCTTCTCGCGTCCGGGGCACAATTAATTCCTCACATTAAACGCTTCCCTCGCTTTCGCTCGCAATTTGACCGAGTTCCCGTCACTTTTTTCGATATCCGATTTCGGATTCAGATTCGGCGGGATCAAAGCTGTATTTCGCCCGCGAAAACCGTTCCGAAAAACGTACCTTTACGGGGTATATTTTAATGGGAAAAAACGTAGTTTTTCGTCGGACTTTTCGAGAAAACACGGTCCGTACTCTCGCATTTTTTTGACGCATTTCCCGATACTTTTTCGCGCCGTCGTCTTCCTCGTAGGAAAACCTACGAAACCGGTATTTTTCCGGAATTTTCGACGGTCGTTTAGAGGGGTAGAGGATGCGGGGAAGTGGAAAAAGCGCACATTAATTCTTACTTCGACCCCCCTCCCGCCCTACGGCCCATGGTTCGGCTGGGATTAGAAAATTTTAAATTCGCTCGCTCCCCCTTTCGGAAAATCCCAAGAAGATCCCCCCACTCGTAGACTCCCCCCACTCAGCCGTTTGGCAGTGCATAGACACGACAGACAGACAAACAAACAGACAAACAGACGGAGTTTCATTCTTATAAATAGTAAAGATATGCACATTTACAAGTCAATGAGGAATCGTGATGGTTAACGTTGAGTTGTCCTGATGCTTTTTAAAGTCCAGCTGATTAGAATGGGTTTTCGTGTTGGCGTTACCCCAGACCCCAAGAAGATCTAATCCAAATTTTAGCAACTCAAGTTGAACAGGGACAAAATTAGCTTGAGTGCTCCCCAGCTGATTATAATGTCAGCTGTGATGTGTGTGTGCGTTAAGGCCGTATCACACTTGCATTTTTTCCAGATTTTTTTCGCATTTTAAACGCTGAAACGTGAAGAAGGCAAAGTGCGTTTTTTCAAGGTCAGCAGTAAATGTTGAAGAGGAATAACTGCAAAAACAGCGCATTCTGGCGGAATGCAATTTTATTAAGCCTGTCAGGTTAGGGCTTGGAATATTGAAGTAACGTTTGACGTGCCTAGTGTTTTCAAACAGTGTCTTGACAACTCTTGTTCTTCCAAAGTTATTATACTATGAAGACGCACAATAATAATAAAAATAACGTAATAATAAAAAAAAACTGTTCCGGCTAGGGACGTGGTCAGGTATATTTATATAAGAAAATAGGTATGTAATTTGAACTCAACAGAGAAGCAAGAGCGCACGGCAATAATGCCAATAATCCTCAAACAAAAAACGTCACTTCTACTGTTCATTCACCTGATTCGGCATTTGTTTAGTGCAGTCTCTTTAGTGACCGGAGGAGTGCTGTTACCTACTTAACGTCATGCGAGATAAGGCATTGGCGCGCGACTAAACAAAAACGAAATAAAAATAGAAGTTCGGCACTGAAATAAGATTAATAAGAAAAGAAGTTCGGCACTAAGAAAATAAGAAAACTTCGGCAAGGAACTAGGAACAATATTTTTGGCACAGGAGAACTGGAACTGGAATGAAAACGGGAAGGTACAACGCGGTTTCCCAGTGAAACGTTACCTCCCCATGGGTTATGCTCAGCATTTTTCTTGCGTCAAGGTAAAAATTAGAACGTATTCTAATTTTCCCAAGTGAATTTAAAAACGCTCCGCCAGGATGCGCAATGGTCGAAAAAGCTGACCTTGGAAAAAAGCACTTCTTCTTCTTCACATTTATGAATTAAAAACGCAGAAAAAATGCGGAAAAAATGGTAGTGTTATACGACCCTTACACTTAGGGTTGCCAGATTTTTTCGGATCATATGAAGTAGATCCTGGCTGCAACCAAGGAAAAGTAAAGTATTTCAATGAAAGTTAAAGTATACATTAAAGTTAACGTTCTCGACTCACACTCTGAGGTATTTTTCATTCAGGATCTGCACACAAAGGCTTGAATGTGTCAGATTACTGAAAATAAGAAAGTTCGGTTTGAGGAATTTAAAAAGAACCATGGATAGTAATATTTTTACTGTACGTAGGTCACACAATTTTTATTCCGAAGAAAACATTACTGGACATTTCAATCATAACGAGTCCATAATTTCAGTAAGGTTGAGTTACATAGGTACATAAATGTAATTCGGAACATCATTTTCAATCTCGTTCTCATTAAAAAAATATATCGTGGATCTATTGGACACGTGAGGACGTTAGGAACTTTTTAGGAACTCGAAGAGTTACATACATTCAGTCCCTCTTTATTTCTCTGAAACACTGTACCTATAAACTACTAAAAATTCGGAAAAGAGCTGTGGAAATTGAAAATTCAGAAAAACTTTGAAACTCGACAATTTGAAAGAAATCGTTATTTACTTGACAAGCAAGTAAATTAAACCTTGTCCTTGACTAGTGAGTAGGTGCGGGGGCTGAAATTTTCTTCTTCGTTTCTAATATAAAGTATTTTGGTCTACTTTAAATTTGTTATAAAGTATACACTATTTTGAACAAAAATAAAGTAGGATACTTTAAATTAAAGTAGATCTGGCAACCCTAGTTTCATTCAACCACGTCCAAGAAAAACATTCCCGCTCTGATCAATGAGAACATTGCACTAAATATATTTGAATATTCACAATAAAAATTCATTAATTTTGCCAAGAGTGATTTCACCGGCTCCAAGTGAAATTGCGAACTAATTGAGCTGAGTTAAAGGCGATAAAATGACTCTATTGCATTGTTGAAGGAATAGTTTGATGTTTGACATAAATAGATATTTATAAGTGACAGAATGACTGGTTAACAATAGAGTAGCACAATAAATCGTCACTTTGGGTGTTCGAATATTGAGTCCTATATTAATCTTTAAACAATGGTTTATAGACTGGCAGGTGACAGTTTGATTTACGCTCAGTTCCGCTTCACTACCGGCATTAACTTGACTGTCATGCAGTAGAAATGTTATTTATTAGAGCCGTGAGACAATATTAATTATCAGCTCTGTTATTATTTATACTACAAACACTGCGGTTATTCGGTGAACACGTAACTTTTCCTAAGTGCATTTATTCAAACGCTTGATGAATAAATATTGGAGAGTTAAAAAGGAGGTGGAGAGGGGGGTCGCTCATATTTCTATACAACATGATAGGAAAATACATCTCAATAAATCTGACATTGTAACTCTTCATTCCCTTAAAATGAAACCAACAGTTAAAGTATTATATGAATGCAATATTCGGGGATAGTGAGGATTGAGGCCTCGATACGAACTAAATAACGGATTCACTTGCGAAGGTGACTATCGAATTCCTTCCCAGTAATTACTTTGATAGGATAATCCTTTCAAGTAGAAACAGTGACCCTCGAGTTCTTTTACTTAACTTTCAGTTCTTCGGGGTGGATGAGCGTTCTTCAGTTCCAAATAACGATTCGTTCAGCCGCTGATTCGTTGCCCAGGGTGCACTGCTTAGAGACGAACTACCTCATACTTCAATATTTTATTTAATTTTTCTTTCATCATTCCCTCCTCCACCATACGCCAATACCACCACCAAAGGCGGTCTTTAAGTTACCTACTGCAACAACCCTTGACGGTACACATCCACCTCGCTCGCTCACTCTTTAAAATTTTGTGGAAGAAAAAATAAAATAAAAATGGTAGGCATCAACCTTACAAGGTGCCGGTTCAATACGCGCCCCACAAAGCCCGAGCGCCCCACGCTCAAACTGTGTGCGCCCCAGAGTAGCCTCACTTTTTCCTGTCCAGAAGTAAACACCGTGTTGAAAAATACTTCGCCATTTTTTCGCCAATCAATGAGTGTGGAAGGTGTTTCTTTATCGCAAATACAAAGGGCAACGAACTATCTACATCAACATGATTTCCATTCCTATAGGAGTGATCAGTTATCTTCTGAATTCAACCGGTCCGCTATGCTGCTCCGTGACTTTTACGACCGTATTGGGAAAAACGATGATTGTGCGATTATTTTTTCACGTGAACACGATATTTTGGATTCGGAACCGGAAGGACCTTGTCATAAGTGTGGTGGCGAAATGACGGAATCGCGAAAACGTGAGAGGAATGGAGAGTACCGTCGAATACTGAAGTGCACTGTCAGAACATGCCGAAGACCCGGTCAGTGCGCCGTAGTAATAAGTTTTCCCACTATACAGACACGAGCAATAGAGTAAATTGTAGACATAAGATATGTGAAATTCTCGAAATCGTGCTGTTTTTCATCCTCGATATTCCAATCACCACCGCCGTTAGTCTGACTGGGAGGGGAAAATGTACTCTCACTGACTGGTATAACATGTGCCGCGAGGTTTGCACCAGCATCGTGCGAAAACGAGAGCAGATGGTAGGTACTCCGGAAAACCCAATTCAAATTGACGAGGCCAGATTCGCTGGAGACCGAAAATACAGTAGGGGAAGAATGTTACAAGGGGATCGACGTCTGGCCGAAGAACTTGACAGTGACGAAGATTATTCTGTGGAAAACAACAGAAATCACGGTCGTCGGATTGACGGGCCATGGGTGTTCGGCCTGAAGCAAGGTAGTGACTGCCGTTATTTTCACATAGAAAAGCGTAATAGAGATACCCTTGTGAAGAAATTCACGCACTCAAGTTTTTTTATTATTTAGTTGGATCAACATGTGATTTATCATATTGATATTAATCACATGCATGAACCAAAATATTATGATTGCATTATCAAGTTGAATTTTTACCGAATGGGTACGAAATAAATATTATTATAAAATAACAAAACCAAAACTTCCGAGTCATTATCGCATTACTACACCTTGTCCCCATAATTGTACGCGAATGTAAGGTATTGAACCGGCACCCTTTACAAAAGTCAAATGCGTCGTTTTTCGCTGTAAACCACCTCTATATTGTTGGATTTCATGATCAGATTGGAGACGTAGAGCCAACGGTTTAAAGGAGAGGTGTACTAAAACTAATGTCTCGAGGAGTGCGATACCGTCGAGGACTCAAGCCGAGAGATGTTCACAGTGAAGCATCATCAAGTCATGGGACAAATAACAATAAATTGCGTGCGATTGGAAGGGTTCCTACGGTAGAAAGGAACGGATTCGAGAAGGAACCCGACGTGTAATCATTTTTAGTTTTGGAATACTGGGAAGGAACTCAAAAAACTCCCTTGCGAAGAAGTTGTGGGAACCCATTTCAATAAAGATTCAGATCTTGGTGTAACTAGCGTTGTAATTTACAACTGTGACTTAATTTTATCAGTTATGGCTAAATTCACGATTTGACTCCGGAGAAATGTTACGTTCAAGGAAAACTTCCACAGTCGGAGAAGCTTGATTTAATCAGCTTCATAGCCTAACTCGTTATAGCGTTGTAACTAAAGAGAAATTATCCTTTGTAATTTCGCAGAAAAGAAAAATATTTGCAAAATGTTGAATAGAATCGGATTCTGTTCACTTCTAGTTTATCATCCTGGTCTTAAAATCACCGTTGGTAGCAAAATCGCGTAGAATTCTTCAAACTCCGTGGGGTAGTCGGTCAGCGGACCCCCTATTTTACATCTTATCCTGCAAAAAAAATATATATATGCTTACATACAAGGTAGGTCCATTGGATAAAGGTGGAAATTTCGAAAAACGAAACTAATTTCAGCGTTTCCTCCGCGGTCCATCTTCAAACTTTTTCAAGAAGGGTAATAAAAACAATGAAGGAGCCCTCCCACATTATTAGGGATGTTAGTGTGTTACGTCGTTATAGAAATGGAAGTACTTGCCGAAAATACCCTCTCAAGGGCCCGCGCCTTAGTGCGGTGAGGGGAGGGGGGGGATCTTTAATATTCTCCGAGCTAATATTTCCACTGAAGACACATTCTTTGGGAACAAAGAGGAAGGAAAAGGCTGCCTACAAGTAATTTAGGAAGTAATTTCGGTTTCGTCGATCGACCGAGTTTCTAAGAGGGGCGAATGTTTGAACGGAACAATGTTTGGAGGTTTACTACCCTTACCGTAAACCTCATTTGGCGTTTGAGCGCTTATGTATTGGAGAGGAAAGGAACCAAGGAATCTGAAACAAAGAAGTTGGGTGTTTGTTCGGGAAGTCTTTTTTACCGCAGACAGAATGTTAAATAACGGGGTGGATTGGAAATATCAAAGATGAGAGACACACAATTTTATGCAAACTAAACTAGTAAGGTACATGAACTGAGGTATTCTGCTGAACAATATAAATTTAATGATGATTAGCCGTTGCTTTGTCATTCCAGCGATTTTTATGAAAGCAATTTTCTTATTTGAGCAATTAATAATCAAAATATGATGGTCACCACTTATATGTAAATAAGAAAGAGACATTATTACCGATTAACTTTATGTTAGGGGTAGATAATTTTGCCAAGGAATCAGACATGAGGACAATTTGGTTCAGAAAGCTGTGGAGCACAAAACGGAAGTGATGATTTTCATTTCGGAGGATAACATAAATGTTCATCCTCCTTCATTGACATGCTTATCTGGATAATAAACATTGTACATACATTACAAAAATGGTTTTGCTATATTTAAAATAGTTTCAGTCACTTTAAGGATAACACTGCTGAGTCCATCCAGATGCATTTGAACGCATGTACGAGACCCGACCCCTTGGATCAGGTAAGATTGATTACCGATAGACATGGAGCCAAAACTGTAGGGAAGCTGTGCTACATGAGAAGGGATTGGAAATACTCACCATTCTCCTGAAATACATCGCTTCCCTACCTTCGGTGTTGTGGTGGTAGCAAAATCGGTTTCATTATAGTTTTACGGTAATGGTTTTTGAATGTTGAGAAATTTTGGTGCCGGTTCAATACGTGCCCCACATAGCCCGAGCGCCCCACGCTCAAACTGTGTGCGCCCCACAATAGCCTCACTCTTTCCTGTCCAGAAGTAAACACCGTGTTGACAAATACTTCGCCAGTTAGCACAATCGATGAGTGTGGAAGGTGTTTCTTTATCGCAAATACAAAGGGCCGTTAGTCTGACTGGGAGGGGAGAGTGTACTCTCACTGACTGGTATAATATGTGCCGCGAGGTTTGCGCCAGCATCGTGCGAAAACGAGAGCAGATGGTAGGTACTCCGCCACTCCACCGTCAACCACCAGCAAAACTACGTCAACCCTTCATCAGAAGCCCACACACAGAGCATCGAACGATCCTGGCTCGACGCAAAAATTAATATTTTAAAGAAAAAGAGAGGGACGACGCGGGAGCTGTTCCAGTCTCACCTCGACACGTTTTTCTGGCGGCAATTGAGAAAAGATCTATTCCTGGCCATCCTGAAGGAGGTGAAGGAGGTGTATCGGTCCTAATCCCGTTCCACAAATCGACGATGCAGCTTCTGATTATTTTGACATCTAGGTAAGCCCCATGCACATTTTCCTTTTTTTTTTTTTTTTTTTTTTTATTTTTTGTGGGGCCAGAAACACAATGTGGGGCGCGTACTGAACCAGAAACACGACTGTGGGGCTCGTATTGAACCGGCATCGAAATTTTGGAAGGCTTCTCAAATTTGTATGGTTTATTACTGAGTGCTTTCGCCTTGTATTGGCCTCATCAGAGCTTGTATTTTATTGTTGGATGCCTAATCTTTGCTTGTTTGGGGCTTCATCACCATCCTAGAAGATACCTTCAAGGTTGATGTATTTCGTCGATTTATTAGAAAGGGATATGTGAAAATCTGGCGGCTGGTCAATCATTGTCTGATTGATAGGTATCCCTACTGTGTCCTTATACGTATAAGGCGGTCTATGTGGTCAATTCTAAATTTTAAATTGAGAAAAAATGAAGAAAGGTAGAAAGATTCACAATTAAATTGATCTTTCTACTTTCTAAGGGATACCAACCAACCAGACGATGAGTGACCAGCCTCCAGATTTTCACATATCCCTTTCTAATAAATCGACGAAATACATCAACCTTGAAGGTATTTTCTAAGATGGTGATGAGGCCTCAAACAAGCAAAGATTAAGCATCCAACAATAAAATACAAGCTCCAATACAAGGCGAAAGCGCTAAGCAATAAACCATAAAAATTTGAGAAGCCTTCAAAAATTTCTCAACCCTCAAAAACCATTACCTTATACGGATAAGCCAACAACCCCTAAATTATAGTTTTACTGTTTAGGCCATGGTGCACCTACTGGACCTTTTTCCAATTTGGATTATGTGCAGCTATGATGTCTCGAGGAACTTCGAGTGAAGCAGGTAAATGAAATTCCTCGGGCAGTCTAATTTCGGAACAAAAACCCGCCCGACGAGCAAGGCATAACCCCTCCTACAATGGGTTAAGTCCGCTCTGGGATGTCAGGATCTCAAGTGACACTTTCATTTTCTCAGTGCGCGAGGGGTGGTCTACTGTCACCCCCACGGGAGGCGTCAAGGCTCAAGGTTGGCCGAGGCTGGGCCCTTCATCCCGTGACCGAGTTTAGGTTTATTCTGGTGTATACAAACCTCCACGAAACGCACGTTATGAGATCATTGAGTATAAATAAGACGGGGAGGTATTGCTCCGGTTTTATAAATGTTCCTTGTCACATGGATGAGTGCCGTCTAAGTCGTATTGGTTTTTGAAATTACTTTCACCACGCGCCTTCAAACTTCTCTCGTTTTCAAGCCGAATGACAAAGTAATAAAACTTTCTTCAATTATTAGTTATAATTATTTAGTTTTGTTATTATTAAGTTATTAGTATAATCTCTATGATGTACAAGGAAATTATGAGTTCAGAGCAAGATGGGTAAACATGACGATAAACTTTAATTTATTCATAGGGAGGGAGAGTATCTGAGTATGGGTTGGACCGCTTTTCGTCTCCATGTCTCTGGGACAACCCTCTTCGCGACGACTTTTTGGAAACCGGTTGGGCACCATTTCTGGTCATCTGTCGTCCGAAATGCGCCTCAAATGTCCAAACCACTTCAGAGCTCCTTTCTCAATAAGGTGCGCCGGAGGTTCAGGCTGGTCTATAATCTCTCGGATGATGGTATTCCAAACTCTGTCCAATCTAAATGGATCTAAATGGATGGACTCTGCAGCAGCGTCGGAGTCCATCCATTTCTACTGGACCTAATAACTCCTTTTTCCTTAATGTGAGTGAATATCCTTCTCTTCCATATGCCAGAATGGTCTCTACGATAGAATTCAATAACGTTATCTTAGTTCGTAGTTGAGATTCTCGACTCCACAAAACTCCATTCAAGGAAACAACCGCAGCTCTGGCTGAATTGATGCTATGATCCAGGCCTGCTTCACAGCTGCCCGAAGAGTTGAGAATAGATCCCAGGTGCTAAAATTGATCCTCCAGCCGAAAAGTGACCTTGTCAGTAATCAGAATGTCATGCCCAGTCCATCCAATCACCAGGTACTCAGACTTCGAGACATCTGTCTTGAGTCTTATGGAGCTTCCACAGCAAGTACTTACATCATGCCGGTTTTGAGCAATGATGACTGAGTCAATAAGAAAGGAATGCATGAGAGTGTCCTAGACCTCGAAAATAATGTTCATAATCCATCAAATTCCCACCTGAATGTTAGCCAATGGTGCATCATTACTCCAGGCTACGATTCATCTACATCTGTCATGGGATTTATTAGACCAGGTTCACTAGTAGGTACTGAAATTATTCCATTATTAAACATTACTGGGTTTGTTTAGCCCAATTTCATCTAATTCACTGGACTCTGTCAGACAGGTTCAAAATTCTGTTTGCAAGCAACCACGAGTCTTCTAAACTCATACTCATGACCGTGATTTTCACCGGACTTGTCATTTCACCGAATTCACTTCATAAATTTGAATTTCGAATGTTCACAGGGAAAATAGAGGCAGTGTACTGTCAATTAAAATGATGGATAATCACAAATGATCAAAATGAAATGAGGGAAGTAGGTACATATTATTGAAACTCTGTCTCCAAACATAATATTTAATAGCCCATCGTTCGGATATGAACATAACTTGGATGACATTTTCAATTCCTGTGACAATCATAAAACTTCTACAAAAAGTTCTATACAAATTCCAATTATTAATTTTGATAAGATTTTATTTTGTGTACAGATGAGGTGTACATATTTTAGTTAGCTTTACTAATGATGAAGTAATGATGAAGGGCTTCATTCTCCTAAATTAATGATCCAAGCATCCCAGTAAGTAAAGACCATTTATTCATTCTATTCGCAAGTTTTGAGTGGCTCTCCACTATCTACCTTATAGATATATGTATATGCCCATAGGTATGTTCATCTAGGATCTACCCTCACCCCACCTTTACAGCCAACAGGCCGCTTGTACTTTTCCAAGGTTTCCCTCAATACTGGAACCGTCATTCCTCCAATGAATATACATATGGAGTTGTGGTGCGCAGAGAACAACTTGTTCTTGAACCCGAGTAAATGTTCAGTCACGTCCTTCTGCCGATCCGTCGAAGGGTTGTTGTTTAACTACAGTTTGTGTGGAGCTCTCCTCTCACTAACTGGTGTCGTTAAGGATCTGGGGATATATTGTGATGCTCAGTTGACCTTTAACAAGCATATTTCGTCAATTGCTGCCACCGCATTCAGGGCCCTGGGCTTCATCAAGCGAAACACCAGGGAGTTCACCCGGATTCAACCCATCATCATCCTGCACAAGACGCTGGTTCTGCCTAGGTTGGAATATGGATCCACGGTTTGGTCGCCCTTCTACACAGTGCATAAGTACGCATTGGAGAGCGTTCAGAGGAGATTTCTCCGGTAAATCGGATTTAAACTCGGCATTCCTTCATCTGAGGTAAATTACGAGTCCCTGCTCCAAACATGGGGCCTGCAGACGTTGGAGACCAGGAGGCTGATATCTGACATATCCGTTATGTACAAACTCGTGAATAACGGACTTGATTCGCCGTACCTTCTGTCCAGGATCGCCTTCAGGATTCCCTAGTCAACTCGCTCCACTCTGCCCTTTCTGGCTCCCTTCTCGACGACGAACTACTTGCTGAACCGGCCACTGTGCAGGCTTCCTCGCACGGTAAACTACCTGACGAGTCTAAACCCTGACTTGAACTTCTTCTCCAGCCCGTTCTCTTCATTCAAATCGGCGATATGCGCGTCCCACCCCTAATTAAATTCAATTAAGTGAAATTCAATTCAGCAAAATCCAATTCGTTTCAGTTCCACCCTTACTTTATTTAATTTCATATCAGTTACTAATAGATTTTCCCCCTCTGTCGTCACTCAGAACTTTCAGTGCCTCAAATCGAACAGTTTTTTTTTTTTTTTTTCTTTCTTTTTTTTTTCTCCAGAAGTTTCATTTCTTTTCGCTGGTTTCTGTCAACTTGATTCCTTTTTTTTTTTTTTTTTTTAATGTAATAATGTAATTGGGTTCGCCCGTGCAAATGTAAATAAATAAATAAATGTGGAGTGTGTGATTCTGAAGCATTTCCTTCACTGTATGGCGTCTTTATTCAAATTTTGAGGTGTTCTTTCGCAGAAAGGTGGTTTCAAAATGCGAGGTGATTCCTCTTTTACCGAACAGGGTCCCCAATGCTATATGACCACCGTCCTATCTGTGGTGTTACGTGCACCTCCATAGTTATTGATTACAATTCAACAACTGTTTGATAACAGGTATTTACATGTGTTCTGTTAATAAAGTTCTGGTTCGTGTTTTGAAGTGCTAATGATGTGTGTGTTTTTATATTATGAAGTTTAGATAAATATTGCTAGATTCAGATCAGTACACTATCTATCTTCAACTTCCTCTCACAGTATTAATACCTACCTATAGTTTTAGTTAAAGTTAAATACCGGAGTCACAACGCTTATATTCATATCTGTATTCGTATTCATATATGCATACTTTTCCTATTACTAAATTTCTAAGTATTTTTCCAACTATCGGAAAATACCGAAAATGCAATACATTAGAAATCACTGGAAAACTAAAAGAATATGGCAAATTTACACACGTAACCCTTCAAATCAACAAAATCAGCTGTTGCTTTCACGCAATTTGGGGGGTACATTGATCGATTGATTACATATCCGAATCCTTGAGATTTTTGTAACATAATGATGAGATCATTTCAGTCAGCTGTTGATGCACATTTATACCAAGGAATCATAGTCAGGTATTAAATATTTCATTCATGAATGATTACATGGAGGCTCTGGAAAGTTTATTTTCAGACGCTTGTGATTCTTCATGGACATTAAATGTAGCGATGCGTATAAATGTCTCTTCCAGCGTTCTGGTATAGAAATACAGTTACGAAGAGAGAGCTTCTGACAAAGTTGACGGCAAGCTGGAAGTTGTGCCTGTAATGAAGTTCTCCAGAGCTGTTGATCGGTTACTGCGACTCGGTCTAACGACGTAGCGGTTTGGGATTCTCCTATTATGCCATTAGACCCCACCCTCAACCAGGTTAGCACCCCTCCCGACCATCACCCTGTACCAAAGTCCAAGCCCTCGGGGCATTGATAGTTCCATCGCCCCTTCCACCAGTAACAATCCTGATTCCAGCTCATCTGATGAGCTCGTCGGACAAGGGTGAAATTATCCCCGTTTAAATGGGAAGGGTCTCCCGAAGCAGATCGATGTAGTCCCTTTCGCCTCACCCCACGCCCTGCATAATCTGCATTAGGGTATCGCTCCTTCATATTGACAGGCGCCAATGACAGAAACCAATAGTGTTTAATTGACACTACGACCATTCCTACAAGACTTACCACTACCATAAAACGGGGTGAAGGCGGACAAAAAAAGAGGTTTTTTGGAAATATTCTCCACCAGAAATTAAGCTAAATGCTTCCCGAGCTCATTGAAGCATCTTAGGATCTCCTCCTTCAAATGATGTGCCAAAAAAATTTTTGGGGGGTTAAGGTTGTCCGGGTTGACTCGACATTGTGGGGTGAACCCGGACACCGCTTTTTTTCTATGAAAATCGCCTTCAACAACCTAGATAACCGAACCCGGACACTTTTTACATTTTTAAAAAAACTTTATTATCAACAAGAACTAGGATTTGGAACCCTCAGCTGAAAGAACAGTAGCTTTGTTCCAACAACGACAAAAAGGCGCCCTAGAGGAGCTCAGAGCCCGAAATTGCGTTCCAACAAGGTTATGGAGTTGGGAACCCGGTGTTCCAACAGATCTTAGAGCGCCCCCAGAGCTGCTCCGGGGGTGCCCCAAGCAGCCCCACACTTTTGATGGGGTCTCATCGAGAGCTCCGAGCCCTACGCATGCGCATTTTGAAATAACCTGCTACCCTTGGGTAAACTACAATCCGCGTAACCTTCTCTAAACGTCAACTATTGTTTTCACTGCGTTTGTTATCACATCTCACTTTCATCAACTATTATTTCTATTCTATTATTTTCAAATTTTGGAGTATGGATGCATTTTTTTCTCAAATGATGATTTGGAAGACTCATCTGACGATGAGTTGTACCTTTTTTTGGATTCTTCCGATGATGATGAAGAGGTGCTCATGCAAGATCGGAAACGGCCCAAAGTTATCGATTATATATCGATTTGAACTCTCGGGTGAGCTCCGAAGTGTTCCAACAAACACGAAAGTGGGCGACCATGGAGCTAACCCCTTGGCAACTCTCTGCAACTCTGGAGGAGCCACGGGGGTCGCTCTCAAAGAGCTGTTGGAACAAAGCTATTATACCACAAGCATACCACCGTGGGTATGCACAATGATGCCCTTGACGTGTTGCCAGATTGTGGTTTTGGGGACATTATATTTTTTCTGGAGCTCCCTGAGGCTTGTTTTTTTTTTTTTTTTTTTTTTTTTTTTTTTTTTTTTTTTTGTGGCTTTTTACTCTCTCACGGCAAGTGACAGATTTTCCTTGCAACATTTAAACAACATCGTCGGGCCTACCTTCGTTACATACCGCCAAGGTATTGTCCAGGTTCACCCACCACAGTTGCCACTCAACACTAAAACGGTCACCAACAACACAAAAATGTATGAAATTCCTTCAAATTTTCAGGAATCCTAGACTAATATATTTACAAACGATCAATGAAAAAGAAATGCACAACTTATCAATAGGACGGACAGGGAGGAGAGCATTTATCACAATTATCAAAATCAGCCAAAGATTTCTGGAGACGCAGTTTTACCCACAATCGAGCTCAATACCATCTTGCTACATCGAGTAGAACCGGGACATGTGATACCATGCGGAAGACATCGATTCCAGAGCCCATGTCACTTTTAGCTAATAAACCTGCTTTGTCCGGCTTCACCCGCCATGTCCGCCTTCACCCCGTTCTACGGTACTTCAAATTTCATACCTCGTATCACAGCTGAATTACATAGTGAACAAAAGTTAGCTGTTCAGAAGCAATGAGAAGCAGCTTTTGTGATTTATACACCAGTTATGCCTTTCAATTCCGAGACGAAAATTTTGAAATATGTAAAGCCTATCTTTGTTGTTTCCACTCACGTAAATCTCGACTTGTCTGTGAATGGGATATTCCTAGCTAATGTTTTTCTTCAGGGGCACCTTGATCAGCTGAGTGATTTTTTGAGCTAATCACTTCCATATTTTTCAACCTATGCACAATGCTGGAATATTAATGGGTTCTGTACTACAACTAGTAATTTCCACAATTCGCTGGACCCTCAGCTCTCTCTTCTTAGCAGAACATAGAGAGTTATACAAGGAATCAGCTGTCTACTCTCCCCACTGAACTTTTTGGTTTCCAGAACCGCTACCAGAGTGAGTTGACAATGTCATTCCTATAATATCTAATCGTCAACGCGTTCTCAAACCTCAATAACCAAAAAAAGTCGTTTTATTGTCGTTGGAATCGTGACATAAATCATCTTCCAATAAACCATTCTAGGCACTGATTTGAAGAGAATTATATTACCAACTAATAACAAAGTACTGCAAGTTGAAGTTGGAAGCTTAATTACGAACACTTTGATGCTTAGTAATTTTATTATTATCGATCAAGAAATGGTTTTTTTTATACGATCGTCACAGCCTAGGTATATTACATACGTCTCATCTGCAGAAAAAACATAATATGTATCATCTTCGGATGTACTATTGAGGAAGCTATTGTTTAAAGTGTGACGCTCTAGCCAGAATTTTCTGTGGAAACATCATGCAAAAAATCAAAAGCTTTTCAATGTTTTGAATGATGGAATAACGAATCTTTGAAACAGAATTATTTCGTAATGAAAATCATCTTTTTTTTTTTTTTTTTTTTTTTTTTTTTTTAATCTAACCTTTCCTTGTACCATATACATATCGTCGGTCCTACGCCAAAATCACAATTCTGCAAAATCGAAGTTTTGCCAAAATTCCATAGTTTCCTAAAGGAATTGGTATGAAATCCTCATTATAACAGTTTTTATAGATTACATGAATTGAACCATCGCCGTCCTTTGGCTATGACAAAGTCACGAATCTACCACACTCTTGAAATTGCTATGGCAACCTCCAAAGCGATTTTCGTCTATCTCGTAGATTCGTGGAAAGGCTGAGGAAACATATTTATTTCTTCAGGTACGTGAAAGTTTAATCAAAAAAAGTTCCAGTCATGCAGCATGAGCGTATGAGCGAATTTTCGTAAATTATCGAATTGCATAAAGCTAAGTTACGTTCAAATTTGAGTTTTTTTAGAGCAAGGAAATTGATAAATAATAATTTTATCGCATATACCGTATTCTAAATAATCATTTGCTATTCAAAAAGTGGTTTTCGGATTTTTATCTTTTTTGAAGTTTTTATCGATTTTTCAGCTATTTTAAATTAAATTCAAGTAGATTTTCAGCATAAATCTGTACATACATTTTTCAATGTTCTATTTCATAGTTAATAAACTATTTGAGCAATATTTTGCGTAAAAATATAATGTTAACAATATTTAGCCGTTTTTGGTCATTTTCAGTGATTTTTTTAGCACATTTTTGAAATGTGACCAATTTAATGTGCTTAAAAAGAGCTGGGCAATGAACTCATCCTTTCGGTTGGAAAGCTTGATTTCTTGGCGCAAGAAAGGAATTTTTATATGTACATTTATAAATACGTATAATATTATATTTACATATGAAAAAGTGAGCCCTAGGAGCTCTACGATTCATTTCAGAATGCCTCAGAACGGATTTCAATGAAGAAATATTTCAAAAATTTTGATTTTAAAATTTTTTGAGCCATTGCAATAGCATCATTTTCTACAAAAATACGCTAAAATTGATGTATTGTGGGGTGTTTAGCAACCTGAGCTTTTGTTAACTGTAATACTTCGTAACATCTCAAGTTCAACAAGGTGTTAAAATCTGAGTTTTTTTCACTTTTGCGATTTTGGTGACAATGGATCCGACGATTTAGAAATCTTTTTTTTTTCCAAATCTAAATACATATATCAGAGGGAATGAAATAAAGCTCGGTATGAAAAAACATTTACCCACTTAAGTAGTATTTGAGTCATATACCTACATGAGGGTGGAGGATTTATTCAGCCAAGTGGGTTACAACTCCTATGGAATCACTTTCAGAGAACGGGCGCAAATATTAGGAAGCCAACTGTTAGTTCGGCTCGAGGAAGGGGCTCATCGACATGACATCAAACGTTGACATTTCCAACTTGGAGTAAACTCAAGTCTTGTATAAACTTTACTTCTGTGACTGGCGGTGCGGAAGGGAAAGGGGTTGAGACGGAGGGGCTGTTGACAGGTAGAACCCCCAACTTGTAGGTACTCGCATCTGCTTGCTGTCTCATTTCTACTAATAAACCTCATCTGGTATTCAAAGCGGGGGGCGCCGGCCGTTCGTGACGCGAAAACTGTCTTAGTTGATTTGTTCATTTGCTCAAGCGCCAGGATACTTGAGGTCCTAAGGTGTTTGACGTGTTGGTGTTTCTTGAAGGGAGAGTCCAAATATCAATCAATCAATCAAGGCATTTATTCTCAAAAAATAGTTCATATGTACAAATTTGTTTTACATATACCCTTTCACAGCTTAGCCACAGGCCATTGCCGGGGTTGGCTCAAATCCTATCAAAACATAGGAATATTATCAACTACTTTCAACGGAAATTAAAATTTAATCTTTAGCAAATTTGAAACTTGCCCCTTCGGGCATCGAAAGGGGCTCTGCCCCTAAAGTCCACCAAGGGGGCTTTGCCCTCCTGGACCCCCCCCCCCCCCCCCACCGGATGATTTCCGCTAAAACATGGAACATGCTTTCTTCCCGCTAATATTACAATAAACAGGATTAACTTCTCAACCAAGTGACAAGAAAATAAGCGTCATTGTTTACTATATCCATTTGTAACAGAAATAAACATAAAACTACGAAATAATATAAAAACAAGTACGAAAGAAATGCACGATAAATTGAGAGCTTTCCAGCGAATAGAGAACGATTTTTGTCAGATGAAAACTAAAGAAGTTTCATTTCCCCAGCAACGGCTTGGTTGTACGTGAAAATCGTGAGAAAATTTCGTGACAATTCAGCGTCGTTCTGCATTCCCTTCTGTTTGTTCGGGAGCGTACCGACTCAATCATAAGAGTCAACGATGTTCATCATTATCCCACCAGAGGCAATAACAATTTACGCCTACCTGCTGCTCGCCTTACGACAATGTTGACAAGTGATCCAGTACAGATAGGGACTCGCCTTTTCAATTGCCTACCGGTACTAATTCAAACACTACCAGTTAAGAAGTTCAGAAGTACTTTGATGCGAGCCCTAATTGAAATTTAACTTTATGAGGTCTCAAGTTTTCTTAACTTGGATTGGAAGAAATATGTGCCTGACTGATTTGCTAATAAGAGTTACCTAAAGATTCTCTATTTTTATTATATTTTTATTCGTGTCATGACTTAATTATCAGTATTTGTATTTTATATTTATTTTGTATTTATGAATTTTGTATACCTGACGTTTGTATTGCCTCGTTTAGGCCTTTACAAATCGTATCTATCTATCGAACTAAACTCATGTCAGGCCTAATGACCACTCCGGTCGACAATCGAGGAACCTGGACAATATTAGACGTCCAAAATACAGATTTATTCCGTTTCATCTAGACTTCCTTGACAAAACTTCATGTTCTAATTTCAGTAAACCCTTCATAATGCCTAATGAAGGTAATTCAATGATAGTGAGAAAACCCTTAAAGACGAAAAAATGAACGGAAAAAAATAAATATAGATTTTTTAAATAACAAATTCAGGGAATGAGTTAATGGAAGCCCAATTAATCAAAACCTCAACGAGCTCAATGAAAACGGTAACTTTTTCATTTGTTTCATCGTTTTCCTCTCAACCTTCTCCCTTCGCTGCCAACTTAATTTTTCTTTTTCCGAACTTTGTCGAATAATTAATTCTTCCAGTGGCGCCCTCCACCCACCAAACGAATCATTTAAGGGGGAGAATTGTTATTTTTTGTTGAGTTTTGTGTTGCCGACTGCCAGGAAGTCAGAAACGCTGCAATATAATTAGAACACCGTTAATCAAGTTTGCACGATATTTCATCCTGGATGAGTCGTCTTTGGAAATGATATACAGCATCAATCGCTTTTAGAGAATTTTCGAAAAGATTAAGCAATTTGATTGGCTCCAACAAAATTTCTTCTTGGAAATTCGTTTCTATTCGCTATAAAACAATGAGAAATTTTTTTAAATACCTATAAAAATTCTTTTTTATTTTTTGCTTCCGATTCTACCTAAAGGTAGCGAAGCATTGTTTTTACTTTCGGGAGATCAAATCTCGGTCCAGTCACTTCCCGTCAGGTCGCCCAAGCGAAAACCTGACGTGACGTTGACCTTCCCGGACTGAACGGGAAATGTGAATCACAAACAGTTGGTCTCCAACTTTGAACTAAATACGTTAAAAAAATCAAAATTTTAGCATGAAGCACTTTCGCATTCGACAAATAATTTTAAGGTTTACATTTTAGACCATTTTGAACCACTTTGGTTCCGTGTCTGTCTGTGTGTGCGTGCGTACGTGCGTGCGTGTGTGTGTGTGTGTGTGTGTGTGTGTGTGAGTGTGTGTGTGTGTGTGTGTGTGTGTGTCTGTGTTGTGTGTAGCAAAGCTATTTTATCAAATTTTGTGTCGCGTCACTGTGACCTGTGACTGTCTGTGTCATGTGTCCGCAAATCCTTGCAACAAGCTTATTTTCCACAGTTCTCATCATTTGAGTGAAAATTTCAGGGGATTTCAGGGGATGGGCGGGCTATGGGGTAGATTGTATCCAATCAGTTTCATCGTTCTTGACTCAAAACCTCACTCTGCGCATGCGCAAACTTAAAATCTGCCAAGCATCATTTTCTCGCGCCAGAGTCGTACGATCTCGCTCAAATCTGTATGATAATTGGGGGATGACAATTTAATCATCTTATATCAATTTCAACATGAATGTATAATAAATAACTGCGGCGCTTGCACCAATATTTAATCCTTGTAACAAGCCTATTTTCCACAGTTTTCATACGATCTGGATGAAATTTTCAGGGGATGTGGATGCTGAAAGGTAAACGGTCAATTGTCAGTTTTATTGTTGCCAAATCAATACTTCACCCTGCGCATGCGCAAACGTAAATTCTATTATGCTCCATATTTGTACGCCCTAATTTTCCGATCTCGCTCAAATTTGGATGATAGTTGGGGGATGACGATTTGATCATCGCTTATCAATTTCAACATGATTGTATCAATAATAGCTACTGTGCATGCGCCTATGTGAAATCCTTTTAACGACCTTAATTTCCACTGTCTCCATCCGATTACGATCAAATTGTCAGTGAATGCACTGGTTAGGTAGTAGAATTTAAGTTGAAACAAAGTTATCAACAATTATCTAGGACTAATATTGCGATATCCCTGGATTCATGCATATGCTTTTTTTGTAAGCATTATGATACAAATCAGAGCTTCAAGGGTGGGTGGCAAGAACATGGCCGATTCTTCGCGGTGCTAATGGGTTTTTAATCAACTCGGCCCAGGAAGGTGGATTGAGCAGCGACCCAGATTAATTCCATTGACCTGTTTATATGCTAATAGACGGTGCAGGGGATGTGGAAGCGCTCTAGTGAGGGGTGACAGCCCTATTTAGCCGCTTTCATCGCCTTCCGGCCTGCCACGATAATAAATATGATTTTCTTCGTTAGCGGATTAATTTAATAAACATAATCATAATGGAGATTAGTCAAGCGGGTTTCGGGGCGTAGATTTTGGGACGCTCTCGTATTTTATTTTACCTACCTCAGACACGTAGGAACCTACTAACACGGTTTTAAACAAAAACCCACAGTAATGCTACTCTGAAAGCGTGGTACTCTTATTATAAGAGGAGACAGCCCCTATGGCACATATTCTCGTGACGTCACGCCTGGAGTAGGTTCGCGTTTCAGCCAAAGTCGGCCATGAATGCCCTACGTCAATGAATCGCTACTCAACCAACCTATTTCTCACAAGAAGTTTGCCGTCTCACGTCAACATAATTCGTGGTTATAAGGCCATTTTTCAACAGTTTTGTTTTGAAAAATTATAATATTGTAGCAATACAAAGTTTCAATTCGACTAAATGTTATAATAATCGTGCCTGCCAGCGCAATAATTGATTGTAGATTGCTGTCAACGATACCAATCTAACGTGAACGAGTTTTTATTTGGACTAGGAGCCTACTAACTATTGTAGTTAATCAGTGTCAGAAAACTAAAGAACTTAATTCGTTCAGGCTTTGAGAATAACTATTAACCTGAAAAATAGTAAAGAAAATATGATTGAAAATTTCTCAGGTGTCTCTACTGCTGTGTAGGTACCTAGCCATTGCTCAGGTAGCTTCATCAGCGTTTTATTATAAGTTCGTAGTACTATGTTCGTATGCTTAACTGAGGAAGCTTTACTTGTTATATTGAATGAATAAAAGGAGAGATTTGATAGTTTGTCAAAGTAAACAAGGCAGGTTGTTGCTACACCAAGAAACGAAACTACTTAGGTAGTTTCGTACGTCCTACCAGATATGCTGTTGGTTTAAAGTGCCTAAACAAAGTAGGTGGGTCGTTGCTTTGCCGACGAATGCAACCGCTGATTAGCAAGTTTGTCAAATATCGAATCAGGGAATATGCAACATGAATTAAAAACCACCTGCAAGGAAAAAACCTTGAAATGCATTCTTCTGAAGGTAAGATTTCATAAAGACGGCATTGGCAGTGCAGTTATTGCGCGAGTTTTGCCAACTTATAAGCAATATTCATGTGGTTACTTTATATATACATTTTCTTAAGATCTAATATACTTCACTTTAGACTTATTGTTCTGATTATTGATTCACTAGTCTTGACGTTCATTTTATTTCACTTAGTTCATGCGGTTTAGTTCTTTTAAGTCTTCTAAGTAGATCTTCGGTGTCAAGGAGCTGAACGACATCCTCGTTAACATGATCTCTAAGCCTCAAAAGATGATTGACGGCTTGTTTGCGGATAACCTCATTGACAGATTCAACTTTCAACTCATAGTGTAATCTGTCGTTTCTGAAGTATCTGTATGCATCAACGCAGGTACGCAAAACATTATTCTGAAAGCGCTGAATAATGTTGCGGTTACTTTGTGCAGTGCACCCCCACAGTTGCGCACCATATGTCCAGACAGGTTTGAGGACTTGGTTGTACAATATGAGCTTATTGTGGATAGACAGTTTTGAGTGTCTTCCCATAAGCCAGTACATTTTCCTGAATTTGATAACTAGTTCAGACTTTTTCTTTTTAACATGTGATTTCCACCTCAGTTTGGCATCGAGTGTCATCCCAAGATATTTAGCTTCATTCGCATAAGGAATCGCCTTGTTGTCAAGGAAGGCTGGCACGTAGTTGATCTTTTTATTTGTGAAATCAACATGTACAGACTTCGCTTCATTCAATCTAATTCTCCATCTTTTTGTCCATTCATGGATGCGGAGGATGGAGTGGTTTAATTTTGTAACTGATTCGATGTTGGTTTCTCCTGTCGCCAAAATTGCGGTGTCATCTGCAAACGTGGCAGTTATATTTTCCTCAGTTTCTGGTAGATCTCGAGTGTAAAGCAGGTACAGTAGTGGGCCTAGTACACTGCCTTGTGGCACTCCAGCATGAATCTTCAAAGGTTTCGAGAAAGCGTCGTCTTGTTTGATTCGGAAGTATCGGTCGGTCAGATAAGACTCCAGAATTGCTGCATAGCATGCTGGTAGAATTTTGCGAAGTTTGTGAATAAGCCCTTCATGCCACACTTTATCAAATGCCTGTGACACATCCAGAAAGGCTGCAGAGCACACTTTTTTCTCTTCGAATGCTTTTTCAATGAGACTTGTAATTCTGTGGACTTGGTCTATGGTGGAATGCTGTTTTCTGAAGCCAAATTGGTGCTTTGGAATAAGTTTTCGTTCCTCTACAACTACTAGTAGTCTCTTATGAAGGAGTTTTTCAAATAGTTTTGAAAGCACAGGTAGAAGTGAAATAGGCCTGTAGGACTTTAACTCATTTGCCGGTTTGCCTGGCTTGGGAATCATGATTACTTCTGCTATTTTCCATAACTGAGGGACGTAACGAAATTTAATGGCACTATTTATGATTTTTGTTAACTTGACTATGGTCTTTCGGGGAAGATATTTCAGGATTAAACCAGTGATCAAGTCATATCCCGGTGCTTTTTTTGGGTTAATCTCCTTCTGAATTGTTCTTTGTACTTCTTTGACAGTGACAAATGGAATGGAAATATCTGGTTCCGACGGCTGGACCACTTCAAGAGGTTCTTCATCAGGCACTCCAGGGTTTGTTGTGAAAATATCAGCCAGATGATTTGCAAAGACATCTGCTTTTTCTTGATTGCTCCTTATCCACCTACCTGTTAGTTCGTTATTAAGGGGCGGAGCTTGCACAATTGGTCTTTTTAAGTGTTTGGTAGCTTTCCAAAGGGAGTAGTCTGTATCCCTACAGTTGGTTAGAGATGAAACAAGGTTCTCCATGGTTGCATCATTTATCTCCTTGACCATCTGTCTCAGCTCATTTGCAGCTTTATACCAAGCAGATTTGTGCACTCGGCTTCGCGTTTCTTGCCATTTTTTTCTTGCTTTGCGTTTTCTCATAATAGCTTTCATTATTTCCCTTGGATAGTTCAAGCCTTTTTGTCGCTTTTTTATAATTGGTGTGTTGCGGCTGACTACTGTTTGTATGCTACAAACGAGTTTTGCTAGTTCACTGTCTATTTCTTCTGGGGTGTCTAGAGAATCGTTGAGATCAATTTCTTGGTTTATTTCAATTCTGAAGTTGATCCAGTCTGTTTTGTTGTTAGTAAGTGTCGGATTTTGTTGAGCTTGGATGATCCAGTCACTTAACGTAAGAATAATGGGCGAGTGATCTGAACTTAAGTCAAAGCATTCTTGTACTAACAGATAGTTTGTTGATATGTTTTTGGTAATGAAGAAATCAATGAGGTCAGGAAGTTTCTTTCTGTCTGTTGGCCAGTATGTTGGTTTGCCTGTTGAATGTGGTTCACAGTTATGATTAGATGTGTACTGGTACAGTTCTCTTCCTCGTGTAGAGGTAATTCGGGAGCCCCAGTATGTGTTCTTGGCGTTGAAGTCCCCTCCGATGATAAACCGATTTCCCAGGTGCTCAAACGCATCAGCAAAATCTTCTTCTTTGACAGTGTGTTTTGGTGGTATATAGATGCTCGCTACTATGGTTGAGAATGACTCCATTTTTACCTCTATTGCACTAATCTGGAACATTTCTGTTTCAATCTTAGTGAATTCGTGATGGGAGAGATTTTCTTTTATGAAAACAGCACTTCCTCCTTGAGCAGCATTGCTTGGGTGAAGTGCATGGTAGCATTTGTAGCCCCTTATTTTACAATAAGATTCTTTAGTAAAATGTGTTTCTGACACAAGACAAATGTCAATTTTATTTATCTCAAGCACTAATTGGAGCTCACTTTTTCTAGATATGAGCCCATTTGCATTCCATGACATAATGTTGAGATATTTCATGGTTATTTCTTCGATTTGGATTGGAGTTTACTTTCCAGTGCTCCGATTCTTCTATTGAATTCAGTGAATCGTTGATCAATTTGGTTTAGACGATCAAGAATAACAGTTAATGGGTCAGCATGTTTCTCATTCAACGTAGGTTTTTGCTGAAACGTTTGGACGTTTTTGAGGACTTGCGCGTATGTTTTCAAGTTTTCTCCCCCTTCTCCTTGTAAGTAGGGAGTTGAATTTTTTTCCCGAAGAACTTGTGACGGTGTCTTGACAGTGAATTTTGCACTTTGCTGTTTTCGAGTGTTCTCCTTATACTTCTTTTGGGCCTCGATCGCAACTATGCATCCTCTGTAGCTTGCGGGATGTTCGTTTGAGTTACAATTGACACATTTTGGATGTATTGAAACGGGCTTGGGGCAATCTTTTGTCGCATGGTTTTTACCACATTTGACACATTTTGTCTCAAGGACACAATAATTCTTTGTATGTGCAAAACCTTGACAGTTTTTGCATTGTGCAACAAGGTTAGGAGACTTAAGACTGTCCACAGCAATTTTCGCTCCATGTAAGGATGTAATAGCATGTATATCTTTTATGTTAGTCCCGTTTTCAAAGGCAACTATGCACATGTCCAGGGCGTCTTTCGTTTTCCACCCTAGTTTGCGTGTGACCTTTACTTTTCCGAGATCAGGGTATTCTACTTGGAATCGGCGCTCTATCTCTGTTTCAGACAGAGATTTATGTATACCCTTGATCATGACTGAATAGGGTCTAGTCTGTTTATCTTGGTAAGTGTGAAATTCACATTTTTCGTTTCGAAGGAATTCACTTAGGTTCCGAAATCCATCCGAGGTAGATGGGTTAATCTTAACCTGATTATCCCTCATAACAGTGACTTTGGAATTTGGAGCATGTTCATGCACCGCTTCCTCAATCGTTTTATAATTATCGGTGATTTTATGCAAGTAGATTGGTGGGGGTTTCGGGTCCTTGGTTTTTAAAATTTGTTTTGTTTTATTCTGCGTTGGAATATTACCCTTGGATTTCTTCCTTTTACGCTTTTGGGGATCAGAGAATTCCTTTTCTGATTCGTCGACATCTTCGCTCTCGTCTGAATAGTAGCGCACAGTCGACTGTTGTGGCTTCAGCGATTTTGTGAGCCTAGTTGTTCGATTTTCTCCTTGAGACATTCGATTTGCTCATCGCGCTGCTTTAATAACCCTTAACGCAAATTTTAGGGACGAAAAAGGTAATTAGGTACCTACTTTCGTTTTTATCAATGAAGTACATGAACAAGTAAATAATATACGGAAAGTATGTAGGTACACCTTCCCTCTAGGTACTTACCTTTCCGCATGTGATACGTACTATTCCCACCTGACAGAGCTCTCATAGCACATCCTTACACAAGACCACTTGCACAGTACTCTAAAGGTTAAGTTTCAATTGATTCAAAGAACAGTTCTTAACTAGATAGGTAATCCACAACATCTTCGCGGGTGATGTCTAGATCATCTAGAACACTCGTATGTCAACTCCCCAACACACATTTCAAATGGGTTAGCATACGCTACCCCACAGATTAAATCTTGTGTTTGTAGCGTTTGAGGTCATCACCTGATAATAACTTGATGTAATTTGCATACAATTTATCACCTTGTATATTACAAATAATGAAAATATTGACTAGGAACTAGGTAAGACTATTTTTATGCAGTTGTCCAGCTGCGGCTACAAATGGCGCATTTTCGCATAGTTTACTCGTCACCATGACAACAAGGTGAAATAACTTTGACTTCGCCTTGCCTCGATGTAAGGATGCGCAAGTGTCCAAGTCTCGAGAATATCACCCATAAGGTAAGTAGAATAGGATTTGTACTTACCGAACCACCCCATTCAGCTGAATTCCTATTCCATTTGCCCTACGAGACTGAAATTTGGAATGGAGCCTCAGTGATACTGTAAGACAGGTGGGAATAGGATTTTACCTGACTAAACCACCCCAAACCGCTGTATGAGGTCTTAACACTAATTTCTATGCTATTAATCCTAAGAATTTGAAATTTGGACCGGAGCCTCTGTGAGACAGGTATAATACGATTTTCAGTTGTCAAACCACCCCCCAATCAGCTGAGTGATCTTTTAGTGCTAATTTTTCCGTTCAAGCGTTGGACATCTCCCCGGAATTCTTATTTCGTCATTCCTTGTGAAACACTAATTTACTTAGAGGAAAATGCCCTTAAGATATGGCACACTACGTGAGTACTGATTTACGAGTATATTTTCGAAGATTTTGTTTGCTTTCCCTATATTTTGATAGTGTTAAATCAAACTGCGGCATTAGAATTTTACTCAGTTCTGAAAAATTATATATTTTTTTTAGTAATAGCAGGTAAATTTAATATGACTAAATATGAGTAGTTAAATATGCTTTTGGTCATCGTTTTAGATTTTTCCGTAACATTGAATTCAATTTAGGAAATATAAGTTAAGCTACCTTTCACTGACAGTTAGATACATATATTTTGGTAATCATTTTGCCAAGTCCAAAATCAGCAGGCCTTACCGTTATTTCCATACAAATAGGAATGTAAATACTAGGAAAGTTTTCAGTATATTATAGGTACGGTTAATTTATGTTATATTTTATAAGTTATAAGTTACTTAACGTCATTTTTAATCAGTAGGTACCTAACTAAAAAAAAAAAAAATTAAAACTACGACATAAATGTTTTAAACTGCCCCAGGTATTGACGGTATTTCAACTAAGATATTGAAACTCATAAACGAGTTCCACTATCTGCTTTACAAGCAGATACCATGTTACATGGATATGTCTTTGATTGGGGATTTCATAATGGTTGTCCTCGAGAGTTGTAAACAAATCCTTTTACTTTAAACAAATCCCTGGGCCGCAAACCGACTAATTCCAACAAAACAATGGTTTACTTAAAGAAAAGTTGAATAACTGTGGAGAGAAGCCACTACAATAAGTTGTTGTTGACAGTCGACTGTTGTCAAGAGGATGAAAATGTTTCCTATGGAGTGGAGTAAATGATGCTGTTGCTTTACGTTAAGAATGTTGTAACCGGCTTATTAAAATTGTTTATAGTCCCATCAACTTAGTTTAGGATTGTAGCCAGGTACGTAAGGAGGGGGAAATTGGTAGATTGAGATGTGAACATTTATCACATAAATCAAGCGCTTTCCAACGAGTGGCGAACGATTTCTGTGCGATGAAAACTGCGGAAGTTCCATTCCCCTAGCAACGTCTGGGTCGTACGTGAAAAACACTGAAATTGTGACACCAATTTTGCGTCAGGGAAATTTTTGGTTGACCCCCCAGAGCAAAGACATATCCATGTCAATTAATTTTGTGCTCGGTCAAAAAAATGTAGATAGTTACGCAACAACAGCATGTAAATATCAACCTACCAACACCATAATTAAATCTTCCAGGTGTAACACTTCTCTAGTACCACATAGGCTTATGATATCGATGATGTAAATACGATACGTACCTACCTAAAATTTCATTAAAGACTGATATTTTAAGCTAGACACATGGGGGCCTACAACAAGTTTATTTAAGTTCTTCAGAGTGGGAGTGTTTGTTCAATTTTCGATTCCGTGTATTAACGGATCAATATCTTGTATTGTTACTTCTCTGGACTGATATTTATCATTTCATTCAAGCATTATCGCAGTTATATAAGTGACGGGGATCACATCGGAGCGTTGGAGGTTGGGAGGTGGACTTGAGAACAGTGGGGCGGACCACCAGCTGTCAATGACAGGACAGCTTCAGAACTGTTCGATATCCGAAAAGCCTTCTGGCGAGAATTGGTGTTTGATAAAAGTCATGTGCATGCTTACATCTAAATGTTGTTTACATTGACATTTACAACTTGCAAATGTTGTTGTGATGAAATGCTGTACATGTATGTTGTTTACAGGCAGTTTACATAATGTCAGTACGGATTACAATAAAAACCATGGAGAACGAAAAAAATACAAGGCTGAATTAAGAATTATGGAAATCCAGAGATATAAACTTAAATTTTCTGTAATCCCTCATATTTTCCAGGTTCTCGAGATTCGAAAATGAAAATTTCTTGTTCACTTTTAGATGTACTGTCTTCCAAACTTTCTGATAAGCAAACTCCTTTGAATCACCTTAGAAGAAAGCAACTTTGGTAACGGTTATGTACAACAGTATTCATCCTTAAATATAAGCACATGAGTATCATTTTATCTCAATAATCTTTCAAAGGATTGGTAACTAGCAAACCTACTTGAAGGATTGTTAATAGTAGATGTTGAGCTGTACTATATGTGTGAAACTCCTGTAAAAACCCAATCCCTCAGAAATAAAAATAGTGGTCTCCTATTCGTTTTACAGTAAAAAATATATATATATGAAATGGATATATATATATATATATATATATATATATATATATATATATATATATATATATATATATGCATAGGAGAACACTTATATATATATAAACCCCACTGTTCTCAAGTCCACCTCCCAAACCCTAACGCTCCGATGTGATTCCCGTCACTTGTATAGCTGCGAAAATGCTTGAATGAAATGATAAATATCAGTCCAGAGTGCGAAAATGGCTCAAACATTCCCACTCTGAAGAACTTAAATAAACCTGTTATAGGCCTCCATGTGTCTAGTATGAAATGTCAGTCATTGAATGAAATTTTAGGTAGGTACGTATCGTATTTACATCTTCGATATCATAAGCCAATTGGTACTAGAGAACTGTTGCACCTGGAAGATTTAATTATGATGTAGGTACGTTGATATATCTGCTGGTGTTGCGTAATTATCTATATACATCTAATACAATAAATTAAAAGTAAAACACATTTTGACATTTACTTACATGTATTTTCTCTGGCACACGGGGTATTTCGAGACAATTTTGACGATACGGTAAAATCGCCAGTAAATAATCGATTTGAAATGATTTTCGAGTACAACCGTGCATCAGGAACGAATCCTAAATTTATTAAAGCCTATAAAAACATGGATTAATTTGTTGATTTCAATTACTCATCAGTTTGCGTAGTTTAAATTTTCATCAGTTTGGCTAGTTTAAATTATCCTTTACGATTTTTATTACAATGATTAGAATAGCAAATGTAATCATTTTTTGTTTTTTTATTGAGTAGGTAGTTACAAATGTTTTTAACTATAATTTTGTTGAGCATTATTTTGAGTGTATTAACCGAATAATGAGGTATTCCTTTTTAAGAATGAACGATATGCTCACAAAGACCTAGTTTTCTTGGGTTAAGGTTACTAAAATGTTAGCAAAACACTATCCACTTAGCCAGAAACCATCACGTTGGTGAGAATGGTTGTTTGTCATGCACTCCAGACCACTAACGTACGAGCACTGCCCCAGTAGAAAGAATTCATTTGGCAAAATTGTATTTATCATGGCTGCAGCTGCATTGTTCCGTGAAGGGTGAATTCCATGTCTTTCCATGGAAACAGTCCATGGTCCTTCTTCATACAAACTTTATTCGTTATTCATGTGGTTCACGTAATAAATTCAAATAATATCGAACAGTGAGGTACTATTCAAGAACTTCCTTGGTTCAAACAGCCTGTCTGGATCATTGCCATGTATTGCAAGTACTGCTACTCCCTTTTACTACATTCTAAAATGTATCATTCTTCTCTTTTTATAATAAGGTTCGTGGGAGAAATTTTCAATTTTGGTGGCTCAACCCCTTTGATTACACCAGCATTTATTAGAGTACGTACTGAGTAACACCTAACCCTTGCAAACCTACTGAAATTAGCCACTAAACATTAGGTAAATTTGATGGAGAACTCCAAGGTTTTTTCTAGTGCAACGCTTTCCTCTTTTTATGTATTCCATTTTGTGAAATAGGGCCAACTCTGTTTGCCCAGACGCTTGCCTTGAATAGTCCCAACTGCTGAGATCTTTTATACCCCTGGAGTAGTTTAGTTTGCTAAAGCCCTCAGATGTGTACCTTCAACGAGGTCAAGCAATCCTTGCGTTTCACTCAAAGATCTCAAACCATTTAATCCGTGAGCCAGGCTTCGAAATTGACGCCCCGTTCTAAAAAGGTTCTGCATAAATAATGAAAGGAAGGTTACCAGCAAACTCGAGTCTGTTATCTCAATCTTACTAGAATTATTCATGGTAGCAGTCCAAAATTCTATAAATTAAATGGCATAACTAATCAGTCTCATGGTAGGGTTTTTCCCAGTGATGTTTCGATTTATCTTAACGAACGAATATTCTAACACAGTTCTGAAATTGCGCATCCTTACATAGACATTTTCTGTATGATATAGGGGGTTTTTACATTCATAATATAGATGCTGAAAAGTATCTATCAAATTAATAGGATCCATGGATATGCTAGGCATATGAAATTCAGTTATCGAGTTTTGATAGTTCTGAACTCCAATCAATAATTAATTGGCTGTAAGTACTTCATTAGGTCAAGTTGGCTAAGTCCGAATAAGTTGATAAATTGCAAAAGTTCTGCTTTATGTTGTTGAAATTCTGATATGAAAATTCATTCTTTCACTCCAAGTCTTGTCAAACGAAATAAAATCGTTTCCGTTAATCAGTTATTAGCGAAAACTGTTAATATACTGGTATGTGTCAATTGCGATTTTGGATTTTGTTTTGTCAACCTACTTAATGCAACAGCTAAGTTTAGAAAGTTCCTAATTCGGTTTGATGGGATAAATCGATCTGAAAACGAAAGGAATGCTGCGGAAATCGGCAAAATTAATCATTATTGCTTTTCTGTAACAACCTACGTACTCTGGTTCCTAACGACGAAAAACGGGGAAAAAAGTCTGCAAAACAGTAAAGTTCGCCTCAAATATTTTTCCCACATATTTAATGAAGGTATAGACTGCCCTTGATAGAACCCTGGTGGAGAACCTTACGTGTTAGATAAATTTTCCAAAAATAGCGAAAATATTTCCGGAAATAGAATAAAAAACAACTATCACAAAAATCAATGGTTTTTTCGCTGAATGCAATGGTGTTAGTATACGCGATATATTCAACAACCAAGAAAATATTAAGTATAATTTCCACCTAGTCGCCATTGTTTTTAGAGCGAAAAAATGTATTGGTAAATAAATACATGAAGGTATAGGTACAGCACATAAGCATAGGTGGGTCCTCACAATAAAACTGTTACCCCGATTAATGGCTATATGCCAAAAGTACATGAAAAAAGTTTATTGACAAATATTAAATATATAGGTATAGATACCATCACTGGAGTGAAGTTGGTATATTTCTTTCATGATTAATAGCGAGTTTATTAATACTCAGAATGTAAATAAACTGACGCGTTTGTCTCCACTAATAAGGATATAGGATCAAGGGTCGCACTCGGTCGCATCTAATTTGTGTTCTAATCGCTTTTCCATACCTGTATGAACACGAATCAGCTTAGTTTTCAAAAGCGGAAAGAAGCAGTAGATTTATAATCTTTTAAAAGCGAAGATAATGTATTGAACCTTGAATTTTTCTTATAATGAACGGTCTAAGCGCGTCAACGTTACATTTTCTCGAGTGTGAATAATGTGCTAGCTTCATTTTCTGCCTTGTAAAAGAAAGACAGTGAAAGATAATATTTTAAAATGAGCTTAGAATAGTTTTTACTCGTCATTACAAAACTTGACTTTTGCTAGCGGTTTTACGGTTTATTTTTAACCCCTTACTCTTTCTTCAAGTCGATGAGCTTACAATATAGCGACCAGAGTTTAGAAACCATCGGTTCTGAACACCTTAGGTACCACTCTAACTGAATATATTACCATTTTATGTCCCCGCAAAGGTGTCAAAATTTGACTATTGTCCCGCTTTTTGCCGTTAGAAACCATTGTGCGACGCCATTGAGCGATTGAATTTGTATCGAAATGAAAGTATTACCTAAACTGGTCTCCTACTTTTCAATATCGGTAAAAACATTTTTCTACACTCCTGCTCAAAATTAGAGCACCACCATCCATTTCTTCGTTTGTCCCCTTGTGTCTTCCCTTATCAACTATCAACCAAAACTTGATTAGAGACATAGGCCGAAGGCTCCAAGCCCTCATACGAGCTAGAGGAGGTAATATGAAGTATTGAAAAGCAAAACTGATATTCTTTTTGTCACATTTACAATTTTTGTAATTTTACCACGAGGTACATTTTTCTTTAATTGTATCCATAACGTCTTTTCTTCAAGAATTTTTGCCTTTTTTGGTTACTGTATTCCTTCTGTGTTTGCAAATAATAAGTGCAAATGAATAAAAACTTAATGAGGGAAAATCGAAGGGGACAAACGAAGACATGGATGGTGGTGCTCTAATTTTGAGCAGGAGTATATTTTGGCAATCTCCTTAAGTCGGCTCTCTGAGTTGGGTTTGAGGTTTTTGGCTTCATCGCATGCAAGGTAAGTGATGCATGGGTTTGACGGTGTTTGTGTGGCGTTGTTTGTCCAGGAGGATGGGCGGGAGAGGATGCTAGACGAGGAGGAAGGCAAAGTGGACATCGACGATATCGAGGAGGACGTCCCACGAAGCATCCTCAAAAAACGACACCGCGCCAAGGGCTCCCTCTGCCGCAGGATATGCAACTACCTCCGATCCGCATGGACTGGCGTCAAATTCTCTCTAGGTACGTGCCTCAATATTTTATTTTCTTGTCAAATAAGTTTTTGGTATGTCTTACTTATGAACCTACCCAAAAAGCGCATGTCTGTTTCACCTTGGAGCTGTTTCACAGAGGAAAAAAATTCTAACATGTTGGGTTGGCTGTATACCTTCCTCACTTATTGTAACGTGGACATATAGAATTAATAGATTTAACCATCAACAGCACAATTGACACTATAAGACATCAAACTTATTGGACCTCATCTGGGATCAAGAGTGTGTGTGAGGATAGCATGTTTCACTAGATTCGGCCTGTTAATCTCGGGATTTCACTAGATTCCAACAACTTTAGTTTTGCGCAAAAACAATAGTCATTACTCAACCAATAGCGATTATGGAATTCAGATGGCACCTTTCTGAAGCCTCTACCCAACTACGCATCAAGTTTGAATAAAATCAGACCGATAGATCGTAAGAAATCAACGTGACAAGGAAATCACGTTTACGCAGCGCGGACGTGATAAAAAAAAAAAAAAAAAAAAAAAAAAATCACGTTTACACAGCGGAGACGCCATTGTTGATCAGACGCAAATGAAATTTATAGAGAACCATGCGAAAGCCAGTCTACACAATCCCTTTAAATTTCATCAATATCGGACAAAAACGTAGAGTAATTTAGTGCGTTCAAGGACGTCATACAGACACACAGATGAAAACGGAAAAATCCAAAGTGGTCAGCAAGTTCTGAAACCCAAGAAGCAAGTGATTTTTTGTTTTTAAAGACATCTTTTTCACTTCTTGCATGAATACAAGCATCCCTACCGTCGGTAGTGAGGAAGCGAAAACATCTGCAAAGTTGGATGTGGGATGTGGCACGTTGCTTCATCATACCTGTAACGTGACTGTATAGATTATTTAAATCGGGCTCCTGAGGGTCATAGGAATAGTAAATTAAGATATAGAGTGAACTGAATGCTTAAAATAGATAACTAATTAATTTATGAACTAAACCAGTAATTCGTTAAATGTTTTCTCGAATTCGGATGAAAACTTTTGATGTTGGAGTCCCGCTTTTCAAGATTTGAGCGCGGTAGCTGGTAATGCACCGTTCGTTATGAAACCCGTATGGGATGATCAAATCGTCAGTTTCCAACTACCTTCCAAATTTGAACGTGATCAAAAGGCTAGGCTGCAAGAAAATCAGTCATACCTAGTTGATGGATTTTACTTTTCCTTATGCCCTGAGTGATTTATATTGATTTGAGAACAACGAAACTGATAGGTGACTGTCTACAGCCAATTCGTACATTTTCTAAAAATTTCAACGAAATCTTATACTAAACTGTGTAAATTATTTATGTATATTTAACTGTGTAATTACGAAAATTCGAAGATACAAAGCCAGACAAACAAGAAAAAAAGTTGTTCAGAATGATCTAAAACGTAAAGTTCAAGGATAAATTTAGATTTTTTGTGAACTTGTTACAGCTCAGAATGGTTCACTTTTCAGGATAGTTGGCTGAATATGGAAGAAGCTGAACTCTGTTGAGTTCACGAGGCGTTCCTTTGGACATTCGCAGTGACAGCCCCAATTTCTAGTTCCTGTTTTCAATTGGTATAATTGCTCTGAAACTGCATAAGCTAAATATTGAGATGGCTTTCGAGCGGTATCAAGTCCTCCCAAGCCAACATTTTCAGGTTTCAGAAAATTCTGAATATAGTTGGGCTCATTTTTGTGTGTAATTAGTGTTTAAGTTTTCCGCCGATCGTTGTAACGGCAGAACAATACAGCAAAACGCTGGTCTCGCGTTGCCAAGTAATCAATAAACCATTGCAACGAGACGCATCAAGATAAGTAACAAAGTAGAACTTCGGCCCAACATTGGCCCCCTCCTGTCGACCCAAACTTAATTTTCTTTGTATATCATGGGAAGAGGATGTTCCCTGAGTCACATGATGCCAAATATGTAACGGTAGATCGATTCGACATGAGCTATATCGAGGCTCCAAAACGCATGTTTTCGGAATTTTTTTTTTTTTTTCGTGTCACCCGATTTTCGCCCACCCTCTTCCACCAATTCTTCTCAACCAATTTTGATGAAATTTGAAACATAGGCTACATTTGGTCTGAAAAAAGTGCCTTTTGGGGTTTTGGAGCAGCTACGACCAAGTGGAGGGGAGGGATAAATATTCAATTCTCTCCCGTTCACTCAAGGAACTTGAAATTAAATAGCGAGATTTTCTGGGAGATCAAGATACGAATAAATTCACGGGCTCTTTCTTGATCAGCCAAGTTATCTAAATTCTCTAATTCCCTCTAGGAATGTGAAATTTCATAGTTAGTTTCTCTAGGGCATTAGGAGATTAATAAAATTACGGGTCCTGGTTAGCTATGTGAGCGAAGTTCTCTCTTGTTCACCATAGGAAATAAATTTGACAGGGAGCGTCTCTAGGAGAGCAAATGACAATTGAATATCCATCCTGATCAGCCAGTACATTCAAAAGCTTTCCTCCTACACCAGCAAAAATGTGTGATATCCCTCCAAAAAGACGCTTCGCGTTATCTAATTCGGGCCAAGCCAATAGTCGGATCGTCGTCTCCTCGGACGGTGCATACATTCACTCACTCTTTTTTACTGCGCTCGGGAGTGACGGCTTGGCCAATTTTCGCCAATTACACACTAAACATGATTGCTGTTCTCAGAAGATGGTGGGGCATATCGCCTTCAACCGGACTTCAATGATTTTCATTTCATTTGTATATAATCACCACACCCCATGACCTCTGCATTGCCTATTGCAGAGCCTAAAACTTTTGACACGACCGATACGAAATATGTATAGTGCATCTAACACTCGTCCCTTTCTAATCCCATTTTATTAAACTACTTCTATTCCATTGTGAGGGTCGTCCTCTTGAAATTATGCCATACGTTTTCTTCGTTTTACGTTACGTAAACTTCTTACAAACGTAGAGCTCAAATGGAAGAGCACTGTACTAATCCACAGTTGCATTAGAGAGTTCACATCTCCATATGATATATAAATTATTATTCAACATTGGGAATATATTTTCAATCTCAGTGATAGCAGTATCAATACAACAGTGATACTGTTAGTGATACCCTATCTCCAGACGTACCTAACAGTACGGTTGTGTGATAGGCGAAAATCGGCCAAGACGTTGAAGAAACGTCTCACTCCCAAACGCAGTCAAGAGTCAGAGAATGAATGCGCTGTACCTACTAAAGAGACGGCGATCCTACTCTTGGTTTGGTCCAAATTGGATGATATAATGAATTTTGTGGCTTGGCATTATTTCTACGCAGGGAGTCTTTTTGGGGGTACTAATTTACAGTCAGGGGCTCATTGCACAAAGTTTTATTAACTAGAGAGAAAAACCTACATTCAAACAAACAATATGGTTGTGATGTTTTATGTAAAACGCAAAATACACTGAATTTCTATTAACTTCACTGATAAATTTCAAGCTTTACAAGCACATAAAACACATACATACCTCGTTTTTTAATCATGACAACAGAATAGCGCGGTTCGCCTTCTTCTTCTACTTACTCCACTTTGTTGCCTCGGCTTGAACACTACATCCCTCCTGAAGGGCGGAATGACATAACATAGTCATCTAGCCGTTTTGGGGCTCGAACAGCCCTCGAAGATTTTCGCAGGCTAAGCGATGGACTGGGGCAGTCCTGAGCAGGAATGCATCCAGCTTCTCCTGCCAGTGTTTTCCTTCCACAACAGCAGCCTGGATGGTCTTGCGGATAGTTCTGAAGAAGCGCTCTGATGTTCCATTAGCCTCTGGCCAGAGGGAAGTTATTTGGCGAGATTTTGTTCCAATATTGGTGGGAAATAGGTGATACGCTGAACTATTGAAGGGTGGTCCATTGTCAGATTTGACAATGTCTGGTACACCGAATTGGCTGAGCCATTTTCGTAGGACCTTGAGAGATGATGCAGCTGTCGTTGATGTCACAGTCTCAGCCCAAGGAAATTGCGAGTATTCATCCATAAGAACCAAAATATATTTATTGTCAGGGAAATGGCTCCACAAACAACTCCACAGGTAACTCCGACCATGCTCGTTTAGGAAGGGGAGTTGACTTTATTGGGTCTCTCCGAGCTGTTGCAATAGTGCTTGGCATGGAAGAGAGGTTTTTATTGTAATATCAATCAATGAGTCCATTCCTGGGAACCAGATTTTTGACGAAGAAGCTGTTTAGTTCGTACTATTCCTGGGTTACCCTTATGTGCCAGCTTGACGACAGTCTTCTGAAGAGAAGTCGGGATAACAATTCTGCCCCTACTGAGCGAGATGCCATCTGTAGACAGTGAGAGTTGTGGAAGAACCTGTTCATTTGGTTTTATCACCTGTGGGTCCAGGGTAGTAGGGTGCTTCAGCTGAATCAGATTCTTCACTATGCTGAGAGTAGCGTCTTTTGCTGTGTGATCTGCAATTGTCTGTCTCGATATCGCTGGTGGAACAGCTTGCTATACCATGAAATTAACATAGCATTCAACCCAGTGGCAGCTTTTGTTACTGGAAGCAGCGGTATATGGGTGGCGGGAGAGGCGATCTGAAGGATTCGAGCAGGCTGGCCGGTGAATCAAGGAGAAATTATACCCTTGCAACATTAGCTGCAAGTGTTCCAAACTGAAAGTTGTTGTTCTCGGGGAAGAAAGAACCCCGAGTAGGCTGATGATGGAAAATACGTCTTGAGGTTGGCTGTCACTGTGTGACGGCAGATCGTGGGACTGGGCTCCAATACCTCCAGATTGCGCACATACTCAATGGCTTCGGGTAATTTTATGGTAGGAGTTGATTAGATAAATATGCTTCCTCAACTGCGCTGAAGTCGTTCCTATCAACAATTGAAGGGTGAGTTCAAAATCTAACAAATCGCCGAAGTCACAATTGGCAGCTCGTTTTCGCAAACAGGTTCTACAATATAAAATAGTCTGGCTTGGTACTTGCTGTAATTCACGAAACTTGAAAGCTTCAAAATAGATATTTGGACCAAAATGCTCATTCAGTTTTAGTAAGGTTTGTGTGTAGATGAGCGTTTCTGTAACGTCAGGAAGACTATCAAAGATTTCTGCCACTGCCTCCCCCACTAAATTCAGTAACAAAACTTTTTTTGTAAATCAGCTGACTAGATCATTAGCCACTAGATAACGTTCTAAACACTTCACTCACTTTGTCCAACGTTGCCCGACCGAAGTAGATTCGGCATGTGGATCAAAACACAGGGGCTTGTTTGTATCCAGAGATGACATGGCTAAGAAACTAAAACATGGGCTGAATTCGTGACCAAAATCACTACTGACTCGTCGCCAATGTGATGTTTTATGTAAAATACACTGAATCGCTATTAACTTTATTAATAAACTTCAAGCTTTACAAGCACATAAAACATTGACGTTCCTCGGTTTTTAATCATAATAACAGAATAGCGCGGTTCACCTTTTTCTTCCCTTTGTTACTTTGGCTTGGACATTAGAGTAATGTGCCCACCTCGTGGGTTGCCCAATGGCACACAATAACATCCCATTTCGAGTGGTAACTTGCAATTTCTGTTTCAGAATCCTCCTGTAATAATATTGGTGGAAGCTATTTAATCTTTGGACGTTGCTAATTCTTTATTCCATAAAATGGATTCCCTTTAATATCCCCCCCCCCCTCCCTCCCTTGATTGCGTGATCATAAGTAGAGCTATTTGAATACTACCTCAGATTTCATTATACAATGTTACCAAGAAAACCCACAATTATCCTCATCAATTCAATCTCCAATGGTAATCGAAACACATGACAACCTAAGTAATGTTATCCGAAAAATGAGTTTTAAAAGGAATGTAGAAAGGTGATTCTTCATTAGATTGCCAAGAAGCTTTTATTCTTCATTATTGTATCCACAACATGTCGGATCGCTGGGAAAACCATCACGTTGGACGAAAGATCATATTCAATATCGCAAACCTCGGCGTATTAGCTATTGGAATGGGTATAATGGCGGTTGGATTTCTATCGAAGGATAACGATTCAGAATTCATGAGCGGAGAACTCAATCGTCAGGTCAGGTTATTTCGGAGAACGTGAAAAAAATTAGCAGTATTATTTAACAAGTTTGAGGTCTCCAGTTGCCTAAACTATTTTATAGCAGACTTCCCGAGCTTGGCAGAGAAAGTCTCATGAATATTTGCGGTTTTGTTACCATTGTATGGAGGCCAGATGGCCACAGTACATAAACTATATTAACTCATTAGATACAGAAATTATTGAAATTTTGTAAAAGGTGTTAGCAATAGGCCTCCTTGGACAGCTAAAATATGGACTCCTTCCTGAACAAATGGGATACAACAGAACGCTTTGGTTACAATGGAAACGCTTTAAATTTGTTTCTGGTTGTCGAAGATTTTTTTTGTATGTTGTAGTGAACTTTTTGCACCCACACTCTCTGAAGAGTACCGTCCGCCGCATTAATTTATAATTATTTACGAGTTCTATTAATATGCGTGCTATTGCTCATCCGAGGTTTTTGTATTCTTGCGTGGTTTTATTATATTTTTAACGTACTTTTATAAATATTCCTAACAAAATATTGAGATTATGTGCATTATTATTTAATTAATAGCCAGCTTAACACGACGAAAGTAATATGAAAGCTTAAAAATCGCACCTATTTTACATACATTCATTCACTACAGGTAGGTAATGTATTGTTCATCACTTTCAATCTTTTTATAGTGAGATAAAGGTTATGAGGTCAAAATACGGAGTTATTAAACGAACAAGAAATTTTTCATATTACTTTTTGCTTACTAGAATTAGGTGGTACTCTTTTGACAATACCCATCGTATATACTGAATTGAAAATAATGGTGATCTGGTATTTGAACTGTTTTTAAGTAAAATATTACTCAAGATAAAATTTAGAAAGTGAATGATTACGAGTCTCAAAACGGCTATTATCGGGCGGGCAAACCGTCAACAACGATCAGCACGATATTTGGCGTTGGAAGGCAACAAAGGGTTAATTAGTTATTTTTTCATCTTTTGGCACCCCTAACATGCAGATTATTCTGCAGATGTGAGGTAGAGGTCCGTGGAAATTGACTCGCGGGAACTCTCTGTCCACGTACCTCGGCAATTAGAGTTTTGCGGATATCCAAAAATTCGGGAACGACCCTGCATAGTTAGTAATGCGAGCTAGAAAGCATGCCTCGACCCGTAGGTTAAGACGGGGACTTGTCATCTGTCAACGACATTAACAAACTGTGTGTACAGTCTTTTCTCAGGAGGATCTTCCCACCTTTTCTGGGGGAGGGGGGGGGGGGGGGGGGCACAAGGCATGACTGCCTAAGGACTCCTAAACACGACTTCGTTTTTTTTTTTTTTTGTTTTTTTTTTTTTGGAAGGAGATCATGGATTCTTCTGTCACCTTTTGGCACCCTTAAGACGCAGTCCTTTCTGCAAATGTGGGGTGTAGGTACGTTGGAATTTACTCGCGGGAGGTCTCTTTCAACGGACTTTGGCACTTAGAATTTTGCGGATATCCAAAAATTTGGACACCAAACTGCATTGTTGGTAATGGGAACTAAGAACACCGACGAGTACTTGGCATCGGCCAAGGAAATTGACTGTGTGAATTGTCTCACTCAGGAGGATCTTCCCAGATTTTGTGTGGGGTGAGATCACAAAGCTCATTGCCTAAGGACTCCCAGAAACGACTTCCATTCATTGGAAAGAGATATTGGATTCCTCTGTCACCTATTGGCCTCCATACAATCCAGATCCAGTCTCCTTATATGGTCTCCCATTGGCCGACCATAAATACATTTTTTTAAACTACCAGTTACATGGACTAATCTGCCAAGTCCAATAGCGTTCAATGGCGCTAATTCCGTACCTATAAAAACTGGAGGATGAAAGTTTTGTGGAAAGAAGGGAATTTAATTCCACGGAAATAACGGTGATAAGATAAAGCTGGAGTTTTCATTACTGCACTAGTGCTATATTAGGAACCTTCTTTAAATGTTGGAATGTATATTCATTAATTTGGTATTCCGTGTATCTTACTCCAAAAACTGGTTCAACAATGGTGTCCCACACCCCCATATATGAAGCCTTGCCTAAGTGACCTAGCTTCAGAGGGATGTCCAAAAAAATGGGAAATTACGCGTTTTTGTACGACGTCTCTCACCACCTGTACAAAAATCTGTCTACATGTGACTGCAGATCAATGCACAGCCGGTGGTACTTACCAAATTCTATTTTTTTGGTTATGGTTCACCCTAAATACAGTATTGTTATTTCAGTACCCTCTATTTCTAGTGCACACAGAAGTGGTTTTTTGTCAGAGCTACTCATTTTCCGGGAAAAACTCTCGGGCAACTATCACACCTGCTCCGAATCACAACACTAACTTGATCGTTCACTTGGATACCACTTTGCGTGTTACCGCGCTCTGTGTGGCCAAGCCTTTAAATCTCACACCTCTGCATCTCAAATAACCACTACTGTAATGCTAACGGGGGTTAAACTGTGGGTCAGCCTTCTTAAAGCTTCCAGCCGTATCCCAGCAAATCTTCCTTGCTAGGTGTCTGCAGACTGCTTTTACAGTGACTGCAGATCATGATTAACTTGATGCTCATCTGCACATTATTCACCTGGTGAAATACCTTTGCTGCTCTCTATGCAGTTCAGACGCGGTCGTAATTTCTAACCATTTATATTAATGTTCTTGACTTTAACTGTGACAGATGTAAAACAGACATTCGACTTCAACGACACCAACCGGTAGAAATTTTCTATATCGTTTTGGGCAGCTGAAAGTCTAATTGCTGAAGCCCCATGACTATTTCGCTTAGGAGAAAAAATACTAGAGACAGCCCTTGATTGACAAAGAATCAATCTTGGTCCTACCAGTCTTTCAAAGCTTATTCGTGCCAAGGTTGAATAAGCTTCAAAGTCTGTGATCAAAAGGCTGTGGCATTGCTCGGAAGGATTAGTAGGCTGATGCTAATGCAGTAGCGCCATCACCTGCAAAACAAAGGCTCCTAATGAAGACAGCGCAGACCATCGTGCTTTACGGAGCAGAGGTTTGGGCGGAAGCGTTGAACTACCAGAAATGTAGGCGAAGATTGGAAGTAGTTCAGAGGAGTGGAGCCCTACGGTATACATTGCATATAGGACGGTAACAACCTCCCAGCCAATGATAGACAAAGAAACTATTTGGGAAAGTAAGAAGTACTTGAAACAATGAAGATGGAAGAAAGGAAAGGAACCATGCAAAAATGGAACCTATGATAGACGGAGGACAGTAGAGAAAGGCGGACACCACGTTTAATCCCCGAAGTGAAAAGTTGGGCTGAAAGGAAACATGGCAAAATAGGATTTTATCTGACACAGTTGTTCACTGGACATAGCAATTTCAGAGCCTATACGTCAAATGTAAGAAAGGCGAGAGCGCCCACCTGTGTGTCATTTTTTGTGTGTCTACGATCGAAAATTCCTCGAAATTGCGTTAAGAGGAGATATAAGCCAAATGGACCCAAACGATTATAGGAAAAGTGGCTGAGTCTAGAGGAAACTAGGAAGCATTGATGGGATATACCATAACATTCCTGTAAGCCAAAGAAACGCACAGGGGATGGGAAACAGAATAGGAGGAAAGCCAGAATATCAGGCGATCGGGAAAGCTGTCCCGAAGTAATTCAAAAAAGTAGTCCCGGGACAGTTGAATACTACTTTCCTGGGTTTTTATCGAGCAAGTTTCAGCTCAGAAACTTCCCTACTGAATTACAGCATTAACCCATAAGATATGTATAGATTTTCACAGCCGAATCCACGGGAACAGCGTTTTACGTTGTAAATTAGTTGGAAGGGGTCTGATGTAAAACTATTTGAAAACTAATCTTGGAATGTATTTAACCTTGAGCTGTAGGAGCTTTGACGAATTTCAATCGGAATTAAATTGAGGTTACTAGGTGATTTGGAAAAAACCAATGTTTGGGAGAGAAGACTTAAATTAAATTTATTGTTTGTAACTTTCTTATTCTTGGAAATACCTTACTTATAATCCTTTGGAAGGAATCTTTTTTTCTATGCACTACAACTCAGATTTGTATGCAGTTTCCTTCTTCGTCCAAAATTTCTCATCTTGGAGATTTTCTTTCTCCATTTATTAATTCCACCTATTTCGATTCGGCAGACGAAGATTTTCCCACAAAGAGTCGGCATTATTCTCAACATTTAGTCTCAAACCTCCCAAACATTCACTTGACTTTCTGTTTGTGTCCTCCCAGACTGATAGTCACAGTATTCTGGTTTGTTAAACAAGTAATAATTTACTTTGTGTTTTTTCTTCTGCAGTTACGTAGTGTGTCGTTTACCGTCATAGCATTCGGAGGTGGGGTCGTCGCCGTCAGTATTCTTGGAATGATCAGCGTGAATTGCGATATACGACTCCTCTCGCTCATCTACAAGTAATACCAGCAACCCTATTATCTCACCAAAGTTTTTAATCAACGTTTCTAACCTAAACAAGACAATCTGTTGTTTGATCAAAGGAGGTTGGTTTCAATTTACTAGATCTGGGATATGTAAAGACTGTATGTGACATCGGTAATTTAGTACGAACAGGTCATGATAAAAACATTTTTGGCCCTCAGAACGCTATCCTAGAGTAAATGGTTGTATTATGGAATTGTCTCCTTGCTTCATGGTTTTATATAGACAGTTGAAAGGTATAACCGAAGTAAGTGGGCAAATAGGCAGTTCACTGAAACCATCCGTAACAATGATTTTTGAAAGTTTTACAATAATACCTAGTATCTGGGAACAATTAAATCCTTTAATATACAGTTACGTTCGGTATATTTTTGCATAAAGTCCATTGGTGCGTATATGAGCTGATCAGGAATCAGATTAATATTTGTCAACCTCTCGACTAATTCAGTTTTACCTCTAGAAAATTCTTGAAGAAAATTAAACTATCCTAATAGGTTTAAAAAAGTTGAAAAATGAAAATTTCCTAAATTTCATTCATGTAAATACGTTTTGGCGCATTTTGAAATTATTTTAACACAGAAGGAAGGTACGTTATTCCTATACATTAGTCCTGACAATATCTCTCCTAACAGTGAAGTTAAAAATAATCCTTTCTTTCACAAAAATATTCAAGTATTTAAAAAAATGGGGCAAGGCAGTTAATCACCGAATTTTGTGCTGAATGAACTGCTCAAATTTAAAAAAAAAGTCCTAAACAAATTACTGCAATTTGTTAAAAATAGGTACGAATTGTTAAATTCATAGCTTAGCAGAATATTATATTTTTAAAGTTAGTCAGCTCTGAACAATCACATTCCTCAATTTTCGCACGGGATTCTGCTGAAAAACATACTTCAATTCTATTTAAATTTTTAACAACTTGAAAAGTTCAAAACATGTTCAAGTAACGTAGGATTATATTGTGTTAGGATGAATTTAATGTGATAGTTCCGTAAATAAATTCATAACTATGACGGTTGACAATTTTTGTGGACACAAAAAGGTTCAATTTATAAAATATCTAACAACATCTACCTATCTAATGCAAAAAAAAAAAAACGAAGTTTGGCTCATGTTGCACAATGAACTTTTCTCGAAATATTTACATACAACTAAGTAATTTCTGTAGGTGCGTTCCTCCGTTAGACATTGGTTCAATTTTCCAATACTTTCAAAGACATGATTTTCATTGTAATAACTAGGAAAACCCAGTTTTCTTGAAATTTCAATAATTATGCTAGTTAGCTCAATTCTTGATTCCCTAATTTCATGGTTCCCTATAGTATGCATCTTCTAGATTAACGGAAATCTCTGCCCAAGTTCTCGGTCGTGAAGTCTTTGTTACAACAACATCTTCATTTTTCATCTGATTAAGTACGATAAAACTCTGAGGCGAGATCAAGTTTATTTTCCATGAATTTCATTATTCTCAGTTCAAGGATAGCTTGGCGCGTATAGGCTGACATATAATCCCAAAACACTGGGCTTTCAATTCCAAAATAATTCATTAACGCACCACACATTTTCACAGTTTTCACTGCTCCCGTATAACATGTTATTGATGAAAACATTTTCTAAATCCCCATTAATTACAGGTATTAATGATCTATACAACCAAGTTATGGATCGGATACGAGGAAGGTATGTAAATGCAGCAACCATTCCTCAGACAGTTTATTTTTGTCGCTGTTAAGTCGAATTTTCATCTACAACAAAATAAATGGATTTGAAAGGGTCTTAGCTTCATAACTTAACTTCATCAATTTAATGGCTTTTTTCAAAAGTTATTCTGCACCAACGCTGTCACATTTGTTTGTAATATTTTTTGCTACCCTGCTTGATAGTGGTTCCTTCTGAATCTTATTAGGGAAGAGTTCATAGTTCAAACCAGGTGGGGAAAGTAGTGGTTTATCGAATGCTTCGAAATGAGGGGTTTCAATGCTCCCGGCTACCAGACCGATTTTCATGATTAATCGCAGCCTCTAATGCAACCTCCCACTCACCTTTGAAATATGGATACAGAGAAATGTATTGCTTAATATATCTTGAGTTTCCATTCAACGAATCCATTCCCTGTAGAATATAGTATCGAGGACTACTGATAAGCTATAAGTTCCCCCTTCAAATGGTTTGAGTCATTTGGATACCGATTCTGTGTACCATTATCTGGCGCTGTCTTTATTCCCTTAGCACGTACTAGTTTGTCTAGGTATGAATCAGTTTTGAGATATTCTACCACCCGTATAGCGCTTTTCTTCGAAACGTTTCAGATTGCCATTTTTGGAAATCAAGTCATCAACTGACAGCACCATGATTTGGGATTTTTCCATTTGATAGTTGGAAATAATATAGTTAAGTGCTCTTCGAAGTTGAACGAAGTTTAGGTATCTTGAACTAGGTATATTTCGATATTTACACCTTCATCCACCAAGTCGAATCAAGATGAAGTGGAGTAGAATCTATATTTCCAACTGTCTTGCTAAGAGTTCTAACAAATCAATCCTCGGATTGCAAGAAGAGTTAGAATTGGTTTTCACTAGTAGGGTAAATCTAGTGGTGAAATCATCTAGAATTTTCATACACAAAAATATTTCTTATCAATTAGCAAATCGATTTTTCTAATTACCATTTAGGTAAAGATCACGTAAAATGAATTTGTAGCGAGGCTGTTTAGGTTGCTACGATTTGCTAGGTACAAGTTGCTACAGGTGATGCTTCACATCTTAATGTTTGCAGACTTGCCTTGGCCATATCCGGTTGCTTGCTGATCCTTCTCGGTACAGCCACGCTCGTAATGGTGGCAGTTCTTGGCATTACTCTCAGACAAGAAATGGTTGATATGATGAAGGACGAGAAGAAGCGACTTACAATGGACGAAATAGAAACATCCAATAAGTGTTGTGGAGTCGATGGGCACATGGATTTGTACGATAACAAACCTAAATATCCAAAGTCTTGCTGTCCATTGAAAATCTTATGTTTAAAGATAGTTGCTTACAAGACGAGATGCGACCATGTTTGGACTAACCGGCGGGACGAAATGCTTTATTACGCCGGTTTCGCATTCCTCATTGTTGGCATCTACTGCATAGTATTGGCTATATTGGTCTATTGGGCGGAGACTAGAAGATATAGATATCGATAATGAAGATGAGTCCAGTAAATATTACAACGGTCAATGATTTGAACCTACTGCGCATTACCTCTACATACAGGGCATGTTGAGGATTCATGGATCAGTTCCACTCTGAATAAATATATCGCATGCCTATTATTACTCAGTAACAATATGGAATCTTTTGCTTTTACAATTCTTGAATTACGTATCCTCAAACAGATTTAACTGTAGATATATGAGTAGATATTGTAGATGTTTAGAAAAACTCACAGAGACGAAATGTCACGCCCCAAGCACGGACGCCTGTTGACTTGTCGTTCTTCCCCAAACAGAACATTGAATCACAGAAGCTCAGCCTTCAAGTAATCGTAATATCAAGTAATCTTTTGCGGTTGACCTCATTGCGGTTTATGATCTGCAAGTAGTTCAAATCTGCGATGGGTAAGCTTTGGGTACTTGAACATCATACAGTATGCAGATTCGTTTGTCCCCTCATACTCTCCACAAAGTTGTCTTTTATTGGTCTTATGAGATGTTGATGAAATCGTGAAGAAAAAAATCTGGTTATGTGACCGACCTTTGTTTTTTAGTTTTCTACGGTTTCATGTAATCTTCTTTATATTAATAAAGTCAAGTGTCTGTATGTGGGTACCTCCATAACTTTTGAACAGATTGACCGATTTGCGCGATTCTTTTTTTAATATGACCCTCCATTTCCGGCGCCACCCCAAAACCAACCACAACAAAACCACTCAAAACATCACACGAAACCACGACAAAATCAACACCGCGCCACATCGAAATTGCGCAACCCCTGCTCAGTAAGGGGTGGTTGTGAGGGGTGGGGGTAAAAAAACTGGAAAATCCGTGTGTGAGCTCAAACGAAAGTACACGACTAAGGGGTTTCGATTCTAGCTACCATAAATAAGAACATCCCCTACACACGTTAAACCTACCTTTAGGGACTTACCGTTTGCGAGCGAAGCGAGCAACATCCTTTACATGTTTCAATTGTAATACACCTGAATGAGGGGTAAAAGACCATTGTATGTACACAGCCACACCTCGCGAGCGAAGCGAGCAACTTAATGGGGGCGAGCTCAATAAGTTCGGTAGTGAGTTCGGCCACCATGCGTTTACTGTGGACATGTCATTCAATTCTGGGCATCTCCTAGTGGTTTATTGGGTGTCCCATGAGTTGATGATTCTGTTGGCAGTTCCTTCTTCAGAAACTTACCTTGGTTTAGCTTTTGTCATGGTGAGGCAATTTTTTTTTAGCAATGCAATTTTATGGAGACCAAATCTGTTGGCGATTTCAAATACCCCCCCCCCCATGGCAGCCACAAGCAGTATAGATTTTAACTATTTAGAGGCCTTTGAAGGGAAAACTCATCATTCATCACATCGATTATTTACATTATTAATCCAAAGTATAGTCGTTTGTGTCTGTTACGCCTATGTCCGAGACAGAAAAATACATAGCCAAGTGGAAAAAAGTTGTTGATTACAAAAGTGCGTCGATTTCTAGCTTTTCTTATAAATTGTTTAGTTGGTACCACCTACTTATGTGTCTATGTCTTTTCCATCTTCTGTGCAATGGTGAAATTAGATTTGATTTTAAATACATACACTTGTCAGTACTACAAAATCCCAGAGTTTCCATGAAAGTGAAATAGAAAATGCCAACATTAATCGTATGTGGTGTGTTTGAGGGTGAAGGCCCGTGTGCAGTTTTTCATTATTGAGATGTAACTAGCGATGTGAGCATCCGGACCCCTGATTTACACTCGCAAAGAGACGAATTTACGTTTTTAAATTAGTCAACAACTGATTGGGAACGAATTTACTAACGATGAAAGGAGTGAAAAGAGAGGACGAGTTTCAATAGGTAGGTACAACTTACATGTCCGTTCAATAAACGACCATAGTCCTTCCACGCAGGTAATTAAGTCTATAATTATTAAACCACATAAGAATTAATGTGCGCTTTTTGGACTTCCCCGCTTCCCCTACCCCTCTAAACGGCCGTTGACAATTCCGGAAAAATACGGGTTTCGTAGGTTTTTGAACGAGGAAGACGACGGCGCGATCGGATCGCGAAAAAAGTATCGGGAAATGCGTTAAAAAAATGCGAGAGTACGGACCCGTTTTCTCGAAAAGTCCGCCGAAAAACTTGGTTTTTTCCGATTAAAATATACCCCATAAAGGTACGTTTTTCGGAACGGTTTTCGCGGGCGAAATACAGCTTTGGGTCCGCCGAATCTGAATCCGAAATCGGATATCAAAAAAAGTGACGAGAACTCGGTCAAATTGCGAGCAGAAGCGAGCAAAGCGATTAAAATGATTCTGCCGTGGACGAGAGAAGGCTCAAGAATTGACGTGAAGGGTTCGATGTCACAACGTTGCGAGGCGAGCAGGTATGCCTACATAGGTACCTACCTTGCGAGCGAAGCGAGAGCCATTTCAAATAGTAGTATGTAATGATATGTTCAGGACATGGCGCATCTTGCCTCTGAGAAGGGTTCACACTTTCACAGTCCCAAAACCGCTTCACAGTAAAGATGTTTAAAAAAACGGGAAAAGGATGCTTGAAGTAATTTACGTCAGTGCAGAATGGAGTGATAATTTGATAAAAATGAAATTGGTAGAGTACAATCTACAACCTAACCCGCAAATTCCCAGAAAATATAATCAAAATCTGATGAAAACTAGACCTTGTTCCTCGGAGTACAATTTCGCGCTTGCGCAGGAGCTAATAATGATGCAACCATGTTGAAATTAACGTGGAATAATTAAACCATTCCCCCACAACTATACATCAAATTTGAGCGGGGTTGAACGACGAGGGCGTAATCAAATAATGCTTGAATGAAATTACATTTGCTCATGCAATAAATTGAGTGATATGGAATTGATAGTGGACCATTCACAGCCTAACCCGCACATTCCCAGAGAATTCCATCAAAATCAGATGAAAACAGTAGAAATTAGGCTCGCTTAAAAAGGAATTCATATTCGCACATGCTACCAATAATAGGATTATGTTGAAACTGCTAGGAAATGCTCAAATCAACCTCTTCCATCTCTCTTCCAAATTTGAGCAAGATCGGACAATGGGGTCATGAGAAAATGATGAATGTTTGCCTTCCTAACCATATGTTTTGTGTTTATTTATAACTTACCCGTTGAAACTCATTTCATGTCAAATTGTGATGAATAAAGCCTAAATCGTATAAAGGTATTTCACTACAATTTATTCATCACAATTTTCATACCCACACGCTATGGACAAATTCTTAAAACCTGAGAAGTTTGACGGAGATCCGCACTCGCCCACGGCTACGCAAGAATGGAAGTACTGGGTAAAAACATTTGATAACTTCATCGCATCTTTTGAAAAGATCGACGATACTGGTAAGTTGAGACTCCTCATAAACCATGTTTCGCACTCAGTATACCTCCTTATAGCGGATAAGAACGATTACAAGTCTGCTCTTGACACCTTAGAAACTACTTACGTAAAACCCACAAACGAGATATACGCTAGGCACCAACTTGCAACTCGCAAGCAGTCATCCGATGAGACAATAGATCATCAATATCATCAAGTTTTACAACAACTGAGCAAGCAGTGTGAATTTGTAGCTGTCGATGCAGATACGCATCGGAAAACCTACGTTCGTGATGCATTTATCCGTGGCATTAATTCTCACCAAATCGGACTAATACACTTTTTCTCGATGACGCAGTTGAAAAAGCTCGAGCTCTGGAATCAGCAAAAAATCAGTCAGCATCGTACTCTTCGGAGGTTACTCTTAATTCAACTTTCCCTGCTCCTCAGGTTAACGACTGTTCACAGGACGATTTTGCAAATTTGGCGGCAGCCCCGCCTTCACCCCAAGTACCTATCGCAAAGTGCTATTTTTGTGGTCGCCCGCGGCACAAATCTCGCCAGCTGTGTCCAGCCATAAATGACGAATGCGAAAAGTGCCTCAAGATTGGTCATTGGGCTATTGTTTGTAAATCAACAGGTAAGAAGACTATCAACTCAAAATCAGCAGCGCTCATCGCTGCCTCCTCCATGCTTGATAAAGCTACAGTTCCTGTTCAGGTAAATAATATACCTACGTTTGCCTTAATAGATACAGGAAGTTCAGAAACATTTATTTCTAAGGGGTTTGTTGAAAACTGCAATTTTAAAATGTATCCCACAACTGGTTGTGTCTCTATGGCATCAACTTCTCTAAGCACACCTATAAATGGTTACTGTGTAGCCCAACTGAAATTGTTAGGGCGTTGCTACACTAATACTAAACTAAGCGTGCTCCCTGATTTGTGCGCTAATATTATAATAGGTCACGATTTGTTAAAACAACATTCCGAATTGAAGGTTTCGTTCGGTGGATCAAAACCACCATTGACAATTAGTTATCTTGCTCCAGCGAAAATAGAACCTCCTCCCCTATTTGAATTCTTATCCAGGGATGTCAAGCCCATTATTACTAAATCCAGAAAACATTCGTCAGAAGACAACGAATTTATGAATAAAGAAGTTAAGAAATTGCTAGAAGACGGCATTATCGAAGAAAGTAGGTCTCCGTGGAGGGCACAGGCATTTGTAGTGAAAAACGAGAAACACAAAAAACGTATGGTCATCGACTATTCTCAAACAATTAACAAGTACACATTCCTCGATGCCTATCCCCTCCCAGATCTAGAACAATTGGTGTCCAAGGTATCAAAAAATACTTTTTTCAGCACGATTGATTTCAGGAGTGCTTATCATCAGGTCCCTCTCCGTGAAAAGGATCGACCATTTACTGCCTTTGAGTCATGTGGCCGTTTGTATCAATTCCGACGTCTAGCTTTTGGTTTGACGGATGGAGTGCCTGCCTTTCAGCGTGTGATAGACGACGTCATAGTTAAAGAAAAGTTACAGCAAACGTATGCATACCTCGATAACGTTACTGTGTGTGGTAAAGATAAGAATGAACACGACCAAAATCTCAAGCGGTTCATGATCATGAAAAAAGTAAGTATTCTCGAACATCGATAAACTTATTAGGCTACAAAATTGAAAACAAAACCATTTCTCCAGATCCTGATCGGCTGAAGCCTTTACTTAATCTACCCCCGCCAGACAATCGGAAATCCGTAGAACGAACCATTGGAATGTTTGAGCACTATTCCAAATGGGTTTCAAATTATTCAGATAAAGTGAGACGTCTTCTGAGTTCAACAACATTCCCGCTAACCCCTGAAGCTATATCAGACTTTGAACATCTTAAAACCGAAATATCCAAGGCAGTAGTTAGTACAATAGATGACAAGGAACCATTTGTCGTAGAAACTGATGCCTCGGATTTTTCAATATCTGCTGTTTTATCACAATGTGACCGACCAGTCGCATTCTTTTCACAAAAATTGAATGATAGTGAGCGTAAACATTCTGCTGTCGAGAAAGAGGCATATGCTGTAGTGAGTGCTTTGAAAAAATGGAGACATTTCCTGTTAGGCCGATTTTCCAAAATTATTACGGATCAGCGTTCTGTATCATTCATGTTCGATATGACCCACCAAAACAAGATCAAGAATGAAAAGATACAGAGATAGAGATTAGATATGTCATGTTATAATCACGATATTGTACATAGACCTGGAAAACAGAACCAAGCTGATACATTTTCTAGAGTATGTAATGCCAATATATTAAATAAACTGCATTCCCCCCACTGCGATCTTTGTCACCCTGGAGTGACCAGAATGGTCCACTGGGTGAGAACATAATTTACCCTATGCAGTTGAGGAGGTAAGGAAAATGACTGCCTCTTGCCCCTCATGCAATTCTGTAAAACCACAATTCTACAAACAAAATAAATCTAGCCTCATTAAAGCCACACACCCATTTGAGAGAATAAGTATGGATTTCAAGGGACCACTACCATCTAAGTCGAAAAACAAATACCTACTCACGATTATAGACGAATACTCCAGATTTCCTTTTGCCTATCCGTGTCCAAACATGAATTCGTCTACGGTGATCGACTCGCTTGTTGACCTTTTTACCACTTTCGGCTTACCCTCGTATGTGCATACAGATAGAGGAACCTCATTCTCATCTAGGGAACTACAGGAGTTTTTGCACAGCCGAGGAGTGGCAACTTCCATGTCAACGCCTTACAACCCCACAGGAAATGGTCAAATTGAACGCGAAAATGGCACCATTTGGCGCACTGTATCACTTGCACTCAAACAACAAGGTCTGGAGGCATCCGACTGGGAATCAGTTCTCCCCGATGCACTCCACGCAATTCGATCCCTTTTATGCACATCCACGAATGAAACGCCTCACGAGAGAATGTTCCGGCACAGCAGAAGGTCTTCTAATGGCACATCTCTCCCATCTTGGCTTGCACCTTCAGCCAAAGTGTTGATGAGAAAACACATAAGAACGAGCAAGTACGACCCATTGGTAGAGGAAGTGGACGTCATAGACGTGAACCCCCAATATGCTAGAGTTCGACTCGAAGACGGGGTCACATCCGAAACCAACGAAACGACAGACAAACGGAAGGTCACCCGTGAATCCGAACCAGATCTGCAACTTCACAATGAATCACCAAACATCTCTAGAAGTAATGATCCAGAGGAATCAGAAGCTCCCATTGTCGAAAACGCTCTTCGACGTTCATCAAGAGATCGACGTACTCCTGCACGAAAAGAGGACTACGTGCTAAAGTTCTGAAGGATGGAAGAATGAGATGATTCCACTTTTATAATTGTTTGCCTTCCTAACCATATGTTTTGTGTTTATTTATAACTTACCCGTTGAAACTCATTTCATGTCAAATTGTGATGAATAAAGCCTAAATCGTATAAAGGTATTTCACTACACTCATGCAATAAATTGAGTAATATGGAATTGATAGTGGACCATTTACAGCCTAACCCGTACATTCCCAGAGAATTCCATCAAAATCAGATGAAAACAGTAGAAATTAGGCTCGCTTAAAAAGGAATTCATATTCGCACATGCTACCAATAATAGGATTATGTTGAAACTGCTAGGAAATGCTCAAATCAACCTCTTCCATCTCTCTTCCAAATTTGAGCAAGATCGGACAATGGGGTCATGAGAAAATGATGGGTGATAGAATTTACGTTTTCGCATTTATTTATTTATTTACAAAACGGGCGATGACCAATTACAATATTATTAACAAAATAAATTCGTCTCTTGATGAGGAAACAAAATCGGTGTTTCAGAAGAAAAGAAAATAACAATATAGGTATATGTGTATGTATATATAAGGTCAAAATCACAAACAAACACTTCTTGTAGCTGAGATGAGTTTAGGGCTATGTGGACAGAGATTTCAGGGCGTAATATTTTTGAGAGGAAGGTTCGAGATGGCTGATCATGGAAGAAGTCTAAAGCTGGATTTTGTTGGAGTATATGGTTGGCCTGACGAGGGATTCTATTGAGAGGCTGTTCATACAGGTAATAAGTAGTGGAGAATTGAATATGAAAAATGGGTGGGTTACGGGATTAAAAAGCTGGAATATGTAGGTTGATTTCGAAGATGAGTTCGGGACAGCCAATCCGGTTGTTCAACAAGTTGAAAAGGAACAACATGTCAGATACGATGCGACGCTCTTCAAGGCTGGTGAGTCCGCAGCGATCGGCTAGGGTTCTGGAGCTATATTCTTCTTGTGGTATGCGCAATTTATAACTCAGGTATCCCACGAACCTCTGCTGAACTCGATCTAGCCGATCCTTGTAAGTTTGATGATATGGTGACCGTACGATTGAGCAATACTCCATTATTGGCCTTACGATCATTGAGTACAGTGATACAAGTGCTGGTATGCTGTAAAACGCATGCGCCGAGTGAAGTATTGATTTGGGAACAACGAAACACATAGGGGATCATCTTCGCCCTAACCCACACATACCATTGAAATGTCATAAGAACCGGTTGAATATTGTGGAAATTTAGCTTGTTGCAAGGATTTGCGGTCATACACACACAGATACACACATAGAGATAGAGAGAAAGACACGGAACGTAAGTTGTTCAGAATACCCTAAAACGTAAAATGCGTGTTGAAATTTTACCACTGTAAAAAAACAAGAGCCGTTTGATTTTAGTGGAGCCACAACTTTTAAATCTCTCAAAAGTCGAAAGTGAAAACAATGTTGAAAGCAGTGAAAACAAACTTATGAGCAATTTATGAGATGAAATTTAGCATTTAGGTACCAATACTTCACTAGTAGGTAGATCATACGGACAATAGTTAATTGACTCGATTTCTCACCGTTATAACAAATTCCATTGGAACTATATCACCTGATTATTCCAATATTGGCATTATATCAGCTGATATTGAAAATACAATTTTTATGCATTCCAGTATCACTATCTAGCGATTTTTTATGGAATTTACTGCTTGACTGTCTAATCTATAGATCCGCTAGCAGAGCTTGACTTCTGTATCTTCAGAAAGTCGAAGGTTTTTTTCGATGTTCAAGCCCTTAGGGAAAGCGGACTATTCAACTTACAGCGTTGTGGGTGGTTTTAATCGATTTTTTGGGATTAAATTTATCATTGACAATCAAAAAATTATTACTGTTACTTAGAAAGTTTTCGAGCTTTCGATTTTTTAAACGATTAGCCCTTTAGATAATAAAACCCTTTGAGAATGATAAAAATGTATGCCGAGCTTTGAGGACTATCTAGATCCCAAATTTGAGGTTTAACACAAGTTTCATATAGTTTGGCCTTGTATTTTCGGAGAAAAGCCGCGGACGGCGCGGCGGTTAGATTTTGCATCTTTAATTGAAATCTCAAATTGCAGGGGAATCTTTGAAATCGTGGCGAACATGTCTTTTCATCAAGACATATTTGGTAGGTACTGGTCCGCCAACCTTGCTGAGCTTTATGAGTCCTAGAGCTCATAGCTCACAGTCTCTGATAGAATTATCTAATCCGAGTGTGTGAACCTTTCGAATAACTCCAAGGCAGGAGGTGGCCAGGACAGAGTTGTTGAGGCTTGGATTGATGGGCAAGGCTTGGGGATAATTAATAGTACAGTCATGTGTTTTAGTTTGAAATTTTGAAACGGTATTCGGAAAGATAATTCCTGGAAAGTTTTTTTGAAAATTGGGAATTTCCAAAAACGTTAAATATTTCTGGTTGAGGAAATGAAAAATCTACTTCAGCACTTTTTAGATTTAGATGTAAAGGACAAAAAAAAAAAAAAGAAGAATCATTCTGATAGGTTGAGTAGAACCCGAAAAAAGTATACCTAAAGTAGTGGGTGTGTGCGGACACATGTAAATCCTATCCAAGAGTGCCAGGAAGTAACTCAAAGGTGCACAAATCTATAAATAGTCAGACTGCCTGGCAACGCAAAAGGCAATCTCTACCTTTTCAGGCCCTTTAGGGCTACGGTCCATGACAACAAATTAACGTCGCTATGAGTGCCGAAGCATGAGGGAATATTTGGTAACGAGGAAGCTGACCAAATTAAAAAAAAAAAAAAAAAAGTCAGAGTCCTGTATAGTTGGCCACGAGCCCCAACTCGGAATCACAGCGTTTCACCTCAACAGGCCGAAAAATGCGATGTCTAGAAATGGTTGATCTATTGGCAGAACACCCGAAATCAGGGGCAAGCCGAAAGGTTTCAAACAAATAAAAGAAATGCGCAAGTGCTCTACTGTCAATGTGGCAAAAGGACCTTTGTAAACAAGTGGGTCACCTCACTGGCCAAAGCCTTTACAATATCGGTTAGTTCAGGAAATTAGAATGTCGTCTCTGCTGCGAAGAGGCTGATGCATCTGCAGCCCTGCTGTTGTATATGACTTTGGCACTTCTGAAAATGTGTCTTAACACCCGCCGATTTTATAATGAAATCAATGAAAACTGCCATCATTTTCAACATGGAGAGGTTGTTTAACAAGGTAATATAATGCGGATAAGGTTGATATAATGCGGATTTCATTATCGATATTTTTTGTCTCAGTTACGAGGGGCTCCTCCCACTCCTTTTTGGCAAAAAAGGCCAACCATTTTTTTTCTTAAATTTGCTCAAGAATTTTGGGGTCTTACAGTTTAACCCTTTAGTTAAACGATTCTATTCAAACTGTAAAGCCAGCTGTTGGTCAATCCCTCTCAGTTTAGTGAGATAGATCCTGTAGAATCTATTGGAGCAATACTTACGTCTATGAATAAAACATCAGAAGTAATCCTCTTTAATCTGTGTACTCACTTTGTCACCTTATTACCGATATATAACCTATCTTCGAAAATAGAGAGTTATTATAGTGAGGAGGAGTTGCTGTGAAAAAATTCAGTACAACAGGCCATCAGCTTTTGTTACACTATTCGTTTTGAAAATAAATCCCAACAACATCGATTCATACGTTTGGGCTCCAAATTAGATCGACCACACCCTCACACACACAAAGTAGCCCATATATCATCATCAGAGCCCTTCAAGTGCCGTTTTGCCATGGCGCCATCCTTAAGTGCCATGTTTGGCCAATTTTTGGGTAAAAAGCCATTTTTTGCCAATTTCTGGGAAAATGCCACGATTGTTCCATTTTTCGCCTAATTTTCTTGAAAATTTGTGAAAAAAAAAATGTTTTTCTGGGAAAATTCGCAAAAAGTAGGAGTTTCAAGTATTTATTCAAAAATTATTCAAAAAAGGCAAGCTAACAAGGGCTTTTTCATGGGGGTAAGCTCTCAAGTCAACGACCGGGAATCCCCTTCCGAGGATAAAGGTCTCCAATGTCAGAGGATTACAGCCGTTAGTGCTTGAAAAGGAAAGGGTCATTGCAAGGTCATGGGGGAAAAATAAAAAAAGTAATGCAGCGTAAATATTTCATGGGATGTAATTCTTTTGAGAGGATCGCAACTGACCAGCTCGACTGACTGACTAATTTTTCTGTAAAGCGATGCGATTAGCTTTCTTTATCGTTTTAATTCGGTTTGTTCGTCAATGAAAAATGTAATTGCTATTGGCGGTGATTATAATGCAAATGGCTAGGGACTCGAAACAATTTATTTCCGAATATTTGGGATTATTGGTGTTATATAAAAATAAATTCGAATAAACCATACATAAATTTCTCTCTTGAGGGGATAAACAATAGATCATGGATATGTCAAAGTTGTAGACATTACTTTCCACTCTGTAGGGATGTTTGGAAACTAAAAGTGGACATTACTTTCCACTCTGTTGGGATGTTGGAAACGTAAAAATGGACATTACTTTCCACTCTGTTGGGATGTTGGGAAAGTAAAAGTGGACATAACTTTCCACTCTGTTGGGATGTTGGGAAAGTAAAAACTCCCGTGCTACTTTCGTTCCATGCTAAACCAGAAGTCTAAGTCGGTTGTTGAGGAAGGCGGAATTAGGTACTTCATTGCGGTAGTACCTCATAGATTTCTACCTAGCCATCACATTTCAAGTTAATAATAATCTAAAGTGCCGGAGCGTTGCATTTTATCTGGAGAAAAAAATTGTCGCGAAAATTTCCTTGACCCCCAGCCAAAAGACATATCCATGTCAAAAAAAAAAAGTTTGGATTTTGAAGAATAAATGCCATGTTTGGCAAAAATAAAAGCCATGTTTGGCCAAAATAAGTGCCATTTTGCCATGTTTTTTAGAGCCACGTTTGGCAAAAATAAATGCCATGTTGTGAAGGGCTCTGATCATCATGTACTCGTAGCTACTAGGTACCTCATTTTAGCATGGAACATGCTTTAGTCATGTCTTATCTACCGAAAAATGAAACTCAACGCTTTTTCATACGTATATATATATATACATATATATATATATATATTACATGAACTTAAATGACAGAAATTTGACAAGTATAAAGATGAAAGAGTGATTTGATATTTCGAGTAAATCTTTTTCAAAATTAGAAGAGTAATGGTTTTTTCTGAACTATGGGACTTGAAGTGTTTCTTGTTTCTTGGATACTTGTAACCATGTAAGCATGTATGGCTTCATTACTTTTAATTCAGTACATATCAATCGTTTAGATTGAGACCAGGAGGCCTCATTGATCCCAATACCCACCTATGAGCCTGTTCAGACTGCTGTAGCAGTCTGTCGTTCGTTGTGGCATCTGCTTGAGAACTTTCACTCCGAAGCATTCATTAAACGTCACAGTAGGATTGTGCGATTTCGCATGCAGCTTCAATGGCATATATAAATTTATATATAATGGCGTATATATATATATATATATATATATATATATATATATACATACTCGGCCCTTCGGGCCTCGCAAGGGGCTCCGCCCCTTGACCCCGCCAGGGGGGCTTCGCCCCTCTGGACCCCCCTAATCTATACTCGGCGCTTCGCGCCTCGCCGGATCTTTTCTCTTTTCTACTGTGTAGAAAACGAGGATAATTTGCTATGCAATTCGTCTCACGAGAAAAAAAAAAAAAAAAAAAAAATTTTCAGGCCTGGCCGGGATTCGAACCCACAACCTTCGTCTCACGAGAAAAAAAAAAAAAAAATTTTCAGGCCTGGCCGGGATTCGAACCCACAACCTTCGTCTCACGAGGAAAAAAAAAATTTTTTCAGGCCTCTCCGGGATTCGAACCCACGACCTCTCGCTTCCCATCTCAAAAACCGTTACACAAAAAAAGTGGACATTTTAAAAAAATTATTGGGGGTCGGCCTAAGAATTGCATAGCAATTAATATATATATATATATATATATATATATATATATATAGTCGGCCCTTCGAGCCTCGCAAGGGGCTCCGCCCCTTGACCCCGCCAGGGGGGCTTCGCCTCCTGGACCCCCCTAATCTATACTCGGCGCTTCGTGCCTCGCCGGATCTTTTCTCTTTTCTACTGAGTAGAAAACGAGGATAATTTGCTATGCAATTCCTCTCACGAGAAAAAAAAAAAAAAAAAAAAAAAAAAATTTTTTTTCAGGCCTGGCCGGGATTCGAACCCACAACCTTCGTCTCACGAGAAAAAAAAAAAAAAAAAATTTCAGGCCTGGCCGGGGTTCGAACCCACAACCTTCGTCTCACGAGGAAAAAAAAAAAAAATTTTTCAGGCCTGGCCGGGATTCGAACCCACAACCTCTCGCTTCCCATCTCGTTACGTTACACAAAAAAAGTGGACATTTTAAAAAAATTATTGGGGGTCGGCCTAAGAATTGCATAGCAATTAATATATATATATATATATATATATATATAGTCGGCCCTTCGGGCCTCGCAAGGGGCTCCGCCCCTTGACCCCGCCAGGGGGGCTTCGCCTCCTGGACCCCCCTAATCTATACTCGGCGCTTCGTGCCTCGCCGGAATCTTTTCTCTTTTCTACTGTGTAGAAAACGAGGATAATTTGCTATGCAATTCGTCTCACGAGAAAAAAAAAAAAAAATTTTTTCAGGCCTGGCCGGGATTCGAACCCACAACCTTCGTCTCACGAGAAAAAAAAAGAGAAAAATTTCAGGCCTGGCCGGGGTTCGAACCCACAACCTTCGTCTCACGAGGAAAAAAAAAAAAAAAATTTTCAGGCCTGGCCGGGATTCGAACCCACGACCTCTCGCTTCCCATCTCAAAAAACGTTACACAAAAAAAGTGGACATTTTAAAAAAATTATTGGGGGTCGGCCTAAGAATTGCATAGCAATTAATATATATATATATATATATATATATATATATATATATATATATAATCGGCCCTTCGGGCCTCGCAAGGGGCTCCGCCCCTTGACCCAGCCAGGGGAGCTTCGCCTCCTGGACCCCCCTAATCTATACTCGGCGCTTCGCGCCTCGCCGGATCTTTTCTCTTTTCTACTGTGTAGAAAACGAGGATAATTTGCTATGCAATTCGTCTCACGAGAAAAAAAAAAAAAAAAATTTTTTTCAGGCCTGGCCGGGATTCGAACCCACAACCTTCGTCTCACGAGAAAAAAAAAAAAAATTTCAGGCCTGGCCGGGATTCGAACCCACAACCTTCGTCTCACGAGGAAAAAAAAAAAAAAAAATTTTCAGGCCTGGCCGGGATTCGAACCCACGACCTCTCGCTTCCCATCTCGGGACAAAAAACGTTACACAAAAAAAGTGGACATTTTAAAAAAATTATTGGGGGTCGGCCTAAGAATTGCATAGCAATAATAATATATATATATATATATATATATATATATATATATATATATATATATATATATATATATATATATATATATATATATATATATATATATATATATATATATATATAGTCGGCCCTTCGGGCCTCGCAAGGGGCTCCGCCCCTTGACCCCGCCAGGGGGGCTTCGCCTCCTGGACCCCCCTACTCTATACTCGGCGCTTCGCGCCTCGCCGGATCTTTTCTCTTTTCTACTGTGTAGAAAACGAGGATAATTTGCTATGCAATTCGTCTCACGAAAAAAAAAAAAAAAAAAAAAAAAAAATTTTCAAGCCTGGCTGGGATTCAAACCCACAACCTTCGTCTCACGAGAAAAAAAAAAAAAAACCCACAACCTTTTCACGAGAAAAAAAAATTTTTTTCAAGCCTGGCTGGGATTCGAACCCACAACCTTCGTCTCACGAGAAAAAAAAAAATTTTTTTTCAAGCCTGGCTGGGATTTGAACCCACAACCTTCGTCTCACGAGAAAAAAAAAATTTTTTTTCAAGCCTGGCTGGGATTCGAACCCACGACCTCGCGGGTTCGCGTAGCGGGACAAAAAAAAATTATTGGGGGTCGGACTAAGAATTGCATAGCAATTAATATATATAATTATATTTATGGGAATTATCATGGAGGTACTATACTATACAACGTGTATCAGATAAGGTGGGTGCTACTTCAACTAGGGGTTTTTCAACTAATTTCCGCCATAATTAGTTGAGGGGCTCTGCCCATCCTGCCCTTCCTCAAACCAAACCACTGTAACCTATACCATTTTAGTCTGAGGATTTTGGATTTGTTTTAAACTTAAGTAGGTAGGTACTTGGTTATGAAAATCACTAATTATTACAAGTACTAGTAATTGTAAGTAGAAGTCCAGGTTCAAGTACTTCTATCTACTTAAAAGTAGAACCAGCAAATAGTGCTCACTTGAACTTCTAATTAGAAGTACTTTTTCATGTTCTGGCTCGAGTTGAATTACGAGTACAAGATAAATATTTGTCTCGGCAAGTACGAGTACGAACTTTTCAAAGTCTTGACTCCCATCCATCACTCAAGTCGCTCCTCTCCCGATCGGAGTCCTCCTTTTACCCATGTTTTTCTATAGAATTTTTCACACCATAGTACAAGAAAAATATCTTGTACTCAAGTATTTACAAAACAGGTGGCAGTCTAAAACTCCTTTAAAACCAGTTAAGAAATCCCAAATTATCGCAAACATACCACTGAATGAGCGTGTTCAACTGTTTCAAATTTGCGACAGTATGGGGTAAACGCGTTCTCTCAGTTGAGATGGGAGCCATCAAAATTGAATATTTTCAATAATGAACCTTTGTAATCGACCAAGAAAAAATTTTTTTTTACCCACCTCAAAATTAGTTGGTTTGCATTTCAAGATAAGTAGATTCCAAAAATCACCAGTTGTCATCACTCTCGATCAACCCATAATTATATATATGGAGCTTGATAATAATTATAGACCAATGATCTGCATAGTAGGGCTATCTAATACAGAAATAATAAATCTTTGTATAATAATTTGCAGCGTTTTTGAAATATCGAATTTTTAATATTTTAACCCTCAAATACTCTCTTTAAGGGTGATCGAGAGTGATGACAACTGGCACCCCCTTATTGACACATGGTTTCATACAGTTCTGTTCAGTAGTTTTGGGGAAAAGCTTCGGACGGCGTTTGGTGGATGGCGAATGGTGGACGGACGGATTTTTTTTTTTTCGATTTTTGGAATCTACTTATCTTGAAATGCAAACGTGAAAATGTGACGTGATGAACGGACGTCCGCATTTAAAAACCGAGAGGGGTGATTCTTCTTCAAGTGGCGTGACAGTGGCGGGAAAGAAAGTAACGAAAGTAGCGCAAGTTGCTTAAAGTTCTTCAGGCACTACCGACTATAGCAACACACCTCTCATGTTGCTAATTTTGCTTCTTCTAACTATCCTGAGAATTGAGAAGTACCTACTTGTTGAAAGTTTGGTTATTCACTTACATTGTACAATCAAACTTACATCAAAACATCAGCGAAACATTGTTTTGTGAAGCATTAGCGCAGAGCTAAAACATCCTTCAAGTCTCCTTAATAATACCTATCAGGTTTTAAGAACAGTACAACCACCGTGGTTGAGGCCGGGGGTTTTGTATTTTCTAGTTTATAATTTTATTAAGATCTTAAAATTAAGGATTAGTTTTAAAATTAATTTGAAATACTATGATATTCTGTTGGCTAGTAATCAATATGAGGAGGGTACTGAAAGATGATAACTAGATGATAATGAAAACTTTTAGAAATTCCATTTTTCTCTTACGTTCAAAGCCAGTGGGGTAGGGATTTTTTCTTTCGGGAATTCCATTTTATTAGCATCTGATTGGTTGTATGTGGGAATCGGGTCCATTCTTACGATGTTTTGGTTCAATATTGCAACAATGAACTATTGAAGTAGACTATAGAAATATAATCGCACTGATGGTGGAATGGGCTGAACATCAGTTGATTCGGCTGGATTCCATTTGCGTTTCTTGTAAATTGTGGGCTGGTGTGCCTGTCTGGTTAATTAACAGGAAATGTGCACGTTCAGTGACTAAACGTTAAGTGTGATTGGAAATTAACAGTAAAAGGTGAATGACTAATCTAGGTGGAAAAAGCATCAACGCTTCTCACAGATACCTATATTGCGATAAAGACAAGTATGTTTTAAGGCACCGTAAATGGCAAACTTTCTGGGGTGAGCAGGAGTTAATTTTTCTCACTCAGTTGATCAGAACGGAGTCCGTAGTTTTGTGGTCTTCTGATGTCTCAGACCAAGTCGATTTAAACTTCCTTTAGTGAACTGGAGAGAATTTATTTCATTCGACTGATTAGGCTGGAGCCCATCATTCCATTCGTTTCTTGGTGTTCCAGAGAGATTCTTTATTTAATTTAAACTTTCTAGGTTAAACCAGAGAGAATTCTGCTCATTCACCTGGTTAGGATGAAACCCATGATTTCATTAGTGTTTTGACATTCCAGAGAGACTACCTATCGAATTTCAAATTTTAGGGTGAACAGAAGAGAAGTTAGCTTATTCGGCAAATCGTAGTGTGATCAAATAGAACTAGAAATAACCACCAAGCTCAAAAATATCCCCAGTTACATTCGCTGAATTAATGAAACAAATTATAGTAAGCCAAATCACGTTATTATACCTCAAAGATTGTCCATATTTAATTAATCACTTTACATGCACCTCAGCTTATTTTATTTTTGGACCAGTTTAGGAGGAGCAAGATTTTAACACAAATTGAGATCTTCCTAACGAATGGTGGACTATTTCTGTGGGATAAAAACTAACGGAGTTACATTTCCGTTAGAACAGCTCCGTTTCAAACGGAAATAAGCGTAGTATATTTTTATATCAGACGAAAATGTGGAATTCATTGTCGAAATCGGTAATGTCTTAGTAAGAAAATGTGGGATGTACCCGGAGCTGAGACTTCATGTCAAAAGTTCAACATGATTGTGAATCATGATGATTATGGTGGTTCTGATTAAAATACAACTTCGAGGCATTATTCTGGATGATCATGTAGGTAATACCGAAATAATAAATTTTATTCAATTCATCATTTATTCACATGATTTGATTATTTTAAATTGATTCCAACACTTTTTTTCAGGTAAGTGAAAACCTACTACCCCATTGGTGAGTGCGACAAATTTTACGTCCAATCATAATTCCGAGACTGTGTAGGAAGTTATGCTTAAAAAGTGTATCTTTAAAAATGTTCGTAACTTTTCTGAAACTTTTCGTCATCTGGCATTTAACATAAGTTGTGACAATAGGATCATGATGGTAGATTCATAACATACAAATTGAGATAGGATTTTGGATAACAATTAATTCGCCCTCTAACCCACCAGGGATATTGCTAATTTAGTTAATTTTTGTCAATAATAATTATATATTTCTGCCATACTAAATCCAATTCGTGGAGCTCAATTATGTAGGATGTCCCATAAAGTAGGCAACTTTTAAAAGGTGAACCAAACAGTCAGATTTCATTTCAAATACAATTTTCTTTTATATTTCCAATTTAATGATGGTTCGTACTCAACATGGGGCATAGACAGTGTGTTTACACTTTTGGTTTGGACCTCCAAGGAGTCGATTCTACAATTATTTCCTGATCTAAAGTCCCTCTTAAAGATTTTTTCAAACACTTTTTTTTCGAGTTTTCGATCATTAAAATGGCAATAACTACCCTAATTCTTAGAATAAACGGGAATCTACCCCAAAGTAAAAAAATCGTTAGAAATTAAGAACTACCTACGTATCTTGTAACCCGCAAGACGGCATAGATAATCCCAGGGAATTCTCGCCCGCGTTAATGGAAAAACTTCCTCGAACTGCCAGCTTTTGAACGCCCAAGTCAATTTTACTTTTACTTTGCTAATTGGGGAATAAAAGTATGTTTGTATGTAGAAAAACATGGTTTTTCAAATGAAATCGAGGGTTTTTGTGAAAAAGGCGTCTAAGAAAATACGCGTTTGGGGCCGGTTTTTATGTATGCTTTCTCTCTGAATCGAATAGTAACATACGCATATCTCCCCAACTCCATTATAACAGGTTTTACACTTCAACTCACGAGTTTTTAGTTTATTTGTTATGCTCAACTTTATGTGTTTTTAAGGATAAAACTGGTTAGTTGAGAGTAAATTCGGTTATAAAGGAGTTGGAGGGATCTGCGAGTGTTACCATTAGATTCAGCGTGAGAAAATACGTAAAAACCGGCCCCAAAATCGTATTTTCCTAGGGAATCATTTTTCACGAATCAAACCCTTCATTTCATAGAATAAACCATGTTTTTTTTTTCGACATACAAACACACTGTTCTCCACTGATTAGCAAATTAAAATTAAATTTGACTAGATTGCTCGAAATCTGGTAGTTTTAGGAAGTTTTTCCAGAAACTTGAGCGAGAATTCCCTGGTATTATCCATGACATCTAGTAGGTTTTAGTTTTTCCTTTCTGACAATTTTATCAATTAGGCTAAGATTTCTAAGTGTTTTACCTGCATAATTTAACACGTTAGGTAGCCTATCCAAAAGGAAATTTAACGCTCGTTCCAACGGCATCCTCAGTTTTTTGTTTTCTCCAAAATTTGGGTAGTTATGGACGTTTTTAAAAACACGAAAAAAAATTTAAAATTGAATAACTCAAAACAAAGCGTTTAAAAAAAAATCTCTAAAAACAAATTTCGATCAAAAATTAGTTGCCAAATCGACCTCTAGGAGGTTCTGGACCTACAGTGTAAACACCCTGTATAAGGCCTCCTACACTGAGCCGTCATGTGATAACTCCCTCAACTAAATTACCATTAGGTAATCGCTCGCAGGAGTTCAACTGTTCATTTTTTCAACTGGATGACGCGATCGATTCCATCCTTCAGTTCTTGATTGGAACCTACGTGAATGGTTAGCGTACACTTAAGCGTGACAACATTAGCCCCCTCCCAAAAAAAAGGATCACAGGGATTAAGGTCACAGGGCTATGAAGGCCATTCCGGGTCACCTCGTAGTGAAATGACTCGTCCCAGAAATGTTTCTCTGATTATGGTGACCGTTGCTCGCGTCATATGGCATGTCGCGCGGTCCTGATGAAACCAAACGTTTCGAATATTGATTTTGAATTTGTCTCACTCAAAACAGTCTGCATTATCAAAGAAAAATGTCCGGGACGGGGCATCTCACTACGAGGCACCGAGCAAAGAAATATGCAATGGAATGTTACGAGGTGACCAGGAGAGTCCAGCAAAGCCCTGTGACCTTACCCCCAGTGATTGGGGGAGTCACAAATTAACGCAAATGAACAGCGTAACACGTAAAAATTAAAGAACAAAATCGTATCGTTCGTATCATTACTGAAATCCAGTCAAACGTCTGCAAGCAGGTTTATTGGTAAATAATTTCGCAAGTTCGCACATGCCTGCTCAGTGAAGAAGGCTCTTATACGAGATGTTGTGTACTATAATTGAGTTAGAGGTGTGTATGGCCGTAGATATGTTTAAAATAATTAATTTCTTCCATTAAAATTTGTCTATTCGGTTCACTTTTTAAAAGTTGCGTACTTCATGGTACACCCTATACTAAAGTACTGGGGCGTTACAATATCGTTATGATTTCAGTTTATTGCACCAATGTGCTTACAGGATTCCATCGGAAGTGATTTTGCTTGTCAATCACATCGTGGAGGCTTTATACCATCCAGGTGCCGGCCTTTCCTTCAAAGTACAGTATATGTAGTGATACAAAGTGACACAATCAACCACAACATTTCCTGCCTCTCTCTTTAATTTGACTTGCTCTCAGCTTTAACACCCACCAAAACAATTTATGTTTAAGGCTTTTTGGGGATCAGCAGAGCTCATTTATTATAAATCGTATGGTTAATAAACTTCTATACTGATGGCCCGATAACAAAGCAAAGTGAGTCTTTTTAAACTCTCCAATTATCTTTAACATAAACTCAGCTTGGTATTATGCGTAGGGGAAGGTAGAATTTACCGCCCAGGAGGACTGCGTATTATATTTTCTCCCGAGGACTAGGATATGAAGCAACATCCATCCTTACGGATATTGACAAACTTTGGCAGTAAAACTATTCACTCATCTCCAATCAAGAGTCAAGAGAATGAAGACTACCAAGCAATATTCACCATGAACCCCACCAAAGGCTGTGGAAAGCTGCCTTCACTTTTCCTTTGCAGATTCACACGTGCGACATCTGCCCACAGTGATGACCTTTCCTAGACAAGTACCTCAGAATTAAGTACCCGCTCAAATCCTTCAGAACCATCAGTTTCAAGAGTTAATAATTAAATATCCTGACATCATCACAATGAAATGTGGTTGTTCTGAATAAGCAGAGGACCACTGTGTGCCTTTACTACCTTACCACCGTATATTATATCGATGGCTTCTACGGAAAGGAAATGCTATCAACCTCAATCTACTCACCAGAAACTGACAGTTTACGCAACGATTCTCGTGTCTAACGAGGGATCACCCTTTTGTGTAACAAGTCGTATCAATGCTTCATAAATATACTGAATAGCTTCAAAGCTTGCCGATATATTCAGTAAAGCTGCAAACAGCGTCGAGAGATCAACAAAAAACATTATTGGAGATTTTATTAGTAGATATAAACTAATACTGCATGGCTTCGAATTTTAATAGTAGTTCCCTGTTGAATCTATGCAAAACAGTTGACAATAAATAATTGTCCATTGTTTCACTCACCATAACCACCAACAGCACCTTTAAAAACTACACAAATATTGAGCACGTAGTGTGAACACCAGTGCCATCGCCATTATAATGGTTGTTACTTCATACCCTAAAATTCATTTCTCAGCAATTATTATTCTACAAAAATATACCACTCCATACCTGCAACATCGCTCATCGTTATCATTTTGGAGAGCAACACGGGTCGAACGCTCACTACCACTTGACAACCTAATCTTTTGAAAACATTGTGGATGTGAAATCTGTGATTAAAATAGTTTTATACAACATTCAACTTCTTCCGTTACATTCATGCCAAATTCATGTCGGAAAGATTCAGTAAATCAAAGATCGGGCTCAATGTCGCCAACGGCATCGTGTTTGTGGTAGGCGTTGCTATCATCATCGTGGGGTTTCTTTCGCAGGCGAGAGAATCACAGTTCATGAGCAAGGAACTTAATATTCAGGTCAGTTTTTGCTGGGAAGACAGATTTTCTCACTTTTCCAGCATCTCAAAATGGAGTGTGGAAGATTAAGAAAACGGCCGGAAGTACTTTCTCCAAAATCTTTCAAAACCTGATTCAGGGCCCAAACTGAAATTTTCAAGTCTGTTCGAATTTCAGAAATTTATCTGTGAATGTATTATGCCTGTCTGCCTGCAAGTTTGGTGGAAGCTCCTTCTTATTCATTAGCGATTGTACAGATAATTTAATCAATGAGTGAATGCACGATTCATCCATTAATAATTTATTTGCACAGGCAGCACTGACAATGGATTCTTGCGTTTGTACATGCTCTGATACTTCATTTAATTTGAAAACCAAAAAATTAATCAAAAACCGTTCGGAACCGATAGGATTCATCTACAAAGAAAGTAAACAACAGCTGTTAGTCCGATGATCAGTGGCACAATCTGAATAAAATGTATCACAATTTTTCTCCCGAGAAATTCTACCCAGATGACTGATAAACTCAGTGACCGTAAAATAACACGCAAATACTAATAACTTTTACTTTCAGTGCTAGCGAATTTTCGTAAAAAATGAAACTGTTGCGATGGCTACAAAATTTTCAAAATCAAAATTTTCGGAAGTTCTCATCATTGAAATCCATTTCGATGCATTCTGAAACGAATCCTCAAGTTCACAGTTTTTCATAAATGAATAAATAAATAAATATATATATATAAATATATATATATATATATGGGTGTGTGTGTGCGTGCGCGCGTGCGTGCGCGCGTGTGTGTGTGCGCTCGCGTGCGTGCGTGTGTGAATGCCTATGTGTATGTGTATAATTTCAGACAATAACTCTCCTTAGTATTGAGACGAAAATTCCGTTCATGCGCCGAAAAAAAATCAATCTTGCCAAATAAAAGAATGAGTTCGTTGGCCAGCACTTCTTGAATACCTACCTTTATTAAATTGGTCTAGTTTCAACAAATGTGCTCAAAAAATGAATAAAAATTGCTAAAAATGGATAAATTTGTATTTTTTACGGGAATTTCATTCAAACGAAGTTTATTAACACACAAAATTAAACTGGGAAACGTGCTTGAATTTCTTTGGTATTTGCTTTAAAAAATCGACAAAAACTACAAAATTAGCTGACAATCTAAGATCTTATTTGTATTGCACAATATTTTAAAAAAGAACTGTTTTGCGATAAAACTGGTAGTTAACAATATTAATTTGCACTCAAAGTGCTTACACTTCAAAGCTATGCAACTTAATTTACGAAAATGATCGTTTCATACCATTTTATTCCAAATCCTTTCCATTAACATTTCAGTCATTTGGGCGTGCCCATAGCGTAGGTAAATCCAGACCCCCGCCCCCAGTGTCCCGCTCCTACGACTCGTATGTCGTACGAAAAAATATTCAATTCAATACAATACTTTTCTTATTGTGGAACCAAAGGAAATTATATAGCAATCGTCATTCAAAAATATGAATTACCACCGAAAGATTGGTCACCTTTTGGACTGAACATTAATGATATATAGATGATCGGAACAATATAATAAACTTATATATATTTCTCCTCGGCAGTTGCGAGGTATGGCGCTCACAATCATGGCTTTTGGGTCTGGCGTCGTTGCTGTCAGCATTCTTGGAATGGTCAGCTTGAATTTCGAAATAAAACATCTCACGCTCATATACAAGTAATACTTCCAAACATATCGTAAAGTTTTAAATACAATTATTTAATAATTTTATTATTGAAACGACCAATAAGTATTAGGTATACTTTAACTGCAAAAAACCCTGATCTTTATTAGGATCTTCTTGCTTTTAGTTATCTCAAATCATGTTACTCGCAGAACCTTTGTAATCACTGTTACAATTAACGTCATAGAAAATAATGGATGCCTTCTTCATAATGTGAAAAAAATGAAATTGAAAAATTAAATTGCTCAGAAAAACTGACATCTACAACAACTGTAGTCTACTGATGCGCTACGAAAATTCAAAAGCCCAAAATATATTCAAGATCGAAATTCCAACAATCGTTTGGATTATAACATGTGAAGTCGTACCTAGGGAGTGTTACTGTCGTTGGAAAATGTTAGGATCTTTTTTACCTGATCGGCTTATAGTCACAGATTCTAGTTTTTTTGCTTTCGTTTAGGGACAAACCACACCATACAATTAGTCATAAGAAAGAAAGGCAAATTGCACTAAAAATGGGAGATAAATATGTATTCAGACTACAATAATTTCGGGTACAATAGTGAATAAACCTTTATTTAAAAATGTTTTCTGCGTGATTTATTCGATTGAGTAGACATGATTCCAGGTATTTTGGCTTGTTGAGACACGAAAAGGAATCAATCAATGTTCGCTCGTCTGTGTTGTGTTCCAGCTTGCGCGACAAATACCCCAAAATAAAATGTTATTTCAAAATCCGTGAAAAATACTAACAAAGATGAAGCACGTCTTCCACATGGTAGGGAATGTCTAGAGTTGGTGATTGACCAGGCAGTATCCGAAGTATCTGTGACTCTTTGATCAGGTGGTTAAATTTGATTTGATTCATTACATCATAATTACCCTGACAAACGTCAAGATTATAATCGTTAACGGATAAATGAATTGGTTAAACCAACAATTACTATAGAGGAACTAGGTAAAACAAAAACAATTTCGGATGTCTCCTAACAAAATTTATTTTGAACAAGGACTTCATTCCGGTTGAATAACTTCGCAGTGTAGCGAACTTGGAAGTACATACCCATACATAGGCATACATAGGTATATTACCAAAAAGTTTAGGAATACCGTAAATAGTCGAGTTTAGTGAACTTAAAGTCGAATAATTCATAGGAATACCTCAAATGAAGAAGAGTGAGGTCATGACCGATGAAAATAAGATCGCAAATTGCAAAGCGATACTTTTTGAAGGTATCTTACTCCTTAATAACATAGGTAGGTACATATTCGCAGTTCGCAACCAAATGTAGACAAATTATTTAGTTTAACTGATTTTGTTATGTCGAACCCTAAACCCTATTACAAAGCCCATCCACACATCCATTTGCAAAAAAACGGACGGTAGACCTACGGTTAGCTACTACAGCCAGATCATTTAATAATGATTAATTTTACACATTATTAGTTCATTATGGTTACTTAGCAATATTAGTTTATAACTGAGCGTAATAAATCAGCTTTCCTTGGCACTACAGAGGCTTAGGAATTATGAAATGCTGTGATAAAATGAGAGCATTCCAAAAAGTGGCTAACAATTTTCCTACTATGAAAACTAAGGGAGTTACACTTCCCTAGTAACGCATTGGTTGTACGTGAAAATCAATAGGAAACCCCACCGTGACGTGACGCTCGTGACAGACGAAAACAAATGGAAACGTCCTGTTAATCATTATTAAATCATTATCTTTATATATAATTCCGAACGGTCTTTGAAATTGTGAAGAACTTCGCGGTCCGATTTTAGTGTTAGACTGCTCATTCGAATCAGCGCGGCCCCAAGTTTGTTGCAAATGTGTCGCCGTTCGTCTCTATACCCGCCTTGATCGTGTTCTAGGCGGTCCTTATCAACGAGAGTTGTTTATTGGGCTGTGGTGGTGACAACAGTTGCCACCAGAACTAAGAAACGTAGTGTAGTTACTAACATCTAGGAGAGTTATTTCTGAACGAAGAAATTGAAACTGAAGAACTTAGCGGACTTTATATATAATTCCAAACGGTCTTTATATATAACACCCTCTTATAATCAAATAGATCCTCTTCAGAGCTGCCTATTTAAGAACGTGGACAGCTCCTATTGCAAAGAGCTGGAAATGCAAATAACCTCATCTACGAGAATCACTCAATCCCAAAACGATCTCGACCAGGTAACATAATATTTATACCAGCATCACCGATCTTCCAAACGTCAGCACTGCCAACATTTTAGTGATTTGTGTTGGTCCCGCCGATGTGTGCACAGTGTCGCGCAATGACGAAGAGTTGACACTCTACAAAATCCCGGTTAGGGATAAAACCGGAACCGTCAATCTTATCCAATGGGGGGAAACAATTCAATTTCAACTCACATGACATCGTGGCAGCACACCTCATTACAACCAAAAAATTCGAAAATATATTCGAAGCACAAATTGGACATGACACAACACTCGAAATTAATCCAGACACAGAACAAGCACGAGCTTTCCTGGAGTGGTACCAGACACATCAGGATGAAGGACAGCTGTAGCATCTCCTACACACAACTCAACACCAGTTCGACATCTACGAGCACTACCGATCAAGATACAATCAACGACATAAAGAAGGAGATAGAAGACACGGACGCCCAGATTCACACGCTTACAAAGAAACGAAGAAGACTCGAGATAGAATTACACCATCATCTCACCATGCCCAAATTCTGAATTCCCCGATTCAACTTTTTGTTTAGTCTCAAAGTGGCGACCACCTCAACTGGTGATATTTATTTTATTACATTACATACATTTTGATCGGTATTTCCTCTTTTTTAATAATTTAATAACATCGCCTTAGCTTTCAACAGGTCACATAACGCCGCAAATAGGTAGGACTTATATCGTTACTATAATCTGCTGAGTTCCTGTTAGGTACTACTGTTATACGGACTAGATTAGGGCTTTCCAAGCCCTAACAGGCCTCTAGTTAAATTATGAAACGTTAAGATAAGTATGTGTTCAAATTGGGAGTCGTGTTCGAGTGGGAGGAACCGTAGTTCACAACTACGGTTTCGTAAATAGAAATTGAGCATTGCGGATGCGCGCAAAATACCAACGGTTAGCTGCCCATTCGTTGTACGAATAGATAGAAAAATCCTATTTGCAGCTCAAGGGAAGCCGAATACAGCTCCGAATTCGCGTTACCTTCCATGACGATGACCTATAGCGCTATAATCTTTTTTTTCCTATTTCAAAGTGGCATGACATGCACATGTAATATTTGTGATTTAAAAAAAAAGGTTGTTTTATAGAATTCATCCTCACTTAAATTATGCTGATACCTTATAATAAATTCTAAAGCTTAACCATCAGTCCGATTTCGTTCGAGGTTATTTGGGTGCAAGTTTCAGGATGGCGTCCTACTAATTTTGATGAAATAGGTAATCATTGCACATGCTAAACCAGAAATTAGTTTAGACAAAGCTCTGATACTGATATCTTTTAGTTGATGGAATAGTTAGGATAGGAGAAATCGCCCGTTGTTTCAAGTGTTGATGAATAATCTTCATCTCGACTTGTTTGCAGGATCACCTTGATTCTTTCGGGTTGTCTTCTGATACTGCTGGCTACCTCTGTACTCGTCATGGTAAGAGTTCTTAATGATAGTCTCAGAGAAGAAATGGTCTACATGATGAATAGCACGATGATGCGACATAGAATGGACGAAATAGAAACATCCAATCAGTGTTGTGGAGTGGAAGGGCACATGGATTTGTACGATAACACTAAATATCCGCCGTCCTGTTGCTCGGGTGGCGAACCCTGTGACAAGACGAAGGCTTACACGAAGAGGTGCGACCGAATTTGGAGCAACCCTCGGGACGAGATGCTTCATTACGGTGGAATTGTCATCATCCCCATCGGCATCTACCTTGTAGTACTGGCGATATTGGTATATTTTGTGAGGCAAAAATCAAATAGCAGTCACAAATGGGGTGATGCGATTTACGACAGATACAAGGACCTGGTACCCGCATCGATTCGCTCTAAATATTCCAAGGATTATGGTGAAACAACCACAAACAAGGATATTGTGTCAATCGCAAAATCATGACCGTCTTATTTTGTAAATTAAAGACGCATTACGTATGAGCATATTTATATAAATAAAACATCGACCATTTGTTGACATTTGTTGTACGGAGAGAACGGGGGGGGGGTCAATATTATTTTCAATAATGAACCGTTATAATCGACCAGGAATAATAAAATTTTAAGATCAAGATTTTTTTTAATCAAAGAAAAAAATTAAATTTATTTACAACAATAATAAAATTTAAGAGGGGGGGAGGGGTTTCTTTTGGGACACCCTGCATATATATACACAGTTTGTATACATCAATATTAACAATCCGAAGGCAATATAGACATTGAAAATGGCCAAAATCAACTTTTACATTCCACACTTCACATTGTCGGATTTCAAGAGTTGTCGGGGAACAGCATTCGTGGTGCACATTTTTGGACATATCTCGGCTAAAAAAGGACTGATTTGAATGATCCTTTTCATAATTTAAAGGTTATTAGATATCCAACAACGTTTATGCAGAGTATGCTTTCGATTCTAGCACTTATTTCTTGTAATCTACTAAAACAAAAGTCTTGAAAATGTTGATTTTTAATATTTTTTACTTTTTCATACTGAAATATTAATTTTTCGGCCATTACCTATCATCAGGACCAAAAATGTTGGCAATACAAGTACCTACAATTTAAAAAAAATTTGTTTGAAATCAGACCGATCGTTTGGAAGATACGACGAATTACTGGACAGTGGCTAGCGGCCATTTTGAATGGTCGCCATTTTTAAAATCTACCGTTCTGAGATGGCCATCATCGTTTTCTATGCTCTACATGGTCACAGGAACATGTGGAATAAGTTTCGTCTGGTCCACAAAGTTATACCAAAATGTCGTCTGGCACATGGACTAATTAGCAAAGGTTAGGTATTCTTTCGTTTATTTCCGTTCATTAGATCAAGAAATTTGAGGGAAAAAGCGAAAATTCAACAACAACAAACACACATTTTGGTGCGAGTCATCATACTGATTCCCCAACGTTGATTATTTTACGCAGTTTTCTACCGTTTTTAACTCATTTTTAGTACTTTTAGGGGCATTTACCGATATAATGGATATATGTATTAGATATTGAATTTATCAAAGGAAAAAATAAATCATTCATATAGGTAATTTTGGTCAAATCATTTGAAGTCATAAGGTAATAAAAATTAAAAACAACAGAAACCGCGATTTTTGGGTTGATCTTATATTTTAATAGGTGTAAGTACCTACCTACAACTTTTGTTTGTCGAGTAGCGAGGTCCCTATGGTCATCATCAGTTACAGATAGACAGACTGTGATAAACTGATCCATACATACTTTTTCATTATTCATAAAGATTTGTCAACATTATTGGTCCATATACCTTTGTAGACGAGTTTGAAAAACATCTTTTTTCAGGCCAATTACAAAACGTCTCCTCTTTGTAGGTAACCCTTTTGGGGCGTTGAAGAAGCAAACAACTGTATGCAAAAACAAAAATCAAAGCCGATTAATGAATAATCGAAGCAGCAGGTAATCTGTTGCTGGCACAAAATTTGTCCCACCAGGTTAGGCACTGCTTGGGATGTGTATATCCCAGCTGGGTTTACGCTTACATTCGCAGTTTTGATGGCTATCGAATACAAGCCTGAAATTGTCAAGAGTGGACGGAGCTTTAGATGAGTCGCCAATAATTAGCTTCTCTTGGAGCAGTACGTCAAAGTTACCCTAACTAAAAAATATGATAAGGAGACTGGCGCAAATGTAAAGACTGAGCTTTTTGCTGGGGAGACACTAGCAGAGTCTCAGAAAACTTAATAGTGCTACCACTTCATTCTCCTCCACCTGCCTCCAGTCAAACATTTCTAGTTTATGAAATGCCCAGTGTTGTACAACAATCATAAGGAAATTTTCCTCACAGGTACATACATTGTTCTAAACAAGATAAGGCAAGACAGTGCCGCTTACTTCTGGAATACAGTAGGTAAATATATTACATCATCTTGCAAGAAATTCCTAAATTTGCCATCGCCAACCTAAAAGGTTATTAACAAACATGTCATCAACGGCAACCAAAATTGTATATAGGCAACTATTCACTATTTTCAAACTGTATTCGAAGTAATGTTTTTTGCAATACGAATTAGTCAATTTCCGAAAACCAAAGAGGTTTGAATTTCAAATTGTCTGTCAACAAACATTATAAGCCGAAATCAAGTTCATTTTGATTCAGCTTCATTGAGGTCATGGCAAAAATAGAAGGTGTTATCATATTTACCTATATTAACCTCATCCTAATGGGTTTAGGCGGGCTGATGATCTTCGCCGGGATTTTCTCAGAGACACATCTTCCTAGTCACTTTAGCCAAGAACTGAATCACGAGGTCAGATGGCTGTTTGTCTTTGTCAATTTTGATTTTGCAATTTCGATCAATGCAATTGCATATCAGAATGTTTCTTTTAATTATTATTGTCAACCACAGAATATCACCATCGGCCGACCAATGAATCCTAAGACTGGCCACCCTTCACTTGATTGCACATTCTAAGAGGGAAATCTATGCTTGGAATGTGGATATCACAAGGATGTTCGAATGCGATGAATTATTCCCTTGGAGGAATCCGGTTACTGATATACAGTGGGAGGTAAAGTTCACGAACATAATTTTTCTGTCTTATTTGGCACTCTTAATCAAGGAAAGATATCTACCCCTCAAAATCGATAATTCTCTAACAATTGCCGTCCTAAACAGACTCAACTTGATTATTTTGGTAATAGTGCATTAAAAGGACTTTGCAAATTATTTCGACATTTTCCAGTAGAAAATCGCTGGGAAACGGCAGAATATCGAATGTGTACGACCCGATACATTATTGCATCTTTTGATTATTTATTTTTTATCACCTTCCGGCCCTATAATGCACTAGTACCGTTTTTTCAAATTATACAAATTTCTATTGTTGGCGCTGGTTCGAAACAAATACACGTCATCAATGTGCAAAGAACGTACAAAAAAAAAAAAAAAAAAAAAAGTGACCCCGTGATTCATGACTTCTTTATTCAACTCAAAAGGTTATTATCACCTTGTAGCATCAACGGCAACCTAAATTGTATATAGGTGGTACCTATTCTCTATTTTCAAACTAAATTCGCAGTAATGTTTTCTTAATACGAATTGGAAGAACCAGAGAAGAAATAAGTCTGAATTTCAAATTATCAGTGAACAAACTACATTCTGAGCCGAAAACAAGTGATTTTCGATTCACCTTCATTGAGGTCATGGCCAAGATTATAGGAATTATCTTATTTGTCACTATTAACATCTGGGTAATGGCTCTTGGCGGGGTGATGATCTATTTCGGGATTTTTGCAGAGACACATCTTCCTATTCACATGAGCCAAGAACTTAATGCCCAGGTCAGACTGTTTGTTTTGTTGATCGTCAATATTAATTTTGCGATTTTGATCAATGCAATTTAATATCAGAATATTTCTTTTCATTATGATTGTCAGCCACAGATTCACCAATGAAACTATGTTTGGAATGTTGTGGATAGCGCTTCCACACTATATAGGTTATAGGAACCGTTCACTACAGCCATGTATACAGGTGACGCTCAATGTGGCTAACTTCTGTACTTACTGGTTCCGTTCAGTTACAAACCATCATAAAGACATCTCTAAGGTCTATCAGTTAAGGCTGATGACTGAGGAGGGGACGAATCATGTTCAAACCCGAGAAACTGCTGATTTTGGTTTATTATTTTCAATAATAAGCCTATGTGATCGTATAGCAAAAAATTTTTATAACCCCCCCCCCCCCCCCCCTCAAACTTTGTCATTTTACGTTTCAAAGTGCGTAGAATCCAAATTTTCAATGGCCGTCCGGGCCATAAAAGGCCTTAGAATTGACTTAAAAAATCCGTTGGGGTCTAGCTGGTCCTAACTTCTCGCCAGCTCAATCGGACCACACCCATGGGTGTTATGAGCCAAAAATAGGTGAAAAAGTGTCTAATTCGAGGCTTTGAGTGTTATACTGACGTACGCGCGCACACCTGGAGGGTGGGAGAGGGTGGACAGGAGAGAGAGTGAGAAGGAGGGCGAGGCGGAGGGAGTGAGAGGAAAGGGAGGGCGAGGGATTGTGGGGGTGGCGGAGAGAAGAGATGGAAGGGACGGGAGGGAAAGGGAAGGGAGGGGAGAGGGAAGGGTGGGGTGGGGAGGGAGGGTGAGGGAAGGCGAGAGAGAGCGTGATGAAATTAATTCCAATTAGAAGAGATTGTTTATGAGTATGAAAATACTCATAATTCTATTCTACGCTTCATGATATAAAGCTTTGCTTCCTTCGGGCGTCCCTAGACGGCCCCATTTAGTTTTATTTTTTCCTCAACTTTACTATAAAGCGTACAATTATGGGGTCCTGGAGCTCTAACGCAGTGAACGAGTGAACCAAATATTGGAAGCGCGAAGCCCCGAGTTTCGATAGTGAATATACCAAAAGTGAGGCTAAATAATTACGGTCAGTTTTTTACGTAGAAGGTCTGTATGATACAGAAATCATAAACCTTTCTGTAATAATTTTTACAGCGTTTTGGTCTTTTTTGGGCGGTTAATGTACATTTATACTCCGGCCTTCGCACCAGAGTAGGCCTGTGAATCGGGAGAGGTCAAAGCTTGTTATAGCCATTGAGAAAAGATTATTAGGGACGTCCAAGACTAGACTACTCATTGCGAAAAAGCCGCATTGAGCGAAACCTGTAATACGAGGCTGCAGCAAACGATTCCTCTCCAACAAAAGGTGTTTGAATTCAATGAATAATATACAATTGACCAATCTAGTCTCTAATATACTGTGGGAGGTAAAATTCACTTATCTTTTTGGTCTTACTTTTCTCTTTAAAAAAAATACGTATATACCTACACCTCAAAATCGATAATTCTCCATAAATTATCTTCCTAAACAGGCTCAAGGTCATTATTTTAAATCGAAACACTAATCTATAGCAGATGCTGGTTTTATAATAATTTGATGAATGCCAAAACCCCTGTAGATTTTTCACGCCACTTCTAAAAAAAAGTACGTATATAAATTAGGAAATATTCATGACTTCAGGATGCGTGCCGGTTTTATTTATTAATTTTAGCGAATTTTCGTGAAAAATAAAGCTATTACAACAGCTCGGAAATTTTTAAAACGAAAATTTTTGAAACATTTCCTCATTGAAATCCGTTTTAAGGCATTCTGAAACAATTACTGCAGTTAGCGCTTTTTCATATAGATATATACATATATCTGTGAATGTGTGTTGTGTGTGTCATTTGAGACGATAAATCTCCGTAGTATTAAGATGAAAATCCCGTTCTCGAGTGAGAAAATGATTCTTCCCAAACGAATTCGTTAGCAAACAATTTTTGAGGACATTACATTTGTCAAATTTTAAGATATGTACTAAAATAAATCAATAAAAATGGCTAAAATCTGGAAAAACTCGTTAAATTTAGAATTTTTAACAATGTTTTAGTAAAAAAAATTATCAACGATTAACTAGGGTAACTAGGATATTGAAAAATGTTTGCACCAAGTTATGTCGGAAAAGGTACATAAATTTCAATAATATTTGCTGAAAAATGTATAAAAACTGCAACAAAAAACCTAAAAATCTAAAATGTTATTTGAATCACCGAATTTTATTTTAGTATGAGTTTAATAGCCATAAAATTGGTTTTATCAATGTAGTTCAACTGAAGTTGCTCAAATTTTAATACAATTTAATATATTATAATACTAGTTACCTAATGGATAATTTAAGAAACTTCGCTCATATCATCATGCTGCATAACTGAAACTATTATTTTTGTTATATTTATTTTTTCGATTATATTTTACGCTGTACTTAACAACCTTTGTATTTTGAGCGAAATTCCAAAATTGATTGAAATCTCCAATTCAGTTCATTTTGAAATTTAATATAAACGTCACCATTAGGTAAATGTTGTTACAAAATAGTGAATCATGAAGAACTTTAAATTTTAACACACGAACGAGTCAAATTTCTTCCCATTTTTAAAGTGGCATAATAATCAAAATGCTTAGAAACCATGTCTGCAATAAAAGTAGGGATATTTTAAATAAAAATTGTGATAGTTAGCCATAATCTGGCCGAATTTGGCCTTTCGCCTATTGATAGAGAATTATCGATTTTAACTCTAGAGTGGCATCGTGCTTCCTACTAAAATTACTGGTACTGTAGGGTTCATCCGCACTTTTACCAAAATCACTGAAAATTTTCAGTATTAGGTTTCATTGTGTTTTTCACTGTTCAATGATTTTTAGGGACTAAAAGATTAGGAATGAAAAATCAAACTATTTGAAAAGGCTCTGTATATTTCTTTATCACTGAAAAACTTACGAACAGTGGAAAAAAGTCGGCCAAGTTGGGTGGGCAGTATAGCTTCCTCACATATTGTAACATGGACGCATAGAATTAGTTTTGAAGAACAAAGTACAAGTCGAAATAATTGATGAGTCGATGTTATAAAATGGGCACACTACTATTATTCCAACGGCAATGCAATTTATAGGGCAACTTTAGGAGCTAAACCGCACCGTCCTTGAAAATGTCGTAAAAATCAGTCCAATAGTCTCGGAGTTTTGACTGTATGCATCAATTTTAGTTTTGCACATGAGCTATAGCTATTGTTGTACCGATCACGATATAATTCATAGGGAAGTTTTTGTGGAATATATAAACATCTACTCCCCGAGCTTGTACGAAATCGGACCAATAAATGATAAAGAAATCGACATTATAATAAATTAACGTTTGCGCTTGCACACAGATTGCTATTTATGTGACAGCAATTAAAGTTATAGGGGACCGTCTAGAAGCTATCCCGCACAATCCCAGAAAATGTAATCAAAATCATTCCATTAAACTGGGGGTTTTGCTTGTGTCAATCGCTATTATTATCGCTCATGAACAATGGTTTTTAATCACATACCATGTATAGGGAATTTTTCTAAAACATATACCCAATTACCTACTGGGTTTGAACGAAATCCGACCGACAGATGATGAGAAATCAACGTAACGAAAAACTAACGTTTGCGCATGCGCACAGGCTACCGTTAATTAGAGGGCATTGAAAATTGCATGACAGGGACCGTCTAGGAGCTAACCCGCACAACCCTGAAAATTATTTTACTTTGAGGCCGTTTCGTCATCCTGCAAATGAAATTCAAGAGCCGTTTTACTGCTCAGATACCCATCATATGGCACTTTTCTGGAAAGCTCTCGTTGAGATGTTTCTATTGAGCAAATATAAATTAACCACAAAAATTTCTCATTGTATTTATATGAGAAAAATATGTTGGGAAACGTGGTTTTTCCAAGAATAACATATTAAGAACCGTTATAGGTATAGTAACAAGGGGTTTATTAGGAATCAGGCCAAAATTTCCTATAAGTAGGTCAGAAAATAATTTTGTTCACCAAGAATCACCTTTCAGCGACAGTTCGTGCGATATCACCCTAGAGTCATTATGAAACGTTACCTACATCTAATTCTGACGCGTGGCTGACTGCAAAAATGAGATGGCACGGTTTACGAGACTGTGGTGTTTGTACAAGGAAGGTTTGAGAGATGTGGAAGAATAGGTGCTCAAAATAAGATCATCTAAGATTCCACGATGCCATTCCGGGGTTAAGGTGTATGTATTTAAATTTTGTTTAGAGTGGAAAATAAGCCCAGGACAATGGGGAACATGTTTCATCTCCCACCATCTTCGTGATCTCCACAAATACCACAAATTGAGCGTAATTATGACACGCAGTTTTCTTGTTCGATAAATTCTTTATTTCATGAAAAAGTTAGTGGGGGGTAGGGGACAAATAGGCAACCCTTTACATATTAGTACTTTTTAGAACAATTTGAGGGAGCCTAAAGTTTATTTTATTCAGGCTCCACCCTGGTTTGAAGAACAATGGTATCATAAATTTATTACTCCCATCATTATTACTGCGAAGTGACGAGTGGCTGACATACATTTAGGTCCGCTGTTATATCACTTAAAAATCAATTACACAACTTTACACAATTTAGGGGTTGTCTTGCATCCGGCTGGAGCTAGTTTGTTTCTTATGATATTTGATGAGCTGAATCCGTATACGAGATCCGTTTTTTCGTTTAGATCGTTTTTCCATTACATTGCTTGTTTTCACTTTTTTATGCACAAACTTTTCAGGATTTTTCATAGAACACACTTTCAGATGAAATGCCTTCCAAAGGTGCCTAACTTACCTAAATTTTTCCGCTGCCTCCGACTTTTTTTTTTTTTTTAACTTGTGAAAAGTGTGGGAAATTTCAGTTTTTTTTGTCTTTTTTTATGCTCATTTCATGAGCTGAAAGTAGAAAATTAGGTCTGGAAAAAATTTTTTGCATCTGCATCTCGTAGAAGACATTCCTCCGCAACGAATGAGGCCAACCGCGCGTTTCTAGATCTGAAAATAACGGTGGTGCAATTCATTTCGTCAGACATTACAGAATCACCACCCTCGACGAAACTGGGTTCAACTATCAGCTCATCCTGTCTATTTTACTTTGGAGATCAATGCACGCTATGTATGCTCAGACCAACCAAATATATATCTATCGAGCTATTTTGTAGGCTGCTCAAGTCGGTTGGGTGAATAGGATAACAATTATAGTGAGCTCTGTGTTTTCTGAGTTTCGTTTACGTAGGTATGAGGTAGCCATTCTCTGCCTATAGGCTCAAAATAGCTATTTTTGATCTTTGTATCCGCTGTTTTCATGCTATCTGTCGCCGCAAGTTGGAAGCGGTGCAATAGGAAAATTGAGGTGATATTCGGAATCAACGGAAAAATTTACAGAAGTTAGACACCTTTGAAATGCCTTTAATCTGAAATTTTGTTCAATTAAAAATCCAGAAAAGTTTGTGCAGTTGTTTGAAAACAAGCTATATCATGGAAAAACGAGCTAAACGAAAAAACTGACCTCGGATTAGGACACAGCGTACTTACAGCGGTACCTTACGTACCGTAAGAAACCGACAAGCTTCAGCCGGATGCAAGGCCACCCCTGAATTTTGTAAAGTAGTGTTATTATCATTATTTTTATTCAAATTTTTAGAGCGTTCAGGTAAATACAAAATCTAATTTTCGTGAGCCTTAATGAATTTGTAATTTTCTTTCCAACAGATCGATAAGATGTCGAATACGGTCATTGCTGTTGGAGTTGTCATAATTCTCGTCAGTCTCTATGGCCTGATAAGCGTAATACTGAACCATCACTTTCTCATAATGATCTACGAGTAATACATTAAGTATATTATCAATTAATTATAATTTAATTACTATTGAATAAGATGATGTCCTAATCAATAGACAACCTAGCGAAGTGTTTTGTCGAGTGTTAGTATAAGGGAGGCTTGACAAATGTTATTTTTGTCTGTACCTAAAAAAAAAGGCCTTGTGCAGACGGGAGACTTCCGATTGACTCCCGTGTACGGTTGGCCCCTTGGACACCAAGAGGGGGTGATACGATTGACCCCCGTACCCACAATCAAACTTTCCTTTCCACTTAGACAGACTATCTGCACCTTAGGGCAGTCTACCTGCAACCTCTGGTCCTACCCACATTGTAAAATAAATAATAAGAAAAAAGTCCAGTCATGCAGCATGACCCCATGAGCGAATTTTTGAAGAAATCATCGACATTTCAGTCGCTATTGATCGTGTAGAGAAATTTTAGTTTATGATTTATACAGGGATACTTCCATAAGAGTAGTTCAATCTGAATTTGAACAATGTTTCATGCAAATATTACCGATTTTTACAACTAGCGAACGGCATTAGGTATTTCGATTTTTGACTGATTTTTCAACTTTGAAATTTTTGAAAACTTGATACATATTCTTATAGGAAATTTTACGCTGATTCCGAATATACTACATGTTAGTATGCTGAAAAAATTATTTCGCACAACAATCGCAAAAACCAGGCTATTTTGAAATTTTTTACTACATTTTTGAAAATTTCAACCCGAAGATGTAATCCGATCATGCTGGCCAACGAACTTGAACTTTCGTTTTGTCCCCTTAATATTTTAAAATTTGTTTGAAGTTTCTAGCACAATTCTACGGACAGTTATCGTCTGGAATGACACATACATATATACATACATACATACATACATACATTTAAAAAATTCAGAATGATTCAGAATAGCCTGAAACGGATTTCTGCATAAAATTTTTTCAAAAAATCACATTCTACAAATTTTGAGGCGAGAGCAATAGCTTAATTTTCTTCAAAAATTCGCTAACAGTAAACAACAAATGTCAACAAGGTCAGTCAGTAAAACAAAAGGGGGGGCTTCTCGGTGTGGGGCCTCGGGTTAGTGCCTACAAGTCCATTAATTTTGTTTGAATTCTTCTTTTTAGCGAAGTTTCGTAGAAAATTAAGCTCTTACAATGGCTCGAAAAATTTCAAAATCAAAATTTTCGATAATTTTCTCCATTCTGAAACGAATCCTAGAGTGTGTGTGTGTTCTTTCAGAGGATAACTCTCCTTAGGATTGAGATAAAAATTCCGTTCTTGCGCAAGAAAATCAAGCTTTCCGAACGAAAGGACGGTTCGATCGTAGCATATTTTGGGCACATAAAATTGGTCAAATTTCAAAAAGTGCTGAAAAAATCACCAAAAGTAGCAAAAAACGGCTGAAAATCTTTAAATTTATTTATTTATTTTTTAGCAGAATATTGCTTATTATTATATATTAAGTATAAGCAATAATATTGTTCATAAGTTTATTAACTATAAAATAGAACATTAACAACTTCATGAGCAAAATTATGCAGAAAAATGTTCTTAAATTTCATTAAAATGTGCTAAAAAGTTTTTAAAACTCCAAGAAAGTCCAAAATTCAAAATCTCTTTTTGAATCGCAGAATAATATCTTGAACGAGTCTTTTGCCATAGAATTGGTAGCTATCAATTTCTTTTCCCTCAAAGTCCTTAATTTTCAAAACAAAGTAACATAATCTAGTACGATAATTTACGAAAATTCGCTCATACGATCCGGCTGCATGACTGGAACTTTTTTAGTAGTTGTTGTAGGTAATTATGAATTTAATAGGTGGGTAGTTAGTAATTAATTCATTATAATTATGTATTATTATATTTCCTTTTTGCCCTTTTCGAAGAGACTGATGAACTACGAGCAGCGGTGATCATTACAGTGGAACCTGGATAATTCGAACTTCTTTAATTCGAAATCTTCTTTAATTCAAATATTTCTCTTGGTCCGTAGCATTTTGTATCTAAACAATGCTAAAAAATCGTGGATAATTCTAATTTTATTCTGGATAATTCGAATTTTCGGCGTGCTAATTAAGGTATACATTTTAAGCTGCGACTCAAAATAATTGTAATTTATCGGGAAATACGTTTTAGTAACTATATTCGGCAAAAGGTTTGCGTTAGACCAAATACATGCAAGTCAGTGCCATCGTACAGTCTGATAACTCCCCTTCCCCTCTCGCCAACATACCGGCAGAGGAAGTAGCGGTGCCGAGTGCAGCTGACGCCATGAATCACGTACAAGAACTAAGACGTTTTTAGCGAATTTTTGAAGAAAATTAAGCTATTGCTCTCGCCTCAAAATTTGTAGAATGTGAATTTTTGAGAAAATTTTATGCAGAAATCCGTTTCAGGCTATTATGAATCATATTCTGGAAAGCGTTAGGACAGTTTTCATCCCAAAAAAATGTATTTCGTCGGTGGTCTTCCGCCACTTATGCCTATGTCATAGGTGACGTCCAGAGAGCATTTCGGCCAGCGGATGGCACAGCGGAGAACCTAACAGTTCTCCAAACTGTCATGCAACTCCATCTTGCCGCTCTGGACGTCGCTGTATTTGACACCGTTAGCCATTTTGCCCTGACCGATTGTCTTCGTGGTGTACAGGCCTGTACCACGAAGGCCTGACAGTACGCGAGGCACGAGGTGAGATGTCGGGGGAGTCATCGGGCGCGGGATACGCCAGGGGGATCCTCTGTCGCCACTCCTCATAACCTGGTCGTGGACAGACGGTAAGCTGCCAGCTGAAAAGGGTTCGATCTCGCCCCTGGGGTGCGAGTAGGTGCACTGGCTTTTGCCGATGATGTGATCCTACTCGCCGAACCCGTGAGGGCTTGCAGATTGCCCTCAATGCCTTTGCTGAGCAGCTAGCTAGGTGTGGTTTGGTTTAACCCAGATAAGTGTGGGTCAGTCTCCTTGGTCCCGTCGGGTCGCCAGCATCAGGTGAAGGTGGTTGAGGAGTGTTTTTCATTCACCCATCCCCACCCGATCCGTGCTGGAGGTTTGGCGGTACCTTGGAGTTATATGGGTGTGGCCACCATTGCCGCAAGCCGTGTGGACCTTGGTGGAGCACTAGCTCGAACCAAGGCTCCATTGAAGCCACAGCAGCTGCGCCTCCTTCGCACGTCTTACTGCCAAAGCTAACCTATGGGCTAGTCTTTGGTAGGCTTACTGCGGGGAGGCTGCTAGAGTTAGATCGCGAAGTTCGCTCTGCTGTGCGCTCTTCTAGGCTTTCCACCTGGTGTCCCAAGTGCCTATTCCACGCACCGGTCAAGGCCGTCGGTATTGTCTCTCTCTCAGCCAGCATCCCACAATACGCCGCCAGCGCTTGCTCGCCCTTAGGGGCTCGAAGGTCGCCCGCACTGCTGCTGATGGACTTTGTCAGGCAGCAGTTGTTGTGGTGCGACCGAGCAACACCAACTGCTCCAAAAAATCTGAGTTCGCTGCTGTACTGCATGATTCATTAGATGGTTAAGAACTCCGACAGTGCTCTGAATCCCCCATTTCTTCCCAGTGGGTGGAATGGGCTTCAGAGGGCATTGGGGCCCGCGACTACTGCCGTTTTCATGCCGTCCGAGTGGCTACACTAGCCACCTCGGTGAGGTGTTCACGGAGTAGTCGTGGGACAGTAGACACCCTTTGGTGCCTGTCGGGGTAAAAATGAGAATCTATATCATGTGGTGCAGCATGTCCTCGTACTCACGGTGGCCGCATACTCCGTCACATGCGGTCGCCAAGCAGATAAGGCGCTTTGTCATCTAGCGGTTGGGATCTGAGCGAGAGAGGCTATATCATATGCCGAGTGACCGGGGCAAGAAGCCGGAATCGTTGCCGTAGCCCAATGGGTGCCATAATCCTGGATGTCCAGGTTGTCAGTGGCAGCATGGACATTGAGCAGACGGGCTAAAATAAATAAGTATGACTTTTAGCGCAAGCGATTTTTGAAGAGTGGCGAAATAACATAAGCTATTGCTCATGGCGCGGGGTGTGGTCGGGAAAAGCGCCACGGAGTTACTGTTGGGCATCTCGGCGGGAGTACTCCGTGGTATCAATTTTTGACTTGAACTGGTGGTCGTTTTATAGCAGCAAATCCTTTTCAGGCTATTCCTGAACTTCATATTCTGAAGTTTAAACCTGGGCGTCCTCCCCATTTTTTAATGTTTTTGTATTTTTCAATGTATGTGTGCCCCCTCCGCCTTTATGTATGTATGTAAAAATGTATGTATGTATATATGTATGTGTCATTCCAGACGATAACTGTCCGTAGAATTGTGCTTGAAACTTCAAACAAATTTTAAAATGTTAAGGACACAAAACGAAAGTTCAAGTTCGTTTGCCAGCATGATCGGATTACATCTTCGGGTTGAAATTTTCAAAAATGTAGTCAAAAATTTCAAAAAAGCCTGTTTTTTGCGATTTGTTGTGCGAAATAATTTTTTCAGTATACTAACATGTGGTATATTCGGAATCAGCGTGAAAATTCCTAGAAGAATATGTATCAAGTTTTTAAAAATTTCAAAGTTGAAAAAATCAGTCAAGAGTCGAAATAATGCCGTTCGCTAGTTGTAAAAATCGGTAATATTTGCATGAAACATCTTCAAAAATTCGCTCATAGGGTCATGCTGCATGACTGGACTTTTTGAAAGCCGAATTAATTAAGTGATTCATACTTCAACTCTTTGAATGCGTTGGAATCTTTTATAATGACCTAGGGACTTAACTCAAGGAAACAGGCCAAAATATCATCCTTTTTTGAAAAACAATAGATTGTTTCTTATGGTTGCAGTTAAATACAGTACCATTCCAGGTGTCTTTATATTTATTGTTCAATATTCTGCCGTTCAATACAGTATTCAATGATACTGTATGTACTTTACTTCGTACTGTAGTTTGTTAAAATATAATTTATTATAATTTATTAAAAACTTCTTTAATTCGATTTTTTGGTTAATTCGAAGTTTTTGACTGGTCCCTTGAGGTTCGAATTATCCAAGTTTCACTGTATTATCATTTCGTTCGTGCGGGGTCAACGGTGATCCACCGCGCGCTGGCAGTGGTGGTAGCTCGCGTAAGCTTATATATCAGGGTGCTTTTATGCACAACAAGATCAAGGGATCTTGTTTCTTACCTTTTTCCAATCTTTCCACGGAAAATTATGCCATGTGAATCCCTTTCCACAAGGTTTCAGCGGACGGCTAACGCTGCAAGTAGACATTGATCCTCCCTTTAGCGTGTTGAAGTAATCTAATCCATTATCAGTGTAATTCCTAAACGATACTACTCAAATTATATTTTTTCATAAACTGTATCTACCTTAGCTTAAACTTCTATTATAATTGCATCATGATGTGACGGGAATTAAATCCCGTAATATAATAACCTTCCGCTAGGCGCAATGCAGATCCTAACACGATCGAGCGCAACTCATCTGACAGATTAAAAATGCAATTTTAGAATGGTCGTAGAGAAAAACTCATCAAACTGAACATTTCACTTATATTTGCATATATTTTTGCTTTCATAAAACATTTTATTATATTAATGACATTTTCAATCACAAAATTCAGCCGGAGCTTGTCAGTTTCTTATGTTATTTGATGTGCTGAATCCGACGTCCGTTTTTCACGTTAAGCTTGTTTTTCCATGATGTACGTAGCTTGTTTTCACTTTTTTTGCATCTTCACCTTGTACATGTTTCATTGTATAAGCCAATGCATTCATAAATAAAAGAAACGTAAACAAAAGTATTTGAAGTTCATGATCATGAGTCACAAATACTTACACGATCGGGAACAATTCATCTGACGGATTAATGGGCCTTTTTGGACACATGATGAAGTTCTAAAGAAAATCTGAAAGCACCCTTCGGTGAGTGGAAGTGAGATAGAAGGGTAGAAAGGAGTCCGCCCTCCTACCACCCATACGCGCTGATTAGTGCTAGAAAGTTCCAGTCATGCAGCATGATCGTATGAGCGAATTTTCGTAAATTGTCGTACTATATATGTTAAGTTGTTTCGAAAATGTAGGGATTTAAGTAAATGAGGTATAAAACTCAAATGATATGTTGTGTAAATGTTGGGTATATAAATTGTTGTATATTGATTTGTTATGTATATGAATGTAGTACCATTTGATTTACATTTTCCAATGGTAAACCAAAACATCCATTTCTTACATAGCTCCTTTAGTTTCATAATGGATGGCAATGGGTCACAGGAGTTAGTTACTGTACATATGATTTGTGTTATCATCCATTTTATGATTTCCTACCACCACTATTCAAGACATGACAGAGTTCACATGTGATTGTTGTGACAAAACTCGGTAAAAATTGACCATTTTGCATCGCTAAATCAATTTTAATTATTCTGGACGTCTTAGACGCTAACGTTTACGATATTCACATAATGATTTTCGGCCTCCCATCACTTAGCAACGCTCAAGCTGAAATTTACTGTCTGCAAAATAAATGTTAACTATTAATTTTATTGCTCAAATTCGTCATATTGTACATTTTTTGAAATTTGACCAATTTAATGTGCTCAAAAAGTGTTTTCCAACGAACTCATCCTTTCTTTTAAAATGCTTGAATTATTGGCGAAAGAACGAAGTTTTTATCTCAATTCTATCGAGATTTATCGTCTGGAATGACACACACACACACACACATATATATATATATATATATATATATATATATATATATATATATATACATATATATATATATATATATATATATATATATATACATATGAAAAAGCGTTAAAATCCAGGAATCATTTCAGAATGCCTCAAAACAGACTTCGATGAAGAAAATTTTTGAAAATTTTTATTTTAAAATTTTTGGAGCCATTGCAATAGCTTTATTTTCTAAGAAAATTCGCTAAAAATGCGTGACTTCATCCCACAGATTAGTTGCGCCCGTCGGAGGGTTAATCAATAAAAATCTATATAATGGTCGATAAGTTCATTGCCTTAACCTTTCGGCGGGCGAAATGCAAATCGTGACACGATCAGGCGCAATTAATCTGACTGATACTGTAATTTTTGTATGAGCATATTGAAAAATGCATAAAATCCAACTTTTCTCTAGTAGGTGTATATACACACACTACCACATGTATTTGTGGTTTTAGATAACTCTTCCATAGCATATTTCGACAATAAAAATTAAAAATACAACAAATTTTTCCGAAAATTCTGACAGGTTATTCGCTCTGGTACTGATCAGGCACAATTCATCTCGCAGATTATATAGTACAATAAGGGTTAATTCCATTGAACTAGGAGCTTGAACTTGGTATTTTAATATGAAATGAGAGATAAAGAGAGGTATATTAATATTGGATGACAGACAAAGAGAAATATCGAAAAACCTTTTGAACTTATTAAAGTAAAAAATACTATCATGATCGCGTGCAATGTATCTGAGGGATTAACGCACCCCTTACAGTGATCAGGGAAGTGGTGGGGAAAAAGCCGAGGCACATTTTGGTAAGTGATGTGAAATGGGGAAGTTACTTTAGGCTCCATCCACCTACCCCTCGATCCACCACCAATGGCTCAAAAAAACATGTTAGTATGTCAGATTAATTGCGATTAGTAATAATCGTTAGTAATAATAGATTAATTGAAGATAAATTAAAAGCATGTAGTATGTCACAGATTAATTGAACCATTCGGAAGATTTATCTAATTTCTGCATTGCGATCGGACTTGTCAATTTGATAATTTCGTTGTTTTCACAGAGTTTTTTTGATCCTCACTGCCCTCATTCTCTTCGTACTCGGAGTCGCCGCGCTTGTCCTGATAACCGTCCTCAGTCTAGTGCTAAAAGCGGAAATGATAGACATGATGAAAGAAGCCATCCCGAGGGACAGAATGGACCAGATCGAATCCACGAACAAATGTTGCGGCGTTGCAGCTCATATGAACCTGTACGAACACCAACCGCTATACCCGCAATCTTGCTGCGTCGTTGCCGGTAAAGGAGGTTGCACTTTTTCCCACATTTATAAACTAAGGTGCGACGAAATTTGGACCAACGATCGCGACAAGATCATATGGTACTCTGGTTTCTTGATACTCGGTTTGGCGATGGTGTGTATAATAATGGTGGCTTTGGCGCACTGGGCGGAAAGGGAAGAAGATGAAAATAAAGAAAGATACTATACTAGATACATGTACCGTCTCTCTGTTTTCGATTGTGACTATTCCTAGAAAATACACTGATAGTTTAGCATTACAATCTGGACACTGCGAGGTACAGGGGACTCCCCACTAATTTCACCCACATTTTCCAATAACTAGAGACAATCGGTTTGCTTCAAAAAATCTCTCTATCTCACATACTCTTGATTTTTGATCTTGATTTTGATCTTAAATATACTCTTGATTTTTGAATATTAAAGCCCTCAGGGTCTACCCTTTAAGATGCAATACGAACTAAATCACTTGCAACGAAGTTGTGGAAACCCATTTAAAAACGGTAGTTAGTGAAAAACGTTGTCTATTTCCACGGAAAAAAAAAAAAAAAGAGTTACACTGATAAATCGATTTCGACGGTTAGGCCACCATCATTAACAAACAATAACTGAAGAAGAGCACAGAAAGACAACTAAATTCTTTTCACGAAAAAATCAATAAATTAGATCCCTTTATCAAATTTACCCTCGTATTCGGCGGAAATAAACTCAATTTTTCAGATCTATCCATCTCTTTGGTAAACGAAAAGCATGATTTTTAAATTTATAGAAAAGATACATATAGCGATATAACTATCCAAAGTACTTCAAATCACCCTTTAGTCCATAAGCATGCAGCCTTCCATAGTATGATTAACCGAGTACTGTCTATTCCAATGAGTGAACGAAATTTATCAAAAGCATAGCGGCTAGTAACGGATATGGAGGAGATCTCGATGATACCATATGGGATAATGTTCTTAGGAAAAAGAGTAAGGAAAAAGTTTACAATCTGGCCAGGGAAGATGTAAATTTAGAAGAAAAGCAATGGATAAGTATTCCTTATTATGGGAAAATTTCGGATAAAATCGGCAAAATTCTATCATCGAGAGGTTACAAAGTAGGTTTGAACTAAAAATAGTCTTAAAGCATTACTAGGATCCGTTAAGGACAAAATCAATGTTCAGGATAAAAGTGGGGTTTATAAACTAAAATGTTCTTGTGGCTACGAATATTGCGGTTAAACTGGTAGGAAATTCAGGGAAATAATAGACGAGCATCCGGAGGATTTCAGGGAAAATAAGGGTAAGTCTACATTTGTGAAACCTCTTAAGGAATCCAATCATAGTTACAATTTTGATTTGACAGATAGACAGTTTGTAGAATTTCTTCATTTTTGTCCGAAGGGAGGTATGTTGAATGTACTTGAAAAATTCGAAATTATCAAAAGTGACAGATCTGGAAAATGTTTAAATGAGGATATACCTCAATATATTTCACCACTAATAGGTCCATTTTTATAAAGCTTGGAATTATCCCTTCACAATGTTGAAACAATATTTAGTTATTTCCCTTTCACTTCATCTAATTAGCTATAATCCCCCGTCACCTTGTTTGCACTTCATTGGTTGTACCTCCTGCCCCTTTCCTTTCTCTTGACCAATGGGATTCAATCTCCCTTCACCTGTTACTATAAATGCCGTGTCCATTCTAATGTATCTTCAGTTATTGTTTGTTACTGATGATGGCCTAACCGTCGAAATCGATTTAACAGTGTAACTCTTTTTTTTTCGTGGAAATAGACAACGTTTTTCACTAACTACCGTCTTTAAGATGCGGTGACAATGCAACTGTAGTTGATTTGACCGGCCTTGAGTCACCGGACTGAAGACCTAAAGGGGATGTGACACTGCCTCTCGAGTTGACTAACCAGAGGGTTCCCGTCATTGGTGCCCCCATCGGTCCAGTTTAATTACTAGGTGCAACAAAAAAATGTCATCCGACGCGAAGATTTTCATCGATTTGGATCTAGAATCCGTTAATAATGATGAAATGAAAATTATATATGTATTTTAGCATGTAAAAAAAGTCCAGTGAAGTCCCCATGAGTGAATTTTTGAAGAAATCTTCAATCTTCAAATCTTCGACATTTCAGTCGCTATTGATCGTGTAGAGAAATTTTAGTTTATGATTTTGATAGACAAACATGGAATCAAATTATTAAAAATAATTAGGAGGTACTCATACTTCATAATTTCATGGCTGATATTTTCTAAGCCACAATCAGTGCTAAAGCTACATCAAGTCCTAAAACAGTTGAGCGTAAAACATTAAAGAGAGCGACAGAGAGAATCGGAGGACGGAATAACTCATCAGTTGTGATTACTTTTTTATTCATTTATTTATTTATTTTATTTTATTTTTTTTTTTTTATTTTTTTTTTTTTTTTTTTTTTTTTTAACTAGCACTCACTACCTACGTTTTAAACAGCGAAGTTCTAGGATTGGTTATACGTGGATACTTCCATAAGAGTAGTTCAATCTGAATTTGGACAACGTTTCATGCAAATATTACCAATTCTTACAACTAGCGAACGGCATTATTTCGATTTTTGACTGATTTTTCAACTTTGAAATTTTTGAAAACTTGATACATATTCTTATAGGAAATTTTACGATGATTCCGAATATACCACAAGTTAGTATGCTGAAAATATGATTTCGCACAACAAATCGCAAAAATTATTATTACTAGGTAGTTGAGAGATCTGCAAGAGTTTCCATTCGATCCAGTGAGAAAACATACATAGAAACCGACCCCATACTCGTTGGTTCATGGAGGGTCATCTTTCGAGAAAACCAACAATTTCATTGAAAAACCCACATTTTTTAACATTAAAACATTATTTTCTCCCCTAAATAACAAAATAAAAGTAAAATTGATAATACCGTTGGAAAGCATATTAGATGAAGCAGTTTTCATGAGATTTGCCAATTTCCAGGATTCTTATTAAAAGAGTAGTAAAGTTTTAAAGATTTTCAGAAATACTGTTTTTTCAAAATCGTCAACGTTTGAGCTGATGTGAGGGTCTTCGGATGGTACTTTGTAAGAACCAAAGTATACTATTAATATAAGAAATTTAATGCTGATACCGAAAATGAGGTTTAAAGTTAAAATTAAATGAGGCAAAGCGGAGAAATCCGAGTTTAAAATGAAAAAACAATTTTTTTTTTTTTTTTTTTGCATCTGCGAGGGAATCACCCTGTATATTATAACTAGGGGCCACCCCCTAAAGGTTGTGCCTACCAACCCCTGCCATGGCACCCTGACGGGCCGAGCAGATTTCGCCTGACGAGCGGGTGCAAGGTCAACACATTTCCAATAAATAACCATTCAACAGCTCTTCACATAGGTTTCTAATCCACTTGTAATCTTCGAATTTCACGTTTATGGGATATAGATAATAAATTAACAAACAATAGGTAATTTAAACATTCCTGCCACTATTTCGTCGTTTGGAATTGGGTACGTACTTACAGACTCTTTTCTTGGGTTCCACTTCCGCACCTTGGAAGTAGGAGGCGGGTGGAGAAAATTCTGTTCCCATTTTAATATGAAATTGATATTTCCTCGGGCTTACGTGCGTTTTTCGTGGTTGTTGACGGTTTTTACGTGTTCAGCGGTAGTTTTTTCATAGAAGTTCAGCTAGAAATAAAACAGCTCGGGAGAGCCTTCGCAGAATTGAAATATTAACATTGAAATGACACATTTTTAATCGAATTTTTCACTGTTTATCGTATTTTCTCGGAATATGATGCGGTTTTCGACAATTTTGATGGTTGGAATGTGTTCAGCACTTGTTTTTCTATAGGATTCCACTTTAAAACGTGGATGGTCTCGCAAAAAAATTGTCCACAAATTAATTGTGTAGTTGGACGAAGGTCGCAAAAATCCCTCTCTTCGAACGAAAAAAACCACTTTTTTTTTTCTTTTTTTTTTAACACAATTTTGCAATTCAAACGAGTATGATTTGAAATTTTGGAAAACTAAGATTTTTCTGTTGGTCAGGAGACTCAGGGCTTGACTTTGAGTAAAAATATGTTAGGGCGTCCCTCCCCTCAAACGAAAAAAAAAAAAAAAAAACACGTTTTTTGACACACTTTCGAAATTTAAACAAATATGGTTTGCAATTTTGGTAAGCTGAGATTTTCCTGTTGGTCAGGAGATCCAGGGCTTGAATTTAAGTACCAATAAGTTAGGGTTCTGTTAAAGCAAAATTGGCAATTTTTTTATACTCATTCTCGTTGTGTAGTTTCATTATATTATAGAATTCGTCCAGCTGGATGTTATCCCAGTAAGCTCACACAGAAGACTGGTTAATCTTTGATGATGTGATGGATATTACACCGCCTGCAGGTTGCTCTGCTGCGGAAATGGTCTCCTCATGTAGTTTCATCACCAGGGGCAACGTGTTTTGATCGAGATGACAATATTCATGTAATCTACTCCACTTGTTTGTGATCAAAAGGATTCAGGAATTCCAACAAAAGAAAAAAAGGACTGAGCAATACAAACAAAAACAAAAGGCATGGTACCTACATAAACCATTTTTGTGTTAGTAATTAGTATTACTTTTATCAATGAATTGTTTTATGAGAATCAAAATTCATTTAGTAAATACTAATAATAATAACAGAATAACATATAAGTTGCAACAACATGTACTGTATACGGGATTTAATCATTTATGTTCCAACAATCTGCGCAGATGCGTAGTAGGCCTATCTAATCCAGATATTATAACAAACCTTTGTGAAACCATTTGGAGCGTTATACTTTCATCTTATAGGTACGTCTAAATATAGTCCAGAATATTCCCAGAAAATCAATGATAATTATTACACAATGGTTAATTATTTCTGGGTGAGGATATTCCTTTTATGCAGATCACTGGTCTCCAGAAAATCAGTAAGCTATATCTAAAGGCCGTATCACACTTCCATTCTCCTCCAAATCAGGTTTCATGAATATTTCGAGGAAACTCGATCCCAATTCTTCGTCAGAGGATACTCTGGTCATCCACACCTGCACAGAAACACCGTGTACCTGCCCAACTATCAAAAAAGTGGATCACCTAGTGTACCTTGGAGTGACTGTTGACAGCCGCTTGAGGTGGGATCACCATATAAATTCTCTGTGTCAAAAACTACGGAAATGTGCTTACGTTATGTACGGTATCAAATACCTGTCCAAAAGCCTTCTTCGAAATATTTATCAGACGTTTTTCGAATCCATCCTACAATATTCGATAGTTATTTGGGGTGGAACATATAAATACTTACTCGACAAACTTTTTAAAATTCAAAAAAGGACACTCAAAGTGCTTTCCAAGAAACCAAAACGCTATCCAACAGAAGACCTGTTCAAGGAATTGAATTTGGACACGGTTCATCAAATATAATATATTAAAAATATGATAAAATTCATAAAAAAGTACATTCTTTGTGGACGTTAGGACACGAAACAACGAGCCCTATAGACTTAAGCTACCCAAAGTGAAGAACACTTATGCTCAGATGACAACAAGATATAGAGGCATGCAAATCGTAAACAAAAAATTCAAGAAAATAGTTGAAATCCTAAAAATAAATAATAATGAACTGTTGCGTAAAGAAATTCATAAATTAATACACGACAGCAGCAATAATCTTCTTCTTACCTTCTAACAAATAAGAAAAAATTAGTTTGTTTCGATTAAATAAGCCATACAAGTGGGTATACCTAAAACACTCACTGGTACTTATGTGAAATAGTTTCCGGTTCACAACAACTCCGTACTGGGCCACAGTTTTAACTATCCGGCACGGTCATTACATTAATTATTGAAAATATAAAGTATTTTGTAAAAATATTTTTCTAAGAGTAGTAAGTACCTATTATTTTATTTGATGTTCTTATATACCTATACAAATATTATACACTTTTTTTTTCTTTGTACGGAAAATGATGACAAATAAATTTATTATTATTATTATTCTTTTAGCTTTTTTCTAGCAGCTGTGAATGTTGAAGAGGATTAAGTGCAAAAACAGGGCATTCTGGCGGACAGGTTAGGGCTCCAAGGAGTTTTACATTGAATTGTTACCTTCCCAAAGGTTACGTTTTACCATTTTCCCAAGTGAGTTTAAAATTGCGCCGCCAGGATGCGGAATGATCGAAAAAGATGACCTTGAAAAAAAGCAATTTGCCTTCTTTATGTTCGAGCATTAAAAATGCGAGAAAAATACGTGAGAGACGGCCTTAAGGCGTATTATCGATAAATATAGCAACATCTAGACGTGGCCTCCTACCGGAAAAAACAAATATTAAAACATAAAGCACCTAACTACACTTCACTACCCCATTTGTGGATAACTAGATCCATGATCCATATCATGATCTACGTAATAACTTAACATTAGGTACCTACATCGTGATCTAACTATAACTGTGCACGTAGACGAGGAATAATTTATTAACTAGAATACATACTACCTACGCTTCCTAGTCCATCTAAATGTAACAAAAGTTATAATAAACGTAGTCTTTTTCAGTAGAAAATTTTTTATTATAATAACAGCTGCTTTTCATTATGTTTACTCGGTTTTTCATCACCATTCATGTTGGCGTGAATGCTTCCAAGTTTGCAACTTATCAACTTACAAACAAATGCAGGATGTTGTCGAAATAAACAACACTCACTTCGTTTATCAATTAAGACCAATGTATCGAAGGCAACTTAAAAATTATGTGTAAATAGAGATAATTTTGTGTAGGTTTAACATCACTCCGAAATATCGTTTATGATCGGATAAGTATGAGGAAAGATTCATTTTTCAACGAACTAAACAGACAATCAGGATGATATATTTTGAACTTTTAATGGTGAGTCGAATTTTCAGTGGAACGGAACTGTGAGTTTTGTGATTCAAGCAAACCAACTGAGAAGATGGCAAAGAAGGTTAAAAAATCCTTCGTCTTTTTGTGCATTATGATCAGCTTCATAATCATTTTTGGCATTTCGATATTGATTATCGGGATACTTACCAGTCGACAGAAAGTCATAACCAGCCAATATGATAATACGGTAACAGCCTGACCTACTTATTGCATATTATTCTAGGTTTCCACAAATCATGAGCTGTAGACGGTCAACGATTCCACTTGTAACTGAGTTCAGACGTAGCTACATAGGTACATCATTGTTGGTGCAAAACACGACAATGCCATCTATATATTGTAGTCTACTGTACTGTACTGTATGTGTATTGTACTACTTTGTAGTGTAATAACCATTGCGCATGCGCTAAACTAATATTGATTGACACATGCGAAATCCCGAGTATAATGGAACAATTTCGATGAAATTTTCAGGAATTGTACGGGTCAGCTTCCAGATGGTCCCCTATAAATCGTATTCTAATTGTATTCCAATTAGTCTGTGCGCATGCGCAAACGGTACTTTTGTGGAACGTCGATTTCTTATCATCTGTATTTAAAGTTCAAATTCGGTTGGAAATTGGGTATATGCTGTGGAACAATTCACTTTAAATTATGCGATTTATTGTGTAATTACCATTGTGCATTCGTAAAACTAATATCAATTGAGAAAGGGAAAACTCCGAGTCTAGTGAAACGATTTTGATGATATTCTCAGGGATTGTGCGGGTTAGGTTCTAGATGGTTCCCTATAAATTTCATTGTTTCAGGATAAATAGTAGTCTGTGCGCATACGCAAACGTTAATTTCTTATAACCTCAATTTCTTATCAGCTATTGCTCCGATTTTGTTCAAACTTGAGAGATTATTGGGTCCAGGATGATTAATTTCCTTTTTATTTTATCGCATTTGCTTACTAATGCGCATACGAAAAACTAATATTGTATGACATTCCGAGGATAATGAATCGATTTCGATTAATTTTTCAATTGTTGAGTGGGTTAACCTTTAGACAATTTCCACTCATGCAACATGAATTATAGCCTTCATTTGGATTCTAGCATGTATATGTCACCGTTAATGTGCGGAATCAGTTAATTCATGAAATAACTGGTTTTCCTATAGAATAACTACAAAGGGGCTCCCAGGCCACCTAACTATTCACATCATTCTGACCTATTTGTCCAACTAATCTGAATTTTTACTAAGGGACTGACTACTTGATGTTCTGTACTTTTGAGATGCGAGCATACGAGCATCCATACCACCGAACTATACACATAATAACCTACTTTAAAAGGTGCGTGGTTGTAAAACCTCGTTTACAAATCAGCAACACAAGGGATCGTAAACGAAGACCTCACCTGCGACCGTTCAGATGAAATCCGCATTCCTCCATTCCACCGTCACATTATATCACTTCACCTACACCTATTTTTTCCTTCAGAATATCCATTTTTTCATCACTCCACACTGATTCAATATATTCAATAAATTCAATAAACATCTGTTGGTTCATTAGGGAAAATACAATAACAATGATAAGGCGTTTTCTTTCCAGTGCCTACGGGATCTATTTCTTGTAGTGGCAGCTACATGGGCTTATATTCTTCCTCCATATATCTCTTGTAGGGTCAACTAGCACAAATTATTTACATTTGTACTGGTTTATTATAATTTAAATTCATGTAGGAAATTTGTACTCCCTTTTTTTGTATTATTTATATTGTTACAAGTTACTGTGAGTGAGTTGTGATTTTGTGTTCTCAACATCTGCATCAGCTGCTTCACCGCGCATCCCTGACTGGAACCTGGCATGTTCTAGAAGCCATCACACTTCTAGTTCAGCCGTTGCAAAATTCAGACCTTTTATCATTTTCAAATCGTATCCTATAACATCCGTGCGTTATTAACAATTATCCAGATCGATTTTGGTGCCAAATAACTGCATATTTCGACAGCCTTCCCGAAATATCACTGGGAATTGCTGCCGGTGTGGATACTGGCACTTATCTGTTGTACTTGGTTGGTTCATCATTTTCCAATCAGTGCCACCTGCATGCTGACTGATCTCCAGCTCAGGATTAAGAGATAATTATGGTGAGATCTTTCTTTATTGCATCTTTATCTTCATTTCACCTTAAGGTCTGTTTTGTTCTGTATCAATTCTTCTTCTACCTATCTTTCACATCTACCTATGTTCTACCTACCTTACTTGGAGTTGGGCCTTCATTCTTCATCTACCTACTTCTTCGGCTATGGGAATGAACTTTTCTGAAATTATCTACTATCTCTGATACTTCTGTTACCTATATCTTCTTTCTTCTGTGGCCACTCTATAGGTAGGAAACTTCATCTCTACAAGTTACCTCATGTAGGTACATACTCGTACCTACTGTTTAATAAATCTTCAGAAGCTACTTATATCCACATATTTATTTAATTATCCTAGTCAAATTATCACATCTAGTCATTGGTTATTATAGTGCAATAATATTTAAAAATACAGTCCACTTTAGGCACATGAGGTAGTATTAGGAATCTAGGGTACCATAGTAGTTACCAGGAGCCTCATTGTGCTATCATTACCATTCTACCATTCGTACCGTAGGGAGGGTTTTAGCTGGAAACAAACAGCAGGCTCTTGCTTAGATACAAAACAGTGCGGTATACCGTGCATGATACTAACTAGTTATTTCATAAATTAAATGGATTACACATATTAACGGTAACATATACAGATGTATGATACTGTTATATTTTGTATTCAATCATTTCGACTTGTATGACATTTTCCGTATCATTCTAGCGAACTTTCGTAGAAAATAAAGCTATTTTTATTGTCATATCACTAATTTTTTTTTTTTTTTTTAAGTTTTCTATTTATTGGTCACTATGGACTGACACTCCACAAGAACGACTGTTTTGAACATTAAATCGCTTTTTTCTTTTTTTATGTCTTTCTATGACTATCTGTAGATAGTCTTCCTATGTGAATCCTAATGACGCTATTCACATTTTTTCTGACAGGTAAAGCCAACGTGTTTCGCGATCGCCGCCGTTGGAGCTATCTCTCTTTGTGTCGGTATATACGTGATGACGATCGTCTTTTTCAGGAAGATCATTCTTTTATTGCTCGCCGAGTAATATATTTATCTCAATCGCTCAATTTATAACTAAAACACAACAGTCACAATTGAGGACCACAGGGGAAAACGGGTTAATTTACTTTTTTTTTAAATTTTTCAGAAGATTGATTTATGCAAAAAACGCTATTAAATCTTTATTTTTTGAGAACTATTGCTTTAAAAAGAAGGTGTATCAGGGATCTAGGTACCCCCCCCCCCCCCCAGAGGTGCAATGGGGGGCTAAATCCTCGATAAAAAGGTAGAGGAGGTAAACAGCATCCCATCAGAGAGATACCACTCCTACTAGTAGCTTTTAATAAGCCATGTTCGGAGTAGATTGGTTTCCAGGGACCTGGAAAGCCCATTCAACGCCAAACCCAGCTTCTCAAGAACACGAGCAAAGGCAGCGACGCCCGTTGTTTCACCAACGGAACGACGACAGCGCTATCTCTGAAGCCCTGACGGGACCTCGATGACGGTAACTCTGTCACAGGTGGCCGGTTCTCGAAGAAACAGGGAATATTGCTGCAATTCTAAATTGCCAAATTTAATTTATCGAAAAGGCAAGAAAAGGTTGAGAACATGATAGGTTGACATTTCCTGGGGAAGAACGTCTTATTTAGGAGTTGTGCGGGTAAGTTTTTAGGGCGTCCCTCTGAAACTAGGCTTTGTCAATAGAACTTGATTGCGAATAGAATACTGACATAGCCTAGTTTCAGAGGAACGCCCTAAAAACTTACCCGCACAACTCCTTAATAACACGTTCTTCCCCAGGTATCTCAACCAATCATGTTTTACTGCTTTTCTTGCCTTTACGATAAATTAAATTTGGCAATTTGGAATTGCAGCAATATTCCCTGTTTCTTCGAGAACCTGCCACCTCCTTTTAAAAGCAATAGTTCTCAAAAAATAAAGATTTATTAGCGTTTTGTGCACAAATCGGTCTTCTGACAAATTATTTAAAAAAAACGCTGCAAATTATTTCACAAAGGTTTATTACTTTTTCAATTGAGTATGATCGTAGTTTTAGTTAGCTTGCGTACGTCATAAGGCCCGTCCAGACTCCTCGGCGTGTCCTATTTCGAGTTGCCACAACCTATACTTCTATAATTATATACGCATGTTTATATTTCTCGATTTGAGCTCCTATCTATTCAAATAGTTATTGCCTTAATAATATCATTATCTAAGTACGTACGAAAAGTCGAGAGGATATGTTATCAAATATGCGTAGGAAAATCATTGGTATTAACACACAAATATGACCTAGAAAAAAAAAACATATATTCATGCCTTGAAGGAATGCCGTACCCACCACAAGCTGCCGCGGCGCCTCCTCTCACTGCACCCCCCGCTCACCGCCCACCGTGACCCCCTGCCAAACGTGCCAGGTGTGCGTGCGTCCGTAAGAGCCTTGAAAAAGACACTTTTTCGCCCGTTTTTGGCCCATAGCATCTATGGGAGTAAAGCGATCGAGATGGCTAAACGTTAGGACCAACTAGACCCCAAATGAAGTCTATGTGCGAAAGAACGGGGTTTTTAAAGCAATTCCTAGGCCTGTTATGGCCCGGACGGCGAACGGCGGACGGCGGACGGTCATTTCAAATTTGGATTCTACGCACCTTGAAACGTGAAGTGACAAAGTTTGAGGGGGGGTTATAAAAATTTTTTGCTACACGATCACATAGGCTTATTATTGGAAATAATAAACCAAAAGTGAATTAACCCATTTTCCCCTGTGGTCCTCAATTGGGCTCTTTCTTATTTGTAATAGCATCCAGGAGCCGTAACCTACTGCAAATCTTTCACTCCCAATAATTTAAACTTCATTTCATTTAAAGCCTTTGAAAAATCTAATTTCTTATGACAAAACTGTGTTTTCAGGATCTTTTTGTACGTAGTTGCTGGGTGTCAGTTAGTGGTCGGAATCGCCACTCTCATCGTCGTAGCGCTAGTGAAAATGTGGCTCAAGAAACACATGATCATTATGATACGGAACGTGAGAGCGAGGGAACAAATGAACTTGATCGAGTCCACCAACAAATGCTGCGGCGTGACAGGGGAAATCGGCAACTACGAAATCCAAAATAAAGGACGGTTTCCGATATCTTGCTGCCCCGAACTCAGTTTCGGGCGTTACTGCAAATATCTTTACGCTTATGTAACCAGATGCGACCTCATTTGGACCAATGGACGAGACCCTGTATTATATGACACTGGTTTCGTGATAACCTTCATGAGTGCGTTTTGTGCTATTATGGCGTTTACGATGCACAAGAAGAGAACGAAATTGAGGAAAGCGGCACAGGGCAGCGGCACTTCCGTTGGGAAAAAGTAAATCAACGCTACAGAGGTTGTAAACGCAAATTATTGCTGAGTTTCAAACCCCCTTTTGGGTATCTTCCCTGTTAAATAACTAACAAATGGTCGCTATCCTACTCTACTTTTCTTTACTCATATGCTAATACTATATTTAAAAAGAATAATCCTTTAGTGAATTGTACTAGAATGGTCTTATTAAAATTTACGGGATTTATATACAGAAATTATCATCTCAAATAGAATCAAGTGACTATCACTATTGACTACACTAAACATTAGTGACAACACTAAATATAAAGTGTACTCACTCACCGTCTCCAACCCCTTGTTAAGGCACTTCGTAAATTTGTATTCCAACTGCAATTCACTTTTTATTCCGATGTACTAACAGATTGGTGTATTAGTTCAGGATTTCATTGAAAAATACGCCTTTTTGTTTCCTTAATACCAATAAAATAAAATAAATTTAAAATAGTATTTCCCGTCGCTTTTCCTTCACTCCTTCATTAATTATTTTTGGTGGCGTGCTTTGGTGGGGAATATAGTTCATAGGGTGGGAGTGGGATGAGACGGGATAATGGGTGGTCCTCAGGATCGTTCTAGAATGCCAGCGAGCCATACAATCTCTTGCTTGTAGGAGAGTCTCGCGGAAGCACACCGAAAGGCACAACTAGCGCATCCTTCTGGCATTCCGGGCTACTAGTCAGCTGATCAGCTTCCCGCTTAAAATTGAATCTTGTTGCTTTTTAATGAATCTGGGAGAAATCATGAGTTAGGTATCGAAATGGATCCAATACGAGTAATTTCGTTAAGCGGTTGGTAACCATCTCAAAATAGGTTTAGGTACAGGTAGCATCAGAGATTGTTTAGCGTTTGAAGAAGTACCTAAGTACTTAGTTTGTATAGGTAGGGTACATACCTAGTTTGTATAGGTAAACAGGTACCTACCTCATAAGTGTTCAGTGTACATACATCTTGATGTTTCATTTCAACTTGATACGTTTTTTCCGGAGATGACGCTGTTCGACGTGAGTTTTTAAAAGGCATTTGTACCGAGAAGAGAAGTGATAGCACTGATATTGTTTCACGCCGTGATAACGTCGGATATGTTCTTGGAGGAAGCGTACTTCTCTGAAAACTCCCTTGCTCGTCAGGGCCGAATCCATTCCGGTTTGAAGATAAGCACTTCCGCGACAATCACATAATACCTACAGAAAATTACAAGGAACCCGATAGGTATCTATTCCATCAACAGACGCTGAGGAGAAACGAGAAACCAGACTAGAAAACTCAAGACAAACAGAGACAACCATAGAATAACAACAACCGCCTGAACCTGAAATCTAAAGCACAGTGTTATCAGTTTGATCAGCTGACTAGTACTGTAAGTTGCCCAAAATGCCACGAGGAAGCGCTAGTTGAGCCTTTCGATGTGCTCCCGCAAGACTCTCCTCTTGCTTGTCGCTACCACCAAGCCAATCTGCTTTTTCCTAGTTTCGAGAAAACTGCATTCAATGGTTCCGCACTCCACCATGAACCATAACATGTCTTAAGAATCATCCCACGTTCATGAAATTAAATGAATGAATGAAATAGTTTATTAGTATAAGCCTTCTGGCGTTACAAGGTTAGTGAACGATGTTTAGAAAAATAATAATCACACTATTAAAGAAATAATGCCCATGAAATAATAATATCGAGACTAAGCAGACAATAAATGGTAAAAGGAAGAGTAAAAAAAAAAAAATAAAGAAATAAATCAGCTAGTGTAAGAAACCTACCGTTCAAAAAGAAAACTCTTATTCGTATACAATAATTGTTAACAAAGCAAAACACGTTTTTACATGTGGCTACATCTTGATGAAGCAAAAAAGAATAGAGTTAATAGGACAATTCATTTGTTAGAAAAATAGAAAAAAGCTCCCCACGAAGGACTGGACATACACAAAGAAAATAAAATATAGTATCAGACTCAGAAGGGTTACATAAAGGGCAATCTGAAAGGTTATTGAATTTTACAGTAAACCTGGTTACACTTCATTTATCAAAAAGGTTCCCTGATAGCTGAACTTGAGCAAGAAGTCTTTTAGTGTGAATATCTAAGTCACAATTCAGATGGAATGTCCCCAGAGGGGCAATGTATTTCGTAGATAGGGCTAAAAGACTATGAAGTCACTCGTTCCCCGTCTGATTGCCTCCAAAATGACTGTACACGTTGTAAGAATATATTTGTATTACAATTGTTTGGGTCGTGAGCTGATCATGACGGGCTCTTCCCATATTTAGCTAGTAAGGCATTCATTCTTTTGAGAAGCGTGTTCATTATTTCAGTCTTGGCTATCACCTATCGTACGTAATTAGCTGTTTTTGTCACTTAGGGTGGGGGCGAAGCAGATTGGCGTTTTTGGCAGTGCATCAATCTGTTGTGCTTGCACTTAAATGCTAAAGGTGCGTCTGCACGGGGAACCTTCTCTCCATAGAGCGTGAGCTGAGAGCTCACGAGAGGTGTGGACACCTCCTAGAGTAGTTGCGAGAGCATCACAAGAGTACTCTACCACTCTCGAGTTCCTCTTCCTCTCTCGACGGGTGGACATGTAGTCAAGCAGTGTCGGAGAGCAATCTAGTTTCACCTGAGTGAAATAAGTTGCTAGAGCGCGATGGTGATTTCAGGTCGACGTTGGCCGTAAGAGGTAACGGTCTGTTCATCAGCCAGCTGGAAGCTTTCCCAGAATTTTGTAAGACGTTTCATCAGATATGCACTAAATGATGCTGAAGAATTTACTTAAACTTCATTAAAATGTGCTGAAAAATCAATAACTGCAAAAGAGTTAAAAATCCAAAATTACTTTTTGAACAGCATTTTACTATTTGGAATAATTTTTTTTTCTCCATAAAATATATAGTTAACATTTTCTTCGAACTCAGAAAGCTCAAATTTCAAAACGATTAAATAAACATAATACCATCATTTGCCTAAATTTTGCCGCGCTGCATGACTGGAACTTTGTTCCCAAAATTGATAAATGTAATTTCAATTAATCGATTGAGACCATCCTTACGTTCAACCGTTGGCTCTCCTCAAAGACCAAAGACAGCTGGCAGGATAAAAGGAAGTCAACGTGAATGGGAAAGAAGACACCTGTAAACATAATGAAAAGTTGACAAATTTACTGTCCATGTATAAACAAATATACACCGAATATCGAATAGTATCTAGTCTATCAGCTGGTATATAATACTTCAGTTTTAGATCACTTGGAATGTAGTTTTATACGTTTATTTTATTACATTCATTTATTGGAATATAATTAAATGCATCTTCTTATTTAAAAGAAAAATCATGTAAGTTTGGAAGGATGAAGAAGTTAGGACACCTTTTCTTAGTTTCATAAGACACTAGAAGGTAATTTCGTAACCAACATCTATTGTCCTAGAGTATCACCCAGTAGGAATGCTATCGTAACCCTAAAAGGAAGAAAGCACTATAAAGGTGTTCATGGAATGAATAGGTATACCTACCTACATCTTATTTTACCTGCTTCTATTCTACCCGCAGTAATTCAGTGAAAAGTTGAAGAATCATTGAAATCAAATGTGGAGGACATGGAATAAAAAACGCTCCAAATTATTATTCGGTTTTGGGTTGTATTAAGTTTTAGTTTAGTAATTCGAAATCAAAGGTGCAAATTTCTGTATTTAATACCCTTCCTATCATTCACAATCATAATATTTTATGTAAGTACCCATTGTAATCAGGCATTTCACGTGCATAGACAGTTCAAAAGAGGTAAATCTAACAGGATCGATCCGACTCAGCTGAAGTTTACCCTACTCCTACATCGAAATTGACTTTGCTATTAAATGTCATGTTGACCAATTTTATTTTATTTTTTAATTTTTTTGTTTATTTTATTATTATTATTTATTTTTTTTAATTCAATTTTAACACTCAATTCTTCAAACGGTTGGTTGTACGGGCTCCGACTGGCCTCATCCGATTTCTTGAAGAGGAATCCATCGTTATTACTGGTGAAGTTGCAAAATAATTCATGAAACCATAGAGATGGCGTCAGATTGGCGAAACTTAGTCCAACTCTTCATACTATCTATCCCAAAATCTCCTGTCCACCACATTGGGGTTTTTGTGTTGTGAAAATAATCGGTTTTTTACAGATGTAAATTGTCAGGTCAAGAAGGGGTTGCAGAAAGTAGGAATAAAATTTCACGCTAGTCTTTTTGATCTTTTTGAGGAATTCACTTTTGAAGTTGAGGAAAGAGCCACAACTTCGAAAAAATCGTTAGTCTCTATACAATCCGAAATAGGCATTAATCCCATTTCAATAAAAATATTTTATGATCTTGATTGAGTTATATACCTCTGCTCATATTCCTAAAAAATTAAGGTTCACCCCGATTCATGTTTCTTAGCCGATGGATTGATTCGAACTGCAATGGAAGTGTGCTCTGTTTTCATGCTTTAGGTCAAGAGACCTGTAGGCAGACCTCGAAATTTTCCCCTCAGGCATCAAACGCACCATGTTGGAGCAAGGAAAATAATGCATTGTACTCAAATACTATCTGATGATATATTAGTGCCCTCATATAAAGAAAAATTAATTCATGATTTTTCGAATTTTGACATTTTATGTCTTTGCTCTGGCACATAACTCGAAAACCGTTACCTAATTAGTTACTTTTTTTCTGATGATTAACGGAGTCGTTGCGAGAGAAATGTTACTTCGTCGTTTTTCATCCCACAAAATTCGTTGACCATTCGTTCGAAGCCCTCGATTTATCCAACCATATTATGTTAACTACTGCGAAGTGCGTGGCCAACAAACTGAGTTATGAGCATGGTTATTTGAATAATTGTGTACACTCAGGTGATCATTCTCAATAATTGATATTGTGAACATGATTGCAACCGCTTGATAATTTCTGATGATTTCATTGAGCTGGTGTTTTAAATGATTTGATTCATAGCAGGTGATCCGAATATTGCGAGAACGGTTTGATTTGAGAAGCGGTGGTTAAAGGTGGTTAAATCATTTTAATAGGTAAATTTTATATTATTTACACTCTAGGAATCTGTAATTTCGTATGTAGCCTCTTTAGGACATTTACTTGATGATGCCCAGGGTCCGGATCAGCTGAGTGGCTCTTAGAGCTCGCATACGAGTCTGTAACACATACGAGTATGCAACCAAAGACATAAAATGTCCCAATGTGTTGCAGACTCGTATGCAAGCGTTTCTTTAGATTCGAGCATCCAGAACACCAATTTTTTTATTAAGGTGTTAATAAAGCACCTCAACCAGAAAGAAGGGTCATTATGATTTTAATCATAATGGTGATAAAATTAATAATGTATGTGATTTGAAGATTTGATGATTCTTGAACATACCAGCCTATGTATAGTATTAGTACCTACATATATGTACCAGTGCATTAGTTTTCAATTGAGTATGATCATAGTTTAGTTGGTCCAGACTCCTCGGCGTGTCCTATTTCGAGTTCCCACAACCTATACTTCTATAGTTATATACGCATGTTTATATTTCTCGATTTGAGCTCCTATCTATTCAATTTACACATGCCCACAGCCCCCCTTTGTTCACCTACTGGCAAATTGGCAGTTTTTCCATATCTTGGTCCCCGAAAATTTACGAGGTTTTAGTGCACTTTTACCTTCTTCTTTGGTCACTTCCTACAGCCACCTCATTCAAGGGTTTACGCACTTATTCCCAGTAGGACAATGACTATAGCTTCCAACCTCTTGGAATTAATTTCGTTATTGTTCTACCATACGATGTTGAAGTTCCTCCACGGTTGAAGAAACTACCTCCACAGTAGTGAAGGAAACAAAAACTACATGTATACTACACAAGTGGAATCCCTCACCGTTTTGGAACTATGATGAACAATAATTTGCAGTGATCACGAAATTTCTTAACGCATTGCAAGAAAAATTAGCAATCAATACTCTTCATCAAACATTCGATTATGAAGGATACAAAACATCTGCAGAACGGTTCCTGGTATTTTGTAATTTGGCCACTATTCTAGTGAGATGGGAAGGGTTGTGACCGTGCTCATATTTTGCGCTGTGGACGCATGCATAATAGCTTTCGGGTGTGGAATGATCTACGTAGGATATTTGGCGAAAACAGGACAACCGCTGGTCAAGCAGGAAGATGTTAATGACAAGGTCAGGTTTGTTTGTCAGGTCTGACAGGGTAGTGTTTGTCAAGTTTGGTTTCAAACCTTTAAAAACTCCTATTAAACTTGGGATGTCAACTAACATACAGTACCTTTTTAGGATTTCCCTCTAAGCCCTATAGGCAAGGTCGTTAATAAAAGAGACGCCTATTGGAATTGATCCAGGGGGGTAGGAGACGACCCAAGTATGAGAAAAAAATGACCGCATTCGAATCCGTTTCAGACCATTCTAAGACCGAATTCGTGAAAAAACCATAGGTTTGTGTGTGTGGTGTGTGTGTTTGTGTGTGTGTGTGTGTGTGTGGCTACTGTGTGTGTGGCTACTGAGGGGCTACTTTAGTGTGTGTGTGTTGTGACAGAGTTCCCGTCATAGAGGTCCCGTCGGGGTCTCAAAGGATGCCCTGTCGTCGCCCCGTTGATGAACAACGGGCGTCGCCGCTGATACCCGTGTTTTCGAGAAGCTGAGTTAGGCGTTGGATGGGCGATCCAGATCCCTGGAAACCAATCTACTCCGAACTTGGCTCATTAAAAGCTATTAGTAGGAGTGGTATCTCTCTGACTGGGATACTGTCATGCTCCTTTGCCTTTTTATCGAGGATTTAGGCCCCCATTGCACCTCTTGGGGGGGGGGGGGGGGTACCTAGAATCCCTGATATGGTAGCAGAGCGTGGTTTGGATTATGCACGGCTAACGCCTAGTAGTCCAATCCACTATTTTTTGGGGCGTTAATGTTTCAGAAGAAACATGGCCCGGGGTTCCAGAAGGAATTCCTATTATCACCCTTTGGTATATAAATAATTTCATTGGTCTTTGACTTATAATTTCTCTTTTATTCCCCTTTTATATTTTCAATTTAGTGAATTAACCACCTGAGTGTTGCCTCCTAGGTCAATTACCAGGTTAGTGCATAATTTAAGTCCCCAATGTTGGGCATAATAATTTGTATATTTTATTTTCATTAAGGTATAAGTCTCCATAGTTAAGCCACCGTTTTGTCCCGATTGTTCCAATCTTTGATTGGGGGTTAATTACCTAATGAAGTCTTCCTATGAAGATTCATTGACAGTCCATCCTGTTTTAATTTCTCTTTTCCCTTCCTCAATCGCCAATGCAGCTATTTATGAATGAGCATCAGTTCTCAGCTTGTAACTATTCCACCTAGTTAACATACTTGATCTTCAGGCCCCCATTGCACCTCTGGGGGGGTACCTAGATCCCTGATAGTGTGTGTGACAGAAATTTTGTCAACGCTGACCAGGCTGCAATTGTCAACCGATTTTCGAGAATCTTTGTTTGTTAGATCCCAATTTTAGTCTGGTTGTGCAACAGACCTCGGAAATGTGGAATTTCAAGATGAAATAGGAGGGAATGGAGGGGGTAAAGTCGGAAAAACGTGTTTTTTTTTCGACAAAATTTATCGACGCTACCTAGGTTACAATTGTCAACGGATTTTCGTGATTCTCATTTTGTTCTATTCCGATTTCAGTCTAGTTGTTTAAAAAACCGAGGGAATTTCGGATTTGCTGTCGAGGGAGGGGTGGGGGGATAGTTACCGATTTTGACAAGCTACAAATCTCTACCGATTTTCATGAATCTCATTTCGTTCCATAATGAATTGGATATCGTTTTTGAAAGCTTGTCAGGGTTTTCAAAGTTCATCAAGAGAAGGGGTGAATGGAGGGGATTATACTGATAAATCATGATGTTTTAACTATTCTCATCAGATTTTCATTATTATTATTTTGGTTTATTATTTTCAATAATAAGCCTATGTGATCGTGTAGCAAAAAATTTTTATAACCCCCCCTCAAACTTTGTCACTTTACGTTTCAAGGTGCGTAGAATCCAAATTTGAAATGTCCGTCCGCCGTCCGCCGTTCGCCGTCCGGGCCATAAAAGGCCTAAGAATTGACTTAAAAACCCCGTTCTTTCGCACATAGACTCCATTTGGGGTCTAGTTGGTCCTAACGTTTAACCATCCCTATCGCTTTACTCGCATAGATGCAATAGGCCAAAAACGGGCGAAAAAGTGTCTTTTTCGACGCGCGCACGCCTGGCACGCTTGGCAGGGGGTCACGGTGGGTGGTGAGGGGGGGATGAGCGGGGGGGTGGAGTGAGCCACCTTGTGTTGGGTAAAATAAATGAGATTATTTCATTAGTGAAAGTAGTAGTTTTTCAAAAATGAGATTATTTCAATAGTGAAAATAACTAGGTATTGAGGCGTATTGAATGTCGATTCTGTTTTTGTTCGATAGGGTAACTATTTTACTAACTTAATCCACTGAGATCGCCCGCTAATATGCGCTATTCTTGACGTCATCAACTTTTGTAGTTGAAAAACACGATTTCACGATTATTGTGAATCAATCAACATAATCAACAATTCGGTCAGCTAGAAATTTAATTTTATCGTCCAACTCTATTTTATTAGAATTCCACAACCATTCACAAAGTTGAAGCCTCGCAATTGAAGTTGTTGCTGAACAGCTTTACTCACACCGGCGCAATCTACAGAAAAACAAAATTTCCGTTACTTTGATTGAAATCGTGTTTTTTAACTACAAAAGTTGATGAAGTCAAGAATAGCGCATATTAGCGGGCGATCTCAGTTGATTAAGTTAGTAGAATAGTTACCCGGCGCCGGCGTTCCTTCGAGGCATGAATATGTTTTTTTTTCAAGGTCATATTTGTGTGTTAATACCAAAGCTTTTCCTACGCATATTTAATAACATATCCTCTCGACTTTTCATTCGTACTTAGATAATGGTATTATTAAGGCAATAACTATTTGAATAGATAGGAGCTCAAATCGTGAAATATAAACATGCGTATATAATTATAGAAGTATAGGTTGTGGCAACTCGAAGTAGGACACGCCGAGGAGTCTGGACGGGCCTTATGACGTACGCTAGCCAACTAAAACTACGATCATACTCAATTGAAAAAATAATAAACCTTTGTGAAATAATTTGCAGCGTTTTTTCCCCCATTTTGACTTTGGTCTAGTTTTGGATTGGACAGGAGTTTTAAATTTCGCGATGGAAGGGAGTGAACGGAGGGGGAAATGACGATAAATCGCGATATTTTTATTATATTCATCAGACTTTTCATGACTGTTTTTATTGTTTGTTTGATCCAAATTTTAGTCCAGTTATGCAACTCGGAAATTTCAAATTTACCGTCGGTGAAGGGGAGAAACGGTTCTGAGGAGGGGGGGGGAATTCTGAGAATTCATAATACTGTGGTTTTTTCCTCTTATTTTAATTCTCACCAAAATGATATAATTATTTACAACCCGTTCATAGGGACGTCCCTGTAATGCATGCATTACTTACCAAGATTTTTTAGGTAACCTTTTGTTCGTTTTATCTTGATGTTACTATTCTGCCATCATCTAAACATCAAAATTTTAACTTCTGTGGCCTCATAGAAGACTTAAATCACGACGAGAAATGCGGTGGGAATTCTGTGTTCATGCATGTGCAGACCGCCATTGGTTCAGGCGTATCAAAATTTACGGCTGGGTACATAGTCATTCAGGACCTAACTGTTCCATCGAAATCGTATGAAACGTGAGGGATGTACTTAGGACCAACTGAATCAATCTTTCTGCATGAAATAAGAATTATAACTTGATACCTATACATCATTATCTTAGTAGCATCGTCATCTTCTATATGTATCCCAAGGACGTATACTTCGGATATACCTACTAAAATAGAACTGATGTTATACAATGGAAGAAACGGAACTAGCCCGTCTGTTACTAACAAATGGAAACCTAAAAAATTCGAATGCTTGATAAGAGAATTATTTTGCGGAAGATTTTCAGTCCGTCAAACGAAAGATCTCGACGAGAGCTCCCCAAAAAGTAACAATATGGAGGGTATGTATTGAAACGCGTCATAGAAATAAGATTTCGTCCCTATGAGGTTCAGGGAGGAGGGGCTTAACTACGTGCTGTGTGGAGATTTTCAAAGATGCTGAAATAGATGAAAAAATACCTTATAGAAATCGTTATTGAAAAATTCCAGAAGAGCCATCTACCTATGGCAGTTGAAAATTAGTTTGAACTTTTTCAAAAATAGAATTAGTTTTTTTTTCCAAAAGAATATAAGGTAAAGCTTTTTTTGTGTCTAAAGCCAGTCTTTCCTCGTATAAAATAAATAATAACATAACCCCCTACGTGCCTTCCTTGTTTTATTTTCTTGTTTTATTTTTATCAGTCATCCTTTTACGTTCGCTTATCAATATGTCTGTACCTTTATAATATTTTTGCTAACATTTCTCTTGTATTTGGGCTTCAGCCCGTATGTCATAAATAAATAAACCCCCTTACTCCTAGCAGTGAGTTTAACATAAATAAAATGAATGAACTCACAATAAAATAAGAAAAAATAATGGAGGAAGTACAAAATACAATAAATAAAGTATACGAATATAAGGACTAGAACAATATACCTACTATAGCAGTATTTGTCTAAATTCGTTGATCATGACATGTTCTTTTGGGATGCGGGGACACTGAGGATGATACGGTACCTGAATGTTATCGCCTACAGAAGAAATGAGTTTTAAGTAGCTAGCATTCAAAAATAATAAACAATGTCGATGGAATGATAGTGGAACTTACTGCAGGAGAAATTTTGAGTGATTTGCGAAAACATTGTCATTTAGGTATAACAAAAGTAGTATTTGCGATAATTTCAACATAACCTGTGCTCTTTTTCTTCATCGTAGTTAAAGTCTTCCTAACGCCCGCCGGAGTTGGAATTTCAATGAATTGACGATGACGTAGAAAGATACTGTTTATATTGATGAAAAGTTTAAATAATATTTGAACAATTTAAGTTATTGAGGTAAGAAACGTTGGAGAGGAAGATAAAGTGAAAGACAGGATACATAATTTTTTGAAAATATTTTTTTAGAAAATTACCTTGGTAATATGAAAATTATATGTTTGTTCGCTGAAGCCACCAATCCAGTTTGCAAGCAGTGTTGCCAGATGCCTTTATGGGTAATTCCCACCATACCCCTCGAAATATCCCTACGTTTCCCACTGGTTTCCCTCGCAGCACCACAATTCCCTACAACCCCCCCCCCCTCCCACCACTCACGATATTTTCGAACGATATAGGGTTAACATAGGTTCCAATCTCAAGCATAAAATGGAATGATTTTCGAATTGAAATTTATTTTCTTTGTTACGATTTTCTAGAATTACAATATTGACAAAATTAGTGTAGGTACCTACTACGTACACCAATGTTTTCTTCAAATAAATGTCTAAGTAGAAGTGGAAACGTGAGAAAATTTCATAATAAATAAACGATAATTTCAATTATGAATTCGCTATAATATTCTTCAAAAGTCTCTATAAAATGGGTAGGTACTTTTACCCCATAACAAAGTACTGGGAGAATAGGGAACATTCAAATATAGAATAATATGTATCGCTTCTTCAATTGAAAATATAAGTCAACACCTGAGGAGGAGTTGAATTTTCTTGATATATGCAAATATTCGAATGTGCGCAGAAGTTCACTCACTCTCTTGTTCCATATTGCACAGAAAATAGGTGAAATAGGAGTAGAGAGTAAGTACTGAACTACATTTTAAAAATGATATAACTTGGATGTATAACCCTGTATATCCCTGAATCAGTTAATTGATCGTAACTATTTCCAAATTACCATAGGAAAACGTTCAGTTCAAACAGGTAGTGGCATTAGAACTTTGCCCTTGGTTGTGTTCCATGGAACTATAGTTCATTGTTTCCCTGACATAAAGCAGAGCAGACATAGTCGGGGAAAGGAAAAATGGACCGGGCATTGCATCCACTCCACCAATCAATGGAATAAGATTCCCTCCTTCCCTTGTCTATCAGGCTGGTTGGGGTGGCCCTAAAGTCGAGTGTAACCACGAAAACAGGTATTTCCGTTATTTACTATTCTACCTATTTGTGTGGTTTGATTAATCAAGCGGCGGTTCGAACAATCTCTACGTTTTGGGGAACTTAAATCAAAAATCCCAACTCAAAATCCGACCCGAAATTCCCGTTATGAGGCAACACTGTTTGCAACCAAGTTGAGGAGTTCGCTGAGTTCTCTGATCCTTAGAGCGCCCCCCACCCTTGCTCAAAGTCTGTTCACAGAGGTTTTCAAACTGTTTTCTAGCTGGTTGCAGATCGTCAAATCCGTCAGAGCCTTTTCCAGCTGCCACTTTCTGACTGTTATTCCCCTCCATTCCATACTCACGACAGCCATTGAAATCATTCGAATTTTAGCCTCTGTTTTCATCGCTGTTTCACGCCTCTGAGTGTATGGCTCAAACATTTTACTATAAAATGGATGAACTTGAATGATGGCGGAAGTCGCGCATGCGCACATTACCTGTCTCCAAGGAGTTTGAAGTGGTTTGAAAGTCACTTCAAACTCCCTCAGTAAATAAACCTTACCTGTTTTGGTATGTGGTTTTGATTAATATCTAAAATAGCTGTTGTAGGTAGCAACTTATTCAAATTGCTATTTTAACAAGGTGGATCGGTTGAAACGTAAAACTGAACCACAACTGCAAGAAAAGCTAAACATCCAAAAAATGTTTTGAATTTCCAAAAAATATTTTGAACGAGCTTTTCTCCATCAAATTGGTAGTTAACAATTTTCCTTTTTACTTAAATTCCTGCATTTTCTAAACAAATTAACAAAGTAAACTATAGTACGATAATTTAAGAATATTCGCTCATACAATCATGCAGCATAACTGAGACTTTTTGATGTGCTTTCCGACCTGCCAGTACTGACATTTCTTTGTTAAACACTGCATACATGGGAAGGCGCTAAAATCCAGGAATCTTTCAAGTTGTCTCAAAACGGATTTTCATAAAGACATTTATTGGAGCCATAGCGAGCGTTTCCTTTTTAGAGACAATTAGTTCAACATTACAAAAATCATTTCTTACGGTCATGCTGCAAAACTCGAATACTCTATTTAGTCAGCCCTAATAATATTGTTAATTTTTCCTTTGACAGATAGCTCCGATCTCAACGACGATCATGGTTTTTGGAGGTGCGGTTATTTGCGTCGGCATTCTCGGATTGGTCAGCGTAATTCTCAACCATCATCTTCTCATAATGATCTTCGAGTAATATTTTTCAACTCCTAAAATATTTACAGTTAGAATTTCATAGATATTTTACTTATGGATGGCTATAACATTTTATGGATCCAAAAGTTAAGGTATTTAAGGCCACTTTTCAACACGGCCGACAAATCGAGTCACTGCGCGATAACGCTGGTACTAATGCTCGAATTCACAAAATTTTTATTTTTATTTAACACCCCGAAAATTCTTTATTTCGCTCCGATATGATCTTTTTCAAAGCTCTCAAAATTTTCGAGTTATTCAGTGATGAAGGGCCGGATCGTCAGTTCTGTCACTGTCCCCAGGACACAAAGGTGAACTGTACTTTAAAATATTTACTTTGAGCACTGAACTTCTGAATGTTTCTGATATACCGATAATATATTACATATGCCCTCTCTTAAATACAACAGAAAGTGGGCGAGGACTATTTTTTCCCCAATTTATATTAGGCTCGGAAGTGTTGTCACCCAAACGTTGAATTCAGGGGCAGCCCCTTTTTGGCGGCGCGTGTGGCGGTTCGGGAAATATCCGGAAGAGCGCCCTGCTGCTATCAACATCTTCAGTTGAATTTGAAGTTCCATCGAAAAATGCCGTAGGTAAGTCCAACAGCAGATTTTTCTCGTAATCAGGGTATAATAAACGCAAAACCGTTGCGTACCTTTATTGTTCATCATTCCTGTCACTTGTTTTTTCCATATTTAAGCATTACAAAAAAACGTTTTAAGCAGGGGAGGTAGTATTTCCATGGAGCACGAATTCAACCAGCGACTCAGAACAGTTGTAAAAACCAATATGGCTGCCAACTGAACAGTAATGTGCGAAAACGTCATTCCTGTCACGGTCAGTTCTGTCACGTGACAGGACCTGACAGTGTGTGACAGGAATGACGATTTTTATTCAGTTCTCTCGTTCATTCTTTTTGCTCCTTTTAACAAACATTATGAGCTTCGCAACTTTTAAATCCTCTGTAGAATTCATATTTCCAATACAAAATTAATTTCAAAGTGGGGTTTCCGTTTTTTAGCCTTTTTTTTTACGGGTTATTGAAATCTGTAACGACTGTTCGGAAACGTGCTTTTAGCGAATTTTCTTAGAAAATGATGCTATTGGAATGGCTCCGAAAATTTTAAAATAAAAATGTTCTTCATCAAAATCTGTTTTTAGGCATTTGAAATGATTCCTGAATTTCAACACTTTTTTATTTGTATATAAATGTACATATGTGTCATTCCAGACGATAAGTCTCGATAGGATTGAGATAAAAACCTCGTCCTTCCACCAAAAATTGAGCATTCCAAAAGAAAGGATGAATTTGTTGGACAACACTTTTTGAAAACAGTAAATTGGTCAAATTTCAAAAAATGTACTAAAAAATCACAAAAATTACAGAACCGGCTAAAAATGGTTAAATTTATATTTTTTTAGCAGAATATTACTCAAAAAAAGTTTATCAACCATGACCAAGGTCATTTAAAAATTTAAGCTCAAACTTATGCTGAAAATTGTACTCAAATTTCATCATGAAGTGTGCTAAAAAGTCGATAAAAATTTTAAAAAAATCTAAAAACTCAAAATCTTTGTATAGAAGATTATTTTTTACAACAAGTTTTTTCACAATAAAATTAATTGGTAACAATTTCTTTGCGCACAAACTTCTCAAATTACAGCTTAATTTAACTGAAGTGTAATACGATAATTATGGGAAATTCGCTCATATGATCATGCTGGAAGGCTGAAACTTTTTTTTCTGTTAGTAACCCATGTTCTACTTCAGTTCTTTGATATTAGGTATGGATATATAATTGGGCATTACATATTTTCCAGGTTTTCCTTTTTCTGCGCATCTTAATTCTCGTTTTTACAATTTTCAGTCTTCAGAATGGCCCCTCAGAAGAAGAAAGAAACAGCAGAAAAAATAAGAAGAAGAAGCGAAAAAAAAAGATGTTTCCCCTTTGTTTTACTGGACAATGACACATTTTTGTTGGTTCTTTATACTCAGTAAAGTGTTCTATTTTTGATCTACCTATTAGGTGAGAATTTTTAAATGTTAAACAAATTTGCTATCCTGTAATTTTTCTTGTCTATTTTTGATATTTTTGCGTTTTGTTCCTTTTTATAGTTCAGTTTCCTATATATTTCTCAGTAAATCTCTTTATAAATCTTGTTCCTAGGTAACTTATTTATATTTCTGCAAGAGAATAGATTCAGACTGATCTCTACAGTTGGTCGCATCTACTGTCCTTCCTATATGACTGAACTTCTCTTCGTCGTCAATAGTTGAAATATTTCAAGTGTTCTAAAGAATTTTGTAATAAATAAAATATTTTCTACGAACCTCCCGTGTACTTTGATCTCCTTTCAGGTCTTATTGTATGTGAATGCATACATTAAATTATGCTGGACACCCTCTTTAGTTCAGATCCGGTCATTTCTGTCACATGTTAGTCAGTTCTGTCACACTGCATAAAACACTCATAAGTATTCTATAAAATGAAATTTCAAATGATCCCCTATCACATCTTCTTCCAAAAGATCTTCTTTTGTAGCTACCGTCTTTGAATGAAATGTCATCTTCTTTAATTGTACTCTATATGTAATATAAGATATGTGAGAATGAAATTGACCATCAAAACCGTAAAAAACTGAAAAATTCTTTAATTGAAAAATTATGCTCAGCAGACATTGCCGCAAGTAATACCAGACTTAAGCGAAACACCAACAACGAGAACTTCAGAGTGACTTCATCATCAAATACAGGCGTGACAGGACTGACACTTCGCAACAACTTTTAGAGCTTCTACTTGGAGAAAAAAATTGAAAAACTCAAAATTCAGCTCGGCCGTTTTAGGGATGGGTTCCCAAACGTTTTCTTGAACGAAAAAAAGTTTTTCCAGCGGATTTTAATTACATCGGTTTGAAAAAATTTTCTTGAGTCAATTTGTCCGTCGTGTTGAAAAGTGGCCATAAATGCTCCCTTCGCGTGGTGAATGTACTGTTGATGCTTCAACCCTTTCACTGTTGCTTCACTCTCTAACCAGAAACTATTATTTTCGCCGACACACAATTATAACTACAAAAACAATGCAAATTATTACACAAAGATTTATTATTTTTGTAATAGATAGCCCTTCTACGCAGATCACTGGTCTGTAATGATTAAACTCCGTTTATAGTATTTTTCTTATCGAAACTCAGGGCTTTCGCGCCTCGCAAATTCACTGATTTACAGCACCAAGACCCCATAAATTTACACTTTTTTGTAACGTTTCGGAACAAAACGATTTACGAATTAGTCATCTTCCCATCAAGTCGAAGGATAATATGCACAGAATATTATTTTGAAACTATTTTTGTTCTTTGCATCTTAATTACAATAATTGATGTATTTCAGTAGGTTGATTAGAGAAAAAAATCAGTCTCAGCTGGTAAAGTGTCTTCCGTATTTAACAATATTGTAATTAAGCCGTTGTAAAGGTTCTCCATTCTAAATTTAAGCACCACGGTAGGTCGACCAGGACAGAAGTTAGCGTGTGAGGCTCCACAACTGAACACTCCACCTCCATAACTTGTACACGTATTCTATGTGTTCGAGAAGCGCTCCATTTCAAATTTCAATATTTTAAGTCGATTGGGAAAGAAGTTAGCATCTCAGACTCCTTAGCAGATCAGTCCATCTCCGTGCCTTGAAATAATAGTCGGCGTGTCCCAAAGGAACTCCACCTTAAATTTCAGCACAAAAAAGGAATTAGATTTAGGGGTCCCACAGCTGATCAGAGTTCCTCCATAATTTGTACCTAATTGTAACTATTGTAGAAGTAAGTTGTTGTGGATGGTTTACGAGTTAAGATGGGTATAATCTCAAACGCAGAACACTATATTGTCTATAATCATTAAAAAAACAATCTATTATACGGGTCATTCTCATTTCATTTGCCGCTTTCAGGTCCCCGACGACGAATTTTCACGATTCTTTACCGAAACTAGTGATTTTGGGGAAAAAAGGGTAGTATAAGTTGGGAGATCAACGAAGACTGCCCAAAATCCCCTTTAACCAATACACAGTGATGACGAATGAAACCTGAAATCCTGGAAACTCATGAGTGTTACGGTCCCCTCCCACCTAACACCTAAGGAGAAGTTAGGTAGTTACGAAACAATGACAATCTAGAATTGGCCAGGGTTACTAGCTGCAGCAAGTTGGTTCCTCTTTATTTAGAGTAAGGATTTACATATTTAGAATTTTTCCCAACCCGTGAAAAACTAGTTTTTCAGTCAGTCCCCCATATCTCTTCTCAATGGGACCTCTGGAGTGTTATCATTTTTGCGATCAAGAAAGCTGATGGAAAATGGCGGGAAACAGTCAGATGTGAAGGTTATATTGTCCAGTTAAAGATGTGAGACTCTAGTGGAGTGCTTGGAGTTGCAGCAGTTTTTACAGCGAAAGAAGCCTAAAAACATGTTGAGTATTTTTATTTTCAATCATGAGTGTTACACTAATTACGAGTGTTGTTAGTGCTTAAACAAAATAATCCGATATCAAGAACCATGCTTCTTGGTGACAGGTTTCAAACAGTAGCCATCCCCGGGTTTTGTCACTTCATCATCCTGTTTGACGCCATTTTTACTGGAAATTCTCATGAGTGTTACCTCTCAGGAGTGTGTCCAAGTATGGGTAACATTCCTGATATTACTCTACAATAATAGGGTAACACTCCTGAGATTTAAGCTCAATTACACTGCCTTCAACATGTATTCCGTAAAATCTGAATATTACATTTGAACGCCATTCTTTTGTATTTACTTGATCAACGATAACAATTTTGCCTAAGTCATCCATTTTACAGAAATCAATTTTTGAAATCCGGTAACACTCATGAGTTGGATATCATGTTTTTTAATACAAAAAAAAAAAAAAAAAAAAAAAAAAAAAACAATAAAATAAATAAATGAAAAACTCACTGTTCATCTATAGAACACAAATCTGCAATGTACAATGAGTAGTATTTGCCGATCTAACCTCATTTTCGAGTACTTTCATATTTCACATCACTGAGGTTCTCAAACGACCCAAAGCGGCAGATGAAATGAGAAAGACCAATACATGTACAATAACTAAATAAATGTAACTGCATAGCCGTATACGCCTTCCGAGGAGACATGAATATTATAGAGAACACATACACGTTACTAGTCCTTTTGTATTTAACAAGAGCTCACCATCTGAAAATCAATGAGGTGATCACCTACGAACAATACCTGCAAAAAATATTAATATAAATAAATATAAATAATAATAACACACGGGAAGTTCGGAAAAATTGTGATGAAGTGGTAGGGTAAGTGAGGAGGAGCAAGCAACAAGGATTGATACGAACTAAATCACTCGCGACGAAGTTGTGGAAATCCATTTCAAAACGGAAGTTAGTGAAAAACGTCTATTTCCATGAAAAATAAAGAGTTAAATTCACTATTCACCTGTTAAATCGATTTCGACGGTTAGGCCATCATCAGTAACAAACAATAACTGAAGATACATTAGAAAGGACACAGCTTTTATAGTAACAGGTGAAGGGAGATTGAATCCCATTGGTCAAGAGAAAGGAAAGGGGCAGGAGGTACAACCAATTAAGTGCAAATAAGGTGACGGGGGATTATAGCAATTAGATGAAGTGAAGGGGGGGGGGGGGAGAAATAACTAAATATGGTTTCAACATTGTGAACACTCCAAGCTTTATAAAAATGGACCTATTAGTGGTGAAATATATTGAGGTATATCCTCATTTAAACATTTACCTACCAGATCTGTCAATTTTGATAATTTCGAATTTTTCAAGTACATTCAACATACCTCCTTTCGGACAAAAATGAAGAAATTCTACAAACTGTCTACCTGTCAAATCAAAATTGTAACTATGATTGGATTCCTTAAGATGTTTCGCAAATGTAGACTTACCCTTATTTTCCCTGAAATCCTCCTGATGCTCGTCTATTCTTTCCCTGAATTTCCTACCAATATTCGTAGCCACAAGAACATTTTAGTTTATAAACCCCACTTTTATCCTGAACATTGATTTTGTCCTTAACAGATCCTAGTAATGCTTTAAGACTATTTTTAGTTCTAAAACCTACTTTGTAACCTTCTCGATGATAGAATTTTGCCGATTTTATCCGAAATTTTCCCATAATAAGGTATACTTATCCATTGCTTTTCTTCTAAATTTACATCTTCCCTGGCCAGATTGGAAACTTTTTCAATACTATTTTTCCTAAGAACATTATCCCATATGGTATCAACGAGATCTCCTCTATATCCGTTACTAGCCGCAATGCTTTTGATAAAGGATTTTTCTTTTGATAAATTTTGTTCACTCATTGGAATAGACAGTGCTCGGTTAATTATACTATAGAAGGTTGCATGCTTATGGACTAAAGGGTGATTTGAAGTACTATGGATAGTTATATCGCTATATGTATCTTTTCCATAAATTGAAAAATCATGCTTTTCGTTTACCAAAGAAATGGATAGATCTAAAAGATTGAGTTTATTTCCGCCGAATTCGAGGGTAAATTTGATAAAGGGATCTAGTTTACTGATTTTTTCTTTAAAAGAATTTAGTTGTCTTTCTGTGCCCTTCAATAAAAGGACAATATCATCGACATATCTCTACCAATAGAGAAGATCATTTGTGTTACAAGTTGTAAATATTTGTTGCTCAAGATAATCCATGTAAATATCTGCAAGCAGAGGAAATAACGGAGAACCCATAGCAACCCCTGGCTGTGTATAACATTTCCCCTCAAATAAAAATTAATTTTGATTCATACAAATAGACATCAAATTAAACAATTCGTCCTTTTCGAAAATCCAATCATAGTTACAATTTTGATTTGACAGGTAGACAGTTTGTAGAATTTCTTCATTTTTGTCCGAAGGGAGGTATGTTGAATGTACTTGAAAAATTCGAAATTATCAAAATTGACAGATCTGGTAGGTAAATGTTTAAATGAGGATATACCTCAATATATTTCACCACTAATAGGTCCATTTTTATAAAGCTTGGAGTGTTCACAATGTTGAAACCATATTTAGTTATTTCTCCCCCCCCCCCCCTTCACTTCATCTAATTGCTATAATCCCCCGTCACCTTATTTGCACTTAATTGGTTGTACCTCCTGCCCCTTTCCTTTCTCTTGACCAATGGGATTCAATCTCCCTTCACCTGTTACTATAAAAGCTGTGTCCTTTCTAATGTATCTTCAGTTATTGTTTGTTACTGATGATGGCCTAACCGTCGAAATCGATTTAACAGTGTAACTCTTTATTTTTCATGGAAATAGACAAAGTTTTTCACCAACTTCCGTTTTTTTTAACAAGGATTGATCCGAGTCCCCCCTCCCCCACCTGGATTGAGCGTCCTACGCCGAACGCCGGTAGATCGGAGATTAGTCTTGAACTTTCTAGGTATATGAGGACGATCTCCGTTCAATAGTCGAACCGCAGCTTGAACTCAAACCAAAATCTTGGCGAAAGCGGCCCTAAGTTCAACACGAATTTATCTAGTAGATGCTGAGCATGCGAAAATGTAAAATCCTTGTAACTATATTGAGTCGTGCCCGACCTGTACAGATACAGTTCTCTCAAAATAAATTCATTAGATGAGCCTTAGGAGCAGAGCCAAACAACACAGTTGGGGGTGAGAGCCCAAGGTGAGGGTAACCTTCCTGGAGAGAGAAGGGTTATAAAATAGCCAAGACCTAACCTATATCTACGGTGCCTCCCTCGGCTATTAGAGTAGGAGGCTACAGTACGTAGAGATCCAGGTATAATAGGGTAAAACGTCAATTTAGGGTTTTATTGGTTCAGAGGTTAATACACTTTCTCACCGTATTTATTTCTCTCTATTTCATTTTAGCCAAATCGACCCTTCCAAATTTCAATTTTCATCCTCAAATAGCCAGTGCAATTACCATGTTTTCAACCAATTAAGATGAAAATATCTTTGCAGATAGGCCCCAATCAGTCTCATTGTTCACTCTGTGAATGCATAAATGTTAATTCTATCTAGCATCAGTTTATCACGGCCAAGACGTCCAATCTCGATTAATATCGAATTGTGGTTTAATAAACATATATCAAGTTCAATAAAAGTGTGTCGAGTAACTGCTGCGTATCCACCAGTGTGAAAGTTGCTTTAAATTTTCGACCGATTATGATGAAATTTCCAAGGGCTTTGCGGGTCAGGCAATATAATGAAGTTTCACAAATTGATGCTTCACTATGCACATGCGCAAATGTAAGTTCCATCAAGTGTACGATCGTGAAGTTCGCTCTGCTGTGCTTCACGACTAAGTTCTTGCTGCTCTTGACTAAGTGTTTCATCTAGAGGCTCAAGTGCCTATTGTATTCACGCACCGGTTAAGAAGCATCGGTAGTGTTTATCTCTCAGCCAGCATCCCATCTTTACGCTGCCAGCGCCTGCTCGCCCTTTGAGACTCGAACTGGGAGGTCGGTCGCCAGCATAGCTGCTGACCTTGGTTTAGTCAGGCAGCATCTGCTATGGTGCAGCCAAGCAACTACCAAACCCAATTCATCTGCTGAGTTCGCTGCTGCGCTGCATGGGTCAGTAGATGGTAAAGAACTCCGTCAGTTCACTGAATACACCAAGTGGGTGTAATGGGCTTCAGGGGGGATGGGGCTCGCGACTATCGCCATTTTCAGGCAATCTGGGTGGCAAATTTAGCGATCTTGGTGAGCTGTTCAAGGAGTAATCGTGGGACAGTGGACACTTTGCAGTGCTTGTCGCGGTAAAAATGAAAATCTGTATCATGTGGTGCAGCAGTGACCTCATACCCACGGTGGCTCGTATTCTACGACATGATGCGGTTGCCGAACATATAGCAGGCGCTTTGCTGAAAGGAATCACCTGCCGAGTGATTGGGGCAAGAACCCGGATTTCGTTGTCATCAAGCCCGAAGAGCCTACTATGACCTTGGATGTCAAGGTTGTCAGTGGAAGCATCGATATGGAGCATACCTGTAGGGCTAAGATAAGTAAATATGATAGAAATGATCTGCAGCTAGCGATATCTGAGCTAAAAGCAGTGGCGACCATTAACATCAAGGTCAGGGCTGAAAACGTGTCCTGGTGCCATTGTGTGGTACGGGAAAAGTGCCACGGAGCTACTCTAACTGGGCATCTCAGAGGGAGGGCTCTGTGGTATCATCACCCTCGTCTTGAGGGGTTCTTACTTAACCTGGAGGTAATTTTATATGGGCACTTCTCTTCATCCCACTCTTCATCCTCCTAATTCAACTTCCATGATCCCAGGAGCCAGCTGGGGTAGATCTGGGCGTCCTCCCTACTCTTTCAATTTTGCTTTTTTGTTTCGTTTTCCTATTAATGGTGTCCCCCCCTCCGTCTTTTAGGAGAGATTTATTTAAAAAAATAATGAAAATGTGTGTGTGTGCATGCGTTAGTGTGTGCGTGCGTGTTTGTGTGTATGTGTCAGCTAATTCTTTTACCAAGCACAACGTTGCAACAATGTCGGTATGGTGGAATGCATTGAAACCATTTTATTTCAGGGACTCAAAACCAAAGGTTGACCATATAATTTGAACTCAGATGAACTTGGGTGAAAGGGCAAATTTGCATCACCAAGACCGCCATCCGCAAAATTTGTATGTGTGAAGAATATTCAAATAATTCAATTAGTTCATGGTGTCCTTAACAGATTTTCGCGACGAAAATCGTCGCTAATTTAATTTAACAACATACTCGTGTGTTGATGCTATTCAACGTGTCTTTCAAAATTAACAAACGACCATACAAAGGTAACAGTACTCAACTTGGAAAACATTTCAGTGAAGCATATTTCCTATTGATCTTCAAACTGGTTTGATGTCTAATGTTTTGCGACAATATTTGAAATAGTAGATCTTCACTAATTTGTGTCGCATCCTGCTTTTGGGTTGTATGCGTATTCAGGTGACCATGGTAGCCAGGGGGAAGGGGTACCACTTAATACCCGTTGCATGTGATAATTTAATTTATTGGACTACAATGTTTTCATAACATCATGGTTTTTTCAGGGTCTGTTTGATCCTCACAGCGGGCTTATTGTTTTTGCTTGGAGCCATCGCCCTTTCATTGGTTTTACTTAACGGCATGTGGAACGAGGCAGAAATGATCGATATGATGAAGGGCATACTCCCGCGAGACAGAATGGACGATATCGAAACAACGAACAAATGTTGCGGTGTCGAGGGCGAAATGGCATTATACGAAAATCAGCCCTTTTACCCCGGATCATGCTGCATCGTAAAAAGTACCGGAAATAAGTGCATGAGAGAGCACGCATATAAAATCCGTTGCGACGCCGTTTGGATTGATAAACGTGACGAGATGATATGGTATAGTGGTATGGTGGTACTCGTGTTGAGCGTGCTTTGCGTGCTAATGGCATTTTTGGTGCATAAAGCGGAAACAAAAGAAGAAAGGAGAAGACGAAGTAGAATGTAAAGGCTACCACGGTAGTGCAACAATTCTTAATGGAAGTTTTCCCATAATGAATAAACATGAATGACCCTCCAACATACTGTAACTGCGTAGTATTTTGTGCTAGATGGTTTTACTGTAAATTTTCATTATATCATTATGGAGACATAGCGAAGTTGAATGGGGACGGGTGGACGACAGGTCGAAATTTACACGATCTTATTAGAAAGTATGAGAATTATAAGTTAATTTTCTGAGATGTATGATTTCTATCATCCCACTTCTAATCTTCCACCTTGACCATTATTTCAATACGGGATTAGTTTTGGAGGACCTCATATTTGTTTCGATAGCCATGAGATATTAGAGAGTTTTTGTATTTCTCGTATTGGTATTTCTCTTAAACACGAAAACAAGCTGTTAGAGCGAGCACGATGAATGCTAACCTTTTTGCATCGATTTCTCGTAGCGTTTTCGTAAGCCCGAGAGGAAGAGAACTGTTACAGAGACGTTAATGTGACTCTTGCAGTGAATCACTGCTCAAAACTCAATTGTCACAGTAGACTATATCCAAAATATAACATGAATAAAGAAACAACGACCACTTACCTCTGCATCATATGAAAACGATTCAGCCGTGAAGAACACGAATCTTTAAAACGCGTAAAATGAACCTTGAAACGAAATCTTCAGAATAAAAAAGCTGAAATCTTCGATAAAACGTCGAAAGCAAGAACAAAATGCCGCTAATGACTATTTTGGTTGAGGTGCGGGGAAAAAATAAGAAGGACAAATACAAAGCTTAAACCAACAACAAAAGATGGCACGGGGAAAATTCAGCCGATTTTGTCGGGTGTGTATGTGTATCCATGCCAACTGCATGATAGTTGCTTAGTTATTCTAGAGTGTTATCCTAGAAGAAGGTCAAGTTTTTGTTTCGTAATTACGATTCCGAAAAAGCTGAGCACGAGTAAAGCTGACTCTTCCCGTTCTGAAAAGCGTTTCCACGTTACGAAAACCTCTTCTCGTTTCGGAAAGGCCATTTTCGTATACGAGAAAATGAATACGAGAAGTACAACAACTCTCTATTGCTCTAAACTCCCATGTAAAGTACTGAATGAAAGGTAGATAGGGCAGGCTATAAGGGTCGTTGGATTGGTGTACAACCTATTCACATAAGAGGGAAGGAAAAGCTTATTAACGCTTTTGGCATTAAATGAACCTCTCCCAGAGGAGGAGGTAGCCACCAACACACGAAGAAGGGATAATCATGATCTGATGATACGATGAGGGTACCGTTTGCGTTCTTGTTTGATAGGGTCCTAGCCAATCGATCAACTGCATTGGCATAAGGTGCATTGCTTTCGACAGGGGAACTAATCTCTCACTCAACTGTTGAGAGATTACTGCAAGTTCTTTCTCACGTAAGCAATTAATATTATAGGCCAAATTACTTTGTGCCCAAATTTATGTTTTACAGAACGCTCAACGTTAACATCTCTCTTCTAGCCTTTGTCTTTTACTATTTCTTGATAGGGTGGACGAAATTCATCTGGCTGATTACCATCAGAAATAGAACAGCTTTTTCTGTAACTACTGGATCAGATCTAAAATTTTTATTTCATTTTATTACAACTGTTATTTTAAAAGGTCTTCATTTTATTCATTATACATCGATGTTTTTCTTTTTATGCCATTGTTGGTGTCGTTTTTAATCATCAATCATTTATTAATTTAATTCATTTTTTTCGCTTCTGAGGTTTCGCAATCGATGATCATAACTCATATTTCAAGATAAGAATCATTATTCAACTTATGATGAAATCCCGATTCTTATTCCCTGCCTTTGAACAATGTGCTACAATAGCGACTCAAGTTTCGGAACGATTATCACAATTTATTGTATAGTAAACAGTATTCAATATCACAGATATTTAAAAATATTAGTTATTTTGGGCAGCTATGTGTTGATTGTGAATTCGCCCATATGTGAACAAATCTTTCTTTAACAAGTAAACAAACGACCTCTTACTACTATATGTGTCCCAGTGAGTCTTAATCCAGCGAGAGAAGACAATTATAAATAACAAATTGGTATATTGAAATTAAGATCATTATCATACCCACAAATGTATTGTAAAACATCATTATTATTAGGTTTCATGTAAATTTTTAAAATGGCTCTATTCATCAATGTTTCATAGCAAAATAAATAATTATTATTGCTTAAAATGTGCATTTTTGTTCAAAGTGTTCTGTAATTAGGGCAAGTCTTCATAAATTACCCGCCGATTTTAGTGATTATTTTTTATTTAACTCAGAAACTTTTCTGATTGTGCTTAACGCCTTTTTAAAAGTTTGTTTTAAAAGTTTGACTGGTTAATACTGAGTAACATTCGTTTTCCAAAAAATTATGAACAGAACTGCCGAGAAATTCGGAAGAACTATTCGCGCATTCTATGAGGCACCTACATTTCAATTGACAACTTGTTAATGTTCCTGACATAACAAGTCGCTGCTTGGCTCGTCAGAATTTTAAAAGCATTTTCATTATTACACCTCACATTGTCATAGCTTTTATCCACACTCATTTTGACATTCTTCATTCCTTTAGAGGTCTAGGTGTCGTTGGGAGCGAAAAAAATAGCATGTGAACGGTAAAATTGCATCACTGTTAGGACATCAGGAACATGCTCAGTCATTATAGGATTTTAGAGCCACATTTCATGAGTTTTGTTCCCGTAGTTTGGTTGAAAAGCGATGAAAGCAGACAGATCGTTAGATTTTTGGAATCCAAAAATGTCTATACCTATCTTGATACGTGAGCTGTTAGTTATGTTGCCTACTTGGTCGTTCGCGAAGAAGTTGAAAAATTGTAGGTATAAACTAATTACGACAAAAAATCGAAAAACCAAATAGGTTGGGTTGCATTTCTTCTTCATTCTAATATTTCATGAACGCGTGAAACCTGGAAGTGGTACTTTGGGTACCTTCAACAATCTATCCCGTACAATCCCTGAAAATCTGATCATATTTGGCGAATGATTTTCGCTGTTCTGTTTCTAACTACCCACGTACCTATTTTACATTTAGCGCAGTAGCTGTATTTTATTTAATTGTATAAAATGCATGGGGGCACCAATTTGAGCCCAATCATCAACTTTTCTCTGCGGTTGAGCCAATTCGAGGCATCAGATTGTGAGAAATATATGGTCCAGGAAAGTCACGATTCAGCATTCATAGACGTTCCTTATGGTTTGACGATGATGAAACTTATGCGGGACCGTCCAGGGGCAAATCCGCATGAGTGAAAATTGTCATCAAAATCAAACCATAATTAGGCATAGTTTTTGCCCGTGACAAGGATCGGCTGCAGACTGATAAAGTACCAAAACTATTCAGAAAGCTGTAAATCCTATAAAACAAGTGGAAATTTTGAATTCTGGGGATAACGAAACTGTCAACCTCCTGCAATATAATACATAACTTCCTTTATATGTATTGAGAAAGCCAAGAAAAAGTATACGTACATACTCTCTACCTGATTGGAGAGCTTAATTTCATAACAACTTCGTATTTGCAGGCTCAGTTTGATCCTCACATCTGGCACGTTGTTTTTGACTGGCGCCTGCACACTCTCTTTGGTAGGAATCCGCTACACGTGGCTCAGGGAAGAGATGATCCAAATCATGATGGACAAAAAACCTCGAGACAAAATGGATGAAATCGAATCCAAGCACAAATGTTGCGGAGTGTCAGGCGAGATGAACTTATACGACAGTAAACCGTTTTATCCCTCATCCTGCTGCCTCGTTTTCACCACCGGCACCAAATGCAAGGGTATTCACACGTATAGGGTTAGATGCGACGAAATTTGGACCAACGATCGTGACCCGAAGTTGTGGGTACTTGGTTTCTTTTTTATCGCGATAAGCGTGCTGAGTGCGTTAATGGCGTTTTTTATACATAAAGCCGAAAAGAGAGAATATAAGAAAAAACTCGCAAGGCAGTCTGAAGTTGAACCTGCAAAGCCAATCCAACCTGTGAAGCCAATCCAACCTGAAAAACAAGCCCAGCCTGAAAAGCAAGTCAAACCTGAACCTCGTCAATCCAGCAGATTCGGAAGTCAAGCTGCGATAAAGGCCAGCTATGCAGCATAAACGACCAGCTGCAAATCTGTTCAGTTTGACCCGTTGTTGGACGTGTCCTCATATCTTCGTCCCGTTTGATACATTTTAAGTAAATCTATATGAAAATTAAAATAAAAGACCCTCCATCTTGATGATACTGGTTTCTACCAACTTATTTATTTATTTATTAAATTTTTTTTATTTTTTTATTTATAAGCACGGCTTTTGCCAATTACATAGGGAATAGAGTACAAATTACGTCAGAAAAAAAATAACTTCACATTTGGAAAGAAATGAAAAAATACAGAATGGAAATATATATATATATATATATATATATATATATATATATATATATATATTTATTTATATATATATATATATATATATATATATATATATATATTTTGTAATTCGGCTTATTTACTTGGCGGGATATTCCGCTATGTGGTGGCCACACTATTTTTAGTGATTAATTTATTTATTTATTTCACGGGACGAGCCCAATTACATTCTATAAAATCAGTAAGTATGTCATTTCAACCAGGGGAAAAATGAATATGATATGAATATAAAGTAGATATAAAAATGATAAAGGTAAGGTACAATGAAAGTTACAGAGTAAAAAGAAGCAATATCTCAAGAACAATTTAAAAAAAAGGAAAACTGTCTCTAAGTATAAATGATAGGGGACGAGGAAAGTTGTGATTTTAACCAGGCTAGGGAGGAGTAAAAAAAATCGAAATCGGGGTTCACAGTCAGGAAGAGGTTCGCACTGCGAGGAATTCTGCGTAGGGGTTGGCGTCTCTGGTAGTTGGTAGGAGAAAAAGGGACGTAAAACAGCACTTGCGAGCGGGTAGAGGTTTGCTGTGCAACAAGGTTTATCTTAGACAGAAGCGTAGGGCAGTTGATTTGGTTATTTAATAGCTTGAAAAGCAACGTGAGATCGGCCGAGCCACGACGCTTCTCCAGGGACTCCAGGCAGCACCGCTCACGAATAAAGTCGTAGTCAACATCGGCTGAGGGGATACCCATATTGAAAGCAACAAATCTTAAGAATTTGTTCTGGACTCGCTCAAGCCGGTACTTGTGCATAGCGTATGACGGGCACCAGACAGAAGATGCATACTCCAGTATTGGAAGAACAAGGGCTTTGTAGACCGTCACAATAGCAGGTATACTTGTGAATTCCCTTGTGTTCCTTTTCAGGAAACCAAGAGTGCGCATAGGTCGGTTAGCAAGCCCCTCAATATGCCGCGAAAAACACATCCGTTCGTCGAAAAGCACGCCCAGATCAACCATCTCACTCGACCTTTGCAGGGGAGCATCGCCAAGAATGTAGTTAAAAATGAAAGGCTGGGCCTTACGGTGAAAGGTAACAACCGAACATTTAGCCGGGTTAAGGTGAAGGTGATTTAGCGAGCACCACTCCTCCAACCGAAAGATTTCACGCTGAAGGGTCTCACAGTCAAACGGAGAATTTATCTTACTGAAAATCAGAAGACATCTGACGTGAGGTCCAAATATCTGTTTATCATAAGGAGGAAGCATAGGGGACCCAAGATATATAGAAATAAATGCATCACTGACACAAAACAACACTGCAAATGGAGGTAAGAGTTTAGGCTCCTCTTGAGATGCGGAAGACCATCGCAGAAAAAGTCCAAATCAACAGTCTGGAGGAGGGCATTAGTTCACGAGGTATCCAATACATAGGCCTTTGTAGTTGATAATTGTATGCAGCAAATGGTACATAAAACAATGAGTTAGAAGGGTGGTGTAGCTGGGAACGTGGATATCCACTCTTGAGAGAAGGGATGGGCACTGAATCCCACCATTAAGGAGTTTATGGAAAAATAGGACATCCGCCATGACACGCCGGTTCCTCAACTCAGGTAGATTGAACCTTGCAGCTAGAGTGGCAAACTGATCTCGGCCAGCCGGAACTCCCAGCTTGTAGCAGAGGAACCTGAAAACCTTGCGCTGTACACGCTCCAAACGATCTTTATATTCCTCATAAAACGGAAACCATATGGGACTGTCATGGTATGTGTGGGTGAGGGTGAAGATTTTATCATTAATAGCTACTGCGCATGCGCTAATATGTATTATTTTTTAAACGAGCCTAATTTCAACTGTTTTTATCTGATTTCAATGACACTTCCAGGGATTGTGTGGGTTAGACTGTGAATGGTCTCCTAATAATTCCATACTTCTCCAATCGTTACTTCATTTTGCATATATGCGCAAACGTAAATTCCTTCAAGCATCATTTTTTTACGCCCTAGTCGTCCAATCCCGCTCAAATTTGGTGTTGAGTTGGGGGACAGTGGTTTAATTATTCCATGTTAATTTCAACATGATTGCATCATTATTAGTTCCTGCGCATGCTCGAAAGTGTACTCCGAGGAACAAGGTCTAGCTTTCATCAGATTATGATCAAATTTTCTGGAAATTCGTGGGTAAGGCTGTAGGTTGTACCCTACCAATTTCATCTTTCTCAAATCGTTACTCCAATCTGCACTTGCGCTAACGTAAATTACTTAAAGCATCATTTTCCGATTTTTTTTTTTTTTTTTTTTTTTTTTTTTTAGTACTGTGAAGCGTCAAATTGCGGGGTCTTGGAACTGTAAAAGTAATGCACGATGCGCCATGTTCTGATCATATATTACATACGGGGCTTAGGGCCACTTTCACCAACAACTTATGTAGCGGTTGGGTGGTTAAACTCGATTAAATATAATCCCGAGGATCAAACCTTGGCGTCTTTCACCAACCCAAAACTCGTTCAAACCCAGATTGGAATAATCGAGTTTCCATAACGGAGATTCCGCAAACTGTCCAATGAAAAATTGCACAATTTGAAACGACAGTTTGAAAACCCGCGATGTGTCCTACATATCAAGACAATAAAGCAGTGAATCACAACCGAGCCGTTTTTATCTAGTTACCTACCTAGTTACTATCTACTCGCAACTTTTCGTTGACTTCCAACAAAGAAAGTGTGACACATCATTTGACGGAAGCAGAACGGTTGATCACCTTATTTAAATGTACATAAGTTATTTTATTTGGTATAGGTAGGAAGGTACATACTGTACAAGGGATAGCAATTCAACATCGTATTATAACGTGCTATCGTCATCGATTATACTTTATTTCCCTATCATCCTACATCAAATTCGTATTATAATTCATCGATTTGATGGTAAAAGCCTTTTTCCAACTTAATACCTGTTCGAATGGAACTCCAGGTGAGTGTCAATAAGCTCGAGTAATTTCAAAACTGTCGGTTCGCCGAAATTCAACTTCGTCCAACCCGTCAAAAATGTGGAATGCGCCGTCGGATCGTCCTTTGGCGTTTTTGCGGAACATCGTCCTCATCCGAGGAATCGAAAATTAATGCGAGCGATAAATCGCGTGAATTCATCATCAAAAACTTGAATAACAATAAACTTCAACTGTGAATCAAACTGTAGAGGTACCAGCTGTTGGTGCGCGACCATATTGCTCGATATCATTGTTATCACTAATCTGAGATTGGCAAGTGTAACTGGCTGGGGCTTGGGAAATTAACCTCAAGCCACCTCGTTAGGAGTTTAAACTCGTAAAGTGGTCTGGTGAAAGACGATTAGCTGAAATCTCCGTTATTTTTCAATCTTTTCTAACTTAATCTCGTTTATGTTGTTGGTGAAAGTGGCCCTTATCAATAATTATAGACCAATGATCTGCGTAGAAGAGCTATCTAACACTTATATAATAAACCATTAATGATTTGCAGTTTTTTGTTACTTATATATTATAATTGATCATTATAGACCACTGACCTGCGTGGAAGAGCTTTCAAATAATGAAATAGTAAACCTCTGTTTTAATTTGCAACGCTTTTTAAATGTTGACTCCAAGAAAAAGCTTCATATGCTAATTATTGAGATTGTAAGTTGACGCGTAACCTCTGTTTTCATGAATTTCGTCTCATACATAGACAACGGTTGCTTTAGGTACGATAATTGCAATGTTTGTGTCAACTGCTCTGAGATAACGCTTGATTTCAAACTATACACTTTCAGAAAGCGGTTATGCTATTCAAATCGGAATTGGGTGATAAAATTTGCTTCACAACTGCAAATGTCGTGATAGTGGTCTGTGGAGCTGGTCTCGTTAGCCTGGGATGGGCTTCCTCCAGGTTTGACACAGATTTCAGAAAAGAACTAATACCATTGTTCGTCCGTATTATTTGCTCTATCGTCGCACTAGGAATCGCTATCACAATTGCAGGCGCCATCGGGGTCTTTCTTATTTACTTCAATATTCCTTTTCTGTTATTCATATACAAGTTTCCCTTGTTGAGTACGCTTGCTGCCGCGGCATTGGTTCTGGGGGTTTTGGTCTTGGTCATGACGGAATACACGCAAACTTACGAGTTGAAGGGGATGACCGACATGATGGACGCCAGGGTACCGCGGAACAGGATGGACGACATCGAATTCACCCGGAGATGCTGTGGGGTCGAGACACATATGAAGGTAACTTGTAGAGGGGTGATTGTCCTCAAAAATTTTAGAAACTTTAAAATTTGAACAAGAAATTTTTAAAACAGTTCCGGAACGTACGCTCCACAACAGGAGATGTTCCACTTGCAGTCCTTTCGATAGAACTCGGTAACCTCAAACTCTGCGGTGACTCCCTAGTTTCGGGAAGTTTGGCTAAAACCATATCAAACCAGAAGTTCCAGTCATAATGCATGACATATGTGCGAATTTTCGTAGTTTTCCTCATCAAATTTGTATAAATGTTTTGAACTTTGAAAACTTCCTAATCTAAGCCGTTTTTTTTTTTTTTTTTTTTTTTTTTTTTTTTTTTTTTTAACTCATGATTTAATAAAGATTTATTTACTAATGACACTCCTGAAAAAACACGAATCTGGCACCACTAGGAAAAATACGGGCATAGCAGGGAATCAGATGAATTGCAAATTCCGCAGGCAGGATATAGTTGATACTTAAAGCCTAGGACACACTACAACGACAGCCAAACCCAACCGAGATGACCCGTTGTTGATATTGAAGTTTGTTAGAAAAGTAAAAACAGGAGTTTGAGCCCTTGAGCACATATTACAACAATCTTCAATCGCATCCCCGCACCCAATGACACATCACCTACTGGTTCAGTTTACTTTACTTATTGTACCTCGTATAACTACCTATATGATCAAAACATGGCTCATCGATCCTCCATAAAACAGCTCCAGGACCCCAAAATTTTAAGCTTTAGTAACTGTCAAAAAATTAGGGGGAAAAAAAGGCACTTCGAAAAGGAATGAAATTATCCTCAAAGGCCTCTTAGCTGATCAGTGGGCCTCCGTACCTCGCAGTTGTTTTCGAAGTATTCAAAAGGAGCTCCATTTAAGTTTCAGCACGGTAAGTCGGTTAGGAAAGAAATTAGCCTCAAAAGTTCCGAAGATGGTCAGTGTGCACTGATATAGAATTCGAAAGATCACAAAGGAGCTCCATTTCAGTTTGCCAGTTCTGTAGGTTGTTGTCATTAATATGTCTGTCACATGCGGAGGAAAAATTAATTTTAGCATGGAACACGCTTCAGCCTTGAGCTAACTGGTGAAAAGTGACTATACGTTCAACAGCACGTCCAACCCCCACCACCAGTGCCATCTAGATCCAATTCTTCTTCATAGTCGACCTCCGTAGGCTTAAATCTGATCTGTTTGTCCAACTAATCTGTATTTCACTGAAAGGATTGATTTAGGATATTTTTTTACTTTTGAGATGCGAGCTTGCGAGCATCCAGACCACCTAACTATAAAAACCAGTCTTATCGATTACGTAGGCACGTTGTTTGGGAGACGCGGTTGGGAGATGGCGATGTGTCACGAAATTGTTCAATGATTTCCACTTACAGCCAAGTCGTTGCTAAGGACCTTTATCTTCGTAATTTGTGATCGCCCAAGAACCGTTCACCATTCGCTGGAAAACCATGAATTTATGCATAATATATTTACTGCCAAAACCGCTGTAAATATGGAAGAAGCTGAGATATATCCTTGAGTAAAAATTAAAACGGAAAACAACATTCGCGGTAAAAAGCATGATCGATTTTGACATTTTATGTCTTTACTTTGGCACATAAACGAAAAAAGCGTTTAAAACTCCCCTTAGAATCGTGCCTCTTGTAGTCTCCCTTCAGAAACCTTGTTCAATGCCGCTAATGACACATCTGGTTGAGGTGCGGCTTAAACCATTATATAAATGGAGGGGGATACTTCGATACAATGAGTGTTACTCGCGCTGTCATTTTTATTTTTATATTGAAGTGATTCCATTATAAGAAGTTTGACCCCAGTCGCGCTCTCCCGCGATGACTATTTCTTTCGTACGATTTTTCAAAGTTTCGTACCCTGGTGACGTCAAAGCACGCCTCCCGCCTGGGGTTCACGAAATTTTGAAAATTTATAAAAAGTAAACCACTTATTGCAGGAAAGTGCGGTTGGTGTCAAACTCATCAGGATGAAACCCTCTCCCATTAAACTACTCCTCAGAAACCAAACGATAAGGTTTTATTCGATAATCATTAGAAACGCTTGCATACGAGTTTGCAACACATTAGGACATTTCATGTCTTTAGTTGCAGACTCGTAAGCAAGCTCTAAGAGCCACTCATCTGATCTGGACCCTGGTCATCGTCAAGTAAATGTCCAAAAGAAGCTACATACGAAATTACAGCTTCCTAGAGTGTAAAGTAAAGAAATTACCTATTAAAATGATTTAATCACCGCTTATCAAATCAAACCGTTCTCGCAATATTCGGATCACCTGCTATGAAATCATCGAAACACCAGCTCAATGAAATCACCAGAAATTAACAAGCGGTTGCAATCATGTTAACAATATAAATTATTGAGAATGATCACCTGTGTGTAAACAATTATTCAAATAACCATGCTCATAACTCAGCTTGTTGGCCACGCACTTCGCAGCAGTTAACATAATATGGTTGGATAAATCGAGAGCTTTCGAACGAATGGTCAACGAATTTTGTAGGATGAAAAACGACGAAGTACCATTTCCCTAGCAACGACTCGGTTGTAAGCGGAAATCATCAGAACATATTTCGTTACGTAACGTAACGTGACATAACGAAAATTTGGTTGTGTGCCATAGCAAAGACATGAAATGTCAAAAAGCGTTAAAACGAATCGTTACGGTTGGTTTTCCGATGATTTCCGCTTACAACCGAGTCATTGCTAGGGAAATGGTACTTCGTCATTTTTAATCCCTCAAAATTCATTGACAATTCGTTCGAAAGCTTTCGATTTATCCAACCATATTATGTTAACTACTGCGAAGTGCCTGGCCAACTACCTGAGTTATAAGCATGGTTATTATTTGAATAATTGAGGAGCTGACGTGGAAAACCAGTTAAGTCCAAAAATCAAATTTCATAGGAACTCCCTCTGAACTCTTATCAGATTTTTTTGGACATAGTCTCTTTTCCATGCAAAGGTCACACATTTATTCAGGGTGCGATCTAGCATGGACGGGAGGACCTAAGGCCGTTGGCGTGACCGTTTACTTGCACTTCGACGAAAAAAAATGGCCTTTCGATTTTTGGACTTAACTGGTTTTCCATGTCAGCTCCTCAATTGTGTACACTCAGGTGATCATTCTCAATATTTGATGTTGTGAACATGATTGCAACCGCTTGTTAATTTCTGATGATTTCATTGAGGTGGTGTTTCGATGATTTGATTCGTAGCAGGTGATCCGAATATTGCGAGAACGGTTTGATTTGTGAAGCGGTGGTTTAATCATTTTAATAGTTATCTGTTTAATAGGCTAACCATCCCTAACCATCACTTGACGATGCCCAAGGTCCGGATCAGATGACTTGCTCATAAAGCTAATTTCTATGCTTTACCATCTAGGAAGCTGTAATTTCGTATGTAGCCTCTTTAGGACGTTTACTTGACGACGCCCAGGGTCCGGATCAGATGAGTGGCTCTTAAAGCTAATTTCTATGCTTTACACTCTAGGAAGCTGTAATTTCGTATGTAGCCTCTTTAGGACATTTACTTGACGATGCCCGGGGTCCAGATCAGCTGAGTGGCTCTTAAAGCTAATTTCTATGCTTTACACTCTAGGAAGCTGTAATTTCGTATGTAGCCTTTAGGACATTTACTTGACTATGCCCGGGGTCCGGATCAGATGAGTGGCTCTTAGAGCTTGCATACGAGTCTGCAACTAAAGACATAAAATGTCCCAATGTGTTGCAGACTCGTATGCAAGCGTTTCCTTATACACTAAATAAGCAGCAACTTTTCTGATGATTTCCGCTTACAACCGAGTCGTTGCTAGGGAAATGGTACTTCGTCGTTTTTCATCCCACAAAATTCTATGACCATTCGTTCAAAAGATCTCGATTTATCCAACCATATTATGTTAACTACTGCGAAGTGCGTGGCCAACAAGCTGAGTTATGAGCATGGTTATATGAATAATTGTTTACACAGGTGATCATTCTCAATAATTGATATTGTGAACATAATTGCAACCGCTTGTTAATTTCTGATGAGTTCATTGAGCTGGTGTTTCTATGATTTGATTCATTCATATTGATTCACTTGATTCATTTGAATATTGCGAGAACGTTTTAATTTGTGAAGCGGTGGTTAAATCATTTTAATAGGTAATTTCTATACTTAACACTCTACGAAGCTGTAATTACGAATGTAGCCTGTTTGGGACCTTTACTTGACGATGCCCAGGGTCCGGATCAGCTGAGTGGCTCTCAAAGCTAATTTCTATGCTTTACACTCTATGAACCTGTAATTTCGTATGTAGTCTGTTTAGGACATTTACTTGACGATGCCCTAAGCTCTTAGAGGCTCTTAGAGCTTGCATACGAATCTGCAACACATACAAGTCTGCAACTGAAGACATAAAATGTCCCAATGTGTTGCAGAATCGTATGCAAGCGTTTCTGATGATTATCGTTTGTTAAAAAATTTATTATTTATTTCTTATGATTTTCACGTACAACCAAGCCGCTGCTGGGAAAACAAAAGTTTTCTAGTTTCAATCGGACAAAAATCGTTCTCAATTCGTTGGAAAGCTCTCGATTTATCACGCACTTCTTTCGTAATTGTTTTTCTATTTTTGTTGTAGTTTTATATTTATTTATGTCATAAATTGATATAGTAAACAATGCCGCTTGTTTTTTTGTCACTTGGTTGAGAATTTAATCTTGGTTATTGTAATTGTAGATGCGTACCATAACAGAAAATTACCTACCTAGGTACTTCCTTCTAATTTCGATTCTATTTGTCTTATGAAGCTCATGGAAAATTTGGTTTTTGTTACTTGGTCTCTTCTGCCAGGCATGTTCCATGTTTCATGACTTTTAGCCACGGGCTCTAAGTAATAAGGCCCGGGGGGTCTGAGGGTCTCCCCCAGCGGGGTCAAGGAGCGGTGCTCAATGCGAGGCCCGAAGGGCCGAGTTTTTCTGGGAAAATAATTAATTATTTTAATTAATTAAAACATGCACACTTTGCTAGTCCCCCTGATCATTGCCCCCCCCCTCTCCCATACCTACTTCGCAATTTCATTCTAGATGTCCCAAAGAACTTCCATTCCAAATGTCAGCTCCTACAGATGAAGAAAGACATTGCCTTTGTGTGCTTTTAAAAAGTTGCCTTTCGTTTATATAGTCTGGCCCTGGCTTTATGCATCTTTGTTTTGAAGATAAGTTGATACCTACCTACGACAAACTTATAATTTTCACGAAGAATAATTCTCTTCAATTCCGTTAAGTTATACAGCGAAAAACTTCCCTCGTCCTGCTGCTCGTTAAAAGGCTACAACGCATCCCGCGATTTCATAAGAGATCCAGACACTCTCAAGTTGGGCGTCAAAAACGCTTGCACTACCGATGGAGCTTATAAGTTGCGGTGTGATCAAATCTACGTCTACGAATTTCTTTACGTCTTCAGAAGATGTGGAATAGCTCTGGTCGCCGTGGCAGCCTATCTTGAAACGGTTAGCGTCCTAACTATCGTGGCACAACGCTAATTACAGTTTACCAGTACTAATAAAAATAAATCAATTTTATCATTACCACATTTTAATTATTTAATATCCTATTCGGTCTTAAATAATTAGGGACCTTGAAGGGGTAGAAGATCGCCGAAATAGGATTCACCTTTTAGAAAAACCATGGCCAATATTAAAAGATAATAAAGTTTCAAACATAAAACATTTTGGGATGCCAGATTACAGTGAAAAAACACCACCAACTAAGGAAACTCTCGATTTAGACTTATCCGATCAAGAGACTGATCCATCTGTAAGCGAGAGTAAGAGTAATGTAGATATGTAGATATTCTGTCTAACGATAATCCAACCATGAATGTGAGCAGCCGAGGTAGAATTTTGAAAAAGACTAAGCGGTTCACATTTTATGAATTTAAAAAACAATAAAAAACAATTAAAAATTATATATATGTATATAAAATAAATAAATGTTGTATACATATGTGAATATAATTACATTAAAATTTGAATACTTTAGAATTATTAACGGTTCATATTTTTGGGATTAATTATTAAAAAAAAAAATAGCATGTTGTATACATGAATAAATAAATTGTATTATGATATATATATATATATATATATATATATATATATATATATATATTAGAATTTACACTTATACAACTAATCCTATTAACTAAACTAATTATTAAGTACTAATATCGATTATCTCTATTATTTATGTAGCTGTGTTATACATATATTAGGCTGTGAACAGATTTCGTTAGAGATCAGAAATACAGTTGTCTTTAGTCAGGGTCATATTGTCTTCGTCGTTTATTCATCTATACCTTATAATACTTCTTAAAACACACTCTACATTGTTTTACATTTTATAACATTCATTACCTAGTACACAGCATATCAAAAACGTCAAAATTGCGTTCTGACGTTCCCAACAGAAATAATGGGAAATATACGTCGGAAATGAATAAGATTATAAAAAGAAAGTTCAAATAGATCATAAATTTGCTCAGATCGTTTTAATCACTGATATTATTTCAGTACGTACTTACAAACATCTTCGTCATCAACATCTTGAAATTCTCGTCATTAGTATCGAGGGATGACTATTTCTTTCTCGTTCATTGTTACAATTTCTTTCTGGGCCCAATTGGGAACCAAGCAATCCTAACCAAAATTAGTATTAACGGTTACTACTAAAAACCTAAATTGTATTTGCGATGAAATTTGTAGTTTTATGCATCAATGATATTGAAATCCTGATAAGAGCTGTCATTAGGCAATATAACAAATTAGCTTAATTTTTAAACCGTCGGTTTCGTACTGTGTAAAGTTATACGATTACATAAAATTAGGCATAACAAATTAAACTAAAGTTCATGGATAAATGTGTAAAATTTAGTTATAGCGGAGCTGGAGACATCTTCAAGTGTTAAAATTCTATTGAGCGTGAAAAATTACGGAGAGACTGACCCCGAACTTGATGGTTGATGGGTAAAACCCTCGAATCCTTTGAGAAAATGACGTGAAATATAACTTTGAAACATAATTTCCTCTTCCAATTGGCCAAGTTGATGTGAAATTGATTACCTATTTGGAGTTATGTCGTGAAAAAGAGAAAAACCTTCATTCTAGGCCTACTATTCCACCATTGAATAAGCTAAAGACTTCATAAAAAAGTAATATGCAGAAAGGAAGTTCGTCTTTTTTTACGGTGTGCTTATTTCTAATTTCACAGAGATCCTTAGAGGAGTTATTACAATTTTTATAACATGAAGTCGAAAAATTGAAAAAAATCTTAAAAGTGGGATTACTCAAAAATGAAGCTTTTAGAAAATCTGTAGGACGAATTTTTTTTGTAAATTACCCAGTAGTAGAATCGATCCTTAGAAGGTTCTCAACCAAAAATATTAAGACCTTGTATACGCATGCCATGTATGCACAGTGGGCTCTGTTTAATGTGAATTCGGTTATTGTTATCAGGCACCCGTTTAATGTTGATAAATCAGCTAGAACCGAATCGCAAGTACATTGTAATATTGGATTTCGCCTCGATGTTGTGATCATTGTCACCGCAACTGGACTGGAATGCGGGAAAGGAAGATTTTTCGCCCACAAACGGTTGGTTTTATAGATGGCAAAAGGGCAAAATTTAACCTACTGCAAACCAATAGAGGAAGGGAGAGAAGCTACTGTTTCAGCTGCGGAATGGCCATCCCTCATGTCTTAGACCCAGCGACTGATGTCCATAATGCCAATGAATCAGTTCTCTTCTACTCTACCGCACCTTACCTGAGCATTCTTTGGTTTACAAGGTTGAAAATGTGAGGAGCTTATAGAGAGATAATGTATTGTTCTCTATTTTCATTGATGATCTTGATGATGAATATACAATCCGTATACTTAGTGTACATACATATTTCAATCTTGATGTTTTGATTTTGATATAGACATTATGTCTTTTGGCTGAGGGTCATGACAAAATAAGCGTAATCGTGATCACAAAATGTAATGGGTAACTAGGTTGTAACCTACTTTCATTACTTTACTAATCACGCTACTCTATCCAGAAAATGAGGAAGTCACTATTTCTTAGCAATTAACGAAACAACAACAAAACAATTCGAATTTTTAATTTAAGTGATTTCACCTACTGTTTCTTATCTTACCTACAAGTTAAGTAGCATAATGGGTCCTACGAAAAATAATTGCAGTAAAGAAAACAAAAAAATAATTGCCAAAAACATATCTATGCATGAGTTTTTCCGTGCAAGCGGTAAAAATTTTACCTACTTTCTGCCTAGGTATCTACTTAACCTGTTGTTTTGAAAAATGTTCGGGATGGCGTGGGGAAGGTTCGTGTAAGGGAAAGTATTTAAACAACATCCAACCTGATCAGCTGACATCTAAATTCTCTCCTATTCACGCTAAGAATTTGAAATTTGATAGGGTGTCTCTGGGACATCGAGAAACGAATAAAGTGATGGGCTCTTTTCCCATGTCATTGGTTGTTAAGAATTTCTTTTCACTCTTGTCCTCAATTTTCAAAATAATATACTGTATAATGAAGTACGATAATTTACGAAAATTCGCTCATACGATCATGCTGCATGACTGGAACACTTACAAATATAAAATGAACACGTGGGCAACGCTCATTAGAAAAACACAATAGCAGAGCTCGACCTCAATCGTCGCCACATCCCAGCGGTAGGTCAGTTCTCGGACGAAAAGATCAATAGAAGATAATGACTGATTCGAAATTTATTTTTCCTTGGCCCCGCATACTGTTATCACCCGCTTAGTTTTACCAAATAAAAATGAGCTGGCCCTAGGCGAACTCTAGACGGGGCTCACAAAAAAATCTGCAAACTTTAGTAAGGAAACTTTGGTGAGTTCTGCACAATGTATTTTGTGTGGGAAGGGTCTGCTTTTTCACTTCATCAGTTTGGTTGCTGTCCAGGGTTTCTTTGCACATAACATCCACTTATCACCTGTAATCCTGTGGATGACTTTTTATTTTAACTGATGCCTGGTATTAACTTGAGATTGTGATTGATCACTGAGCAGCTCCAAAGTGATTATCAAATATCCTTCGGGAAGGTGAAGATGAGTCATTCGTACAGGTAGATCCTATCTCACGCCGAGGACGGCTGTGTGCGATTAAGGCCAGGCCGGTAGTTAGCCCTAGCGAGTTCGTAATCTCAAGGGTAGAATGCGGTTATTTCCAAGAATACATGTCATTATTGTTAGAGTGCACCATCTCGCTCGTACGTCTGTCTATAATGGGTTCCTCGAATAACCGATGGAATTGAATAAGTTGGGACACCAGTTGTTAATGCTGTTATTCACACTGATGCGTCAAACGACTGAATTTCACATTGGGAATTCGAGGTAGTGGGGAATTTCTCTACGTGCAGCCGTGTAAAAATGCATGACTATATAAGCGAACTTTCTCAATTTTTCTATATTCCATTCAAGTTGTGTTGAGATTTGAATAATTTCATAATAAACAAATGGCATTGAATTACGACAATAAAAGATTCTCCAAATATTCTGGTAAGTACCAATGAAAACCATTTTTTGACATAGGTACCTACCTATTTTTTCAGGTTTTACCGATTTTTACATATTAATGCAACTAAAGTAAATTTTTCAGCACAAATGTCTACGATAATTTCTGAATGTTCTAATTCATACTTGGTACACTTCTTCCAAATATATTCTACTAAAATTCCCAATGGAACAATTTTTGACCCTTTTACCATTTTCCATTTTTAATTATTTTTTACCGAATTTTTCGAGATTAGAACTATTTATTGTGCTCAAAAAGTGTTGACTAACAAACTTATCCTTTCTAATGGAATGCTTGTTTTTTAGTAGAAGAACCTTTTTTCCCCTATCTGATTCCGGGGATTGGAATATTTAGGTAAATAAATCAATACATGGGTAGGTAATCAATAAATAAATATGAAAAATTATGTAATTAATAAAGTATTAAACTCTAGGAATCGCTTCAGAATGCCTCGAAAGGATTTAAATGAAGACATTTTTGATAATTTAAGTACCTAAGTTTTAAAATTTACGAAGCTACGAAAAATACCTACTTCGGAGTACTCATAGTCCCAGAGTTTACAATGTCAAGATGTGTAAAATGATGAGATCTAGTTAAAATGTCCCAAAATAGTAAAAGCCAACGTAGTTCAGCTGAACTAATGTGCCAAGTACTTTCTGGCATTTTCAACAACTTGAACGCAGAATGAAATACATGGCAATTGGAAAAAACAACATAACCAACAAGTTTGGTACGTGCCAATTTGTTGTATTCGTTTGTCTGCCCCGGTAGTAGATAGGAACAGTTAGCTTTTTCTACTCCATATGATATAGGAATCCAATGAGACTACTTTCGAAGTTTAGCAGATTTTATCTTAAGTTTACCTGATCAGTGCGCCTCCATAACTTGTAACTGTATTATTTGATGACCCAATGGACCTCCATTTCAAATTTCGGTACCGTAGGTCGATTAGGAATTAAGTAAGCCGCAGAGACCCCGCAACTGATCAGTGCGCCTCTCTAGACATAGTAAGTGAATTGTGTTCTACTTGTCTCAAAGAAACCAATTTTCAAATGTCATCACCTTAGGTCAAATAGGGGAGAAATTCACCTCATGAGTCCGACTGCTGATCAGCGCCTCTCTATACCTTAAAAATCGTTTTGTAATCGTAGATGACCCAAAAGGGCTCCATTTCGAATTTCAGCACTCAGCACCGCCGGTCGATTATAGGAATGAAATTAGCCACAAAAGCATCTCTGATGATCAGTGCACCTTCATACCTTGTAAATATTGTATTCCACATAAAGTATATCGATTAGGAAAGAAATTAGCTTCAAATGATCACGAGTAACGCGATTTAGTAACCTAATTCTGTAACCAAATTCCATGCTGCCCACCTTGGTAACAAGATTACGTAGCTGATTTGCGTGACAAAATTTTTCGGTGGTCGCGGGTGAAAGGATGACGTCACCATCAATATGTATAATCCCAATCTCAGAGGAGTGATGAATCGTGTACATTGTTGATCACGTTAATCTCAAATCCCGTTAAATGGAGCTAATTTAGTACATTAGACATGTTGAGAACCGAGGAGACCCCGCACTCAATGAATCAAATTCCCTTGAATTCAGAGGGATAATCCTTGCGTCGGCTAAATCCCAACTATTTACCCTAACGGCAAAGCTTAGCAGTACGGCTAGCGATGAAAAGGGAAGTCCCTCTGACAGTGTAGCTCATCATGGAATCAACCAACCATCACCTATCATCGGGAAGAAGAAGATGATGGATGGCTAACGCCTAATACACTGCCGTTCTTCGCAACGTAGCTCCGTGTAACAAAGCCCTTTCGACTCGAGACCGCTTTGAAGGGACTCGCTATGGATGGATGGGCTGTATTGTCTTCTTCATTTGACGAATAAACATCTCTGATTCCCTTTTTCTTTCAGCACCTAATAATCTTGTAGCTTGCTCACATTGGTATATCAAAGTATAGGAATAAGCTTCACCATTTGAGTAGTTGACTCTTTGAAACGTTAAATCAACATTGAGATTATACATAGTTTTGCTACTGAGGAAAAATGCAGAGGGAGAAGTCAAACACACTTTTTTTATACGTCTCACTAAATGGATCGTCTTTGTCTTAACGTTTGTCCATCAGTATCATCGCAATGTCTGCCGAACTGATGGCCATCATAGCCTGAATAAAGCACTTAAATAACGAAGGATTCTCAAGAGGGGTTGTTCAAACGGATTCCAAGCGTGCATGTGAAGCGTTGACTAATTTGAACACATTTACGAACCCAAACTTTTTGAAGATGCAAAACTCATCCGTTCTATCCGCCACTAAGTACCTGGAGGCCTGCCCAGACCATATGGATCTCCGAGTAGTTAAATCAAACAATTTTTACCCGCCTCAAAATTAGTTGGGCTACACTTCAAGAGGGTCCAAAATCCAAAAAAAAAAAAAAAAATCACCTAGTGCGTAAAGGCTAAAGAGAGATGAGGGTACAGTATACGTTTTTACGTTTTCTTAGTCAAAATGTACTATTCATCGGTTGAATAGCAAAAACATTAGCTCCGGAATTCACTCAGCTGCTCTAAGGGGCATCTTATGATTCGTTAATGGCATCTTATGATTTTATTAATATGATTCGTATATATATGTCCCAAGAGGCCTCCATTCCAACATTCAGCTTCATATGTTGAATAGTGAATAAATTAGTTCCACAGTTCACAAAGCTGATCTGGGTGATTTTCGACCCGGTCTAGCCGAGAGAAATTGATGGCGGGCTCTTCTATGACCATTTGAGTATTTTCTAAATATTCAGTTGTTCAATATCTCTATTATATTACAAGAATCAAACTCTGAGGCCCGCCGCAAATTGAACCCAGCACACGCACAGCCCACGTCCGACCCACGAGTGGGTAGGAATCTGAATCACAGTTTTGCATTAGGTACCGCATATTAAACCCAGCCCACGGCTATCCCACTCAGTTGCTCTCCACGGGTTGGTCCGTTTGTATGTGCCGCACAGTTTTCGTGGGTCGTGGGTGCGTTGGAATGACCAAAAATGGATAAGAAGTTAATTGAACTTGTCAGGGACCATCCTGTGGTGTACGACACATCTGATGCGAACTACATGAGAACAAAACTAAAAGATGAGCTTTGGGAAAAAATTGGGACTGAATTGGAAACGAACGGTTAGCACACACTTTATATTATTATTATTATTAGTTACTTGAAAAAATGTTAAAACAATTCATTGCTCATGTTACATTACATGGTTACTCACAATACCTACATATTTCCTATTTATTTATATGTTAATAACGTATTACAATAATTATTGACCTAGGAAAATCATAAAACTATTTTCCCCTTTTTGTCCCCATCTCAAGTCAGAATAGCCCTCGTGGCACACGACTGGGTTCAATATGCGGTACCCAAAGCCTATGGTCGTTGGTTGGGGATGGGGTCGGCGTGGGCTGTGCGTGTGCTGGGTTCAATTTGCGGCAGGCCTCAGACTGTGTGTGAGTCTGTCTGTCTGTGTCGCTTTCACGGCTGAACAGACGAAGGGATCCGAGCGGGTTATTTTTTATCGTGACCAGAAATCTCCCTGTCAGACTATCCGACCTTAAAATCCCGTTTTTTATCAGAATTTTGACGTTTGCCGGACACTTTTCCCCGCTTCCCCTACCCCTCTAAACGGCCGTAGGAAATTCCGGAAAAATACCGGTTTCGTAGGTTTTTGTACGAGAAAGACGACAGCGCAATTGGATTGCGAAAAAGTATCGGAAATGCGTTTAAAAAAAATGAAAAGTTACGGACCCGTTTTCTCGAAAATTCCGACGGAAAACTTCTTTTTCCCCCCATTAAGATACACCCAATATACGTTTTTTGGGGACGGTGTTTGGAAGCGAAATAAAGTTTTGATTCCGCCAAATCTGAATCCGAAATCCGATAACGAAAAAAGTGATGGGAAGTTGGACAAAATTCGAAGGGAGACAAAGCGATTAAAATGAGAAGTTAATTGTACCGTCCAACACTCAGGAATATTCGACGCAGGCTCTTTTTACCTGAAGGGGAACCTCTTTAAGGAACGAACCTTTCCGTTTGAAAGACTTTTCAACGGAATAATGGGGTTTTTCCTACCCGTACAGCCATACCGAGTGAGCGAAGCGAGCAACATCCCCTACACACGTTAAACCTACCCTTAGGGACCTACCGTTTGCGAGCGAAGCGAGCAACATCCCCTACATGTTTCAATTGTAATACACCTGAATGGGTGGGGTGGGGGGTGGGTTTGGTAAAAGACCATCGCAAGTTTACAGCCAGCAAAGCGAGCAACTTAATGGCGGGGTCCCCCTCAACAGCAGCATACCCTTTTTATCCATGAAAACATCTCATTAAAGGTTGATCAACATTGGACGCCCAAATTCAACAAAACGGCACAATGCCATCGAATTCTCCAGTCATGTCCCGACCTTCCCGAAATGAATGATTATTCAGGCGCATAAATTAGTCATTAATCAAATCGTCCCTCGAACCGAACCCCGGGAAGGTTACGTAGCTGTTTTGAAAACAGACGTGGAAACAGAACGCTCGATGGGGCGGCGGTTGAAACGCGCAATTACCGAGGAACTCGGGTATCAAGAGGGCTTGTTTTTCCCCCGCAGTGAAAATCACTCGCGCTGAATGACTCCAAATAGAAGGAAAGGGCACGGAGAGGGAAAAATGACTTTTTTCTCCTCATATTTTTTCTTCTCCCTTGCAAATCACGCTATGAAAAACTCGTTCGTTAACCCTCACTATGAGAGGAGTTTGTTAGTTGAGCGGCAGTTTATTATGGAAACATTCGTCTGAACGTTCAGGCTCGTTAGTTTTTCATTTGAGAGTTTACGGCTATCTATTACCTAACTATGAGCTATAGTTATTTTTAGTCGACGATGCACTACCAGGGTTGCTATCTAACCTTCACGGCATCTTTTAAGCTGTTATTCAAGTTAATATGTAAAAATAAAAATTCAGTTTTTCAGAGGTGGAATGCTATTTTAACATGGATATGTCTTTGCTCTGGGGGGTCAACCAAAAATTTTCGTCACGCGAAAGTTGATGTCACGATTTTTCAAACTAATGATTTTCACGTACAACCCAGCCGTTGCTAGGGGAATGGAACTTCCGCAGTTTTCATCGCACAGAAATCGTTCGCCACTCGTTGGAAAGCGCTTGATTTATGTGATAAATGTTCACATCTCAAGCTACTAATTTCCCCCTCCTACGTACCTGACTACATTCCTACACTAAGTTGATTGGACTAAAAACAATTTTCGTTTGGCGGCACGTGATTCAGTTTGGCGAAATTTAATATTATTATTTACTGTCAACTGCTTGTTGTTGACATCATTTGGGGCGTTAATAACACGTGGAGGAGAGTCTAGGCATGACCCGTTTTCAATAAGCCGGTTACAATATTCTTAACATAAAGGAATAGCATCATTTACTCCACTCCATAGGAAACATTTTCATACCCTTGACAACAGTCGACAGTTAACAACAACTCATTGTAGTGGCTTCTCTCCACAGTTATTTTCAACATTTTCTATTTCAAGCCGGTATACAGTCCAAAGTTAAATGATTTATTTACAACTCTCGATGTCAACCGTTATGAAATCCCCAATCAAAGACATATCCATGTAACATGGTATCTGCTTGTAAAGCAGATAGTGTAACTCGTTTACGAGTTTCTGAATCATTATGTCTTTACTTAGGCACATGGACTCGAAAAGCGTTGCGTTATAAAAATAGGGTTACAGTTGATTTTGTGGTTAATTATGAGTTATAACTCTGTTTTTTTTTCTACCTCTATGTCTATTTTGTTTTCCATAAAGGTTTGTTCGCTGAAAGCACCAAACCAGTTTGCGACCCCCATGAGGCGTTCGGTGAGTTCTCTGATCATTCGAGCGACCTCACCCTCGGCCACGTTCTGTTCAAAGAGGTTTCCAAACTGGTTGCGGATCGTCAAATCGGTCAGAGCTTTTTTCCAGCTGACCACTTTCAGACCGTTTGCTCCCTAATCAAATCATTCGAATTTTAGCCTCTGTTTTCGCCGCTGTTTCACTCTGTGACATTCAATCATAAGACATCCCTACAGTTTGAAGTCACTTCAAAAGTTGGCAGAAATCTATCTCTCTAGTTAAAACTATCTCTATAGTTAAACGTATACACCCAATAAGTCATAATACCGACTTTATCTAACTTCAACTTTGAACATATTATGATACTTTTGTTGAAGTACGCAATTTTTTCTTTTCGAACTTTTGTCACACAAGGGTCGAAATTGTTTCGAGGTTTCGACAGGGTACCTACACTAATTGTCTCCCACGATATAACCTCTTTACGCCGAATGCAGTGGATCCAATTCGCGCATCTGGTACCTACAATTGACTTCAAATTTTATATTCTATAAATTCTTTTATAATCTGGTAATCATTACACAATTGATGAGTTCATATCCCGCCAAAAATACGCTCCGCATACAAAAGATGCCAAGCCAGTAAATTCATGATACCATCCAATATGGGCCAAGCAGTCTCTTAGTACAGTACATTCATTCTCTCACTCTTTTTCGCTGCGTGTGGGGGTGACGTGCTTCTTCATGTCTTCAGACAGTGTCCGGGTAAAGAATCAGGTGAGACAAAAACAAAATGTTTAAGAAAGTACGGAAACATGCATTTCGACGCCTCGTTTTAGGTTATACAGAATCGATCTACCCTAACATATTTGGATTCAGGTGACTCGGGATATGCAACAAAATACATAAATATATAAAAATAATAATAGTAATAGTAAATAAATAGAATAAGCTCGAGTAGCCAGGGTTAGGTCGGAAGGAGAAAATGTTGGGCTGAAGTTCTACTTTGTTATTTATGTCGGCGCGTCACGTTGCAGTGGTATTTTGAAGGCATTGAAGCTTGGGAATTTGATGCTAGCGTCTTGCTGGATTACCATCTCTTTTTAGCAAAGATTCGTTAAGCAGGGAGATTAAGCACTACAGCATACATGCAGCATTTTCAAATTATTGGCTTTGACATTTTGCAAAATGAATGAGTGATTTGCCAAGTGTATTTACCTAGACATTATGAGAATCAGCAAGAAAATTGATAAAAATAAAATCGCCACCAACAAATTATATCGTAACCATTGAACACGTATTAAATTAGCGCTTCTGCGTAAACCATTGTCAATCGGCTGAGCGGAGCAAGCGGCTAGTCCTCGAATGAGTATTGTGCTTTATTTGTGAAGCCACAATCGTATAGTTCATAACAGCTATAGGTAATGTATTGGACAGCCCTTCTACGCAGAATCATGGTCTATCATTGTATGAACATGAACGGGACGGTAATATGCACGCGGACCAATTACTCAGTATTGGATATATTGGTATTTGATATGTGCTTGAAGGAACACCAGATTAATACTGAATGCAATAAGAATAAACCATATGTGGTAATACTGATCTAGGTAATTGCAGTAAGAAGATTTGAATTGTAAAGATACAAGTATAGCATGAGGTAGGTATTTGTATACCTTGTGAAAAACCACTCCTGTTGAATAACAGCAAGTAAAAGTGCAGAGGCTAAAGGAAAAAAAAAAAACTTTTCCTTTTTTATTAATTTAAAAACATTATTGTCAACTCTCACAATGCGGAGAGTTAGATTATTGAAAAATAATTTATCAGGTCCGACACTGACCTTTTAACTGATCAGGTATTCATTTAAACGTTTTTAAATGAATTTTTATACAAAAGGGGTGCCTGAATAAAATTCGTTAGTTGCATTAATTTATTCAAGGTGATGCACTACCAAAAAGTTTCTAAGCAAGGAAAATCGTGATTTCCGTCAGTGCCTCACATTTTACCATATCATTTTAATCTGACGTTCCGCAATGCTGTTGGTTTTTCTACAGTAATATTCCCTCATTTCAGAGGTTGAATCCATATTTTCACAAGCTCGATTTTCTCTCTGCTTACTTAGCTACAACAATATTGAAACGAATTGCACAAATATTGAAATATGTATATTAGGTACCTCAACGAGTGTTTTACGTATTCTTTCTTCACTCAAGAACCTTCTTCCAATTAAAAACAATTTATAGTACCCTTTTTGCACCTATGGGTTACGCTCATTCCGTTTAATAATACTCATAACCATGTACCTACCTATCTATCAGCCATTGATCTATTAGCACTATGTATTCCATAATTTCATTTTATCATCCTTGATAAGATCGGAAGCATAGGAGGAACAAGAAGCATATGCCAAATGAAAACCACTTGTTACGAGTACATTGGAAGCAGTGAACAAGATCAGTATTGATGTGTTTTTATAGAGAAGACCATGTTTTTTGAACGATATATGACCATAAATATTACCTAGGTACAATAGGAATACAATGTCCGGTTCCTTGGAAATAAGTGAAATTTATAATATAATATTTAACATATGATAATGTAATTGGTTTTTCTTTGTTGCAGAAGCCGAAGCAGAAGAAGGAGAGCCCGTGACTCCGCGAGCTCGCCCGGAATCGCTCAGGTCTGTGCTCGCCATTTTACTATCTTACAGATTAAAATGCACTCTAGAAACCTCTAGTTCATACCTGCATCTGGAAAAACAGATGCAATGGTTTGCCGAAATACTATCTACTATTATTGTATATAATAAGATATATCATATATATAATATGATACCATCCTCTATGGTGGAGATGAATTTCAGAGTACAGAATACTTGTGAGCGGTTATTGCATGCACATGCTTTAGCCATAGGTCGGCTCCGAAAACGACCGGAAAAAGCGTTAGTGTTATTGCACACACACTGATTTTGGACGGTCGGTTTTATTCTGGCCGTCCGAATTCCAATAGTGAACCATTGGATAGAACGGGACTTGGCACACACGCCGACCGTAAAATAATACCGGTAAAATATCGGGGAGCAGCCGGCCACTGCCACTGCAGACCGCCGGTACCGGGAAGACCCGACCCCACAGTGGCGTACATGACTAAATACACGCTTGCACACTAACTATTGTTTACCGACCGATTTCTCGAGAAGGAATACAATTTCTCATATTGGTATTCTGACGTTGGATCTTATTTTTCATCTTCTCATGGAGTTCGTCGAAGGATTCAATTGACGTTCTAAAGAAGTTGGAAAACTTAGTACCATCACGCCTCAGTTCTTCAAAAAGAGTGTACAATGTTCCACTGTGTTCCCTTCTTAGATTGATAGGATGAATCCACCACTTGCGCATAATCCTACGGCGCTTGATGCGGCGATACAATAACTACATAGCAATTACACGTTTAGGATTCATTGATGTTCAAGAAGGGTAGTAAGATAGCGTCTCGAACACCAAGCAACTGACTGTTTTGCCGATAAAAATCCGATGTGTTTGCAATCACCTGCTACCGATAAAATATCGGCCGATTTTTTACCGACCGTCCAAAATTGGTGTGTGTGCAACTGGCCTTAAGCAAATGTGACACGGAAGTAGCGCGGAGTTTTCTATTGATTTCCACGTACAACCATTCCGTTGCTAGGGAAGAGTATCTCCATTCCTTTGGGTCCGCGATAATCGTTCGCCACTTGTTGGGAACCTCTAAATTTATCACAAAATTTCATGATTCCTAAGCCGTTGTAGTGTCAAAGGAAGCTGATTTATAGCGTCAAGTTACTAACTAATAATGCCTCATAAACGTAATGGCAATTTTATTTACGTACCTATTGTTTTTCTCCCTAAAATAATCATTGCAGGTGCCTGATGGTATTTATTTATTTATTTATCAACGGGCAAGCCCAATTTACAACAGCATAATAAAAGTTGCGATTCAGTGTACACAAGAATTTTCAAATTTGAGAAAAACAACATGAAAAAGAACAATTTTACCAGAAACAGCAATAATATAACAGTAATAATATAACAGTAACTTATGAAGTCAGTAGAGCAATTTGGAGAGAATAGTCAAAACAAAGCGGGAGAAGAGTGCACTAGAGATTTCAGAGATGAAAGGGGACTATTGGAAAAGTCAAAATCAAGGTACAAATTTAAGAAGAGGTTTGCAGTTGAATTTGAACGGGGGATGCGGTGCAGTGGTCAATTTAGAAGATAGTCGGAGAGAAAGGGACGTGGAAAATTTCAGGCTGAGGAGATGCGAGGGATGGAGAGACAAAATTCCGCTAGCAACCTAGTATCCTAGTGATGTAACAATAGTACCAACTGTAATTGCTTATAGTAATTCTTGGATTCATACCAAAGCATCAACACTTTGAAACACGAGACCTTCTCGAGCGATCAAGTTTGTCCCCCACCCCGGCAACTACTTGGAACCGTTCCCTACAAGAAGAACTGTGAGTTCTTAAATTCCATGTAGGTCAGAATGAAGTGTATAGTTTGGTGGTCTGGATGCTCGCAAGCTCGCATCTCAAAAATACATAACATCAAGTAGTCAATCCCTTAGTAAAAATGCAGATTAGTTGGATATGTAAATCAGAATGAAGCGTTTAGTTTGGTGGTCATAACACGATCACATAACAGTTTAGAAACGTAAATGTGACTTTTCATTTGTGACTCATGAGCTGCTCCGCGTTGAACGGAATTGAAGAACTCTCAGTTCTTTTGTAGGGAACGGTTCCAAGTAGTTGCTGGGGTGGGGGACAAACTTGATCGTTCGAGAAGGTCTCGTCTTTGAAACCACTCAGAAAAACAGCATTCAAGAAATTAACATTGAGCAAACCAGCGTTTAGCCAGATGGCTAAAGCATGAGCATGTTTTCAATAATTGCCGACGGCTTTAAGTAATTAGCAACAGAGGTGTGAAGTGGGCGGAGCCCTCTTGCGAGGCCCGAAGAGCCGAGTTTTCTCATGATTCTTACTGGTGATGCAAATTTTACATAATATTGATTATGTTACTCTGGATAATATCAAATTAGGTCTATATTAAACCATTAATTTATCCGCAACACAACTAAATTGAAGATTATTCGACTTTTACTCATTAATCTAGTCTCGCTGTTCATAGCGGAACCTGAAGAAGTTTATCAATTTTTGAGCGCTAACCAAAGGTGAAATTTCAAACAAGAATTTTCCTGAAATATCAAGATGAAATTTCTTTATATTTTTAGTTATGATGGGCATTGCGACCCCTGGAGACATTACTCCATAGTTTCCAAACTTTCACACATTCATAAAAGGACCATTTGGCACCTTTTGAGTAGTACCCAATTTGACATTCATTAAAAAAACTACTGACCCAGTTGTTGTTCCACCCTAATTAACAGCCCACAAATTATTCACAGTTAAATATGGTGAGGCACGTGAATGTTCTATTTCAGATCTCTGACGAGAGCGACGCGGTTCACCGAGTCCGAACTGAAGAGGATCTACCGGGGCTTCAAAGCGGAGTGTCCTTCAGGCCTAGTCAAAGAAGACACCTTCAGAAGCATCTATTCCCAGTTCTTTCCTCAAGGAGGTGAGCAACAGTACGTCCTGCCCTTATACTCAACGCGTAAAATGGAGGTGTTGGATCCTAAATTCGTGTTGGATCCATATTGGAAAAGTCACTCTCACTTACGGATCCTAAGAGTCACTCATGGTTCAGCTAAATTTATGAAAACTTAGGACCCGGTTGCACAATAGCTCATTAACTAATATTATTAGTTACGAGTAAATACCAATAACTTGTCATTCATGCTGCACAATCGGCATTTTACAAGTACTAATTATATTACTGCAAGTCGCTAATATCATAAATCATTTTTGCATCATTAGTCAATATTAATGAACGCCAATAATATTTCTATAAGCAAAAGTTCTTCATTAGTCAATATTAATGAACGCTAATATTATTTCTACAAGAAAAATTGCTTCAGTAAAATGTTACATTATTGTAAGATTCTTCGTTCAAAACTTTAGCTATTTCGAGACTTGCAAAGTGTTAAAGACATCGTGTTCGATTCGGGGGTCTATGAAGAGAATGCTTTTCATAATTAAACATTGGTCAGTACCAGAAGTCTTAAAACGCAGGATATGCTTCAAATTGTCAAACGATTTGAGTATAAAGAGAGGCTCAGAATGTGTCATGCCAAAGAGGAATGGATTGTGGAAAAGTTGGGCTCTCTCCTGGCATATCGAACTAGAAATAATGGTACAGTACTAGTGTGAACAGCATTGCACTGGTTGTAGGGTGGAGGACATTACCATATTATTGGTTATATGCACAGTATTATTAATGCTTATACCATTCCTCGACGATGCTGTGTAACTAAAAAATTTGTAGCAGCAGTTTGTGTCCAACTGTCCAACTAACTGAAGAATATTGAAGGCTAGGTAGCAAATGTAAATCTTATTGCTGGATTTCCCGGGGGTAATAGGAACTCTTCACGGTTCAGTGATCTGACACCCCACTCGTTGTGAAGGTGCTTTCTTCAACTGTCAAGGGAACCGTTTATTAAACTGCATGTTTGTTAGTGGGCTCCCACTGCCAGTTTTTGTATGTTGGTACGAAATGGCGTTTCAGTGTATGTACATGACATGCATGTATTGTAACATCCGCCTTTATATGCCGATGGAGCGTCTAGTGTTTTCAAACTATTTGATACCTTAGGACTCAGCCTACAGACTGGGAATGTGCCTACAGCTACCCCTTCATAATAATCTCCCCAAGATGAAGCTAAGAGAAATTACAAGGTCAGACAAAAAAGTACGTGATGTGTAGTATAATGCACTGTTGTCATTTTAACAATGACAAGAACCAATGTCTGAACAAACCAAGACCCTTATTCGTAGCTAAGGTCATTAACATTAATGGTAAGCATAATATAGGTATCAATAAAACGTATAACCTTACGCTTTGTGAACCACACTTTCTTTCTACAAGTTTTCGTCTCGGCCAACACAGTTACGGATAGCTGGCTAATATTTTTGGAACCAAGACTTTTAAAATTCCTCTAATAATTTTAGACACTTGTGAAACGTTGTGCAACAGAAAATATTAGTTCTTGTAATTGCGACTTGTAGGACTGTAAAATTTACATATTATCACTAAGCTATTGTGCAACAGGGCCTAGACACTCCGTTTAATTTGGGAATGTACCCTATCCCTTATTTGGCCACACGCCCGAGAGCTGCCAGAGCCCCAACCCCCTATATCCTTATCGGTCCGCAGTGAACCTTTAATATCTCTTACCAACGAGGTTTTCTCGCTCGATTGGGGTGAGATGTATAGATGCATAATCGGTGGAATGATTGGAAACGGTATATCACTAACGGCCACACCCAAGAACATCCCCCACTCATAGACGGAATCGGTTCAGCGTTTGGCGGTGGAGAGCGTGGACAGACTGAGCTGCATTTTTATTATATATTATTAACCACACCCCCCCCCCCCCCCCCCCCCGTTGAGGTGTATTACAATTGAAACATGTAGGGGACGGTGCTCGCTTTGCTCGCAAACGGTAGATCACTAAGGGTAGATCACCAAGGGTAGGTTTAACGTAAGTAGGGGATGTTGCTCGATCGGTATGGCTGAATATGTGTGGGAAAAACCTCGTTGAAATCCGACATGTGTAGGGAATGTTCAAACATTAATTTCTTATAACATCACCTTATCAATCATTTCGACTCGTACTTCGTTCTTCTACTAATTCTATATGTCCATGTTACAATATGTGAGGAAGTTATACTGCTCACACAACTTGGCCAACGTTTTTTTCTGTTGGAAATTACTTACAAACAAATCGAATCTTATAAAAATAGGTGGAACCACAAAAAGTTTATTAGGTTTAATAAATACAGGCCATTATTTTATCTGCCTAGAAGGGCTCTCCTTTTCCCCGTCTATTATTCTGTTGAGATGTCTTTACTTCAAGCGGTTCCGTATACAAGTTCAGAGCAACTACGTTTCGACGGAATAAGGTATATAAACACATACGTTATCGTCTACATTTTCGTTCACTACAATCGGAAAAAAGAATTTCATGTCATAAAACTCGCATGGGATCAAATAGGAACTTCTACAAACATTTTAAAACAAACACGAGCAAAAACCGTCGAAATTTAGTCGGTCTAAGGCGGAAGAAACCATAGCGAGGAACGCATTTTTTTTTCTAAATTTTTCGCATTCTTTCGCTGATTTCTCCGGGAAAACAGCCTCTTTCAGCGATTTTGACGGCACCATCGTGTTTGACGGGTCTTGAAACAAAACTTTGTTGCTGACATACGAAGTGTTGGTTTTTGGAATTAGTCGGGATGCGGCCCAAGGAAAATAAATGAAATTATTTCATTTATTGTTTTATTTTATAACGTTTCGTCCTATTGCTGAGGACATCTTCAGATCTCTACACGGACAAGTCATTAGATGTTAAATAGAAAAAAAAAAATATATATATATAACAGATAAAAACTAATTTAAACAAAAAACTTACTGGTGAGACCAGGAAAAAATTCATAAACATCCGAATATACTTAACGGATTTGTCAGATAAAGATAGAGGTTCACCTAAGGAAAACAAAAAACCTTAAAAAGTAAAAATATAGATAAAATGTTAAAATATTATTAATGGATAACAATAAATACGACTAATTCCAAAAAACAATAAGTACTTACGGCCGAACAAACTACCTACATGACATACGAAGTGGTCTCGATCATATTTTAATGTGGCAGCGGATAGAAGGTCGGGCGCTCGGGAAAAAAACGCGCACTAAAAAGGGCTCCCACCCCCCTCCCGCCCACCAGCCCATGGCTCGTGTGGGATTAGAAAATTTTAAAATAGCCTATATCCTGACCGGGAGATTTCCGGTCACGACAGAGAAAACCCCGTTCGGATCCGTTTGGCCGTGAAAGCGACACAGACAGACCGACAGACAGAGTTTCATTCTTATAAAATAGTATAGATATAATAGGGATAGGGATTTACCATCTATCGATATCAGCAACGATAAAAGACGAAGACCAAACAGTGAATATGCAACTATGGTTCATCCAACATGGGCATCTGTAGTTTACCGGCCACTTAACATTCAAGTAGTCATCAAGTAGTCATAGCATAAGTAAAAATTCAGATAAGTTGGACATACGAGTATAGACTAGACTGACAACGAAAAAAACGAAAGTTCGAATTTTTGAGGGGCTCAAAGCTCAGATGATTGCATCAGATGCGAGGAACAACTCCTGAAAATTTCACTCCGAACCGATAACCCCTTGAGGTCTTCCAAACGCGTTTTTTGATAATTGAATTATCGATTTTAGAACACTAGACGCTTAGGACAAAAAGACGGTTAGGACATCCGAAAGATCCATGCGTCTGGAAACTTTTTATATTCTATTCCTATGTTTTCGGTGTCGCGGAACACGATGCCGCCATTATTGCAAGAGCAGAAGCTGTATTTCTTTTGATATTCAAGAAATCAGTCCAAATTAGTAATGGAAAAAAGGCATTTTTTGCCGTTTTTATCTAATTTTGACTGGGAAAAAAATTGTTTGTGGGTCTTTTCTGCTTCCGAGTTAGCTTTTTAATGGTAACCGCTCAATACTTACCAGTAGCTACGAAATCAAAATTTAACGCCCTGAAGCTCTTTTTATCCCATTATTTTATGTTTTTGGGCTCGTTGAACATTACGTGCTGATAGTGGAGGCGTAGGACTCGTATTTAGGTTAATAATCAAGAGCTAGGTGTCAAAAATCGGTGAATCGAGTAGATTTTTCTTGATGTTCAAAAAATCAGTTGACAAAATTAATAGAAATAACGGATTTTTCACCGGTTTCACCTAGTTTTGATTGGGAAAAACTATTTATGAGTGTCTCCTCTGCCTTGAACTTTGTTCTGTGACTTATTCTGAATATAACAAGACTGTTTGTCCTATAATACATTTTTCTTGAGCAGAATACTCGGCTCTTGAGCAGATATTTTCAGAAGGATAATATATTATAGGACGAAATTGGTCTTGTTACATTCGGAACCAGCCAGGAAACAAGGTCCGAAGCAGAAAAGACCCACAAACAATTTTTTCCCAGTCAAAACTAGGTAAAAACGGCAAAAAATGCCTTTTTTACATCACTTATTTGGACTGATTTCTTGAATATCTAAAGAAATACAGCTTCTGCGCTTGCAATAATGGCGGCATCGTGTTCCGCGACATCGAAAACATAGGAATAGAGTATAAAAAGTGTCCAGACTCATGGATCTTTCATGTCCTAACCGTCTTTTTGTCCTAAGCGTCTAGGTTTCTAAAATCGATAATTCAAATATCAAAAAACAGGTTTTGGAGACCTCAAGGGGTTATCGGTTCTGAGTGAAATTTTCAGGAGTTGTTCCTCGCATCTGATGCAATCATCTGAGCTTTGAGCCCCTCAAAAATTCGAACTTTCGTTTTTTTCGTTGTCAGTCTAATGGACTGTGGACATAGAAATGTAAGTCTATAGACATGAGACAGTGGTCTGATCTGTGTGTCCAACTAATCTGAATTTTCGCTAATGGGTTGACTACTTGCTGCTATATTGTTTTGAGATGCGAGCGAAGCGAGTATCCAGACCACTGATCTAAGCAAAGACAACCACCGCGGGCCGCTCTAAAAATAGAGGTATAATGAATTCACCGTGCGGCCCGATAAGGGAAATGGGAGGTCGGGGCACCGGCGGCTTTCGGCCGATAAAAGATATGTACCTCAACTTTTATATTCATTTATCTGTGTTTTCTACCATAGATAAAAAATTACGAACTGACACGTCATGAAAATTAGTTTTATTCCATGAATATTAGCCACATTTGATAACCATTGGAACCACATTTTTTCAAAATATTGGAGATTAGTATTAATGGATGTTTTTCCTTTGAGGATGAGTTTTTCTTTTTGTCACGCAAAACAATGCCAAAATAAAAACATGCCTAATCCTCCCTCAAAGTATAGCTATAATAGTGATCTATATAGATATTGCTTAATGAAAGTTTTAGTTTACTTAACGTTATCAACTAACGATTTATTCCAAAAAATAGGGAAAATTCAGTTGATTCACTATTTTTACTAGTTTTAGTACTGTTTTTACTATTTTTATTGGTGGGTAGATTTTTCCCCCTTCTAATTTATGTGACCCGAATCGTGATCCAATTATAATTTCACCAACCAATTTTATGACTACTTGTTTCTTCGTGTGTAACTAACGGAATAGTTGTTCTAAACTACACTATTAGACTTACAGCTTGTTTCAAGTAGTTAAACAACTCCCATAAATAATAACAACAACCTTCGTTAAAGTTGGGTTGATAACCGAAACGTGACTGCAATAACGCAACTCCTAATCTGTCAGTTGAAACTACTTTTCCCCAATAAGTTTGATTTGAATGATGGTGGTTTGGGTACAAGTGACTTCATCGTTATACAATCGAACTAAGTATTCTTAGTAGGTTTTTTTGACTGATTATGATAGGGCTGAAATGAGTGACTTTCATGGTAGACGTACATGTAAACATTTGTCAGGTACTGAAACACCTCCATTCCCAAGAACAGAGCGAGGGTCTCATGCTCATCCCCTTGTGAGAAGAACTAGAGATAGGTGCTTCTGGAAGTGGATTCTTTGGCCGAACTGGCAACAGCCGAATGGATGTATTCCTTACAATGATTTGCTTATTCTAATACATAGAAATAATACACTTGATACCAAGAATTGATAGTGATTTGGTTGGTTTTTAATTCAGCCAAAAACACCTAGACTGAATTCTAAATTATTGTTTAGCTCCTAGGACACAAAGGCTGTATAATGAAATTGGAGAGTTTCAGTCAATTCCCATTACGTTGAGAAGAATGATGTTGGTAGTTTGGTCGACCGTAAGTATTTTTTATTGTTTTTTGGAATTAGTCGGGATGCGGCCCAAGGAAAATAAATGAAATTATTTCATTTATTGTAGAGATCTGAAGATGTCCTCAGTAAGAGGACGAAACGTAATCAAATAAACAATAAATGAAATAATTTCATTTATTTTCCTTGGGCCGCATCCCGACTAATTCCAAAAAACGTCGAGAAGAATGATTTTTTCTAGAAATCTGAGGTTCTACAATAATTATCTAACCGAATATGCAATTCCTGAAATTTTCATCAAAATGGCTCTGTATATTTTGTTTTTGTAAGGGAAATTATTCAGGCTCTTTCAATAGCGTTATGTCGTTATTTATTCTCTCAACCGCATCACGTCTGAACACGTCTGCATCAAGTTATGTTCCTGGATTCTCCCATCCCTCTGCTTCTTCTACACTCTTCTCCTCATCACAGAGCCTTTCCAATTCACCTGTCCATTTTTCCCATGATTTTCCAGAAAACCTAAAGAAATTCGGTTATGTCATCATGGTTCTTAACCGACTATGTATTTATGTATATAACTTATTTATTTTTATATTAATGGCATTCTAGACGATAACTCTTCTTAGAATTGAGATGAAAATTCCGTTCTTGCACCACAAAAGCAAGCTCTCTAAATGAAAGGATGTGTTCATTGGCACAATAAATTTCTCAAATTTCAGAAATTTGTGCTAAAAAAAAATTATTTAAAATTACCTAAAACGGGTAAAAATCGTCTAATTTATATTTTTCCTCCCAGAATTTAATCGAAGAAGGACTACAACATCAACAAATGTATGCATAAAATGTACTAAAATTTCATCAATAATTGCCAAAAACAATCGATCAAAACTGGAAGAAATCCAAAAACTTCTTGAATCGCATATTATTTATTGTTTAGGAGTAGGTTTTTAGCCACGAAATCGGTAGTTAACAATTTCTCATCACGCGAACGTGCTCAAATACCAAAAAATTTGACAAACTCTACTTGAAGAGATGATTTACGAACAGTCTTCGATTATGCTGTTTGGCTGTTCCAGAACAATGTTAGTTCAGTGTCTCTTTTTATTTCATACGGTCTGTTTATGTGACATTCCATATCCTGTGTAAAACTCAGAGGGTCTAAGATGTAAAGGAGGCCCTTCCACACCACACAACATTTATCCGATATGCTGATGACACTTGTTTATACACAGGTGGTATACTTCCACCTTGGAAGATTTTCGCTTGAAAATGAATGGATCTTTGACGTCGTTTTTGAGGTGGTGTAATAGGAACTGCTTCTCTCTGTCAACAGAGATGACTAAAATCATGCCTTTCACGAGTAGAAGCGATACTATTGGCAACTGTACACGATTGGCGAGTTTCACGTTCATCATTCCGTTGAATTTTTAGGGCTCACTATTGACAGGAAGTTATTATGAAAGCCACATATTGCTGCTGTGGTAGTTAAATGTGAAAAAGGTGTGAATATAAGTCGGGCTATTCCATGACGAAGTACATATTCAGAATGTCGATCGGTATCAGAATTACTGGTATCCTCCTCCTCACATGTGGGCAGTTTAATATTGTCAGTTCCTTGAAGTTTAGAATGGTCTCGAATTTTTAGCTCGCTTGCGCTTCTGATATCTAAAAACCTTTGCTATGTGTTAGAAGAATGAACCTTTTCCAATCAGCCCATCCCATCCGCTGCGATGTCTCACTCTTGATGAAACGAATATCTAGTGAATCGAGACATGAAATTGACCTGTCGTGTTCGTCTGTGACAAGCCAATTCGGATTTTTTTTCCCACGCTCGTGGTAAAAGATTCGCGATAGATTCATATTATGACCAACCAACCAAGAAAATGGCTATGCGTTCCTCGTAAATGTTGAGTGTTTTCGTTGCACTGGGAACAGCGTTTTTGAAAATAATCGTTGGGATTCTAACTCGAATCTGAAACGCCCATGCTTAGAGCATAATGTCGTCTTGTGAATTTGCTATTTTGAGTCAATACAATATCTTTATAATTAAGGAATAAAACGATTGAGGAAATAAAAAGCTGGAGTATAATAATTGACTTATAACTTGAACTAATTGAGTTCAGGTACTTACTGGCCATCGGTTGCCCTTAATCAGGGCTCTTAATCGGTTGCGCGGAATGTTATGGTGATAGTTGCTTTTACATAATATGTCATTTTAGTTGCATTGTTATTCAATGAACAGTCTTGTGGGATTTTCCTCTTCAGTCGGCAATTATGCGGTTTGGGTGGTGGATTTTCAGGGATTGAGGCCATCAGAGTATTGTAGTCGTCTGTCATGGTATGTTCCATATATTTCCCCCGATTACTAAGTCAACCAGTGGAATCGCAAGATCTGGACTTGATTAAGAGTGTGCTTGGATAAGAATCTATCAGTGTTCGTTATTACACGTGTTTTGTGTAATTTACACTTTATTCATATGAGTTTTAGTTACAGAACCCCAAATTTCTCAAGCATTCAGCCTTATTGGACGTTTTAGTGACCATCCGGTAGACAGTGAAAGCGGCCAAGTTTCATCTAGTAGGTGTTTTAACTGTCTAATCCGTGTTTATCTAGATTGTGGGGGTTGTGGGTGGAAGAGAGAGAGGAGTCTTCCAGATTGTGAAGGGTTTATTCACTTTTTCGTCGACTAGTTTCACCTATTGGCCTCTTCAGGGCATCAGCTTAGTACAGGTGAAGTGTGCACTGTAGTCATTTCATATGGGAGGGTTTGGAGCTGTAATATTGTAAAATACAGGAGTTTGTCATTTTTTTAAATGTAAATTAAGATATGCGAAAGTGAATAGCACTTAGCACATGATGGGATTGACAAGAGGCCAATAGGCGAAACTAGACGACGAAAAAGTTAATAACACTCTGGAAGATTTCTCACTCTCTTCCATCTTCAACCCCCCACAATGCAGTTGGAAAAGAAGACACCTACCTACCAATATCTATGTTCATATTTTTTCTATTAAATGTTCAAAGTTGGATTCCAGTTGTCCTGGGGCCCATAGAAAGAAAAAAACCGATCAGCGTTACGGAAGGCTTCAATCGATTCTCGGGATCATATCTATCATGGACAAGCCAAAAAGCATTACTGTTACCTAGAAAGTTTTTAAGATCTCGATTTTTGAATGTTTAGCCCTTTAATACTACCCTTAAGGGTTGATACAAATTGATGCCGAGCTTCTAGGACCTTCTAGACCCCAAATGCAATATTTAACGCCAGTTTCATGAAGTTGGTGAAAAGCCGTGGTCGGCGGACGGACGGATTTTTGGTTTATTATTTTCAATAATGAAACTTTATTTATTGGTTATGGGGATTTCGGTCTTGGTCATGACCGAATACACGCAAACTTACGAGTGAAAGTGTGAACCCTTCGTGGCGACACAATGCGCCATGTTCTGATCCTGAATTACATACGGGGTTTAATAATTATAGACCAATGATCAGCGTAAAAGGGCTATCTAACAAAGAAATAATAAACCATTGTGTAATTATTTGCAGCGTTTTTTATTCGATTTTTGGATTCTCCGCATCTTGAAACGCAAACCAACAAATTTTCAGGGGGGGGGTTAAAATGTTTTTTATTGGTCGATTATAAAGGTTTATTATTGAAACTAATAAACCAAAAGACGACTTTAATTAGCATTACAGACAGAATAAAAGCACTAGCCGGTCACCCGTACGTTGCACGGACCCACCTGAGTCGATGATGCAGGCTGTCTGGAATGACGAACTGATGTTCGTAACTACGGAGGCTGCATGCCAAATTACAGCATGAAAGTAGCACAATCAGGTCCGGACTGATCAGAAAATAACCCATAATTTCACTCAGCTCCTATTGTCTCAAAGAGTCTACCTATCAAATTTCAATTTCTTAGGGGGACCAGGAGAGAATTTAGCTCAGTCAGCTGATCAGAAAAGAGACCACGATTTCAATCGTCCCTTAATGATCCAAAGAGTCTCCCTGTCAAATTTCAACTTCCTAGGGTAAACAGGGGATAATTTTAGTCACTCAGCTGATCATGACAGAACCCATCATGTCAATAGATTCTTAACGCTCCAATGAGTAGCCATATCAAATTCCAACTTCCTATGGTAAATAGAAGAGAGGTCACTCAGCTGATCAGGAAAGATAGCATAATTTCAGTCTTTTATTGACCCCGAGAGTCTCCCTATCGAATTTTATCTTCCAAGGGTGAAAAGAGAGAATTTAGCTGACTCACCCGATCGAAATCGTCAAAACCGCACACACGCGAAGGAAGGGGCCGAACTGCGCGTTGGCAACCATAATAACATTTCGGGAGCCAAACAAATCGGTTTTGCGTCCGCTCTTTGCACGAAATCACGGAATATCAAATTCCCATTCATCACTTATCAATAATGCAACCCAAGCTTCACTCGCAACACCCGTAGCAACCCGTCAAAGCTTCCTCACTTGTCACCAATTTCCTCTGCCAACAAACTGCTTGTTAGCGACCATAATAACAAAAGTTCAGGAACCAAATAAATCGGTTGCGAAGGGTAGCGCCGTTTATGAAATATTTAACGTATTTTACGACCGCTCCCGTCAGAATCAGTCCAGCCGTTCAGCCTTCTATTATGAACATACATAGAAACATCCATAATAGATAGATAGATAGACAAACTTTGAGTTTTATATATACTTTAAGGTTTAAATACCTCACTGGATTTTTTGATACAATTTTAATAACAGGATTCTGAGGAATTTGCAAGTGTCTCAAATTAGACTTTGGAGTACAACTCTATACTTCTATTCGATAGGTATGGGTAGAATACACAAGTCCAGCTAATGTAAGCTCCTGATAGAAAGCCACTAATAATTTTAAATAGAATGAACAAATTTCGAATTTTGTTGGGTAAGAAGAACAATATGGGACTTAAATTTAAGCTTAGAGTCAAAAATCACATTAAACTACTTGAATTCTTCACTAAATTTTATCGTAGGGGAGCTACAGCATACCTTATGGTCAAAGCACACATAGTCATGAGACTTGACAAGCTCGTTGGAAGGAAAATTTCGATTAGACAGGGAGAATGTGAGGGCACAACTTTTATCTAAATTAAGTTCCAGACTACTTGAATCAAGCATGTTTTAATAGAAAAAATGCTGAGAAATTATGCACCAAATACGCACCTGTTGAAGATGCGATTTGATCTGTGAGATTCGGTTCAGGTGGTGGAGCTCCAGTTCTGGTTGTCCTTAGACGAGCCAATTTTAGACTGATAAAATAGGTCGCTCGAACATTTTTCAAACGCAATCACTTTTGTATTGAGATTTCATTTACACTTCTAATTTATTTTTAGTACTATTTCAATCAATCAAAAGCTTATTAGGTTGGAATCATCCATCGTTTGTTCGGCCAAAGAAGACATTTTCAGAGGCGACAATCTTCAGTTCTTTTCTCATTGGAGTGAGAAACAAAAGCCCGATCACTCGATCTCATCAATACTTTATTCAGGTAATATGTATAATATTCAAAATCTACAAATCTCAAACTATAAATCCATTTTTGATTTGTTTGCATTTCTTTACAGATAATACAAAGTTGAAGAATGGGAACTTGAAAAGCATTTAAATTGAAAAGGTTGTTATTGACTAACAATAGCAATTATTGATGTAATAATATATCATAAAAACCATTAAAAATTCTCCTTGGTATGGGAATTTAAGGTTAATATAATATATCCCAATGTCAACGACTCTACATTGTCCAACGTTTATCCAATGTCAAACTTTGATTTAAACCCTCAACATTGAGTTAAATTAGTCTTAAAGTTGACATTTGTGGACTTTTTGTGTTACAAAGGATGGTTGAATGTGACTGGCGTTTGTTGTAATTTAATTCTGGTGTTTCAGCAAACTCGTCTCAATATGCCACATATGTGTTCCACACCCTCGACCAGGCCAATAGCGGTACTCTTAGCTTTCAGGTAAGCCACATTAGTTCACACACAAAATATATATATATATATATATATATATATATATATATATATATATATATATATATATGAGATGTTTACGCTTTGTCTGACGTTAGTCTTAATACTTGTGCACTCATATTAGAGTACATCTATATTGAATATTTATGACCAATTCTACGGACAGTGGACAAGCGATAGCAGGCCCATAAAGTAAAGTAACTGATTCTTAAGGATTCGGGGTATCTAAAATACAAAACTTTTCTGCCCCAATATTAGTTACAGACTTTAACCAGAAGTTTAGGATGTTGGTTTCCACGTTGGAAATTAAGTTTTTTAGTGGGGATTGGTGGATCTTAAAGAGTCATAACTCAATGAACAGCCAATGGATGGCCGACATTCATTGTCGAAAATTACAAGTCACAATCGCAAGCTGTAGAGATCATAATTTCCCAAGAACACGTATCTCAAATTTCTTGAGCCTGTGATATGAATATAAGTCACAAGTATCTATGGGTCAAGTAATTTCTCCATGAAAAAATAAACATTCAGGTCAACCGTGCATTTGGACTAGTCGTACGTATGTATTTATGACATGTGCTAACGATGAATGTTGATAAATACACGAACAGGCCCGGACATTTAGGATTAAGTTGTTCATGAATCGTCGACATCACTCGCATCACTTTCAATCAACCTTTCAACTGTAATAGAAGTATTGAAAAAATCGAGATCTTGATCCAAATAAGAATAGAAAGCAGTTTTGGGAATCAACAGTTCAGTGGGTAAGGTTGAGCTGGTTCAGTGCGTATAAATACATAATAAATTTGCCCCAGTGTCTGAAAGGTATACATAAATTTATAAAATAGGTCTCTCATAAATATGGTCATGAAATTGAAGTATTCAGTGATTAGTTATTGAGTTATGACTCGTTAAAACTAGTTTTGTCCTGGAAAAGTATTTACCACAGACCAACAGACACGGCTCCTCTCATCTTCTTGTGCGATTTCAAAGCTTCACTATCTTCAGTGGTTCGGAAATACAGTCGTGATACTAACAGGTCCTTTTAACGTAGAATACATTTTGACATAGATATGTCTTTTGGCTGGGGGTCATGACAAAATAAGCGTGATCGTGATCACAAAATGTAATGGGTATCTAGGTTGTTACCACTTTCATTACGTTACTAATAATGATACTTTATCCAGAAAATGAGGAAGTCACTATTTCTTAGCAATTAACGAAACAACAACAAAACAATTCGAATTTTTTATTTAAGTGATTTCACCACGAGACCTTCTCGAACGATGAAGTTTGTCCCCCACCCCGACAACTACTTGGAACCGTTCCCTACAAGAAGAACTGTGAGTTCTTCAATTCCGTTCAACGCGGAGCAGCTCATGAGTCACAAATGAAAAGTCACATTTACGTTTCTAAACTGTTATGTGATCGTGTTATGAGACCACGAAACTATACACTTGATTCTGATCTACATATCCAACTAATCTGCATTTTTACTAAGGGATTGACTACTTGATGTTATGTATTTTTGAGATGCGAGCTTGCGAGCATCCAGACCACCAAACTATACACTTCATTCTGACCTACATGTCCACTGATCTGCATTTTTACTAAGGGATTGACTACTGCTCTCAACGAAACAGGTTGAACGGAATTGAAGAGCTCACAGTTCTTCTTGTAGGGAACGGTTCCAAGTAGTTGCCGGAGTTTGACTCGTTGCCAGATTTATTCTACTTCCTATATTGTCTGAGAATAAATTGACCGATCAGTACACGCGTGGGCTACGCATACGGAGTAGGTTCTCGCGTGGTCATCGGCAATCCATTTTCGAACATTTACAATAAAATTTATATGACTGATCTAGGACCATACATCGATGATAGAGCTAGGACTGGTTCCAACCGGCCCTAATGCCTCATTCTTTGTAGAGTTTCCAACTTCCTGAAGATTTTGATACTTGGTGAAACTTGAAAGACAGATAATGACAAAACAGTGATTTTGAACACTTTTTTTTTTTTACTTTCTGCAAGTTAGTATTGCAATAACAAATATACAGATCTGCTTCTTTAAATAATTTTCCATTTTTTACAGCCTTTTGAGTTTGGTTAAGTACAAGAAACAGCTACCTATGCATATGAATTCCATTACAATCTTAAGAACCTCAACTTAGATAGTGCAACCTCAACTATCAACGAGAAAAAAGTTTACTAATAATCAATTAATATGATTATAATAAAACGTTTGGGTTTCGAAATCTGTTTCGAATATTCGAATTTACTATCCAATATTTACATCCGATAAGAGAGATAATAATCGATGTTCCTGTTCGATAAGAGAGATCGATACAAATAAAATTCATTCTGTTATCTACCATGCTTCCGACTTCGACGCTACGTCTCTTTTATTTAAATATCTAAATTTCCTGAAAAGTCCAAAATCTGAGAATCCCAAATAGCTGTATGCAATATTTTGAAACACAAAATTATCAATCATATATATGTATTTATTTATTTTTTTTTTTTTTTCCAACTTATTATCAGGCACCCCAAGAACGCCCTCGACGTTTCAGCTAAAAAATAAAACTTGCTCGATATTACTTCAGGAAGTATTCAACCTGGAGTCAAATGAGCTTTGGCGAACTTAAACCAGATCAATATCAAGGTCGCTCGGTAACTTGTGACGAGGAAAAAACTCACTTGAAATTCGCCTGGATTTTTTTTTTTTTTTTTTTTTTTTTTTTTTTTTTTTTTTTTTAGTTCATTTACTTATTGGTTTTATACAAATTGCGCATGCACAAGAGCTATAATGAAATGGGAATGATGTATATATCTTGAAACTTCGTCTGTGTTTGATATTCTGTGTTTGATATTCTGCGTTTGATGTCATCCGTATAGTTTGCTGTGATCTTGTTGTCAAACAAGATGTCTTGTTGTATTATCTTCTGTTTCTGTGCCCAATATTATTTCCTGTTCCGTTTTTTCCGTGTGGAGCGGCTTTCCCTCCGTGTTGCCTGAGGGCCCCGACCGGCCCGGACCCACCCGCCATGACGGCACTCGGGGCCACCAGCCCATTTCTGAACAGGCAGCCCTTAACGGATGTTGTGGAGACTCTCCACACATCCTGGAGAACTGATCGTCAAGGGGGCCGCCCCTGGACCAGCCAAAACCCCCGACCTCTTCCAGCTGTTTTTTCTTGTTTTTCTTTCTTTGTTGTTCCTTCTTTTCAAAAACTCTTTGATTTGCTTGAACAACTAATAGCCTTTAGTTGATGAGATGGCTATCTCAGATATCTATCTCGCTTTTTTCCAAAAATTCAACTAAAGAGGAGTCACTGTCAAGGGGGCCACCTCCGGGCTGGCCAGAACAGCCTAACCATTCTCATTGACGATTTCACCTATTGTCCATCAAATCTTCACATTACTATTAATTTAAAATGCTAAAAGGCTGGGAATAACACTTGATTTTGAAGTATAAACAATTGAATCAAAATTAAAAGGACTTTTTAAATTTATAACCGAATCGAAGAAACGTTTCCTCTTTGCTTCATGCCTGTGTATAGCATCAGTGTGTTCTAAGTCCATCCTCTTCTCCACATAGTTCACAGAGGGGAGATGTGATCACATTGCCTGATTTTCGATTGTTTGTATTTCGCTTATTCGGGGATGATTCATAGTTTCATGGTCAAATCGCATACTCTACAATTTAATATTTTCTGTACAAATTTCTGTAGAATCCACGGTTTAGGAATCTTTGGAGAAAAACATTGAAATGTTCCGTTTCAGCCTTCTTTATGAGACCGCCATTTTTAATTCCACCAATTCCGAGATGACGGGCAAAGATTTCCTCACTCAGGATGGACGAAATTTTTAAAATTTAATCTCAAACCGTATCCTGAAATTACTACCGATTTTCGATCTCCGCTCCTAGACTATAAAGGAAATTCCATAGCACAATGGCGTACCTATCACTACATTTTATTTGAAGCAATGAAACATTACGATTTTTATCACAGAAGGCTTTTGAGGAAAAGAATAGAAAACTAGTCATATCCCACAGATATATATGAGGCCGTGTTGTTTCAGAAAGCTAACTCCACAAAAAATGTCCGTCAGTTGAACCGGGACCCAAAGGTGTACAATAATTCTCTGGTTCGTAAATATGATATGTATTCATTTTGGCTCCAGACTCACTGGAGGAATTTCTAGCTGATCGCATGACCTCCATTCGACCCTACAAATGTTAGGGAAATAAAAATTGTTCGAACAAATTTATATTCACTATGTGGCGGCATTATTTATTCGTCACGGTAGATTCTTATTATTTACAGTGGGGAGAGTCCCCGGAGTGTCGTGATGTGACCTTGGATCAGAAAGGGTGGATGTTACTGTTGGGGGTGGTGGAGGGATGATGGTAATGTTGTTCGAGAGAAAGGGGATGATGGCAGTAATGTGGGATGAGAGGGTGCGGCCTCCTGACCTCAAACTTTGTCGAAATTCGAGATTAATTAATGGGTCCTCCGCCCCTTCTGTTTTCATGAGCGTACCATCGCCCGGCCACAAGAAAGCTTTTGACGCCCCCGGTTCTAATGCGTTCTGTCGAAGCGACGATGAATGAGACAAATAAAAAATATTGACTGAACTAATTGGTGGCCAAAATGATTGTTAACCGTTCTCAATCAAGCCCGATTCACATGACGAATTTCCATAATTGCAGCCAATCAGGGCTGTTTACACACCTCTGGGGGCCTCTAGGCAAGCTCCATCTCGCGGCCATCTCATTTCTAAGTTATATAATATTTAAAAAAATATATGTATATACATATACATATTATGACAAATATTACATAATAATAAATATAATATTTACCTCTGGGTGTCCCGAAAGTAACCTCCCTCCCACTGTTGAGATATCGAAAAGAAACTAGTAGAGTCTTTTTGAAGTGCCTGATGTTAAGTTTTAAACAAAATAAAAATCAGAATAAAATCCAAATGTTATTGAACTATCCGAATGAGAAATTATTGATATTGAGTGCCTATTTAGAAAATGTTTTTCTCATTTCTTGACAAAAAAGTACCTCATTTTAAAGATTTGTGTACAACTTAACCCGGTGGTGAAGCCAGTTTGCTAAATCTCATTCCGTTCTCAGAGCTGATGAACCAAGATGAAGCGCAAGTTTTTCTCAAATTAGGCCAAGTTAGCGATGAACTAGATTTAAATATTGAATTTTAAGCTTCGAAAAACTGATTATACTGAAGGTTTGTGGGTCTCACAAATAACATCAACAATGTATGAATAGGGAATGAAATACAATAATTTTCTTTTGAGCGTTATATATATATATATATATATATATATATATATATATATATATATAATCTATTTTTTGAGGCACTGCAACAGTTTATTTCCTACAAAAATTAGCTAAAATCGATAAAAACTGAAAAAAGCTGAAAATCCCAAATCTCCTTTTGAATATCAGATTATTATTCAGAAGAAGATTTTTGATATAAAATTAATAACTAGAAATTTCTTTGCACCCAAATCGCTAAAATTTGAAAACAATATATAAATTTATACTATACGATAATTGACGAAAACTCGCTCGTACGATCAGACTGCATGAATAGAACTTTTTCTGGATAGGTAAATGATTTGTTTTATATAATTAAATTTTCAGTGGTGGGTCAGCTCCTGCTAAGTGCTAGGAAAGGGGAAAGGGAAGGAGTGTTATTTAATCTAAATAATTTATTTTCAGTTCCTGTCTATTATGCAAATATATTTAGATTCCTATTATACATATAATAGACTTTGTTCAATAATTATAGACAGGTTTTCTGCTAAAAGGGCTATCCAATACTGAAATAATAAACCTTTGTGCAAAAATTTGCAGCGTGTTCGTTATTCGATTTTTAGAACCTTCGTATCTTTAAACGTAAGCCAACAAATGTTGGAGGGAGAGAGAGAGAGAGAGAGAGAGAGCACATCTCACCTATGGCAGAAATGTAAACTGGTTATCATAGAAATGTAAGAATGTGAATTTGGGAACATTTCACTCTTTTGGTCTTCAGCTCGCTAAACAAATGTCGATAGGGAACGTAATTTTTCCAAGTGTCATGCTCAATCGTACATCTCATATCCTCACACTCAGGCTATTATATGTATTAAATAATACAAGTTTATATTTACGTTAGATAATATAGAAGCAGTTGGTGACTATTATTCTGGCAATTACTTATCTGGCAACACAAGCAAACGAGAAATGTCTAGGAGGGGGAGGGGACTTTCCGAATAAATTCATGGTAGTATGAAACCTTAATATAGGGGAACTATGTGTGTATGGCTGTTTCTGAAGCTTCTAATACATTCAGATTTATGTAACTTGTTGAGAATCCGTAGACTTCCTGTAAAGACTGATAAGTATCCCGAAGACCCGGTCTTGAAGGTAATGATTCAGCCCTTTCACCCCGGACGGGACATATATGTATATGCTATCCCAGTCTAGCAACATCTTGAAATTACGGCTGGTACAACAAAATAAATCCCAGTTACTGAAAAACATCTAAGAACAGAAAATAACGCCAAACGCCCCAAACCGCCAAACGCATCATAGCCCCATGAACCTCTCATCTTAATTAGGTTCAATTGTTCCCCCACAATCATTAAGTTCTTGCAACGTGCATTGTGCAACCAATATTTCAAGCCACACATCCTCAAGACATAGGTACCCTCAAAAAATGAGCATTACCCATTTATTCATTTTATATTTTTATTGAAAATAGATTCCTTTCTAAGAAATTTGATACCACCGGCCACTCCTATGTTGAGTAGTTGTCTTTCTGCGATTTTTCAAATTTTGCACTGGTGACGTCACACTGGAAAGCAGGGGGGTCCCGCCCAAGCGGGAGGGGTGCTTTGACGTCACCAGTGAAACTTTGAAAAATCAAAGAAAGAAAACTGTACATCGAAAGAGAGTGCGGTTGATGCCGAACTTCTTAGGATGGAATCTTCTAATAAAAGTAAAAATTAATTGTAATATAGGTAAAATAATAGTTAAAAATAATAAAATAGTGCCCATGGGTAAGGCTCATTCGGACTTTAACTTAACTTTTTTCTTTAACTTTTTTAACAGCCCCCTCTCTGACAATATCAATATTTCTCCCATTAATTATACAATTCTTATTATTGTAATCGTACCGAAGTTCGTACTTGAATAAATTTTTTTTTTTTTTTTTTTTTTCGAACACGCGACCTGTTTTTCCGGTGGGACGAGAGTGGTCTAGTAGTTCGTAACCAACAAAAAGCGGCAAAGGGACGAATGCTATCCTTCCCAGCAATGAAGCTTGTAATCATTGTTAGCCTTGATCGGAGGAGTATGAAAGCGCAAATCTGTTGGGGAATGTTCAAAAGTAAGTTCCAAAAGCGCGAAAAAAAAGCGCGAATTTTAGGCAGGATGTCAGTTGCATAAGCGCGAAGACTTGGCGTTGCGAGCGCTTTGGGCAGGGGTAGCAGTTGTCAACGAACCACCAATGGCCCCAAATCCTTCCATCAACACATGAAACAACAGCTTCGCATTATTAGTTCATTACTTAGCAATATTAGTTGATAACAGCGTAATAAATCAGCTTTCCTTGAACACTACAATGGCTTAGGGACCATGAGATGTTGTGCGATAAAATTAGAGTATTCCAAAAACGGAGTTACACTTCGCTAGTAACACGCATTAGCTGTACGTGAAAATCAATAGAAAACAAAGTTTCCTGTACACTTTTTCGGGCTAAAAAAAAAAAAAAAAAAAAAAAAAAAAGTTACATTTTTTCAAATACCGATTTAAAAGACATATCCATGTAAAAAAAAAGAACGGAACGGAAGGATACGGGGATATGTGCATTGTGGGCAAAATCAGAGGAGGGAGTTTTGACGCTTAAGGATTATGCCCGAAAAGTTGGAATCCGCTACTAAGCGGTGCTTCTCTTTCAAAAACATTAAATATTAATCTAGATATGACTAGTAAGACCGACTTGACATGACCTTTTTTGACATATAAAAAACATTAGTAAGATTCTCGTAATCATTTTATCCCTAGAACTGCTAGCAGATTTTCGCGCTTTCGCCCCTTATTTTTCGCGCTTTTGTACAATCCATGTTCCCCAGAAATTAGCGCTTTCGTACACCGTCTTTCAGCGGATTAGCGCTTATGCCATCCAGCCGCCTTGATGCGTCGTTATGGGATCATATTCATGCATCTAATAGACCTTCAGACTTTCAGACAGAGCAGTTATTTCATAAAAATAACTACTTGGAGGAGAAATAACTATTCCCATTAATGGGGCGCACAAAAGTTGCTAGACTGGGATAGCATATACATATATGTCCCGTCCGGTATTGCCATATGTCTATCGTATTTTGCCGTATTGCAAAGGTAAGAAGAGGAATATTTGCCTAGGATCTACTATAAAACACAGCGCTAACTGGTATGAACTGAATAGTTCCAACGGCCAACTCAATTCCAGAGTCGGCTTTGCGATGGAATTAACTCATTACAAGTGGGTTAGCTGCGCAGAGCTGATAATTGATAATGGGAAGCAGGTGGAATCCCTTGGATTATGTGCTTAATTCACATCGATTCAGATGGAACATTCCCGTTGGTAGCGTTCCGGTATGTGAGACCTCGAAAACTCTATTTATGCTACCCCTTTCATGAGATTTTGCTCAGCATAGTTACATTCATAACTATTTTCATATGAGATTTACGCTGAAATTCAAGACATAGGGTTGATTCGAGGTTTAACAATTTCTAATGCCATCCACAGACTTCGAAAATATTCTGAGGGTAGTACAGTTCACGTAGGATCATGAACAGCTCAACTATGTCACAGTTCAGTGAAATTCATCAAAATGGAAAAGTTACCAATACCATGAGTCACCTTAAAAACAGACACATCCGCAGCTTCTCTTTGATTAACAATTTACTCTCCACTCACACCATTTTTTATAGAGCGGGGTTACAGAAAACTAATTAGGGGCAATTATAACAAAACCAAGGCACCCAACTCAGTGAGATGAATTAAAGTGAAACACACACTTAGATGGATTAAACTTAGAAGGTCATGTCAAACAGAACGCAGGCTGCCCGCGCGGAATATGGGTCTGACTGCAGCTCCTCTGACAAAGAATTGCTTGTTTTGCTATCTGGAAGCTCAGTTAGAAGACGAAAGAGGAAATAGATGTGTACCTATGTTGAAGGAATGTACCTCGCAATCAGTGTTGTAGTTGTCGATGGGTTCTCTCTGTCTCTCTGTACAAGTGGAATGTTTTCCGAACTAAATACTGAAGCGAATATAGTAAAAATGATGAAGAAAACAACATTTTAGTTTTGCGCGTGCGCAATAGTCAATATTCTAACCAAAGGTAAAGCCTGTTTTACAAAAATAAAAACGCTTGCATACGAGTCTGAAACACATTGGAACATTTTATGTCTTAAGTTGCAGACTCGTATCATCAGAATTTAACAAGCGGTTGCAATCATGTTCACAATATCAATTATTGAGATTGATTACCTGAGTGTACCTACACAATAATTCAATAACCATGATCATAACTCAGCTTATTGTTGGCCACGCACTTCGCAGTAGTTAACATAATATGGTTGGATAAATCGAGAGCTTTTGAACGAATGGTCAACGAATTTGTGGGATGAAAAACGACGAATTACCATTTCCCTAGCAACGACTCGGTTATAAGGTGAAATCATCAGAATATTTTCGTGAGCGATTTCCGTGGCGTTTTTTAGTTTATGTGCCATAGCAAAGACATAAAATGTCAAAAAAACCACTCCTGCACAAGACTAATCAGTTTTTCATTGATTTCTTCCCTTTAACGACTCGTTTTGGCCATGCTCGCGCGGACTCAGTAAAAATTACAACATACCCGCTTCCCGTCGCGGTAGCGAGCCTTCTGTTTGACACTCGCTATCAAAATCCTGAAAGTCTGTGGGTGTACGCGCCGAGCTGATTGTGCCCCTTTTCCATGGGACACGCGGGAGGTCCTCCGTTAGTTAGTTCCGTTCCGCATGCAAACTCCAGCAACACCACACTTACAGATTCCATAAATTCTTTAGAAGGGAAGGCCTTTCCAACCGAACTCAATTCTGCTCGTTTATAACTGAATCATAAATGTTTAACAAGATGAGTACCCAACATGAAAAGCTCGAACTGTCTTTGTGTTCGTGAAAGAAGTAAAAAAAATGTTTGTCCTCCAAAATCAGAATTTTCACTTACTTTTTGCGTTTCAGAGCTTGCTGATCAAATTTTGTTCCATGTCTGTCTGCCTGTGGTCCTTGTCACGCCCAAAACTATACCATGTTTTAGTTCAATTTCGATGGAAGTTTTCTGGGTTTTTGCGAAGTAGCTCCTAGACGGTTCACAATAATTTTCAATGCCGTCGGATCAATAGTAGCAAGTACACCTGCACAAACTTGAATTCCTGATCGTCTGTTCGTCCGATTTCGTTCAAATCGTTCATTCCGGTAGGTAGTCAGGTATATGCCCTAGAAAAAATTCTCTATAAATTATATCGCGATTGGGCGGGGTAATAACTGTAGCGTCTGCGCAAAACTAAAATTGATTGACACAGACAAAACTCCGAGACTAATGGACCGACTTTTATGACATTTTCAGGAATTGTGTGGTTTGGCAACCAGACGCTCCCCCATAAATTCCATCGCGATTGGATTAATAGCAGTCAGCGCGCATGCACAAACGTTAATTTCTTAAATAACGTCAATTACTTATTATTTATTGGTCCGATTCCGTTCAAACTCTGGAGGCTTTTGGGTCAAGATGATGCCCTTTGTATCTTAACGCATTTGCTTGAAAAACTGTGCAAACGCAAAACTAACATTGGATGACACTCCAAAAATGATGGATAGATTTTGATGACATTTTCAATTATTGTGTTGGTTAATCTTTAGACAATTTCCGCACATACAAACATGAATTACAGCCTTATTTTGCATTCTAACATGTGTATGTATACACATAGATATATATTACATATACTGTTACATTTGGCATTCAGTCATTTCGACTCGTCCTTTGTTCTTCAACTAACTCTATGCGTCCTATTTAAAGTATAACATATATCGTTAAAGTGTTCAATAACATCCGATCAAAAGATGATTGTCATGTCCTCCAGGACAACATAAATGGTTTGACTGAGTGGTGTAGAACCAATAACCTTTCCCTGAACATCTCTAAATGTTATATAATGTATTTTCACCGCTCACTTCACTTCATTAGCCATCCATATTGCATCAGTGGCCAGCAGCTAAATCGCTTTGAGCAAGCAAAGGACCTTGGAGTCATATTTGACACAACACTTACGTTTTCCACACATATTGACTCTGTGGTCTGTCGAGCAATGAGCGCTCTAGGTTATCTTAAGAGGAACACCGCTGAGTTTTACAGCATACCAGCACTTGTATCACTGTACTCAATGATCGTAAGGCCAATAATGGAGTATTGCTCAATCGTATGGTCACCATATTATCAAACTTACAAGGATCGGCTAGATCGAGTTCAGCGGAGGTTCGTGAGATACCTGGGTTATAAATTACGCATACCACAAGAACAATATAGCTCCAGAACCCTAGCCGATCGCTGCGGACTCACCAGCGTCGAAGAGCGTCGCATTGTATCTGACACGTTGTTCCTTTTCAACTTATTGAACAACCAAATTGACTGTCCCGAACTCATCTCCGAAATCAACCTACATATTCCAGCTTTTTACTCCAGTAACCAACCCATTTTTCATATTCAATTCTCCACAACTAATTACCTGTTTGAACAGCCTCTCAACAGAATCCCTCGTCAGGCCAACCATATACTCCAACGAAATCCAGCCTTAGACTTTTTCCATGATCATCCACTTCGAACCTTCCGCTCAAAAATATTACGCACCACCATCGTCCACCCGGAAAACTTCAGTCCACATAGCCCTAAACTCATTTCAGCTACAAGAAGTGTTTGTGATTTTGACCTTATATATGCACATATACCTATACTGTTATTTTCTCTCTTCTGAAACACCGATTTTGTTTCCTAATCAAGAAACGAATTTATTTTGTTAATAATATTGTAATTGGGCATCGCCCGTTTTGTAAATAAAAATATATCGTTTGAATCTTGAAGAAAAATTCTATACGCACACATTACAATATGTGAGGAAGCTATTCTGACCACCTAATTTATTCGCAGGTGTTTTTCATTCGTCTTGGTCACTCTTGGTTTTTTTTTTTTTTTTTTTTTTTTTTTACTTTAATTTATTAATGTATTTTCTTTTGGAATATGACATCGTCTATTTATATTTCGAAAATGCACCATAGACTTAGTTTGATATCAAATTTTCTATGGACTAGGATCTACTTAGAAGGGCTATCTGATACAGAAATAATAAGCCTTTGTGAAATAATTAGCAGCGTTTTTTGTTCCTTATGAAAATATCATCTGACAAGCTCATTTCCGTGCCATCTGTGCAGGACCTGGTGCGAGGTCTATCGGTGCTGTGCAGGGGCTCAGTGGAAGAGCGGCTCAAATGGACCTTCACCCTCTACGACATCAACAAGGACGGCAAGATCACGCGGGATGAGCTCGCTGACGTCATCACCTCCGTCTACAACCTCCTCGGTCGCCTCAGCCCCCTCCACGGGGAAGAGGAGAACGATCCCCTGTCCTCCAAAATCGACGTGATATTTCAGGTGAGCTTTCGAAAATAACCGTATTATTAGTAGGGATGTTCGATACCAGCAAAGTATCAATATTAGCACTCGTAAAAGTACTTGAATCAAAATATTTATACCGTACTAGTATCGAATCAAAAGTATCGATACTGTACTTGTATCGATACAAAATTATCATTTGCGAAAAGGGAGAAAGAAAATCAGTTTACTAACTACAATAGTATACAGGTATACTACACTAGTACTAATAAAATATTATTCAGTAGTACTGATACTAACGAATAAGTAGATTATTAACTGAAAGGTATTGTAGGTACCTACTGATGATAAGATAATAAAAATTTAAAATATGATAAAGGAACTGAACAGGCAAAAATGTAAAACACCCTTTAATCATCCAGCGCCGCTTTTAAGTAATTCCCATTCCAAATCAAAAATTTGTTTCCCCATGCCGCTCAGAAACACCAGTTCATTGAGATGATTCATTCAAAATTATCCGGCTGTCTTCGTGAATAGTCTCTCAAATGGATCAGAAGTTGCAATCAACATCAGCCGGACTTGCTGATAAAGCCCAGGATATATCGTCCTCATGCCCTCCGACTCTGTTAGTGGGTCTGCCTTCAATTACCTACAACACCGGTTGGCTCAAGTACCGCGACATCTCATCATCAGCGTTTTTACCTGAACGTTTTTATATAATCCTAATCTATCTTCCTCTACCAACCTATCTGTCTCCAACAATCTATTTTTTACTGTAAAACAATACAATAAGTTGATGATTAATTTCCTTTCAAGTATTTCTTACGATACTTGACTTTTTTCCGATACCAGTACTAGTATTGCTAGTACCTTACTAATATTGATAAGTATCGAACGTCCCTAATTATTAGGTAGGCTTGTTCCAATGCGGTCAAGAAAACACTAATAGAACACAAATGATTCAGAACGAGAACCGAAATGGTGGGGATAAGTTCATGACCTTTTCAGTAATTAAACTGAACCGCTGGAACGCTATATCGGCAATCCTATTCTTAACCATCCTTCTTCAAACTCCCGTGCCCACATCCCCAATTACACATTCGAAACGAAGCCCATTTTTCGGAATCCCTTAGCAGTAAATTCTCCTTTTCTCACCTTCAGATGACCATTTGGTGACTGTACCATTGTAGTCTGTACAGTACTGTACTGGAGAGTACTGACTGTACTGAAGACTGTATTCGATGATTGTTTGCGACTGTTCCCTCATGAAGTGGATGAAATGGAAAGGGCATCTCGTAACTCGGTGCAAGCTACGTAACGTGAAGTCTCATACACAACTCTAACGGGAGCGTTTTGATGACCAGAAAAAACCAAAGGATATGAGAGTTAGAAACATGAATTTCGAAGTAGACGTGCCTATTAGTTCAATGAACGGTAAATGTTTAAGACACAGTTCCGTAGCAAAGATTTGGTTGTGAGCGATAATCATAAAAAAAGTAACACTTTTCGGTAACGGTAACACTTTTCGATTCTGCCAACGTAAAGACATAAAATGTCAAAAATAGCTTAAATCTACATTCATATTTGAAAACGTGCAATAGGATGCAGACAGTCGGAGAAATCGGTTGAATCTGGGTGATTTCCAGGAGGTGTAAAAATCACACCTGACGTTTCCATAATTATATTACATATGCATTTCCATAATTACAGTATGAAGTTCCTGAAAGTTGAAATAGTTACACTAGGCAATTCAAAAAGGCTGCAAACTTGTTTGTCTCACATTAATTTAAACAAGTATGTACCTGGGTATGTACATATTTACATTCATCCGCATGTACGTCCAATGGACGATCTTCATATAACAAGGTATATCGAAAATGGCAAATGGTTATGATTTTTTACATACCCTTAGCTACACGAAGCACAAAAAACTTTTGGGAAAGAAGTGGTTTCTTATATTGTGTTTTTATTTTTACAAGCATGAATAAAATAACTATGAACTATGATTTTTCGTGCGAAGATACATGTACCCCAGTCATTTTTTAAACTCTCTCTACAAATACCTTTGTAAATTACTCAGCTGTGCGTATCATGCAAGCAAAGTAAAACCTTACTGCAACGTGACGACAAAACCCATTCCCGCCTCGAAGCGACGAAACCTGACTGAAATACAAACCGCGTCAGGCTCAGGTTGGCCAAGTCTGCCCCTTCCTCATTATTGTATGCTAAAACGCGAGAATCCAGACAGCTCTGAGAGATGTCTCGGACGTGCCGAGGGTCGGGAATTAATTACACCTCAGGGCGGGATGAACGCTTCCAGATCATCAGCATCTGCTTAAGAGAGGGGTTCATAACTGAAAACCAGATGATCGAGGAATGATGATGCTTTAGTTTCAGTAAAAAACAACTTAATCCCGATTAACTAACTCAAGTTCAATTGGAATGACAAACTGATTCGTGCAGGCCAATAAGTCCAATAAGTCATTTTTTCAAAGAATTCGGGGGCAGGTCGATTCGGCCCTAAGCCGGGTCCAAGCCTAAGTGGACTCTCGGTTTGCTAATTGGGAGGTGGAGTCCGAGGTTCGAGACGGGCGATGTCAATCGGGCCCCGAGACCCTCAGTTCCTGACTTTTCCTGATATGAACTGTGGCCTATGATATGATGTGCCTACCTACAGATCACTCCTCACATCAAAACTCTAGTCAGACAAGAATCAGAGTTCCTATGAAAAGGCCTTTTATTTAATTAATGAGCACTGTTCAGTACATAATCCCAACTTCACCGTCAGTCATTTGACTGTGGATTTCGAAGTGGCTATACACAACGCAGCCAAGGTTGTATGGCCACAAGTCTACTTGCAAGGGTGTAAATTTCATCTATGCCAAAGTTAGTACCGTAAAATACAAGCCTGTGAGATTTCGCGTTTTGATTACGTCACCAACATCGCCAATGAACAGACCAATTCATCTCTGATTTCGACGACATTTTTACTACAGATTTGGACATAATGACGACGAAGTTAAATTGTACACCTATATTATGCATGGGGATTGGGTGTGGGGCCGAATCGGCATTTCAGGTGGGTGAGGGTATGTCAACTTGGCCCGGGGGGTTGGATTATCTCAGGGGGGCCGAATTGACATAGGGGCAGGTAGTTAGGAGGGACGAATTGACATCGAAAAGGGCCGAATTGACTGGGACCGAAAAATTCAGTTATACTTCAGTTCTGTTAAGGATCCATGCTCATAGAAAACGACAGTGGAGTCATTATCTTCATGAATACACTATGTCACCTTGAAATACACGTTAGAATTTTGGCCTTTTGATTCATTATTTTCAATAATGAACCTTTGTAACCGACCAAGAAAAAAATTTGTTTAACCCCTTCGAAATTTGTTGGTTTACGTTTGAAGATGTGCAGATCCAAAAACCAAATGAAATTTTAAAAAAAAATTGAAAAATTAAAATTTTCTAAATTTTTCTGTCTACCGCATAGTGTGATGAAATGGCCAAAAAAACAGAAAGAACTTCATATCTTGAGAACGGATCGTCATATTGACGTGGAAATGGTTTTATTCAATTTAGGGAAGGAAAAATACTTCAAAAAAGAAAGGAAAATATTTAATAGAAAATCCCCAGTCATGCAGCATGATCATTTGAGCTAATTTTTAAGAGAAAAAAAGTCCCAAAAACTTCAAAAATTGGGCTATAAAATGGGTGAAATAGTTCATTATATCATGAAACCAAAACCCTATGCACCAATAAACATTGAACCATAAATTGAATCATTATAATTTTTTTGCGAAAATGTGCAAAAAAATTGTGTACACAAAATATGATCGAAAATTATTGTGATCTAGTTTATGGTCTAATTATTCCATTTAGCGTAGAAATGTAATTTAGGGGAAAATTCGCAAAACGCTTACGATTTTTCAAAGATATGTACCTACATATACAATTTTTCTCGAGATAACGGAATTCCCACAAAACCTGCTGGTTCTACAGCCTGTAGAAATGAGGTTAGTGACTTTTTCGACTGAAACCTTCAAGATTGGCGCTCCGGAGTAAACAAAATGAAATAATATTATAGTTTTGGAAGGATTCAGAAATGTTCGTTGTTACCCGTCCGTCGTCCGAAGCTTTTCTCCGCAACTACTGGACCAAACTATGACATTTGGCTCTAAAATCATACTTCGACCGGTGATGTGCCGGTGTGTGGTAAGCTCCATGGGTCAGTTATTAATTCCAATCCACTCTCGTCATGGGAAAAAACTGTTTATTGTTTGAATACCCACTGCCAAACACTTGGTGATGGACGTTAAAGTTTCATGCAACATTAATTGAGCTGGGAATTTTCGAAAAAATTATCTCAGTGCATTGTTTTCATAGAATGTCTAGGATTGCAATATATTGAGACAACATGCACTGCTATGTGGTTTTCCAAAAAAGTCTTGATGCCAACTGCGTTTATTTCTTTGTGTCTCGTAGTAACCTTTATTTCTACGAATGCCATATTTTATGAACCAATAGGGCTACTCCTCCATATCCATCTGCCCCATCGGCTCTAATGATATTATAATTTACAAGCTGCATTGCTAAATTTTGTTTGAACCACGTCTCTTGAAGGCAAACTACATCAATTTGTTCGTTATAGAGATAGTTTTCAAGACTCCCTTTGTTAGATATCACACTTCGACTGTTCCATTGCAAAAATTTCATACTGCACTCACTAATGACTCTAAACTATCACACAGGTTAGGTATTTTGATACTGAATAGATTCAATTTTGTTGGTTTCTTGAACAAAATACTTTGTTTAAATCTCAACGGATCGTTTCGCTGTCTTTTTAATGTGACTTACTTCCCGTTTGTCAAATGTTTCTGAATTACCTACTTTCGTTATCCATTTTCACTTCTTCTTAGATTCATCAATACTTTTAATCCATTGTTGATTACATCTTTGCGTACCATCATTAGGTTCTTCAGAGTGCATGCTATGATCCAAATTGCATCCTTCTGTGAATCACTGACCCTCTAATTTCTGGCAGGGCCACTTGATGGCTATTGATGAATAAATTCCTCCGTTCTTGTTTGCCTCATTTTCAGGACGTCTGTAGGGCTTTGACAATGAGTTGTTCCTTTGCTTCTCTACAGTCTAAAGTTCTTCATTCACACATGAGACCACTCCTTTTAAAATGGCTCTCAATTTCGATAGTAGCTAACTCTAAATTAGGCCTTGTAAGCTGGAGAGGCGGAAAACCCTCCATATCCAAGGGAATGAATCTATTAGCTGTAACTATTGCGGAATATGATTCGCGAATTTCGTATTTCTGTTTTAACCTTTCTGTTACATGTTTTAGTGTTGGGTACCTGTCATTCGATTTGTGATTGCCACTGCAATTAGCGCATCGTGGTGTTTTTTTATTCAATGCCAACTCGCACGACTCTAAAGAGTTGCCTTGCCCACAATACGAGCATCGTAGTGCGCTCCTACATTGGTCGCGAAAGTGATTGTATCGTTTAAATTTTGTACGTTGGCGGGGTTGAGGGATGAAGGGTGTTACCTTGCATCTCGCGCCGTAGATGTTGACGTATTCTGGTAGATTTTGGGACCGAAATGTTACAAAACATGTTCCAAGAGGTACAGGAATTCGTCTTTCAACCTCTATTCTACTTGCAAATAATCGTTTGACTTTTTGTGGAGGGACCGGTGAATTAGTTGATTCCATTATTTCTAGTTCCGTTAAAGACAATTCCACATTTCCGATGACTCCTGTGCGATTTACTTAAGATGCCGGTGTAAATGCATGATAGTTTTGGGATTCAAATATTTTCAACTCAACGAGCATGTTGGCGACTTGCGCAGATTTTAACTCTAACTTTACCCTATTGCAACCTGCAATGGAAATGTTCTTAACGTCAAACAGAAGGTTTCGAGCAAATAGGAAAAGCTTTTTTCCAAATGACATTGGGTGCATATTTCTTCGTTGGATATCTTACTTTCAACAAATACATAGTAAGGTCCACTATCCTCAATTCTGAATCGGTTCTTTCTAGACACCTCGATGAAATTTTGTCTTCTTCTTGTCGATTCTGATTCCTTTTCTTACCCAAAGACCTGCACGTCGTTTTCACTGTAATGATGTCGCTCTTCACCTATCCGTTTCAGTGTAGCTTCGTTTAAATTCGGGGGATCAAGTCCTCCACTACCACTTTCCATTATTATTCAACACCTACTCACTATTGTCAAAGAAACACTGCAAAGCACTGGAACGCTTTTAAAACCACAAAACAGTGAAATTCGACAAACTTATTGAAATGAAAACTCTGAATAAAACCTGAAAAATATTCCTGGAAAAGTATTCGAATACTTACTGACAGAATGTCCAGACCACCTTTTATTACCCCACTGCCAAAATTCAGGCAAGAAGTGTATATATTATTCCTAGGTTTCAGTTAAAAAAACCGAAAGAGCAACAAACATGATGAAGTTACATCACTCGCGTTTTTCCTTTATATTTTATTTATTATGGCATTTATTATATGAAATTATATTTTATTAGTATGACAGCATTTTGACTCATATAATAATTCGGTACTTTTCCATTATACCCCCCCCCCCCCCCCCACCAGTCAATTTGTCTTCAACACGCCCGCCCGATGTTTCTAGGCATTACTTCTTACTTAGATTATGTTATGTATTTTTGAGATGCGAGCTTGCGAGCATCCAGACCGCTAAAGTATACACATCATTCTGACCTACATGTCCAACTAATCTGTATTTTTACTAAGGGATTGACTACTTGATGTTATGTAATTTTGAGATGCGAGCTTGCGAGCATCCAGACCACCAACCTATACACAGCATTCTGATCTATTTGTGTGAATTCATGTGGAGGCAATCAAACCACAACCACGCCAATTTGTTTCAACAAATCCTCACCGACATCGGCAACTTCTGAAAACACAGTAATTCTTTTTTCTTTTGCTTCCGAGACTGCAAGGCAGCGGAAGCTTTGTTTTCACTTTCGAAATGAAAAAAAAATTTTTGCTCCGAAATCAAAATTTCCACTCGCATTTTGCGTTTCAGAGCCTCCTGAACAAATTTGGTTCCGTGTCTTCTGTCTGTCCGTCCACATTTCCTTGTAACAGCCATAACTTCCACAATTTTGATCCGATTTTAACCAAATTGTCAGGAATCGTGCGGGTTGAGCTCTAGATGGTCCCCTATCAACTTCATCATGATCGAATCAACGGTAGCTTCTGCACAGGCGAATTCCTTGTGACGGTCATAACTCGGTCAATGTTGAACGGATTTCGGTCAGATTTTCAGGGATGATGTGGGTAAGGTCCCTTGAGGTCCCATAAGACAACAATCATCATAATTGCATTAGCGGTACGCTCTGCGCTTGCGTGAACGAAATATTCTTGTTACGGTCCTTGCAACAGCCGTAATTTCCACAATTTTAATGCGATTTTCTTCAAATTTTTAGGGATCGTGCGGGTATAGCTTTACATGGTCCCCTATCAGTTCCGTCATGATCAAATCAACGGTATCCTCTGCGCAGCGCAAGCCCAAACAAAATTTTCTTGTTTCGGTCATAACTTAGGCAATTGTGAACGGATTTCGGTCAGATTTTCAGGGATGATGCGGGCAAGATTTCTTGAGGTCCCGTATCACATTCTTCGCGATCATCAGCAACGGTACGCTAGGCGCATGATGTTTTTGTTACGGTCACAGCTTTTTCTTTTTTGGGTTACCAGTCACACAAACTAGTCCAATTTCCTAGTCCAGATTGTTTCTCCTTCTTACCTTTTATTTCGACCGGCACTATAGATGTGTCTAATATCATACTGGACACATCGTTATCGATGTTGACGTTTGTGATATAATATATAACATATAAGTTCGTATACTGTATTGCATGTTGGCAAATTTTAAAAAGGAAAACACCTCCAGTCGATTAACAGTTCGTGATATTGACGTAGATTATTTATTACGTACCAATGTGCTTTATATTGCCACCTCTCTGATGCCCGGAAAGGTCGTTTCTAATTTTTGTGGCATTTCATCGTGTAACAATAAATTAGCAGAGGCAGTAGCCTCCCAGACGGATAGCCTCTTTACGTACAAGCGTGAATGCACGGGCCACCCTCTTTGAGCCCGCACGCTCTGAATGCGCTCTGGCGGATGAACGGCGCGGTAGCAGGTTGGGCCAGCAACACAGGGTAAGTTTGGAAAATGAACAAATTGGGTGGTCCATCATGCTCAAAGTTGCCAAAAAATATCCCCAAGGATGTTTTAATCATGAATTTAGATCAAAATATTAATGAAATCCTGTAAATCAATTAAAAACTCCTTCAGTTTTAGATTTAGACGAAATTTTCAGGGAACATGCGGACAATATCCTGGAAGTCCCATATTAAAATCAAAATTTTCCTTATTAATTTCATTTATTATATGTACCATTCAGCTTCCAATTTCCCACCTTATTAATTCCCTGATGCCAGAACCGGTCGTTTCTAGTTTTTTGGAATTTAATGGTGACGTACTGTGAAGGTCACGAGGAAGCTCATGTGCCATTTCCTTGGCAGTGTATTTTTTTTAAATAATATTTCTTCCCACAGCTTGAAATTGTCACCATTTCTACGTAAATATGTTGGCTAAGTAAGAAGGAATGCATAGTAAAAACATTGGGCGGGCGTGTCGAAGACAAATTGACTGGGGTGGGGGGGGGGGGGGATAACGGAAAAGTACCATAATTCAACTCTCCCTTCTTCTCAGGGACTCGCACAAAATTCCAAATCCTAATGAAAATGTATACTACGTTTATTCGACTAGAGGCTACCGCAATTTTTATCGATTGATGCCGGATTTATTTGGATAAACGTTTTGGAAAAGTTGCATCCGAAACTTCTGAAGGCCGTAGCCTCATATTATGCAAAGCACTTCTTTAAAAGGGAAAACCTGCCCTTGATGTGTTTGACTGTTGGGAGCCGTGAGATCCATCTGCGATGGCCCCGCGCTGCCCTTCTGATCTGCTCCCCCGCCCGTCACGCTCGCTGGTTAAGTTACATCGGAAGACCATTAGGAAACTTCGGAGTACGAAGGAGATCCCCAGCCGGCAAGTCTACAACCGCGCCCAACGGCCCTTGTTTACTTTACTGGGAACCGGGTGAATTTCTGAGTCCAGCGGTTGGAGATTCTCACCGTGTTTAGCTATTCGCTCACTATCCACGTCGTTCACATTGAAAGGACTTGAAGTGGAATGCTCAAATCCTCGACTGAGCTTCAACTAATGACATCTTTTTTCGCGCACTCGTCGCAGTTTTAAAACGTCCCTTTGAAACTAGGTCTTATATAGGCCTGGCTTTGTATATGAGAGGCGGCTTATTAGAAAGAATCCATGTTGTGGGACAGCCCATGAATGAGAGAAAAAATATGTCTTTTGGCAATCATTTATTGACAATATAATTAAAATGAGATAGTTTTAGATAATAAAGGTCGATGAGTACTGAAATATGAAATTTAACCACTCTTTTCTAGATTTACATGACGGCTAAAGACTGCATCGATGCATGTTGTTAGAAACAGTACCAATGTCCTGGACGATACTAACGCTCGTGTGCGCCCTTCCCGAACTAAGCGTTTGTTTATTTTTCCGTCCCTCGCCTTCAAATTGTATGGCAATGGTTTTTTGTACTCCTATATTTATAGTAGGTAACGATAACGATGAGTTCCGATTTTGTAGCATTGTGTAAATCGTGTCAGTTTTTTTAGTAAGTTCGTTCTTTTCCAAAGCTTATACCGTTTGACTCGTCTGCTCATTTATCCTTGCTTCCAACGAATCATAAATAACATTACTGGCATTGTGTAAATCGTGTCAGTTTTCTTTTTTTTTTTTTTTTTTTTTAAGTAAATTCGTTCTTTTCCAAAGCTTTTACCGTGGGACTCGTCTGCTCATTTATCCTTGCTTCCAACGAATCATAAATAACATTACTGGCATTGTGTAAATCGTGTCAGTTTTCTGTTTTTTTTTTTTTTTTTTTTTAAGTAAATTCGTTCTTTTCCAAAGCTTTTACCGTGGGACTCGTCTTCTCATTTATCCTAGCTTCCAACGAATCATAAATAACACATGTATTATTTCTAGTGGTTGAGATTGCGATATTATTGTCCAATTCGAGTCCAAGCTATTCAGAAATGAAATTCTCCAATTCAGCCCCATCATCTCCTCTAAGATCCATATTGAAATCACCGGCAAGAATGATTGGTATAGAATGTAGGTGTACTTCCATGTACTTGAACGAGGCCTTCAATTTGGGACTATGTGCAAGCAGATTCAATGTGAAGAATTGGAAAATTTTCTTCAGTGGTGTATTTGGTGTGACGAAAATGGCCACCATTATCACCTTTTTGCCACCAATAACTGTTTCAATGGAACAAATGTCTCCGATTCCATCGTGACCAGTAGAAATCCTCTTCACCTGTTCTTCTTCAGAGTCGTATATCAAAAGTTCGTACTTGGTAAACTGTAGTATTGCTGCTGATGCATCATTTTCATAAATACAAACACCTCCAGCTCGTACAGTATTACGTATGAATTGCAATACTAGATGGAATCCAGGTATATCAACGCGTGCATCATTTTCAACCCATGTTTCCCCTAGAACCATGATTTTAACTCTAGGTAAAATTCAGTTTTCAGAATTATTGTCCTGGTCCGCTGGATGGGATGAGTTGGAATGTGCTCTTCTTTGAATCCCAAACCCCGTTTTAATTTTTTGTTTTCCTTACTGCAATTATTTTTTGTAGGACCCATTATGCTAATTAACTTGTAAGATAAGAAACTAGGTGAAATCACTTAAATTAAAAATTCGAATTGTTTTGTTGTTGTTTCGTTAATTTCTAAGAAATAGTGACTTCCTCATTTTTTGGATACAGTAGTAGTGGATAGAGGTAGATTAGTAACATAATGAAAGTAGGTAACAACCTAGTTACCCATTGCATTTTGTGATCACGATCACGCTTATTTTGTCATGACCCTCAGCCAAAAGACATATCTATGTCGAAACCACTGTACATTACTACAAAGATTCATTATTTCGTTCCGACTTCGCAGAAGTTCAAGAGGTCATTTTATTGGGTTATTCATACATCAAGCTAATCCAAATATATATGCTTCTGCCTGGGTGGGGTAATGGTAAGGTATTCGGTGAGTTGCTGAATCAAAATGCATCAACTTTGAAAAATTAAGCTATAATTTTATCGGTAGAACATGGTCTGTAAGCAAGGCTCAAAATAAGGCATTTTCCATGCCTAATTCACATCACGAGTCTGCCTGTATGGTTTCGGTGGGTTAGCAAACGAAAATGGCGTAATTAATTTAAAAATTCCCATTTTCAACAGACTTTACAGATTATGATGAATTAAACATTTCTGTAACGCTGAGTTCATTAAAGACAACGGAATTTCGTATGATACCAAGATTATCCAAATTGAAACCTCACGGAGAGTGGAAAGGATCGGTTGTCCTATACTTTAATGTTGTATTATAAATATGGATAACCGAGAATGCCTCATCGATGGTAAATTGGGATGTTGACTAAGCCGTGATAGAAAGATTGTTACTTTTTATTTAAAATTAATGACGTTCAACAAACTACTAAATTAATTGCAGGTATAAGTAGGATCATTAGAGTACGTAGTTCAGTTATCGTCTGATTCACAACCACTTGAAGTGTTACTATTAACATCGTCATCAGGAATGAAATAAATTGTTGGAAACTTTCTGATATTAGTAAATTAAATGATCTTAATAGTGGTGATTAGTTTGATAGTGGTGATTTGTTTATTACTGGTGATCAGAAGGTTATTTATAATACTGGTAGAAGTAGTGCTGTTAGGTCCCATTACAACCTTTTATTAATGTTCATGGGACATAAATTTGGTTGTTACAAATTAATTAAAACTGACTATGAATAAATCAAACACTGAAGTACTTCTTATAGAGTTGTGAAAACCCCTAGCTTGAGTAGACCCCTTCTCCCATGTGTTCTACCTACCTACCTAAGCTATCCACTACGACCCGGGTCCTTCCGATATGAAGTATTGGACTCTGATCATTAAGCTATCTATCATTCAGTATGATCATCATCGGTTGACCCGATTTCACAATCTCTTAAAACTGATTCTGAAAAATCAACCTACACCGAGGCACCCTCGTCAGAAATAACCTCACAGGTTCACACAACCTGCTTAGCTCTGGCTGTTCTTAGCTTCGACTTTATCAGTGTTTCGCCATGTTGGGCGGTGCCGGACAACGAGCATTACAGCACCCCAGGGGCAAAAAGGCAGCATATTAATAAGTAGATACTAATTCCAATCAAACTGATGATTCATACTAACAGCTATTCTAATTTTATAGTCCTGAAGACAGGGCCGAAAATAGGTATTAATTTGAGGAGAAGGTTTGAGATTAGATTTTAAAAACAGTCCGTTCTGAGTGAGAAAATTTGTGTCTGCCATCTCAAGATTAATGGGATACAAAATAGCGGTCTCATAAAGATGGCTTAATTTGCCAATTTTAAAAATATAATTCCTAAACCGTAAGTCACACAGAAATTTTTATAAGTTGCAAAGAAGTAAAGCATAAGAAAAAAAAAATTTAAAAAAAAAAAAAAAAAAAAAAAAAAAAAAAACCGTTACGATCCCAAAACTTTGAATTATCGATCCCAAAACTAGAATAAAGCAGGGTGACCAGTACTCTGTCTTGAAGCCTATAAAAGCAGGGGTACCGCAAGGCAGTGTCCTAGGCCCAGTACTCTATCTGCTGTACACACGAGATCTTCCGCAACAGGAAAATACAACTGTAGCTACTTTTGCAGATGATACTGCTATCCTCTCTATTGGAGATGACGCTGAAACTACAACTCGCAATCTACAGACGTCCACTAACAAGGTTGTCAATTGGACCAAGATGTGGAGAATGAAACTGAATGAAACAAAGTCAGTGCACATCAACTTTACTAATCGAAAAATCTCAGCCCCAGAAGTTGAGATCAATTCAAATAAAATACCATACTCTGACACTGTAAAATACTTAGTTATGCACCTTGATTCCAAACTTAACTGGAAATACCACATTGAAAAAAAGAATCAGGAACTAAAAATCAAGTTCAGAAAGATCTACTGGATGATGGGAAGGAACTCCCATCTCTCACTACACAATAAATTACTCATATATAAACAGATACTGCGCCCTATCTGGACCTATGGGATTCAACTCTGGGGTTGTGCGAAAAAATGAAATATTAAAACAATCCAAACCCGACAAAATATAATACTGAGAAGTATAGTTCGGGCCCCCTGGTTCATGCGGAATGATGATATTCATCGTGACTTGAGGATAGAAACGGTCACTGAAATTATTGCCAAATATGCAAGGAAGCACGAACATCGCCTCCACAAACATGAGAACCTGGAGATGCTCAACGTTTTAAACAACGAAGGAGAACTTCGGTGACTCAAGAGAAATAAACCTCTGGACCTAATTGTGATGTGCGAATATTGCAAGTGTAATCCAGTGTTTTTAACTGTTCTTGTTACAAGTACGGGCCAGGTTTTGCTGTAAACCTCCCCTTTTAGTGAGCTTATCATGAAATGAAATATTGCTAGATGAAGTGTCTATGTTTCAGTTGCAATAAATAAATCACGAAAAAAAAAAAAAAAAAAAAAAAAAAATCTCTTGAAATAAGCGAGTTACAACCAATTGACTTTCCAATTACAATCAGGCTAATTTCGGGCGAGTCCTTTCCTCTCCCTCGTCAAAACTTTTGCACTTCAAAATCACCTAGTGGCGTTAGTAATGGTCTGATTTCAGTCTGCTAAAGCTCATTCTACTCAAGATCAAATATTTTCTAAAGTTTGTATCGAGTATATTTTAGCTTTCCCCATTGACTTATTTACAGCTAAACTTTTGGATTTCATGTTATTTTACACAACATCGCAAAAACGGCATTTTACTTTGTACTTTGATGGAAAACGGTCTGTGCGAAAACTTGTTTGAAACGAACGTTTGAATGTATTTAACCCTGAATCGAATGAGGTTTGGCAGACCTGAATCAGACCAATATTGAAGTCACTAGGGGTTTTTAAACTGCAAAATTAGCCAACCAAAATTAGCCTGATATTCAATTGTTTGTAATTTGCTTATTTCAAGGGATGATTCATAGTTTTGGGATCGAATCTTTTTTTTTTTTTTTTTTTTTTTAAATGCTCCACAACTTTGCTACGTATAAATATTTCTGTAGGATGTACCTAAGGTTTAGGAATTATTAGAGAAAAACTTTAAAATGGACAAATTAAGCCATCTTTACAAGGCCGCCATTCTGTATTCCACCAATTTTGAGATGGCAGACAAGAATTTTCTCACTCAGAACGGACTAAATTTTCAAAATCTAATCTCAAACCTTCTCCTCAAATTACTACCTATTTTTGGCATTGGCTCGTGGACTATTACTAGCCACTCATTGAGAACAATTTTCGTCAAGCTTCATGATTCGTATCTGTTTCAAAACAGACTTTCCTAATCTCACACTTTCAGAGTCAAATTTTATCATCAAGTTTTCAATAAATTTGTTCATTCCACTACGATATTGACGACTTCACTTCAAAGGACGATGAATCAGATGACAGGTGAACTAAATTATATATGGATGGCTATCAGATCTGTCAAGAACACAGTAGCCTGATTGGGTATATTTTCCTGAGCCAGTAAGAACTAGCTAGTTATTAAGCCAGGAAAGCTCATAGGCTGTTTAGTGACATGAGCATTCAGATAGCATATTCTGGGTGGGTTATGGAAGCCAATAGGAACCAGGCTTGACCATGTGCGGATCAAGGTGGACAGATGGAGGGGTGTTGTGGGCAAACTTGCAATCACAGCAAATATAACCCCTCAGGCTGCCTAGATGTGTCCCTCACCTACTCTCTACAGGCGTAATGGATCGTATTGCAAAGAATAGTTGGAGGCTGTTCCGTAAAATACAGACCATTCTGGAATTCATTTAATGCATTTAACCAATTTTATTAGTAACCTACCCAGAAAACCAGCCAACAGGACGCGCGTTTAGGATTAGCCATGGAAAAATACATCAAATAAATTAAGACCGTTTTTGCGCCTTCTAAAGATCTCGTGATGGGTCATTTCTTCATGAAATTTTACGTAGGATTTGAATAAAGAATGAAAACAGAGAGTTCTCATTTAAGATAACAAAGTTACTGCGCACTACACACATTTTGGCATGCACAGGAGGGCAAAAATTTGATATTTGAGATTTATTGAAAAAATAAGGGTGTTGCCATTTGAAATTTCCTTCTAACCCATTTAATAAAGAAGTTATGTAAGGGGGTGTAGTTAGTGGAACACACTGTATATGCATATTTATGTGTCATTTCAAAGGTTAACTCTCCTTAGGGTTGAGATGGAAATTCAGTTCTTGCGCGCAAAAAAATCAAGCTTTCCCAATGAGAGGATGAATTCGTTGGTTAGCACATGTTGAGTACATTAAATTGGTCAAATTTGAAAAAATGTGCCTAAAAATCACTAAAAATGCCTTAAAACGGCCGAAATCGTAAAAGTTTTAACTTTTAGCAGAATTTTAGTCGAATCAAAATTATCACCGATTATCAGACATTAAAAAATATTTGCACAAAATTATGCGGAAAGGATGTGTTTTTGTTGGCCAGCTTTTTTTTTTTTTTTTTTTTTTTTTTTTTTTTTTTTTTTTTTTTTTTTTTTTTTTTTTTTTTTTTTTTTTTTTTTTTTTTTTTATATAGCTAAAAAAATTGCTCAAATTTCAGATAATGTTACTCCAAAAATCACAGTTAGCGATACTCTAAAAATCACATAAAATAACCCAAAATGGCTAAAATTTGTTTTATTCATTATTGTTATTACTATTCAATTTATTCTTTTATTCGTTTATTCGTTCATTCGTTAATTTGCTTATTCGTATATTCGTTTATTCGTTCAGTCGTTCATTAGTTTATTCGTTTATTCGTTCATTCGTTTATTCATTTATTTATTTTGCAGAATATTAGCCAGAAAAACTTATTAACGATGAACTAGAACATCATCAAATTGATGCATGATATTTTCCATTAAAATTTACCAAAATTTCATTACTTTTTGCTGAAAATTTTATTTAAAAAATCAAATTGATCAAAAAAAAAAAATGCTGGTAATCCTAAAAATCTTTTCAGTCGTAGAATATATTTATTTAACACCAGTTTTTCTGGCATAAAATTGGTGGCTAACAATTTCTTTGACACAAAATGATCAAATTTTAAAACAATGTAGGTAATAAACATGATATAATACAGTAGTTCACGAAAATTCGCTCCCATGATCATGCTGCGTGATTGGAACTTTTTCAAAATTATTTCAATCCTTTAGAATTTTACCTTTTGGGGTGGATTGACAGTAACGCCGAGATTACATTCATTTTAGCGAATTTTTGAAGAAATTTAAGCTATTGCTCTCGCCTCAAAATTTGTAGAATGTGAATTTTTGAAAAAATTTTATGAATAAATCCGTTTCAGGCTATTCTGAATCATATTCCGAAGTTTAACGCATTTTTTTATGTACCTATGTATGTATGTATGTATGTATATATTATGTATGTGTCATTCCAGACGATAACTGTCCGTAGAATTGTGCTAGAAACTTCAAACAAATTTTAAACTGTTAAGGACACAAAACGAAAGTTCAAGTTCGTTGGCCAGCATGATCGGATTACCTACATCTTCGGGTTGAAATTTTCAAAAATGTAGTCAAAAATTTCAAAATAGCCTGTTTTTTGCGATTTGTTGTGCGAAATAATTTTTTCAGCATACTAACATGTGTTATATTCGGAATCAGCGTAAAATTTCCTATAAGAATATGTATCAAGTTTTCAAAAATTTCAAAGTTGAAAAATCGAAATAATGCCGTTCGCTAGTTGTAAAAATCGGTAATATTTACATGAAACAGAGACTACAGTTTGTCTGTAAATTTCTTGCTGTGGGATACTAGATTCGAATGCAACTGACTTTATGTCACTCGTAATATAAAGCCTTATCATCGATTGGCTGTGGAAATACGTTTGTTTCATATGACGTCGGTATGTTATTTTATTTTATGTCAAGATTTGATGATGTTATGATAGTATACTGTTAAGATTTCAACTGCCTTCAATACTGACCACATTGGACATCGAAATCTATGAATATTTACCTATATTTGTCTTTAAATCTACAAGATTAGTTTAATAATAATAAAGTATGAGTACCTCCTAATTATTTTTAATAATTTGATTTCATGTTTGTCTATCAAAATCATAAACTATAATTTCTCTACACGATCAATAGCGACTGAAATGTCGATTTCTTCACAAATTTGCTCATGGGGTCATGCTGCATGACTGGACTTTTTTGTTAATCGTATTTTCTCCTGAAATTTGATACTAAAAACTCATTTTCGAGAAGGTTGATTTTTGCTGAATCAAAAATTTACCCTCTTGTGCACAGTCTTTCGTATATAGAAGTTCAAAGCACGAAGTCTCTTCATCTTCCCCACATCAAGTCTGATGGGCGGCAGCGGCTTTTTCACACTTAGCCGCATTTCTCTCCATTTCCAACAACGACCGGCCTCATATGTGGAATAACTCATTGTTCTCTGTCTTCAAGCTCCCTCGTCTTTCTTCGGTATATTACGAACTCCTACACGTATATTACATCAACGTCAATTTTGGGATTTTGTGGATGATGGGCTATCGTCAAGGTTATTGATTCTTCCAATCAATTTGACTTCGGAATAACCGCTCTGGAAAAAACAAATCATTCCACCCAATTTGAAACCTGTATAGAAATAGTGGATCAACATTAAATGTATATTAAACAGATATTTCACTCAGCTTGTATAATTCATAAGGAAAAAGGACTTTTCATTAATTAAGTATCTAGGCAGATAATACACTATCGGAAGATGTGAAATCACCTAATGTAGAACCGTAACTTGGAGAGCGTTTTTGGAATGCCTGATCCTAAGTTTTGAACAAATAATAAAGCAGGAAAAAAAGCAAAAAATTCATGATCACACAAAGGGGGGAGTATTGGGTACTTCGGATATAAATTCTCCATTTTTACCGCGACACTTCCTTTTATTGATTTTTAGTGCTAAACGCGATGGGAAAACCAAAATTGCAATATCTTACTCCGTTCTCAGATCAGAGCTGATGAACCATGATGAGAGATTTTTTCCAAACAGGTAGGTCCTTTAAGAAAAAATCGCGCTTCTCCTTAGTTTGTCAGCTGTAATCCAAGAACTGATTAGGATATGACAATTCTGGTTTCACCACCGCGTTTAGCGCATAAAAAAAATAAAAATAAAAATCATAAAATGAGGTGTCACGGTGAAAATGAAGTTCCGAATATTTCGCCTTCGGTTGTTCATAAATTTTTGGATTTTTTTTCCTAATTTTTCTTTGTTTTAAACTTAGTATAGGCACCCCAAAAACTATCATCGGTACTAGTGCATTATAGGGCCGGAAGGTTCGATTATTGAGATAATCGAAATATGCGATTATGTATCGATTGTGCACCGTTCGAGGTTTCGTCCTTTTCCCGGACGCCGGCCAAATTGCTTTACGGACAGGGTCGTTTTTCTAGTTATCGTGTTAAGTGTTGTTTCCTCGTCGAATCATGTATTTTATATCTTTCAAATCTCTCGTGCGCGATGTCAATAGTGAATCCACTGCAGCTCAGTTTTTGCAAAAAGTCCGCGTCATACCAACCGAAGTGTTGCGCACGAGCAACCACAAAATGCGGTTGGTTTTCGGGAAGAAATTGCGATGCAGTTCTTACCCAAGTATATAGATCGCATATTTCGATTATCTCAATATTCGAAACTTCCGGCCCTATAATGCACTAGCACCGCGCCGTCTCTTGTTGAGTACGTATCGCCTCCTCTGTTTTTAACGTCATACCAAAGTTGTACTTCCCCTAGGAAGCTGATTTTTGTCACCAGGAACGATCGCACCACGGTGAGTCCATCCTTCACAAGTCCCACCTGTGAGACTGAGCTTCCAGGTAATATTCAATCGAACTATTTTCATATTTTTCTCTTCACGTTTCGTAGCTGGAGGCTCCCGTTCTTATCGGACGTGATCCCCCACTCATCACCGATAACGACTTCTACTCCTACCTTGTGATCTTTGCCTTGGTTTCCGAGTCCCCACCACTATTCACAACAAATCCCTTCTACTTTGCCCAACATCTCCCACCTTCTCGCTCGTCACTTCATATCCGCTCGCTCCGATCGTTTAATTACTATGAATTGCGCTAGATGTCCCGACAGGCTGCTAACTGATGACGCGCTTCGCTGTTCATCATGTTCCGCGACTTTCCACTTTGGATGCGCGTCGATGACTGACACAAATTTTCGGAAAATGTCCTCAATGGCTCAATCCCGTTGGAAATGTTTATCATGTAAATCTAACCCCTCTACCCCACAATCATCCCAATTAACCAAAGATGATTTGCTGGGTATGGTTGCGGAAATGAAAAGTTTTTTCAGATCCGAATTGGATACTATGAGAAATGATGTGAACACAAAATTTTCAGAAATGCAGTCTTCCATCGATAATTGTCTTGCTCAGTATACTAATTTATCTACACAAGTTGCAGGGATTGAGGCAGAAATATCCACCCTTAAAAATGAAAATCTCGGTCAACGCCTATCAGCTGTCGAAAGTGCAATATCCTCTTCTTCCCCCGGCCTATCCAACCTAACACCTTCAACATTTGAGGCAGCTTTTGCTGAGTTCGAAGATAGACATCGAAGAGCGGCAAATATCCTATTTTTCAACATCCCCGAACAAGAGGTCGGCTCTCCTACGAATAGTGATCTCGTTGTCATTCGTCTGTAAACCAGTTATCGCCTGATCTCAAGGATTCGGTTAAAAGGGTGTTCCGTCTCGGTGTTCGGAATTCGGGAAAAATTCGACCGATAAAAGCTATTTTTGATAGCCCCTCATGCGCAACTAAATTACTCGTCGCTAATAGATCCACGAAACCACCTTTATACTCACTCTCTTCTGATCAAACCCAAAAACAGCGTGCTTATCTGCTGAAGCTTCGTGGCGAACTACGGGGCCGTACCGAAATGAGGAAGGCCTCACAATCAAGTATGTGTCTGGTGTACCACAGATCGTCCCTGTTCAAAACCGGCCTAATGCCTCAAAAAACTGAATAGTTTATCCCCCACCTCCTCAGTGACTCCAATGAAGAAAGCTCATATTTCCATATATTACCAGAATGTTCGAGGTCTTAACACCAAATTATCAAAACTCCACCACCAATTGCCACATTCAACATATGATGTCATATTCATGACCGAAACTTGGCTAACCAATTCTGTTCGAACGGAGGAACTTAGATTCCATGATTTTAATGTCTATCGTAATGACAGATCCCCGTTGAACAATTCGGTAAAAATATCTGGTGGCGGTGTTCTTGTAGCTGTATCTTGCAAGATTGCATCCTTCCAGTGGACCCCTAAGGCTAATACGGTTGAACATGTGGCCGTCATACTCCCCTTTCAGCTGTGTTTATATCCCGAGCTATCAGCCTGCGTCAGTTTATGAGGACTTTTTCAATCAAATCGAGTCCCTATCCTTCAAGTACCCTGATTTTAAACTACTTATCATAGGGGATTTTAACATCCCCAATGTGGAGGGACAATCATGGAATGAGGATGAGTTCTTCCCCTTACTTAACGAGAAAGGCAGGGTCGTTAAAGAGTTTACCAAGCTATTCAACCTCTACCAATACAATTTCCTCCCAAATGCAGCCAATAATGTTTTAGATTTGTGTTGGACTGATCTGAGCAGCATCAATCTGTCGACGAGTGCCCCCTTACTTCAAAACTTCTCGGTTATTGACGCCTCAACTCCTACTCCTCCCCAATTTCGATACAACTTCCGGAAGGGAAATTACCCAATGATGGACTCCTTCTTGCAGAACTACGACTGGGATCAATGTCTTTCTTTGCCATTTGAGTCATCAGTTACTGAATTCTATAAAACCGCTGGAAAACGGCGGAATATCGAATGTCTAATCGATACATAATCGCATATTTCGATTATCTCAATATTCGAAACTTCCGGCCCTATAATGCACTCCAACAAAGTTTGTCGTTCGTACCTATCTACTAATAAAAATTGTCGGTACAAAGTTCACTCCTTTGTTTTCCAAGCAGTACTTGATTCATACCTACCTAACCCCACAGTAGAAATGAAAAAACACTAGAAACAGTAGAAATTCGAAATGATTGATTCCTACCAGTTAAAATGAAAAATGATAAAACAGTAGAAATTATAAAACCGCTGGAAAACGGCGGAATATCGAATGTCTAATCGATACATAATCGCATATTTCGATTATCTCAATATTCGAAACTTCCGGCCCTATAATGCACTAGTAGGTACCCTATATTCAAGTTTCGCTTCAATATCTCCAAAATTGTGGGAAAAAGTCGGGGAAAGGGGGATTACTTTTGGGAAAGCCTGTATACCCCACCTTTGTACGACTCTGCCGGACTTGCGGGACCTATGTGTTCCAGGAAAAACTGAGAAAAAGTTATATTAACGTTTATCGATTGCCATGGTGAGTAATGAACGTTTCATACGATTGGTTCCTGTAGGATCAAGGTGTTTTTCGTAGTAATAACTGCCTGTGGGTCGAAATAATCGTTCCCAGTTAGAGAATGAAGAAACTACACTGATTCTCTGCCGGGTTGAAAGGTTAAGATCTTGTTTTAACACAGTATGTGTTTTAGCCATGGACTAACTAGCCAAAAAACCTAACGAAATTTCGTAACAAAATCTGGGACTACAACATGGATACCGATGATACGGAACTAAGGATCGTGTAACCTGGTGTAACCTATGCGGTATTTTGTTATGACGCGATGATTATATAAGATTCTGATTTAGTGGGAGGAAAGTAGCGAAATTCTGATTTAGTGTGAGGAAGTTAACCAATGACACCGTTGATCATATGTTTTGATGATACGGAACTAAGGATCGTGTAACCAATGCGATATTTTGTTATGACGCGTTGATTATATAAGATTCGGATTTAGTGGGAGGAAAGTAGCGAAATTACGATTTAGTGGGAGGAAGTTAACCAATCTTCAACCGAAAATTGAAGACGGGCTTATGTGAAATACATGAGCTATAACACATTCTGTGTTTCAATAATTTTGTCCGAAGTATGTAAATAGAGGTAACCGGGGGTCCAGGAGGCTTGCCTCCTGGCGAGGCGCGGAGCGCCGAGTTTTTCGTTTACTTTCTGGCACTAAAATTGTTTGGTGTATTTATCGTCGTTTTTCTGGTTAAGTTCTTTCTGTTGAAATGAAATAAGTATGAAGGTTGAATATTTCGCAGACTAACATCACAAAAACCCATTTTGCGCATTAATCTCCATGTCTGCAGACCGGGCGTTCCCATCGGGACTCTTTTATAATAGAAGGATGAATTCATTGTCAAATGGTTGAACACGATGTACAACGGTAAAACCACGGCACCCTCGAGAGACTGCAGGCATGAAAACCAAGTTGTTACCCGTGAAATGACGAAACAAACTTGATGTAAGCACGTAGGAGCTTCTTCACTTCCCGCCCTCTTGAGAGCTGTACGTCAGAGTTTCGCTATTTCCAGAGGCCAGACAACTTTATCTCGAGTTGACGACAAAACCAACTTCAGAAGTCTGGGTCCCTCCCTTCAATCGTACAAGTGACTGCATACCATCCATAATCCTCCATATCATCATCATAATCTTCCATAATCGTTATCGCTGTTTCCTCCAGTTTCTCGTCTTGTCATCTCTTTTCTTTTTCAATGAATTGAACAGTTTACTTAACCTATGATATAAGTAACAAACAAGACACGAACTAAATCATTCGCGACGAAGTTGTGGAAACCTATTTCAAAACGGAAATTAGTGAAAAACGTTGTCTATTTCCACAAAAAAATAAAGAGTTACAATGTTAAATCGATTTCGAAGGTTAGGCCATCATCAGTAACAAAAAATAACTATTGTTAATAAACTAAATAAATTGTAACTTTTTATTTTTTCGTGGAAATAGACAAAGTTTGTCACTAATTTCCGTTTTGGAACAAACAAGAACCAGCGCCAAACACAAGTCACGTCTCAAGCAGGAGAATGCGCCTGCCTCGCTACTCCTCACGAACTTGAACAGCTTCAAGAGCCTTCTAGAGACAGTGATTGGAAATAGCTTAGCCTTGAATAATCAAGGAAAGGGACTCCAGATAACTATTAAAATTATGCACTAATAAAACTTCAAACTTTCGTCAATATTTTCATTTTTTTCAAAAGTAAATTTAGGTATCAGAAACCTCAAGTTATTTAACCTAAAAGAATAGTGAAGTTTATTTGAACCTAAATTTGAAAGTTAAAATGTTGTTTCAAAAATTAGAGACCTATATCAGCTATTGAAGAAAAAGTTCACCCTAACTATAGAGGTGAAACTACAAGGTGCGGCAGAAAGAGCTCCCGTATAAGGAATGCTAATTTTAAAAAAGTTTATAGATACATAATTTTGGTGTTATTTATAAATTCTACATATAATGCAGTTTTATTTTACGCAGTTTTAAAAATTATGTCACTTAAACGCTGTCCTGTACAGGCGATGCACAAATGTAGTATTTCACGAAAGTTTGCAGTAGCCCTTGGGGTGATGTTAGGCGGAATACGGTCACTTCAAGGGTTATCTTCCATTCCTCCAATGTTCTGGAAAGATGTTGGTAAACTTTGGTCATGACCCCATAAAAAAAACCACATGGGGTCAAATCTGGTGAACGTTTAGGCCACCCGATGTCACCTCACATGGAAATGAGATGCCCTAGGGACATTTCCCTTAAAATGCCAAGAGAACTGCGAGAGAAAGCTGGTCCTCCGTCTTGCTGAAAGAACACATTCTCCTCTCCATGTTCAGCAAAAAGGTCACTCAATTCCGGCCGAAGAAAATTTTCCAGCACGCCACAGTAACTATCAGATATTACTGATTATAGACCGAAAGGGCTATTGCAAACTTTCGTGAAAGACAAAATTTTTACATCGCCGATGGAGGGTAGCATTTAAGTGACATCATTTTTAAAACAACTTAAAATAAAAATGCATTGTGTATAGAATTTAAAAATTACAAAAAAAAAGTGTATTCCTTATCGGGGAGCTCATTCTGTCGCACCCTGTATACCGAAAAAGCCCCCACGTTAATTCCGAAAGAATAATTGGCATAACGGTCCGGTATTGAACTACGATCATCCGTTTAATGTTTTTATTACAAGCATTTCAACAAAGAAACAACCAAATTCGGCGCGGGATACAGCTAATGAAGATGCAGCTAATGAAAAACCGACGAGTTTCATATCATTTTGCTTTCTACCGTGGTACGAAGTAGATTTCTACCATGGTACGTTCATAGTGCACCCCTTCTCGCTGCAGTTCGGTCCACTTTGCAAACATGTGCGATGTTCCAGGTGGTGGTCATAATGCACCAGCGAGCAGAAAACTCTCGTGCCGTCTTTTCATCTTGCAAATGTCTACAGGATCTTGTAAATGCACTGTAAATCCTCCTAAAGATGTCTTGCAGTAGAATTTAAAAATGTCCCAGGGTCATGAATGGTAAACAATTGAAATTTTTGGGAATAGACGAGAGAAATCGTCGTTATACAATAAAACCTCCACACCGAAGTTTTAGTGACGTCAGAGGAATATATATTACCTGAAATACGATGATTTTAAGTGTAACCTATAATATTGAGCACTAGGATTTCTACACAATGGATAAAATATTGCCTGAATGATAGGTGCAATATTTACCACACTTGTATAGCATACATGAAGGTTTCACGGAAAATTCACAGGATCTAGTAATTGCACAGTGAATCCTTCTTCTATATTTTTGGGTCGGTAAATGGGCCCAGAGTCATAAATGGCCATGAGTTGACAATTTTTGAAATGAACGATAAAATCGTCGTTATATGCAATAAAACCTTCAAACTTCAATGTACCAGAGACGTCAGTGGTCCACTTTTTACCTGAAATTAGCTATTTTGGAGACAGACAGATGCTGGTGAAGCAGGAAGCGAAGGAAATAATATCTAATTCCAGCGGGCGCGAGGGAAAGCGGATTGAGCTGGTTAAAAAGTTTTATATTTTCCTGCAAATTTTTTACCGCTGCGATAAAGCGATAAGCGTGCATCGGTTCATTATGGAAGCACCCTGTGTGAAGAAACCATCATTAAATATGAGGTTTCCGAAAAATTAATCTATTTGAAAAATAACTGGATTAGGCATAAAGGTGGTTTGAAAGTGGGGACACTAGGAACATCCCTTTATCCTTATAATTGTCATTATCCTATTAGTGGTGATGACAGACATACATTGATGAAAAGATAAGTAGTTGAGATACTGTAACAAAAGAAGTAATTATTGCTTATTGCATTATCACCACATCCCCTTAACTTTCGATCAAAGTATAAGTGAAACTGCTCCATCAGTCATACCTACCTATGGTATAGTTCGAGCAAATCATATCACAATACCTCCCACGATACCTAAAAAAGGTTCTGAAGAAAAGTTGTGTAACGTTTCGCGTAATCGCTTCAAAATTTGACATTTTGAACATAATATCTCAATACCTACTGATACATATGTACCTGTACTATATGGGTATACTGATAGGTACCAACTAATGTATACAGACTGTCAAAAACCTTATGGTACAATATTATACCTACAATTATTAATATAATACCTTACGCAATATTTTTTGAGCCGACATATAACGTAATAAAGGAAATTAAATGAAAAATGTAACTTATTCCTATTCGTCACCTGAATAGATGCTAACTCTGAAAAGCACTCTACGGAAAAACTTCCATGCAATCAAAGCTTTTCAAAGGTATAGTCAAAGGTATAGTCCATTCTACTTTCACAGAGGAGTAAATTATGTTTGAATGTTGAAAAATTTGCGTTCCCCCATGAAATGAAATTGAGGTTTTTTTGGAAAAATGACTCTAAAAAAATATATGAGTTTACGGTTTTTTTTTTTTTTTAAATACCTACACTGAATCGATGGTAACAATTGCAGATCTCGTCAACTCCGGTATATTCGAGTTTTACACAACTCAAAATCATAACTGTCGAAATCGATTCAACATCATAACATAATTTCCTTTGAAAGCATGTACATAATGATTATTTCATTTAATCCGTTTTTTTAATTGACGCAATTTGATAGTGTTTTGTATGATTGTTTGATAGCACTGGTTGTCTTCTAGGTACGACCAGCATTCCGAAATGACATTATTGTTTTGGCATGAATATGTCTTTGCTCTGGGGGTAAACCAAAAATTTTCGTCACGCGAAAGTTGATGTCACGATTTTCCAAACTAAGTAATGATTTTTACGTACAACCCAGCCGTTGCTAGGAGAACGGAACTTCCGCAGTTATCATCGCACAGACATCATTCGCCACTCATTGGAAAGCGTTTGATTTTTTGTGATAAATGTTCACACCTCAAGCTACCAATTTCCCCCTCCTTACGTACCTGGCTACATTCCTAAACTAAGTTGATTGGACTATAAACAATTTTCGTCTGGCGGCACATGATTCAGTTTGGCGAAATTTAATATTTACTGTCAACTGCTTGTTGTTGACATCATTTGGGAAGTTAATAACATGTGGAGGAGAGTCTAGACATGACCCGTATTCAATAAGCCGGTTACAATATTCTTAACGTAAAGCAATAGCATCATTTACTCCACTCCACAGGAAACATTTTCATCTCCTTGACAACAGTTGACTGTTAACAATAACTCATTGTAGTGGCTTCTCTCCACAGTTATTTTCAACATTTTCTATTTCTAGCCGGTATACAGTCCAAAGTTAAAGGATTTGTTTACAGCTCTCGAGGGCAACCGTTATGAAATCCCCAATCAAAGACATATCCATGTAACATGGTATCTGCTTGTAAAGCAGATAGTGGAACTCGTTTACGAGTTTCTGAATCATTATATCGTTACTTTGGCACATGGACTCGAAAAGCGTTGCGTTATAAAAAGAAAAGCGTTATTTTCCTAAGCATCATTCTGAAAATGGTCCCTAGACATCACCATAACATCACCAAACGTTTTCATGTCATTGTAATGAAGTTGAAATTAATTACGGTTTCCCAGTGTTTTGTATCCTGATTATCCTAGGGAATTTCGCCCTGTGAGGAGGCGTGTGAGTCGTTACAATTACAAAGCGTGAAAGCTCTTTCGTGGTCGTACGTAGGCAACTAATGCCTTCGCTAATGAGGGTGCGCTACCTCCACGGCGCTATTATGGGCAATGCTTCTGTCGAGTGGGTGTTGAAGAACAAGGTAGGTTGATGGAAGGAGGGAATTAATGAATCCGTTAGTACGTTCTCGTACATACTCGCTTACACAAAGAGCATGAACTGGGATTGCGAGATTGGTAGCGCCAATTAAACTACAAGGGTAGGTTATTTTATGTAAGCTAATTTTGGTGGTTGTACGACTAGTTGGTGACCAAACTATAGGGTTTCGATGACGAAAGAAAAGGAATGTATGATTTAACGGATTTTCGTGGAAAATTAATCAAGGGCTCCAATTTAAAAAGGGTCTGCCAAGTTAGGTGGGCCGTATAGCTTCCTCACACATTGTAACACGGATGTATAGAATTATATGAAGAAAAAAGTACGAGTCGAAATGAATGATAAGCCGGCATTATAAGATATTTACGTGTGTGCATGCGCACAGACTAACATTACTCTAACGTCAATGAAATTTATAGGAGAATGTCTAGGTGCTAAACCGAAAAATTCAAGAAAATTTAATAAAAATCGGCCCATTAATGTCGGAGTTTAGTCAGTGTCGATCAATGGGTATTGCCCCACCAATTGCGATAAATTCATTGGGAATTTTTCTAGAATATATATCTATCTACGCCCCGAGTTTGAACGAAATCGGACTAATAGATGATAAGAAACCAACTTTATAATACATTTACGTTTGCGCATGCGCACAGATTGCTATTTATGTGATGACAATGAAAGTTGTAGGGGCTGTCTAGAAGCTATCCAGCACGATCCCTGAAAATTTCATCAAAATCGTTCCATTAGACTCAGACTTTTGTCTGTGTTAATGGATAGTAGTTTAGCGCATGCGCAATGGTTATTACTGAACCAATCGCGATATGATTTCTAGGGCGTTTTTCTGGAACATATAGGTACCCAATTACCTAACGAGTTTGAACGAAATCTATTCGTCATAAGATATAGAAATACACTGCCAAGGAAATGGCTCATGAGCTTCCTCGTGACCTTCACAGTAGTACGTCACCATTAAATTCCAGAAAACTAGAAACGGCCGGCAAATAAATTCCTGGCATGATGGGCACAATCACTGGTAGTACCGTGAAAATCTGACCGAAATCCGTTCAACATTGACCGAGTTATGACCGTCACAAGGAATTCACGTTAGCGCCTGCGCAGAAGCTACTGCTAATTCGATCATGATGAAGTTGATAGAGGGCCATCTAGAGCTTAACCCGCACGATCCCTGAAAATTTGGTTAAAATCGGATCAAAATTGTGGAAGTTATGGCTGTTACAAGGAAATGTGGACGGACAGACAGACAGACACGGAACCAAATTTGTTCAGGAGGCTCTGAAACGCAAAATGCGAGTGGAAATTTTGATTTTGGAGCAAAAAAAAATTTTTCATTTCGAAAGTGAAAACAAAGCTTCCGCTGCCTTGCAGTCTCGGAAGCAAAAAAGATTCGTTATGAGAAATTCACGTATGCGCAAACGCTACTGTTGATTCAACAGCTTTGAAAATTATAGGGGACCGTCTAAAGCTAACCCGTACAATCCCTGAAAATTTATTCGGAATTGGACTGAAACTTGGTATTGTTTTGGGTGTGAAAGGATTTACACAGACAGACAGACACGGAACCAAAATTGATCAGTAAGCTTTGAAACGCAAGAAACTAGTTGACATTTTGATTTTGGAGGACAAAATTTTTTTTCACCCGAAAGTGAATACAATGCTTCCGCTACCTTTAGGTAGACTCAGAAGCATAAACAATTTAAGGACAGAAAGGCATTTTTTGTAAAGTCTTGTTATATTATTTAAATTCAGAGTTCAATGCTTGACAGCTCAAACAGATTTCCATGGGAAAACGTTGGAATCTGTCCATTAAATGATCAGCCTATTTTTAAATTGATTGAGTGATCTGTATACCTAGTACTAGGTATCACATACTGGAATAGATTATTAAATAGGTATATACTGAAATTGGGGTAGAAATCGCAATGCTAGAGAGGTTGAAATTTCGAAAGCTAACTACTTTAGATGTTTGACACGTAGCAATAGTATAAAATTGTGTAAATCGGCAAAAATATAATTTGTAATAGTTCAACATATTATGATGTGGAAACAGTTTGAAGCCTTGACAATTTGTTCTAGACCCTGCTGTGTCATCATCGAGTCCATCATAGTATAACCCCAATATCAGCCGTGTAAACGAATACCTACTAGTATACACAATTATTGCGGTTTTCAGTTAAGAACGTTCAAACACAAGCTCTAAGTTTTTCACACTAAAATACACATTTGTGTGGCCGTGTTTTACACTCCCTTTTTCTATAGTCGTGAGGAAATGACGATTCCGAACACGTTAGAACTACGTAAATTATCGCACCCTTGGGGAAATTGGCGCAGTCAGCGATATTATTTCACAAACAAGACACATGCTGCTATTTACTTATTTATGGATCCCCGACTTTTAATGAGAAGAGTTGTTTCGGGTCGTATAATTTAGGGTAGGTTCGTAGGAGAAACTTACAAGCCATTTGAATATGTTAAAAAAAGATCTTTTTTTTTTTTTTTTTTTTTTTTTTTTTTTTTTTTTTTTTTTTGAGGGATGTCCTAAGGCAGAGTTTCCCGTTAAATAAAATAATAAGGAGATTCCGGAGAGCAGAGACGGCTAAAAACGCCTTGGAAGGGTTACGAGTTTATTCTTTTTTTCCAGGCACAATGGGACTTTAGTAGTGTTTAGACTAGAGGTTTGGAGTAGGGGAGCTTTTCTGAGTGAGAAGTAGCCTTTTTTTTCGTCCATACTTTAGCTTGGTTCTCAGGACGGAAAAATGACTTGGGATAAGAAGCTGGAATGAGCGAGTGGAATGAGAGAGGAGGTCTAAGACTCGTTTGTCAGGAACCCTGGGCTGAATATTTCATTTTGTGTCGGTAGAGTTGTTTCCTTCTTAGGGAGGGAGGAAAAAATGCCTGGCCGGCGTCTGCCGGTTTAGTGCTAAACCTCAACTTTTTAATTAGAAGAGGCGTGAGACCTTTCTAGCCGTTCGTAATAACTCGTTATGTCTCTTTTCTAGGTAGTTTCACTTAGTTAGAAAGACGCCTTAATGATCTCTACCTGCCAACCAACTTTTATTGCCTAAGCTTAAAATAACGGACACTTCGTATTATTGAGCATAAAACGGAAGTTAGTGAAAAAAGTTGTCTATTTCCACGAAAAATGAAGAGTCACAATGTTAACTCGATTTCGACGGTTACCATCATCAGTAACAAACAATAACTGGACACATTAGAAAGGAGACAGCTTATATAGTGACAGGTGAAGGGAGATTGAATATCATTGGTCGAGAGAAAGGAAAGGGGCAGGAGGTACAACCAATCAAGTGCATACAAAGTGAAAGGGGATTATAGCTAATCAGATGAAGTGAAGGGGGGGCAATAACTAAATATGGTTTCAACAGTGTGAAGGTATAATTCCAAGCTTTACAGAAAAGGACCTATCAGTGGTGAAATATATTGAGGTATATCCTCATTTAAACATTTACCAGACCTGTCACTTTTGATAATTTCGAATTTTTCAAGTACATTCAACATACCTCCCTTTGGGCAAAATGAAGAAATTCTACAAACTGTCTATCTGTCAAATCGAAATTGTAACTATGATTGGATTCCTTAAGATGTTTCGCAAATTTAGACTTACCCTTATTGTCCCTGAAATCCTCCTGATGCTCGTCTATTCTTTCCCTAAATTTCCTACCAGTCTGACCGCAATATTCGCAGCCACAAGAACATTTTAATTTATAAACTCCACTTTTATCCTTAACACTAATTTTGTCCTTAACGGATCCTAGTAATGCTTTAAGACTATTTTTAATTTTAAAACCTACTTTATAACCTCTCGATGATAGAAATTAGCCAATTTTATCAGAAATTTTCCCATAATAAGGTAAACTTATCCATTGCTTTTCTTCTAAAGTTACATCTTCCCGAGCCAGATTGGAAACTTTTTCCCTACTCTTTTTCCTAAGAACCTTATCCCATATGGTATCAACGAGATCTCCTCCATATCTGTTACTAGCCGCTATGCTTTTGATAATGGATTTTTCTTTTGATAAATTTTGTTCACTCATTGGAATAGATAGTGCTCGGTTGATCATAATATGGAAGGCTGCATGCTTATGTACTAAAGGGTGATTTGAAGTACTATGAATCGTCATATCGCTATATGTATCTTTTCTGTAAATTGAAAAATCATGCTTCTCATTTACCAAAGAGATGGACAGATCAAGAAAATTTCCAGAATATTCGTCTGATTAGTAGTACTTAATGATATAAATGTGTCATCTTTCCGCTCAACTGAATCGAGTTTGGTTACATTTACCTCCCAATGTTTCCTATCAAGATTTCAAAAAAATTTCATTCATGCAGCATGACCCCATGAGCGAATTTTTGAAGATGTTCCATGCAAATATTACCGATTTTTACAACTAGCGAACGGCATTATTTCGATTTTTGACTGATTTTTCAACTTTGACATTTTTGAAAACTTCATACATATTCCGTGATTCCGAATATACCACATTTTAGTATGCTGAAAAAAATATTTCGCACAACAAATCGCAAAAAACAGGCTATTTTGAAATTTTCGACTACATTTTTGAAAATTTCAACCCGAAGATGTAATCCGATCATGCTGGCCAACGAACTTGAACTTTCGTTTTGTGTCCTTAACATTTTAAAATTTGTTTGAAGTTTCTACACAATTCTACGGACAGTTATCGTCTGGAATGACACATACATATATACATACATATGTACATACATACATACATACTTAAAAAAATGCGTTAAACTTCAGAATATGATTCAGAATAGCCTGAAACGGATTTCTGCATAAAATTTTTTCAAAAATTCACATTCTACAAATTTTGAGGCGAGAGCAATAGCTAATTTCAAACAAAAATGTTGAAGTGACTTGCGTTTTAGTTTCGAAAAGCTGTTAAAACTGTAGAGATATGGGTGAAAGATTCTTGATTTGAAATTGTAAAGATGAAGTATAAACATTCGGCATGCCCTAGATCGTCTAGGTAATTTCCAGTAGCATCGAGCTATTTGCATGGATTTTTAATTATTCCTGTTGAGTGGTGTCGGGGAGAGTTTTCCAAAAAATTTTATACGATATGGGTTTTCTGTATACGATTCCCATGAATCGGGACGATGACTACCGGTGTGAAAGTAGACTTCCTCCCGTTCTGATACCAAATTGTCTGAACTGCACGCTGAAAATGGTCGTTCACTGGTTTTTTTAGTATTAGGCCCAAATTTGTGGTCGAATAGAGACACAACGCAAAATTCCAACGAGTAAAAAGTAGGGAGTTGGCATGCAGTTTTCAGGTTTTGGTCGAACGATCTTTAAGAATAAGTAGAGGTACCTATTTTTGCTGAATGAGGTTTCATTTCTCGTGTGGGGAACCTTGATGTGCAGAAAAACTCGAGAGAATGAAGACCTCTTATGAATAACTGAGATGCTACGAGGGTGCGGTAGCCCAGTAAGGGGTCAGCCAACATGTACAAGCTCTAAAGAGACCTCCCAAGAATTTCACGTAAGGACCGCCACCCTGCGGTTATTTCATTTTCTATCGTTATGCTCCGCTCGTTCTCGCACCGCCCAGCATTGACGGCGAGGAGGAAACCTTACTGAAATCAATAGGTACGAGGAGTGTCAAAAAATTGAGATATACGTATGTTGCTGCCATTGCGTTGAAGGGATCTATTTTTACTTTCAGTATTATGAATGAATGAATGAAAACATGCCTTTATTTGAAGAACATGTGACATGCAATACATTTAAAATTTTAAAAAAAGTCATGCAATAATCATGGTGACGTAGACCGTCTGATGAGCCTACCGATATCTTAAAACTAAGATATAGGTAGGGACAAATACATGTATATAATAAGAAAATACAAAAAAATAAAAATAATAATAATAGTAAAAAAAAGATAAAATGAACCTACATCCTAAGTGATACTATCAGCAGCGATTATACAGCAAAATGAAGAGGAATCTCAGTATATGTTCTTCATAAATACGAAGGTAGTTAAACTACAAAACCTAACCAATCTGATTACATAACCGTCGAAATCAATTCTACATACTCTTCATTTTCGTAGAATTAGTCATCATTCTTCTTTACTTCCGCTTTTCATTGAAATGGGTTACCACAACTTCGTCGCAATTTAGTACGCACCGTCCTCTCCTTTCGATAATAACCTATATCTCCAATGTCAATTATTTTGATAAAAGTGCCAAAGGGCATATTCATGTCACAATTTTTTTGAACGTTTGTGTTTTTTGAAGCAACAGGAAACGGCGTGCGTGATGGTTAAACAGAAACAGGTTGAAACAGTGTTCTGTACTCAACTGCATTCGCGGTGTAGCAAATCCCAGAACACAGTTCGGAATTTGTGGTGGCCATTTTCCCGAACTCGTCGAGTTCTGGACGAGTCCGAGAACAGCACTGAGAACGAACCTTAAGTCAACGAATTTATCAGCTTTAAATGTGCCAATGTACCAGATGTAGACCATGAGATAACATAACTGATATTTTCAGAGGCTGGATCAGAACAAAGACGGCGTGGTGACGTGGGAGGAGTTTTTCGAAGCTTGCACCTCCGATGAGACCATCACCAGCTCTATGGCCGTCTTTGACTCAGCCATTTGATCTCCAGCTTGCCAGGCCGGGGTCCCCCAATCCCGGTCCGGTGCTTGAGGTAAGTTACGACATTACCAAAATGTACGCTAAGGTTAAGACAATTGAATCGTTGAATGAACGAATGATTGAGTCAAAATTGGTTTTGAGGAATGCAAACAAGATATAAAATAATGTTATGACATGACATATAAGGCGTAAATATTTAATTTACCAACATGGAACATAATGTGCAAATTGACCATACTGCCAAAAAAGTCCAGACATGCAGCATGACCCCATGAGCGAATTTTTGAAGAAATCTTCGACATTTCAGTCGCTATTGATCGTGTTGAGAAATTTTAGTTTATGATTTTGATAGACAAACATGGAATCCAATTATTAACACATGCACAGAGTAAACTCATCAGCTGTGATTACATTTTTTTTTTTTTTTTCTTTTTTAAGCACCTACTACCTACGTTTTAAATAGCATGGTTCTAGGATTGGTTATACAGGGTTAGTTCCTTAAGAGTAGTTCAATCTGAATTTGGAAAATGTTTTTTAAAACTAGCGAACGGCATTATTTCGATTTTTGACTGATTTTTCAACTTTGAAATTTTTGAAAACTTGATACATATTCTTATAGGAAATTTTACGCTGATTCCGAATATACCACATGTTAGTATGCTGAAAAAATTATTGCGCACAACAAATCTCAAAAAAAGGCTATTTTGAAATTTTTGACTACATTTTTGAAAATTTCAACCCAAAGATGTAATCCGATCATGCTGGCCAACGAACTTGAACTTTCGTTTTGAGTCCTTAACATTTTAAAATTTGTTTGAAGTTTCTAGCACAATTCTACGGACAGTTATTGTCTGGAATGACACATGTATACATACATATATACATACATATATACATACATATATACATACATACATACATACATACATACATACATACATACATACATACATACATACATACATACATACATACATACATACATACATACATACATACATACATACATACATACATACATACATACATACATACATACATACATACATACATACATACATACATACATACATACATTAAAAAAATGCGTTAAACTTCAGAATATGATTCAGAATAGCCTGAAACGGATTTCTGCATACAAATTTTTCAAAAATTCACATTCTACAAATTTGGAGGCGAGAGCAATAGCTTAATTTTCTTCAAAAATTCGCTAAAAACATCAAGAAATTAGCCACCATCAGTTATTGTATTCTTAAATTAATGGAAATTCGACCCTGTACAAAATTTAAACGTAAAACCGGTTTTTTTTACATTAATATATATTTATGGACAAAATTGTGAGCTCACTACTCCTCCAAAACCGCTAGTCCGATTTGGACCAAATTTTGGTATGTAGTATGACCATGTTGGAACTTGTGCCTCGCTGACTTTGATCAGGACCCGCTGACCACAAGCCGTAAAATCAATCATAATGATGGCAAAATCGTGCTCAAATCTCCTCTATTCTCTATAGGACGTCGAACTTTGATAGGGGGCCTCTCTGGAAAAACAAGAGACGAGCAAAGTGACGTGCATCATCCTGATCAGCTGAGTGAGTTAAAGTATATCTCCTGTTCACCGTAGGACGTTCAAAATTGGTAGGGAGCCTCCCTAGGACAAGAGGGATGGCCTTACAGGCACCAACCTGCTGAGTGTGCCAAAAGTTATGACGTCTATCTGATTACAACGAAATTTAATAGGGGAGCCTCTCTAGAACATAAAGGAACGAATGAAATGACGGGCTCTACCCTGAGTTCCAGCTGACCGATTTGCGAGGCGATTTTCATCATGCTCTGCAAACCATCGGCACATTAATAGGAAAGCATTTGTAAACAAATTTGTTGGTTTCGCTTTGAGGCACTATTAAACTGAAATTCACCCAGGTTTTTCAATCACTTAAAACAATCCGACTCATGTTTTCAATTCAAAATTTAACTTCGTCACTTTAGGAATTCACAAATGATTAATGATTTTTCATATCATCTCCTCTCCATCTTCCTTCAAATAATCTACTCTTTTTTTCCCGGAGTTGTCTGCGTTGTGAAGCCTACGCAACCTAAATGGTGAAAATGTCTCTGTTTCTTACGAATTTATCCTCGCTGCCTCATCCCCACAGGGCCATTTACAACCCTGGTGAAGCTCCGAGGGAATGAACAACATCCATCAGAGGACTTATCAGAAAGCGAAATTAATTGCTAAGCAGGCCGGCAGAGAGCAGGGTGGCTGGGAAAGGCCGGGAGGGATGACTCGCTGCTACCCTTTAAAACCCAGAGAATAATAATTATGGGCGCCGGCCGTTATTACCTTCCTTAATAATTTTCTTCTGCGTCAACCAGTTTAACTGCTTGACATTAAACATCTTAGCTCAAGGAAGGGGTCACGGGGCTCAAGTATCATCGGTCTTTTTAACTTGGAGAAAATCCACTAAGCAAGGACCGTAAAAGAGTTGAGAGATGTATAACTTGGACCGGGGGTAGCATTTTGTTATGTAAACTTTTTGTTTTAACCCTCAAGTGCTGTACTTGGTTGTAACCGTCAGGTAAGTCATAAAGATTCTATTACGTCTTTTTAGTTATTGTGCCTCATTTAGGCAAGCTGTTGTTTTTATTCATTCAACATTTACTGTCCAGTATGACTAAACTACTTTGATATTAAACTTATGTATGTAATATCGATGAGTGTCTTTAAGCTTACCACTATCCCAAAAGAAAAACTTGGCGCTCCGCTCCTTGCCAGGGGTTGACTCCCGGACTCTCATCTATTCCCGTGACGTCTACACATTGAATCCCAAACGTCATGCTTACATTGAAAAACATGGAACATGTATCTATCACTGACGTAGGGAGTAGAGGCTCTCTGAAGCATTTCAACTTACTAAGGTGAACAAGAGAGAATTTATTCTACTAATCAGCAAAGAACCCATCATTCCAATCATCTTTCAATGTCCCGGCTATCAAATTTCAACTTTCTAGCGTGAACAGAAGATAATTCAGCTCACTAAGCTGATCAGGAAAGAGCTCAACATTTTATTTTTCTCTTGATTTTCAGAGAGGTTCCCTGCCATATGCTGTTATTGTCTGAAAGGTTTGCAGCGACTGTTTTTCTGCTACAACTTCCGTAACACATTCTAGCCTCGCGATTCGTTCATACAATTTGGTCTTGCGATTTGCCCTCGCGAAAAAGGCTCTCTCCCTCCCTCTCTCCCTCTTCACTAGGTCCGGGTCAAAGCATGTTCCATGCTAAAATTGGAAATAATTTTTAACTAACTGTATTTGAAAAAACTGATAGGTACTCTTGTACTGAAAAATAAAAATCCTTCATGATCCTAACCCGCCAATTACAAGAAAATTTCGTTGGAGCGTGATGAAATTCATAAGCAACCATCTTATGACAATCCTTCAGCTACTCCCCAATGTTGAGTGAATTCTCCGTTGAAGTAGTGAGCAATTTATGTTTCATGAAATTTACACTAGTGCAAGCGGTTCATTCTACCATGCCCATGTTGAAACTCATAGGCGACCGACAATACAAACAACGGCTGGGTTGTACGTGAAACACTCAGCTGATCTGGGATCGGTCAGTTGTGTTCAGAAGTCCCTCAAGGGCCCACATACCAAATCTCAGAATCGTGGGATCATTAGGGAAAATTACTCTAAGTTAAACCATAATTTTGATGTAAACTTAGTAAAGTAAGCGGAAATCATCAGAAATGCTTGCATACGAGTCTGCAACACATTGGGACATTTTCATGTGTGTTTTCTTATTATTTCCTTATCATTAGGGAAAAAACTGGATTCTAGAGCCACTCAGCTGATCTTGGATCGGTCAGTTGTGTTCAGAAGTCCCTCAAGGGGCTACATACCAAATCTCAGATTCGTGGGATCATTAGGGAAAAAACTGGATTCTAGAGCCACTCAGCTGATCTGTAATCGGTCAGTTGTGTTCAGAAGTCCCTCAAGGGGCTACATACCAAATCTCAGATTCGTGGGATCATTAGGGAAAAAACTGGATTCAAGAGCCACTCAGCTGATGTGGGATCGGTCAGTTGTGTTCAGAAGTCCCTCAAGGGGCTACATACCAAATCTCAGAATCGTGGGATCATTAGGGAAAAAACTGGTTTCTAGAGCCACTCAGCTGATCTGGGATCGGTCAGTTGTGTTCAGAAGTCCCTCAAGGGCCCACATACCAAATCTCAGAATCGTGGGATCATTAGGGAAAAAACTGGATTCTAGAGCCACTCAGCTGATCTTGGATCGGTCAGTTGTGTTCAGAAGTCCCTCAAGGGGCTACATACCAAATCTCAGAATCGTGGGATCATTAGGGAAAAAACTGGATTCTAGAGCCACTCAGCTGATCTGGGATCGGTCAGTTGTGTTCAGAAGTCCCTCAAGGGCCCACATAAGAAATCTCAGAATCGTGGGATCATTAGGGAAAAAACTGGTTTCTAGAGCCACTCAGCTGATCTGGGATCGGTCATTTGTGTTCAGAAGTCCCTCAAGGGCCCACATACCAAATCTCAGAATCGTGGGATCATTAGGGAAAAAACTGGATTCTAGAGCCACTCAGCTGATCTTAGATCGGTCAGTTGTGTTCAGAAGTCCCTCAAGGGGCTACATACCAAATCTCAGAATCGTGGGATCATTAGGGAAAAAACTGGTTTCTAGAGCCACTCAGCTGATCTTGGATCGGTCAGTTGTGTTCAGAAGTCCCTCAAGGGGCTACATACCAAATCTCAGAATCGTGGGATCATTAGGGAAAAAACTGGTTTCTAGAGCCACTCAGCTGATCTTGGATCGGTCAGTTGTGTTCAGAAGTCCCTCAAGGGCCCACATACCAAATCTCAGAATCGTGGGATCATTAGGGAAAAAAATGGATTCTAGAGCCACTCAGCTGATCTTGGATCGGTCAGTTGTGTTCAGAAGTCCCTCAAGGGGCTACATACCAAATCTCAGAATCGTGGGATCATTAGGGAAAAAACTGGTTTCTAGAGCCACTCAGCTGATCTGGGATCGGTCAGTTGTGTTCAGAAGTCCCTCAAGGGCCCACATACCAAATCTCAGAATCGTGGGATCATTAGGGAAAAAACTGGATTCTAGAGCCACTCAGCTGATCTTGGATCGGTCAGTTGTGTTCAGAAGTCCCTCAAGGGGCTACATACCAAATCTCAGAATCGTGGGATCATTAGGGAAAAAACTGGATTCTAGAGCCACTCAGCTGATCTGGGATCGGTCAGTTGTGTTCAGAAGTCCCTCAAGGGCCCACATAAGAAATCTCAGAATCGTGGGATCATTAGGGAAAAAACTGGTTTCTAGAGCCACTCAGCTGATCTGGGATCGGTCATTTGTGTTCAGAAGTCCCTCAAGGGCCCACATACCGAATCTCAGAATCGTGGGATCATTAGGGAAAAAACTGGATTCTAGAGCCACTCAGCTGATCTTAGATCGGTCAGTTGTGTTCAGAAGTCCCTCAAGGGGCTACATACCAAATCTCAGAATCGTGGGATCATTAGGGAAAAAACTGGTTTCTAGAGCCACTCAGCTGATCTTGGATCGGTCAGTTGTGTTCAGAAGTCCCTCAAGGGGCTACATACCAAATCTCAGAATCGTGGGATCATTAGGGAAAAAACTGGTTTCTAGAGCCACTCAGCTGATCTTGGATCGGTCAGTTGTGTTCAGAAGTCCCTCAAGGGCCCACATACCAAATCTCAGAATCGTGGGATCATTAGGGAAAAAAATGGATTCTAGAGCCACTCAGCTGATCTTGGATCGGTCAGTTGTGTTCAGAAGTCCCTCAAGGGGCTACATACCAAATCTCAGAATCGTGGGATCATTAGGGAAAAAACTGGTTTCTAGAGCCACTCAGCTGATTTGGGATCGGTCAGTTGTGTTCAGAAGTCCCTCAAGGGCCCACATACCAAATCTCAGAATCGTGGGATCATTAGGGAAAAAAATGGATTCTAGAGCCACTCAGCTGATCTTGGATCGGTCAGTTGTGTTCAGAAGTCCCTCAAGGGGCTACATACCAAATCTCAGAATCGTGGGATCATTAGGGAAAAAACTGGTTTCTAGAGCCACTCAGCTGACTTGGGATCGGTCAGTTGTGTTCAGAAGTCCCTCAAGGGCCCACATACCAAATCTCAGAATCGTGGGATCATTAGGTAAAAACGTCATTTCTGATGGTCATAATCATCGTTGTGGCCACTCAGCTGATCTTGGATCGGTCAGTTGTGTTCAGAAGTCCCTCAAGGGGCTACATACCAAATCTCAGAATCGTGGGATCATTAGGGAAAAAACTGGATTCTAGAGCCACTCAGCTGATATGGGATCGGTCAGTTGTGTTCAGAAGTCCCTCAAGGGCCCACATAAGAAATCTCAGAATCGTGGGATCATTAGGGAAAAAACTGGTTTCTAGAGCCACTCAGCTGATCTGGGATCGGTCATTTGTGTTCAGAAGTCCCTCAAGGGCCCACATACCGAATCTCAGAATCGTGGGATCATTAGGGAAAAAACTGGATTCTAGAGCCACTCAGCTGATCTTGGATCGGTCAGTTGTGTTCAGAAGTCCCTCAAGGGGCTACATACCAAATCTCAGAATCGTGGGATCATTAGGGAAAAAACTGGTTTCTAGAGCCACTCAGCTGATCTTGGATCGGTCAGTTGTGTTCAGAAGTCCCTCAAGGGGCTACATACCAAATCTCAGAATCGTGGGATCATTAGGGAAAAAACTGGTTTCTAGAGCCACTCAGCTGATCTTGGATCGGTCAGTTGTGTTCAGAAGTCCCTCAAGGGCCCACATACCAAATCTCAGAATCGTGGGATCATTAGGGAAAAAAATGGATTCTAGAGCCACTCAGCTGATCTTGGATCGGTCAGTTGTGTTCAGAAGTCCCTCAAGGGGCTACATACCAAATCTCAGAATCGTGGGATCATTAGGGAAAAAACTGGTTTCTAGAGCCACTCAGCTGATTTGGGATCGGTCAGTTGTGTTCAGAAGTCCCTCAAGGGCCCACATACCAAATCTCAGAATCGTGGGATCATTAGGGAAAAAAATGGATTCTAGAGCCACTCAGCTGATCTTGGATCGGTCAGTTGTGTTCAGAAGTCCCTCAAGGGGCTACATACCAAATCTCAGAATCGTGGGATCATTAGGGAAAAAACTGGTTTCTAGAGCCACTCAGCTGACTTGGGATCGGTCAGTTGTGTTCAGAAGTCCCTCAAGGGCCCACATACCAAATCTCAGAATCGTGGGATCATTAGGTAAAAACGTCATTTCTGATGGTCATAATCATCGTTGTGGCCACTCAGCTGATCTTGGATCGGTCAGTTGTGTTCAGAAGTCCCTCAAGGGCTACATACCAAATCTCAGAATCGTGGGATCATTAGGGAAAAAACTGGTTTCTAGAGCCACTCAGCTGACTTGGGATCGGTCAGTTGTGTTCAGAAGTCCCTCAAGGGCCCACATACCAAATCTCAGAATCGTGGGATCATTAGGTAAAAACGTCATTTCTGATGGTCATAATCATCGTTGTGGCCACTTGGGACAATTTTCGTGAGCAATTTTCGTGAGCAATTTTCGTGAGCAAAAAATAAAAATATTGTTATTATTGAAGATGTTCATACTGTTAATACGAGTAACTCAGCTCCCGTGTATTAGTAATATGTTTTGAAGCTGCCGTGTTCCAAATTGAAACTACAAACTAACATGTACAGTAAACGAGCGATTGTAAAACTGTAGTGCATAAGTACATCAATGTGGGTCTGTCCTCCCCGCTTGACCTTACACATTTTCACTACGTACAACGCTGCCTTATATTGATGACTCGTATTATGGTGAGTTGGATCCATGCTAACCTTAGCTCCACAGTATCGTTGCGTTTCCTGATTAAGAAATTCATGAACTTATCGACGTTTCTCAACCGAGTAAATAATCCCTTACGTTCAGGAATAAGTCTGGTCAGTCAAGGATAAGTACCTATCTACTTTGGACTTTAATTCTATAGTCTTAATGAATCATATCTTGAAGGCATAGAAAGCAATTACGAAAGGAATTGGTAAATTGCATTTGTGAAGTGCATAACGAAGAACGCCGTCAATCTACTGTTCTTGATCCCCTTGCATTTGAAAACTAAATATAATCTAAGATAACTTCTCTTCGTCTAGCAGGACAGTAACTGTTGAAAGAATGTAGTGGCCTCCTTAACACGGCCTGTGCATCTACAGCAGATTTCTAGATATCTATCATCTTGAAACATGAAAAGATAAAACCCATAAATGGTGAAGTGAAAAGGATTCTTCTAGAATTAGGTATAACGTCCTGCTTTGTCTGGGTCTACATTTGGGCTTTCACCGGTATCACTGAATGGATATACGATTTTATGGTGAGCAAGCATTTTGCAGAGTCGGATTGTTAATTACCCCTCATTACGTGAGATTAGAGGATTTTGGCTTGTCTACGGTGTGATTATATTCTCTTCCTTACAGTTCAATATCAAGTTCAATAATTCTGATTCCCAGCAATAAAAAAAACGGCAATACTTCGACCAACGTTCAGTATACAAAATAGCGAATCTGGAATGTGGTCCTGGATCGAACCATGTTCATTTGCAGCTATTGTGGGCTTTGTTAGCAATTGTGAGCCACCGTTGAATGGCAAGCGCCCGAGAATATTCATTTTGGATGTTGGGATAATTATGCATGATTATTTATTCTTCATTCGAGTTCAGTTTTCCTCTGGGCATTTCCATCGTCAATTGTGGATGAACCTCCACCTTTTCCTCGATATATGTCACTAATTTTTACACATTTCTTCAGCACCTCATGTATTTCCACAATACTTATTTCTTATTTACTTATAAATTGTTTCATAATGGCAGATACTTTGTTTTGTAAGGAAAAAATAGAATAAAATAAAATACAATTTGGTTCTTTAGTTCATGAGGATTGAAAAAAATCTTGACCCGATCACAAATGAGGCTTTCTAAACGTCCGTATCAAAAGTGGAACTCTATGATTCAGAGGACTGAAACTTTACCACTCCAATCTAGGAAAACTTGTGCTAACCATCAGCTGCACAAGAGACGCCTGGTCAGCTGTAACAACAACAAGTAAAGCCCTGGAATCAGCTATTCATAACTTTAAATTTTTTCTTATTCACTTCAGGGCTTAGTTGGTGATCCTATGGCCCGGTATCTAGAAACAGAGGTAATACTAGTGGCAGCAGCCCTAGAGGTATACTCGAAGCAGAGGGTATCTATGAAACGTAACTGGAACACTAGGTAGGGTTAGGATAGCTGCCCCTGGTATTAGCAACCAGTTTTACCTTCTCCAGGTGAACATTTCGTAACTGGCGGGCCAGAAAACTAATTGAGAGGGTGCCAACGCTCGCAGTTTTATTGGTATTACGCACCGACATTACCATACCATTAACCATTACCATTAATCGCTGGTTAATTGTTTTCATGTGAGCCTGGATTTTCCAATGGCCCTAGCCAATCGCAGAGCTTACCTCGGCATATAGCGGAGTTACCCCTTGCAGTCACAGCTGGGACAGGGGTACTCAGGGATTGAGAGATAACCTCCGTTCTAGTTACGCCTTATTATCAACAACGCAGGGGTAACCCCTGCTACACGTTCTAGATACACTTGCTTCTCCGTGGAGCACACATAGAGGGATCCCCCACTCTTCTTTTCGGCCATCTAATACTCTCGATACTATCGATTCAGCCTCCCATCCCAACACATCGATGCAGTCAGATCTCAGATGCAGTTAACTCTTATCTGTTACTGTTATCGTAGTAGTGATGTCGTTTTTATGTCGTGAGTGCGGCCAACGGTGCCGGGACAATTTCAATTTGAAGAAACACAATCCCACCCACGCCCGCGAATGGTGCACTTGCTATCACTGTAGAAAAAAGCTGTGCGGTAAAGCAAGCGTAAGGAGGCACATAAACAGGTTTCATTTATCGCCGGTTGCTGGATCACAAACTGTTCATTTGATACGATGCTGTCTCTGCTCGTTCGATTGTGCTTCGGTGAGACGGTGAGCGAGATGGAACTGCATCTAACAGTAGATCATGAGCTGAACTTGGAAGAAGAATACAAAACATTTGACACTAGAGAACAATTCCTCATTTGGAAAGATCGACTTGAAAGTGAAACCAATAGTTTGTTTGTAAAACGGCGACAAGACAGAGGAAAAACAGCAACTGTAAATAATTTTTACTGTCACCGAAGTGGAAATGCTCGTATAAAGCCCGAATCAGAGAGGAAACGGAGTATAAGGGTGCTTGGCCCCAAAAAAACTGGATATTTTTGCCCTGCTCGCATAAACGTAAAAATTACTAGCGACGGCAAAGTATTTACTAAAGGCGTTTATAAACATGTAGGACACGATTTTCGTTTGGGAAGATTGCCTTTAAAAAAATCATTCGGAGTAGAGATAACACAACAGTATTTGTCTAAAAATGTCCTTTTTCAAGAAACGATTCAGCTAAATAGAAAATGTATAACAGAAAATGGTGTTTTGTAGAGGGAATATTTACTCAGTGGGAAGGAATGAAAGTATAAGGGGACCGTCTAGATGCTAAACCGCACAATCCCTAAAAATTTCATCGGAATCGGACTGAGACTTAGCATAGTTTTGGCTGTGACAAGGATTTATCACAGACAGACATGGAACCAAAATTGATCACAAGCTCTGAAACGCAAAAATCAAGTGGAAATTTTGATTTTGGAGGGCAAAATTTTTTTCGACTTCAATCAAGAACACAAAGATTCCTTAGGTAGTGAGGAAGCGAAAATGAGGCTTGGAGGTTCCTCAGCTAATCAGTGCGCTTTAGTGCTCTGTAAATTATTCTACATATCCTACAAGTTAATCAGTTAGCAGCCACTAACTTGATATGATGTCAGGAGGAATTTTAATTTTCAATGTTTTATGAATTTTCTAAAAATGTTAGCAGAATTTTAGTCAAAACGAAATTGCAAACGATCATCTAGGACATGAAAAATGGTTGCACAAAATTATGCTGAAAACGTACTTAAATTTAATTAATATTTGCTGAAAAATCTGAAGAAACTGCAAAAAATATTTTTTGAATCGCCGAATTTTATTCAGTTTGTTGCTGGTTTTAACATTGTTTGTACTCAAATTACGATAAAATTTAACATATCACAATACAATAGGTAATTTAAGAAAATTCGTTCAGAATACAATCATGCTGCCTGACTGGAATTTTTTCAATTTTGGCGCTCAGAAGGTCGTTTTATTTCAAAATCAAATCGATGTGTTGGGAGGCTGAATCGATAGTATCGAGAGTATTCGATGGCAAAAAAGAAGAGTGGGGGATCCCTCTATGTGTACTCCACGGAGAAGCAAGTTTCTAGATACCCGGCCTAGGTGATCCTAATGTGCTTACTACATAATTTGTTCTAACATCATTCATTGGTCATTTCTAGGGCACATTATTTAGTGTCTTGCAATGTTCCCATGATATTGATCGAACGGCTTAGCAGAGCCGCTTTGTGTCTCGATGATTATGACTTACTTGTTCAATACCAACGCTTGGGCTGGAAAATTGAGCTCTCCAGTCCACTGGAAGTCTCCGGAGGTATTATGAAGAGAAGCGGAATTATCGCGGGCGACCGTAGAACGTCCCTGCCCTACAGTCTGTCCCTTATCCGTTTTCACCTCTCCGCTTACTCCCTCCATCTTCGAAGCACGAAGGAAATGGAAGTAACCCTCTTCTCCCAATAAACCGAAGGTAGAAAAAAAAGAGGGTGAGAGAGAGAGCAAAAATGTCGAGAAGAGGTAACGGAAACAGGAGTGACTAGGAGTCACGCTATGGCTCCTACGTAGATAGCAGCTGCGCTCTTAGAGTAGTCTGTGTATGTGTCGTGGGAGGCATGTATGGGCTAGAGGGTGACAGTACTGGTGAAGCATGGGGGGGAGGGGGTCCATGGCTTTAGAGTAGGAAGCTTGAGAAAAAAGAACTTAAGAAGCCACGAGTGGGGGGGTTTGATATCACTGGAGATTAACAGATCCGTGACCCGACTTCCTTCTTTTGAACTGTCAAGGGCGAACTAACCTCTAGGAAAATTCGATTCCAAGGAGCTAATGGGAATTTTTTCCCTGTCACCACTTCCCGAGGGGAAAGGGGCTTGTTTTGAGAGACCTTTTCATTAGAAGGGTTTAACTCTTGGCTTCACTGAAAGAGGTTGGAAAAGAAATGCTCGTCTCTATTCGGATGAGGTTTTTTGGGGTAGAGGAGGGGAGCGGCAGGGATGCTTAAGCAGTTTCATTAAAAAAATATGTTAAATTATGAGATAGTGAATTATAAACTTTCTAAACTGGTTTGTATTATGAACTAACTATAAATGTTCCAGTCATGCAGTATTATCGTATTTTTGTAAATTATGGTTTTACATTAAGTCTGTTACATTGTTTTGAAATTTAAGCACTTCGAGAGCAAATAAACAGTTGTTGACTACCAATTTTGTAAAAATATTCGAAATTCGAAAAATATTTGAGATTTTTCCGCTTTTTGGCAGTTTTTTATCAAATTTTCTGCAAATAGTAATTAAATTTCATTACATTTTCAGCATTACTTTGTTTATGAATTTTTTAATACTTTTGTTCATTATCGATACGCTTTTTTCATTAAAATCCCAACAAAAATTGTAAATTTAACCATTTATAGCCGTTTTAGCGATTTTTAGTGATTTTTGAGCAAATTTTTGAAATTTGACCTATGTAATGTGTTCAACAAATTAACCACCAACAAAATTAACTAACAACCATCAAAATTAACTAACAACCAGCAAACTCATACTTTCATTCGGAAAGCTTGATTTTTTGGCGCAAGAACGGAATTTGTATCCCAGTCCCAAGGACACAAACTTCAGTATCGTTTCAGGATCCCTCAAAACGGATTTCAGTAAAGAAAATTTTAGTTTTCAAAATTTTGGAGCCATTGTAATAGCTTCATTTTTTGCAAAAAGTTGCTAAAATTTTGGCTTTACCGGTAAAGCATGACTTTTTTATTTATTTATTTATTTGAATACGGGGCAAGCCCAATTAACTACAGCTTAATTACATATGAGCGGTTCAGAATAATTCACATGTCATAATGAAAATATAAGATGACAAACAAGAAAAAAAATTCAATCAGCAAGAGAGATTTAGTGTCCAATATCAAAACAATACCGGGGACTTGATAATAAGTGATATGAGAGAACTTAAGGAGTTCGTGAAAAAATCAAAATCAGGATGGATGTTCAGAAGGAGATTCAAAGAGCGAGGGATGCGGTGTAAAGGACGATTTTGAAGATAATTTATTTGTTGACTGTCATTAGAGCTCGACCTCTACTAGTTCCGCTGAGCCTACAATATCAGCGCATGCGCACAGTGCACAGGGCCCCAACGAGTAACCATTCCTAGCCCCCTCTCAATATTCCTAGTATCTACCACCTCTACCAGTCAAGGTGCATATGTACGCTTAAGCTGAACGGAACTGACCTGGGAGCTCGTATACGATAAAATAATCTCGGTGCGTTAACATAATCTCGAAAAATCTGACCACGAAAGTCTTAAACTGTAAACAAACACTTCATTTCTCCATGACGTTATATCCGACGGGAGTGACGGTACAACCGGATGAAAATCAGTGTTGGAACGCGTTTGGTTTCGTTCCTGGCGTTCTGTGACGATGTACCCGATATGACGGCACATCAGGCAACGAAATAACCGGCAACCATTAATACAATTACTTCGCCGAGCTGACCTCTTAAAGCATGTTCTCAGTTTCTACCCCTTTCCTTTATTTTTACAACCCTATGAAACTATTAACTAGGAAATCAGTACATAAGAACACGGCAGTTCGGTTTGCATATTGAGGTGCAAAGCATCTGAAAGGAATAAGTACATACTTCTCGTCCGTCTTTTGACTCGACGTCAAACAAACTGAACTTTGCATTGCTTGAAGATCCAGTGGACACTGCTGGTAAATAAATAAATATATCCCGCATCTAAAGAATGATTGAATGCTCCACGAGTTTTTCTTCATACTTGTAAATTATGCATCGCTCCGAATAGTTTCTTTATTGTACCCATCTTGAGTTTTCCGTCTGATGGAAGGCTTGTAATAATATTTTTTTTATCCCTCGATGAAAATATGAAAATGGAAGCTGGTTCTCAGGACAAACAATTTTCTCCTTAAGTGCCCTCCTTTAAAAATTCACTGGGCGACTTTGAGGAGCTGCGCTATGTCCCGTTCAGAATGCCCTTGATGGATCCCGGACATTAAATTTCCAGCTTTTAGCACCTTTTACCTTCGGAAATCTCGAATGTTTCATTGTAACCGAAACATCGTCTCAGCAATGGAGGGATCCGTAGTTTTTTTTTTTTTTTTTTTTTTTTCTTTTCTTTTCTTAAATGGGAAAGACGCTCCTTTTCAGCGACTTTAATATTAAACACGCAAACATCCAAGGAGGAAAATTCATTTTATCACAGACATAAAAGATGTACTCCAGAACAAGGTATTTTAATATTTTCTTTACTACACCTAAATTCAACAAGCTATCTCTTACAGGTTATGTGGGGAAAATATTACCTCAAACATATGGAACACAACGCCAGGCTATTCATTTATAGTACTACTAGCATCAGCATGCGGTTGGAAAAAAGCCAGCCAAGTTGGGTGGGCAGTATAGCTTCCTCACACATTGTAACATGGACGTAAAGAATTAGTTGAAGAACAAAGTTCGATTCGAAATGATTAATAAGTCGACGTTATGAAAAATTTAAGTTTCCGCATGCGCACATACTATTATTATTCCAAAATCAATGAAATTTATAAGGGAACGTCTAGGAGCTAAACCGCACAATGCTTGAAAATATCATAAAAATCAGTCTCGGAGTTTAGACTGTGTCGATCAACTTTAGTTTTACGCATGCGCTATAATTATTACTCCACAAATCGCGATATAATTCATAGTAGATTTTCCAAAAACATATATCTATCTACTCCCCGAGTTTGATGCGGTTGCCAAGCAGATAGATGCTTTGTCATCTAGTGGTTGGGATGTTGAAAGGGAGAGACTAAATCACATGCCGAGTGACCGGGGCAAGAAGCCAGATATCGTTGCGATCAAGCCCGATGGGTCTGCCATAATCCTGGATCTCCAGGTTGCCAGTGGCAGTGTGGACATGGAGCAGACCTGGCGGGCTAATATGATAGAAATGATCTGCGGCAAGCGATGTCTGAGCTAAAAGGAGTGGCATCTAATAACATCAAGGTCATGGCCGCGACCGTGTCTTGGCGCGGGGTGTGTTGCGGGAAAAGCGCCAAGGAGTTACTCGAGTCGGGCATCTCGGCAGGAGTGCTCAGTGGTATCACCACTCGCGTCCTCAGGGACTCTAAATTTAAATTTAATAGTGTGCCACCTCCGCCTTTGAGAGAAGATTCGTTTAAAAAAAAAAGTGTGTGTGTGTGTGTGTGTTTGAGACAAATGTTGTCTTCGCTGCGCAGGGGCCACAATTCGGCTACTGGCTTTCGAGATTCTTTCTTTGTTTGATCCCATTTTAAGTCTAGTTATGCAACAAACCTCGGAAGTTTTGAATTCCGTAGTGGAAGAGGGGGAAAAGGAGGGGTAAAGCCGAAAAATCATGTTTTTTTTTTGACAAATTTTACCAATTCTTTCAGGCGCTGCCGATTCTCTACCGATTTTCGTAACTCTTATTTTGTTCCATCAAGAATTCAATGTAGTGTTGGAACGTATGTCGGGAGTTTTAAATTTCTTCATAGGAGGGGGTGAATGGCGGGCGTAATACTAATAAATCGTGGTGTTTTAAAGATTTTTTTTTTTTTTTTCAATTATGAATTTGGTTTAGTTTTGGAAGGTAAGTATATCAAGAGTTCAAAACTTCATTACGGAAGAGGGTGAATGGAGGGGGTAACATTCAACTATTCTCGTCAGATTTTTGTGGTCATTTTTGAAAATTTAATTATCGATGAGGTCTAGTTTTGGAAATTATTTCAGGCGTTTCATATTTCATTATTATGATAGGAATTCGCTGTCGGTGGAGGGCGATTATCGGAGGGAGGGGGGGGGGGAGTCCGAGAAGTCATGATATTTTTGTTTTTTCTATCATTTCAACGGTCACTAAAATTATATAAAATCCATACATAGGGATGTCCCTGTAATGCATTCATTACTTATCAATATGTTTTCTTCAAAAATTTGCTAATGAGAACATATAAATGGTGAGGAACTGAGGCCCACCCTACTGAGCAAAACCCACAACAGAACCATAAATGATCAGTGGTGGACTTAAGGGATAGTGCTATCTCCATCCTGAAAATAAAAATTTATGACATCTAAATTATCTCTTCTAGATCGGTCAGTCATCCCACAGTACTCCAGTAGTCAGGAAGCAATGAGAGGAAGTTTCGGAGAAGTGGTCGTTGGAGAAGAGTGGGCTTCCGCCTTGAGGTTCCGCGTAAACTGACGTTTCCCCTTGATTGGGGAATCACCGGACGTTTATTGCCTTTTCCGTCAAGAAGAACCGGGTTTCGCAGAATATTGTGAGGGGAAATTGGGTTCGGAAGGAGAAGTGAAGTTCTTTGCTGGGGCATTGATTGCCTAGGGCTGAGCCGTCGTCTTTGAAGTGGCCTCTCTTGCCCGAGAGTTCGTTTTATTTGGCTCCTCACCTGCACCCCCTTTAGGGTTCTGCTTCCTGTCTTTATGCAGATGTAAATGTAAAAACGCTGCAAATTATTACACAAAGGTTTATTATTTATGTATTAGACAGCCCTTCTACGTAGATCTCTGGTCCATAATTATTAAACGCCGCTTATAGTATATTTAGTATCGGAACTCGGAGCTTCGGACTTCACAAATGGATTCACTCCATTACAGCAGCGGAATCTCACAATTTTACGCTTTTTATTATAGTTGATAAACAAAACAATTTATTACCAAGTCATCTTTCCAACACATAAAAGTGTTACCTATACCTACTGTATATTGATATCATCTAATTGGTCAAATTTCAAAAAATGTGCTGACAAAATCACTGAAAATGGCTAAGAATTGTTGAATTGATATTTTTTAGCATAAGATTGGTCAAATAAAGTTTATCAACTATGAAATAGAACATTCAAAAATGTATGTACGAAGTTATGCTAAAAACTTGAACTTCATTAAATTTTGTTTTAAAAAATCTATAAAATTACAAAAAATAGCCTAAAATCCAAAATCTCTTTTTGAATAGAAGAGTATCATTTAGAATACTTTTTTTTTTCATAAAATTAATAGCTAACATTTTCTTTTCACTCATAAATCTCCAATTTCTATACAACTTGAAATACACACACAAAAAAAACACTTTTTCACCTATTTTTGCTCATAGCACCCGTGAGAGTGGAGCGATCGAGCTGGCGAGAAGTTAGGACCAACTAGACCCCAAGTGGAGTCTATGTGCGAAAGAACAGATTTTTTAAGTCAATTCTAAGGCCTTTTATGGCCCGGAGCGGACGGCGGACGGCGAACGGCGGACGGCGGACGGACATTTCAAATTTGGATTCTACGCACCTTGAAACGTAAAGTGATAAAGTTTGAGGGGGGGTTATAAAAATTTTTTGCTATACGATCACATAGGCTTATTATTGGAAATAGTAAACCAAAAGTTCCAGTCATGCAGCATGATCGTATGAGCGAATTTCCGTAAATTATCGTATTGTATAATGTTATATTGTATTGAAATTTAAGCTTTTTGAGCGCAAGGGAATTGACAACTAATATTTTCACGGAAAAAACGTATTCTAGATAATAATCTACTACCCAAATAGAGAAATTGAATTTTTAGCTTTTTTTGCAGTTTTTATATTTTTTTAAAACAAATTTTAATGAAATTTAAGTACATTTTTCTGCAAAATTTTTTACATACATTTTTTAATGTTCTATTTTATGGTTAATAAACTTTATTTGAGCAATATTCTGCCAAAAAAATATAATAAATTTAACAATTTTCAGCCGTTTATAGTTATTTTAGTGGATTTTCGAGCACTTTTTTTGCACATCGATCATCAGCAATAAATTGTTCTTCAACAACAATCGCTCACTACTTACCTATCTAATAAAGAAAATTATCCAAAATTGCTAATTAAACGAAACATCACAGAGCCATGAATTCATTGAATTGATTTTAAATATACGAAATACGGTGAAATTAGTCAATTAGCTTCATAATATTTTTTTCTGATCCTATTCAAAGATGATGGTTTCTGCTTCTTGTTCAACAGATTGGAAACTGAAGTCTGAAATAAAGAACCACTTCTTCTCCAACTTAATTATGACAGATAATTAAACACACAGATTTTTATTTCACAAATTAATTTCTTTTGGATTTGATTGACTTTGCGGTTTCATTTTGGAAATTAATTTCTCTATTGTAATAATAGGAATTCTATGATATCTAAGAACAACACATACCTATTATAAGGACTGGCATTCCAAATCTAACATAACATTTCTGTTAAATTTCTAGTTTTCTACCCGTTTTGATAACCGTATGAAAGGATTCTAAACAGTCATGCAGCATATTCGTATATGTGCGAATTTTCCTAATTTACCTATAGTGTTAAAATATGTTAAATTGCATTGATATTTGAGCGATTTCAATAGAAAAAAATGGTTAACAACCAAATCTATGGCAAAAAACTCATACCAAATAAAATTCGGTAATCCAAAAAACATTATGGATTTTTAGTTTTTTTTTTTTTTGCAGTTTTTATAGATTTTTCAGCAAGTACTATTGAAATTCAAGTACGTTTTTAGCATAATCGGGATTTTTATCTCAATCCTATGGGATTTATCGTCTGTAATGACACATATATATACATATGACAAAGCGCAAGCTTCAGAAATCGTTTCAAAATGCCTCAAAACGGATTTCAATTAAGAAAATTTTTCAAAATTTTTTATCTTAAAATTTCCGAGCCTAATTTTGTCTATCCAAAATTCGCTAAATGTGAAGTCCGTAAGTTTTATTTGGATTTAGTATGAAATCACTCTGATATGGAAACGAATAGATATCACAATTGATGCAAACGTAAACATTTTGGATTCTTAATATTCGCATTCAGAATATTTCAGTATATTCAAAGAAATCAAGGATTCTCACAAATGCGTGTGGCTACAAGTCACCGTCACAATTTTTCAAAAATAGCCAGAATGGCAAAATCTTACCTGAAATATCAAAAATATGTTCAAGCTGAATATCACTAAATTTATATGTAGTCTACTAAAACAGCATTTCTACAATCCATGAAATTCACCCGTTGCTGTTACTGTTGTTACAATTAGGGGGTAATTTAGAATTTTGAAATGCAGAAATCTGCGAAATTATTACCTACCTAATAGAGTGACTATAATACAGACATGCCATGAGAACCAAATTTCAAACTTATTAATTAAGTATCAACATAAATTCATTTGATTCAGGAAAACCTGTACAAAGTTCAATTCAATATTCGATATTCAGAATTTGACCTTTCAGTGCACGTTACCATAGGTTGTTCAACACCCGAAATTTCTGTAGGTACATTCATTTTATGTATTCATGTACATTTTACGTTTGAGAGTTTAATTAAAAATGAAATGTGTTGAATGTATAAAAATTCTTCGTAGGTGATTTAAACGTATTTGCTGTTTAATCTATACACAACGCTACGTTTTATCAAATAGGTACATTGATGGAGAAATCCAGAACGCAAATTTTCGGGTCGACTGTATAACTCAGGTTTCTCACGTCTGTGTTGTTATGCAAATGAAAATCATGGCGCCTAATACAGAAAGAGCAAATATCCACTAGATCGAAACATTTTTTTCTCTTATCTTCTAAACGTCTTTAGCAGTAAGCTTTTCCAATTACCTTCGTGCTAAGGTAAAATTGGATCCGTGCAACAGCTGTAGATGAAACTCAGTTGAGGCGCAAGACCCAGAAATGAAGGTATTTCCCGGAGTCGGAGAGATCTTGCTTTCAGGACGGTATTGGTACATAGTACACTAGCTATTTGTATTTGTATCATTCTATATATTGCCTATTTACACTAGACATTCACATGGATAGAACTGAATTGCGAGAGGGAAGTCGGAGAAAATTTCTCGGGACCTCGGGTTCTACGTGACGATAAGAAATTCACCTTTTACCTATAGAGCGCCTTCATATAGAGTTAAGCTCGGGAGACTGACAAATTTATTTAATAATGTCCATCATAATGATGTTTGTACAGAGGAAACCGATCAACATGAATTTCTTCATAACGTTCTCTCAGCCAACAATCCATGTTTGTCAGTATCCATTTTTAGGCTGGCAGTGTCAGTCATGGATACAGTGAAATTCATAAAAATACTGGAACAAGACTCTTAAAGTTTAATGTGGTTTAAAATCAAGATAGTTGTATTTTATGATTAACTGGTTTACACCTGGAACGATGAAAGACAACAAAAATAAATATTCCTTCTCAAGCTTTCAGAGACTTTATTGGTTCCTTCATTAGTAAATGCAATAATTGAAATGAAATGTATTGAACTCAATTTTTGAAGAGCTTTGTGAGAAATTTTGGTGATGTTTGTGCAAATAGAGACAATTAATTGAATGATTTCATAGTGAATCCCATGCTGACGGTTTATTTCATTTTAGAACTTTTTACAATGCGCGCGCGTGTGCGTTTCTGTGTGTGTGTGTGTGTGTAATAATGTCTATAGCAAATTGTTCGAGCTATGCGGTCGTACAGAGTACATATATTGCTATGCAATTCTTAGGCCGACCCCCAATAATTTTTTATGTAACGTCCGGGACGAAATTGAAGATGATTTTCACGTACAACCGTTGCTATCGTCCGTGACGCGAAGCGCGAGTTCGTGGGTGCGAATCCCAGCCAGGCTTGAAAAATTTTGTTTATCAATTTTTTTCGCATCGTAGGTTCGAATCCCAGCCAGGCTTGAACATTTTTTTATATACAAATTTTTTCAGGCTAAGAATTCCATAGCAAATTATCCTCGTTTTCTACGCAGTAGAAAAGAGAAAAGATCCGGCGAGGCGCGAAGCGCCGAGTATATATATATATATATATATATATATATATATATATATATATATATATATATATATATATACATATATATATATATATATATATATATAGTAGAGGTGGTTTTCTTGAGGATCAGTCATAAGTCATTTGATTTGCCAAATTTTCGGTAAAGTTTATTACCATTTTCAAGGCCTAGGGAGAATACATAACCATACATACCATACATACATACATACCATAGATAAAATCCTAATCCAATGATGTATTCTCCCTAGGCCTTGAACCTTGAACCATACATACATAACCATAGATAAAATCCTAATCCAATGATGTATTCTCCCTAGGCCTTGAAAATGGTAATAAACTTTACCGAAAATTTGGCAAATCAAATGACTTATGACTGATCCTCAAGAAAACCACCTCTACTACATATATACCAGTCAATAACTTCACACTTCATATATATATATATATATATATATATATATATATATATATATATATATATATATATATATATATATATATTTTTTTTTTTTTTTTTTTTTCAAATCAAACCTTTAATTTCATGGATAATTTCATCAATAAATTATTGAGGAAAAGAAAACTAGGTACCTTAATATCGTTCCGTTTCTATAGAAAATTGTTTTGCGGTCGTGCAATAGAAAAGACCCTTAAATTCTTCAGTCATCTTTAATCATGATTAGCAATGCGATAGCTTACAATATATATGTATATACCTATATATCTTTTTTTTTTTTTTTTTTTAGGGGTTGTATCAAAGTATCAGCTTCTTTATCCATCAGATGGTTCATGCATCTACTGGTTAGATTATGATTTTTAATCCATGAGACACTGCGAAATTTCATCTTTATTGGCTTCCTCGAGTTAGTTTATGATTGGCGGCTTCAAAATATTGAATAGCCGTTCTGCTGACATGAATTGATATTATAACTGGTGGATACTGACTAGCATACACTTCATAACTCGGCCTACCTATCTACGTTTCAAACATCCTATCAAAGGCGGCGGGTTCATCAATCATTCGCTGGATAATTTGGGCTGTTTCTGAATTAATAGAATACGCACCTCATTAATTTCTCCGGGAGCTTTGAAGTGGCGAAAGGATAGGGGACGGTTGCAGCTGAGAGATTTATGAAACCTGCCAACGCGACGTGAGATCCGAGTAGATTCAGTGTTCTGTGGAGGAGACAGCATACTGGCAGCGGATCCGGTGAAATAAAATTAAAAACGTTTGCCATATGAAGTGTCCCAAGAGAAATGTTCACGCATATTCAACCAACTAGGAATAATATTGCAGTATTCATACTTTTGATTATTTTCAATAGTAAGCCTTAGTAATCATATAGGAAAAAATATATATATATATATTTTTTTTTTTTTTTCTCTCAAACGTTGTCACTTTACGTTTCAAGATGCGTAGATTCCAAAACTGCAGTGTCCGTCCGCCGTTAAAAGGCCTTTAAATTGATGAAAAAAGTCCACTCTTTCGCACATGGACTCCACTTGGGGTCTAGTTGGTTCTAGAATCTAGCCAGCCTGATCGCTTCACATGCATGAATGCTATGAACCGAAAATGGGTCTACCAATCTACCAATTCTATGGCAAAAAACTCTTTCCAAATAATTTTCTTCGAAACAAAAATAGATTTTGAATTTTTAACTTTTTTGAAGTTTCTATCAATTTTTTAGCAAATTTTAATGAATTTTACATCATAATTTTGTACATAAATTTTTTAATGTTCCATTTTATAGTTATTAAACTTTATTAATTTCAGCAATGTTCTGCTAAAAAAAAAATATATATATATATATATATATATATATGAATTTAATGATTTTTACCTGTTTTTTGTTTGCTATTTTTAGTGATTTTTTCAACACTTTTTCGAAATTTGACCAATTTAATGTTCAAAAATTGCTGGCCAGCAAACTCGTCCTTTCGTAGGAAAGCTTGAGTTTTTGGTACCTACAAGAACGGAATTTTTATCTCATTCCTTACGGGATTTATCGTCTGGAAGGACACATACACACACACAAATATATATATATAAGTGTTTAACTCAAGGATTCGTTTCAGAATGTCTCAAAACGGATTTCAGTGAAGAAAATTGATTTTGATTTCAAAATTTTCCGAGCCATTGCAATAGCTTCATTTTCTAAAAAAAATTCGCAAAAAAACAGGAGATTTTCCGCTCTTTCTATGAAAAGCGGACATTTTGCATCCGAGCGACTTTCAATTCATCTGGACAGCTCGGTGAAAATCGGACTGTCCGGGTTGAATTTGGACACCGGCGACCCTGCCTCTAACCCATCTATTTGGGAAGTTAAAGTTAAGAGTGAAGTGGGGGGGGGGGGGGGTCTTCATTATTTTGGACACCCTGCATATAGATAAAACTCAGAAATCGTTTCAGAATGCCTCAAAACGTATTACCATAACGTCAATTTTGGGAAATTTATATTTTAAAATTTTTTAATCCATTGCAGTAGCTTCATTTTTGACGTAAATTCGCTATAAGCCGAAAATAATACCTTCTAAACTATAGAAGGTAGAAAGGGATCGCAGTACAATTTATTCAGCTGGTTAGACGGAAGTTTTTAACTCCATTAAGAAATTGAAAGTAGTTGAGTAATCAGGAAGAGAGCGGCGTCCTCCACCGTACTCCTCGTCCTCCATAAAGACCGTCCTGTCCTACGCTGTACTCCACCCTTCCTCTACTCCCTGAATGAGAATTTTAATTCTCCTTCAACCGTAGTCGGAAGTAAAAAGCTAAAGCTTTTGTGAAACAATCTCCACCGTTTTCGCAAAACTTTTTTTCTCTCCTCGCTGGCTTTTAAATATCACGGAATGAAATTATCTCGGACTTTCCTTTTTAATCCCTCCTCTAACTAGACTGTTTTGCATACTTGAATATACAAAAGTGTTTAATGATGTTTAGATATTATAGTAGCCATCCATTTTGCGCGGTATAACCGGCGCGGGTTAAAACTTGTTACCTACGATAGGGGTTGGGTATTTTAAATGAATATTCATCATATTGCTGACGGTTCCTATCTCGCTGCGATTCACAAGTAAATAATTAGTTAGTTTATAATATTGTTTATTATATAGTTTATAATATAAATAAACTATAATATTTGGGAGTTGGGAATTATGTGATCTGTAGCGATTCACTGAGCACCATCGAGGCGATTAGGGACTCATATTCTGATACAAAGCCTACGTCTATCGCTACACCAAGCCACAACATTGGGCTCAACCATAACTTTTATGTGGGTGCCGAGCCATGTGGGTATTCATGGCAATGAGTGTGCAGATGCCCTTGCAAGGAGAGTCATTGGTGATAACTCCATTGATATGCTGCCTATACGCATTGAGGATCAAATTGCCTACATGCAGTATAAAGCCTATTCCATCTGGCATGAGCAATGGCAGGGTGAGGTCACTGGTCTGCGTGGTGCCCTTCAGGACTTGAGCCCGGTGGGCCCTTTCGTAACCCAACTTCCAAGGAGGGATCGAATAGTGGTCAACCTGGTTGTCACTGGTCTCACCCGTCTTACTCACAGACATCTGCTTACTGCAGAAGCTCGAGATGTTGTGTGTGGGAGGTGTGGGGAGATCTGTCCATCCGTCACTTTCTGGAGGACTACCCAGCCCTTGTGGACCTCCGAGTCCAGCATCAGCCCCCTCTGTGGGTTGACGTTTTATCCGTACCAAACAAGGTCCGATCCCTGTTGTTGTACTTGAGAGCCGCTGAGCCCTACTGCAAACTGTGGTATCCGATCTGTGATATATTTATAATGGGATTTTCTTAATAAGAGCTGACAACATGTAAGGTTCTATAAGATATTCATGACAGTCTAGTACTTTAACCGACGAAATGTAGTTTTGAAGTTCACAGGCAAAAACGACAAGGCTTTGAAAATCGTTGTCTTTCACTATACCCATCGAGAGAAGGCGCTCTCTTAATAATAATGACCCTATAACTAATTCTGGCCTACCAAAACGTCTTTCGAGCACTTGCAATATTCTAGGTACATTATTCGGATGTGATAGTAGTGCATAAACAGCATCTTTAGCTTGACCAGTCAGACAGTGCTGCAATCTATTCAAGTTTTCATCATTAGAAAAGTTATAAATTCTTGTAGACCTCTTAAAATGACTAATGAAGTTCGTCCACTCTCGAGGTTCTCCACTAAATTTAGGCATACTTTGAAGTTTCCCTTCAGTTTGTCTAGCGGCAAAATACGACAGTTCGGTTGCTGGTACTGTGACTTGTGGTTGCGAGTATGGTGGATCATAAGGAATATACGAATGCGGTACACATGATGGTAAATTATATGGAGGTACATTGAAAAGAATTTGTTGAGATCCTGATGGATGATTAAAGTAATTTTGATGACTTACTCGAGGATCAGCGTCTCTTACTTCCCTCTGGCTGATTTGTGGTACTTCTTGCTGTTGAGTTGCAGTCGGCATTTGTGCTTGCAGCTGTCCATTCAATATTGGTTCATCATCATTCAGTCGCGAAGGAGTTTTTGATGAGGGATTCTCTGCAACACGAACATGGGATTGCTGAATCTCTAAAAGCTCTTCTCTCATCTTTGCCATCTCCTCCCGCAGACTCAGAAGTATGTGTCGAGTGTGACTTGATGCATTGGAAATTCCATCAACTTCTTCAACGGTTCTTCCCCTATTTGAAGGGCCCAACGATCTATTTCGAAGCTCCATGGACTGTACTGTATTGCAAATATGTTGGTACCTATTCCAATACTACTGGTGATCTGGCTCGAAGGACCAAAATGAATGTTATCGTAAGATGTAGGTAAAACCTAGATTATTATAAATTGTAAAGAAAAACACCTATGCGGTTTGATTTTTTATCAACGACCATTTTTATTATTTCAATCACATGTGTTTGTTTAATAATGTATATTTAGCATTTGGAAACCAAATGCTAAATAGTTATAGTCCTTAGGAAAATATTGTAAACAAAATAAACTTTAACAAGTAATGAAGTGGTAACATACATCTAGTCGTAGTTTTATATCACTTCGCAAATTGTATATAATAGCATTTAAGTATATTGTTATTTCTCTATCTTACGTCTAGTCTTACTTGGTTGTATTATTTTATTTTCGGGATTTTTTTTAAATCCACTTTGAGGGCTAAACAGTGCTCATCAAGTCATCACTTTACTCCTCATATTTTTCCCCTCCGAGTTGCCAGTGAAGTCCATGATGGCACTCCTCTTTAGTCAAGGATGGCTCCCTTTAGAATCGTGCCACTCCCAGTGTCCCTTTGGACACCTTGTTCAATGCCGCTAATAACCCTTCTTAAACCTTAATTAAAAAAAAAATAGTTATAATGTATATAATATAGTAATAATGATGCAGTTATAATATGGTGTATAATATAGTTTATAAAACAATAATGAACCAATGTAGTTTATGAAGGAGTCATAATCGTCTACTAATTAAACGTGTAAAACCCAGAGTATAAAACTTCATTCGTTGCTGAAGAGCCCTGGTGCATCGATCCAAAACAAATTAATCTTAATAAAACTATCATACGACCCATTTGGACTTAGTTTCTTATAGTCTGGGACACTAGTATGACATCAGAATTCAAAAGTCAGTCATGCACCCTGATTTTATGAGCGAATTTCCGTAATTTTTCGTTTCACGTTATGTTTAATTGTTTTTAAAGTTGAGCAATCAGTGTACAAAAAATCATTAACTTTGAATTTTATGGCGAACTTTTTTCGAAATATTATTCAACTTTTCTTATAAATGCATTTTTGGATTTTTTCTATTTTGTGCAGTTTTTATCGGTTTTTCAGCCATTTTAATGCTATTCAGCATAAGTTTTTGAGTGGTGCAATTTTCCGTTGAGATATTTTTATAAGTAATATTTTTCCAAACAGAATGAGATATAACGACTAGGTATTAGCCATTTCTAGTGATTTTCGCAACACATTTTGGTTTACTACTTTCAATAATGAACCTTTGTAATCGACTAATAGAATCAATTTTTCACCTCCCCTTCCCCCCTCAAAATTGTTGACATGGATATATGTCTTTGCTCTGGGGGGTCAACCAAAAATTTTCGTGACGCAAATTTTATGTCACAATTTCTAATGATGTTCACGTACAACCCATCCGTTGCTAGGGGAATGGAACTTCTGCAGTTTTCATCGCACAGAAATCGTTCGCCACTCGTTGGAAAGCGCTTGATTTATGTGATAAATGTTCATATCTGAAGCTACCTATTCCCCCCCCCCCCCCCTTACGTACCTGACTACATTCCTAAACTAAGATGATTGGACTATAAACAATTTTAATAAGCTGGTTACAATATTCTTAACGTAAAGCATCATTTACTCCACTCCATAGGAAACATTTTCCTTCTCTTGACAACAGTCGACTGTAAACAACAACTCATTGTAGTGGCTTCTCTCCACAGTTATTTTCAACAATTCTATAAGTAAACCGTTGTTTTGTTGGAATTAGTCGGGATGCGGCCCAGGGAAAATAAATGAAATTATTTCATTTATTGTTTTATTTGATAACGTTTCGTCCTCTTACTGAGGACATCTTCAGATCTTGGTGTGTCCAGGAAAAAATTTATAAACATCCGAATATAACGGATTTGTCAAATAAAACAGTGGCTCACCAAGTCAACTCAATGTCATGAAAGCAAGATCTGAAGATGTCCTCAGTAAGAGGACGAAACGTTATCAAATAAAACAGTAAATGATATAATTGCATTTATTAATGAAAAATCAGGCTATCATGAACATAAAACTGATAGCGCCTGTATTGGAGAAATAACTTTAATTTATAGTATGCTTTTTGTGCCAAGAATAATAGAATAAATTCTTTATCCTATATTTCGTCGCCTACAGTCCAAAGTTAAAGGATTTGTTTTCAACTCTCAAGGACAACCGTTATGAAATCCCCAATCAAAGACATATCCATGTAACATGGTATCTGCTTGTAAAGCAGATAGTGGTTTGGTTTACGTTTCAAGATGAGTAGGATCCAAAAATAACACCTACTGTTGAACATCAGCTACTTCTCTAGAGTTAAGTGTCCGATTCATTATGACCTTACAGAATGGACCTTGAACCCAACTCATGAGCGCTGCTCAAAAGAACGCGCCTCTCAAGCACATAAAACCACACTCTTCCTTCCTGCTGTGTGCGATGACCTGTACCCTTAAGATAGAGGGCACGGACTACAAAAAAAAAAGAAAATAACCAACCCCCCTATACAGCTCTTAACGGTTTCTCTTTCTCAAACTCAAACGTCGGAGATAAAGAAAATAATTACTCTCCTTCCTGCCTCCTATTCTCTTCATAATGGAGCAATCAATACTCCTTCCGCTCCCTTTCCTACGTCCTCAATACGTCATACGTTACCTATTAAAGGAGCCTTGAGGGACTTCGCCCTGATTTTTCCCTCATGGGGTTTTTGCCTGACTGAGTGTGAACCATTCGTCTTGCCGGTTTAGCCTAACCTACCATCCATCAAGTTCTTTTGCTTCCCTTCGTATAGTATTTTCTGTCCCTCCTCCTTTCCTATCTTCGCGATCCCGAAGCTCAGAATCACAACCGTCGAATTCCATACAAGAATGATTTCTCCGCATTTTTGCTTGAAGAGTCATCACGGGAGAATGAATGAATAACATTTGGCTTTGACTAGGTAGGGGAACACCAAGTGATTTTCAATCTTGCCCTCGAACGCTAACCTCTTTTGATAAATGTGTTTTTTGAGTCACAAAAGTAGGGTACCAACTTCATACCAATATAGGGTATTTTCTACGGATATACCCTATTGATTAAATTATTCACGAGCTGAGTTTCATCAATAAAATGGAATAACCAATACCCCCAATCAATTTTGAGAAAGAAAAGAATCTAGGCCCAAGTACCTAGTTTTACATATTTTATCGATTTTCTTTGTATTTCTGAATGTTCTGGTTTTCCGATGATACATTTTTTGTAATACCTGCTTCTTAAAAAAACCATTTATTTCATTTTTATTGCACTTCATAGTATTTTTTAAACAACATTTAGCACTTTCTTTGAGCTTAAAACGTGTTTTTATTCTTTTTTTCTGGAATGCTCGATATTTTGGCAAAAGAACGGATTTTCCTCTCAACTCTAAAGGAAGTTATCGTCAGAATTCCTCAAAACGAATTTCCACGAAGAACGTTTCGGAAGATGTATTTTGCATTAATTTATTTAGTTATTATGATTATTATTTTTCATTTATTTTCAGTTTTCATGCCATTGCAGTAGCTTCATTTTTTCCGGAAATTCCGCTATAAGATTCTTTTACTATGTTCACGCAGAGAATGTAATAAGTCCCTACTGATCGAAATCAATTTTCAAGTCACACACAAGAGAATAAATAAAAAAAAAGAAAGTATAATGTGGGGAGGACGCCCAGGATTACCCGACGCCACACAGTCGGGCTAACAGGCCAAAAAACGTAAACAACTTCGTATCTTGAAAACGGATCGTCATATTGACTCGGGAATAGTTTTAATCGATTCAGGGAAAAAAACTACATTAGAAAAATAAGGAAAAAATATTAGAAAATACCATGTCATGAAGTATGACCAAATGTTCAGTTTTTTTAGTTTTTTTTTAAATTTTTTTTAGCAAATATTAATTAAATTTATGTAAATTTTTTCACCATAATTTTGTGAATAAATTTTTTAATGTTTTAGCTCATTGTTGATCAGCTTCTTTTGACTAAAATTTTGATAAAAAAATATGAATTTAACCATTTATAGACTTTTCAGTCATTTTTATTGGTTTTTGAGCATATTTTTTGAATGTTGACCAATTTAATGTGCTCAAATAATGTTGGCCAACGAACTCATCCTTCCGTTCGGAAAGCCTGATTTTTTTATGCAAGAACGGAATTTTTATTTCAATCCTAAGGAGAGTTATCGTCTGTAATTACACATATACATACACACACACACTATATATATATATATATATATATATATATATATATATATATATATATATATATATATATATATATATATATATATATGAAAAAGCGTTAAACTCTAGAATTCGTTCCAGAATGTCCCAAAATGGATTTCGATTAAGAAATTTTGTACCAGGTAGGTACTCCATCCAGAAGGACCCTGTTCAAAAGTTCAGCATTTGGAGTTGAATTGGGACAGAATTAGCTCAGGGCTCACTATTTCAGCTCCGAATTCGGCACCATAAGTTTAATGTGAACGAAATTAACAATGGAGCTCACTTAGCTGATCAGAGTGGTCTCTCAAGTTGTCCTAATTGTAGTTTATCACACCCTGAGAGACCCCGCCCCGTTCAAAAGTTCAGCATCTTCGTTGAATAGGGACTAAATTAGCAACAGATCCCCACCGCTGTTTGTGGTTCACCGTTTATAGTGGTAACCAGTGAATTGTCCCGTTACGGTGCCAGAGGTCTCGGTTTGACCTCCTATTACCGAGATTTCGCCCCGTCAGTCAGGATCATTTAAATGTAAATACTGGTGGTAGCTGTTGTAATGTTTCCGCAGCTGTTGTCATTCCCACTTTAACACGAACGCGAAGTTTGCCCCATTACTCGTGATTTGCTCCGTTTCCGTGTTCATCCCGTTACCCACAGTTTATCTAGTTACCCGTGGTTAGTCTGGTCATTCAACAACTAGCAGTTATGTGTAAGCTAGCGTACCTACGAAGTTGCACTATGTAACAATTTACATACCTACTTAGATTATATAGGTTTCAATTTCAATTAGTTTTCAAAACGTTGATTCACTCGTTCGTAGATTCACTCGTGGCAGTAACGACGATGGACGTCGCGGACGTCATCAGTCAGCTGTCCTCCAACTGGGATCAGAATTCGTGCTGATGATTTCGCTCGAAGCCACTCATTGCCTCACCCTCTTGAGTGAAGAGGGGTTCACCGTACAGAAGCGTGAAAATTACTATATATATATATATCAAAAATCAAAATAGTGCCCCCTTGAAAAATTTACAACGGTAAGATCTGCCACCATAACCTGAAAATACATAAAATTGTAAAATTTGTGGAAATCATCAGAATGATGTGTAGTTTTTTGGTACACATATCACAAAATTATCATGTGAGAAATCCGATAATAATGTGGACAAAAATGTGTCGAACTTCACACCAGTATTCCTTCTCATTGTGATCTTTAAGTAATTTTCATATCCTTCTGTTTGTTGTTGATAATCTTTGTCGAGATTTCTTCGTTGTTGAAGTGAATATTCGTTTTTCGAGTGTCAACTACTATTTAACTACATATAATAATTAGATATGAGCGAGTCGGATTTGTGCAGTAGCAGCAGCAATGAGAGTGACGCTTTTCGATTGCGTAACTCACGCATTAATGTACGCCGGCGGGGTAATGTATTTTCAGGTTATGTTTTCAGGTGAGGTTCGACAAATTTTCATTCAGATTATCACCGGTATTCTTACTTTACCATTTTCTGACATGTTTACCAAAAAACTACACATTATTCTGATTATTCCCACAAATGTGACAATTTTATGTATTTTCAGGTTATGGTGGCAGACCTTACTGTTGTCAAAAAAATAAATAAAAAATAAAATAAAAAATACTTACTCTCTTATTCTCCAGAAAAAAAGAAAATTTTTCAGGTGGGCACATTACCCGCCACTGCCTGAAAAATCACATTTTGAGTCCTACTGGATAATATATTCAAGGTTCCTTTCGTTATTGGCTCTACTTATGTCCGAACCGAATGTTCGCGTGAGGCGGAATTGGTTTCTCAATAGAAGCGTAGTTACAATTTATGCGTATAAAATTTCAGCTCAATGAATCCAGTAGTTTTTACGTGATTGAGTAACTCAACATTTCTTTATTTGGACAGTTTAAATTATAATAAGACGTTACAAAAAAGGCCTTTCTGTCCTTGAATTTTTTTTTTTTTTTTTTTTTTTTTTTTTTTTTTTTTAAATTCTCCAACGTTTCTCCACAGGAATCGGGGAGACAAAATTTAAAATAAGAAAATTCAAATTTTTTAAAGTAAATACTTATTGTTTTCTTTTTAGAAATAAAAATCGAATTCAGACTTATCAGTGAGAGAAAATTGGTTTCACGATGAGAAAATCAGGTGGATTTGACAATGTTGAGGCGATCCTTTTGTTGTACAAGGCATTGGTACGTCCACATCTGGAGTACTGTTCGTCCTTATGGTCCCCATATTACGAAAGGAAAAAATACTTTCGAAGCGATCCAACGAAGATTCCTGCACTTTTTGTCCTTCAAATGTTGAGTTTCATCTCAAAAAAGGAAACATTTTGAATTTTGTATTTTAAATTTTGTCTCCCTGAAGAAGCCCCAGTTCCTGAGGAGAAAAGTTGGTGAATAATGAAAAACCAATTCAAGAGCAGAAAGGCATTTTTTGTGAAGTCTTATTGAGTAACTCACACACACACACACACACAGACACCATTAGATTTTTATCTAATAGTGCAGAAAATTACAAGATCCATATTTCCTCGATCCGTACAAATATTTATGTACTACTGGGTATGGCTAACCATTCGGGATATAAGTATAATTTCCGTTCCACAAAAACTGGAGGGTCTAGTGTGTTTCGAGTTTTCGTCAGATCGCTAAAAATATATTTCAACTTTGTTCAAAACTGGAACCCCCATACAAGTTTTTCGCCGCAGACCGAACGCCAAGTTTGCAGTCTATTAAAACTTTTCCCACTTTTTCCCTTTCATGTTTTCAAACTTTGCTTGACGTGAATATCACAACAAAATTCGATACTTGAGGTAACTCTACTGAAACAAACATTTCGGCTCACCACGATGTGTTTCTATGACACGTTATATTTATAATATGTAAGTAAAGCTCTGTAAGTTATTATTCAGGGACCTGGATCACCCATCCAACGCCAAACTCAGCTTCTCGAAAACACGATAAAAGGCGTGCGACGCCCGTTGTTCACCAACGGGGCGACGACAGCGCATTCTCTGAGATCCCGACGGGAACTCTGTCACACTGCCCCACTTAAATACATACTTAATTGAAGATCAAGTATGTTAACTAGGTGGAATAGTTACTGGCTGAGAACTGATGCTCATTAATAGATAGCTGCATTGGCGATTGAGGATGGGAAAAGATAAATTATAACAGGATGGATTGTCAATGAATCTTCATATGAAGAATTCATTAGGTAATTAACCCCCAATCAAATATTGGAACAATCGGGAATAAACGGTGGCTCATCTATGGAGACTTATACCTTAAGGAAAATAAAAGAGATATAAATTAATATGCCCAACATTGGGGACTAAAATTGGGTATTAGCCATGGAAATTGAATAATTGGGAACAATGCCCTTGAATAATTGGGAACAATGCCCTTGAATAAATGGGAACCAAGCCCGGGTATAAAGAATAATAATAAAAATGGCAAAGGCCAGGTATACCATAGGTATGAAATTGAAAATATAAAAAGTGGAATAAAAGAGAAATTATAAGTCAAAGACTTATTATAAGAAGGAAATTATTTACATACCAAAGGGTGATAATGGCAATTCCTTCTGGAACCCCGGGCCATGTTTTTTCTGAAACATTAGCGCCCCAAAAATAGTGGATTGCACTACTAGGCATCAGCCGTGCATAATCCAAAACACGCTCTGCTAACATATCAGGGATCTAGGTACCCCCCCAGAGGTGCAATGGGGGCCTAAATCCTCGATAAAAAGGTATAGGAGGTTGACAGTATCCCGTCAGAGAGATACCACTCCTATTTATAGCTTGAGCCATGTTCGGGGTAGATTGGTTTCCAGGGACCTGGATCACCCATCCAACGCCAAACTCAGCTTCTCAAAAACGACAGCACATTCTCTAACATCCCGACGGGAACTCTATGACGGGAACTCTTTCACAGGTACGAAGCTGCCAAAGTACCATTTTCCTTAATTTATTGAACAATAATTAGTATCAAATAAACTATTTCTTGGTATTTTATTTTATTTTTCATTTATTACACGGGCAGATTCCCATTTTACAAAGCGTAAACACTTTTGAGAAAATTATCAAGAATTATAAAAAATGAAAAAGCCATACCCATGAAAAGGCCAACTTCGCGAATAATCAAACTAAAACAAACTTCTAAATATATATGTAAATCAAATAAGAATTTCTAAAGCAACAATACTCAAGAGCATCTTCCGAACTCTGAGATCATCTTCGACAATCTGAAACTTAACACCGAAAAACGCAAATAAATCAACATCAAGATAATTTCCCAATCTCTGCATTCATGCTTGAATATTGTAATGAAGAATCGTGGCAGGCGCTCGCAGGTTGAAATTCGATGAGTCCGAGTGTTGAAGGATGGAATATGGGGGCTTCTAACAACTGCGGAGCATCAACCAAATTATTCACAAGATTGTAAACAAGCAGAGCATCTGAAAGTTTCTTCCGTTTATCCAAGACATCAGTCTAGTTACCTTTTAAAAAGCAGTGGCGGCGTCAAAACCTTCCCAAGGAATACCAGATTTGAAGGACAAGAAGTGTAGGAATCTTCCTTGGATCGCTTCTACAGCATCTTTTCCGTTCGCATGATAATTATGGGGACCATATAAGGAGGAACAATACTCCAGACGTGGACGTACCAATGCCTTCTACAACAAAAGGGTCGCCTCAACATCGTCAAATTCGCGTGTTATTCTCTTCATGAAACCAGGAGTTTTCAATGCCGCGGCAGTGACATGCCGCAAATGGTGGCCAAAAGGCTAGTAGGTAAGCACTGGGATTAATTGTTCGGACTCTTTGTTACAGACGCTCGGATTCATGTCTCAGATTCTTTGCCCCGCGACATTGTCGCTCTGCAAATCATGTACGCATCTAGTTTGAACCTGAGCCATGTCGAACGAGGTCGCGCTTTCGGGGATTGCAGTAGCACTTTACATAGCTCTACGGAGTAAAAAAAAATGCTACTAAAAAAAGCCTCCGCGTTGGAGGATGCGTGATTTATTCAATAATCGGAATAACAATGGGCACAATCTTCTCGACACACTGAGATTGGAGGATGGAATGGTTTTTCGCAATTTCGTTCGGATGAGTCCAATCGATTTCGAATGTCTCCTGAAAATGGTTGGACCAAGTATTTCGAAATAGAAGACCAACTTCAGGTCTCCGATGATGAAACTTGATATTTTTGGGCCAACTCAGCCACAGCTTCTGCTTTTTTCCCCCTGTCTTTATATTCAGCTGCCGAAACATCCCACAAGCATCGGCCGCATTTGTAACTCCTCAATCAAGTGTAATGTTGAGTCTGTAGTCCACATTATCAACAAGCGCGATAAATACAAAGCGATAACAACGAAGATACACCGGTGAGAGGCCCACTTCGTTCGACATTCACGTACACACTGACTCAATGTTGCGCGACATTGTGAAAAGAATCCCATTCCGTATGGGACTCAAAAAATACTAAAACGCAACACACGAGGTGCAAGACTCAATGTCGCGGAGCGTCCCGGATGCAAGAAAATGAGTCCGAGACGCAAACCCGCGACAAAGAGTCCGAACAAAGAATCCCAGTGCATACTATGCTAAAAGTAAGTTCTGAATTGAAATATACACCAAGATCACGACGAAGGGGTGTGGTAACACTCGACTCGAAATTTTGAGCTTTCTCCATCCAATTCGGCTGGCGTTTTTGTTCAAACCCCATTCACTTTTCTTCCTTGTTTTTACTCGGCGATGCGATAATTTCCTTGAACCACCGATAAAAACGCCTGCCGTCAGCATCACATCGCTTCTAATTTAAACTTGTTTCTCGTAGCGGTATATGATACTGCGGGATTTATGCGCGATTTCGATCAACGCATTTCATGAACTATTTCATATTACCACCACGTTTGCAGGCACAAACATCAAAGAGAGGTCCTTCGAATGGTTTTGAGTCATAGTCGAGTTGAATAATTTCCAACTGCCAATATTTGACTCGATGGAACTGCGGATTTGCCGATAGTCTGCCTTTCCAGGGCATTGCAAACATGGATTGCTTCAACGCTGAACATAGCATCAAAGAATTAACTTGGTTCCTTTGTAACTAGTTTTACCCTCTTTCCATTCGTGATCGCTGTTACATAATTAAAACCTTCAACTGTGAATATATTTCAATTCCTATTGCTGTTTCAGTCGTTGAACTTTAACGTGACGCGTGGTTATCCGATACCCAGAGGGATATTTCATAATTTTCTTTTAGAGAGGGTTGAGAGGAGGAAATGTATAGGCTATTCCTTTCATGTTTTTATTTATATACTAGCGCTTTTGCAATCCAGCATCGTCAGGGATAATGTCTGGTTTCCTGGAATGAAGTTGTAGTAAGCAATCCCTTTGTAGGTACACGAACTGATTTTGGGATCTGGTCAGTCTAAATCGAGGAATCTGCAGATCAGCTCGTTGACGGGTTTCGACATATCTCCTCTTTTGGCAATGGAGCTGGAGTTCTTGTGTATACTGTTCAGAGCTATCAGTATATAGAGGCCATGAACTGTGAGGATGCCAAGTTCTCTAAACAAAGGTTTTGCGTGTGCCTTATAATCCACTCCGGCAATAATCCTCACAGCTGTTTTTTGTAGCAGAAATAAACGCCCTGCTCCAGGAGAGGCCCCCACAATATTATGCCATATGACATGACTGAACCAAATAGTCCATGGTAAGCCATTATAAGTACCTCACGCGAAAGGGTTTTCGAAAGTCTCCGCAAGAGATGGAGAGCTTTCGATAATTTTCCATGAACATAATCAATATGAGCAGACAATCTAATCCTGTTATCAATAAAAAAAGCCAAGTAATTTCACAGAATTCTCGCTACTAACTGTATTTGAATTAGAAATGGATAAATGTTGGGCTTTACCAGGATTAAGTTTCAGGTTATTAGTATTAAACCACTCTTCCGCCAACATCTCCTTCTTGGCTGAAATGGAGGAAGCACCGAATCGATCATGGGAAAAAAGTTGTGACGTCAGCATAAATGAAACAATTGTCTCCGACATAGTTAATGAGGTAATTTATAAAAATAACGAATAATAGTGGTCCCAGTATTGAGCCCTGCGGAACTCCCTGTTGCACTGGTTCAATTGATGATCCAGAACCGTTCAAAAAAACACACTGTTTCCTTTCTGATAGGTATGAAGTAATTAGTTGCAGTGGCAACCCTCTTATTCCATAATACTCGAGCTTCTCGATCAAAATGTGTGGTACTAAATCAAAAGCCTTGCTTTGGTCAGACAAACTCATTTCTACATGGAGCCCATTCTCCAATGCAGCAGTTACTTTTTTCATAATCTCGATCATCATGGTTACTGTTGACCTCCCGCGCCTAAAACCATGCTGAGAACTGCTCAAAACATGGTTGCCCTCAAATTCCGAATACGAGCAGCCAGAGCAGCCTCCACAATCTTACCCAGAATTGGAACCTGAGCGACTGGTCTAAAATCATTGACTTTTTCGGCCTTACTCACCTTCGGCACTGGAGTTACCTTAATTATTTTTAAACTCATTGAAAAGCATCCATTAGAAAAAATTTTGTTAGTTAAATTGGAAATGTACGGCGCTACCTGTGTCTTTACCCTCTTCAAAAACTTAGCAGACAAACCATAGTAATCTTACGAAGCTGTGTTATTCATACGGTCTATGATATTCAAGATTTCCCCCTCGGTCGTTGGAGACAAAAAAAAAAGAAATATTACATCTTGAGATTTTACTTTTCAGGACTTCCAAAGCGTAAGTCCTTACGGATGGAATACCCCTCTGACAATCAGCCACCGATGATGAGAAGAAATCCACAAATGTGTCATATTTAGTTATATTTAAATTTATATAAACAAGTCCTCTCTACCATTGGTTCCGCTGGGTATTATTATGCGTAGACTAGCTTTTGTAGGTACATTTGGTCTGGTTTCATATTTAGTTATACTTAAATTTACATAAACAAGTCTTCTCTATCATTGGTTCAGATGGGAATTATTATGCGTAGACTAGCTTTAGTAGGTACATTTAGCCGTACCTATTATTGTTTTATGCTTGTCCAAAAATAACTTGACCTGGTAATGCTAAACATGTACATGGACAAGTAAGACAATAATGCAGCACATGGTACCTACCTACTAAAGCTTTCGTTATTCAAATAATTCTATACGCCCATGTTACAATGCGTGAGGAAGCTACATTGCCCACCCATCCCTCCTCAAGTCCCATTACTGTGTTCGATTAGGTTGTTGGTGTATCTAAGCATGTATGAACCTTATTTTTCTCCGTTCTAGTGATACCGTAGAAGTTTCAAATTTATGATCGGTGGTGGTAATTCATTCGAGGAAAGACGAGGATGAAACACGATGTTTTTTTTTTTTTTTTTTTTTGAACCTTTTGGTGTCAATTGAGGATTTTATATTGATGACGGATTATTCTGAAGAGGAGTGAGAGTGGTGGAGGGGGAAACGAGCATTACCTACTACTTACTATATTCCTAATCGATTTTAATGATTGTAGGCCAGTGATCTGCGTAGTAGGGTTATCTAATACAAAAATGATAAGTCTTTGTGCAACAGTTCTTAACGAGGTTTTATTATTTTTATTTTTTTAAATTGTTTTATTGGTTCGTCCATTAGCTGGATTGATGGTGGCTGTTACTCTGTGCTTCTTTAAGCAGGGTAATAAACCATTTTTCACAGAACCAGGTGAGTATGAAATGAAAGTAGGTTAGTGATACGTGGATATAAAAGCATTTAGCATTTGAAGATGTCATTGGATACTATATTAAATGTATGTTCTTTTTTCGTTTGTTTGATTTATAAATATTACCTATTTTATGTTTAACGTATATGGGTATCATACCTTTTATGGTTTATATCAGGGGTCTCCAACCTTTTTTCAGGGAGGGCAGAATAGAAAGTTTTCCTCGATAACGCGGGCCAAACGTCATATTATAAGAGAGAAAAAAAAGAGAGATTTACTGATAAAGAGGAATAAATGAAATTTATTTAGAAACCTTAATATTGTAACTGTAACAGTTTAATCGCTATAATGTGAGATTTGGCACTGTTTTACACAAAATATTAACGTAATCTGGCTCAAATTTGGTCGTTCGTATCAACAGACTCGCTTCCGAATATTCATCAGTTAAGTTTGCCCTGTATCTTGATTTTGAGAATTTCATCCTCGAAAAGGTTTGTTCGCCCATATAGGTAGAACTGAAGAGCGAGATCCTGGGAGCACAGAGTAGAATTTTCGGATATCCTTATCCGAAGCTGTCTTTGTAGATGTCATTTGACCGCAGTTCAATGACTTCCAGTTCAAGATCAGGAGGTAAATCTTCAACTGCTGCATTGAGAGAGATTTGAAAAATCCTGATGTTCAAAGATGCTTCCTCTAAATCTTGAAAATGGGTCTCCAACTGATCTCGGAAACACCTGATAAGATTCAATTCAAATTCACTCGGAAACTCTTCATTACTTTCGGCTTTAAGGGTGTTGCAGGTTGGGAAATTAACCAGGTTTTTCATTGATGTGTGCAGAGTTGTGCAGTACCTAGTTAACAGGGTATCTAGATACTTTTTTCGGATACTTCTGGCAAATATGAAGAACTATTACCGAAAAAGGTGCCAAATCATCCAATATATCTAATTCATTGTATTTATCGTGAAGCTCTAGTTACAGTTACTTGGTATCTGTATCTACCGTCACAAATACTTTTATGGATACTGTACCTGTATCCGAAATCTACGGATACAGATACTTGCCGAGGGAAAGTGACAACGGATAAAGATACAGTTACTTGTATCTGTAACCGTAACTACATCTAGAGTTACGATCCGAAGAAATTACTGTTGAGGAAGTTAAAAATTGAAAATGCTTGGCGGGCCGGTTCAAAAAGCTCGGCGGGCCATATGCGGCCCGCGGGCCGTAGGTTGGAGACCTCTGGTTTATATCATCAATTTTAGATCTATTCTGAGTGCAGATGACAAGTACTAACAACTAAGTGGGTATCCGATACCCAAACGTGTCAGTAATTCCTGACCATATTGCAAACAAGTTCGTAACGCGTTATGGGTTTAAAAGAAATTATTCCTTCGACCGCTCAGAAATAGCGTTGTATATACTGTTACTCTACCTTACATCTTTACACAAGCTTTTAGAAAATTTCTCAACGAATTTTGACAACTTCAAATTCTTCTATTCAAAACGGTGTATTTTTTTCTGATTCCAGAGTAGGTTGTGAACTCCGCCTTGGGAAAAAAATAATTGACTTTCGCTATCCCCGCTCCCGGCGGATGACGCACAAAACACAAAATGACAGGCCTACCGACCACACAGCTCATCATCGTGTCACCTGCAACAGAAAGGCTTGCTCGAAGTAATTTTTTCGTGACCATCGAAACAGTATGTACTTACCTTCAACAACATAGTTATTCTTAAGAAATGAAAAATATTATATATGCTGTCATCGTGTGAAATGTCTGTTTTGGAAATTAAAATGACAAATCAATAAACCCAAATAATTATTTAAAAAAAGCTCATCTGTCAGATCGATTGGAGGAAATTGTGTTGGCCTCATTTCTAGCTTCGACGTGATGTGCACTTGATTGTTTACTACATGTTTTGCGAGTTACAAAAGTAGAATAGACATTGTGACTGAGTTTGAATAGTTATGTCTTTTTCTGTTTGACAGTTTGATTTCTGTAACATGTCACTGAATCTCATTCGTAAACCTCAAATGTTGGTTAACTGTTTTAAAGTTGTTTTGTGTAGGATAATTAAATTTTGTTTATTATCATTTTGTTCAACTATAGTCAAGTTTTAACGGAGTAGAGGAATAATGGAGATTTTTACAGAGTCAGATTTCCTAATAGAAGTGTCACTTTTCAGACAAAGTACTCGTATCAACGTTGAAGAATTTGTTTTACACATAGCTCATGTTTTGGGAAAGAATACATGAGTAATTTTACACAGTAACCAATGGTTGAAGTTATTTGGTTGACTGTGTTACTGCGAACATGTTGGACTCAAGCTCTTGAGATTATTGTGGCTTTCAGTGGTAATACGACACAGAATACGTTCAAATTGGCAAGACTGAGATAATTCACTAAGATTGGATTTTTTGGATATTTTCATCTTGTTCGTTCGTCGTATAGGAAATAAACTCGCTTTAGAAACAGTAATTAAGACTCCAAAGCAACGTCCTAAGTAGCTTGCAACATACGTGGGTTATCATCTCAAGACAGTTTCCTTCCCATATTGTCCCAATTAATTCAACTGCCAAATCAATCGAGGCCATGGCCTCGTTATCGTTCACGGCACTACAAGGACATATATCACATATATAACATTATGGGTAAAATGGTGGAGTCCATGCATAAGCTAAAAGGGAAACAATACTCTATCCCCTCTTGTCGAATAGGCCGTGATATGACATTTGGCTGAAGAAATTCAGGCAGTAGCAGATGGAAATAGTAGAAGAAGGGAATAGATCGAAAATAATGTTCGCCCTCTGCACTACAAGCTTTCAGAGAGTAAAAATATAAGATCAGGTGGCGACGTAAAACGGCAAACAAGAAAAGTTTGAGGAACTGGTAAGGGAAGCTGAACAAATTGATCAACAACTGGGCGCTCCTCAACGAAGATTGAGTCAGAAGGGAAGCTTCGGAAAGCCATGAGATGGATCACTGGCAGAGTCACCCGCAGAGGGGTATTGCAACCAAGCACTCAGCTCACAGATGGGCAGACTGAACTTGGTATTGGAATCTGTATATCCAAATCAAATTACACCCACTCCAGTTTCATTCATAACCGATGTCGAGCTGCCCACAATGGAAGGCATATATATAAGTTTCTGCTGACCACATCTCCAGAGTCACACTCTCACTACAAGGAAGTGCAGGCCCAAGTGGCGCTGACTCAGAGACCTGGAGGGACACGTGCCTGGTAAGGCGCCTTTTCAATCGGATCGTTGAATGGGTCACCATAGCAGCTCTTCTTGGTCGCAGAGGCGATGCCCTTGACAAAAATCCAGGTGTGAGGCCCATTGGAGTAGGAAAGGTCCTTCGAAGGATATGTTCTAAGACCATGGTACTGGTAACAGGAATGGACTTGAGAGCAGAGTGTGGGGCTGAACAACTATGCGCTGGTGTAAAAACCCGAGTAGGGAGCGCTATACATGGCATGACAAAAAATATGAGGAAACAGAGACTAAAGGTGTGCTTCTCATTGATTCATCTAATGCTTGATTCATCTAAGTCTTTTAGCTGGCCATCAGCTTTATAGAATGCTCATATCCTCCAGCCGAGATGCTCAAGGTTCCTTTTTAATTCCTACAGGGGGTACCCAAAGGCAAAGGCACAAACGCAAAGTACCAGCATGATCATAAGCAGATAGGGAACGGCACTTGGAGGTTCTATTGGAATCTCGAGTGCCGTTGGGACACTAACTAACTTTGAATTAACTGAAATGATGATGAATTAACAAACTGAAAAGCACTAGCAAAAATTGCATTTTCATGCAAATTTACTTTTTCAAGCTCCTTTTAAGCTTTCAATGTTTTTCAACTACATTTTTCATCCCTTAAAATGGACTAAAAGTCACCTTAAGTTTTGAGGACTATTTAAATTCCAAATGGGATCCGAAACCGAATTTCATTCATAATCGTCAACGATGGCGCGGTTTTGAACAGAATGTTGTGAGTGTATGTCACCAGACGTCGACGACCAGTCAGTCGAAATAGGAAAACGAGGTCACTCTCGGACTTAAGTAGGTATTTATTTAGGAAACCACATAATATGAAATATAAGAGTTCACCCAATTGTGGTGTGCTCCAGAGTTTGGAATCAATTTGTCTTTGAATGATACTTTTAAAGGGGTTAAAATGGTTTTTCATGGTTGATTGCGAATGTCTATAATGGAAACTAATTAACCAAAATAGATTGGCTCCGGTACGATGGGGAATCACGTATGTGTTTTATCCCCCAAATGAAATCCCTCCAGGTTGGCAACAAAACTGGAGTCACTCTATCAGTAAATAATTGAGTTCAACTGAATCAATTTCAATTAGAAACCACAAGGGACGCTCCAAATACCTCAATCAAACCTGATCCAAATCCGTGAGTAAAAATCTCTTGGTTGGAAATCCCATAGTGAAAGTAAGTTCATCTAAGAGAAAGAAAGGTTCCCTTTCCTTTAAAACTCCTTTCTCGTTAAGACCCAAACTAAACGTTTTTCCCTCTCAGTTTTCGCCCGAGTTTTTTTCTATGAGCTTCAGCCTTGTTGAAAACTTTTATACTCATCTCTCCGCCTCTTCTTTGCAATTAAGGTTCGCGGTTCGCTTGAGATTTTTTTTTCTTTCAGAATTGAATACAGCATCCCTCGCCTGCCTACCATGCCGTTTGGATTTATTTTTCAGGGGTACGACTCCGCAGTTCGTCATACAAAGGTTCATCATTATTAGAGCTCAGATAAAAGGAATGCTTTGATAGAATTAACTGGATTCGAGTCTCTTCAGAACTTATTGTCACGATTATGGGTGGACGTATGACTAGAAAACGATGCATCGATGTAGTGTATTTTACTGTGCAACATTTCGGTTTCACGCTCTGCGGATGATGAGAAACGATTTGATTGAAACATTATTAAGGGGATGTACAGGGAGATGGAAGCAGTCAATTCGAATTGAGTGCTTACGATGATCCATGGTCTGATTGATTTAGGATCCTGAAAATACCATCGCGAACGGTTATAAACGAGGTAGGTGATAGATTCCAGCTACTGCCAACAAATCTAATATGATCGGCTTCAACAATCCTCCTTTGTGGCGGAAATTATCGTTATCGAAAGAAAAGTTCTTTGTTTCTCAACAACCTGTTGCAAGCATTCAGTGAGTGGAATCAGAATGACCTTTGTGATAGTGAGTACAACAATGAAAACGTGGAACTAAATAGATACAAAAAATACAGTCGAAATGGCGTCCAAATGATTAACGAACCCATTTGCTTCGGGTAACTTCATTGTGGCCTCTACCATTCCCGACACATTGCCTCTAGTCACACAGACAGACTCTACCATTTCACAACCAGGCAGCCAATGAATCTCGACGGAAAGTGCAGGAGGCCATGATTGGATGGGTTTGACTTCCGAGTTTTTCACTCTGTACCGTGAGCTAGATCCTGGATTCCGATGTGCGAGTTGTCAGTCTGACGCTGGGATTCCACTCCATATTGCACGTTGGGCATTTGAAATTTGTGCGGAATCCTGGAATTTAAATGCCAAACCCTATGATACGGATAGACCAGAAGAGTGCCCGATGTGCAATATTCACGAGCGAAAGGACGTCTTTCACTTTTCTGTAGATGCCCGATATTGTCAGAGTTCCGATTTGATTGATTGATTGATTGAATTATTTATTTATTTATCTGTACATTTTTGGACCCATTGGTCCGCTCTTCCAAATATACAGATTTGCCATGTCAGGTTTATCCTTTATCACGCGTATTCTATGAAGTAATTACAAGTTATTTGCTGCTTTTGGTGACTTTTCGATGAAGCAATTGCTCGGATTGGACTAGACTAGGACGATTTTGTAAATCAGCCTGGCGTTATCGTTCTTTTCTTGTCAGAGAATTTAATTTTTGAAGTTTTGAATAATTTAATTTAGTTGATAAGGCCATCGAGGATTAAGGGTGAGGTTGGAGGTTGTGAGAGTAATTTACTTCAAGTATATATACGTTTTGTTATTTTATTCATGTTTAAAAAAAAAAAAAAAAAAAAAAAAAAAAAAAAAAAAAAAAGGTCCTAACTTCCGGCAGACGGATTTCCATGCCGTAATGTTTATTTTGATTTAAATAAGAAATTATTGCAATAAATATCTTTGTATGAGTATAGTATACTTTTTTCTTCTTCTTCTTCTTCTTCTTCTTCTTCCATGATTAGAAGGTACCATGCAGGAGCTGCAGGAAAGCTGTGGGAACAACTTTTTAGTTAACCCATTTCTCAGAATCTACCTCACCGGGATTTCGGTGCCAACTTTAGGATGGCCACGGGCCATGAATTTCTGCAATATCTGTTGCACAGAAGTGGTGTGGCTCCAACCCCGATTTGCCCTTTGTGAAACACCAACTCAGACATGGACGCTCGGCACTTAAATGTGTGCACAAGACAACACCGAAACGTCAGTGATGAAAACGACTCCGATTGGAAGAAAAAAAACTTAATATTTATTGGACTGCCAGGAAGAATATGGCTATTTTCCTCCACCCGGCGTAGGATGGAAGAAAGAAATCATACATTCTGATAGAGTAAGCTAGGAAAACAGAATCAACACATCCTGCAGTTTCGCAAACTTAATTTTTTAGATGACGTTTTCACCTGAGTTTTCTACAAGTTTACGTGTGATATATTAGCGTCTATGATGATCAGAATGTATTGTTGTAGTGAACAATGAGAATACCGATGGTATTCTTAGAGTTATTGCAAGTGCAATCATGATGCCTACTCTAGGTCGAGAGGACATCCTGATTCGTTGATTATCTACATCAATCAGTCTCTACTGATTACAGTGCGTTCAAATCTTGTGTCGTCCATTCTAGAATTTTCTCCATTCAGACTTCTAGAGATACATAATGGTTGGGAAAAAAACATTTTCGGTTCGGGCCCTTTCGTGTAAATTAGTCGACAATCCTCTTAGATACTTCCCGTTTTATAGAGGTTTTATTATTTTCCAAAAAGATATTGTTTCACAGGTGCATCTATGTTCCCCATACTAATTTTGATACTGTTATATTAACACATATTTACTATGAGATTAGTTACATATTTATATATAATACATAATATAATAAATACATAACACATTTATTATGGGATTAATAGGCTCATTGCTGCTCGCATAGCTATCAGTAGACATGAGGATTCTCTTATACGTTTAGTGATTTTGCAGAGTGGCTAACTACTCATTAATCACAATCATTTCATTTGAAATTGCAAAATTTATAGCAATAGTAAGCGTAACATCCAGAGTAGAAACTTGCCTGAGGCAGGTTTCTTAGTTTTGCGCAATATAAGTTCTCTCATACTTCTTTGAGAAGAAGTGCTTTCTACTCTTTTGAAACATGAAACGTGTTTGGACACTTCAATTCATATTCAATGTTCACACAATCAATTCATATAAGTTCTCTCATACTTCTTTGAGAAGAAGTGCTTTCTACTCTTCCGACACTTGATACGTGCTTGTACACTTGAATTCATATTGGACCACCGGAACTCCCAAATTTCTGTACGACGAAGAATCGTGAGAAGTGATCCTAGACGAAATCCAACTCCCCGGGGAATCGCAATAAGAATGAGCTGAACGTCAATATGATGGAATAGTATATAGACCCACGGGGATTCTTGGTGCGTGAGGGGTATAGGCGTCGCGAAAAGGGAATGCCCGAGGCCTGATTTGGTATTCCGATCCTCGGCCTGGAAAGAGGAAATAAGAGTGGAGAAGTGCTCCAAACTCAGGTGAGTTAGTTTCGCCCCCTGCATTCCCTCTCTATACAGAGATGTTGGGAACACTATACTTTAAAAGCCGACTCACATTCCAACATACAGTTATGGTTTTTCATTTTATTTTTTGTGTATGTACAAGGTGTCTACTAAGTTATGGATCACCCTTTCTATTTTCCTTATCCGTGAAAGTAGAAATACCAGACCAACACTATTTTTCATAACTTTTTATCGGCGCTTTTAAATAAAGACTGTAAAACTAGTCAGAAACCCAAAGAACACTTCATCATGTTATAACTAATCTACCATATTACTGCTGTTTAACTTCATTATTATATTTTTCAATCTTGGATAGGTACATGTTTTTTTTCTTTTTAAAATAAGTAACGACTTATGAATATTTGTTATTTTTCTGGCTTAGGTACGACTTTTTAAAATAAGTAACGACTTATGAATATTTGTTATTTTTCTGGCTGAGGTACGACTCATTTCTCTGCCACGGGCTATGCCCACATAGGGGATAAGTTTCTGTATCTTTTTTAAGAAATCTGTATTATTTTTGAAGAGCATTTTATTTTCAATTTTTATGTATTTGTATTATGATAAAGAAATTAAGAATCTAAAAAAAAAAAAAAAAAAAAAAAAAAAAAAAAAAAAAAAAAAAAAAAAAAAACTTTCCCCGAAGGATTCAAATTTTGCGTTTCCGCGGCGCTCGCGCTCAAATGCAAGGAGCGCGCACTAAATTTTGTTTTTCAAACGTGAATACCCCTTTTTTATTACAGATTTGGATTCTACGACAAAGGGGGGAACACGTTTGAAAAATAAAAGTTTGAGCGCGTTTCTTGCATTTTTTTAATCCATAGCATAGTATCAGATACCCTGTATATATGTAATAAATGATGAAATTTATGCATAAATGAATGAGTGTCTCTCTCAAAAACGGCTGGACCGATTTCGATGCGGTTTCCCCACATTATCAGCGAGTTCTTGGCGCGAACTTGTTCTATATTCAAATCTTCAAAACCTCCCTTTACATCCTGAATCGGGTAAACCTAACAATGTAATCCAGTTAAACAACTCCGTAATTAAGAAATTCAATTTCGGTGGTAAAACTTACTTCATCAAATGTTTGCAAAGTAAGATTTGCTGAAAATAATTTCACGCCCCTAATCCAACATGACCAAAACCATTTCAACCCTCTAGGCGAAACAGGCTTTATTAGGGTAAGAAGGTTTATTTCTGGTTGTGTGGGGGGGGGGGGGGGGGGGAGCAACATAAAAATCTAGTCGCAAGCATAGTGTTTACATACAGTCTTCCATAGGATGCAACTTTTTGATGTCATGGTTATATTAGACATAATTGTACGATCATTCTGTAGGTATGGATTTCTGGGATTTTGAAAAAATCATTTCAAATACTCGTACCTGTAGGTACTGAAGTGTGATGGTACGCTATTACCTACATTCAGACACGCAAACCCTCGTAAGACGTTAACTCTTTATTGTGATAGCTACGTCTACATCTAACCTGATCACAAAGTGGAGCTGAATGCAATACAAACTATTTAAACATTGATAAGGAAACTCACTAATATTTAAGCTTTTCAGTATAGCTTGAATAGCATCATTTTTTCATTAGCATACATAACAAACAAACAGACAAAACCCCAAATTAGTTCACAGAAGGAAACGTAAGCTATAATACGCTACTGGAAAGTGTGTGAAAGCCAAAAGCAGTTTAGCAATACTACTGGCAATGGAGACTGACTCGGAGTCCATGAGGAGGACTCCTCACTAGAAAACGTCACTTGGGATTCAATGAACACGATCGCATCTAATGAACTGATTGCCATTGTGGGAAACTCCTCTCTCTGAATTTAATCAACTATTGAGAACCGATGGAGTTACAAGAAAGGAGACGCTCAAAGCTAAAAAAAAAAAAAAAAAAAAAAAAAAAAAAGTGTTCTCGTTTGTTTGGTTTGGAACTTCGAGCAGCGATCCACGAAATGCTAGAATAGCTAAGTTATATTAGCTCCTTTTGAGACTATAATTTCTTTAAGAGGCTGGACAATGATAAATTAACATATATAGTTGCAGGGTAGCATACGTACAAATTATGGAACAGAAGTTCCAGTCAAGCAGTAAGGCCATATGACCAAATTATCGTGATATTTTGCATTCTATTTAAGTTAAATTATTTAAAATTTGAACTCATCGTGTTTACAGAAATTGTTAACCTTCAAATTTAATACAAAACACTTTTTCAAACTAGGTAATCTTCTGCTAAATAAAATTTTGTTTTTCTTATCATCAAAATTCAAGTAAATTTTTTACACAATTGATCCGTGCATTCCTAATGTATTACCTACCTAATTCTAATTCAAAAACATTTTTTCAGTGATATTTGGTTGAATAAATATAGATGTAAAGAATAATAATTGTTAAGCACAGTTTTTGAAATTGGAGCAGTTTACAGTGCTCAAAAAGTAATGCCCAACGAACTCATGTCTTTTAAGGTGTTTAATTTTTTGTCAAAAAAAAAAAAAAAAAAAAACTTTTTTTTTTTCCAAATCAATTTTAAGTAGAGTTTTATTGTGTAAAACGTTTACTCTTACAAATGAAAAAGTATTAAACTACAAGCAACCATTTCAAAATCCTCCGAAACGGACATACCCCGGCAATGAAACATGCCGGTAACAGAGAAGACCAATATTAGACAACATCAAGGTCAACATCTAGAACACAATCCAAACACCTATATCAAATCCCACCTACACTAACAACACACTCAGTCTCATGAATCATAATAAAATCTACTACAATGTGTGTATAATGTACTACATGTGCATTTATATGTGTATATGTGAATATGTGCACTAATTAATGTACCTAATTAAAAGAAATAAATAGGTCCCGAGACTATCCCGATATCAAACAGGGTTGAGTCCAATAGTTATTACCCGTTTAGTTACTTGATGGGGACGAGTCCAATAACTCTCACAGTGATCACAAATTACAATATTATTGCATCTAAACCTCACAGCTTTTGATCAAAGTGAGTACCTATCTATGTCATCAGTCATACATGCGTTATAGTTTCTGGTTTTTACGCCAATTAGATAGTGTGGGGCAGGGCACAACACTGGTGGCACTTGGGGGGGGGTTGTGAGGATGTGTTTACTGCCCCCCAACTTTTTAAATCCGCAATTGAGTACTGCAAATCGATTGTAGGATGTTTCTAATGTCAATGGTGTGAAAGAAGGGAGTCTAACGATTCAAATTTCAAATTTTCAAAATTAGAAAACGATGTTTTGAAGCGGAGAAATCTCGTTTTGAAAATTGGGGCAGGACTAAAGTACACCCTTAGCCTCTGGTTTAGTTCATGATCCTCCATAGTGGAATGGGCCCTAAGAGATTTTATTTATTCTACTTTTTAACTCGCACATGTATGGAAATTATGAAACTATCACAGTCTACTCTAGATAGGATGGTATACTATACTCTATTGGCTGGTCCAAGTCTACCGGAAGGCCCTTTTAAAAACATTAAAAATAGACATTAATTCAAGAACGACGACGTTACTCCACTTCACTGCAGTATTAGCAACTATGCATAAGAGAGGCATTTTAGTTAATTTTTTCGCTCATATTCGCTCCCCACTTAGCTGGTATAACAAGCGTTCCCATAACGCATAATGTTGGCGTTGTTTCATCCAAGATGCTTCTGCGAGCTCTCAGCGTTTCTCACATTATTAATTCGGGTAATGACTGCCTTCCCGTCTCTCGTAATGGAACGAAGAGAACAAAAACATGGAAATCTCTAGCGGAGCTTATTTACCTGGTTGTTCTTCAGACGGAAACATTCATTTCCCCCCGAAATCCAAAAACGAGGCAGCAGAGTACAAAACACTCTTTGCAGGCTTTCTCCTGCTTCTATCTCTATTGTTGAATTTCCTTCAAAGTTCGCTTGATGAATTTTAGACCTCCTACCCTTTCTCATAAATGAACCATCAAATATTTAGGTCTGTAAGATTTCGCTGGCATAATTTACTTTGTCCATAATTTTAAATGTGAGTTACTACCATGAAGTGCAGTTGAATTCTATGAGAAACACATTCTGCTGTGAAAATAATGACCTTCTAAACCTCTATTGTGAATTCAACCATTTGAAAAAATCGCTAAGTGCTATACATTTTCAACACAACCTCTGAATTATATTATTATATTGGGAATCAAAAATATTACACGTGTTGTCATAATAATTCCTCCTAGATGGGCCGGAGGTAGATAATATACCTACTCAGTCTTCGTTACCCTACAATGATCATCAAACAACTCAAATAGCAAAGACTGCTGCTAAATATTCTGTTTCAATCTGTTACCAATCGACTGGTACGTAGATGATTTACCACTGCGGGAAGACTAGCTCAGCGGAGTTGGTACGAATAGTTCAAAGATGTTGGCATTAGTTTTCTCGAAAGCTTGGCTTAAATAAAGTGAACTTTTGCATTTTGGTATATTAGCTACAAAACTGTTCACTTCTGAAATGTTATGTCTATTGTTTTCTTACTACGAAGGTAGGGAATCATAGTTTGGAGAAAATCAGTACTAAATAAATCTGAATATGATAAAGGGTGGAACAGACAGCAACTCAGCACCTGGCACAAACAGATGCCATCGCACATAGCATCCACGTATGACAACATCAATGACATCATCAATATATACCTACCAAGACGAAAGTCTGTACACTCACCGGCTGGAAGTTGCGATTACCAGTCGTGGCACTTTCTTCCCTCTTGTGCACTCTCCTCTTCACCACTCACTGAAACTACTGTAAAAGAAATCGTGGAGGGTAGTAGAACTCATCCATACCTATAAACCTATACCAATACCTATAGAACTCATCCTTTACCTTAAAATGAAACGAATATATAACTACCTGAAAGACCAGGTGGGACACCAAAGACTGGAGGCATTGAAACTTGGGATCGTACAGTGACGTACTTCACGGCTGATAGCGCTGATTCACCAGAGGAAGGGGAAGCCAAACCAACCCCTGCTGATGGTCCTAGCAATACAACCATCCTGCAAAAAAAAAACTACTTTCAGAGCTGACCTGTCAGAGAACCGACGAAGCCCAGCAAACAGCCTTTGAAGCCCAGCAAGTAGTCCCACAGACCAGCGAAGGAACCTACTCACCCTTCCACTCACCCAAGTAATCACGAATTCCCTGGTAAAAGGTAGAAAAACTTCAACCCTACTCCAATGAGACGTCCATTTTTCTCGACTCAGAAGATGATGTGGCCATGAACATACAGCGGTCTGAACGTAAAGCAGCACTCTCAGGGTATCAGAAATCGCCAAAATCCGGTACTTCCTCAAACCCATACTTTATCGAAATTTATACTTGCTTTTGTGTTTTACAACTTTCTCGACGATTTTGGTTCTATGTCTGTGTGCTAGATGTAATTTCTTTTCCAGAGCAAAACTATAATACGTTTCTGTCATCCGTGAAACGTCCAGAGATTTTCTTAGTTGGCCTCTACATGCACTCTTTCTATAAAAGTTTTATCACCGTTGGAATTGTAGCATCGTACATAATGTTGAAGGATGATTTCAAGCTGAATGCAAAGTGGAATTTGTAGGTACTTAATCATACAAGTACTGAGACGCATCTTTCGGACCCACTGTCCACCCACTTGAGAGTCGTTCACTGTTCATAATTACTGGAACTTCAACCTTCTAAAAATCTAGGACAGTTAATTTTTTTTCGCATTATTCCAATATCATAACACAATTTTCATAGACATTTATTCATCGTTTATTCATTGAGGCTACGAATGAGATTCTAATTGTCATGGTTAAGTCATTTTATGGTTCCATTGTGAAACTATTTCGCATGTACTCGAATCTACCCGCTGTTGGTTGTCCAACCTTTCAACTATTCCTTGTAGAATAAGGCCAACTTTTTTAAGCAATTCAGTTACTCTACTTAGGTAGATATATTCCATTAGAACATCCAATTAGAAAGTATCATACTGACATAATAAACTATTATTACTTTTTCGACGAATTCCAAATTCTAAATATATATTTGGTGCATGTCCAATCTTTTACGTGTACGCTGGTTGGGTCAAAATTCATTATTATAATACAAAGCCCGGAAATCTAGTTGATAGATACCAACCTGATTAATATTGAAATTAAATTAACAGTTGCCAGTAGGCATTCCAATGTCTCGATTTATTTCATTTACTCATCACTTGGGTACTTTCTATGTAGCAGTCATTGTATTTATTAAGTACTCCTCCATACCCGTATATCTCATATTGTACCCGACAGTACCATCTCGAAATAACTTGTTTGATGTTAATATTTAGTATTATATGATGCATCAATAACATTGTTCACACTAAAAACGACAACAAATTCTAATTTTCTATTTACCATGGATGTAGTATCAATATTGCTTTGCAGGGAGTGTTCTGAGAGTACCTAGACAACAAGAGGAGTTCTTCAGTTGTTCAAATCGGTTTGAATAAGACATCTGTAATTATAGTATATTCGTATGTACATTATTAATTTTGATTGTTGAACTATCTGAAAATAATGTAAAATAAAAGTAATATTGAACCGTTAACTCAAAAGTCGAGAAAAGACCAAAAAGACAAGTTGATGTACTGAGCATGAAGTAGGAACAAAAACTATTTCCTTGAAAATACCGAAAATGACCCTTTTGGTTTAGATGTGGCTTAAACAATTACATACGAAATTAAAGTAACTTAAAAATTCCTCGAAAATAAAATTGTCCAGATGAATTATAATTTTAAAAGCTTTCTAAGCAAAACCGAATTAGGGTTGGTTGAAGTTTGACAATTTTGGCCATCCAAAATTCAGATTCAACGCGAAATTTGCTTGAGCCTATTTTCAGGTCGAAATCCCGGGTAGAATAAATTATGACGTATGTAATAAATAACGCCACGGATGAGGTATGTATAGAGACAGTTTCAAACTTGAAAACGGATTTTGCCAAAGCGCGCCTGTTGGATCACGAGAAGAAACAAGAAAGAGGTCAGTAGTAAACAATCACAAGCTGGCCAAGATGTTTCTTCAGACGACAGAGGCTGCCACGAATTTGGAGATAAATCTCATTTTGTTTTAAAAACACCAATGACACTATTCTAAGCATCTCTCTAATATTCTGTGTTTTACCCACGCGTTCAAGAAAATGGAACTTCCAAGTGGGTATCATAGATTGTGTCTTCGTTGTGAATATTTCGCATGTATTAAATTTCTCCAAATGACTTTGTTGATTATCACAAAGCACTTTTTTGAAATTCAACTTTTTTTAACCAAATGCTGACACACAAGCCTTCAGAAATTCCAAATGTTGACATTTTCAGTTCTTGATGTTGACACTAATGTTAAATATTAATGCTTCTTTTACCTGAAGTTGTCATTGCGGTAAATGGACAAAAATGCTTGTGAACATGTAGAAATGTATTCTCAAAGAATATCTTAGAACGGATTGGGCTCAGTTGGCCACCATTAGAAAACGGACCGATACAATTAGGTACAGGATATGATGGGTTGATTATAAATATTCTCTCTCTATCTATATTTGCCTAAAAATATTATGTTTCTATAATCGCTTTACTGATTTAAATCCAAATATCAATCGTACAAGGAAATTTAAAGTTTCTCCTAATATTGACACTGGTGTCAACATTACGACTTAAACATGTTTTATGGAACCTGATGTTGACACTGAGCAAAACCATATTTTTCTGTTGAAATTTTAGGGTTTTAATAGTTATTTACACCTTCTTTCTCATATTATTACTAGATCATCAGAATTTGAATCGTAATTTTTAATCAAGTGTCGTTTCAATTTGTGCTCTACGAGTCTCCATCTAATTCATTGTGCGCTCTACCGACGACAGGCGGTCTCAATCTGGTTCAGTGTGCGCTCTACCACCTTCATATTTCAGTGGTGGCTCTACCAACAAATGAAAATTGCCTTCCCTTAAGTACAATACGTGCTCCTTATGTCCTCCAGGAAAGCTAGGAACAGGTCCGGTTTCCCCTTTCTGCACAGCATCTAGCAGTATTCTTCCAGGTGGGACTGAAAATGGTGAAATGGAACCCCTCGCCTTTTTTTCAAAATTTTAATTTTTGCATCCAGCCTAGATCGCTCGACAGCCTGAGTACGAGCTCCTGATGAATGGTCGGCCTATGCTTCTTGGTGGTTCACTGTTCTATGGACGAAGCCTTGCGAAGTCAAGCACCTGTAGGCTGCCCACTCGTCGGAATGGATTTCGGAACCAGACCTGAATTCTCTTTCTATTATCGGCAGCAGTGTGGCCCGGTCTCTTCGCACAATACATAAAGATATCGGCAATCACCCCCTTGCTTCAGCCCGAAAACCCATGGCCCGTCATTGCGATTATTTTGTACGTCGGCCTCGTCATCCTCACTGAAAGTGGGTGGTCTCCTTGTAGCATTCTACTCCTATTGTATTTCCTCCTCCCGGCGTAGACTGAAACACTGAATGGTACTATGAAGGGAAGCTATCAAGTTTGATGACTGGGAAAATCTTGTCACAGGGCAGCCTTTCTTATCGATGTAGAGCGCACCTCGACCCCAGCCAGCGGGCGGTCGAACGCGGAAGCCAGTGTAGAGCACACATTGAACCGGCACCTTTAATCATATTCTTGACCCGAAACATCAAATTTTGTAGACTGACCTCACTAAGCTGTAAAGCTGTGACAATTTCACTGGAGTTACAGGTTACAGTTGTCATCAATATCGCATCACCCAGGCAATTTGTGACGTTCTTCATAACCAGCAGAATCGCTCAACCTCAACAATTACTATCTTATCTTCCAAATGACGTCAATTTTTATAATCTACAATGGATCATTTTCTAATTTCTTGGATTTGAAATTGAAGGTTCAACATTTGGATGTGTCAACAATTGGTGCTTTTACTCTATATATGTTTCTGATTTTACAAAACTAATCAAATAGCTATTCATACTACAGCATACGTTTTGGAAAAGTTTAACCAACAAGTCTCAATTTAAAAAAATAAAAGTGAGAATAATTATGTCTCTACGGTCCTATTTTGATTGCATTTTTAGATATGTTGTTTAACCCCCACTGTTCACAATGAGATTACTATTCGGTTATTTTACAGCCACGTTCCTGGTCGAACATTCATCATATACCTACACTGAAATCCTACATTTGTGTATAAATTTTATTGTTAATATTCCAACAAAAACCGATTACTTGGCATTCCAAGCGTGTCCCAGAATTATTATCCTCCTATATCAATTCATACCCGGTACATTCTTCGAATAATATCCGCTGGATGATGAACGACCCAAACAGCGTACGGATGGAATTTAATGTTTCGAGAATTGGAAATTTTTTTTTTAAACCTGTTCTTTCCTTCTAGATAGTTGGCTAACTATATCTACTATATGCTGATGAATAGAAATAATTTCATTGGAGAAAGGTCATTCGTAAAATTAATGAACTTACCTCTAAATATTTTTTCCAAAACCCTTTATCATGTAGCAAAGAGCCGTCGGGTCCAAAAACAAATGAGGTTAATAAGAGAAGTTAATAAAACAATATTCAAATAATACGATGAACCGTATTGAATTTATAAAGATAATGATAAAACTATTATTAATAAATTATAACATTGTTATTAAGTAAAACTATGAATCAACCATCTCGCGTTTTTATCAATAAATTGATGCTCAAAGACGAAGCGGAAGAATAAAATGGCGTACGACGGAAGGCGGCCCTACGAAATTGTATTTTAAATAATAGAAATTATATTTTAGAATAGTTCAAGGATTATTCTAGTTGGTGTTTCTAAGTGTGATCAAACTTATTCTAAAAAATGAATAAAGAATAAAATAAAAGAATAAGTTAATTTATATGATGATGAGAAATTCGTGTAAAAATAAAACGTCGTAATAATCATTGTTAAGTATCGTCGTTTAAAGTGACGGAATGTCAAGTTGTTGATCGTTGTTTGGAGGGGATTGTTTAGATTTCTGTGTGTTAGACTCTAAATAAATTGTTTATAGCCTCTGAAGTGAATCAATGTTGGGTGGAACGCGGATTCAACTTATTTAGAGTAAATGAGAGTGTAGTTTGGAAATGTAAATTGTTGTTACTGGTTGAGTGTTAGCAAGGGATTTTAGGAATGAGATCTTAGAAATGTGAGTTTTAGCTGTCGCATGTATATTTACAGATATACATGGAGATCCGAAGAGTTACGGGATACTTTTGCGAATTTATGTGCAATAGGAATACACAATAGAATATACTCGTCCTCAATTTTTCGCGTTGAATGAAAAATGGATACCTAACACATTCAAGCACATTAATCTACACACTGTGTCTCATAAGCAGACCCGGTGGTCTTAGTTTCAAATCCGAATTGTGGCACATACATTAAATATTTAATGTCAATGTGAATTTTCAAAACCTTAAATCTAATATTGTTCCAAAAAAGAGAATATTTACAAATAATGAACTTATTTTATGACAAATTCATTTCTCATTATTACACCAGTTTCGAGGCACTCTGAAAAGAATCGAGATTAACGCTTTTTAATCATATAAATCATTGTAGACGATAACTCTCCTTAGGAATGAGATAAAAATTCTGTTCTTGCTCCAAAAAGTCAAGCTTTTCAAATAGAAGGACTAGTCTGTTGGCCAGCGATTTTTGAGCTCATAATAGTGATCAAATTTCGAAAAATCTGCTCAAAAATTACTTATAATAACTGAGCAAAAATGGCCACAAATCATTAAATTTGTCATTTTTAGCAGAATTTTAGTCAAAACTAAATACCATCAACAATTAGCTAGGACGTTAACAAATTGTGCACAAATTTATGCAGAAAAGCTCAGGTACTCAGATTTCCGAGATAGTATTTGCTGAAAAATCATTAAAAACTGCAAAAGAAAAATCTGAAAATCCAAATTCTTTTTTGAATTGCAAAATTTTATTCAGTATTAGTGTTGCTGCCATGATATCGATTTTTAACTATTTCATTGCACTCAAGTTGCTCAATTTCAATACAATTTAACATATTATAATACGAATGGTTGCTCCGGAAAATTCGTTCCTACGACCATGCTGCGTGACTGGAACTTTTAAGGAATGGAACAATTGCAATAGCTCTAAAATTTCAATTTTAATAAAAATTAAATGAAGAAAAGTGATTAAAATGTTTGATGGTTCAGAATATTCTAGAACTTACACCATATAGGATTTCCATTTTGGAACATACTGACAAAATACCTATAACAATATCAACATTCGTTAAAAACTATAATATCTTCTTAGTACACGTACATATCACTATATTCATATTTCAGGCAAGTTTCGTTTTGGATAGTCTGCAATTCAAGGTTTATTATGACGGAATATTATTTATGACCACAATGAGAATATATGGAGAAACTCTGAGTTCGCTTTCAGTTTAAGAGAGTCTAGATAACATTACGATAAAAATAATAATATAGGTACGTCTGCAAACGAATTTCGTGAAGAGCAGTCGAATATTCTTTTCTCCGTTCTCACAATATTGTCGTGATTTGAAAATGTTACTGCTGCCGTCTCACAAAGGGAAATTCGTTTATTCAAGCGAAGGAAGAGATAGGTAACTTGATTCAAGGAAAATGGATTTCTTATTTCGAAAAACAGCTCTAGGCGATGGGAGTGTTGAACCAATAAAATATTGCGGATCGAAAAAGGAGCTTCCAATGATGAGTTTACCTTCGATATAAACTTTATTGATAAACTTTATGTATTAAAGTTTGTCAAAATGTAGGCACATAATTCAAGTTCACATTTTATGAAACCATTAACCTATTACATCTCATGGTTCGGAACAATATGGAAAATGTATTCAAAGCTAGGATTTGTTAAAAGTTGTTGAAATGGCATGCTGCATTGCAATGACTTGGTAATCATTATATTTGAAAATACGATGCATTGATTAACACGGTCATCCAACAATGATCCATTCAGAGGCGAAATTAAGTCCCTCCGAAGAAATTTTCCATCTAGATTTATATTTAATTGTTAGATATTTTCAATTTAAGGATAATAATGGTGCGCTTAAAATCGCATGTTATATTTTATATCAATATTGTTGAACAATGTTTCTCAAAAGAAGAAAAAAAAAGTTTTAAAATTAACATTAACAAAAGAAAAACTTGACTACTATTCCACGGCTCCATCTGAGAAATGTTGTATCGTTATGGAATAGAATAACTCACGTTGCTAGTTGTAGAATACGCAAGTTAAATTTGTAAACGTGTACTCACTTTCAAAATTATTTCCATCAATTTATTTTCACAAAATTTTGTTCATTTTAAGAAAATTAGGGGTGGAAATCCATTTATTTGGGAATCGCTCAAAATCAAAATTGACCACTCATCAATCCTATCCAATGATAAATAAAAAATAAATAATAATAAATTTAATTTTTGAGTGGTTTTCTATTCTTTACAAAGTAATTATATTTCCTATCAATATTTTTTCACTAATTAATTATTATTGTAAATAATAAAACTAACAAACGGTTTGACTCCTAGATGGACGCATTTAGATACATTTTGTTAGTCTACTCAAGTCGTCGATGAATGTAGCGTAAAATGACTAACATGAAGTGATGTGATGACAACAAATTGCGAGAATCACCATCTTTATAACATCCTTCTCACCCAAACATACTGATGAAGGGTAAAACAACACTTTTTCAGTCAAAAATTGAACTTGAAACGCTCTAGCATCAAGACAAATTTCGATGAAGTTTTCATTGAGCGAGTTCCCCTCATTGAGAATTTCACGGAGACCACTATTCCTAAATCGTCCAGAGTTGGTTATGATAGGACGCTGTGGTTATTTCGGTCCACTTTAACCAAAAACATATTTGACGGAGATTAGCCAAACACCATTAAAAATAACACGATTTAACTTGAGTTTCAGTACAGATTTCAATTGGAGCATTTACCAAAAACTTATTCAATGAAGATTGGCAAAACTCCATTAGATAATATATAATCTCGGAGATTAAACCTTGGCGTCTTTCTCCTACTCAAAACTGTCATTTCAACCGTGAACTCATTGTCATTGTCTTGTGAATTGGGCTCTGCACTGTCGGTGTTTCTTGTTAAATAAATACATAAAAATCTTTTATACAGAGTTTGGAACCACGGAGATACCCCAACGGAGTTTAGGGCGCTTGTCCAATAAAATTCGCAAAAAAGTTGGACAATGTGGCACAGGGATAGTAAGTCAGCTGATTACATGACCTACTCCGCATGGGTTATCAATCCTCCTATTATAGCGTGCTATAATAGTATATTTTACGTTATTTTCCTATGATCTTACATCACTTTTCGATTAGTATTCATCAATTTGATTGTAATAGTATTTTCCAACTTACCTGTCCGACGGGAACTCGAGGTAAGCATCTATGGCTTCGATGAATTTCAAAACTGTCGGATCCACGAGTTGGAATTCCCACCAAAACCCGATGTTGACCGATTCCTCGAAGTGCGGAATCCGCCGTTGGATCTTCCTTGGACACCTTCCTCATCCGAGGAATCAAATATAAATACAATTGCCCAATTTCTTAAATTCATTGTATATCCAATCTGTGAATCAACTGTAAACGGCTGTTGATACGCGGCCATATTGCCCATAATTGTTTTACGGTTAACGGAGATTAGCAATCGTAACTGGGCGGATTTTGGTAGTTCAAGCTCGAGCCAATCAGTATTGGTTTAAACCCATACAGCGCTCTGGTGAAAGACGTTGAGCTATGATTTCCAAAAATTTCCACTTTTTCAAAATGAAACTCTTATACGTTTTTGGTAAAAGTGGGCCTTACTGTTTAGTTTGGTGGTCTAGATGCTCGAAACCTCAAATCTCAAAGTAAAAAAGTATCCTAAATTTTGTCCGTTCAGTAAAATACAGATTAGTTGGACAAATAGATAGTGGCCTCCTTATTATACCTAAGTACCTCCGCTACCTATCAGGACCGCATGTAATGCCGTGCCGTAAGTTTCAAAATGCTCTACCTAATTGGAATGATGAATGTAGATTGGAAAAATGCTCTTAAGAACCTGTACTTAGAGAAGCTAATATAAGTGTTCAAGGACTGCAAAGTTTTCATAGAGATAAAAGTTGATTTCATAGCATTCACATTTTTTTGAAGAAGCCACCCAAACTCAGTACACAGCATACTGATCAGCATGTTTTGGTGCAGAGTAAGTTTTTAAAAATAATGCTTCTGGCGAAGCGTTGAAGGTAGTTCAGGAGTATTTTCGTCACTTAATTCGCCTTAAATGTTAAGTGAACTCTTCTAAGAGATAGAAAAATCTCGGTAAAAAAATCTTTCTTTCCTTTTATTTAAGAAATAACAAATCGCTCAGAAAATAACATGAATATTAGAACGGGAAAAAATTGAATTCATGATATTGAGCGATTCCTCAGCATAAATATAATTCAATTTCAACCCCTGGTAGAAAGAGTCATAATTTTCCACACAACTTGCAATTATAATCAGTTCATTCATAACAAATTTGAACGAAAAAGGATCGGACTCAGTTTTAATTTAAAGAATTGTAATCTGCGATAGATGTTGAGTAATGTAAATCGTTCGCAAATCTATGTTTCTTCCTACCTCAAAAATAAATTTTCCCTTCATAATAGAGCAACTACTAACAAATTCTATTTTGAACCGCACAAATAGTTCGCATACAGTTCAAACTGGTTTTAAATCTTCTCAGAACCCCGAAAAACCCAAGTAAGAAGACTCAAGATTTCAAGTGATTCTCCCACTTTAATTCGCATACACATCCATAATTTGCACACCGCTAAAACTTTAAATTTCTAGCATTTAATACGTTGATTTTTCAAGTTGTTTATGATTTCCTCCTCCATCACGTAGATTACATTAAATTGGAGTGACTGCATTTTGACTTGATAGGAAAATCAAATTTTAAATAAAATTGGTGGTAGAAAAGTTCATCCTACTTAGTCACCCAGGTACCACTGCAACTTTTCTTCGCTTTCGATTTTCATTGAAAAACATAAGAAATGTGTATCTTTATAAATAATGTTATCATGACAAATAAACTACCTATATCTTTGTTAAAAACTTGTTCCTTGTCATTTATTCGACAAGTAACATTATAATCGATTTCGAATGTTCACAAATTTAACTTGTGATTCCATAATGTTAGTTAAGGAAGGAGATGGAACAGCCCTTTAATCGTGTTAATCGTCATCCTTACATAGATATATATTTATATAAAAAAAGTTACCATTTTTATAAAACGTTATTATGATAATAATAATATTATGAGAAAAAAATACATGATAATTGTATTATGTGTCTATTAGCGGAAGGAACCCCTAGTGTTTTGATCAGACTGTACGGCTGTTGACGAAGTGATTTATATGGAAATATATCGATCAAAATTAAATGTATTGTATTTTATTTTTACCCCGTCTTAATCAAACATTTTTTGATTCTATGGCGAGATCCGTTCCGATACATAGGTAGGTACTTAGCAATGTTCATTTCTTTACGTCATGGCCGGTAAAAATAGGTTATAGTTGAACAGGTTGTTATAATTAATTAAGAAGCAGGTTGATCGCATATTGGTTGATCAATTTTAGTTTATTATTGTTACGAGGCTCGTAACACCCTTCCTAACCTATCAAATGTTCGGTCATTTACTCTGTATCTGTTCTGGGATGCTGAGATGTGAGAGAGAGACTACCTACTAGTCCTTCCAGAAACATGCCCATGAGTCGGTGTACCCAGGCAGAGCTTAAATTGCGGGAAAGACTAGGCATGTATGGAAATTTAAAGTGAAATTTATATATGTTTTTCGTGGTAACTTATTAGTTATAAAAGTTGGTCACCTATTGAACAACGTGCTCGCGAGTAAACTCAAGCAGTGCCTAACCTATTCTGAGTAATTTCCGATAAACATGCCCGCGAGTTGGAATACTCAAGCAGAGCCTAACCTACGGAATATCCTCAGGTTGATTTTATCCTCAGGTAACATTTGGACATGCCTCAGGTTGATTGTATCCTCAGGTAAAATTTGGACATGTTCGCGAGTGAAACTCAAGCAGAGCCCCTACCCTATAGAAATCTCCGTTTAATTTAATAGCTAAAACATAGGTTGAAAGAAGAAACAACTCTTATTGAACGAATATTGGATATATATTATATCAGTGAATTTTGTACAAAATCTTATAAATTATCTTTGACAGAGCATATATTTAGAGTATTCAGCTAGATATAATGATAGGTTTATATTTAGAATATGTATGGTATTTTTATACGTATTATGCTAGTCTGAAGGGGAGTTCATGAGTTTGAGGCAGGTACCTGTGTGAGAGGATTTGAGGATAAATGGAGGAGTGGTCCGGGCGCGAACTATGTTCCCAGGTCCCCGTTTTAGAGTATATATACCCTGGGGACTTCCCACTTATTCCTGCTCGGAAGAGATCTCGGAAGGGGTGCAAATCTCCAGGGATGAAGCCTGACAGCCAGGGTGTAAACTACCCTATGTTTCCTGCTTTGAGTGATTCTTCAGGCAGTTTGTCCGCGAGCATACAAAATATTATGTTCGCGGCAATCATCTTCAATAATGAACCTTTCTAATGGACCAAAAAGAAAATTTTTTTAAGCCCCCCCCCCCCCCCCCCCCCAACCTGTTGGTTACGTTTCATGATAAGTAGATTCCAAAGATCAAATAAGGTAATTTAAAAAAGAAAATCCGTCCGTTCATCCAAACCTTTTTCCAAAACTACAGTACCAAAGTTTATGAAATTTAGCTCAACAATCATACATAGGCTGAGGATGTGCCAGTACCATCGGAATCTATTTTGATTAATCCTAAAGGGCAGATTGTAATTAAAGGCTGAAACATTGAAAAATCGACATCTTGAAAACTTTCAAGGTAACAGTTACCTGAACCAGCAGGTAGTTTACCTGGGGTTTATTGGGGTCTTATTTATAGACATATTCTCAAAGAATCGGATGAAACCACCTGATACATCCGTTTGCTCTCCTTTAGGGCTAGAACTTTGGCAAGAAAAAAAATCACCTACGGATTTTTTGCACTGTTTTGGAATTTGAGCACTATGAGTGCAAAGAAATAGTAACCTACCAATTTCATGGCAACAAAACTCGTTCAAAACAATATTGTTCAATTAAAAGCAGATTTGGAAATTTTAGTTTTTTTAGTGGGTATTAATAGATTTTTACTAAATACTTATTAATGCAATTTTAGTATATTTTTCTGCATACCTACTTTTTTGCGTAAATTTTGTAATGTTCCAGTTCGTTGTTGATAAACTTTTTTGGCGAAAATTCCGCTAAAAAATATAATTTAACGATTTTTAGCAATTCTAAGTGATTTTTTGAAATCCATTAGACCTGGTGATTCCTTTGGAATCATATCAGCTGATACGATTCTCGTAAAATGCCAGTTTCATGTGTTCCGAACCTGAATTCCGTTCTACTGGTCGTTAATGGAATTTAGCGATTGACTCGCCAGTTCAAGGATAGTAGTGCATAATATCTCTCTAAGTTAATAGAAATTCAAGGGCTTTATTGACATTTTATGTCTTTGCTATGGCACATAAACTAAAAAAAGTCACGGAAAATTGTTCACGAAAATATTTTGATGATTTCCGCTTACAACCGAGTCCTTGCTAGGTAAATGGTACTTCGTCGTTTTTCATCCCACAAAATTCGTTTACCATTCGTTCGTAAGCTCTCGATTTATCCAACCATATTATGTTAACTACTGCGAAGTGCGTGGACAACAAGCTGAGTTATGAGCAAGGTTATTTGAATAATTGTGTACACTCAGGTGATCATTCTCAATAATTGATATTGTGAACATGATTGCTACCGCTAGTTAATTTCTGATGATTTCATTGAGCTGGTTTTTCGATGATTTGATTCATAGCAGGTGATCCAAATATTGCGAGAACGGTTTGGTTTGTGAAGCGGTGGTTAAATCATTTTAATAGGTAATTTATATGATTTACACTCTAGGAAGCTGTAATTTCGTATGTAGCCTCTTTAGGACGTTTACTTGACGATGCCCAGGGTCCGGAGTGGCTCTTAAAGCTAATTTCTATTAGGAAGCTGTAATTTCGTATGTAGTCTCTTTAGCACATGTACGTGACGATGACCAGGGTCCGGATCAGCTGAGTGGCTCTTTGAGCTTGCATACGAGTCTGCAACACATTGGGACATTTTATGTCTTCAGTTGAAGACAAGTATGTGTTGCAGACTCGTATGCAAGCGTTTCGTTTTTCACAAATGTTTTTTCAAAGTTCTAGCCCTCAGGGAGATCGAACGGATTAACGAACAGTATTTCATTTCATGATTTTATTCTATTCTTTGAGATAATTTTCATCAATGACAAAAAAAACTGTACCGTTAGTTACCTTGAAAATCTTTGAGATCTCGATTTATGAACATGTCAGTCTCTAATGCCCCACAATGTACCCTTCATGGTTGATAAAAATGTATGCCAAGCTTCTAGGATCAACTGGACCCCAAATTATTACCCAAGTTTCATCAACTTTGATCCAGTAGTTTCGGAATAAAAGTTCAGAACGGTGGAAAAACATATTATTATTTCTATTATTTTTTTTTCAATTAAATTTTTGATTCTACGCATCTTGATACGAAAACCAATAAATTTGGATGGGGCTGATTAACAAATTTTCATTTCTTGGTCAGTTACAAGGGTTCATTATCGAAAATAATAAATTTTTGTCAGAAATTAGCTACAGATGCTAATCCTGTGGTGGAGAAGGTAGATATTACCCAGAAACACCCAAAATCCCACTGAAAAATCCGGCAACCCTAATTCGAATCGAGATTCAAGAGGATATAAACGACATCGAACTGTTCGTACAGGTTTTCAAAACCAGTGAATCGAATGAGTAACAAACCCACTCGACTGCTTCTCCTGTTTTCTTGTCTCCGGCAAACAAGGCGGTGGAGACACCGAGGAAAAGAGCCCGAAAAAAAAAAAAACTGGCAAACAACCGCAGCTGAACGAGGGGTCTGATCGGAATCTCAAAGAAGCCTCACCCCAGCCACTGGATCGATGGGGCTTATTTGGAATCGTCTAAGACCACCTTATTCAAGAGTCTGGAGCTCCCTAGCGGTAGAGGTAACTCTCCTGTCTTTTCTATTCTGTGGTATACGACGTGTTTGAATAGAAAATCAGCGAAAGGGAGCTATCGAGTTTAACAGTCCGAGTTCAATGAAATCCTGTTTGAATCTTGGTCGAAGCAATGGTGCCAACCTCCTTTTTTAGTTCTACATATTTTCAATAGCAGGAAATTAAGTTATTTCTAGAGGTCCAAAATTTTCAGTAGGATATTTTAGGTTTAAAATGTCCAATAACGAACTTTAGTAATCGACCAAGGAAAAAAACAGCCTCCTAAACAGTACTGTTTCGACGGCATGAAGATGTTGTCCTTAACAGGATAAGGGTCAAAAACGAATAAAAGTTCTTATCGCCGAGCTTTCGGTTTATATAAAACCATCTTCAGGGCCTATAACAATCAGAATAAAAAACGTTCAGTCTCAGCACAGAAACAATAATAAAACAATAACAATAGCACAGAATGAACTCAAAGAAAATATATACATCTGGCCAACATAAAATAAAATAATAACAACAACCACTACTACTTAATTGAGTCCATAGATAGGTAGCTTACTCAAGGATCTTTCACGGTGTCGAAGTATAGGACACGGTCATGTATTTAGAAGTCAATTGTCATATAACTAAAAAATAACAAGATACAACAATATAACAACATCCAGCTTGCTCAATTAAAACCAAGTGAACAACTATCATGGAAACATTTATGTACATACAGAAAACAAGAAATGGTTGCAGCTGAGGCTGACAAGGGTTGGAGATGTGTTGTCGTTATTCTCCATGTGATCCATGTGATATCTGTTATCATATTCTTCTTCTTTTTGCCTGTTGTCTGTGATTTTTGTTTAGTTTAGTTCTGTATGCTTGCCAGCAGTGTGTTTTTTCAATTTTTTACAATTTTATCCTCTAGTTTTTTGAGTCCTGTTCATGTGCCAACCCTGAACTGTACAAAAATTTGTTAAATTAACCCATTACTTGTGTCTTAGCGCTTGGCCAAACTGATGATAATTCGTCTCCGGTTGAAATTAGCACATTCAGCTGGTCAGGATGGAGCCCGTCATTTCATTCGTGTCATGTTGTCCGGCTCACCTACTCAATTTTTACGAAGTTGAGTTACGCTAAAACTACAGTTTTCGTAAAAGGTTCACTGTTACGTATATGTATACGTACGTATACCGCACTACGGATATATATATATAATATAATATATTTTTATTTTTCTTTACTTGGATATGTCTATTTGCTGGGGGTCACACCCAAAAAATGTAACTTTAAAATTGATTTACTTATAGAAGGAGAAGTTGGCAGCGTGAGATGCAGTGACATGTCAGATAAATTCAGAGCATTCCAACGAGTAAATAACGATTTTCGTAGGTAAAAAACCGACAGAGTTACATTTACCTAGTTACCAACCGGAATTTTTCTAATGATTAATGATTTCCCAATGAATAGAAGTTTTAGTTAATTTTCGTAATTTGTGGAAAAGTTAACCCTAAAATCAGTAAGGTTGGCGTGACTAGTGCATCTGATCGCCCATCACAGTTCTTCCTAATATTTCTTCTGTTCAATTTGTAAGTGAGGTAGATGGTTCCAATTCTTCTGCGCAAAAAAAAAAAAAAAAAAAAAAAATACATATATGTATATATATATATTATACATATATATATTATTTTTTTCTCTTCATATAAATGCAATTGGTTATTAGAAATTTATTTCTTTTCACGGAAGAACAAATAAAACATGAATATGTTTTACGGTGTGTTTGATCAATCATGATTTTATCGTACGTCTGTCAAGAAGCACTCAAATTTCAACTTCCTAGGGTGACCAGGAGAGAATTTAGCTCACCCATCTGAACAGGAAAGATCACGTCATTTCAATCGTCTCAAAGAGTCTCCCCTAAAATTTTAACATCTTAGTTTAACAAGAGAGAATAAAGCCCACTTAGCTGATCAGGAAAGAACCCATAATTTCAATCGTCTCTTGTTGCCCCAAAGAGTCTCCCTATACAATTTCAATCACATCGCGGTTCCCAGTAGGTACGCGAAAACTTCAGAATAGCTCACACTTCATTAATAATGGCTTTGCGTGTAGTTCTGGTGCCTTCGTTTTCGGAACGGTTTAGGCATATTTAAGCATAAATTGAGATCTTTCCAACAAATGGTGAAACACTTCAGTCGGGTGGTCACGAAGTTACATTTCCCTGGGAACGGCTCCCTTGTAAGCGGAAAAGATTGGAAAAGTAACATGTCACAATAACGTGATGCGAAAAAAGGGTGACAGTCTCGAAAATATTGGTCCAGGTATAAAACATATTCATGTTAATTTTTGATTAAACAGTAAACGTCGTTGAGTAGATTTTGAACTTATAGCAACGCTAAAATCAGTTCTTTAGTTGGGTAAGAACTGTCACGCCTTCTTTCGTGAATTCCAAAAATATCGTCAAGTGTATATGCCAAACGCTTTCTAAAATATGAATTGAGAAGCCAAAAGATATACATCCACACCACGATTTCTTTTTCGTGTAAGCGGTGAAATTTGATTTGTCTTTCTTTTTTTGCGTCAATATAAAGCTTTCCTAGCTACGGCACTCAGGAAACCGAAAGTTGAGAAAGAAACTCAGAGCTCAACGCATTGGCTTTATTCGACGGCTCTAAAAGTTTCCAGGAATTCTCGTGGAAAGAGAAGTTCGACTCGCCCACTTCAGCATACGAGCAGAGTTCACCAACCAACCTCAGCCAACCTCAACCAGGACTTTTTTCCTCTACCTAGCAATACAAAGTATATTTCTAACATCTTCTGACCATGGTGATTATCGAACTCCCAAAAGTTTAGGGTCATTATTGTTATTTGAAATGAAATAATTACGTTGAAGGTATATTCCCAGGCTACCCTCCTAAAAATACCAACATACATAGCTACACTTGACGTGAGAAAAGTGAGATGAAAATTGGAAACTTACTGCACTGCTCCTAAGAGTGCTAGAAGTATGATTTTGGTTCATTATTATAATAAACCATAGAATTCGACCAAGAAACAATTTTATTCAAACCCCCCCCCCCCCCCCTTCCCTTCTTCTCCAGTCGTTGGTGAAAAAAACGTAAGTTTCCCCCACCTGCGTAGGGTGAAGGCCATAAAGTAAGCATCGTGTAGGTAGATCTAAACTGGCCCCCAAATTTCCCTTAGTTAGGATTGATAGTACCGAACGGTAATCATCCATTCTAAAATGGAACAAATTTAGAAAATTTATTTAATTTTCGCAGAATAATTACTTACCAGGCGCAAAGACCCTGATTTTTTTGGCACTACAAAATTAGGCGATATGAAGCATGGTGCATTGTTGGGCCAGATTTTTACCACTCCTTAATTCAGTAAATACTTAATAATTTCCATCCGCGTGTCACTGGAAGGAGACGATCTGGGTAGAGAGAGTGGTACTACCCGCTAGTCGCTCGAAGGGGATGAACTGGGTAGAGAATACGGTACTGTCAACGGAGGATTTTGGGCGAAAGGCAATTTGTATCCGGAGATACAAGATAATAATATGGGAGAGCGAGTTATGTATTTCCAAGCATGCAAATGAGAGGCTAATCTCCCCGCAAAGGGAGTATGAAGAAGAGGATTAAGTATAATACTATTACTCACCTGCGGATTTATTGTTGGTTGAACTTCCTCCTCTGTTGGGACGTCCCTGGAAGGCTTTCCTGTAGTCCTTGTGGGCCCGCCGGACGGTTGGCGTTTCCCTGATTCTTATTCATTCTTATTCGTAGGACCCGGCCTGTTTGTTACTTCTTTCGGCCTTTTCTTAGACGACAGACGGGGAGAAGACCCCTTTGAACGCTTAATAATCGAGTGTTTTATTTTGTCTGTGTCTGAAGCGGACTGCACCCATTTGGTTTCCGCATTATCAAATAAAAACTCCTGGCCGATTGGTTGGCCATCCGCAGTCGCCCGATATTCCGGTAAGAGGGCAATAAGAAGCCTGAGCTTGGAGAATTGGGCAGCTACTCTACTACTGACGGAGTAGCCCAGCAAGATTGTTTAGAGGGAAGGTCGGAAGAACTTCTAAACCGAGAAGAAAAGCCAACAGCCTCATATAAACTCTTCCAAAATCCCCATTTTCAGAACATTTCCGCTACGAGATGTTGAATTAATTTGTTTTCCTTGCCCATGATTCCCGGAACAAACCTTCCATTAAAAGTTCGAGGCATCCCACAGCGCTGAACATGAGAGTTTGGGCTTCCTCTGCAATTGGTAGGGCTGAAACTCTATTCAAAGCGTCGGTCACTGACAACAGAGCCTGAACCGACAAAATCTGATGCTTAATGGCTGATGCATCTCATATGGTGACGAATGCAGGAAAGCATTCGACCAGATTTGCATCGAGTGATGGGGGGGGGGGGGGGGGGGGAGTGTAGGCGCATGAACCGAAGGGTCATATTTAGCCTGAAGCTCAATGTAATTTTTCCTGCTTACCCCTTTTTTCATATTATCTTTCCAGATATGAGCTACTGTGAGATGGATCGGGATGGTAGCCACTGGAGGGTCTCATCTATTTCTATCATAGCCCATAACTGCTGTGGTTGAGCCAGAACCGATGAAACTTGGCGTTCGAAAAACAACTGGAACTCCAACGATTTTCGTATATAAAATGACTCACAAACGGGTCTGTAGCGATTACTATAAATGGATGTAAAATCATGTTTTCTCCTCGATATTGATTCGAAATTCTATGAAAACATCAGAAATTAACAAGCGGTTGCAATCATGTTCACAATATCAATTATTGAGAATGATCACCTGTGTGTAAACAATTATTTATATAACCATGCTCATAACTCAGTTTGTTGGACACGCACTTCGCCGTAGTTAACATAATATTGTTGGATAAATCGAGAGCTTTCGAACGAATGGTCAACGAATTTTGTGGGATGAAAAACGACGAAGTACCATTTCCCTAGCAACGACTCGGTTGTAGGCGGAAATCACTGTAATTAATTTTGTGCGCGGAAAAAAATTGACTCGCAAAATTCGCTAGGACCCCAGGGCTACAACATGATACATGTTAAAACCAGGCGTTCAAGGTCGAGTAATGATTCACTAATACCGGTGATGATTTACAAATCAAAAGTGATATGTAACAAAATATCGCTTAGGTTACACCAGGTTACACGATCCTTAGTTCCGTATCATCAAAACATATGATCAACGGTGTCATTGGTTAACTTCCTCCCACTAAATCAGAATTTCGCTACTTTCCTCCCACTAAATCAGAATCTTATATAATCACCGCGTCATAACAAAATATCGCATAGGTTACACCAGGTTACACGATCCTTAGTTCCGTATCATCGGTATCCATGTTGTCGTCCCAGATTTTGATACGAAATTTCGTTAGCTTTTTTGGCTATTTAGTCCATGGCTAAAATACATTCTGTGTTAAAATATCATTATTAAAAATGATCTGACTGTAGACTGTAGGTCTACCTTTTTTTGCCATAAAATTGGTAGTTAACAATTTCTCTTCACTCAAGGTCTTCAATTTTCAAAGCAATGTAACATAGTATAGTACTAATGAATGACAACAATCGGAAATGGGGTCAGAACTAATAAAGCGCCTCCATCGCCGAGCTTTCGAAAAATATATTTCCTTCATCAGGGCTCAAGGGCTCCTAGTGCTGATGAGAAGCTCCACCCCTCATCCTCACAGTCATAACAGAAGAAAAACCAAAAGAAGAAGAAGAATAATCCAGGCTATTGCAGGCAATGCGAAACAAAAATATAAGCACCAGCTATCCAATAAAAATATTCAACAACACTCAATAAACCTATGTATAAAACAACAATTATTTTAATTCAACAATCATTAGGCATAGGCTTAAACGAATAGATAGGTATATAAATATAGGCAGGAGCACACTATTTAACAAATTGATAGTATAATTTGTTAAATAGTGTGCTCCTGCCTATATTTATATACCTATCTATTCGTTTAAGCCTATGCCTAATGTTTGTTGAATTAAAATAATTGTTGTTTTATACATAAATTTATTGAGTGTTGTTGAATATTTTTATTGGATAGCTGGTGCTTATATTTTTGTTTCACATTACCTGCAATAGCCTGGATTATTTTTCTTCTTCTTTTGGTTTTTCTTCTGTTATGACTGTGAGGATGAGAGGTGGAGCTTCTCATCAGCACTAGGAGCCCTTGAGCCCTGATGAAGGAAATATATTTTTCGAAAGCTCGGCGATAGAGGCGCTTTATTAGTTCTGACCCCATTCCCGATTGTTGTCATTCATTATTCATCGTGGGTCGATCTTGACATCATTTGGAACTGCGATAATATAGTACCTAGTATAATTTTCGAAAATTCGCTCATACGATCATGCAACATGACTGGAACTTGTAAAATAATATATTTAGTTTGAAGGTTTTGACCAGGATTATGTGGGTCATTTACCCCTCGGTGCGGTGGTCTGTCTTAGCAGGACAGTGCGAGTCTCAACACATCGATGCGGGATTTTTCTGAAAAGACCATTTATTCCGTCTTTGGACCTCCATCCATCGGACCTTTCGAACCGAATCACGTGAAATCCCTGGTCGAGGACCCTCATTTCGAGCGAGGGTTTCAGATAGGGATTTCGTGGAGTGGAAAATTAAAGGCTCTGCGAGTGATGAAGGAATACGTTTGGGGGGAAGCCGATTCCAAAACACGAATATACGAGCCCGCTCGTTATACGTTATTTGATCGCTTTGATGAATAGCACGGAGAAAAGAGCATTATTCAGGCCATCCATCACGACCGTACCTACATGAGCCTGTTTTATTCCTGGTACCCTTTCGTCCTCGTTTTTCACAATTATGGAGATATAAAGTGAAGCATAGAGGAAGTTATTGAAATGCCAATTAAATACGTACCTACTAACTTCACGTTGAAAGAAAGTCTGCCAAGTTGAGAGGGCAGCATCCTCAGAAATTGTAACGAGGACGTATGGAATTAGTTGAAGAACAAAGTACGAGTCGAAATTATTGATAAGTCGACGTTATAAGAAATCAACGTTTGCGCATGCGCACGGACTACTATTACTCCAACGGCAATTAAATTTATCCTAGAACGTCTAGTAACTAAACCCTAATCCTTGAAAATTTCATAAAAATCGGTTTATCAGTCTCGGAGTATGTCTGTGTCGATCAATTTTAGTTTTGCGCGTGCGCTATAAGTACTTGTTACTCCAACAATCGCGATGTAGTTCATAGGGAATTTTCCTAGAACTTATATCTATCTACTCCCCGAGTTGGAACGAAATCGAACTAATTGGTGATAAGAAATCAACGTTATAGTAAATTAACGTTTGCACATTCGCACAAACTACTGTTTCTGTGACGGCAATGAAAGTTATAGGGGATCGTTTAGAACCAATCCAACACTATCCCTGAAAATTTCATCAAAATCGTTCCATTACACTCGGAGTTTTGCCTGTGTCAATGGATATTAGTTTCGCGCATGCGCAATGGTTAGTATTCTATCAATTGCGATATAATTTGCAGAGCATTTTTCTAGAACACATACCCATTTACCTACCGAGTTTGAACGAAATCGGACCAACAGGTGATGAGAAATCGACGTTTTGAGAAATTAACATATATGCTAATGCGCACAATCTCTTAAAACTTCATCGGAATTGGATTGAAACTTGATATAGTTTTGGAGATGACAAGAATTTACCACAGATAGGCACGGAACCAAATTCAATCAGCAAGCTCTGAAACGCAAAGGGCAAGTGGAAATTGTGATTTGAGGACAAGAATTTTTTCGACTTCTATCACGAACACAAAGCTTGCCTACCTTCCAGTTCCAGTCATACAGCCTGAGAGTGTGAGTCATTTCCAAATGATATCGATTATATTTCTGCTATTACCTTGAAATTTCAGCAATTAGTGTGCACAGATATTTGTAATCAATTTTATGGAACAAACACACCTTCAATAGAATATTCGGATATTCTGCTATATAAAAAAACTAATTCTCAAATTATTACAATTATTTGCAGTTGTTATCGATATTCAGTCCATTTTGATGAAACTTCAATATCTTTTTCAAGGAACTTTGGAGCAAAACATTAGTATTGTTCCAGTTTGTAGTCAATTATCTTTGCCTGAGTAGTATTCCGGTGCCAAATACAAATTTGATTATTTTTGCAGTTTTTTTGCCATTTTTGTGATTTTTTTCAGCTGTCTACCGAATTTTTTTTTTTTTTTTTTTTTTTTTTTTTTTTAAGTTACCTATATAACGGATTGCTGTCCCAATCCTAAGTTGATCGTTCCAGAATGCATCAAAACGCATTTCTATTAAGGAATTGTAGGAAAATTTTAATTTCAACATTAAAACAGGGGGTGGGTCGTTACTGGAGGACCGGGACTGTGGAACGTAGTCTCTCGTTGTCACGGTTCCAAATGGCAACAGCTCTTCGTTCTTACCGGTACTGTCCAATTAACAAGGCTTTGCTTCTGTTATGCCACATTTTGAAAAGTTTCAGTCATGCAGCATGATCGTATGAGCTGATTCTCATAAATTATCTTACTATTATCAGGTTACATTGAATTGAAAATTGAGCACCATGAGTGGCGAGAAAATGTTATTTTCTCCAACTTTATGTCAAAAAACTCGTTCCAAATGATAATCTGCTATTCAAAAGGTGATTTTATCATTTTTGAAGTGGGCAATTCTTTTCAGATCAATCATGATCTGATATTAAGAACTGTGGGGAGAAGTTCCCATCTCATCTGACAAGTGTTGGAGGCTGGAGAGGGGGAGTACAAGCAAGAACTACACTCGAAATTTTTTGGGAACAACCACATCCCAGTGTCTACCAGGTCTATGGTTGGATATGATTCATCCAAACCATCTGGATTGTTGAGCTGACAATTTGCAGCTAAGGGTTTTCAAGGATACAGACTCCAATTCTAAGATCGAAAATGATTCCAACACACGAAATTTGCCCATTATTCAGTCCTGCGGTTACCAATCTAGCCCAGGTATTCCTATTAATGTTGTGTGTTTAAATGTTACAATTCGATAACCTGCTGGATATGAATATCTGGGCTGGATCGGGGAGTTCTTTTCCAGCCAATTGATAAGCTGCCTTTGAGAAATATACCAAGACACGTCGCACATCTCAACGGCGGCCTTGGATCGATAAGAAGTGCTACACAGTATCTCCTGTTAAAAGCTCACTCACAGTTCCTGCCAATAGATATGTAAAACATCTTAACGATCTGCTGTACGTTCTTTCCAGTCAGAGCAGTTCACCTCAAAGAGCAGTTCACAGAGCCCCATTGCTAGTTCGATCGCTCTAACAAGAATATATGATTTGGACGGACAGAATAAACAACCAAGCACACATACTACTAAGTACACTAATTCAAAACTTCTCTTCATCTTCCGAGCTTAGAACTGAACCAACAAAGGTGGCGTGTTTCATTTCCCTCTTTACGATGTTCGTAATTGCACGCTTAATGCGAAAAAGGGAGGAAAACCAACTTTTCAAGTATCCACCGCCGAGGTTTTTAAACATCGGCCGTCATTTATTTCCCTCTCTCCTTGAGGGTTGCGGTAGATGTAGCAGGTGAATGTTTTTAACTGAGCCATCAAAAGTCCATTAACTTGTACAACTTCTCTTATACTCGTACGGTTTGTTCCACGTGCTCTTAATCACAGTATCGTCGGTTTGATGGGAGAGACTTTGATCTCTGAGGGCCTGGCTCGTAATCCCATCTCCTTCCTCTGGCGTTTGAGATAGGTGTTCAGAACATCTGCGAACTCGGTCCCACCAAACTATAAAAGATCCATCAAGTTGAAAATGAATGCGAGCGGACTGCGTAGCAGGGTCGCGGTTATTACTGCCGTTGAAGTTTCGTTTCATTCATAAAAGGATGTACTCTTTTGAGGTTTGTGAACTTTGAACTTTTTCAAATAGTAAAATTCACGAAGGCTTTTAAAGTGAAATACAAAAAGTTTTCATTAATTTGAAACTCTCTAAATTATTACACAAAGGTCAGTATTAGACCATTGGTCAATATGAATTAAGCTCGTTGAATGTTAAATGAGATGAAATCAATCACCTAGCTACGCTTCACCAAAGTCCACTTGGAGCAACTAGACCCCGTTTATGATTTTTGACTAATATTTCATTAGCTTTGGTCCAGTAATTTTCATCAGCTCTCAACGGCAGACGGCGCGGCGCAGGGATCTCGACAATTTTCAAGGTAACAGTAACGATTTTGATTTATTGTATTCAAGTATGAAACTTTGTATTCGACCAAGAAAAATCAATTTAACCGCCCTTGTTGGTTTACAATTCAAGATGCGTAGAATGCAAAAATCGAATAAAAAAAAAATAATAATAATTTTTTAAAATCCGTCCGTCCGCCATCCAGAGCTTTTTCCCGAAACTACTGGACCGAACTTATGAAACTAGGGTTATAAATAAAATTTTGGGTCTAGCAGACCCTAAAAGCTCGGCATCAATTTTCATAAAACTTAAAAAGTAGCATATATATTGGGCTGAAATATTTAAAAAATCGAGATCTCATAAACTCTCAAGGTAAAATGTTTTTTGGTTATCATTGATAGATGTTGTTCCAAAGAATCGAATTCAGAACACTGTACCGTTCGCATTCCCTGTGATTCGATTGTCCCTGCAAACAAACAATTTTCTCAATGGATGGTTTTTAGCCAGATCAGACTGTATTTGAAGATATATTGTGTATGTTTTCTTGTAGGGGTTGAGTATGGATGTATAAGGGGTTGTGCAAGGGCCAAGAAGGGCTGGGAGGTACAAGGGCCAAGTTGGGCCAGAACTTAGGGAGTGAAATCAAGCGCGAACTGTGACATTACGGAATTAGTGCGTTAATCGCTAAAAGCCATTGAAGCTAGAAAGAGTGAGTCTTTTCAAGATTGAAACGCATCATATAACTTGCGATTCCTACAATTGTATCAGCTGATATAATTTCAATGCAATTCTGACTTCGCGAAATGAAGTTCAATATAATTATTTTCCCACCGGATGGACTAGTAAGGCGTTGGTAGGTATTTTATTTTATCTCATAAATTTTCAATGGTTAGGTAGGTACCTACTTAAATCTAGATCGGGGAACTTGCAAAGTTTAGATATGTTAATAAATCGCAATAATCCCTCCCCCTCCCGTAAGTGCCCACATATACGTAGGGATATTGATGACAAATCAGCCTTTCGCCCGACCACCACAAAATTGTAATAAGCAAATCGTTTACGAAGATGCGTTAAGGTAAGGGTCCGGAGAAGCTACATGCTTTCTTAATAAACCAAAGGAGCTGAATACTGAAATGAGCTCTTCTGGAGCATCCTTTGGGACAGAGTTCTCTGTTTTTCAACGTACCATTTTTTTCGACATTTACTATAAAGCATTAAGTTGTAGGGTCCTGTGCTGTAAAGGTTTGATCCCTTCTGGGAGGCGCGATGCGCCACGTTCTGATGCGATATAGGTACTTATTTACGATGTTTAATAATAATTATATACCAATAATTCCGAAGAAGGAGGTGATCGATATCAAGGATCTAGGTACCCCCCCAGAGGTGCAATGGGGGCCTAAATCCTCGATAAAAAGGTAGAGGAGGTTGACAGTATCCCGTCATAGAGATACCACTCCTACTAATAGCTTTTAATGAGCCATGTTCGGAGTAGATTGGTTTTCCAGGGATCTGGATCGCCCATCCAACGCCAAACTCAGCTTCTCGAAAACACGGGTATCAGCGAGCGACCCCCGTTGTTCATCAACGGGGCGACGACAGCGCATTCTTTGAGACCCCGACGGGACCTCTATGACGGGAACTCTGTCACATCTAATACAGAAATAGTATACGTTTGAGTAATAATTTGGTGCGGTTTTTTTTTTTTTTTTTTTTTTTTTAGAAAATATTGAGTTTCTCTTTACCTCCTATTAAGCGGTTAGATATATGTAGATTAGCTGTCTCAGAAAGTGAAACTACTGCAATAGCTATAAATATTGGATTACAATTGTCTGACAAAATTCTTCATATAAATCCGTTTTAAAACATTTCCGAGTTCCAAAGTTCCAACTTTAATGTTCTATTAAAACTAGAAAAGAAGCTGATAAAAATAGGAAGCAGAGGAAAATTGTATTGCTTAAAATGAAACTAGGAGCGCCGTACACCGTATATCACCAACACGTTACACCTACACTTCCTGATTTTCTGGGTAGGATAATGTATCATTCACACACTAAACAACCTGTTTAATTCTCCACCTTCACGAAAAACATAGCTGTGGGAGAAATGGCTCCCCAACCGTAGCAATTTTTCCACGCCAAAACCACATCCCCCCTGTTTCTAGGCTGTTCAGGACCCGGGAAGGTGTTGACCAGAGGAAAATATTCCCCCATTTCTCTCGACCTTTCCCGGTGGGAAATAATGCCCCATAAAAGATTTTCGCACTCCTCCCCCTTGATAAACTTGGCAATTATACACCCTCCCACCCCCCACCCGCCGAAAAAATAAAGGGGACTAGGTATATTAAAAAGTCTGGAAAAACTCCTTTTTCTCTGTTCTTTCAAGAACAGCGAGTCAGGGCTGATAAATCACGTCTGTTTTTATTATATCAGATTTTTCTTCTGTTCTTATAAAGAGATACTGTTTTTTGTAAGAAGTTGTGTGTGTTTGTGTGTGTGTGTTCCTTTGTCGCATTTTGATGAGACGGAACGTTCGAGTTTTTTTTTTTTTTTTTTTTCCTGTCTTGTTCATCCCTTAAAAATATAATCCTCTGCATTTTTAAAAAAGCGAAGTGGAGTTAAGCAATTCTTTCGCCTTTGTTGTTATCATCCCCCCCCCCCCCCCTGTTAAGTCACTGCAAATTTAGTCTTTTTTGTTAATCCTAGAGGCATCATACAGACTGCGTTATAATATACGGGTTTTTCCTCTTCAATGTAGAAAAAACTACAAAATTTTAATAGGAAAACACATACAGTCAGGGATCTGTACTTGAACGAACATGTATAACTAAAATAATGACTATCTTATGATATAAACATTGAGCATGAAAATGTTTTTTAGTTTTTAAACTTGGAAGAAAGAATAATAAAGCATAGTAAAAAGAAAGAATAATCAGCATTCCTTGAAACTACAGCCGCTTAAAAACCATGAAATATTGTGATAAAGTGAGCGCATTCCAAAGTTCCAGTAATGCAGCATGATCGTATGAGCAAATTTTCATTAATTATTGTATAATGTTAAATTGCTAAATGCCAATTTTATGGCAACAAAACTCGTTCAAAATAATAATCTGCTATTAAAAAGGTCTTCGATTTTTAGCAAATTTAGATTTAGACATCGTAGTAAATTTTATTGAAATTTGAATGAATTTTTCAACATAATTTTAAACGTAAATGTTGTGATGTTCTAGTTCGTTGATGATAGACTATTTTTGGCTGAAATTCAGCTAAAAAATATAAACTTAAGGATTTTTAGCCAATGGAATTCTCACATCACGAAATCGAATTAATCACTTGCATTTATATCTTATGTCACCAATAGACTTGTGAAGAGTAGGTAGGTGATTTTTTTTTTTTTTTTTTTTTTTTTTTTTTTAAGAATTTAAGCCGCGTCTAAACCGGAAGGGTCATTAGTGGTATTCAAAAAGTGTGTAAAAGGGACACTGCAACGGGTACTATTCTAAGGGGAGCCTAGCTGGCCGCCCGTCACTAAACGGAGTGGCTTCACGGATTCCTCTAGCAGATCGGAGGGGGAGAAATAATAATATTAGAGACTTTTTGCAGTCGTCACACGAACGAAACCCCCCCCCCCCCTCCCCCGAGATAAGGCGAGCACATGGATGCTAACTGGATCTTTTGTTTTTATGCACGGTTTTGTGACAACCGCGACGATCGTGACGTTTAGCGTGACTTGAAGCTTGAAGTTTATGAAAATTAAATGGCTGAACCATTGAAGTCAAAGGCAGCCAGTCTTTTAGTGTTTTGTTACTCTTTGCTGTCCAACTGACATTCCGATTATACCTTGGTTCCAAATCGGACGACCAAGGTAACAAATAAATCAGCCAATTAAAATCAGAACAAATGCAGTTGAGTATAGCTGTACATATTTTTTAACATTCGCTAAAAATGAGAAGTTGTTTGTGAGCGGTACCTACCTATAGTTTCTTCATACCCGTCAACTGAACATATTCATCATTCAAACTAAAATATCCGGTAGGCAGTATGATTTCCATCTGTATTTCCAATAAATTTAGCAATAGAGGTGTAGGTGCTCCCATTGAGATCTTAACATTAAAACGATCTCTTCTTCCGTCAGTTGCTCTGAGCTGAACTCGCCAAACCTCTCACGCCAGAACCCTCCTCTCCACATATAACTGTGATATGTCTATCAAAAGGTTCGTCCATATCCCTTCCATTAATCAACCCTTCATTGAAAAGCCGAAGCATTGGGTTCATCCACTATCGAAAAATGGTAGGATGATATACCTATTTGATGCGGTAATTACATGATACAGACTACTATGTGACGATTTATTTTATTTTTTATTCAATAGTTTGAGCCGCACCTCAACCAGAACGGTCATATGTATAGGTATGATGTTATATTATATATATATGATAAGGTAAGATCATATGAATATGAATGAAAAAGTAAATCGAAAATGTAACACTGAGGACTGAGACACTGACAAAAAGTAAATAAATAATGGTACTGTTCATAAGTGTCAGGTTAGGTAGCTCAACGCGGTGTGAACTCGTCGTGGAGAAGCCGTCATGGAAGAACGTAGGATTGCGGTTTTGCACGGCGTGTGATGACGAGACGTCCGGCTGTTTGTACGTTGCGCATGCGCATTAACCATTTCGCTGAATACGGTACCGTAGTAGGCCGCCTCTTGGTGGCTGCAAAAAGTCTCTAATAACCCACAAAGCGAGGCCGCACTCTACCTCAAGTGATACAGCGATGACCACTTTGTAACCCCTGCAGCGTATATAAATACCCCGTAATAAAGACTAAACAACGACTAGACGATCCTTACAAATACAAAAACGACTACTATAAACTATAGTAACTGTAGCAACTGGTAACTATAATATTTATACTACTGATAAATATATAATTATTATAAATACCTACTATACATCTTAGTTTAAAAAAAGATATAACTAGAAGCACATAAATGAATAAATATATCACAGATCAGAATAGCACAGTTCGGTGTAAGGCTCAGAGGCTTTCAGGTACACCAGCAGAGACTGGACCTTGTCTGGTATGATTGTTTTTATATAGGTAATTAATTTTAAGTTGGTGGTTGCCTAAGTCAACACCGATATAGGTAGTTAGATTCTGGTTTACTTTTATACTTAGATAAAAGCTCTTGTTATAATACAAAAGGATTGGTAAAGTGTTTATTTAATTTAATTAATTTGTCTTTGGTAGATGTCCTTGCAAATGCAGCTATATTTTCAATTTCATTCATTTAACCACCCAAGACTATGACTGTTCAGTTTAGTTCAGTTGGTCGTTGGTTTCAAAAACCTTCCATTCTAGGCTCAAGGTAACGTATTATAAGCGATCGAACCCGACTTCTAGATCTGGTTCTTAAGGTGGTCATCGCGAAACAAATCCGAAACAAAGGTCCTACAAACAGAGAGGAAAAACGCTTGATAAAGAAGAACCCGGTGAACTGGGCAGAGACGCGTCACGTCCGCCAAACGACTTCCAGGTTCCTGAACGGGGGATCCACGTCGAAGGATCCTTGGACCATCTGATAGCAACAACCAGCACCTACCAGTGAAACCAGTGTTTCCTCCGCCGGCGTAGCAAGTGCACCGCGTTCCACACAACACATCTGTGCTACGATTGGGTTTGTTGCAGAAGTCACGCTCAGTGACAGTTTGGGGGACACTCGTGTGCAGTATCGCGCAAACTTCATTCAATATGTACTGGTGGTTGTGCGCGTTGGCTGCTGCGGTCACGCTAACCGCTTCTCTCCCAGCAGGACCTACTGGCAAGTTTATTTCACGGTTTTTACTGTGCTATATTTCTACTTAATTGAAAACAATTAATTTATTGGAACGTAGAGGAATTACTTCTAAGAACTCTTTAGTCGGCTAAATTGATTCTCCAGTCCTTATGATCTCTTCATCGCTCATTGTTTGGTCTCTTATAGGGATGAGTCGATTCCCGATACCGATTCTCGATACCACCAATTCTTAGGCATTGGTATCGGTATCGAGAATCGATCGCCTAAAGCCGATACCGATACCGCCCGGTTATGGGCGTTTTATTACACTACGGTACTATTGCAACCATCTAACAACGAAGATGGTTGTACCGTGCAACCGTTGTGTGAAGTTAGCAGTTGCGAAACATGAATTGTCCAAAACACAACTTACAATTATAACTTTGTTTACTTACAAGTAGGCTTGTATTATTTTGTTTGTGACAACAGAAGCATTAGACAAAGCTATGTTTTCCAAGTATAAAAGCCTATTACCTCATTTGCAAATATATTGGGATCAATTTTTTTTAAGAATAAGTTATATGTTGTACAAAAAAATTTGAATATATTACTAGTTGAAGAGGAATTTTTGTTTTTCACCTACAGGTAAGTTAGGTATTATGCGCCGATGGTATCGGCATCGAGAATCGGGAATCGATTTTTTAGGTATCGGTATCGGGAATCGATCAATTTTGGTATCGAATCATCTCTAGTCTCTTATAAGCCTAACTGAAGTGCTGCTCCGTCTCCGAACCCATGCTCCGCCTTTGATTTATTTTGAAAACAAAATTAATATTTTGTTTTCAACAAAAAGCATATTTTGTTGAAAACAACATCAACAACAACGGATCTGCAACAAAAATGCATTAATAATTAAAGTTACCATAGATTTTGACTTCGAGTCTACCTATTGGTAGCGGAAGCATTGTTATCGCTTTCGGAAAATGTCAATCCCCCCCCCCCAAAATCAAAATTTCTACATGCATTTTACGTAATAGACCATTCTGAACAGCTTTAGTTCCGTGGATGTTTGTCTGTTTGAATGTGTGTTAGTATGTCTGTCCATGTGTCCGCAAATCCTTGTAACACGAAATCTACATACAAACACTTCTACAATTTTCATCCAATTTTAATGGAATTTTAGGGAATGAGTGGATTATCTACACTGTAGATAGTCCCCTACCAATTGCAATGCATTCAAATCAATACTTCGCACTACGCATGTGCCAACGTAAATTCCATCAAGCATCATTTTCTCATGTTCAAGTCGCCCGATCTCGTTCAAATTCAGAGGGTAGTTAGAAAAAGACGACTCAATCACCCCATGTCAATTTAATGACGATAGCTGCAGCGCATGTGCGAATTGAAATCCTTGCAACTGCTGTATTTGCCCTATTTTAATGAACTCCTTGCAACAAGCATAACTTCTGCAGAATTTATCCATCCCGTGTGTCAGTCCATCTACCCGCAAATCTTTACAACACGCATAACTCTTACAGTTTTTATCTGATTTTGATTAAATTATTAGAGAATGTGTGAGTTACAACGCAGCTGGTCTATGAATTTCATTGCATACAAATAAATACTTCTCCCTAACGCATATACACCAACGTAAATTCCATCAAGCATCATTTTCTCATGTTCTAGTCGCCCGATCTCGTTCAAATTCAGAGGGTAGTTTGAAAAAGACGACTCAATCACCCCATATCAATTGTATTATGATAGCAACACTATTAGCTGCACCGCATGTACGAATGTGAAATCCTTGCAACCGCAGTATTTGCCCTATTTGAATGAAAACCTTTCAACAAGCATAACTTCTACAGAATTTATCCATCCCGAACAACTTTAGTTCCGTGTACTGCCTGTGTGAGTGTGCGATAGTGTGTCAGTACGTGTATCCGCAAATCTTAGCCAACATGTTCTACAGATTTTATCCAATTTTGATGAAATATTAGAAAATTTGTGAGTTACACTGCAGATGGTATATAAATTTCATTGCATACAAATAAATACTTCTCCCTAACGCATATATACACCAACGTAAATTCCATCAAGCATCATTTTCTCTGGTTCTAGTCAGTCAATCTCGTTCAAATTCAGAGGATAGTTAGAAAAAGACGTCTCAATCACACGATGTCAATTTTATTGCGATAGCATCATTATTAGCTGCAGCGCATGTGCGAATTTGAAATCCTTGCAACTGAAGTATTTGCTCTATTTTAATGAAATCCTTGCGACAAGCATAACTTCTGTAGAATTTATCCATCCCGAACAACTTTAGTTCCATGTGTGACTGTCTGTGTGAGTGTGCATTTGTGTGTCTACCCGCAAATCTTTTCAACACGCATAGCTCCTACAGTTTTTATCTCATTTTGATAAAATATAAGAGAACGTGTGAGTTACACCGCAGCTGGTCCATAAATTTCATAACGTTTCTTCATTCGGACAGTTCAGATTATAACAAGCCTTATAAAAAAGGCCTTCTGTCCTTAAATTGGTGTTCTTATTTTTTATTAAACTCCAACCTTTCTTCCCAGGAACTGGGGCTTCTTCAGGGAGCTTAATATTCAAAAGCGTAAATATCTACTTACTTATAGTTTTTTTTTTTTTCCTTTGTTAAAAATCGAATTTAAAGTTATGAGTTTTTTGAAAATAAAATTTAAAATTCTCCCGCCATTTTCTTCTTCCACTGTGAACTGGAGAGTGGGGCAGTAGCTACGAGTATTGATACATGTGAGGAGGTCTGGTATAATGACTGGATCAAGTAGAAATAAGCTGTCATTAACATATTTCTTCATTATTTGGATTTTTTGCCAAATTTATCTTTAATTAGATTGAAAATTTCCCCCATAACGATGTCGCTCGTAATAGGACTGAGCGGATTTCCCATGGCTAATCCCATTGTTTGCAAATACGCTTGATGTTTCCCAATGAAGACAGAATTGACCATGCACTAATTCAATGCATCTAGGAATGTTTTTTTTTTTTTTTTCTCTAAATTATTGTGCTTCTGTTAGATAACGTCCCAATTATCCAGCTACGATTTTCATAACCAGGGCAGGTGGTATTGATGTAAACACGGAAGTTGCATCTAAAGATACGAATCTGTACCTAGATCTCCTTTGAATTCCATCTAACAATGCCTTCATCTCATAAGAATTCTTTACATTGAACTCACTGCTCACTGCCATTCCTTGGGGGTATTTGATCATGTGTTGGCTGAGATTGTAGGTTGGGGAATTGATACAAGAGACTATAGGATTATCTTAGGATACATAGGATATATAGGAGTGTCTTAGGTTGTAAGTTTTTTCTTTGTTATCTCATCTATTGTACCATCTAACCATAAGGCTTTTTTACTAGTTTATTTGCCCCTCTTTCGGCTTTTTCGGTTGGATCTGAGCGTAGTTTTTTGTAGACTTGTTCATAATCTAGCCTTTTTTTTTTTTTTTTGGCCTCGTTTTCATAATCATCTTTAGTCATTATAACAGTTACCGCCCCCTTGTCAGTATTAAGCACTAGTAAGAAAGACTTGCAATTGTTCACTTGAGTTGATGATATGCCATAATTTAGTTCATTCTTTCTTACGTTATCGTTTCGTTTCAAATATGTGAGTTTATTTATTTTGTTTATTTTTTAATTCATTTTAGTATTTAGATTGTTTTATTTATTTATTTATTTTTTATATATAAAATACATTTTAAAAAATTACATATAAAATAAATAAATTTATTATTTAATTATTTTATTATTTATTGTTTTATTATTATTTATTTATCTTTCCTCTCTGTCGGTTTTTTATTCACTTATTGCTTTTTTATCGCTTTTATTCACCAGATTAACTATGTATTCAGAATCTTTGAGTATGCCGAGGACTGGCGTTTATTTTCCGCGAGGTTCAACTGAATATTTAGGACCTAATCTAAGTACCTCTTCAACGTCAGCTGGTAATTCGACTGGAGATAAATTCACTAACCATTTCTTTCGGACTTCCTAGCAAGATGCTTTTGTACTCGTAGTACCATGGTGCACATATGTCTTTTGCCACGTTGCTGCTTCCCATGCAATTTCTTTGTTTTGGTGTCTTAATTTAGTTTGACGTAAATCTTTCCCGATAACTTTCTCCGAAAAGCTCAAATCACAAAAAATCTTGTCGTATCCGAGGATCTCTAATCATTAGAATCATTTGCTCTTATATTAGTTCTAATTTTAGTTGATACTGTTTGTTTTTTGAGCAAGGAGCATCTATTTCTAGGTTCAAAATTGAGCAGCACATGTTAAGTTTTAGTTTCTCAACCTTGGATCTACGTCTGGGGCCTGCGTTTTAGTTTCTCAACCTTGGATCTACGTCTGGGGCCTGCGTTTTGAGATAGTTTAGAAAAATTGGTCACTAGTTGTAGACGTGGTTGGGTACAGTATTCTTGCTCCGGTGCATTTTTAGGTAATTTCGGTCTTCTAATTGCCTTCTTAAAATTTTAGAAATGTTCACGAACTGACTTACCAATTTGTTGACATTGAATCCATGAACCAGTTGTAACTTGTAGAAGAGGTTTGACGGCCTAACCTTCATGCTCTATAACGTTTCTTTATTAGGATAGTTCAAATTATAACAAGTTTTATAGAAAAGGCATTCTGTCCTTTTTTTATTTCATTTTTTTATTAAACTCCGACGCTTCTCCCCAGGAACTTGGGTTTCTATTAATATTCAAAAATTTAAAATATCCACTTACTTAAAGTTTTCTATTCTTTTTTCTTTGTTAAAAATCGAAGTTAAAGTTATGATTTTTTTGAAAATCAAATGATAAATTTTTAAAATTAAATTAAATTTTTAACAAAAAAAGAAAACTCTAAGTAAGTAGATATTTTACATTTTTTCTCAAAATGAGCAAAATCACTTATTAATGAATGAAAATGTTCAAACCACAACTTGGTGGTGTGTAAACCACAAGTTAATTCTCTATAATTAAGTGGCCTAGCACCGACAAATTTATAATAAAGTGAAGAGAATTCTCTATTCTCTATATCTTTCCAACTACTCGAGTCACAAGTTTGGACATTAGTCCCAATCCCGAACTTATATATGACTGCCAAAAGATCATCCCTGATTCCTGAATATATGCTGGAAATGCTTGGAAATGTAATGCTTTTTCCGTCACAGTGTTTTGACAACCAAGCCGTTGCTGGGGAAATGAAACTTCTTTATTTTTCACCGGACAAAAATCGTTCTCCACTCGTTTGAAAGCTCTCATCACGCATTTCTTTCGTACTTGTTCATCTATTCATGTCGTAGTTTTATATTTATTTGTGTTATAAATGGATATAGTAAACAATGCCGTTTGTTTTGTTGTCACTTGGTTGAGAAGTTAATCTTGCTTATACTTAGTAATTGTAGACGCGCACCATAACAGAAAATTACCTACACAAAATTGAGTCAAGAACATTTATCTCTTATTTCAGTTACCATGAGCCAATAATTTCTTTTCTAGAGTCGTCAGATGATTAGAATAATGATAATACTATTGTTGACGGTTAATGAATAAAGAATAAAATAATAATGTAAACAGAAAATATAGAAACAATGTTGTGACTAGTTTATGTGTAAGAAAAGTTTAATAATGTTTGAATAAAAATTTTGTATACTTTGAAATTGGTCTTTACAAGATTTTTTCGGCAACCAAAATCATTTCCATAATATATTTTATATTTATTATATTTAGCAGAAAATCGTCATAAAAGTTTACACTTCTCCCGTGTGGTCTTTGGCACACCTGGTTTTTTAAAAATAATAAATGCATTAAAGAATGGAAATATTCCATAGGTGCTTGACCTAACCTAGGAGCTGCGTCCTACGACCCTCATTGAGTTGAGTTAAATGTAAACGCGGGTTTTTTCCGTCTCGTTGAAGCGGTGATTCACGCTCTGTGTTCCTCTTCCGTTTTATTAGATAAACGGAGGGGCCGGTTTTGCGCGGAGCGTAGCAGTCGTTTGGCGGCCAGCATGCAAATTACCTCGGCCGAACCGAAATTGGTGCCTTCAATGAAACTCACTCCCGGTTGGGGAGTTGGAAACTTAGGTCGCTGATCCTAATCAGTAATATATTAGGTTAAACTGGATCCTGATTTATCTAGATGAGAATATTCGATAGAACTGCTTCAGTGTCTACTAAAGTATATGGTTCCATAATTGATGCTTTTAATGAAGCTGACCCCTGGTTGGGTGTAGCTGTCTTAGGACCTGTTCCACCAACGGGAGTTTTCTTTGGATTAACCCGGCACCGAGAGTTTTCAACTTCAAATTGGCAAAATGACCGTTCCAACGCTTGATTTCGGATTTTGTTGTGATAACGCACGGATTCCGGAATGCAGTGCTGATCCGCATCTTTGTCACCGCCCGCCATCTTAAAAAGTTGTGTATCTTACCCTGTTTTTCCGTTTGTGTCTTCATAACACGACCCCTCGCATTTTCAAAATTATTTACTTCCTATTCCGTCGTGACAATGAAGAAACAATGCATATGTCTTCGGAAGGTTTTCGTGGAATCGGACCGTGACAATTCGTCGAATGATAAAACGTAGGGAAAGTGTAGATCACTTCCATAAGTGGAAAGGCAACAATTAGTACGACATTTTCATGTTTTTACTTTGGCAGACAACGGGAAAAATCGACAGTTACTAACAAAAATTTCTTTCCGATGATTTTCCTTACAACGGAACCATTCCTAGGGAAATGCAGCTCCATCAGTTGTTATCCGACGGAAATTGTTCAGCACTCGTTGGAAACAACTCAATTTATCCTAAAATCTTATGTTCCCGCCCCAAACATAAAAGCATCTGAGCTGTATGTAAATTTATTGATGGACTATAAAGTACACAAAAAACAATCCTCGAGGTACGAGTATAATAAATTGGTTTGGTAAGCTTAACGTTGAACAAGCCTATACCATAAATGATGGGTCTGAAATTCCTCCCTAACGTGTCTTTTGCCTGAACATTGCCAAAAAACGAGGTTTTTCACCAATCTTTGACGATTATTCTACAGTTTTTGAAAAATGTTGTACAAATTACACCACTCGGCAACCTAAAAAAAAATGTGCTATCACTTGGACTATTTCTGCATCGAATGAGACTAACAGCAGTCCTGGAGGTGTAATAATTGATTTTTTGCGATTTTTTCAACACTAGATATTGCCCCGGAGAGTGAAAAACACGACATTTTTAATTTTTCAGTTTTTTTAAAAACCCAATTGTATTGTTCTTATAGTAAATTTAATGCTGATCACGCCTACACCACAAATTATGGTCTATAAAACGCCTCCTCAACATGTTCTTTTATTTTCAGACCGTCAGGTAGTGTAATTTGTGCAAAAATATGCAAAATAAAATAACCGTCAAAAATCGGTGAAAACCCACGATTTTGACCGTTGTTAGGCAGAAGGCACGTCAGAGAGACATTTCAGACCCATCATGTGTGATGTGTTTTTAAATTTCCAAAAAGAAAAAAAAAACTTTTTTTAACATTAATTATCCTTGAATTTCAGCATTTTTAATTCAAAAACGCAGGTGCCATACCTCAAAAATTAGAAGTCTACATGAAAAACGGGATTTTCGGATTCAGCACCCTTGAAATTCCCCAGGACTTTTTTTTTTTTTTTTTTTTTTTTTTTTTGCAATGTTATTGATTGAATTATTATTAATGTACCTACAGTATTTACACAAAAGTGCCTAAATTTCATAAATTTCAATATAAATAAAGGGGCACGAAAATATAAGACTTGTTTTTCTATTTTTCCGTTTTCCACTCCTCGAGATAAATCTAAAAAGAAACCTCTTTTTCACTCTGAGAGCTTTTGTCCGATTGTGGAAATCTCTCTTCTCGTTTTCCCTTCCGATTTTTCTCGAATTTTTTTCAGACCTCCCCTTGATGTTTTGAATAAGAGGCGCCCAGGCGTGAGGAACCGCAATTAAACGCTCGAGCCGAACGGGGAAAAAAGAATAAGCCGGTTGGAGATCAGGAGAGGGATTTTCAGACGTAAATGGAGAAAATCGCGAAGCTCGCTGTCCGCCTACCTGAGCTGTATTGTATTTGACGTTTCTCTCTCCCTCGTAGTTGTTTTTCCTTTAAAGCGACAGGACAGGTAAAGCACGCGGGATTTTCCGATAATTTAATTTATAAAAAGTTCCAGTCATGCAGCATGATCGTTTGAGCGAATTTTCGTAAGTTAAATATCGTGTTGAATTAAGTTAAATTGTTTTGACATACGTACTGTACTACATATGTATAAACTATTAAATTTTAGTGTCGAAAAATCAATGTTAATAAACCTAATTATTGAAGTGAAAAAAAAGAAGTTAATTGAAAACTATCAAATTTTTTCAGAAGCCATTTGAAGGCTAGTGCTTAACCATTTAACACATGAAAAAATAAAAAAGTCCAGTCATGACCCCATGAGCGAATTTTTGAATAAATCTTCGACATTTCAGTCGCTATTGATCGTGTAGAGAAATTTTAGTTTATGATTTTGATAGACAAATATTTTCTAAGCCACGGTTAGTATTAAAGCTACATCAAGTCCTAAAACAGTTGAGCGTAAAACATTAAAGAGAGCGACCGAGAGAATCGGAGGACGGAATATTTCACAGAGTAAACTCATCAGTTTTTTTTTTTTTTTTTTTTTTTTTTTTTAAGCCACTGAGGCCGCAATGGCCTATTGTAGCTGGAGGAGGAGGCCGTACCTCCTCCCCATCCCAGACACTAGATCGGCCCAATACCGACAGCCCTGCCAAACCAAGCACTATCTGCCTGGTTCCGGCACTCCTGCCAGCCAACAGGCACTACCTGGGACCAGGAAACTCATCAGTTGTGATTACTTTTTTTTTTTTTAACAAGCACCTACTACCTACGTTTTAAACAGCATGGTTCTAGGATTGGTTATACAGAGATACTTCCATAAGAGTAGTTCAATCTGAATTTGGACAATGTTTCATGCGAATAGTACCGATTTTTACATCTAGCGAACAGCATTATTTCGATTTTTGACTGATTTTTCAACTTTGAAATTTTTGAAAACTTGATACATATTCTTATAGGAAATTTTACGCTGATTCCGAATATACCACATGTTAGTATGCTGAAAAAATTATTTCGCACAACCAATCGCAAAAAACAGGCTATTTTGAAATTTTTTACTACATTTTTGAAAATTTCAACCCGAAGATGTAATCCGATCATGCTGGCCAACGAACTTGAACTTTCGTTTTGTGTCCTTAACATTTTAAAATTTGTTTGAAGTTTCTAGCACAATTCTACGGACAGTTATCGTCTGGAATGACACATACATATATACATACATACATACATACATTTAAAAAATGCGTTAAACTTCAGAATGATTCAAAATAGCCTAAAACGGATTTCTGCATAACATTTTTTCAAAAATTCACATCCTACAAATTTTGAGGCGAGAGCAATAGCTTAATTTTCTTCAAAAATCGGTAAAACAACTTGATTTGGACATGGGTATTATTATTTTCATTATACAAAGATAATGTTTGGTAATATTATTTTCATTATACAATGATAATGTTATAGTGGAGCAAAAACGTGTTAGGAGTTGGACCTCACATTCTGATCAAAGGTAGAGAGTGGATTTTTGGGTATCGTAACCATAAACACCACGAAGCTGGTGACCGTTGTCTGACAGTGTGTATGAAACCATGTCTTCTGCATAGTCCTCTTGGCAAATGAAGCAATAAGTACCATACTTGGTTGGTTATTTGAAGTTGGGAACTGGGTTTTGTAACCAGCTAGGTCAAGGAAGAGGTTCATAAGCCTGGCTGGGTTTAGGGGTTTGAGCATTCTTCTTTGTTTTTAGCCTTTCTTTTGCTGTGAAATGGTATTGGATGGCTTGATGGTTTTCTTCAGTTTATTTTTCAACTGCAGACGTATCTAAAGATGACCCCTCAACTCCAGCTTGAGCAATCGATTTCCAAGTCAAAGCCCCAGGAATTTAGTACCTTCCTTCATATGCCTTACAAGGGCACCCGCTGTTCGTTCATAAACACATGCAAAAAGTTGGAATACAAGCTTAACAATATTTTGAACCTATCGTTTCTAAGCTTTCAAAATCATCAAACATTTTAAATATATACCAAGAATTAGGCCCAAGGGAAGCTTCTGAATTTACCTCAAAAAGCCAGGTATTGCCGAAATCATGTAGTGACTAGAGACAAAGAAGTAAAGCCTTCCGTCTCTGACTTTTGTATGCTCTGATGTCCTCTACATAGGTAGAGAATCAGATGCAAACTTGTTTTTATTAACACAACTCGGCTCTATTTGAATTTTCGGCAACAGGCCATAGTTGGGCACTCTACCTTATATGGGGTAATAAAGTTGTTTGTGTACTAATTTGCAAGTGTGTAATAAAGAGCCAATTGATTTGTTATTTACGTGCAGCTCTTTTTATGAAAAATCAGAAAACAAGGAGAAGCACTGTTTCTCATTCAAATTGGCTCAAAGCCATATATTTGAAAGAATGAACGAAGTAATACTACCGTCTCCTCTAGAGTACTGAGAACACATATTTTATACCGATATGTGTATGAAATGCCGAATCGCCTGCTCACAGCAGAACAAACATTTTAAAATCAAATTTTCGAAAATTTTCATAATTTAAATCCGTTTTTAGACATTTTAAGACGAATGATAGTGTGTGTGAGTGAGTGTGGTGTGTGTGTATGTGCGTATGTGTGCGTATGTGTGCGTGTGTGTGTGAGTAGGTATGTGTGTGTGTGTGTGATTCGTTCCAGATGATAACTTTCCTTATGGGATTGAGATAAAAATGCCGTTCTTGCGTCAAAAAATCAAGATTCCCAAACGAAAGGACAAGTTGGTTGGCCAGCAAAAAACGGCTAAAAATCGTTAAATTTATATTTTTTAGTTGAATATTGCTCAAATAAAGTTTATCAACTATAAAATAGAGCATTAATTGTTCATGTACAAAATTATGCTGAAAAATGTACTTAAATTTCATTAAAATGTGGGGAAAAAATCGATAAAAACAGCAAAAAAGTTTAAAATCCAAAATCTCTTGAATAGCATTTTATTATTTAGAACGAGTTTTTTGCCATAAAATTGGTAGTTAACAACCTTTTAGCGAATTTTCTTAGAAAATAAAGCTATTGCAATGGCTCCAAAAATTTTAAAATAAAAATTTTCAAAAATTTTCTTCATCGAAATCTGTTTTGAGGCATTCTGAAATGATTCCCGGATATTAACGCTTTTTTATGTGTGTATATATATATATATATATATATATATATATATATATATATATATATATATATATATGTGTGTGTGTGTGTGTCATTCCAGACGATAACTCTCGATAGAATTGAGATAAAAACATCGTTCTTTCGCCAAAAAATCAAGCATTTCAAAAGAAAGGATGAGTTCGTTGGACAACAATTTTTGAGCACATTAAATTGGTCAAATTTCGAAAAATGTACCCAAAAAATCACTAAAAATGGCTAAAAACGGCCAAAAATCGTTAAATTTCTATTTTTTGCAGAATTTTAGTCAAAACTAAATTTTCAACGACTAACTATGACATTGAAAATTTTTGCACAAAATTATGATGGAAAACGTACTTAAATGTCATTAAAATTTGCTAAAATATCTATAAAAACTGCAAAAATATCAAAAATCAAAAATCCCTTTTGAATCAGTGGAATTTTATTTAGAATAAGTTTTTTGCCATAAAATTGGTTTTTAACCATTTCTGTCAACTAAAATTGCTCCAATTTCAATGCAATTTGACATACTATTGTACGATAGATAGTTTATGAAAATTCGCTCATACGATCATGCTGCATGACTGGAACTTTTTTTCACTCAAAGTCCTCAGTTTTCAAAGCAATGTAACATAATGTAGTACCTACGATAATTTACGAAAATTCACTCATACGATCATGCTGCATGACTGGAACTTTTGTAATAATTATTTTAGGTGGAATATTCGATTTTAAGGCTTGATTTGGCATTCCAGGATTCTATGGGCGTAGTTTGAAACGTTATTTGAGGGAGAAATTCGAGTATTGAAGATCCCCATATATCTGTGAGAGCTGACTTGTCAGTTCATTTCTCATGCAAAATCAAAAACACTATTTCCGCCACCCATCTTCATAGAATCGGAAGCTAAAACATTGATTTACCTGGTTCGAAAAGCGGTGTATCGCTTGTCGAGGTTAAAATATGTGCATACGAGAGGAGATGGTTGGGTTGCTAAGCGTGACCCGCCTGTTAGCATTTAAATTCTGTTTCCTTTGTAACATCACATGACAAGGGATTTGTCACGTCCTGACCTTTGAGATTAACCTTGATAGCGGGCTCCGCAAGCTACGTGAAGCCCTAATGATAGCAATCGAATCTTCGGAATTCCCGCTCGGGTCGTGTTCGCGTCATTATCTGACCGCCAACCTTACCGTGTACTTCTCGTTTTTCGAGGTAACACCTAACAGACCAGACTTCCAATTTATATAAAGAGAAGGATCGGGTCCGGCTGATTTAGATAATGAACCGTTGAGTAATTAATTATATACTTATAAGGTAAACTTTTCAAATGGAAAAATCAATCAAGTCAACTTTATTGTTTCAGGTCCTTGACCCTTACAATGTAAAATTAAAAGTTATCACAAGTCACAACATTTAAATTATTTTACACTGAATTAACATCTGCCAGTAATTGGTGAATAAACTTTCTAATTCTAATATATGCCCTAATATACTGAACAACCATGAGGAGTTCTTCTTTACTTCCTCCTTTTAAAACTACATTAAGCAAATGCTGATAGCCTTCTATTTCCTAGATATTTTACTCTATACACCGCTAGTTGAGGGCACTCGCATGCCACATGGCGTACAGTCTCCTACGCTCCCATGTTGCATAAAATACAGGAGACAATTTTATCGACTTTTACAGAGAGTTCTTAGCTTAAATATAGAGATACCAGTGTTTTAGTACTCATTCTTAATTGGGCCAGCATTCTTTTAGCGAATTTTTGAAGAAAATTAAGCTATTGCTCTCGCCTCAAAATTTGTAGAATGTGATTTTTTGAAAAAAATGTATTCAGAAATCCGTTTCAGGCTATTCTGAATCATATTCTGAAGTTTAACGCATTTTTTATGTATGTATGTGTCTATGTATGTATGTATGTATGTGTAATTCTAGACGATAACTTCCGTAGAATTGTGCTAGAAACTTCAAACAAATTTTAAAATGTTAAGGACACAAAACGGAAGTTCAAGCTCGTTGACCAGCATGATCGGATTACATCTTCGGGTTGAAATTTTCAAAAATGTAGTCAAAAATTTCAAAATAGCCTGTTTTTTGCGATTTGTTGTGCGAAATAATTTTTTCAGCATACTAACATGTGGTATATTCGGTATCAGCGTAAAATTTCCTATAAGAATATGTATCAAGTTTTCAAAAATTTCAAAGTTGAAAAATCAGTCAAAAATCGAAATAATCGAAGATTTCTTCAAATATTCGCTCATGGGGTCATGCTGCATGACTGGACTTTTTTGTATAATAGGTACATCAAGTTCTAAGTAGTGTACTGGTTTGAATATATTCGTAGTCAAATGTTTATAATGGTCTTTAAGAAGAATACAGTATACGTCCGTAATCGTTGTATTTTGACTTCGTAACATATGTTTGAATAGCTGGACGTTTTTTTTCGATTTCGATCAGGTAAGCTTTTCAAAAATGATATTTCAAACCATAGTTAATCAGCTCTTGCGTTACTATTGGTCAGTAATAATAAACCATGTGTATCAACTATCAATACTGGAGATTTTGACCGCTGCAAATTAATTACACGAAGGTTTATTACTTTTTTTGACATGGATATGTCTTTTGGCTGGGGGTCAAGGAATTTTTCGCGACACTTTTTTTCTCCACACAAAATGCAACGCTCCGGCACTTTAGATTATTATTAAATCGAAAAGTGAAGGCTAGGTAGAAATCAATGAGGTACTACCGCAATGTACTTTTTTCCCAACATCCCAACAGAGTGGAAAGTAATGTCCATTTTTACGTTCCCAACATCCCAACAGAGTGGAAAGTAATGTCCATTTTTACTTTCCCAACATCCCAACATAGTGGAAAGTAATGTCCATTTTTACTTTCCCAACGTCCCAACAGAGTGGAAAGTAATGTCCATTTTTACTTTCCCAACATCCCAACAGAGTGGAAAGTAAAGTCCACTTTTAGTTTCCCAACATCCCAACAGAGTTGAAAGTAATGTCCATTTTTTTTCCCAACATCCCAACAGAGTGTAAAGAGACGTCTACAACTTTGTCATATCCATGATCTATTGTTTTTCCCCTCAAGGGAGAATCTTATCATCTATTGGTCCGATTTCGTTCAAACGTGGGGAGTAGATGGATAAGTTTATGTTCCAGTAAAATTCCCTATGCATTATACCGCAATTGGTAGAATAATAGCTATAGCGCATGCGTAACACTACAATTGATCTACACTGGCAAAACTCCGAGACTAATGGACCGATTTTTATGAAATTTTCGAAGAGGGTGCAGTCTAGCTCCTAGACGTTCCCCTATAAATTCCAATGCCGTAGACTCAACAGTATGCACAAATTTTTTTTAAGCTACGTCTGAACCGGAAATGTCATTAGCGGCAATCAACAAGGTTTCAAAGAGACACTGCATAGGGCACGATTCTACGGTGAGCCATGCTGACTCTACTGGCAGAGGGGAGAATATTTATAATAATAATAACCTGCAAAGCGAGGCATCGCCGCACTGTGTCACAAGGGATACAGCGATGGCCACTGTGTAACCCATACAGCGGATAAAAATAGAACGTAAAAACGTCTGCCATGTTGAGTGGGCAGTATAGCTTCCTCACACGATGTAACATGGACGTATTCAAATTAGTTGAAGAGTAAAGTACGAGTCGAAATAACTTATAAGTCGACGATATAAGAAACGTTTGTGCAAGAGCAAAGGCTACTATTACTCCAACGGCATTGCAATTTATAGGGGAACATCTAGGATCTAAACCGCACAATCCTTAAAGGTTTCATTAAAATCGGTCCATTAGTCTCAGAGTTATGTCTGTGTATCAATTTTAGTTTTGCGCAAGCGCTATAGTTATTACTCCATTAATCGCGATACAATTCATTGGGAATTTCCCTAGAACATATATATCTATCTACTCTCCGAGTTTGAACGAAATCGGACCAATAGATGAAAAGAAACCTACTTTATAATAAATGAACGTTTGCGCATGCGCCCACACTAGTATTTATGTGGTGGCAATGAATAAAACGGAAGTTAGTGAAAAACGTTGTCTATTTTTTCGTGGAAATATACAACGTTTTTCACTAACTTCCGTTTTGTAATAGGTTTCCACAACTTCGTCGCGGGTGATTTAGTTCGTGGCAATGAATGTTATCCCTGAAAAGTCATCAAAATCGTTTCAATAAACTCGTAAGTTTTGTCTGTGTAAATCGATACTAGTTTCGCGCCTGCGCAATGGTTATTAATCTACCAATTGCGATATAATGTATAAGGCCTTTTTGTAGAACTTATACCCAATTACCTGATACCAACAAACCGATAGATGATAAGAAATCGACATTATGAGAAATCCACGTTTGCGCAAGAACATGGCTACTATGATAAGGGCCCTTCTGGGACCTAACCAGGACAATGTCTGAAAATTTCATCAGAATCGGAATGAAACTTGGTATAGTGTTGGGGATGACAAAGATTCACCACAGACGGACATCAGATAGACAGATAGACACGGACCCAAAATTGATTAGCAAGCTCTGAAACGCAAAGAGCAAGAGGAAATTTTGATTTTGGAGGACAAAGATTTTGTTTACTTCAATCACGAACACAAAGCTTCCTTACCTTCGGTAGTGAGGAAGCAAAATAAATTAAGACTAGATGATTCGTTCGATTACATAATATTAGTGATAAATATATACTGATGATCACTATACATCTTAGTTAAATAAAGGCATGACTAGACGTTCATAAATAAATAAATATTTCATAGATCAGAGATAGTACAGTTCAATGTAGAGCTCGGTGGCTCGCAGGTACACCAGCAGGGACCGGACCTTGTCTGGTCCGGACGAAAATCGACCCATTGAGGGGGTGCAACTGGACACGGAGGTCCGTGAGGGCTGAGCAGCCCTCCAAAAAGTGGAGAATGGACGAAGGTTTATTAATCCTGAATTAAATAGGCCTTCCACATAGAAGACTTGTCTATAATTATTTTTAAAACGTAATCTATGGTATTTCATCTAAATACATTTACAGAGACGTGAGCACCTAGCGAGATGAAGGTAATGAAATTAAATTAATCACAAACAGTCCTAAACCTTGTCCATATGTAGCAACACAAGGATTCAGCTTAACAGCAATCAGTTTTCAATCAAGAATTGTCTAGAATTCCGCCTTGGCTTCAACGTCTGGGCTTTCAATTTCATATGTATAATCTGGATGTGCCAGGAAATGATCTATATCTTGCGGATAAGTACCCACAACAAAATATAACCAGGTTTAACTTGTTTTGACTGTTGTTTGAGTGTTTTAATGGAATAGTAGGAATCCATTCCGAGTGTGTTCCAGTTACAAATGTATGTCCGGATCGAGACCGTGCATTGCCTGCAGATTGTGAATCACCTATTATCCCCTTCTCCCAGCTGAGCATACAGCCCTCGATCCGAGCCTGATCAAAGCCAACCCTAAAGGCCTCCTTTTTAAACCAAACCGCATCGCAATCAACCAACTGCATCTCCTGTTTGCACTCCAGTTTGAAGGCCCATTCACTAATGAAGTGACACCCTACCTTTCAATCATGGAGCTTTCCTGCAAATCCTCTCGCTCGCCCTATTTGTGAACGTTGCACCGATCTACGAAATAATCGGTGGAAAGTATAGGTTTCCTTCACCTTCCTCTGTATATATACACAAACTACTCCTCAATCGCGCCTGTTTCGGCTTCCACCGCAATCATCATTAGGGTTGTTAAGGGCCATTATGCAGAATACCTACCTATCGATTCGAATGATCAATATCAAATCCGCCACTATTTCTGGTATAAAGGAGCGAGGGAAACTTGATTGACCGCTTCTCTTGGATTTTCCACACGACCATTCGACAGTCCATACCTATGTGATTCCCATTTCATCGCGACCGTTTGATGAAGCACCAACCTTATTACAGGAGAGACCTACGTCCGATATCTCGTTTGGTAGATGATCTGTTCAAAATTCAACAGTTTCGAATATTAAATATTAAACTACTTTTGAAACTATATTTATGTTTGAAAAATATATACATTAGACAGTTGTTTTAATAGCTTTTTATTTATTAAAAAGCTATTGTAAGATTAACCAAAATTTAGTGGCTACTTTTTCGAAAATCTTTTACATAAATGAAAATCCGTTTTGAGCCACCTAAATTTCAACACGTTTATGAATTGAAACCAGTATTATTTACGTATTAAAGTCATTTAGCGAATTTCCAAAGAAAATGTGAGCTATTTAAATGAATGGCTTCGAAATTTCGAAAGTGGGTAGGAAGGGTCTTGGGCCCCCTAACAATCCGTTTCATACATCAAAGAACACAATCCTAGATTTTAACATCGTATAAATATAATAAATTTATATTGTGTATTTCCAGACGATAACTCCCTTTATAAACGGTTTAAAAAATTCGTTCCGAAACAGAAAAATCTGTTTAAGCAAAAGACTGGTCGAGTTCATTGGTCAGCCCAATGCTCCAAAGTTTCAGGATCAAATTTACAATTTAATGACCCAAAAAAAGCAAAAAAAAAAAATAGGTTTTTTGGCGACCATTTTAGGTGAAAAATGCCCATAATTGACAAAATTTTGATAATAGGGCGTGTGGGTTGTCACATTCGAATTTTAGAGCTGAGACGATTGCGACCACTGCCAGACCTGTAAGATTCATCAAAAAGTGAAAAATAAACACTCACGATGAAATTATAAATATGAACAAATCCATATGTACAATTGTGCATATACACATATGTTTATGTACATACATGAACGCTTGCATACGAGTCTGCAACATATTGGGACATTTTATGTCTTTAGTTGCAGACTCGTATGCAAGCTCTAATAAGATCCACTCAGCTGATCCGGACCCTGGGGTTGTCAAGTAAATGTCCTGAAGAGGCGACATACGAAATTACAGCTTCCTAGAGTGTAAAGTATAGAAACTAACTATTAAAATGATTTAACCACCGCTTCAAAAATCAAACCGTTCTCGCAATATTCGGATCACCTGCTATGAATCAAATCATCGTAACACCAGCTCAATGAAATCATCAGAAATTAACAAGCGGTTGCAATCATGTTCACAATATCAATTATTGAGAATGATCACCTGAGTGTACACAGTTATTCAAATAACCAGCTTGTTGGCCACGCACTTAACAGTAGTTAACATAATATGGTTGGATAAATCGAGAGCTTTCGAACGAATGGTCAACGAATTTTGTGGGATGAAAAACGACGAAGTACCATTTCCCTAGCAACGAGTCGGTTGTAAGCGGAAATCAACCGTAACGCTTTTTTTAACGCTTTTTGTTAACGCTTTTTTCGTTCATGCGCCAAAGTAAAGACATAAAATGTCAAAATAGATTTTTAGGTGAAAAATGCCCATAGTTGACTGCGTGTTCTAAAATTTTCTTTTCGATCTTGTCACACCGCTGTCCCCTCAGTTTTATTTTATTCTGGGCATGGTTGGCCTCAATGATCAGAATTTAAGTGCCAAATTTAATGTTATCCACAGCTTTTCTTTGAATATTTGCTCTATTAGTCATGCTGCATGATTGAGTATTTTTCAGAATTCGGAGCTTCATACCAAATATAACGTGATTTTGCGGGGGAAAAGTGAATATAGGATCCATACTTTGACATTTTGGTTTCACACATTAATGAACTTCGTGATAAACCGAGGAAAAAAATGTCAACCCTATCAATCATGCGAAGCGAACCAAATGGGTCACTTAAAATTCGGAATTCAGATCAAATATCACATGACGGCTGAGCATGGTCCAAAAATTCGGTCATCTCTTTCATCAATCTCAAAGGGTAAAATTAATGGGTTAATTAAATTATCCAATAACTATTGAATATAAGGGTTGTTTTTCGTTTGATATTAATATATTTAACTTAAGCGATCCGAATGAGACCGTTCAGAGTAAAGTACGAGCAGCCGTTCGTATTCGCGTCATTTTCGTGAGGTGTAAACTGAGTTCCAAATCTGGGTCGGCTAAACAGTTACTCCGCCATTAATATATTCTATCGGAAATTTTTGTTGATTCGTGTTTACTGCAAGTATTTAATACTACAAATGAATAATTAATTTTCACACCAACTGCAGGGTGTTCTTACACACCCCTTTGGGAAGTAAAAAAATCGTTATTTTCATGGTTCTGCCACCCTTTAAACAGAATCTACTACACAAAGGAAAATGGGTTTCATGTTTATTCTCCACGGATAAATTGAATCATAAATTTCTCACCTTGAAGGTTTATATGCGAGTATAGCGGCTTTATAACTCTACAAGGGATTTCTTAAAATGGGGTTCTGACTTTAGTAGGAATGAAGCTTTACTCTGGGAAGATGATATCAACGGTGCTGCCTGACAACCAACCTACTAAAGTAGATTGTGCTTTCTTTATGTCTCGACACCTTTTTATTAGAAACTCGAGATGTGCTTTGTTTCATGCCACTGAGGGAGATAACAATATATTCTCTCAGTCATTGCCCTTGGAAAACTCGGTTCTAAAGGATTAATTACAAGTGAAACCAAATCCGTCAAAGGAATTAGAATTTTAATACGGTTTAAAAGCGAATTCTTCATTCTTACAAAGAATAAATTTTCTTATTTAACGTAGAAACATGAACGTATTAAATACATCGTATGCTTTAATGGGGATATCAATGACAGAGTCATTACCTATAAGGGCGCGTTCCACCATAGAGGGTTAACCCAGAGTCGGCAGTTATACCTTAAAAACGGCCGTGACAAAAATGGATTAACACTAGATTAGTTCGTGATCCTCCGTTGTGGATCGTACCCTTTGGCATTTATGGTTAGAATCTGTTTTAGAGGATTTGAGGATATGTGCTAAAATGATTCCTGGATTTTCAACTGCGATCCACACAGTGAAATTCTGAGACATACATTAGGTCGTCGGGTCTTTTCGACCCAACTCATATTAATTGGTATACAAATAGTTAACGCGCAACGATCGAGAAAACAATGCAGTTCATGTTTTCATTTTAAATAATTATTCTTAATTTCAATAAAATAATAATGTTGCGTCATGTCCTTTACATAAATTCGAGATAATGTCATCTATTTCCGGCATTAGGCTGGCTCGGGCCTACTACAAAAGGAATAGATTCGGGAAGCTCAGAAATACTTCTTATTTCAGATCGTAGATATAGATTGAAATTCATTTGAAACATATTGCTTTGATGAAAACATTTTATAAAATTAAAACATGTAGGGCGTAGACTGTAGAGTTTAGGGGTCATATTAACGAGAATTCCACATCTGCTGAGAGTCTGGGTGAAGAGGTACTGTGGATTGCGCGCCCCTTTTTTCAACTTCATTATGGTTGATGTGCTTTAGTCCGCTCTTCTGGTGATTATGACTAGTACAGTGCAGAAGAGTGGGTAACAATCTTTCACAGAATCCGTAGATTAAGACAAGTACAATAGACTTTTACGAGTACCTACATGAAATTAAAAATAAATTACTGCCGATGTAAGCTAGCCTGCCGCTTCTACATACATCGTAAGCTATCTCAGTTGGAGCCGAAAGTTGAAGTCCTGAAAGATACCTGAAGGACACCTCTTTATCGTCACCATCTGACTCCTTATCAGTAAGAATGATTGCAGGAGCAGGTTGGATTCAAACGTAATTTGCCTCTTGTCTGGACAACCCAGGCTTTATACAGTAAAACAAATTTTATGGCTCACGGTTACCGTACGGTAATGCTCTGATAACATAATATTCCATCCTACGAGATTTGATACAGGGGAAGTTCGGAAACATCTTAGGAATGAAATCCTACACTTCAAATTCCATATGAAACCCAAATTGACGCACCCCAATAACTTTTGCAGTATGTCAGTCATCTTACGCCATTCACAGGAACACTTACCTCTACACTGTCATAAAACTGACTGTATTTGACCTTGCTCTCACCTTTCTTACAGCTAAACAATCAAACATCCCTCACTATGGGCGATTTTCTGAAGACATCAAGGACCAACTCAACTACAATTAATATATTTATTTTACCCAGGGGCTGATTCAGATTAAGAATGATTTATGATTTCTTACAATTCGCCTAATGGAAGAATATCCAGTTTTTTGGCATTTTCATGTTTTTGCTTTGGCTCATAGCCGCAAAAAGCGTTACTTTTAAGGAGCAACATTTTCTACGAGTGACTACATTTTCTTGTGATTCTCGCTTGCAACCAAATCGTTGCTACGGAACTTTAAAGTGATCGTTGGAAAGATATTGATTTATCTTAAACATCACCAATATGGGGGATATATACATCCCTAAGAAGCCTAAGTTACGAGCTTGGTGTGATTCAAAACATGTTTAATGTATTGTTCAGGTTTAGTTACCAATTAGGTACCCGAAGTACGGTACTCCTTGTTTGAAGTACAAACAGATACGAAGGCGCACAGTTAGCGGCTACGATTTTCATTCCCAAATGCCATTTCCATAGAGGCATGGAAATGGGGATGTATAATGGTTACTATTTCTTTTGTTTCGGATAATAAGGTGGTCCATCATTTTAGCATACACATGGGAATTTTTGCAATGATTACTAAGTAGTGTTCTTATTCGCTCTCATGTTGGCGTTTTCTTTTCCTACCAAAAGTCTAGTCTTCAGGAAGACCAAAAGAAAGAACCTATTACAATCTAAGTGGCCTCACTGAATCCTTTGATTTTTTAAAGAGGAACAGAAAGTTCCAAGAAGTTCTTTATTAAGGTTTTTACAATCCATGTACCTTCTAATGATCTACCAATTCACTAATTCTCAGTTTCCTGTCGGGCGAGAGACGCAAGAAACCTCAATTCATTCGAAGCGAAAGGAAATGAAAATGAAAGAACACCTAATGGATTTTCGACCCCATTCCTCGAAATCGATTGAACCGACTTTATAGGTCCTTGGACGATAATTACCACCGCCCCCGAAAGCCTTTTCTTCCTGCGTCCTGCCGCACTAATCGCGAGCACTCCACATCACTGAGGTCTAATAGCATTCGTCCTCGTTTTCTTTTTTTCTTTTCTACTCCCCCTCCTGTGCTTCGTTTCGCAAACCTAATAGGCCTTGAAGCACTAATCATCATTCACGGCTCTTCCTTTCCTACTAATTCCTTCGAGACCCTCCCCCGAACCCCCACCTTGGACAAAGTTGGAACTTGATTGAGATGCGGTTACCAGGCGTTCTATTAGAGCAGCTTAATTTGTCCTCATTTGTCCTCATAATTGTATTTCCTAAGGGAGGGTTGAGAAAAGGGACTTGCTAGACGCGACGAAATCGTTGCAAGAACGAGGGCGAGTCGATTAGAGACGGCGAACGAACAATTTAGCGAAGAGACTTTATCAACTTTATAGAAGCTATTAATGCAATGAGTCTTAATTAAACTGTGTGGCAGGAGGTGGATAGGAGTGGGGGGGATTCCACTTTTTCGGTACAACAGCTTTAGGCAACCTGCGGCGCGAACGAATGGATTTTTTTTATCTTCTTTCATTTTCATGGCATGAATATTTCTTTAACGAGGGTGACAACCAAAATTTTCGTCACTTTTGTTTCATACAAAATGTACAACGAGCAAAACACTCAAGATCTACACGTACAAATGCTGCACAGTTAGGAAACTGTAACTCCGTTAGTTTTCATCCCAAGAAAATCGTTCACCACTCGTTGGAAAGCTCCCAATCTACCTCAAAACATCACGCTGTAAAATTCCCCCTTTCCTTGCTCCCAATTCCATAAATCACGTAATCAATTTGGCATGTACTTTTGTTTTAAATTATGTCGAGAAGCTTGGTAAAATTACTAAGTAATTGATACAAGACTTTACAAAAAAGTTCCTGGGGAGAAGCGTTGGAGATTAATAAATAAAAAAATAATTTAAGGACAGAAAGGCCTTTTTTTCAAGTCTTGTAATAATTTGAGCTGTCCAAATAAAGAAATCTTACTGATTAAGTTATACATATTACATGGTTACTGCGATCCATCATGATCATCACCTGGGAGACATAAATTCTACTATTTTTACCCTAGGAGTGTTACATTTTATAGGGAACCTCTTTGGGACATTAAGAGACGAATAAAATGACGGGCCTTTTCCTGATCAGCTGGGTATGCCAAATTCTCTCCTATCACCTTAGGATGTTTAAATTAAACAGGGACCCTCTCTAGGAGAACTAGATTCAAATTTATTGAAGGACTTCATCCTAATCGGCTATATTCTCATCTTTTCACTTGATTTTTTATGATTCGACTATTATTGACGTCAGTGATGTCGAGGGTACCGTCGTATTGTTGTCAACAACTTTTTAACCTTATGTAGAGGTTCCTAAAAGGCATCCGCCCCTGACTGAAAACTATCAAACTTGATTTTGGGTTGATTTGATCGCCGACGACAAGTTTCTGTCGTCGAATCATTTCCAAAAGGTACACAGCTAATTCCGAATTTATAAAGAGCCCATCTACCAAATTTCTATTTTATAGCTAAGTTCAAAATTGCGGCCTGTAGCGTGGAACACAACCGCAGACTCGCTAACAAATGCCAGCCAAGTCAAAGTTGAGACTCTCTTTGCCTTCAATAATTTATGTTATCAAGTCAGGTAATGTTCAACTTCTCTTCTCGGCACATTTTTATTCTGTATAACTTCATAATACAGAGCATAGCAAGCTGAGTAAGCTTGTTTCAAAAATTGCATGAAAATAAAATAAAATAAATAAAAAAAATAATCATCTTTATTGGCATATTGGGACAGAAGTCCCACCTCGCTTGCAAAATAAGACGTGATATGGAACCTATGTATCAAGTATTTACGAATATAGCTTTTACAAATAGCAAAAACACTCTTTCAGTAGTGATTGATACAAAACGAACCACTTTCATTGTGCTCTCGATATACCTGCATTTATATTTCTGCCAACGTATTTGAATGAACATACCTATGTCATTTTTTTACCCATACGGAAGGGAAACTTTTCTGTTGCCAATTTTTTAACCGACCTCGTTGGTTAGTTTTGGTGTTACTCTTCATCCAACCTCAATTGTAGTTAAATAATTTAATCATAATATTTAACCATAATAGTCACTTAATAATTATCGTATCCAATCATAGAATGACAATGACATTTTGCAGTGACATATCAGAAGTGTGAGATAGGTACTTAATGTCTTGCCTATTCAACCTTAATATATTAGGTGCCTACTTGATTCTACCTATCAGCAGAAGCAAATCGCCAATGTCAGGTTGAAACGTGTCGTAACTCTAACGAGATCCTGTTGACAAATGGGTGCGATCCGTTTACGTCATATTCACTTCTATCTTCATTTCCCCAATAATTCTCCCGTAATGGGGTCTGACACTGAAGGTCGACTTAGACGAATGATCTTGTCGCGGAGAACGTAACACTACTCGAAAGTTCGGGGGATCGAGGGAGGTTTGTCATCCTAAAAACGCCTGCCAAGTTGGGTGGAGGGAGAGGGTTATAGCAACTAATTTCATTAAAAGCCCATTTTACTTAACGTAATTTTACCTATGGGAATTTGGGTACCTTCGTGGACATTTTCGGTGCGTGAAAAATATGTGTCACTTTTATTATTATTACTTCCGAGACAACCAATACAGATACCGGAAACATTTCTTTTACTTTCGGGAGATGAAAACAAAAAATTCTACAAAACAAAACAGAGACGAAATCCCCACTCGCGTTTTACGTTTGGAACTTCTAAACAAATTTCGTTCCGTGTATGTCCGAGTGTGTGCAAACCCTTGGAACATGCATAACTTATATGTACCAACAGTTTTCTTTCAATTTTAATAACATTTTCTTCGATTTTTATTTTTTATCAAGTTTTTATTCCCTCGTCCTCTATCAATTTTATTGTCTACTCAAAACTCAAAACTTCACTCTGCGAATGTGCAAACGTAAAATCGTGCATCAGGGACCATTTTCTCATGGCCTATTCCTCCGATCTCGCTCAGAACCAAAGGGTAGTCGGAGGGTAGTCATCCAATATTATTTTTAACATAATCGTATCAACAGTAGCTACTGCGCATGCGCAAATGTCAAATCTTCGCTTCAAGCATAATTTCTACAGTTTCCTTTCGATTTTAAGTTTTCTCGAAATGTGAAGGTGAGGCTGATCAAATGTATTTCATCACCCAGAAATTGAAAGTTTGCAGTACTATCAACCTTCATTGTTCTATGGCCCATTCGCCCGATCTCTGTCAAATTCAAAGAGTTGTTGGGAAATTATGATTTGATTACCCCATAATTGTTTCAACGCAATCGCATGAGCGGACCACAAATCCCATTAACAAGCATGGTTTCTGTATATTTCATGTGATTTCGATCAAATTTTCAGCAATTTTCTATTTTTGTATTTTTCTATTTTTCAATTTTTTTAATTTTATAATTTCTGTTTCAGAATGCCAATTTGTATGCGACGTCATCAAATGTATAGACAATTCCAAAAGATGTGACGGAATTAAAGACTGTGATGATCTGAGTGACGAAAACGACTGCACGCGTATGTATGCATTTATATGAAAAATACTACTATCTAGTTACAATTTGCAATATTAAAGTCTGGTGCATAAATTTACGATATACTAGGTACCGATAGGAGCCTACTAATTTTTGACATTTTCATGTCTTTCATATGGCACATAACAAAAAAATCGTCACGAAAAAAATTGTCCCAAGTGGCCACAACGATGATTATGACCATCAGAAATGACGTTGACCATTCATAGGTAAACACATGAAAATGTCCTTGCAGACTCGTATGCAAGCGTTTCACGTACTTTATGTTCATGATAGCCTGATTTTTAAGCTTGGCAGCACCTCTGGGTAGTGCCAGTTTTCAAAGGTAAAACATCAAATTATAAATAAATTAAGAAATTAACAAAATTTGAAGTTGAAAAAATAACGCTAAATTACATTTTCTGTATTGGTTTGGATCTCATCTTAAAGGAAATTTAACGGTCATCCCTATGGCCCTCTCAATTTTAATTTTACAATGAATCTAGAAGGAGTTTTTGCCGTTTTAATGAGTTGAGACGGCACGAAAAAGGAATGAAAAATTGAAAGCAAAAACCTCGGATAAACTTATTTTCTAATAACCAACAGGAACCCTATTCAGTAGTAGTAGTAGTAGTAGTAGTAGTAGTAGTGGAAGGCTAATGGCGGTGGGTGAAAGCTTCTCATTTATCTTGTTTGTGTTTTGATGGAGTATTCAATGAGCAGTGAGTATTAAATACCTACCTTGCCCCTCAAATACACATAGATGCAGCCCGCAATATTGTATCTGATAGGCGTGCTTTTAGCCATTCTTTAATGAGTCTCTGACCCCTACCCCATTTATCCGCAAGACGTCCCCCTGGAATATCAATGAACATGTCCATCTGTGGATCGGGCAATCCCATCAGCAGAACACACCAATGAGGTGAATGTACAATGACGCAGCTGACATGCCGGTAGGTACTTTTTTCTTCTTTTGCTGATGCGAGAACTGATGCCACAAGACGAGGAACATGAGATCGGTGTACACGACACGATCGTCAGATAATGCTTCTTTCTGTGGTCCCAATACCCCGAGGCACCAGATCCCCTCTCAGAGCTGATGATGTAAAGGTTGCTCCCTTGATAACCGGCTCTTTGCAGTGATTGCCACCTGCGACGTTCATCGATTCGCCTATCACATCGCTTAATCCATTGTGACGTCTAGTTACCAAGCCTCCCATCTTACAGTTTAGTACACGTCTGCGAGCAACTTCATTGTTCCCACTACCATCAGATGTCCCAGGCATGTCAACTGGAGTTCTCATGTATCGGATAAGAAACGGATCTCTGAACTCAGTTGGTGAAAGATCTAAAATTCTGCTATCTCAATGGGCTAACTGAAAGCCAACCAAAAGTCTTTGAGTTTGACTGCGCGGTATATTCTATATTTTGCACTTATGGCTTAGGTCATAAAATCGGTACTACCAAGAGAATCGATAGCTCCTTTTATTTCCCCCTGGTTTTTAAGCCTTCAGATTACTGGAATCTGTCAAGCTCCAGTAAATTGAATTCATTGAGTTGAAGCAGAACCTCGCGCGTCACTACTCAATTCCTCGAATTGGGTATGACGTAGTCACACACTTGTGCAAAGGTGTGAACAAGAGGATTTCAGAGAATTCTCCGTTATCCGTTACTCGCACATCTTCGTCTCCAAGCAAGGACAATAAATTTCGCAAGTAAACTTCCAAAAATATAGATCTCCTTCCAGACGATAACTCCCCTTAGGATTGAGATAAAAATTCCGTTCCTGCACCAAAAAATTAAGCTTATTGAATAAACTAAACTTGGAATAATAAACAAAAATGAAATGGCCCGCTCAAAGATACCGTAGTGCAAAAAAGAAACAAGATCAAACTTGGTTAGAGGTTGAGGATGTTGTTGAGATAAGGCAAGTTGCTGATATGTACTATAACGATATACGAATGCATTATTGACAGGGGAGCAAAGGTATTCATGTCCTGTACTCACAGGGGACACCCCCTCCCCTTCACAGGGTCGCTGTCTTCCCTCTCTGCTACCTAGTCGGGGTCACATCTTGTTTATTGGGAGAAACTAAAAAACTTATAAAAGTCGGGCACGACAATAGAGTTTATTCAACAGTGTTTAGGTTGATTATTTAAAAATTGGTGCCACAATACTTAAATTTTCAATCTGTCACTTCTAATTCTTAAAACTTAAAAAAAGGAAGTATTTTTGGGGCACATTGTGTACGTAAAGAACATAATTTTAAAATCTCAAATACAAGTTTGACTCTAATACAACTCAACGCTGATTTTCAAACAAGGATGTTTTCATGAAATTGTTCGAAGCCTATTTGACGAATATGATAGTTTTGTTAAATTGCTTAATATTATGTATTATCTTATATTATCATTAATACTCCTTTTGTGTTTGTTCTTAGGGTGTGAATTTATGTGTGACGTAGACAAATGCATAGAAAACACAAGGAGATGCGATGGTGTGGACGATTGTGGGGATTTGACAGACGAAAGAAATTGCGTTCAATCAGGTACATTAGTAGTACCTATGTATATTATTCAATTCTGCATAATTTAATATCCTAAGTATAGTTGTATACTATCAATAAAAAACGCTGCAAATTATAACACGAATGTTTATTATTTCTGTATTAGGTAGCCCTTCTATGCAGATCAATGGTATATCATTATCAAACCCAGTCTGTAGTACATTATCTAAACTCGCAACTTAAATGGTTCGCTCTTTACAACGCCAAGATCCCCAAACTTACTTCTTTTTTTTTAGTAAATGTTAATAAGCAAATCCCTTTATTACAAAGACGTCTTCCCACCATATAGAAGGGTTGCATGAACTGTGAATTCATCAGAAACTTTTATGTGTGTTTCTTGCACATTAAATCCACTACCTATTACAATAAATCAATGTAATTCAGAAGGTCGATTAGAAAAGAAAGCAGCCTCAGAAGACCATCAGCAAGTGGTCCTACATACCTCGCAACATTTTCAAGATATTCCAAAGGCGCTCTATTTTCAGCACGGCAGGTCGCTCTGAGGTCCCTCAGCTGATCTGAGCCCATCAGTACATTGTAATACTGATGTTGGCACCTGCCACGAAAGAATTAATGCAATTGAATAAAACACCTCCGCTTTACAAGACCCTCTGATCTAAGTATATCAACACTTACTTGGGTACTCACCAAGTGAAAATTAATTATGAAATAAATCATCTACCTACGCCTCACAAGTCTGTAATTGAAAAAAGTGATAATAAACAAAATTTCGTGAAGATAGAACTCCATTAGAATTATTTCAGCTGATACGATCGACGTAGTTTATATAAGGCGATTTTAACTATGTTCCACCACTCATGATTTCGTTTTCATGTTGTTGTTTTTTCTGCCCTTAGGGAGCGCAAACGATTTAACTAAAGCGATCCGGGTGGTTTCATTCGATTCATTGGGATGATGCCTATAAATGGCTCTAAAAAAAACATTACTGTTACCTTCACAGTTTTCGAGATCTCGATTTTTTGAATTAACCGAAATTGATGCCAAGCTGCTAGGACCAACTAGACCCTTTCTAGCGAATTTTCGAAGAAAATAAAGCTATTGCATTGGCTCCAAAATTTTTAAAAACAAAATTTTCGAGGAATTTCTTCATTGAAATCCGTTTTGAGGCATTTTGAAACGAATCCTAGAGTTTAACGCTTTTTCATATGTATCTATATATATTGTGAATTTCGATCCAACTTTGGTTCTTTAGTTTCGGAGAAAAGCTTTGGATGGCGTACAGCGGACAGATGGATTCTTTTTTTTTCGATTTTTGGATTCTACGCATCTTGAAGGGGGGGTTCAAAATGGTTTTCCTTGGTAGATTACAAAGGTTCATTATTGAAAATAATAAACCTATACACATATTTGATTCATTTAATTATATGGTATTAGTATTATGGCTGCTGTTCACTTAGAAAACCTGACAAGGATCATACACATCAACATTGCCGACTTTTCGCCATAAGTTTGTTGATTCTGTATTATTATACTAACTAGCCGCTCCGGCTCGCTTCGCAAGCCCCCCGGCCCCCCATTAAGTTGCCTACTTCGCTCGCAAGGTATGGCTGTATAAATGCGATGGTCTTTTAAAATTGAAACATGTAGGGGATGTTGCTCGCTTCGCTCGCAAACGGTAGATCCCTGAGGGGATGTTCTTATTTATGGTAACTGGAATTGAAACCCCCTTGTCGTGGACTTTCGTTTGAGCCCACACACGGATTTTCCAGTTTGTCTACCCCTCACAACCACCCCTTACCGAGCAGGGGTTGCGCAATTTTGATGTGGCCTATATTTTGCGCCGGAAGTGGCTGGTCATATTAAAAAAAGAATCGCGCAAATCGGTCAATCCGTTCAAAAGTTATGGAGGTACATACATACTTACAGACATTTTACTTTATTAATATAAAGATGAAATAATTGATGAACTAAAATATTCGTGCGTTCGTGCAAATAAGAGATTCAAATAATAAGAGTATTGTTTTAATTTTCGTTTAGCTATGTTTCATTTTCCGTAGTTTAACATAATTATGTACATGTAACATGTATCTGAATGCCTAGTTGCAGAAGCTGGTAACAATGGCACAGCTGAAGAAAAGACATTACACCACATCTTACCGTTTCTCAAACCAAAGGTGACGTTTCCAAATTTACATTTTTTATCTTCTTTTTCCAATAGTCAATTGTTTGGGATTCAAATAGAAAACTTCATTAGAAAACTACTTATGTACTTTTTGGAGGGAACGAAAATGGCAACCGTCAAGCACATTTCAGTATGAAACAACTGGTACTAATCACCAATAACATAAATACAAAAAAATATAGGATGAAGAATTATTCATTTTCGATTTTATTAAACACTAAGTTAAAACGGACTATACTACAAAAGTTACCACCATACAATGTGCATTATCTTTTCAAATTCCATTATTTAGGAGATACTTCCAATCCGATTCTAGTTATAAGTGTATTTGATAAAAGAAGAAAACCTGGTAGGTAATTCTCTCTGTCATCATGAAATAAACAATATTTCACGGATATGATTGTTTTAGAGAGGGCTACTACGAATCCATAAACAGTTCGTAACTACATAAAAAGTTGCTAAGTCTTCATGGATACAAGTAGTATATTTTGTTTGTTTGTCCGTAATTCAGTACACTTTTCGTCTCATCCGCTACTTTTAATTAATTATTTTGGTTCCGTGTCTTGAGACTGTGTCAGCTTGGTAAATCTCAATTCTCACCATATTTCAATGATATTTTCAACAGTTACCTTTGTAAAAGGTAGGCCCTTTCAAAAATCAGCTTTCACTGATGGGTGCCCACCCATATGCACCTGGTGGGCCCTGTTGGGTAAGAGCCTCCGCACATGCGCATATTTAGACCCCTCAAAACATCAAATTCTGGTAACCTGATAGATTTCTCATATCGAGAAGTTAAAGGGAGGATTTAACTTCTTTTTTTTAACGTTTATTCAACTTTTTTGGGATTTGACGTCGTATGATTCTTTATGAATTTCATGTTGATCGTCTTATCGATAATAGTCAGAACACATGTTCAAGCGTTAATATTTGCAACACGTATTTCCTCCACGGTTTCCATTCGATTACAATGAAATTCTTAGGCATCACTGCCTTTGAGTCAGAATAATCACTCATTAATTCATTGCTTGCGTATCTATACTGCTTTGCGGAAAAGCAATACATCGAAGAAACACTTCTTCAACCTAAGTAATTCCAATCATACCCATTTTAACATTTTCTTCGAGGCATACTCCTGCACGACTACTTATAAATCAATATATTATATGCTTCTCTACACTTCTGCCAACACATTTCAATGATTTCTGATGATAGGAATGATTTTATGGAAATGGGGAAATGCGCCACACCAAACTTTGCAGTCATTTTTTTGGCTTGTCATTTATATATATAAACATACTGTAATATACTTATGTCCGAGAACCCTCAACGCTGATAGTGCGAGCTTAGCTACCGTCCAGTGATGAACTGTTGCTCCATGCCGATGTCGACTCTCAGTGCTTGCTTATTATTGTCAATTATTATAAATGAGTAGCCCAAGCCAATCATATTAGAGGACAACATACCAATTTTCAATCACCGGCTATCAGTTTGTTGGTCATCGTCGATGTGTGATAAAACACCCCGAATATTTTACAGGATTAATGCATAATTATTATTGATTAAAAACACGTCTAGTATTTCATTATTTCTTTCTTCAGTATTTAGAGTAAATTTTGAATCATGTTTGACTTAAGTATTGAAGTTTAACTTACAGGAGCGGGATGTGAGGTGCACTGGAGCAAAAAGCGAACCTGGCCAGTGCGTGGACGTTGAAACCTGCCCCATGAAAGAACTTTTCGAAGACTACATCAAATACAAGGGATATTTTTGCATAACACCTACAGAGTAAGTATTAGATTTGATGTGTGATACTTTATTCGTACACTAGTAGGTGTTTATTAGGTAACACCTAATCCTTCAGTTGTGAAGAGGGCTTCCTTTCTTACTTTCAGAAGATGATATATACCCCCCAACTCCCCCCACTGTTTTGTGACAGGTCCCGTAATTTCAGTGGGAATGCCCATCTATCCTTGGTCAGTGTTCGCCGGATGTTGCAATTGAGGATAAACGTTGCTCTTTTGATATGGAAGGATATTCCCTGATAGTGGCACATAATTGATGTTATTAAAAGGTAAAAGGAGCTGTCACATTCCCCCATGTTAATTTATTGCGCAGAATGAGTCCCTGGCGCCCAGCCCAGGCACCCTGAATACTTTGCATGGTAGCAGAATATGGTTGAGGAATACACCAGCAGAATGCCATGAGAACATTAAAGCTGTTCACAACATCCTGAAATAAAGAGAGAGACAATTTTGAATAGAGTAAAAGAACAATTATTTTCACAGGCTGCTTCACCTACGAAGGATCTTCATTCCTTGGGGTAGTCTTCTTTTTCCTTCCGAGCTTCCCTTTTCATCGCAACAACAAATTTTTTTCCTTGGTCGATTATAAAGGTTGATTATTGAAAATAATAAACCAAAACACTAATCATAAACAAATGCGTATTGGGAGTAGAAATGATGGCTAGAGAAAATCGCTGGAGATTTTTTGTTGATTCTTCGAAAATGTATATTTGCACAGTTTATTTTGCACTAGACTTATCTAGGTATTTCGGAATTGCTTTATTAATTTTTGAACATGTTGCGCAACTTTCGATATTTGAATTTTATTTTTTATACAAAATAACAACAATTTCTCAGTACTAAATTACTATAGGGAATAATTACAAAAACTGAAAAACATAATATACCACTTATTATACAAAATAATCCTTCCCCCACTCCCTCTGTTTTTTGTAAATGAGCATGTTTTGTGGCGTGAGGTGTCATCAATCTAACATCTCAGTAGTAGTATATCAAAGTTCCAGTCATGCAGCATGGTATGAGCGGATTTTCGTATATTATCCGACTAAGCGTACAGAAATTGATAACGACCAGTTTTATGGCAAAAACATTTTCTTCTAAAATTCACTAAAACTAGTTATAAATAACAGCATTCTGCGAGAAAAAAGATTTTGGATTTTTATTTTTTTTATTTTTAGTTTTACCAATTCTCAGCAAAAATTAATGAAATTTAAGTACTTTTTTTGCATAATCTTGTGCAAAATTTTTTCATTGTCCTAGCTCATTTTTGATAAGCTTGTTTTGAGTAAAATTATGTTAAAAAATATACATTTATCCATTTTTATCCGTTTATAGCCACGTTTAGCGATTTTTTTAGCAGAGTTTTTAAATTTGACTAATTTAATATGCTCAAAAAGTGCAGGCCAACAATTTCATCCTTTCATTTGGAAATCATGATATTGTTTTTAGGCAGGAACGAAATTTTTATATCACTCCTAAAGAGAGTTATCGTCTGGAGTGACACAAAACCGTTTCAGAATGCCTGCAAACGAATTTCAATTAAGAAACGTTTCGGAAATTTTGATTTTAACATCAAAGCCATTGTAATAGCTTCATTTCTAAGGAAATCCACTTGAAAAAAAAAAATGTAACTTCAAGCAAGGATCGAATAGAGGTCAACTGGGTTGCCACTAGCCGTACCCGTCTTACTCACAGACACCTGCTTAGTGCAGAAGCTCGAGATGTTGTGTGTGGGAGGTGTGGGGGTGATCTGTCCATCCGCCACTTCCTGGAGGACTGCCCAGCCCTTGTGGACCTCCCTCAGTGGGTAGACGTTTTATCCGGACCAGACAAGATCCAATCCCTGTAGTAGAGCCGCTGAGCTCTACTACGAACTCTGATATCTGATCTGTGATATATTTATATATACACCATACGTTTTATACAGTAGCATTTATATATTAGTTGTATTATTTTATTATTATTATTTTTTTATCCACTTGAGGGGCTAAACAGTGGTCATCACTGTACCCTTAATTTTTTCCGCTCCGATTGCCAGTGAAGTCCATGATGGCGCTCCTTTATAGCCAAGGATCGCAACATGGCTCCCCTTAGAATCGTGCCACTTGCAGTATCCCTTTAGACACCTCGTTTTCAATGCGCTAATGACCCTTCTGGTTGAGGTGCGTCTTAAGATTTATAAACAAATAAGTATTAAATACTGCTAATACCAAATTTAAAACGAAGAGCATTTGCAGTCAAACAGATCCATTCAACATCCCTCTAACGCGTATATTATACTAATCCTCGTGTATGCCAGTATATGAATACAATATTGCGATTGACAATAAAAATTAAATATCCAAAATATCCTCAACCTCCTCTAAAAAAGTCTTCTCATTAGTAATTTGTTTATCACTCCATTTTTATTACTCTTCCACTTTATATATACAAGTAGTACCTATGCCAGTAAAAATCGGAAGTAAACAGATATTATTTTACCTGTTTAATTCATCCGCATTGAAGGATTTAGGAATTTCCTAAAGAAATTACCTACTTAAGAACTGTGATAGCCAGTAGACCAAGAAGATTCTTGGGGATTATTTAAAGATAGTCTTTCATAAGTTTCTCCATCCATTCGGTTATTACGTTACAAAAGCTTTCAACGGCCGATTTGAATACTGCGAGCGAACAAAACTCGCTGTCCAGTAATCCAGAGGAAAACCACAGTTTGGTTTACTTTAAAATATGGCATACATTTGAATACGAAAACTTTCGTTCCGTTTTCTGGTGCTGACAGACGAAAATTTATTTAAATTTGAAAAATAAATATAAAAATATTAGAATGATAAATCATCAAACTTCCTAAGTGGTCGTCGTTCTTTCAAACTCATTATTCTATTCAAGGATACTTTTTGAAGTTGATGGATAACATTGTGTGAAATCGAAATCTTGACGTAATATACCAGGTCCTAGTATCATACTAGCACGTGGACGGATGAACACGTTGATGAGTAATGTAGGTACAGGTACATGCAGGCATGTTACAGGTCTTTCCATTTTTTATCAGTTTCAATTTTTTATCAGGTTTACTTTTAGCAGTTAGCGAATTGGACACATCGCTTTGATTTAGAAAAAAAAGTTCTAGTCATGCAGCATGATTAGAGCATTAAAAATAAATAAATATATAAAATAAAATTAAAATTAAAAAAAAAAAGATTCGATCCCAAAACTCTGAATTATCTTTTGAAATAAGCGAATTACAAACAATTGAAAATTTTCTCAACAATTTTCTCCGATAAACTGTTGACACCTACTGGTTTTTAAAGAAAAAGTGTTCATTTATTTTTAAATGTTGAATATAAAAAAGTTCCAGTCATGCATTATGATCATATGAGCTAATTTTCGTAAATTGTCGTATTATATTGTTAATGTTGAACTGTTTTGAAACGTAGGTACTTTCGGTGCAAAGAAATTGTTTAATTTGAATTTCATAGCAATAGAATTTGTTCTAAAAATATTCTCCTTGTTCAAACAACGATTTAGGGATTTCATTTTTCCATCGATTTTTTAAACACATATAATCCAAACCATCCACCATCTTGTCTTCCGTCATCTCTTCTTGATTAGGTAAGTACCTAGTTGTTTTTTCCACTATACCAAAGCTTTGTATGCTTGGTAGGAAACACCCAGGGAAATAGCCACAGCAGTTAATAGGCATTTCCCCATTCATCAAATTAAACCCCAGAAGCCCCGAATTTCGAAATAAAATGAAAATGTATAGGAGAACGAAAATGACAAGGAAGAGCTACGCAGCTCGTGGTTCCCGTCGTCGGACAGTCGCAGTTATCCTTGCGGCGGCCAGTATGCGGACCGTTGCTGGCTCAGTTTTTTATTTCCCAAACTCGTAAATTCAACGTTTTTTCTTGCTTAACGGAAAGAGGATGGAAAATAGAATCCAGAGTGGTTTAAATCATGCAAATCGGTCCAGAAATGCCTGAGAAAGTGTTAGAAAACCATGAAATCTTGACTATTTTCATACAATTTAAATTCAGTTTAAAATTTTCTTTAGTTCAGGAGAAACTACATAAGAAATTGAGCTAATAAAGCTGTCAAGTGTGAAAATTGGTCGACTACTTCAGAATCTATTGTATAAAATCCTCCTGTGGGAGGGTCTGCTCAGCCTTAAGCTTGGCCAGCTCCAGCCGAGCGCCAGTGGCGATTCAAGGTAAATTTACTCGGCCAGCATAGGCCATTGTGTAGAGGGGACTTAAGACCAACAGATCGTGTCCATTAGTTCTTCATTGCTGGGGAGGAAAAAAGTTTAATGACTTTTGTAATGAATTTTATTGGGCTTACCCTTGTTTAATGAGTTTATAAATATATAATAGTTAGAAATATGTCTATTTAAAGAAAAACAGCAGAGAAAGGCTATCAAGCCGTGGAGTGATAATTTAGAGGAATTTTTCAGCCAGGATCAACCAATATTACTTACTACAACTTATTTTCAACGACGTAATTTTCAGGAAAGTAGGAGTTTGCTGTCCATTCGGCTACAGCTGGAGAGTGAAAAGGCAAACCACGGAAGCTCCTGTTGTCGTGAACATTGACGAACAGAAGAAAGAGCCGGAGGGCGACGGCGATGATTTTACTTACCTCGGGGAGCCTGACAGTAAGGGTCCACATATTCCATACTGAGTTTTGCCCATTTTTAACATGTCACATGTCTTACCGCTGGGTTTTTGCTTGAAAATTAAGCGAAATTCATTGGGAGCCAACATGTTTTCTATCGATTTTTACGTACAACCATTGCGGTGCTAGGGAAGTTAACTCCGTTAGTTTTCATAGCGGGAAAATCGCTCTCCACTTTTTGGAATGCTCTCGTTTTATCACAACATCTTATGATTCCTAAGCTGTTTTAGTGTGAAGGAAAGCTGATTTATTACGCTAGGCTGTAAACTAATATTGCTGGGTAAGCATAAAGAGAGAGAGAGAATGAATGAATGAATGAATGAAGCGTTTATTTAACAAACCTGGGTAACAGTAGGGCCTTAAGGCCCTCTCTAGAGAGAGAGAGAGAGAGAGAGAGAGAGAGAGAGAGAGAGAGAGAGAGAGAGAGAGAGAGAGAGAGAGATTTTATTTGCCATCTCACATGTGCATAACGATTGAGGAGCTGACATGGAAAAGCAGTTAAGTCCAAAAATCGAAAGAAAATTTTTTTTCGTCGAAGTGCAAGTAAACAGTCACGCCAACGGCGTGGGAAAAGCCATTGGTCCTCCCGTCCATGCTAGATCGCACCGTGAATAAATGTGTGACGTTTGAATGGAGAAGAGATTATGTCCAACAAATCTGATAAGAGTTCAGAGGGAGTTCCTATGAAATTTGATTTTTGGACTTAACTGCTTTTCCATGTCAGCTCCTCAATTGTCAAATAACAAGCTTAAAATAATATATTAAAGATAATAAAAACATCCGGCTAATAGCCTTTGTCACAGAATATTTATTATGTTATAAACTAAAAAACAGTGCCTGAGTACCTACTTTTACAAATATTCCTCGTATAGGGATTCTAAAAAACTCTCTAAAATGTAACAAGAAATACTCAAAAATAAATTTACAAACAAGCTATTTAATGAGGCTCGCAGATTCAAAATAATCATCAAAACTATAAGGAGCTAAGTTTAAAAGAAATTGCTTCAAGCGTCGCCTGAGATTTTGTGTGGGTAATTCACGTACGTTTAGTGGAATAGCATTATAAAATTTAAGCCCCCACCATTTCGTGGAGTTACGGGTTATTAATAATGCGAAAAGAAGGCACTATATGGTAAACACTGTTGAGCAGTACCTATGTTCTAGCCGATGCATCAACCTCTGACCAGCTGAAAGGCTCCTAAAGCCAATTTCTATAGCATTTAATCCCTTAAGCAGAAATTTGAAACAGGGCCTGTATGAGACAGGTCGAATGGAATTTCATAGCCCGGAACCACCCAATCTGCTGAGGTTCCTAATTGCTATGCTATTCATGAAGCTAAAACTTTAAACCGAGCCTATTGACCACTAAAGTTTAATAAAAAAGAAATCGCTGATTTTTCTTTTCTTTTGAAAGTTGAGATTGATTTAGATGATACCTATTTAGTTTTAGCGAATTTTTGAAGAAAATTAAGCTATTGCTCTCGCCTCAAAATTTGTAGAATGTGATTTTTTGAAAAAATTTTATGCAGAAATCTGTTTCAGGCTATTCTGAATCATATTCTGAAGTTTAACGCATTTTTTTATGTATGTATGTATGTATACATGTATGTATATACGTATGTGTCATTCCAGACGATAACTGTCCGTGGAATTGTGCTAGAAACTTCAAACAAATTTTAAAATGTTAAGGACACAAAACGAAAGTTCAAGTTCGTTGGCCAGCATGATCGGATTACATCTTCGGGTTGAAATTTTCAAAAATGTAGTCAACAATTTCAAAATAGCCTGTTTTTTGCGATTGGTTGTGCGAAATAATTTTTTCAGCATTCTAACATGTGGTATATTCGGAATCAGCGTAAAATTTCCTATAAGATTATGTATCAAGTTTTAAACATTTCAAGGTTGAAAAATCAGTCTAAAATCGAAATAATGCCGTTCGCTAGTTGTAAAGATCGGTAATATTTGCATGAAACATTGTCCAAATTCAGATTGAACTACTCTTACGGAAGTATCCCTACGTAGGTATAGGTTCTTGTTAAAAAAAAAAAAAAAAAAAAAAAAAAAAAAAAAAAAAAAAAAAAGAAAAAAAAAAAAAAATAATCACAACTGATGAGTTTACTCTGTGAAATATTCCGTCCTCCGATTCTCTCGGTCGCTCTCTTTAATGTTTTACGCTCAACTGTTTTAGGACTTCATGTAGCTTTAATGCTGACTGTGGCTTAGAAAATATCAGCCATGAAATTATGAAGAGGTTCTATTTATGTGCGTACTAGCACGCAGACGTCAGTAACGTTCATCTCAAGGCCTCCCTCCATCGAAATCTATGAATATTTACCTACATTTGTCTTTAAATCTACAAGATTAGTTTAATAATAATAAAGTATGAGTACCTCTTAATCATTTGATTCCATGTTTGTCTATCAAAATCATAAACTAAAATTTCTCTACACGATCAATAGCGACTGAAATGTCGAAGATTTCTTCAAAAATTCGCTCATGGGGTCATGCTGCATGACTGGACTTTTTTATAGATTTTTTTTTTTTTTTTTTTTTTTAAAGTTTAGATTGAGTTAGATGATGCCTATTTAGTTTTTTCATGAGACACATGTTGTTGATTTTTAAGTAAATTTGGAAATTTTGATGACGTTACCAGTGCACTTGGCTGGATACACCAAGTGTTAAGTGGTAGTCCACTAGGTCGACAGAGCGGCGCGACGCAACGTGACTCCAAAATCTTTTTCTAGAAATTTAACGGAAAATGAAGCACAGAAATGGAAAAGGGAATGAATGGAATAATATGGAGTGCTATTGCTCTTAATGCAATACCATTATACTGTCAGTTTTCCTGTCAGTTGGTACGTGCCGCTGGCGTCGAGCTGGACCAGGAAAATGACGCTTCCCGCCACGCACCTGTTCGAAGTACGCAATAATGCAGTACCTAGTAGATTAGACATGGTAGATATTTTTTCCCCTCTCTTTTCCCCTTCAAGTTATTCATCCAGTTTTCACCTTATCTCCGTGAATCTTTCTGTATTTGATTTTAAAATTTAAAAGCCGTCCACACTTCTTATGTTTGTGATGAAGGGGGGGGGGGGACTCAAAGCACATTAATAGTAAAATCATGATCTCTTTAGCTATGTTCACCAAAATCAAATACATACAGACATAGGGATTTCCCTGCAATGCATGCATTACTTTCAAATACCTATGTCATTGGATTTTTGGAGAACCCCGGATCAGATGTCATGAATTAAGTAATTCAAGTCCGATTGGGCCACTTTCTACCTAGATAGGTACCTACCTAATTTTTCACAGTGCAGTTCATTATTTTCCACATGCTCCTTGAGTTTTCCACTGAAAAAAATAAATAAACTCTATCAAAAACCAGAAGCACTCAGAAGAATGAAAGTTGATTACGAAAATTGTGTTGGTTTTTAGACCTCTCAACAGACGTTCTGAGTAAGGGGGATGGAGGGGAGTCAGAAGTGATATGCAGAGTTGTTCTTCGGAAGGGGGTGTGACTCTTGACAAATGATGGCCATTTCCACCCTAGATGATGTTTTCCGCTCTCCAGACAGCTGCGAATATCCTTCTGACCTCTTTTCCCTTGACATAGGATCGAAAAAGAAACACCTGATCAAAGCACCCATGTAAAATATTTTAAAAGTAATAACCTATTCGGAATAAATCATTAGATATATTTTACACCTGGCTGTTTGTTACATGCAATCCTAACTTAAATCACATTTAAACGAATGAAAAAGTCTAGAAATAAGCTAATTAAGTATATGCTAATTGTTCTAACACCAGATGGCTAAAATTAAAGTTGTGTGACCGAACTAACAGTTTCGACATGCTTTATGTCTTTAGGATGGCCCGGTATCTGAATTATGGCGTACGAGGATGCGCAAGCGTCTGGTAACTAAGAAGGTGGCCCTGTCTATATATCAGCTGTATGTGAATACAACTGTTCATCTTAGAGCGCTGAAATGTGGTACAAGCCTCTTGTAGACAACTGGAAGTGATTAGAGGGAAGTTAGATCAGCTGTGTGAGCAATAGAGCTAAATAATTTCCTGTTCCTGTTAGAGCGTTGAAAGTTGGTGCACAGTCTCTTGGTGATTACTGAAAGTTATTAAGAGAAAGTCACTTATGTCAGATCAGCTATTTGAGTAATAAGCTAACCTCTCTCCTGTTCAACTGAGAGCGCTGAAATTTGGTACATACAGTACAGAGCGTCTTGGTGACCATTTTTGGTCCTAGGTGGAGGTCATTTTCTGAGCAAACTCGATTTCCGTTCTTGGAAAACGGATGATCGGTCATCTGTCATTAATAATTAGTAATTTGCTAGTGCTCCTTCATTGCTGATAACTTGTTTTATGGTTCGCTATGTGCGTGGTATAATATAATTAATTGTAATAGTGTAGACATGAAACATGATCGCTGTACCTACTGCGTTCAATGAAGTCGTGGTAATGGGCGATTCTCAAATTATGTTTATCCTGTTCCTGGCCGATCTGGGTAAATTTATGAAGGAGAGAGCCTGCCATGGTATTCTTCTCACCAAGAATGAGTTGCTGATAATTGCGGATGACGTTGCTATTTTCGTTGATCCTGTCCCAGACGCCCAGAAGAAGGTGACAGTACTTCGGGAGTACTGTATCTTGAACCGCTTGACCTTCAACTGTAAGAAATCAAATAATTTTATCTTCGGCAAAGCAAAAAGAGGAAGGTGATGTGCGGCGACGACGAAATCAAGCCTGTATCTTCGTTCCACTCCCTGGGAGTCACCTTCAGCCGCAATGGGAAGTTCAGTTTGAATAAGGACGGTCAAGTAAGTAAGTAAGACAATTGTAAGCGATTGGCGGTTCCCATGACTTGCTGTGTACAGGGGGAGTCTCTTCATGGACCTCCAGAATCAAATTGTTTGATGCTCTACATAGTTGCGTCCATCCTACTTTATGAAGCGGAGATATGGGGAGTCAGGTTTTTAGACGAGATTGAGGTTGTGGAAAACCACTTCCTCAAGAGCGTTCTGTGCTTGTCAAAGGGGGTTTCTGATCATTTCTTGTGACTGGAAAATGGAAGATGCTCACTGAAGGTTGCGGTGTTAGGGAAGGCGCTGGGGCTGTCTTGGAGAATCGATAGCATTCCATTCACAACCAAAAAACCAGGCACAATATAACTGGATCTTTCAATTGGACCCATACTCATCAGCATTGGGGTGTCACTCGACTGGCCCACCATCTCCTACGAACTAAATCACTCGCGACGAAGTTGTGGAAACCCTCCACATCTCCCCAACTCTATTATAACCGAGTTTTACACTTTACTCACGAGTTTTTAGTTTATTTGTATTTTTTTATTTGTATTTGTACTCTTTTGTGTGTTTTAAGGGTAAAACTAGTTAGTTGAAGTGTAAAACTCAGTTATAGCGAAGTTGTGGAGGTCTGCATGTTACCATTCTATTCAGTGTGGAAAAATACGTACAAACCGGGGTTTGGGTACGCCCAAACTCGTATTTTCGTAAAGGGTAATTTTTCACAAAAACCTCAATTTCGTTTTTAAAAAAACCATTTTTTTTTTTTTTTTTTTTTTTTCAACATTAAAGCATAATTTTTTTCAAAAATTAAATTTTTCCGTCGCAAAAGAAAGATTTTTCGGGGATGCTGAATTCGATTCTGAAACTCGTTTTCCAGGAGCAGCTGTAATTAATGAAATAAAGGTACACGTTTGAACTGTGGAAAAATCGTTCAATTCTCAGCTTTTCAGTTAAGATAGAAACAAAAAAGTTTATCAAGAACGATATTTGACGCCGAACAAATCTATGCCACATGATGGGTCATAAATGACGCCTTCATCCGCAAAATTTTTTTTTTAAATCATGTTTTTTGCCCATTTTTTAATGTGTAAGACGGTTTCTTTAAAATTCTGAGATACCTAACTAAATCAGGCAGGAATTAGGACAAACATTGATGAATACCAGATTCAAATATGCGTTAAATGAGACGTAGCATCTGGGGCCACATCTACTTTTCAACTCGGAAATTTAATTTTGGCTTGCTAGATTGGGTTTTTGAACCGCTGTGCGACGCCCGGGTACCCGCGTAGTTTTTCCTAATTTTTTTTTTTTTTCCCCCACTGAAAGACGATGAGTAGGCGAACAAAATAAAAATAAAAAATATCAAAATCATTCCAACAAGGGCTGAGAAATATATGTAACTAAAATATCACAAATGACTGGAAAATATTGAACCCCCGATAATTAATAATTACCGATTGTTCAGGAGGCATTTCGCGCTGAGGCCTTCTTGAGTATATGCAAATGAACCACTGTTCGAGGGATGATAGTAATAATGTGAAATCGTTTACCCTCGTGCTTTTCCAGGTTGCGGGTTCAGCAGCAAACAGCTGGCTCGGGTGCAGCGGCCTCAGACCGCAGGAATGCGGGACTACCCCTGGATAGTGGCTCTCCTCACGGTCGAATACTTCCACTACTGCGGGGGCACTATCATCTCTCCCCGCTACATCCTCACCGCCGCTCACTGCGTACCGCCGTAAGACCTTCCTTTGTTATTAAATTAATCTTCCAGGCATCTGTTTTACTTTGTTCGTAACGAGAAAAGGTAGTTTTCGCCTTTGTATGGGTAGTAAACCTTCGAGTGCAACATTACATACCATGGTTTATGAATAATTTAAAAATTCAAAACAGAATACTATACCTACACCTACTTAGGTTAGGTGCCGCAGAAGTGGGTAAAGTTGAACGCTTTTGGAGGTTTTCAATGAATAACTTTTACGTGTTGCAATTTAAAATTTCAAAAAATGTAGGTATGTAATTTTACACTTCTAAAGAACCGGATCCTGAAAGGGCACTTTGTTAAAAATACTTTTCGATATATTTTTTATATTCAATTTTGTTCAACTTAACCCGCCAATTCCATGCAAAGTTGAACAAGGCTATAACTCCCTATTATTCATGTTTATTACCACTTCAACTAGTAGTTAGGGGTCTGAATAAATCCAAACGATAAAAATAAAGATGAAAATATGTAATTCTGAGAAAAATAAAGACTGAGAAACTTGAAATTAACTGATATCAACTAACTGGTATTAACTGAACCTGTATTCTACTGTGACTAATTTTTGTATTGTCTGTAAAATTTCAGTGGAACTCTCGCTGAAAAAATCATAGTTAGAGTAGGAGAATATGACTTCCGTTGGGCTAATGATTCTCAGGCTGCTGACTTCAAGGTAAACTTTTTCTATAAAATTATTGACTAATTCATTCATTCATTTCAATTCATAGGCTCAGATCATGTAGTTCCCAACTGGTCGAATAATTATGGTAGATTTTCTTTATGCACTGATGTTGTTAATTTATTTCACTTTTCAACACTACTTTGACAGATCAAGTCCCTAGTCCATAGGCACCAGCTTCCAGCTACATAAACAGGGGTGGAGGTCCAGCTTTGTCTCCTTGATAATTCCCGTTTCCAAGATCACCTGACCTTCTACTGTGCTTAGATCATTGCCTCTGAGGAGAAAACAGAGCCGATTTCCCGAGCCAGAGTGGCTATAAGGGTCTACACGTATCGCTCAGCTCTGGGGGCCACCAAAAAAGTGGTGCCAGTCCTGACCCGATTTCCAGAGCCAGAGTGGTTATAAGAGTCTAAACGGATGGCTCATCTCTGGAGGCCACCAAAAACGGTGGTGCCTGAGTCTTCTCTATTGCTGGAAAGATAGCAGCTCCAGTTCGTAGACTCTCCAATATCTGCAGGCTCTGGTCCTTGAGCTTATTCGATCCTTGAAGCCCCCTCGAGCAGTAACCCTGATTGACTCCCAAGTAGTCGTCATTGTACTGGGCTCAAACTCATAAATTGAATCCCATGATATTATTCAGGGTAGAAATGTGATCGGGGAACTGCTTAAGGACGGCATTAACATTGTGTTGCAATGGTTACACTCATGTTGAGGTATATGGGACAACGAGCAAGCAGACTCTTTAGCTAAGCAAAATTAGGTAATGGACAATATACCAAACTCCACCGTTTCCAATTATCCTGTTATAGGGCTAATCGGCTATGTAGAAAAAATGAGAACGGAATGCAGCAGGTGACCCAACTTATTTAAGGACAGGCACAGAGTTCCTCCTGATTTACCTCGACGGCGAGCTAGTGACAGTTGATTTACATGCCTAGTTTACAGTTTCACCGATAACAGGCCATGATCTAAATGGGAATTTGCTCAGGATTATGATTAATGATTCTCCATTCTGTATCATTTACTGACCATCAATGCCATTATGACAACTCAAACCCTGGAGTGCCTGACAAAGAACCTCTTAAAGTAGTCCAGCCGTCGGAACCAGGTGGTGACGCCACCTGGTCAAAAATATCAAAAATTTATCGGGCTGAGTAAAATTGATTGCAGAAGACCCTCCTTAATCTGAAACGGCGAACTGTGGCTAATTTTCCGAAACTAGGTGGGAAAAGTCCAGGTTTTCAGACGATTCTCCATGAGATTTGATTTCTCAAAAATGTTGGTGAAAATCTCTAGTTTCCAAAAAACACCGGTATTTGCATGTATTTGCGCAAAATCCATTTTCGTCGCGAAGGTAGGTAATCTATCCTACGGAAATCTAGATCTCAAGGGGCCAAAGCTGTTCCCATGTTCGCCAAATTCTCTCTATTGTCTCAGAACTTTTACTGGACATTTTGTAAAACAGGTGAAAAGGTGTAAAGTCTAAAAATATTCACGTTTTCAGACCTTCTGCTATATGTTGTGAACAGTATCATAAAAAATCTCAATGTTTCGACTTGAATTTTTTTCAACAAGATCGGGAAAATGGTCCACTGGGAAAAATTCTTTACACGATATTGGCCATATCTAACCCATGATAAAATATAAGCTCGAGGCTATTTGAGAACTCTGTCCTAAATGTTATTTATCAATAAATAACTTACAGTCCTTCTTACAGAAATAAGGTAATACGTCATATCTCTCTAGCAACTCATGAGTTACTATCAGTTCAGCACTTTCAATATTTTGCATTAGATATATGGGTGGTTTGAGAGGAGTTTGGCATATTTTTCATCAAGATTCATTGATATGTCCAAGTACTATCGCCGCTGTGATGGCCTCAACGGGGATTATTGCAAGTTTCATGTCGAGAGGTAAATATCTTGTCCTTCTTCTCATTATACGTCCCATGTTAGGCAACGTTATATTTTGATGCTCTACAGAAAAAGCCTAACTAATCAGGTACCTACATAACACTGTAGATACCTATGTAGGTGTATTTTGAACTAACTAGGTAATATAGGAAAAGACAACACATGGCGTAATAATTATTTCATCACAATGTTCATGAGTTTCAGTCACGCTGATTCTATACAAATATTCTTTTCCTTCAAAACAGTAAATAGGAATGAAGCCTGCATTAAGTACGTAACTTATGTTTCTTCCCTGCAAAGGTGGAGCGGATCCTCGCCCACGAGGACTACGATACCGGCACGTACGAAAATGACATCGCCCTGTTGAAACTTTCAGAAGCCGTCACCTACGGCATCTACGTGCAACCCGTTTGCCTCCCGACCAGGCCCCAAGATCTCGCTAACAACTTCACCGACACGAATGCCATAGTCGCTGGTAAATAAATCATTCCCTCCTGAAACCTGGTCAAATGAATATAAATTATAGTAAATCAGAAATGGTTTTGGCGAATTTTCGTAGAAAATGAAGCTATTACAATGACTCGGAAATGTTTTAAATCAAATTTTTTGAAAAATTTCTTCAATGAAATCCGTTTTGAGGCATTCCGAAACGATTCCTGACAATATATATATTAGACTGACAAAAAAAAACGAAAGTTCGAATTTTTGAGGGGTTCAAAGCTCAAATGATTGCATCAGATGCGAGGAATAACTCCTGAAAATTTCACTCCGAACCGATAACCCCTTGAGGTCTCCCAAACCCGTTTTTTGATAATTGAATTATCAGTTTTAGAACACTAGACGCTTAGGACAAAAAGACGGTTAGGACATGAAAGATCCATGCGTCTGGACACTTTTTATACTCTATTCCTATGTTTTCGGTGTCGCGGAACACGATGCCATTATTGCAAGCGCAGAAGCTGTATTTCTTTTGATATTCAAGAAATCAGTCCAAATAAGTGATGAAAAAAAGGCATTTTTGCCGTTTTTACCTAGTTTTGACTGGGAAAAAATTGTTTGCGGGTCTTTTCTGGTTCGGACCTTGTTTCCTGGCTTGTTCCGAATGTAACAAGACCAATTTCGTCCTATAATATATTATCCATCAGAAAATATCTGCTCAAGAGCCGAGTTAGCTTTTTTAATGGTAACCGCTCTATACTTACCAGTAGCTACGATATCAAAATTTAACGCCTGAAGCCCTTTTAATCCCATTATTTCATGTTTTTGGGCTCGTTGAACATAACGTGCTAGTAGTGGAGGCGTAGGACTCGTATTTCGGTTAATTATATTTTCCCCTTTTCCTACGAGTACTTGCCAAAAATATCGGTTCTTTAGAGGGTCTTGCTTGCACCGGATCACACGTTATACTGATCCCTATTGTACAAAGGCTGAATGGAGAAATTGCAAAACAGCGAGCTAGCAGGCGGTACTTGAGTTTCACACGCTTCAAACATAAACAAAAACAAAGCGCGATAGAACACGGCGCGAATTGCGGGAACCCGATTTCTTTGCCTCAAGCATTATAATACTCGGTTAGGGCCCCCGCGCAATGGCAACTTTTTCTAGGCAACTATTTAGTCGCCTTGAGGAAGTTGAAATGAATCACACAGCTTTGAATGCAGCCCCGCGCACGAGCAACTTTTTAATCACGGCAACTAAAAAATTGCGTCTAGACCTATTCGGCGGGTGAGTAAACAATCGCCGCGCACCGGCAACTTTTTAGTCGCCCGCAGGACTTCGCGTCGTCTATTTTGTTTTCCATAGTTTGTTCAATTTTTTTTTGTTTACTGTGATAATGGATATGGAAAAGTTTATTTCGAGTTTCGAAAAGCGGCCAGCATTATATTATGTTATAATTTCGATGTGTCCTCAATTTTAAACCTAAACTGATTCCGTTATTTCGAGAGAACTAATTGTACATGTACCAACAAAAGTCGACTTTTTCGAAGTGATTTTACAAGTACTTTTCTCAGTTCTTTTCATACGCTTCAAAAAAATATATTATACTTTATCTCGTCAAATTCAACTTTGAAAATGAAGTAATGAAATTGAAATCTTTCCATTTTTTCTAATTATAAATCATTTAAATGCTAGTTGTATTTATTTTATTACATATCTTAGAGTCACGGCCAATCTTTCTTGCGGTGGTAGAGCCTGTCGGAAGGACGTATTCCGGTACGTGATACGTGGTCCGAGAGCTACCAATGATTCATCAAAACTTTCTCTGCTCATTCTGAAGTAATTAAAGAAATAATTCGGATGTTCTCTCAATTTGCCGAAGAGTTTATGAAACTGCCCATCATGGAGTCTAGAACTGATGATTGGATGGACCCGAAACGTTCTTTTCATCAGCTTCATCCTTCTTCGTCTCAAAATGAGCGCTCAAACACATGTAGCTTCGTCGAAATTCATTGTAGAGACTAGCCTGAAAGGCAACTATTTAGTTTCCAGTGCGCGGTGGTGGGAACTCCCCGGCAACTAAATAGTTGCCAGCGATTAAAGTTGCCAGTGCGCGGCCGGCCTTATTGCTGCGTTTGAGAACCTCTAACAAGTCTGGAAAACTAAGTAACTAAAATATATGTGTAAATCGTAAAAAAATGTCTTTTTTAGAGTTAAGTGGGTGATTCTCGAGAAACATCAGGCAAAGAATAAGAAAAATCCACTCTATTTATCGATTTTAGACACTCATCGCGGGAATATCAATTCAAATACGGGTTATACGGCTAGGATATTAGAAGCAATATGTTCAGCAATCCCGAAACCACGAGACAATAGAAGAAAAAGGGTTCCGCCGCGTGAAATTTTCATTTTTTAGCCACTGGTAAGTATAGAACGGTTAGGTACCATTAAATAAGTCGACTTGGCTCTTAAGCTGATATTTCGAGAAGAAAAATGTATTATGGGACAAGCTTAGTCTTGTTATATTCAGAATAAGTCACAGAACAAAGTTCAAGGCAGAGGAGACACTCATAAATAGTTTTTCCCAATCAAAACTAGGTGAAACCGGTGAAAAATCCCTTATTTCTATTAATTTTGTCAACTGATTTTTTGAACATCAAATACGAGTCCTACGCCTCCACTACTAGCACGTAATGTTCAACGAGCCCAAAAACATAAAATAATGGGATAAAAAGGGCTTCAGGCGTTAAATTTTGATTTCGTGGATACTGGTAAGTATAGAGCGGTTACCATTAAAAAAGCTAACTCGGCTCTTGAGCAGATATTTCCAAAGGACAATATATTATAGGACGAAATCGGTCTTTGTTACATTCGGAACAAGCCAGGAAACAAGGTCCGAAGCAGAAAAGACCCGCAAACAATTTTTTTCCCAGTCAAAACTAGATAAAAACGGCAAAAAATGTTCTTCGAACTTTCGTTTTTTTCGTTGTCAGTCTAATATATATAGTGAGTGTGTGTGTGCGTGTGTGTGTGTGTGTGTGTGTGTGTGTGTGTGTGTGTGTGTGTGTGTGTGTGTGTGTGTGTGTGTGTGTGTGTGTGTGTGTGTGTGTGTGTGTGTGTGTGTGTGTGTGTGTGTGTGCGTGCGGCTGTGCGTGCGTGCTGCCCAAATTACCAATTTAGACCGATTTTAGTGATTATCGTTTTGTTCCAATAGGAATTCGATATAGTTTTGGAACGTACCTATGTCAAGAGTTTCAAATTTACTCATGGGAGGGGGTGAATGGTGGGGGTGATACAGATAAATCATGATATTTTACAATGAATTTTATTTACTTTGGAACGTATATCAGGAGTTTCAAATTTCACCATATGGGGTGGATGGAGGGGGTAATAGCAATAAATCATGATGTTTCAACTATTCTCGTCAGACTTTTGTGATAATTTTTTTTACTCTATTATGCATTTGGTCTAGTCTTGGAAAAGATGTCAGGATTTTCAAATTTCATGCTGGAATTTTATTATGGAAATTTACTATCGGTGGAGAGGGTAAATGGGGGGAGGGGGGTAATTCTGAGAAGTGGTGATATTTTTGTTTTTCTCTTATTTTAACTTTCACCTAAATTACAATATGCGTAGGGACATCCCTGTAATGCATGCATTACTAACCAATATGTTTAATCGTCACAATGACAGTATCATTGGTCGATTTCCAGGTTGGGGGACAACAGAGTACGGAGGACCCATGAGCGACATCCTCATGGAAGTCCCAGTGCCCGTCTGGGAGCAGGACGATTGCGTAAATAGCTTTACCCAGACCGTGTTTGACTCTTCGATGTGCGCTGCTGGTCACGAAGGAGGGAAAGACTCTTGTCAGGTGAGTTTTGTTGAGGTATTATATTATCAATGAATCCGGTGGTGATGAGCATTTTCTGATATAAGCGCCAAAGTAATTTAAACTATTAAATGTGTTGGATACACTAATTTATAAGGGCCCAGTACCAAATAAGACCAATTTCAAACACCCTGGGGTGCGGAAGCGAAATGAAGGGCGGCATTTCATGATACCCTAATTCAGAAGGGTTCATTACCTAGCGGAATCAATTCCAACCACCCTGGGATCTGAAGGCGAAAGAAGGAATGGATTTCATGAGGCTGTTTACAAGGGTACCTACCATACCAACAGCATAAATGTCATTATCATAGTAATCCAAATATAATCCAACTATCAAATGTGTTGGATACACTAATTCAGAAGGGCCCAGTACCAAATCGGATCAATTCCAAACCATGGGGTGCCGAAGGCAAAAGAAGGAATGGATTCCATGAGGCTGCTAACAAAAGTTACCTTAAATACCCACAGCATAAATTTCGTCATCAAAGTAATTAAAAAGCTCGTTGATGAATGATAGCAAAATGATAGATTTTGCTCAGATTTGCTGACTAGTTGGGAATTAACGCGAGGAAGTTTCTGTGCCACCTCCTTGGCAGTGTATTTTTCATTATACTGTCACGGGTGGGGGCTCCATGATGAGATCAGCTGACTCTCACTCTCAGGCCTTCCGCCGTGGATCCATACCATATACTGTTGTTCCCTCTCTTCAATCTCTCCCGAGTTTGCTATGTAACTGTTTTTGTAATAACCCACCCCTTGTGTTGTGTGTAGTTACCTCCCCCACCGTCCTTTCCTCGAGTAAATAATCAGTTCAAGATGAATCAACAAAGGCACATCAAGTACTTTTCGAATGTAGCAATTACCTACTGTAGACCCCAAATAAGTTACGCCCGTTACAATAATACTCTTGCACTATTGGCTACTACATTTATTCCAAAAACTGGCAACTAATGCTTCACAAATCTTTATGTGGCTTAACTTGTTTTGCAGGGTGATTCCGGCGGCCCACTCGTCACTCAAAGAGATGACGGTCGCTGGATGACCATCGGAGTCGTTTCCTGGGGTGTCAGATGCGGTGATAAAGGGAAACCTGGCGTCTACACCAGAGTCAACAGATTCATCCCCTGGATCGCAGCTCATCTACAATCCTAGGAAGTCATATTGCCATGTCAACACCCAGTTAATACAACAATACTCCCATCCAAATCTGTGTAGAGTGCGGTGAATTTGTGCAGAGTGACTGTGAACTTAATATTGATCCACCTATATATAATTTATTTAAAATAATACCAGCACATCAACACTTGATGCATTTGATTTTTTCATTTGTGAAATTAATTTTCGAGTTACTTCACTTGGAATATACTCATTCCCTGGTCTAAAATGAAACTGTTTTATAATCATGAAATTATTGTTCAAACCTTTTAAAGTTAACCTTTCATACAGAAAAATATATATATACCAGTGAAGTCAGTTACTATGTACCTACCCAATTGTTCTTCACTTTTGTAGTGAGTTTAACCCCTGAATGTTCTACTTTTTTAAATCTTTCTTTAAATTTTAGGACAAGAGGGAGAAAAAGAGCCGATTTTGGCGACACGGAAAAATAGTCACCAATAAAGTTGACGTTATTTTCGAGTACCTACAACCAAGCGTTAGCAATAAAACATAAATAAAGCCTGAAAAAACATATTAACATGGTTTGGTTAGTTAGCTAGTGAAAATCATCATTTTGGTTAATTTCAATTATCTTAATGGTGGCAATGGTATTAGTGGCAAAATGTTTGGATTCGCAGAGGACACTGCTATGATTTTTTGGAGTGAGACCTTTGATGTTTTGACAGCCACTGCGAGTCCAGATTTTCGGTAAGTGAGGACATGGTTGGATTTGAATTATTTACGTCTCAATTACATCACGACCTCAGTATTGAGGTTTTCTGTTGTCAGTTAGAAAAATTATCTACAACTGACATCTGAAGATCCTCGGTTATAATAAAATTAACATTTATAACAACATTAACAATAAAAATTATTGTTTTGGACTTCCAAAGGACTCCTGCGGGGTTTTTAATTTTGTAAACGAATGTAAATATTTGGGGATGCTTGAAGGGGCATATAGACTTGCTAGTTAAAAGATTAAGAAAACTTTCCTACGCGTTTAAATTTAAAGAGGTTTCGCTAACATAAATTTGTTAAAAATGATTTATATTGGTTTCTACAATTCTTTGATTAGTTATGGTATCTTGGTATTGGGATTACTCATTGCAGGTAGGGACTAGGTAGGACTACTACTCATCTTCAACCCTAAGAAGTCGCATATTGCCATGTCAACATCCAATAAACAAAAATAATGTTGGTAGGTAGGTACCTATATAAGTAAATAATCTGTATCTATGTAGCGTGGAGTCACGTACGAGACTCCAGACCAACTAATCTAATCTCTGACCAACTAATCTAAATTTTTACTAAGGGATTGACTACTTGATGTTGACATAGATATGTCTTTTGGCTGGAGGTCATGTCAAAATAAGCGTGATCTTAATCACAAAATGTAATGGCTGACTAGGTTGTTAGCTACTTTCATTACGTTACTAATCACGCTACTCTATCCAGAAAATGAGGAAGTCATTATTTCTTAGCAATTAACGAAACAACAACAAAACAATTTGAATTTTTAATTTAAGTGATTTCACCTGCTGTTTCTTATCTTACCTACAATTTAAGTAGCATAATGGGTCCTACGAAAAATAATTGCAGCAGGGAAAACAAATTTCAGTACTCATCGATCTTTATTATCTAAAATTATCTAATTCTAATTACATTGTATGATATTGTCAATAAATAATTACCAAAAGACATATCTATGCATTGTTTCCGTTTGCTTCATTTTCACTATAATTTTGTATGTATTTTTGAGATGCGAGCGTAGCGAGCATCCAGACCATTAATCTAAGCAAAGAACTGATCTGTGTAAAATCTCATGGCGTCTGGAGCGCTGGGAAAGCCGCTGAGGGTAATCTAAACTAAAGAGCAAGTCGGGGTCTAGAGTCTCGTGACTCGACTTGATTGTTCGAGAACGTCACGTCGTGGACCTGTACTTTATAATTTTAATTTTAGAATAAGGACACCGAATTCGTAGTGTAACTACAACTTAACCTTATTAATACTTATTAACTACAACTTAACCTTACTAACTACAACTTATTTGTTAATAGACGCCCTCGTCGGAATCGATACTTATGTGAGTATTAATAATTCTGACGACGATCCAATTGATCTAAGAAACAGCTTTGGCACAAGTTGGCAAAAAATTGACGGCATGGCCAATGTAAACAGTATTCAGTATACAGATGTATTCTGCTATGCGAAACTTGGACAGCTCACTAACCGAGGAACCCGACACGCATGAATTAATTACACGTCTCACAAAACAGCAACAACTTATGTTAAAGGTCCTTACCTACCTTCAGTCGAAACCCCAGACTCCTTGCAATGCACAGTTGGAAAATCAGGCATTACAAACTCGTATTGAGACCCTAGAGGCCAAAATTGTGGTTCTTGAAGCACGATTAGAGTCTGTCTTCTCCACACATAAACCCACAAATGTTATTGGAGTGGAGGAGCCACCCTCACCGACAGCTCCTACAACCATTTCGTCGTGCGATCTAACGAAATTCGCCCAGATACAGCCGAAATTCGCGAATTTGTTAACTGATCTTCCTGCTAACGGACCGGACTCCGGCGATTGTGATAAGATTGATAAGCCCGACTTCCTTGGGGACATCCTCTCCGTTCATTACGGTGCTCCATTCAGAAGATGCGCCTTCCAAACCCGGAATACATTATGGCAATGCGGGTTTATCTACCCTTCAACCTTCAGGCGTCCAATTAAGTTCTGAAAATCTTCTTCCATCCTGCACTGTTTCGCAGCTTTCTTGGGCCGAAATTACTAAACGTGGTCCTGTAGCTAAGGGTATCTCTGAAGGGCCCATACATCCCAACCAATCTCAGGCCATTACTGAACAAAATCATTCTTCCTTGCATACTAATTCTAAGAGAATTGTGTCTCCCGAATTAGATACAACAGCACGGGTAAATCGGGAATTACACTCCCAAACCTTGCGTCGTTCTGATCATTTGGTTTCCACTGCTGCTACATTCTCCCATGGGGAAACTAAGAAGAATGGTCACAAAGACCGCCGTGGGCGACGAAATGGAATTGTGGGCAGTGGAAATGTTGACAGTGGTTCTTTGCTTTCCGCTGGGATCAGAAGAAGCTGGTTTTTCGTTGGCAAAGTTAAAAAGGACACGTCTGTAGAAGCAGTAAATACATATCTAACTTCCAAATTGCCGGAGGCCGAATAGACAGTCGAGAATCTCAACAGTAAAGGTTTCTACGAAAGTTTTAAAGTTGGTTTGAACGGAAGTTTTCGTGATCAGGTCATGGTGGCTCTTTAGTTTTGCCCTTCTGGCTTGATCATCAAACGTTTTTTATTCCGAAGAGTGGAGGGACAGATGCTCACGTAGATGAACTTTCCCTTCCGCTAATCACACATTCGGCTTCATCATCTTGCATATTTTTTCAGAATGTCAATGGCTTATCAGAGACCAAAATCACTGGTCTAAATCTCCACCTATCCAACTTTCCAGAAATTAATTTTGTATGCTTAACCGAGCACTGGCTATGTTTACCTGAGTTGGAACTGGTCCAGCTGGATGACTTCAATCTTCACTCTCATTTCTGTCGTTCCAAAGGCGAGCACGGAGGGTCAGCAATATTTGTTCGGAGCCGTATTCCGGTGATAAATAGATCTGACATTGTCCTGTTGTCAGTATCTCGTAACTTCGAGTGTGCTGCAATCGAGTTTGTGCCATCGAATTCCCCTCCGACTATTATTTGCTCAATATATCGCCCTAGCGGATCCTTGCCAGCACCTTTCCTGGAGGCTCTTGAAAGTGTCCTTGAGAAGGCCCGGGGCCGTGGAAACAAGACCCTCTATGTAGCCGGTGACTTCAATATCAACTTGTGCTCTGAGTCAAATCAAAAACTTGAATTTTTGTCCGTGCTGGAGTCCTTTGCTCTCCATCCTACAATATCCAGCGTCACGAGACCAGCCTCTAACACCTGTCTAGATAACATACTAACAAATGAAGCTTCTACAGGCTGTGATGCACTTGTCATGGATAATCACTTGTCAGATCACTCGGCACTTCACCTACATTTGAAATCTCCTGCACCCCTCTGCCCACAAATTCAATACAGGTTTAAACGATTTTTTGGTCGACAGGAGCTTGTTGCTTTCTCCGAGGATCTAATTGCCAATAATTGGTCTGAGATTGCTCTGCTGAAGGACGTTAACGATAAATACAGACACTTCTGGGAGGTATTTCTGACCCTCTTCGATCACCATTTTCCTATTAAAAGGGTAATTGTTAGAGCAAGGCCGGACCCTTTGAAGAAATTTATCAACAGCTCAGCGGCAATCATCAACTCCCGGCGGGTCCTACGGTCTACTTACCAGAATATTTCTTGTGGTAACTCGAAGAGTCACTATCGAGGTCTCTTGAAAAAGCATTCGTGCCTGCTTAAGGTAACAACCAGGAATTTCAATGATCTTGCCCTTTCACAGTCATCGAACCCTACAAAGTTGGCATGGAACATTGTGAAGAACAAAAACCAGGTCTTTGAGGTACCTCCGAAATTAATGCACAATGGCTCGTTGATAACTGATCCTTCGACCTTGGCCGAGCTTTTCTCAGACCATTTTGGAAAGTACAGCTCTTCCATTACCCATCATGGATTCCCCTAGCCTTGCAGTGCCAATCCACCAGCTTTTTCCTTGCCCCAGTATCGGCCAATGAAATTATAGAGACTTGTCACAAGCTAAAAAACACTACTGGTAGCCCTGATGGAGTTCCCGCTGCTATTTTCAAAAATGTCATAGGAACAATCGCTCCTGTGCTATGTGACATTTTCAATACCTCCTTCAGTACAGGCTGTTTTCCCGACCTCTTGAAGCATGCTCTTGTTACGCCTATTCCAAAAAAAGGTGACTTATCGGATGTAATCAATTACAGGCCGATCAGTTTGTTGAGTTTCCTAGCTAAAGTTCTGGAGAGCTTGATGCTGTCTAGACTTGTAGCATACCTGGACTCCATCAGGTTTTTCAATGATGCCCAACATGGATTTCGGAAAGGGCGGTCAATTGAGACGGCCTTAGCTGAGCTCATTGACTTTGTCTGCTTAAACATAGACAAGGGCCTGTTTGCAGCAGCTTGTATGGCAGACCTCACAAAAGCCTTTGATATTACTTCCCACGATGTCCTGCTTGCAAAGATGGAGAAAATCGGCATTAGAGGAGTGACCAATGACTGGTTTAGGTCCTACCTCACCCAGCGGCCATGGTCTGTGCAAATTATGGGAAAATCTGGACCTCATCTGTCTACTAGTAAGTACCTCACGAGATCAGTTCCCCAGGGCAGCCTGATTGCACCCATTCTCTTTCTCATAATGGTTAATGACCTACCTGAAGTGTTGCTTGATAAAAACACACAAGTCATTAACTTTGCAGATGACACGAACTTCATTGTGTCTGCAGTTTCTGAGCAGGAATGCATTCGTCTTGTTCAAGAGAAGTTCAATCGGCTTAAGCAGTGGGCGCTTAACAACCATCTTCTGCTAAACGATAGCAAGACAAATGTAATTCTTTTCAGTGCTCGGGCCCCATCTGTCTCCCCACGACCATCCTGCTGGGCAACGCTCCTATAATTACAGCTCTCAGCACCAAATTCCTGAGCACCATTCTTGACTCAACTCTCAGCTTTAAACAACATGCAATGGAGCTCAGGAAGAAACTCAGTTCGGTGTGCTTCTGCCTTCGCAAAATACGCCCAATCACATCTAAGAAGGTTTCACTCATGACCTATCATGGATTGTTTGTTTCACGCGCCAAATTCGGTATTCTGTCATGGGCGTCACAAGCCAACCTTGAGCCAATTTTTGTTATCCAGAAGCGTGCGGTTCGGATTGTTTTGGGCTTGCCACCCAACTCATCCTGCAGAGGTCCCTTCAGGTCTGAGGGTCTTTTGACTCTACCATCGATTTTAATTTTGGAAGCAGTAATTTTCTATCTGAAGCATCGAGATTCGTTTAAAGACGACACCTTGAACCATGAACATCATACCAGATCCAACCACATCCTTCTGCGCATCCCCCACCATCGTCTAGAATTTTTCAAAAAGAGCACCCACTACATTGTCATAGTAGTTATAAATCATTTTTTCCTCTACATTCAAAAATATGTTCTACCGATTAACTCCGCACTTCATTTGTTTCAAAATTCTTTAAAGAAGTTTTTAATTGACAAGGAACTCTATTCGGTCAGTGAATTTTTCAATTTAAGATGAACAGTCTATTCTGTTTGATGTCCTTTTCTGTTAACTTTTTATTGTTTTTATGTCAGCAAACAACATTATTCATTTATCAGCTTTGTTATTATTATTATTTTATAAAAAGTTATTTATGTAATATTTTTATCATCTTAGCATTGAGATTTATCTTGCAGCAGAGGAATTTTTTATGATAGTACTCTATGCTGACTTGTTGTTATTTACTGTTATGTGTCTGTGATATTAGGTTTTAGGGTATGTTGTTTTGGAGTGAATGTTATTTATTTGTGTGACTGTGGGATGAGTGTGTTAATGCTGGTGCGTGGCTTGGGTGTTCTGGCCGGCCTGGGAGCGGCCCCCTTGGCGTTTTTTCCCGAGTCAGAGTGACCTTTGTCACTTTTTAGGGCTGCCTGTTCAGAAATGGGCAGGTGGCCCCAGGAGCCGCCATGGTGGGTGGGTCCGGGCCGGTCGGGGCGCTCTGGCCCCGGCCGGCTACACTCGGGAGCTTTGTGACTCCCCCCTTTTCTTCCACACTCCGCACCCTTGTCCTACTCCCCTCAGACATTTATCTACTTATTTTTTAAATTGACGTTTGCTCTATTGTTTTAATTGACGATGTTTATGGCAATAAAAAATTATAATTATTATTATTATTATTATTAACCTAATCTTACTAAGCTCACTATATCTCCTACATATTTCACTATAGGTTGTCACAAGATTAACAAGAGTGGAGTAAGTAACTTGACAAGGACGAAGCATTACAGATCACCTCACTGCGATGGCATTTATCAAAATGTAGGCTTCTGAAACTGCTCGAAAAACTAATGACAAAGGAAAGAATACATTCAACAATCTTGGCAAACTTACAGAACACTGTATGAATAAGTCGCAAAGATTATTTGGAAGGATATCAAGGTCAGCAACACTTGGAGCACTTCGTTGATGAAATCAATTTTCGTCATCCTTCTCCCTCTCAATGGCCCCTTGGTATTTTTTGATTTTTGATTAGTATTTCAATGCAAATTCATGTTCCAGACTGTAGTGGATTTAAATATGTTTTACTTGGCGTAGGTAGGCCAAGTGGGACATTTATATTCTGATTATGCGGGTTAGTCCCCGGGTTATTCCCGTAAGGAATGTAAGCGGATCCGCCAAGGTCAATTGGTTTGGCGGACTGAACTGGGAGGTAGTTCGTGTCGCAGCCGCGTGGAGCACTGGGCTCGCATAGTGGGTGCTGGGTTCGATCAGTTTGGTACTGAGCCGTTTTGTAATATTCCGGCCTAAGATTTATATCTGTAGGTGGAATATGTTGAGCTTGGTTGAGGTACTGAAAAGTATCCTTTGCTTTTTGCACATTTGGAGTGTATTTGACACTCGGATTGGCCGGGTAGGCCTGCGTCGAAATCGTGGGTACTCGGACAGCTTGGTCGAATCGTAATGATCGGCTTCAGAGCGAGTCTGAAATGAATCTTCGATCTTTTGTATAGGAGAGGCTTGACCGAACGTTTCTTTAACGAATACGTCGGGTGAGAAGGCGATCCCGGCGTGAGGATCGCGCCTTGCACCGTCGCTGGGTTCAGCGGCTTCGCCGGGTAGCCTGTAGGGAGCGCTACGGGGGCTACGCAGCCCGGCTTCGCCGTCGTCTGCCTCCCCTTGCATGAGGAAATAAGACGGCCGACGTTCCATCGAAATAACCGAGTTTTTAGCTCGTTTCGATGCCTCTATGTATAAAAATAGAGGGTTTGGGAGGTGGACTCGCTTGACAGAGCGTCTTTCCAATGCTCGTATGTCAGGGTCCTACCTCGTAGTCTTGAAAAAGACTTCCTTGGACGGTAAATTAGAGCGGATGAGCAGAGTAATTTACCGGCGTGCCCACAGCGGTCGGTTACGAGCTTAGTGCTACGAAACCCGGGCGACACGGCTCGGAACGTCCCTCGGGCGTACGATCTAAAGAGAATATCGATAGATGTACCGGGTGGCGTCCTGACAGATGAACTACGTTGGGCAATGAGCAGGATGAATAATCACTGGACTCGTAGATGCCAATGCGAGATCTGTGTGGAGAGAAGGTAGGCCTTGTAGAAAGCAGTAGGAAGCCGTTCTTGAGATGAACTCGGGATGCAGAAGGTTCGTCAGCGTAGAGCGTGTAGAATTCTTCGTACTTCCAAGTGTAGTCGTCGAGAGCGGAGAGTGGAATGAATTTCGGAGGGCTCCCAGCGGGGTATTTATAGGGAGGTGGCCGCCTCCTGTCGCCTCCTGGTTGGTCCGCTTAATTTCATTAATTCGACTGTGTAACCTCATTGGTTCGCACATTGTTTTCTCAGTATCTGCGAGTATGATAGCTGAGCTGGTCTTTCGAGGTGGTTTCCCCACGTCCGTCGCTGCGACGGGGTCCCCGGGGGTGGCTGGACGACCTTGAGTTTTTCTGTTTGAGATTTCTCATTCAAGGCGACTTGTTTCGAGATGCTTGTCGCATCTCTCTCGCCCAGTAAATGTTTAGGGAGGTCGCCTTGTGTGTTATTATTTAATATTTCACTTTTGAGAGAGAATTTAGTATTTTCTCTCTGGTGAAATATTTTGTTTGACGGAGTTATAACTCGACGTCTTATAAATATTTTTGTGTTGTGCCTACCTCTTTTTGGTAGCCCTGAAAAGGGCTGTTGACAAGAGGGGGTGGTTTTCACCACAGGGGCCCCCCCAAGACGTCGTGTTATTAACGACGACGCCGGCTGGGGTGTTTCGAGCGCCGTCACCCACCTCTCGTCGAATTTGGTAGAGGGGACGTGCCTTCTGGCAGATTTTCGGGGAGTCTCCTCCTTATTTTCTGCCTGATTTTTGTTTAGTGACACAGCTTCGTCTGTTTTTAGAGTGTAAGCTGGTTTTATTTGCTGTTTGGGAACTTTTTTTGTATGTTCGCCAATTTGCACTGTAACCGAAAACTTATCTCTTTTAACCACTTTGAATGGTCCCGTGTAAGGACATTGCAGAGAGGTGAGCTGTGTGGGCACTCTGATATAGACATGTGTACATGTATCCAAATTTTTGGGCATGTTTACGGCATATTTCGTATTATTATGTTTAATATGCGTAGGCCGGAAGAAGAGAGGCTCCGAAATGTTTGTAGAAGTTACGAAAATGTCTCCTGGGAGTGGTACGTCAATTCCGTAAACTTTTTGGAACGGTGTAGTTTCCGTTGCTGGGTCTACTGCCGTACGCATGGAAAGTAGAACTTTTGGAAGTGCGTCGAGCCAATTTTCGTTTTGTGCTTTGAGAGCCTCTTTCAAAGATCTATTTCTGCGTTCTACCATTCCGTTTGTTGATGGTTTGTATGGTAACGTGTGAGTATGTTTTACTCCGAGACGTTCCATAATGGAATTGAATAGATCTGACTCGAATTGAGTGCCCTGATCACTTGTGATGTATTTAGGTACGCCCTTTGAAGCTACCCAAATATTGATAAAGGCGTTTGTGATCGTGGTTGTTTCGATGTTGTTAAGAGGGACTGCCTCTAGCCAACCCGTTGCTCTATCAACCATCATTAAAATGTAACGTTTCCCTCCTTTAGCTAAAGGTAAGGGTCCGGTAATATCAACGTGTACGTGTGAAAATTTGTTAGCCGTTTCAAATTCGGAATAAGGGAGCTTCACGGAGCGCGTGATTTTTGCTCGTTGGCAAGTTTCGCACGCTCGGACCCAGTTGGAGACATCTGCACGGAGTCCGTGCCAAAAATATCTTTGTTTAACTTTATACACTGTAGAGTGTATACCTGGGTGTCCCAAATTGTGAATTTGGCTGATTATTTCTTGCCTTATTTCGTTTGGAATATAAGGTCTAGGGTGTCCTAGGTCTAGGTTACACCAAATTTCTCCTTGAGGGAATTCAACTCGTGTGAGTTTCAATTTGTCCTCTGCGTTAGGAGGAGAACGAATTTGTGAATTTGAAATGTGCAGTAGAAGATTGCACTCTATTGCAGCCGTAATTTGCGAAATTTCGGCTATGGGTGGACCCTCGTCCGTCTGGGTTGAAATCGATTTTGTTTGGATTTCAACCGGATCGAAGGGTCTGGAGAGTGCGTCGGCGACGACGTTGCTCTCTCCGGGAATATGACGAATGTCACTCGTCATTTGAGAGATGTATGTTAGCCATCTTAATCTCATTTTAGAAAAATGTGCATTTTTCTTAAGCATCGTGCCTAGCAGAGGCTTGTGATCAGAACAAATATGAAAAGATCTGCCGTCCAAGTCATTGTGCCAGTGAATGCAAGCTTGGTAAACGGCGAACATTTCTTTGTCGAATGATGCTTTGTTCTTCCATTGTTCCGGAATTTCTTTACTGAAAAATCCCAATGGTTGGTAAGATTTCGAGCCATGTTTGTCTGTAATTTCCTGCTCTAGTGCCGCTCCGATGTGTGTGTCGGATGCGTCGCAGACCAATCTCCACTCTGCTGTAGGGTGTGGGTGAGCAATGTTATGCAATGTTGCTTTGATCATTGCTTGTTTTAAGCTGTTGAAAGCTTTTTCTCTCTCTGATGTCCATTCGATAGGTGTTCTGTCATTTTTTTTGTTTGACTGAATGGAGTCATACAGAGGTTGTGCCGTGTGAGCGAATTTGCTTGAGCATGCTCGGTAGAAACCACACATACCTAGGAATCTGCGTAGACTTCGTACGTCTATTGGCCTAGGAAATTGTTCTATGGCTTCTATTTTATCTCGTTTAGGAATTATCCCTTCTTTCGAGATAGTGAAACCTAGGAAATCGACGGTAGGTTTTGAAAAAATGCATTTATCAAAACCTACTCGAAGTCCGTGTTCCCCTAGCTTGTCAAAAATTTGTTTGAGGTGGTTCATGTGTTCTTTATAATTTTTAGAAGCCACCAGGATGTCATCTAGGTATACAAATGCGAAATCAAATTTTCGCATGATGCTGTCCATGTATCTTTGCCATGTTTGAGCCGCTCCGGCCAAACCCATGCTCATTTTCTTAAACTCATAAAGACCGAAAGGTGTAATAATTGCAGTTTTATGAGCGTCATCTGGGTGCATCGGAATATGATAATATGACGATTTTAAATCTATTGTCGAATAGATTTGTGTATCATGTAAATTCGCTTGGAAAGAGCGAATGTGAGGAGGAGGGTAGGCGTCTTTCTTCGTTTTCGCGTTCAGGAAACGGTAGTCGCCGGTGATTCTCCATGACCCGTCTTTTTTTGGCACACAGTGTAACGGGGATGCCCATTCGGAATCTGATGGTGCAATTATGCCTTCTGAAAGCATTTTGTCAAAAGTACTTTTGACTTGAGCCCGTTTTTCGCCCGCCATGGGTCTTGCTCGGAAGTGTACTGGTGTTCCTTCCGTGGTTATACGGTGGTAAACCCCGTTGTTTTTCCACTTACCTTGAAGTTTGCTCATTTTATCATTGTATTTGTCAATGATAGAGCGAATGTTTTCGTCCTCCGTGATTTGCACGTCCTCTGGTTGAGGGTTATTGTCACGATGAGGGATAGTAGCTGCTATTTGTTCGTCAGTGAATTTTTTGTTCATGACTGCAGCTATTTTTTGATCGGCATAGCTCTTTATTTTATCTTTATAAATGTACTTGTGTTTGACCCGTATTCCGATATCCCAAGACTCGAGGAATGGAATACCTAGGATCGCTAGATCAACTTTCGTGATCATAAAATCGGTGGTCATGTCTCCGAGGCCGATGTTAATTGTCGTGTCAGCTCGCCCTAGTGTGTCTATAGGGGCTCCGTTAGCTGCTGTGAGCTTAACGTTGGACTTACGAATTTTCAAGCCCAATTTTTTTGTGACATTGTGGGGCAGAATGTTCACTTCTGCTCCCGTGTCGATGAGAAATTCAGTGCCATTTAGTTTGCACTTGAAAAAAAGCCTTTTATACTCAGTAGACTGCCGGTGTATAGGCTCAGATACACTGGCAGTTATTCGTTTTCCGAACTCTCTACGTCGGAGGTTGGAACGGCACTTTCTTGTACCGATCTCTGAGCATTTTCGTTTGAAACCCAGGTTTTAGGCTGGCTTATAGTCGCTGCCTTTTTGCTAGTTTTGGAAGCAGTGTTTGTCTTCCAAGTGCAGTGTTCTGGGTCTGCACATTTGCGAGTTTCGTTACCGAAACGTGCGTGGTTTCGACAGACATAGGCCGTCGGTTTGTGAGGCCTACTCTCTACTGGTTGAGGTTTGAACTCAGCTTGCTTTGAGAGGGCCTTTTTGAAACCAGTATTCATGGGTTTCGGAGTAGATTCTACTCCTCGTATGTTTAGAGAGGTATTCTCTGTTTTGTACGCGTGTAGCGTATCAGCTAGGTCGAGCCGGGCGGTCGTGGTAGGCTGAGCTGCGACCATACCTCGTGCTTCGATGGGTAGAGTCTCGATCCACTTTTGAGTGATCAGAGCTTCGGAAAAGTACCCAACAGCTTTAGAGTACATTTCGTGGTACTTGGTGCTGGGTTTTTTGGCGAGAGATGCGGGGTCCTCGAGTGCGAGGAGCCTGTCCTGTAAGGACAACCCATATTCACGCTGTAGGCGCTGTTTGGCCTCTTCGTAGGGTGCGTGGGGTGCCGTGAGGTAAGCTGAGTCGATAGCTTCCCTCATTTCTTCTGGTACCCACTTGTATATAGCTGAGAAACATTCGTTCTGCGTTCTCAGGTGTTTTCGCACGCAGTATTGATCGAACTCGGCGAGTGCACGATCGATATTCTTCTTTTGGAAGATTGGTTTTTGATAATCTCCCATCTCCTCTAAAAGTGCTCGAAAGCCACTTTGTGTAGAGGGATGTTGCGTGAGATGTGGGGCGTAGAGGCCCGGCGGGGGTCGCACGCCCGCAGTGGTTCCCTGAAATCCACTAGCTTCATAAGAGGGAACGAAATGCTCCGTGTTAAGCCTGTTCAAAGGCGGGGTCACCATTTGTAGTGGATTTAAATATGTTTTACTTGGCGTAGGTAGGCCAAGTGGGACATTTATATTCTGATTATGCGGGTTAGTCCCCGGGTTATTCCCGTAAGGAATGTGAGCGGATCCGCCAAGGTCAACTGGTTTGGCGGACTGAACTGGGAGGTAGTTCGTGTCGCAGCCGCGTGGAGCACTGGGCTCGCATAGTGGGTGCTGGGTTCGATCAGTTTGGTACTGAGCCGTTTTGTAATATTCCGGCCTAAGATTTATATCTGTAGGTGGAATATGTTGAGCTTGGTTGAGGTACTGAAAAGTATCCTTTGCTTTTTGCACATTTGGAGTGTATTTGACACTCGGATTGGCCGGGTAGGCCTGCGTCGAATATCGTGGGTACTCGGACAGCTTGGTCGAATCGTAATGATCGGCTTCAGAGCGAGTCTGAAATGTATCCTCGATCTTTTGTATAGGAGAGGCTTGACCGAACGTTTCTTTAACGAATACGTCGGGTGAGAAGGCGATCCCGGCGTGAGGATCGCGCCTTGCGCCGTCGCTGGGTTCAGCGGATTCGCCGGGTAGCCTGTAGGGAGCGCTACGGGGGCTACGCGGCCCGGCTTCGCCGTCGTCTGCCTCCCCTTGCATGAGGAAATAAGACGGCCGACGTTCCATCGAAATAACCGAGTTTTTAGCTCGTTTCGATGCCTCTATGTATAAAAATAGAGGGTTTGGGAGGTGGACTCGCTTGACAGAGCGTCTTTCCAATGCTCGTATGTCAGGGTCCTACCTCGTAGTCTTGAAAAAGACTTCCTTGGACGGTAAATTAGAGCGGATGAGCAGAGTAATTTACCGGCGTGCCCACAGCGGTCGGTTACGAGCTTAGTGCTACGAAACCCGGGCGACACGGCTCGGAACGTCCCTCGGGCGTACGATCTAAAGAGAATATCGATAGATGTACCGGGTGGCGTCCTGACAGATGAACTACGTTGGGCAATGAGCAGGATGAATAATCACTGGACTCGTAGATGCCAATGCGAGATCTGTGTGGAGAGAAGGTAGGCCTTGTAGAAAGCAGTAGGAAGCCGTTCTTGAGATGAACTCGGGATGCAGAAGGTTCGTCAGCGTAGAGCGTGTAGAATTCTTCGTACTTCCAAGTGTAGTCGTCGAGAGCGGAGAGTGGAATGAATTTCGGAGGGCTCCCAGCGGGGTATTTATAGGGAGGTGGCCGCCTCCTGTCGCCTCCTGGTTGGTCCGCTTAATTTCATTAATTCGACTGTGTAACCTCATTGGTTCGCACATTGTTTTCTCAGTATCTGCGAGTATGATAGCTGAGCTGGTCTTTCGAGGTGGTTTCCCCACGTCCGTCGCTGCGACGGGGTCCCCGGGGGTGGCTGGACGACCTTGAGTTTTTCTGTTTGAGATTTCTCATTCAAGGCGACTTGTTTCGAGATGCTTGTCGCATCTCTCTCGCCCAGTAAATGTTTAGGGAGGTCGCCTTGTGTGTTATTATTTAATATTTCACTTTTGAGAGAGAATTTAGTATTTTCTCTCTGGTGAAATATTTTGTTTGACGGAGTTATAACTCGACGTCTTATAAATATTTTTGTGTTGTGCCTACCTCTTTTTGGTAGCCCTGAAAAGGGCTGTTGACAAGAGGGGGTGGTTTTCACCACACAGACATTATAGATAGTTCAATTCTGTGGTGCAGTAAAGTATATTGATGCTACTGTTTAAATTTTATCAGACTAATTCTTTATCAGGTAATCTTGGATATTAAATAATGCATCTTGTGATACTTGGGTTCGTCATCATTAGCCGTAATTCCATCACAACATTAATTACAAAAATTAAAAACCATCAACTTCGGGGAATAAGGTAAAAAACTGAATAATTAATAAGGCAGTTAAGGGTATAGTGTAACGCGAGGAGCTTGCAAAAACTGATTGGTCTCACAATATAGAGGGGCCAACCGAACAAAAAGCTGGGGGTGCAAGGGGCGTGGTTATATTCCACCTCAAGAACTGTCGTCATTGAATAGCCGTATTTTCTTGCACGTGTTTTTTCTCATTTTCATTGTACATGGTGTATTGAATTGGAGGAATTCGTCACACAAACATTAATTAGGTAGGTACATTCATAGTTGATTAATTTTATGTAAGGGAAGAAGAAACCTAACGAAGGCAATCCGGGCGGAAGCACACATTTGTCTTTCACTTCCCTTCCCCAGAATAAGCAGGCCTGAATCCATTCTGTGACGTACCTGTCTGTAATGGTGAGTCTATCTATGTCTAAGTGTAAGGGAGACTAGGGTAAATAGTTCCATGGGGTTAAAGGCCCTATTAGGGCATTTCCAGTTTCTAAATCCCTGAAGGACTTGTAGCGGTACAGAAACACAGACAGGTTCAAATATGGCACTCCCAGATGCTTTTTCAATCAGGGAGGCTTAATCATACCAGATCCCGACCGCGTCAGCGAGCTTTGAAAATTTCGATGATCGGCCGACCGAAAATGTGTGCTAAAAAAAATCAAGATACGGAAGGTGTTTTGTTTTCTCTTCGCAACTTTTATTAAGCATCGAGTAAAGCAACAAATCATGTTTTCTAATATCAAGAAATGTTTTAGTTACGAAGAGAAATAACTTAGTAGCGACACTTTTCCAGAAAAAATAAAACCGGGATAAATAGAGCCATCCCACCGGAGAAAATAGATTCAAGTTTTCATGTCAGATTTAGGGGAAACTGGGCTGGCGTAACAAGTTCATGAGGTAAATAGAGCCTTTCCAGTTTTTAAATCCCTGAAGAACAAAGAACAGGCAGCTGTATTTATAAAACCACAGATGATTATATTCAATAGGCAATGAACCTTTTTAATCGACCAAGAAAAAAAATGAATAAACTACCCCATCCCCCCCTCCTATCAAAATTTGTTCGATTACGTTTCAAGATCGTAGAATAAAAAAACGTCTGCCAAGTTGGGTGTGGCACATCTACCTATACATCAATGTATAGATCATTGAAAAGTTTAAATTATCTTGAAAAATTCCAAAGTGGAAAAGAGTAAATCCAGAAGTAGCGTGAAATGTTATAATTGGTCAATCAAGAAATGAAAAAATTATACTCAATGTAATTTGCGTTTGTGCAAGCGCAGAATGAACTGATGAGTTGAAAACAATGAAATAAGTACGGGACCATCTACAACCTTAACCGCGCTGACAATTCCATCAAAATCGGATGAAAACTTAGTTCATTGCAAGTATTTCACATTGGCGCAGTAGCTATCTTTATATATAATTCCTAACGGTCTTTGAAATTGTGAAGAACTTTGCGGTCCGATTTTAGTGTTAGACTGCTTATTCGAATCAGCACGGCCCCAAGTTTGTTGCAATAGTGTCGCCGTTTGTCTCTATACCCGCCTTGATCGTGTTCTAGGCGGTCCTTATCAACGAGAGTTTTTTTATTAGGCTGTGGCGGTACAACAGTTGCCATCAATTCACGGTAAGTAAGAAACGTAGTGTAGTTACTAACATCTAGGAGAGTTATTTCTGAACGAAGAAATTGATTGAAACTGAAGAACTTAGCGGACTTTATATATAATTCCGAATCAGCACGGCCCCAGGTGTCAGTAAGTAAGAAACGTAGTGATGGGGTCTTTTTTGATCAGCTGAGTCAGCTAAATTCTTTCCTGCTCACTGTAGGAAGTTGAAATTTGATAGGTGGGACATTAAGAGACGAGTGAAGTGATGGGGTCTTTTCTGATCAGATGAGTGGCGAGGACCACCTCAACTGGTGGTATTTATTTTATTACATTACTTACATTTTGATCGTTATTTCCTCTTTTTTTAATAATTTATTAACATCGCCTTAGCTTTGCACCAGGTCACATAACGCCGCAAATAGGTAGGAGTAGGACTTATATCGTTACTATAATGTGCTGGGTTCCTGTTAGGTACTACTGTTATACGGACTAGATTAGGGCTTTCCAAGCCCTAACAGGCCTGATACAATCGTGTTGAAATTGATTTGAGGTAATCAAGTCATCTTCTTCCGACTATCATCCAAATTTAAGCGAAATCGAATGGCTAGGGCGTGAAAAAATGGAGCATAATGGAATTTACGTTTGCGCATGCGCAGAGTGAAGTATTGAGTTGGCAACAATGAAATTGACAGGGGACCGTCTACCCCATAGCCCGCACATTCTGTGAAAGTTTCATCCAGATCGGATGAAAACTGTGAAAAATAAGCTTGTTACAAGGATTTCATGTTGGCGCTTGCGCTGTAGCTATTAATAATACAATCGTGTTGAAATTGATGTAATAATATATGATCAAATAGTCATCCCCAACTATCATCCAAATTCGGGCGAGATCGAACAATTAGGGCGTAAGAAAATTATGCTTGGTAAAATTTACGTTTGCGCATGCGCTGACTGACTGACTGAAAGTGTTCATGCGCATAGAAAGTGTTCAGCTGTGTCCTCTCCTCTTCCACACTCACAGAGTGGTGAAGAAACCTTGGACATGATGAAAAGGGTACTCTTGAAGCTAAGTGTCCTGTGAGGACCCATATTAGTTTCCTGATTTGCTTTCTAGGCAGTGTTATAATCCAGTCTGAACTACTCTTTTTGTAGCCAGAAATACACATCCTAGATTGTCTATATCTATTGTTCTCTTTTCTCCAAAGCTCATTTAGATCTCTGTTGGTCCAGGTATTTGCCTTGGCCTTACACGCGTTGCGCGTTATACCTAAGGCTGGGGTCGGTCCATAATAGTTTCTAGCCGACCCCTGCCTGGCGAAGCGATCCGCCTCTTCATTTTCGATATGACCTTCGTGTCCTGGCACCCAATTGACATACACTTTGTTATCCAATTGGGTGCCTAGCTTGGTCAATTTATCTTTAGCCTCTTTTATCATTGTTGAGGTGGTGACCGGGCTCATCAGCGCTTTGATGCAAGCCTGGCTATCTGTGTGTATGACTATTTGTCTACCCCTCGTGTTGTTTTCTATTAAGCTGTCAGTACATCTGATTATGGCGTATAGCTCGCTCTGGAATACAGTGGCGTGTGCATCCAGAGCGAAGCACTCCGCTATATCCAGATCAGGTATGTATACTCCAGCCCCAGTTCTAGTCACGCTTTCAGATTCGACTCTGGAGCCGTCTGTGAAGCATGACAGACGAGTTCTTTGAGTTCTAGGGACTATCCTGTCCCAGTTTTCTCTGTCACCTATGACGTACTTGGTAGGATCCTTCCATAGGTAGGTTTTCCCAAGCTCATCATGTGGCATTTTCATTTCTGGAATATACCCTAGTGTAGCTGGTGCTATAAGGGTATGGCTTGATTGTCTATTGTGAGTAAGTGTGTGGTAATTATGTATCCACTCATCCGTTCTCATAAGCCTAATGGTAGTATGCATTGACTGTACCATTGCTAGTGTACTTATGGGTGCAAGACCCAAAATGCTGTAGCTATTAATAATACAATCATGATGAAATTGATATAAGATGATCAAATTGTCAACCGCCAACTATCATACTAATTTGGGCGAGATCGAAAGTCTATGGTGTGAGAAAATGATGCTTGGTAGAATTTACGTTTGCGCATGCGCAGAGTGAGGTATTGAGTCAAGAACGATGAAACTGATAGGAGAACGTCTACCCCCTGGACCGAACATCCCCTGAAAATTTCATCCATATCAAATGAAAACTGTGAAAAATAAGCTTGTTAGGTAAAAGGATTTGCGGACACACGACAGACAGACATGGAACCAAGGTTGTTCAGAATGGTCTATAACGTAAGATGCGAGTGGAAATTTTGATTTTGGAGACCAGAAATTTTTTTCTCCAGTAAGGTAAAAAAAATGCTTCCGCTACCTTCAGGTAGATTCGGAAACAACAAAAACTCAATTTAAAAAAAAATCGTCCGTGCGCCATTTGGCGTCTGCGGTCTAGCCTTTTTCTCCGAGACTGCTGGACCAAAATGTATGAAACTCGGGTTGAAAATCACGTACTACCTAGTATAGGGTATAGTTGGCCCTAGAAGCCCTGCATCGATTTCGATCAACCCCAAAGGGTGAAAATTTAAGGGCAGAAATATTTAAAAATCTCAATCTCGATAACTTCCGAGTTTTTTGAAAAAATTTGTTTTATAAACATTTTTATATCACTGCTTTGGCATCTAACCGCGAAAAGCGTTACTTTTAGGGAGTGTCACTTTTTACGGGTGACGAAATTTTCCGATGATTCTCTCTCACAACCAAATGGTTGCTATGGAACTTACCTGCTATATTTCATCTTTCCAAAAAACTATGGGAGAAATTAGTAGGTACATAACTAGAGAACTACATCAGCGTCCAAGGAAAGAGAAAACGCCTCTCAATCCTATTGATGTTTTCTCGTCATGATTTAAAACATATGATTGTTGGTTACGCTTTTTATGGAATCGGAAGTAAGGAGAGGGGAATTTGACACCGTGATGTTTTCAGGTAAATTGAGAGCTTTCCAACAAGTGGTGAACAATTTTCGTGGGATTAAAGCTAACGAAGTTATAATTCCTTGAAAATGGAATGGTTCGTAGAGTCGAATCAAAGATAAGTTAATTAAATTAGATACCTACCTATGTATATTTTGTGTTTACCTAGAGCTGAGCTACCAACTGAAAACTATCAAGGTAAAAAAACAACTTTTAATTTTAATCTTTTCGTAAGTACCCACACTCAGACTGTGTTATTTCTTGTGGGATTTCCAACTGCTTCATTTTGTTCTTATGAATATTCAAACCTGTTCACAAAGATTTGGAAATAAAATATTTTTGAAAAAAATAAATAAATAAATAAATCAACTTATGGGTAACAAAAGTTATCATAAACTCGATTACGTGAAGTTCATCTTGTTACATTGATATGATAAAAAACCCCTTGTCTTCCCCTCTGTCGAAGCAAATCCTGGTTTATTTTACGATGCATGCAAGTAAAATGCCAAAAAAGTTACCTATTAACGGTATCTCCAACCTTATGGTGCTAACACATTGTGGATTGTGCAGTCTTCTACGTGCCAGCCTTCCTTGACAACAAGGCGATTCCTTATGCCAATGAAGCTAAATATCTTGGGATGACACTCGATGCCAAACTGAGGTGGAAATCACATGTGTAGTGGATTTATATATGTTTTACTTGGCGTCGGTAGACCAAGTGGGACATTTATATTCTGATTATGCGGGTTAGTCCCCGTGTTATTCCTGTAAGGAATGTGGGCGAATCCGTCAAGGTCAGCTTGCTCGGCGGGGTGAACTGAGAGATAGTTCGTGTCGCAGCCGCGTGGAGCACTGTGCTCGCATAGTGGGTGCTGGGTTCGATCAGTTTGGTACTGAGCCGTTTTGTAATATTCCGGCCTAAGATTTATATCTGTAGGAGGAATATGTTGAGCTTGGTTGAGGTACTGAAAAGTATCCTTCGTTTTTTGTACATTTGGAGTGTATTTGACACTCGGATCGGCCGGGTAGGTTTGTGTCGAATATCGTGGGTATTCGGACAGCTTGGTCGAATCGTAATGATTGACTTCAGAGCGGATCTGAAAGGTATCCTCGATCTTTTGTATAGGCGAGGCTTGATCGAACGTTTCTTTAACGAATACGTTAGGTGAAAAGGCGATCTCGTCGTGAGGATCGAGCCTTGCGCCGTCGCTGGGACCGGCGGATTGGCCGGGTAGCCTGTAGGGAGCGCTACGGGGGCTAAGAGGCCCGGCTTCGCCGTCGTCTGCCTCCCCTTGCATGAGGAAATAAGACGGCCGACGTTCCATCGAAATAGTCGAGTTATTAGCTCGTTTCGATGCCTCTATGTACAGAAATAGAGGGTTTAGGAAGGTGGACTCGCTTGACAGAGCTTCTTTCCTTTGCTCGTATGTCAGGGTCCTACCTTGTAGTCTTGAAAAAGACTTCCTTGGACGGTAAATTAGAGCGGATGAGCAGAGTAATTTACCGGCGTATCCCGGCGGTCGGTGACGAGCCTAGTGCTACAAAACCCGGGTGATACGGCTCGGAACGTCCCTCGGGCGTACGATCTAAAGAGAATATCGATAGATGTACCGGGTGGCTTGTTTGAATTGTCCTTGTTAGCTTTAGAGGACGTTTGATTCTCTGTTTGAGTTTTCTCATTCAAGGCGACTTGGTTCGAGATACTTGTCGCGTCTCTCTCGCCCAGTAAGTGTCTAGGGAGGTCGCCTTGTATGTTATTAGTTAATATTTCACTTTTGAGAGAGAATTTAGTATTTTCTCTCTGGTGAAATATTTTATTTGACGGAGTTATAACTTGACGTCTTGTAAATATTTTTGTGTTGTGTCTACCTCTTTTTGGTAGCCCTGAAAAGGGCTGTTGACAAGAGGGGGTGGTTTTCACCACAGGGGCCCCCCCAAGACGTCGTGTTATTAACGACGACGCCGGCTGGGGTGTTTCGAGCGCCGTCACCCACCTCTCGTCGAATTTGGTAGAGGGGACGTGCCTTCTGGCAGATTTTCGGGGAGTCTCCTCCTTATTTTCTGCCTGATTTTTGTTTAGTGACACAGCTTCGTCTGTTTTTAGAGTGTAAGCTGGTTTTATTTGCTGTTTGGGAACTTTTTTCGTATGTTCGCCAATTTGCACTGTAACCGAAAACTTATCTCTTTTAACCACTTTGAATGGTCCCGTGTAAGGACATTGCAGAGAGGTGAGCTGTGTGGGCACTCTGATATAGACATGTGTACATGTATCCAAATTTTTGGGCATGTTTACGGCATATTTCGTATTATTATGTTTAATATGCGTAGGCCGGAAGAAGAGAGGCTCCGAAAGGTTTGTAGAAGTTACGAAAATGTCTCCTGGGAGTGGTACGTCAATTCCGTAAACTTTTTGGAACGGTGTAGTTTCCGTTGCTGGGTCTACTGCCGTACGCATGGCGAGTAGTACTTTTGGTAGGGCGTCGAGCCAATTTTCGTTTTGTGCTTTGAGAGCCTCTTTCAGAGATCTATTTCTGCGTTCTACCATTCCGTTTGTTGACGGTTTGTATGGTAACGTGTGGGTATGTTTTACTCCGAGACGTTCCATAATGGAATTAAATAGATCTGATTCGAATTGTGTGCCTTGATCACTTGTGATGTATTTAGGTACGCCTTTTGAAGCTACCCAAATATTGATAAAGGCGTTTGTGATCGTGGCTGTTTCGATGTTGTTAAGAGGGACTGCCTCTAGCCAACCCGTTGCTCTATCGACCATCATTAGAATGTAACGTTTCCCTCCTTTAGCTAAAGGTAAAGGTCCGGTAATGTCAACGTGTACATGTGAAAATTTGTTAGCCGTTTCAAATTCGGAGTAAGGGAGCTTCACGGAGCGAGTGATTTTTGCTCGTTGGCAAGTCTCGCACGCTCGGACCCAGTTGGAGACATCTGCACGGAGTCCGTGCCAAAAATATCTTTGTTTAACTTTATACACTGTAGAGTGTATACCTGGGTGTCCCAAATTGTGAATTTGGCTGATTATTTCTTGCCTTATTTCGTTTGGAATATAAGGTCTTGGGTGTCCTAGGTCTAGGTTACACCAAATTTCTCCTTGAGGAAATTCGACTCGTGTGAGTTTCAATTTGTCCTCTGCGTTAGGAGGAGAACGAATTTGTGCATTTGAAATGTGCAGTAGAAGATTGCACTCTATTGCAGCCGTAATTTGCGAAATTTCGGCTATGGGTGAACCCTCGTCAGTTTGGGTTGAAATCGATTTTGTTTGAATTTCAACTGGATCGAAGGGTCTGGAGAGTGCGTCGGCGACGACGTTGTTCTCTCCGGGTATATGACGAATGTCACTCGTCATTTGAGAGATGTATGTTAGCCATCTTAATCTCATTTTAGAAAAATGTGCATTTTTCTTAAGCATCGTGCCTAGCAGAGGCTTGTGATCTGAACAAATATGAAAAGATCGGCCGTCCAAGTCATTGTGCCAATGAATGCAAGCTTGGTAAACGGCGAACATCTCTTTGTCGAATGATGCTTTATTCTTCCATTGTTCCGGAATTTCTTTACTGAAAAATCCCAATGGTTGGTAAGATTTCGAGCCGTGTCTGTCTGTAATTTCCTGCTCTAGTGCCGCTCCGATGTGTGTGTCGGATGCGTCGCAGACTAATCTCCACTCTGCTGTAGGGTGTGGATGAGCGATATTATGTAATGTAGCTTTAATCATTGCTTGTTTTAAGCTGTTGAAAGCTTTTTCTCTCTCTGATGTCCATTCGATAGGTGTTTTGTCATTTTTTTTGTTTGACTGAATGGAGTCATACAGAGGTTGTGCCGTGTGAGCGAATTTACTTGAGCATGCTCGGTAGAAACCACACATACCTAGGAATCTGCGTAGACTTCGTACGTCTATTGGCCTAGGAAATTGTTCTATGGCCTCTATTTTATCTCGTTTAGGAATTATCCCTTCTTTCGAGATAGTGAAACCTAGGAAATCGACGGTAGGTTTTGAAAAAATGCATTTATCAAAACCTACTCGAAGTCCGTGTTCCCCTAGCTTGTCAAAAATTTGTTTGAGGTGGGTCATGTGTTCTTTATAATTTTTAGAAGCCACCAGGATGTCATCTAGGTATACAAATGCGAAATCAAATTTTCGCATGATGCTGTCCATGTATCTTTGCCATGTTTGAGCCGCTCCGGCCAAACCCATGCTCATTTTCTTAAACTCATAAAGACCGAAAGGTGTAATAATTGCAGTTTTATGAGCGTCATCTGGGTGCATCGGAATATGATAATATGCCGATTTTAAATCTATTGTCGAATAGATTCGTGTATCATGTAAATTCGCTTGGAAAGAGCGAATGTGAGGAGGAGGGTAGGCGTCTTTCTTCGTTTTCGCGTTCAGGAAACGGTAGTCGCCGGTGATTCTCCATGACCCGTCTTTTTTTGGCACACAGTGTAACGGGGATGCCCATTCGGAATCTGATGGTGCAATTATGCCTTCTGAAAGCATTTTGTCAAAAGTACTTTTGACTTGAGCCCGTTTTTCGCCCGCCATGGGTCTTGCTCGGAAGTGTACTGGTGTTCCTTCCGTGGCTATACGGTGGTAAACCCCGTTGTTTTTCCACTTTCCTTGAAGTTTGCTCATTTTATCATTGTATTTGTCAATGATAGAGCGAATGTTTTCGTCCTCCGTGATTTGCACGTCCTCTGGTTGAGGGTTATTGTCACGATGAGGGATAGTAGCTGCTATTTGTTCGTCAGTGAATTTTTTGTTCATGACTGCAGCTATTTTTTGATCGGCATAGCTCTTTATTTTATCTTTGTAAATGTACTTGTGTTTGACCCGTATTCCGATATCCCAAGACTCGAGGAATGGTATACCTAGGATCGCTAGATCAACTTTCGTGATCATAAAATCGGTGGTCATGTCTCCGAGGCCGATGTTAATTGTCGTGTCAGCTCGCCCTAGTGTGTCTATAGGGGCTCCGTTAGCTGCTGTGAGCTTAACGTTGGACTTACGAATTTTTAAGCCCAATTTTTTTGTGACATTGTGGGGCAGAATGTTCACTTCTGCTCCCGTGTCGATGAGAAATTCAGTGCCATTTAGTTTGCACTTGAAAAAAAGCCTTTTATACTCAGTAGACTGCCGGTGTATAGGCTCAGATACACTGGCAGTTATTCGTTTTCCAAACTCTCTACGTCGGAGGTTGGAACGGTACTTTCTTGTACCGATCTCTGAGTATTTTCGTTTGAAACCCAGGTGTTAGGCTGGCTTATAGTCGCTGCCTTTTTGCTAGTTTTGGAAGCAGTGTTTGCCTTCCAAGTGCAGTGTTCTGGGTCTGCACATTTGCGAGTTTCGTTACCGAAACGTGCGTGGTTTCGACAGACATAGGCCGTCGGTTTGTGAGGCCTCCTCTCTACTGGTTGGGGTTTGAACTCAGCTTGTTGTGAGAGGGCCTTTTTGAAACCAGTTTTCATGGGTTTCGGAGTAGATTCTACTCCTCGTATGTTTAGAGAGGTATTCTCTGTTTTGTACGCGTGTAGCGTATCAGCTAGGTCGAGCCGGGCGGTCGTGGTAGGCTGAGCTGCGACCATACCTCGTGCTTCGATGGGTAGAGTCTCGATCCACTTTTGAGTGATCAGAGCCTCTGAAAAGTACCCAACAGCTTTAGAGTACATTTCGTGGTACTTGGTGCTGGGTTTTTTGGCGAGAGATGCGGGGTCCTCGAGTGCGAGGAGCCTGTCCTGTAAGGACAACCCATATTCTCGCTGTAGGCGCTGTTTGGCCTCTTCGTAGGGTGCGTGGGGTGCCGTGAGGTAAGCTGAGTCGATAGCTTCCCTCATTTCTTCTGGTACCCACTTGTATATAGCTGAGAAGCATTCGTTCTGCGTTCTCAGGTGTTTTCGCACGCAGTATTGATCGAACTCGGCGAGTGCACGATCGATATTCTTCTTTTGGAAGATTGGTTTTTGATAATCTCCCATCTCCTCTAAAAGTGCTCGAAAGCCACTTTGTGTAGAGGGTTGTTGCGTGAGATGTGGGGCGTAGAGGCCCGGCGGGGGTCGCACGCCCGCAGTGGTTCCCTGAAATCCACTAGCTTCATAAGAGGGAACGAAATGCTCCGTGTCAAGCCTGTTCAAAGGCGGGGTCACCATTTGTAGTGGATTTATATATGTTTTACTTGGCGTCGGTAGACCAAGTGGGACATTTATATTCTGATTATGCGGGTTAGTCCCCGTGTTATTCCTGTAAGGAATGTGGGCGAATCCGTCAAGGTCAGCTTGCTCGGCGGGGTGAACTGAGAGATAGTTCGTGTCGCAGCCGCGTGGAGCACTGTGCTCGCATAGTGGGTGCTGGGTTCGATCAGTTTGGTACTGAGCCGTTTTGTAATATTCCGGCCTAAGATTTATATCTGTAGGAGGAATATGTTGAGCTTGGTTGAGGTACTGAAAAGTATCCTTCGTTTTTTGTACATTTGGAGTGTATTTGACACTCGGATCGGCCGGGTAGGTTTGTGTCGAATATCGTGGGTATTCGGACAGCTTGGTCGAATCGTAATGATTGACTTCAGAGCGGATCTGAAAGGTATCCTCGATCTTTTGTATAGGCGAGGCTTGATCGAACGTTTCCTTAGCGAATACGTTAGGTGAAAAGGCGATCTCGTCGTGAGGATCGAGCCTTGCGCCGTCGCTGGGACCGGCGGATTGGCCGGGTAGCCTGTAGGGAGCGCTACGGGGGCTAAGAGGCCCGGCTTCGCCGTCGTCTGCCTCCCCTTGCATGAGGAAATAAGACGGCCGACGTTCCATCGAAATAGTCGAGTTATTAGCTCGTTTCGATGCCTCTATGTACAGAAATAGAGGGTTTAGGAAGGTGGACTCGCTTGACAGAGCTTCTTTCCTTTGCTCGTATGTCAGGGTCCTACCTTGTAGACTTCCTTGGACGGTAAATTAGAGCGGATGAGCAGAGTAATTTACCGGCGTATCCCGGCGGTCGGTGACGAGCCTAGTGCTACGAAACCCGGGTGATACGGCTCGGAACGTCCCTCGGGCGTACGATCTAAAGAGAATATCGATAGATGTACCGGGTGGCGTCCTGACAGATGAACTACGTTGGGCAATGAGCAGGATGAATAATCACTGGACTCGTAGATGCCAATGCGAGATCTGTGTGGAGAGAAGGTAGGCCTTGTAGAAAGCAGTAGGAAGCCGTTCTTGAGATGAACTCGGGATGCAGAAGGTTCGTCAGCGTAGAGCGTGTAGAAATCTTCGTACTTCGAGGTGTCGTCGTCGAGAGCGGAGAGCAGAATGAATTTCGGAGGCTCCGAGCGGGGTATTTATAGGGAGGTGGCCGCCTCCTGCCGCCTCCTGATTGGTCCGCTTAATTTCATTAATTCGACTGTGTAATCTCATTGGCTCGCACATTGTTTTCTCAGTATCTGCGAGTATGATAGCTGAGCTGGTCCTCCGGGCTGGTTTCCCCACGTCCGTCGCTGCGACGGGGTCCCCGGGGGTGGCTTACGACCGTCCGTCGCGGAGCCGACGACCTTGAGTTTATACGGGGACCTCGGGTGCTTTCTCTGCGTCAGTTGTTCAGACGGGGTCCCCGGGGTGGCTGCTGGACCAGAGGTGGTTGCTTGCCGCCTCTTGGTTGGTTCGCCTATTGTCTCTCGTGTAATCAGTGTTTCTGATTGGCGAGTAGGCTTGTTTGAATTGTCCTTGCTAGCTTTAGAGGACGTTTGATTCTCTGTTTGAGTTTTCTCATTCAAGGCGACTTGGTTCGAGATACTTGTCGCGTCTCTCTCGCCCAGTAAGTGTCTAGGGAGGTCGCCTTGTATGTTATTAGTTAATATTTCACTTTTGAGAGAGAATTTCGTATTTTCTCTCTGGTGAAATATTTTGTTTTCTGCCTCCAAACCTAGCAAAAAGGCAGCGCCTATAAGCCAGCCAAAAACCTGGTTTTCAAACGAAAATGCTCAGAGAGCGGTACAAGAAAGTACCGTTCCAACCTCCGACGTAGAGAGTTCGGAAAACGAATAACTGCCAGTGTATCTGAGCCTATACACCGGCAGACTAATGAGTATAAAAGGCTTTTTTTCAAGTGCAAACTAAATGGCACTGAATTTCTCATCGACACGGGAGCAGAAGTGAACATTCTGCCCCACAATGTCACCAAAAAATTGGGCTTAAAAATTCGTAAGTCCAACGTTAAGCTCACAGCAGCTAACGGAGCCCCTATAGACACACTCGGGCATGCTGACACGACAATTAACATCGGCCTCGGAGACATGACCACCGATTTTATGATCACGAAAGTTGATCTAGCGATCCTCGGTATACCATTCCTCGAGTCTTGGGATATCGGAATACGGGTCAAACACAAATACATCTATAAAGATAAAATAAAAAGCTATGCCGATCAAAAAATAGCTGCAGTCATGAACAAAAAATTCACTGACGAACAAATAACAGCTACTATCCCTCATCGTGACAACAGCCCTCAACCAGAGGACGTGCAAATCACGGAGGACGAAAACATTCGCTCTATCATTAAAAAATACAATGATAAAATGAGCAAACTTCAAGGAAAGTGGAAAAACAACGGGGTTTACCACCGTATAACCACGGAAGGAACACCAGTACACTTCCGTGCAAGACCCATGGCGGGCGAAAAACGGGCTCAAGTCAAAAGTACTTTTGACAAAATGCTCTCCGAAGGCATAATTGCACCATCAGATTCCGAATGGGCATCCCCGTTACACTGTGTGCCAAAAAAAGACGGGTCATGGAGGATCACCGGCGACTACCGTTTCCTGAACGCGAAAACGAAGAAAGACGCCTACCCTCCTCCTCACATTCGCTCTTTCCAAGCGAATTTACATGATACACAAATCTATTCGACAATAGATTTAAAATCGGCATATTACCATATTCCGATGCACCCAGATGACGCTCATAAAACTGCAATTATTACACCTTTCGGTCTTTATGAGTTTAAGAAAATGAGCATGGGTTTGGCCGGAGCGGCTCAAACATGGCAAAGATACATGGACAGCATCATGCGAAAATTTGATTTCGCATTTGTATACCTAGATGACATACTGGTGGCTTCTAAAAATTATAAACAACACATGAACCACCTCAAACAAATTTTCGACAAGCTAGGGGAACACGGACTTCGAGTAGGTTTCGATAAATGCATTTTTTCAAAACCTACCGTCGATTTCCTAGGTTTCACTATCTCGAAAGAAGGGATAATTCCTAAACGAGATAAAATAGAAGCCATAGAACAATTTCCTAGGCCAATAGACGTACGAAGTCTACGCAGATTCCTAGGTATGTGTGGTTTCTACCGAGCATGCTCAAGTAAATTCGCTCACACTGCACAACCTCTGTATGACTCCATTCAGTCAAACAAAAAAAATGACAAAACACCTATCGAATGGACATCAGAGAGAGAAAAATCTTTCAACAGCTTAAAACAAGCAATGATTAAAGCTACATTGCATAATATCGCTCATCCACACCCTACAGCAGAGGGGAGAATAGTCTGCGACGCATCCGACACACACATCGGAGCGGCACTAGAGCAGGCAATTACAGACAAACACGGCTCGAAATCTTACCAACCATTGGGATTTTTCAGTAAAGAAATTCTGGAACAATGGAAGAATAAAGCATCATTCGACAAAGAGATGTTCGCCGTTTACCAGGCTTGCATTCATTGGCACAATGACTTGGACGGTCGATCTTTTCATATTTGTTCAGATCACAAGCCTCTGCTAGGCACGATGCTTAAGAAAAATGCACATTTTTCTAAAATGAGATTGAGATGGCTAACATACATCTCTCAAATGACAAGTGACATTCGTCATATACCCGGAGAGAACAACGTCGTCGCCGACGCACTCTCCAGACCCTTCGATCCAGTTGAAATTCAAACAAAATCGATTTCAACCCAAACTGACGAGGGTCCACCCATAGCCGAAATTTCGCAAATTACGGCTGCAATAGAGTGCAATCTTCTACTGCACATTTCAAATGCACAAATTCGTTCTCCTCCTAACGCAGAGGACAAATTGAAACTCACACGAGTTGAATTCCCTCAAGGAGAAATTTGGTGTAACCTAGACCTAGGACACCCAAGACCTTATATTCCAAACGAAATAAGGCAAGAAATAATCAGCCAAATTCACAATTTGGGACACCCAGGTATACACTCTACAGTGTATAAAGTTAAACAAAGATATTTTTGGCACGGACTTCGTGCAGATGTCTCCAACTGGGTCCGAGCGTGCGAGACTTGCCAACGAGCAAAAATCACTCGCTCCGTGAAGCTCCCTTACTCCGAATTTGAAACGGCTAACAAATTTTCACATGTACACGTTGACATTACCGGACCCTTACCTTTAGCTAAAGGAGGGAAACGTTACATTCTAATGATGGTCGATAGAGCAACGGGTTGGCTAGAGGCAGTCCCTCTTAGCAACATCGAAACAGCCACAATCACAAACGCCTTTATCAATATTTGGGTAGCTTCAAAAGGCGTACCTAAATACATCACAAGTGACCAAGGCACACAATTCGAATCAGATCTATTTAATTCCATTATGGAACGTCTCGGAGTAAAACATACTCACACGTTACCATACAAACCGTCAACAAACGGAAGGGTAGAACGCAGAAATAGATCTTTGAAAGAGGCTCTCAAAGCACAAAACGAAAATTGGCTCGACGCACTTCCCAAAGTACTACTCGCCATGCGTACGGCAGTAGACCCAGCAACGGAAACTACACCGTTCCAAAAAGTTTACGGAATTGACGTACCACTCCCAGGAGACATTTTCGTAACTTCTACAAACCTTTCTGAGCCTCTCTTCTTCCGGCCTACGCATATTAAACATAATAATACGAAATATGCCGTCAACATGCCCAAAAATTTGGATACATGTACACATGTCTATATCAGAGTGCCCACACAGCTCACCTCTCTGCAATGTCCTTACACGGGACCATTCAAAGTGGTTAAAAGAGATAAGTTTTCGGTTACAGTGCAAATTGGCGAACATACGAAAAAAGTTCCCAAACAGCAAATAAAACCAGCTTACACTCTAAAAACAGACGAAGCTGTGTCACTAAACAAAAATCAGGCAGAAAATAAGGAGGAGACCCCCTGAAAATCTGCCAGAAGGCACGTCCCCTCTACCAAATTCGACGAGAGGTGGGTCACTGCGCTCGAAACACCCCAGCCCGCGTCGTCGTTAGTAACACGACGTCTTGGGGGGGCCCCTGTGGTGAAAACCACCCCCTCTTGTCAACAGCCCTTTTCAGGGCTACCAAAAAGAGGTAGACACAACACAAAAATATTTATAAGACGTCGAGTTATAACTCCGTCAAACAAAATATTTCACCAGAGAGAAAATACGAAATTCTCTCTCAAAAGTGAAATATTAACTAATAACATACAAGGCGACCTCCCTAGACACTTACTGGGCGAGAGAGACGCGACAAGTATCTCGAACCAAGTCGCCTTGAATGAGAAAACTCAAACAGAAAATCAAACGTCCTCTAAAACTAACAAGGACAATTCAAACAAGCCTACTCGCCATTCAGAAACACTGATTACACGAGAGACAATAGGCGAACCAACCAGGAGGCGGAAAGCAACCACCTCTGGTCCAGCAGCCACCTCGGGGACCCCGTCTGAACAACGGACGCAGGGAAACCACCCGAGGTCCCCGTCTAAACTCAAGGTCGTCGGCTCCGCGACGGACGCTCGTAAGCCACCCCCGGGGACCCCGTCGCAACGACAGACGTGGGGAAACCACCCCGGAGGACCAGCTCAGCTATCATACTCGCAGATACTGAGAAAACAATGTGCGAGCCAATGAGATTACACAGTCGAATTAATGAAATTAAGCGGACCAATCAGGAGGCGGCAGGAGGCGGCCACCTCCCTATAAATACCCCGCTCGGAGCCCTCCGAAATTCATTCTACTCTCCGCTCTCGACGACTACACCTCGAAGTACGAAGATTTCTACACGCTCTACGCTGACGAACCTTCTGCTCCCGAGTTCATCTCAAGAACGGATTCCTACTGCTTTCTACAAGGCCTACCTTCTCTCCACACAGATCTCGCATTGGCATCTACGAGTCCAGTGATTATTCATCCTGCTCATTGCCCAACGTAGTTCTTCTGTCAGGACGCCACCCGGTACATCTATTGATATTCTCATTAGATCGTACGCCCGCTGGGACGTTCCTAGTCGTGTCGCCCGGGTTTCGTAGCACTAGGCTCGTCACCGACCGCTGTGGGCACGCCGGTAAATTACTCAGCTCATACGCTCTAATTTACCGTCCAAGGAAGTCTTTTTCAAGACTACAAGGTAGGACCCTGACATCCGAGCAAAGGAAAGAAGCTCTGTCAAGCGAGTCCACCTTCTAAACCCTCTATTTCTATACATAGAGGTATCGAAAACGAGCTAATAACTCGGATATTTCGATGGAACGTCGGCCGTCCTATTTCCTCATGCAAGGGGAGGCAGAGCACGGCGCAGCCGGGCCTCTTAGCCCACGCAGCGCTACCTACCCGCTGCCCGGCCAGTTCGCTGTTCCTAGCGACGGCTCAAGGCTCGATCCTCGCGACGAGATCGCCTTCTCACCTAACGTATTCACGAAGGAAACGTTAGATCAAGCCGCACCTACACAAAAGTTCGAGGATACCTTTCAGACCCGCTCTGAAGTCAATCATTATGATTCGACCAAGCTGTCCGAATACCCACGATATTCGACACAAACCTACCCGGCCGATCCGAGTGTCAAATACACTCCAAATGTACAAAAAACAAAGGATACTTTTCGAACTGAGGGATAGTTCGTGTCGCAGCCGCGTGGAGCACTGGGCTCGCATAGTGGGTGCTGGGTTCGATCAGTTTGGTACTGAGCCGTTTTGTAATATTCCGGCCTAAGATTTATATCTGTAGGAGGAATATGTTGAGCTTGGTTGAGGTACTGAAAAGTATCCTTCGCTTTTTGCACATTTGGAGTGTATTTGACACTCGGATCGGCCGGGTAGGCCTGCGTCGAATATCGTGGGTACTCGGACAGCTTGGTCGAATCGTAATGATCGGCTTCAGAGCGAGTCTGAAAGGTATCCTCGATCTTTTGCATAGGCGAGGCTTGATCGAACGTTTCTTTAACGAATACGTCAGGTGAGAAGGCGATCCCGGCGTGAGGATCGAGCCTTGCGCCATCGCTGGGTTCCGCGGATTCGCCGGGTAGCCTGTAGGGAGCGCTACGGGGGCTACGCGGCCCGGCTTCGCCGTCGTCTGCCTCCCCTTGCATGAGGAAATAAGACGGCCGACGTTCCATCGAAATAACCGAGTTTTTAGCTCGTTTCGATGCCTCTATGTATAGAAATAGAGGGTTTGGGAGGTGGACTCGCTTGACAGAGCGTCTTTCCAATGCTCGTATGTCAGGGTCCTACCTCGTAGTCTTGAAAAAGACTTCCTTGGACGGTAAATTAGAGCGGATGAGCAGAGTAATTTACCGGCGTGCCCACAGCGGTCGGTTACGAGCTTATTGCTACGAAACCCGGGCGACACGGCTCGGAACGTCCCTCGGGCGTACGATCTAAAGAGAATATCGATAGATGTACCGGGTGGCGTCCTGACAGATGAACTACGTTGGGCAATGAGCAGGATGAATATTCACTGGACTCGTAGATGCCAATGCGAGATCTGTGTGGAGAGAAGGTAGGCCTTGTAGAAAGCAGTAGGAAGCCGTTCTTGAGATAAACTCGGAATGCAGAAGGTTCGCCAGCGTAGAGCGTGTAGAATTCTTCGTACTTCGAGGTGTCGTCGTCGAGAGCGGAGAGTGGAATGAAATTCGGAGGGCTCCCAGCGGGGTATTTATAGGGAGGTGGCCGCCTCCTGCCGCCTCCTGGTTGGTCCGCTTAATTTCATTAATTCGACTGTGTAATCTCATTGGTTCGCACATTGTTTTCTCAGTATCTGCGAGTATGATAGCTGAGCTGGTCTTTCGGGGTGGTTTCCCCACGTCCGTCGCTGCGACGGGGTCCCCGGGGGTGGCTGGACGACCTTGAGTTTTTCTGTTTGAGATTTCTCATTCAAGGCGACTTGTTTCGAGATGCTTGTCGCATCTCTCTCGCCCAGTAAATGTTTAGGGAGGTCGCCTTGTGTGTTATTAGTTAATATTTCACTTTTGAGAGAGAATTTAGTATTTTCTCCCTGGTGAAATATTTTGTTTGACGGAGTTATAACTCGACGTCTTATAAATATTTTTGTGTTGTGCCTACCTCTTTTTGGTAGCCCTGAAAAGGGCTGTTGAAAAGAGGGGGTGGTTTTCACCACAGGGGCCCCCCCAAGACGTCGTGTTATTAACGACGACGCCGATGGGGGAGAACTGGGAGGTCCACACGGAATTCTCCGTATGAGAACCTCGCCAGTTGGGGCGGAGGCGGAGGTGCAGGCCTCGCGTCCCGCGCCTGTGGTGCGCCCCGGCCTCGTCGGTTTCGACGAGCGCCGCGGGGCGGCTGTGGCCGGCCCGAGCTTTGCCGACGGGAGCCAAACCCGCGAGGGTTTGGCCCGCGGCCGCGGCCGGGCTGTTGCGGAGGTGCTCGTTCCGGCTCCGTCCACCCCGCTGTGCTCATCTCTTCCCACCGAGGCACGGGCACGTCGCCCGAGCTGATCCACTTTCGTGGTATCGTGGGGAGCTGGTGAGCGGGTGGAGCCGTGGGTAGTGGTTGGGCGGGTGGAGCCGGTGGTTTGAAGGGCTGAGGTGTTCTCCACACGACCTCCCTGGGAGCGCTGTGTTCTTGCTGCGTCTCCCTCTTCGGTGAAGGCGGGAGCGGGCCGAGCGGAGCTGGGAGGTTCTCCTCGGCGAGGAGGAACTCCTCGACTTCCTCTGTCAGCATGTGTTCTTGTTCTTGAGTTGGAGGTTTGGAGGCTGCCATGGTCAAGATTGGTATGAGCTCCGGTCGTGGGGTGTTCCATATTTATATCTCCCACTGTTCCTACCCGAGAAAAGTGGGCGTGGCTTGTTTCGAGTGCAGTCACCCACTTCTCGTCGAATTTGGTAGATGGGACGCGCCCTCTGGCGGATTTTCGGGGAGTTTTCTCCATACTTTCTGCCTGATTTTGGCTTCGTGACACAGCTTCGTCCGAGTGTAGAGTATAAGCTGGTTTTATTTGCTGTTTGGGAACTTTTTTCGTATGTTCGCCAATTTGCACTGTAACCGAAAACTTATCTCTTTTAACCACTTTGAATGGTCCCGTGTAAGGACATTGCAGAGAGGTGAGCTGTGTGGGCACTCTGATATAGATATGAGTACATGTATCCAAATTTTTGGGCATGTTTACGGCATATTTCGTATTATTATGTTTAATATGCGTAGGCCGGAAGAAAAGAGGTTCCGAAAGGTTTGTAGAAGTTACGAAAATGTCTCCTGGGAGTGGTACGTCAATTCCGTAAACTTTTTGGAAAGGCGTAGTTTCAGTTGCTGGGTCTACTGCCGTACGCATGGCGAGTAGAACTTTTGGAAGTGCGTCGAGCCAATTTTCGTTTTGTGCTTTGAGAGCCTCTTTCAAAGATCTATTTCTGCGTTCTACCATTCCGTTTGTTGATGGTTTGTATGGTAACGTGTGAGTATGTTTTACTCCGAGACGTTCCATAATGGAATTGAACAGATCTGATTCGAATTGAGTGCCCTGATCACTTGTGATGTATTTAGGTACGCCCTTTGAAGCTACCCAAATATTGATAAAGGCGTTTGTGATTGTGGTTGTTTCGATGTTGTTAAGAGGGACTGCCTCTAGCCAACCCGTTGCTCTATCAACCATCATTAAAATGTAACGTTTCCCTCCTTTAGCTAAAGGTAAGGGTCCGGTAATATCAACGTGTACGTGTGCAAATTTGTTAGCCGTTTCAAATTCGGAGTAAGGGAGCTTCACGGAGCGCGTGATTTTTGCTCGTTGGCAAGTTTCGCACGCTCGGACCCAGTTGGAGACATCTGCACGGAGTCCGTGCCAAAAATATCTTTGTTTAACTTTATACACTGTAGAGTGTATACCTGGGTGTCCCAAATTGTGAATTTGGCTGATTATTTCTTGCCTTATTTCGTTTGGAATATAAGGTCTAGGGTGTCCTAGGTCTAGGTTACACCAAATTTCTCCTTGAGGGAATTCAACTCGTGTGAGTTTCAATTTGTCCTCCGCGTTAGGAGGAGAACGAATTTGTGAATTTGAAATGTGCAGTAGAAGATTGCACTCTATTGCAGCCGTAATTTGCGAAATTTCGGCTATGGGTGGACCCTCGTCCGTCTGGGTTGAAATCGATTTTGTTTGAATTTCAACCGGATCGAAGGGTCTGGAGAGTGCGTCGGCGACGACGTTGCTCTCTCCGGGAATATGACGAATGTCACTCGTCATTTGAGAGATGTATGTTAGCCATCTTAATCTCATTTTAGAAAAATGTGCATTTTTCTTAAGCATCGTTCCTAGCAGAGGCTTGTGATCTGAACAAATATGGAAAGATCTGCCGTCCAAGTCATTGTGCCAGTGAATGCAAGCTTGGTAAACGGCGAACATTTCTTTGTCGAATGATGCTTTGTTCTTCCATTGTTCTGGAATTTCTTTACTGAAAAATCCCAATGGTTGGTAAGATTTCGAGCCATGTAGACTAATCTCCACTCCGCTGTAGGGTGTGGGTGAGCAATGTTATGCAATGTTGCTTTGATCATTGCTTGTTTTAAGCTGTTGAAAGCTTTTTCTCTCTCTGATGTCCATTCGATAGGTGTTCTGTCATTTTTTTTGTTTGACTGAATGGAGTCATACAGAGGTTGTGCCGTGTGAGCGAATTTGCTTGAGCATGCTCGGTAGAAACCACACATACCTAGGAATCTGCGTAGACTTCGTACGTCTATTGGCCTAGGAAATTGTTCTATGGCTTCTATTTTATCTCGTTTAGGAATTATCCCTTCTTTGGAGATAGTGAAACCTAGGAAATCGACGGTAGGTTTTGAAAAAATGCATTTATCAAAACCTACTCGAAGTCCGTGTTCCCCTAGCTTGTCAAAAATTTGTTTGAGGTGGTTCATGTGTTCTTCATAATTTTTAGAAGCCACCAGGATGTCATCTAGGTATACAAATGCGAAATCAAATTTTCGCATGATGCTGTCCATGTATCTTTGCCATGTTTGAGCCGCTCCGGCCAAACCCATGCTCATTTTCTTAAACTCATAAAGACCGAAAGGTGTAATAATTGCAGTTTTATGAGCGTCATCTGGGTGCATCGGAATATGATAATATGCCGATTTTAAATCTATTGTCGAATAGATTCGTGTATCATGTAAATTCGCTTGGAAAGAGCGAATGTGAGGAGGAGGGTAGGCGTCTTTCTTCGTTTTCGCGTTCAGGAAACGGTAGTCGCCGGTGATTCTCCATGACCCGTCTTTTTTTGGTACACAGTGTAACGGGGATGCCCATTCGGAATCTGATGGTGCAATTATGCCTTCTGAAAGCATTTTGTCAAAAGTACTTTTGACTTGAGCCCGTTTTTCACCCGCCATGGGTCTTGCTCGGAAGTGTACTGGTGTTCCTTCCGTGGTTATACGGTGGTAAACCCCGTTGTTTTTCCACTTTCCTTGAAGTTTGCTCATTTTATCATTGTATTTGTCAATGATAGAGCGAATGTTTTCGTCCTCCGTGATTTGCACGTCCTCTGGTTGAGGGTTATTGTCACGGTGAGGGATAGTAGCTGCTATTTGTTCGTCAGTGAATTTTTTGTTCATGACTGCAGCTATTTTTTGATCGGCATAGCTCTTTATTTTATCTTTGTAAATGTACTTGTGTTTGACCCGTATTCCGATATCCCAAGACTCGAGGAATGGTATACCTAGGATCGCTAGATCAACTTTCGTGATCATAAAATCGGTGGTCATGTCTCCGAGGCCGATGTTAATTGTTGTGTCAGCCCGCCCTAGTGTGTCTATGGGGGCTCCGTTAGCTGCTGTGAGCTTAACGTTGGACTTACGAATTTTTAAGCCCAATTTTTTTGTGACATTGTGGGGCAGAATGTTCACTTCTGCTCCCGTGTCGATGAGAAATTCAGTGCCATTTAGTTTGCACTTGAAAAAAAGCCTTTTATACTCAGTAGACTGCCGGTGTATAGGCTCAGATACACTGGCAGTTATTCGTTTTCCAAACTCTCTACGTCGGAGGTTGGAACGGTACTTTCTTGTACCGATCTCTGAGCATTTTCGTTTGAAACCCAGGTTTTAGGCTGGCTTATAGTCGCTGCCTTTTTGCTAGTTTTGGAAGCAGTGTTTGTCTTCCAAGTGCAGTGTTCTGGGTCTGCACATTTGCGAGTTTCGTTACCGAAACGTGCGTGGTTTCGACAGACATAGGCCGTCGGTTTGTGAGGCCTACTCTCTACTGGTTGAGGTTTGAACTCAGCTTGCTTTGAGAGGGCCTTTTTGAAACCAGTATTCATGGGTTTCGGAGTAGATTCTACTCCCCGTATGTTTAGAGAGGTATTCTCTGTTTTGTACGCGTGTAGCGTATCAGCTAGGTCGAGCCGGGCGGTCGTGGTAGGCTGAGCTGCGACCATACCTCGTGCTTCGATGGGTAGAGTCTCGATCCACTTTTGAGTGATCAGAGCTTCTGAAAAGTACCCAACAGCTTTAGAGTACATTTCGTGGTACTTGGTGCTGGGTTTTTGGCGAGAGATGCGGGGTCCTCGAGTGCGAGGAGCCTGTCCTGTAAGGACAACCCATATTCTCGCTGTAGGCGCTGTTTGGCCTCTTCGTAGGGTGCGTGGGGTGCCGTGAGGTAAGCTGAGTCGATAGCTTCCCTCATTTCTTCTGGTACCCACTTGTATATAGCTGAGAAACATTCGTTCTGCGTTCTCAGGTGTTTTCGCACGCAGTATTGATCGAACTCGGCGAGTGCACGATCGATATTCTTCTTTTGGAAGATTGGTTTTTGATAATCTCCCATCTCCTCTAAAAGTGCTCGAAAGCCACTTTGTGTAGAGGGATGTTGCGGGAGATGTGGGGCGTAGAGGCCCGGCGGGGGTCGCACGCCCGCAGTGGTTCCCTGAAATCCACTAGCTTCGTAAGAGGGAACGAAATGCTCCGTGTTAAGCCTGTTCAAAGGCGGGGTCACCATTTGTAGTGGATTTAAATATGTTTTACTTGGCGTAGGTAGGCCAAGTGGGACATTTATATTCTGATTATGCGGGTTAGTCCCCGGGTTATTCCCGTAAGGAATGTGAGCGGATCCGCCAAGGTCAACTTGCTTGGCGGACTGAACTGGGAGATAGTTCGTGTCGCAGCCGCGTGGAGCACTGGGCTCGCATAGTGGGTGCTGGGTTCGATCAGTTTGGTACTGAGCCGTTTTGTAATATTCCGGCCTAAGATTTATATCTGTAGGAGGAATATGTTGAGCTTGGTTGAGGTACTGAAAAGTATCCTTCGCTTTTTGCACATTTGGAGTGTATTTGACACTCGGATCGGCCGGGTAGGCCTGCGTCGAATATCGTGGGTACTCGGACAGCTTGGTCGAATCGTAATGATCGGCTTCAGAGCGAGTCTGAAAGGTATCCTCGATCTTTTGTATAGGCGAGGCTTGATCGAACGTTTCTTTAACGAATACGTCAGGTGAGAAGGCGATCCCGGCGTGAGGATCGAGCCTTGCGCCGTCGCTGGGTTCCACGGATTCGCCGGGTAGCCTGTAGGGAGCGCTACGGGGGCTACGCGGCCCGGCTTCCCCGTCGTCTGCCTCCCCTTGCATGAGGAAATAAGACGGCCGACGTTCCATCGAAATAACCGAGTTTTTAGCTCGTTTCGATGCCTCTATGTATAAAAATAGAGGGTTTGGGAGGTTGACTCGCTTGACAGAGCGTCTTTCCAATGCTCGTATGTCAGGGTCCTACCTCGTAGTCTTGAAAAAGACTTCCTTGGACGGTAAATTAGAGCGGATGAGCAGAGTAATTTACCGGCGTGCCCACAGCGGTCGGTTACGAGCTTATTGCTACGAAACCCGGGCGACACGGCTCGGAACGTCCCTCGGGCGTACGATCTAAAGAGAATATCGATAGATGTACCGGGTGGCGTCCTGACAGATGAACTACGTTGGGCAATGAGCAGGATGAATAATCACTGGACTCGTAGATGCCAATGCGAGATCTGTGTGGAGAGAAGGTAGGCCTTGTAGAAAGCAGTAGGAAGCCGTTCTTGAGATGAACTCGGAATGCAGAAGGTTCGTCAGCGTAGAGCGTGTAGAATTCTTCGTACTTCGAGGTGTCGTCGTCGAGAGCGGAGAGTGGAATGAAATTCGGAGGGCTCCCAGCGGGGTATTTATAGGGAGGTGGCCGCCTCCTGCCGCCTCCTGGTTGGTCCGCTTAATTTCATTAATTCGACTGTGTAATCTCATTGGTTCGCACATTGTTTTCTCAGTATCTGCGAGTATGATAGCTGAGCTGGTCTTTCGGGGTGGTTTCCCCACGTCCGTCGCTGCGACGGGGTCCCCGGGGGTGGCTGGACGACCTTGAGTTTTTCTGTTTGAGATTTCTCATTCAAGGCGACTTGTTTCGAGATGCTTGTCGCATCTCTCTCGCCCAGTAAATGTATAGGGAGGTCGCCTTGTGTGTTATTAGTTAATATTTCACTTTTGAGAGAGAATTTAGTATTTTCTCTCTGGTGAAATATTTTGTTTGACGGAGTTATAACTCGACGTCTTATAAATATTTTTGTGTTGTGCCTACCTCTTTTTGGTAGCCCTGAAAAGGGCTGTTGAAAAGAGGGGGTGGTTTTCACCACACTCGGTAATACAATTTCGGTAGATTTTCCGGTAGTTTTTGGACAAACTATGACTTAGCTATCAATTGAATACAATATTACTCTAGGGATGTAATAGGGAGGTAGAGCTACCGGAATTACGGTGGAACGGCAACCCTGGAAAAAACGGATACCAATAGATAAGAAAAGATAATGGAGAAGCAGGAAGATGGGATCGGTCACATCGAATGCGCATGTGCGGGACCAACAGTCCAGGAAAAAATCCAGGACTGTTAGAACTAGTACTCGACCGTCCCAAACCGATTCATGGAACAGCGAACTGTTGGTCCAGGACCAGTTCCGAAGCTGTCAGAACGCACAAAAAGGGGCTTAGCTTGAGTAAAAAGGTCCATTACTGTATAATCGAACAAACCTTAAACTTATTAGTTCCGGTCGTCCGAATTTCATTTTTTATTTACCTATTATTGTTCCAATTTTTTTTCATTTTTGCCGCGAACTCCCATTAAAAACTCAAAAAAATTTAGCATAACAAATGAACTGAAATGTCATTAGTTAAAATGTAAGACTACCCAAGTTTTGACTGTCACATGAGTATTCACCAAGATTATAAACGCATTTGCCTAAACCTACTCCTTCTTCTCAGAAGCGTTAGCCCAAACCACTGTTTTTCCACCAGAACCACAGAATTTTTGGAAGGTTTGCCCAAAATCAACGCCCCCAAAGCTTATACCTACCTTATAATTACCACAGCGAAAGGAAGAACGAAAGAAAACGTTTATACACATACTGAAGTACACCTGACCCGATCAAGCTGCGAATCACTGGCTGAGAAGAAGAAGTGCCACCACAACCACCACTTACTTATAACCATCGCCTTCCCTTCTGTGAATTAATAACCTGGTTTTCTTATTATTTGTCATTTTAGGTGGAATTTTGGTATTTGGTTTGAATTTTTGTATTAACTGAGTGGAAAGTGAACCATCTTCATGATTTATTGAAATGTTATTACCTTCTTAACCATCAATGTCTGCTCCGGTCGTGACAGGGGTGTCGCCGAAAGAAGGTCCACCCGGAACCCGAGTTACCATCCGAGGGGAGAACTTAGGCACTAAACAAAATGACATCCTTGGTAAGAAAAGTAGTTATTTCGTCTTATTTACTTAACTATTTGTTTATGAAAGCGTTGTTAATAGATACTGGAAAATATATAAGTGATCTGTAATACGATTGCAAGGTAAAGGAAGTGTGAATTGTAACAGGTTGGAGATACTTGGTAGGTATATATACCTAATTATATACGTTGACATGCACACCAATATATCAAATATATCTTACTTCAGCTTTACTTACACAATTGAGGACATAGGTACCTAAGTGAGGAAGTGTTTGAAAAATAGTAGGTCCTCACCTAGTTGCTTTTTCTCCGTAGCATTTGCATGTATTGGAGCATATATGGAGGCGACATGACATGAGAGCGGAATGAATTGCCTTCATTTTTGGTCAATGGTATGAATGTATTGAAACTCACCTATATATCAAGATCGGCGATCGTTAGTAGGTGATATGATCCTACGATGTCCCTGCAACAGTTGTGAATATCATGGTTAAATTCTACGAAGTTACATTCAACATACCTTCGTATCAGAAGACTTTCTATCGCTGCTACCTACCTTATTTCATTCGTCTAAACGTTAGTAACTCTTTTCTATGTGTGCGATTAGTTGCAATAATGAGTTTTTGTATGTACCTATTACATACCATTTAAATTGGTATTACTCATATATTATGTAGGTAATAGGTTGTTACGTGTGTCTTAGCACCTTAATTTTTGTTGAGTAAATAAGTAAGTACCTAGACACTTGTATCTTTGTCACACAATGCGGTCTTTTTTGCTGTATGTATCTTTTAAACGCTTTTTAATAGCTTGGTTGAGATTCTGATGTCAAAACTTAGATTAAATTGTAGATCTACTCTCTTCAAACTTTTTGACATTGAAAATGTCTTAGTCGATGGATCAACCGGAAATTTTGTTACGCAAAGAAAAAACGTCACGCAACCTATAAACAAATTTGTTGTTGTTATGATTGTGTATACTAGCAATGAAACCATTCATTTAATTAACATGCAGTCAATAAATAATATGATGTACGGTTGGAGAAATCAGTACGAGTTGTCACTACTAAGTTTCATGTGAAGCACTGTTGGGGAAAATTATAGAAAACTATAAAACATGAATGCTGACGAAGCACATAAAAATCATATTTATGAGACGCCAATCAGCTGAGTGGCTCCTGAAGCTAGTTTCGCCCCTGATCATCCTAGAAAGCTGATACTCGGTATCAAACAAGTTAGCTCCACTCCAACCAATAAACAAGTTAGGAAAATGTTATCACCATGACGACTTCAATACTAGTTTGTTGTTACACGTCGTGTTGAGTTACCACTGCTTATAATCAATCATGTGACTACAAAGAATTACTGAGACATTTTCAATGCTCATAGCTCTTCTCTCATAAGAGAGAAAGTACGAGCGGGCTGCCTAGTTTTTAGTTACAACCCTCCAACTAATAGTTTTCTCCTCAGATTGATGTGTACTATTTATTTTGGGGAGAAAAAACTTGACAGAAATCATCAACAGGTTAACACTTCTTACAAATTCGAGCTTGACACTTCCCTCTGGTTTTACAGGAGTGGAAATCTGTGGTTGCGACTGTACCCTTTCTACGGAATGGAAGTCCCCCAACAAGATTGTGGCGCGGTCTGGTCCAGGAAAAGGCCGAGGACAGATCATCATCACTACTGCCTCTGGAGGCAGAGGAACTTGCACTGTTGAGTTCAGAGGCTACTTCGAAAGGATCGGACCCCTTAAAGAATCTGCTGTGTGGGTGGAAGAAGCGAGTCCTATAGGACCGGGCCCTTGGTCAAAAGGAACTACCTTCCACATAGAAGACCCTCTTGGACTCAGCGTAGAAGCTGATGAGTAGGTTTATTTGTGAATTTAGTTGTTTATGTAGTATTAGAACACAAACTAAATCATTGGCGATGATGTTGTGGAAATCCGTTTCAATGAAGAAAACTGAAGTTAATGAGAGACGCTATTTACAAAAAATTCAAAGTTACAATGTTAGATTGATATTAGCATTAGGTCATCATCAGTTATCTACTATCAATAATTGACATTGAAAAGGACGAAATACAGCGTATATTATAGTCACGAGTGAAAGGGAGCTTGAATCACTTCAAGAGAAAAAAAATAGGCTGATAATGAAAAGGGATTCCTACCTTCACTATTTAGTTATTTTAGTTCCAACTGTCGTTCCTTATTGATTTATTTTACATCCTCCTTTCTAGCACAAAAAAGCTGCCGGAAGACGACCTCCAAGAACTTTTTCCTGGATGCAATGGTGACTTGTCATCGGAACAGTTTTCCCCAGGCTGGTTCCTTCTTCAGCATCATCAGTCCACATCATTTGATGATCTCCGGGTTGGATTGGCTTATCTCAAAAGGAAAGTGGACGGCCACAAAGAGGGACAGCTTACTTTCCTTAAAGTATGTTTTTTGTGGTAATAGTAGTGACAATATACTTATTGTCCTAGTCGAGAAATTAATATAAAATGACCCTACATCACCATTTAATTACCTTGAAGGGAGAAGGGATAATGATTTGGTACACAGAATTAAGCCACTTGCATGTTTTTATTCAAGTAACTAATTATAAATTGCTCCAAGAAGAATAGGTACTAAAGAGATTCTGATTAAATCAAAAGTCATCGAGTTTAGATTAACTCTTCAATCAATCATGAGCGATACTGTAAAGAGGTGAAGTGAAGGTGAGTCTGGATAGCAATGTAATGAGGTATACAGATATTGAAAATCAAATGATATATCGAGATTGCTAATATGGCAGACTGGGAGTAGCGGGCTACTAGTATGTGGCGAACTGGTAGTATTAGAGACTTTTTGCAGTCGTCCCATTAACGAAACCGTCCGAGCCGGTGTCCCCGAGATAAGGCGAGCACATGGATGCTAACTGGATCTTTTGTTTTTTTGCACGGTTTTGTGACAACCACGACGACCGTAGAAGTGACGTTTAGTTTAGCGTGACTTAAAGCTTGAAGTTTATGAAAATTAAATGGCTGAACCATTGAAGTCATAGGCAGCCAGTCTTTTAGTGTTTTGTTACTCTTTGCTGTCCAACTGACATTCCGATTATACCTTGGTTCCAAATCTGACAACCAAGGTAACAAATAAATCAGCCAATTAAAATCAGAACAAATGCAGTTGAGTATAGCTGAAAATATTTTTTAACATTCGCTAAAAATGAGAAGTTGTTTGTGAGCGGTACCTACCTATAGTTTCTTCATACCCGTCAACTGAACATATTCTTCATTCAAACTGAAATATCCGGTAGGCAGTATGATTTCCATCTGTATTTCCAACAAATTTAGCAATAGAGGTAGGTGCTCCCATTGAGATCTTAACATTAAAACGATACCTTCGTCCGTCAGTTGCTCTGAGCTGAACTCGCCAAACCTCTCACGCCGGAACCCTCCACTCCACATATAACTGTGATATGTCTATCAAAAGCTTCGTACGTAATATCCCCTCCATTAATCAACCCTTCATTGAATAGCCGAAGCAGGCGATTGGGTTCATCCATTATCGAAAAATGGTAGGATGATATACGTATTTGATGCGGTAATTACATGATACGGACTACTATGTGTCGATTTATTTCATTTTTTATTCAATAGTTTGAGCCGCACCTCAACCAGAACGGTCATATGTATAGGTATGATGTTATATTATACATATGATAAGGTAAGATCATATGAATATGAATGAAAAAGTAAATCGAAAATGTAACACTGAGGACTGAGACACTGACAAAAAGTAAATAAGTAATGGTACTGTTCATAAAGTGTCAGGTTAGGTAGCTCAACACGGTGTGAACTCGTTGTGGAGAAGCCGTCATGAAAGAACGTAGGATTGCGGTTTTGCACGGCGTGTGATGACGAGACGCCCGGCTGTTTGTACGTCGCGCATGCGCATTAACCATTTCGCTGAATACAGTACCGTGGTAGGCCGCCTCTTGGTGGCTGCAAAAAGTCTCTTATTCAGAGGCTGGAAACACTATGAGGTTCCCCTTAACGGGGTTGCACGTGAGTGCTCCTCTCTGGCGGACAAGCGGTACAGCTCATTGGCTGTGACTCATAACAGCTCCGATGCTGTAAGTTCGGAGTTGTTACATAGTTTATTTAAATTGCATTCATAAATATAATGTGTTCCTATCGAACTAAATATTGGGAATAGCTAATGAATAATATATTTAAACTTCAAATTTTCGTTCTTGAATATGAAACCTAACTACCATATACATTTTCAAGGAAAAATAGAAAATTAGCTAGTTGAATAAATATGCATCAAATATGCTTTAATCTAGGCAAATAGAATAATTGCTGCAACTTTCCACGCCGTTCATGTTAACATTTTGTTTGCCCCCTCCCCCCACTCACTCTTCTTCTCTTGTAAGAACCTCCTACGATTTCTCTAAACTCCTCATCTACCAAATTCATTTATTATAATGTGAACCACTGTCTGTCAAGAAACGCAACAATGCACCTGTTCACTGTGCTGAGACTTTGCACCATGATAGATCACTCACACTGGCACTGGCTGAAATCGTTGCTTCCAACAGTTGACTAATTCTTTTCTATTCTAGTCTATTCTCTCGTTGAGGGTAGTAAATGAGTTTGTCTGCATAGGGTAGGTATTAAGATGGAGACAGGTAGCACGGCAGACTCGTCAAGGACAGAAAGTAACTTTAACCCACTGCTGCACACACCCCATTCTTCAGCAAAGTTGTGTGTAGAGCGGCATTTGGACCGTCATTCATTTTTCGCTGTTTTTTAAATTATTTTTTGAGGGATTTGATCTCACATTTAATCAACAGTTTTTAATAAAATTTCAAGTGTAAGAGGAATTACATAAAATACTTGTTATTTATTTTTTTTAAATTTATTTATTTTTATTTATTTATTTTAATCATACAAATGCATTTTATAAATATGTTACAAATTGAACAACTTAAGCTACTCACTTTCGATTTCATTCCCAACGATAGGCTTGGCCCGAGTTGTTGGGGAAGGTCTTGGTCATTCTCTCATGTCTTACAATCTATCTACTCTATGATACAAACGGCACTTAAAAATATAATGTTATGCGTATAATGTTCTTATAATTTTAAGAAAAGATATTTTCTAAAATAATCACTGTACATAAATACTGCTTAAAACAGTTTCACATCCCGCTTCCCTCTTTCCTACAAGCCAGGTTAAAATATGTTTCTTGTAGTTTTGTCTCGTGAACCTTTGAGCATTTTTCATATGGCCCTCTAGCGCTCTGTGGATAATGTAAATAATGAATTTTGGATTGTGAGTTGACAACGTTAGTCTCGGTCTAGGTGCAATTACATTTCCTGCGGCTACGTACCTTGTTATATACATTGAGTTACGTTGTGAACCTATTATTTGTAGATCCTTATGGAATTGCAGAAGTAAATTTTTAACATATAATTGCCTTATAGTAAATAGCTTAGCGATATTAAATACATTGTCAGATGGAGTCCTAATTGGTAAAGACAGCATAATTTTTACAATGATTTTCTGGCGTACATGTAGTTTATTTATATGGGTTGAGAATGTCCCACCCCAAGCAATTATACCATATTGAAGTACAGATTGCAGCATACTGTAATAAACTAGTTTTATCGTATTTCTAGGGAGTGTGTGTCGAATATTATAGAATATGTACATGTAAAACACTTTACATGTTAATTTACACTCCTCTTATATAGTATATATTAACGAATTCATTTCTTTGGATAGAATATGTGTGGTAGTAAATTCAAATATAAAAAACGAAAGAATAGTAAAATTGACATAAATACATTTAAAATTGAAAGTTTTCATGAAAATAAAAAAATAAAAAGCTTTTACTCTTCCATATCACTGGCGTCGTCTTCAATGGCTTCAAACTCATCTTTGGAGTTTTTCAAAGCCGAGTTTGCAAGCATGTGACCTCTTAGCGGTGGTTCTGATTTTTTCACTTCATTTTTTTCATTTTTCACTTCATAAAAAACATAATTTTTGAAGACAGACAATTTTTACATTTTTGAATAGCCTTTTTTCTTAAAATAATATAATATTTTCAATCCCATGGTCTGCAACTACTCGTAAAATTATTTTGAAATGTACAAAATAAGTTAAAAACACTAATAAGTAAAAAATGAAATCAAAACTTAGTGGGTGCAGGGAAGCGAATGGATCACACCAGTTTCATGATGGCGTTCAATCCATTACTGAACTATTTATCCCCAAGGCACCAAGAAAAACTGCCTAGTTTAGCTACCTAATTTCTGTACCTCAGAGGTCGATTATCGTAAGTGACATTTTGGCGATTTTACAGGAGAGCCAAAAGAAGTTGTGGGCACACCTATTTTGATCCCTATGGCCCATTCTGATGACTTAATTAATTTGAGCATGATAAAGTCATCAGAATGGGCCATAGGGATCAAAATAGGTGTGCCCACAACTTCTTTTGGCTCTCCTGTAAAATCGCCAAAATGTCACTTACGATAATCGACCTCTGAGGTACAGATTTAGTATAGCTACCTGCTATGTGACGGTAAAAGATCTAAAGAAAATTACGTGGAGAGTTTCACTTCCTGCCGATAATCTTCGGTATTTGAACGAAAACAAACTATCAGCGCATGCGAGAGTTGCTGCTTCTTCAGTATACAAGAACCGGCATTGCTCGTGCGAGCATCCATCCTCTCAAGCTTACTCTTGCCTCTCCCTTCACAGCATAACTACCTATTCTAAACGTAAAGCGTATGGGGATATCGCATTGCCAAACTCTTATTTAATTTACTGAGAGTGAATGGTGGTATCGCTCTGCTATACTTGAAGGTCTTTCCCGTCTCAGCCTACTGTGATATGGCTTTGCCATTCTTATCCTTCACAATATTACCTACCACACCTCTCTGCTCTCTTCGTTAGGATATCTATTTGAACATATATTTACAACAATATCACATTTAAACTTGAATTCTGACTTTCAGGGTAGGTTAAAATGATCATTTATTTAGTTTATTTAATTCATCTATATTGTTCTGTAAATGTGACTTTTACTCGCCCTTGACCAGTTATACCAACATTTATTGCTCTTATTGGCTTCTAGGGCAATGTGTCTTCTGTTATGGAACAACTTGAAGTACTTGAAGCTCTGCAAGCAACATTCCAAAAAGATGTGGAGCAGTTTGGGAAGGAAAGAACTGCTAAAATAGTAGATGCAATCATGAGTGAGTTGTGTTTTTATGTAATTGAATGTTTTGGCAAATTTCGCAAACGGAGTAATAATTTGTTTTGGAGCACACTCAATTTATTTTGTTCGTCAGATATATACTGATAAGAACTTGTAATTTCCTGAAAGTAATTACATTCATTCATTCTTAACCACGAATGTAGCATGTACATTGATGCCATTCAGCCAAATAACTACAGTAGACTCTCTCTTGTCTGGCTACCCTTTTTATTTCTTTTCCCTTCTGTTGCCTTCACTTCTCTACCCTACGAGGTCTTCCAGGAAGCTGAGGAGGAGAATCTCTTTAGATAATCTATTTCCTTGCTTTGCGTATATCTCGGTGCTTCATGGCTTGCCCAGAACGTACCTCATGTTAAGGAAATGAATAGTTGTAGCTCCTTCTTTTTCCATGAGTCACATGTGTGACAGTTCCCGTGAAATCCAAGAGAATGCGCGTCAGTCGCTATCGCGCCGGGCGTCATTGTCACGTTCTTGAAATGCTGCGTTTGGAGATAGATGGGGATCCGAGAACCGGAAAATCATCTTCCCCGAACATAGCACATATGCTATTAGTACGAGTTGTATCTCGTATGGTACTGTCACACCCCTTTCTCTCTATGAGTGCAAACTTAGGCCCCATTGCACCTCTGGGGGCGATTTAAGTTCGTTACACATGCTAGTGATTCAAAAGTAAAAGATCTTAAGTAAATCATTCTCCGTTCGTTGTTGAATTTCTACTAACGAATTTCGTCCCACTCTTATGTGGTCAAACATTTTTGGAACTGAAAGCGAAGGTAAATAACTTTCCGATTGTAGTCAGTTCTTTTTATGCTGTACTTTTTTTCAGAACTTTTATAACATTGTATGATATAAACTAGAGATGAGTCGATACCAAAATTTATCGATTCCCGATACCGATACCTAAAAAATCGATTCTCGATACCGATACCATCGGCGCAAGTTGTTACTGCACATCTATCGATAGCCTCTCGCAATGAATACTGGCACCAATAGCCTACCGTTCCGTCGTAGATGAAGTTATTAGTCGCTAATATATTTTCCATCTCTATTTATTGTCATTAGGAGTTCTGGTTCCAATGAAGCTTTAATGCTTTAGTTACTTATTAAAATTAAATAAATTTTAAAGATTAATTCTTATTACAAATTCTAAATTTCAGATTTATATTTTCATTCAAGGCTTTAGTTAATTTAATTTGTGCAAATACAAAATTTGATATTTTTTTGTTATCTATCAAGTATCAATTAATAGGCAACTTTTATTGCTTAGGATTGATTTCTTTCTGAATAAAACAAGTTAAGCAGACTGACTTGGTTTTTTAGTTTTTCGTCGGTAACTGTAAGGTATTTTCAAATAAGGCTGGCTCTATTCTTGTATACTTGGAAAACATAGCTTTGTATAATGCTTCTGTTGTCACAAACAAAATAATACAAGCCTACTTGTAAACAAAGTTATAATTGTAAGTTGTGTTTTGGACAATTCATGTTTCGCAACTGCTGACTTCACACAACGGTTGCACGGTACAACCATCTTCGTTGTTAGATGGTTGCAATAGTACCGTAGTGTAATAAAACGCCCATCACCGGGCGGTATCGGCTTTAGGCGATCGATTCTCGATGCCGATACCAATGCCTAAGAATCGGTGGTATCGAGAATCGGTATCGGGAATCGACACATCCCTAATATAAACAAATAAATACTTGTTTATGAACTGTTTTCTCCGTGTATTCTACAAATATACAGCTAGTACATGTGTAGTTGATTTTTCTTACAAAAATGCCTAGACATCGAATTAACCGGCCAAAACTCTAACTGGGCAGGCTGTGGTCTCGAGGTGGTTGTTTAAGAGAGAGCCTATAAGATGGTATATTTACTGATTGATTCAGCCTCTTCCGAAGTATAACTAATCCTGCAAACTAGGTCCTATTAAACCTAAACACACGTTCTTTCTCTTCTCCAGTATATGCAGTTCTAGTTCTATTTCCAGGAACAGAAAATTATTCTTTTACTCACCAATTTCCGTTATAATCATGTTATCAGTAAGTTATTTGTTTCACCTTATTAAATTCATCTTGTTTCCCCTCAACAAATCAGTAGCTAAATTTGTTATTCTGCTCGTACACTAGGTTCATGTCTGTAGGTGCAGTGAGTGTTATCAAGCTTATTAATCATAAAGGAATGAGGATATGGGGTGCTTCAGACCTTGATTCATTTTGAGAAATGATTTCATTGGCTTACCGTAGAGGTGGAAATGGGGGGGGGGGGGGGCTGTAGACATCGTTTATTAATCTGCCATGTTAAACATTTTTGATTATAGGCTATAGTCCAAAAAAAAAAAAAAACAATTCTTAAGGTGTAAGCTAAGAATTGATTGGAAACACTTCTTTTGGTACAGTAGGTTACTCGTATTTACCTACTTAGCTCTTACGTTTGAATGGTTTGTGAATGGTAAAACTGAAATTTCGTGAGGTATGTTTGGAGGGAAGTGTATTTTTATTGTCTATGCACATCACATTAATGAAAAATTTACTTCATGAAAATTGTAAGTTATGCTCTAGGACACCTTGTTTTCTTTATTTCTTTTCTTTATTGCTCACCTACTGGTGCTTGTTTTAGAGAGTAAGCAAGAAGGGAAAGTTTTGTTTGACGGAGTTCTCAAAGGCAAAGAAAAGGCTGACAGAACGAGGAACGCTCTTGGCGTTCTCCAGCGCTTTAGATTCCTCTTCACACTTCCTGCTGCCATCGATCGAAGCATGCAACGAGCTGACTACGATGCCATCATCAGTGACTATTCCAGGGCTAACAATCTCTTCGGGAAAACTGAAGTTAACGTGAGTACCTACCTAATTCATTTCACCAAGAACTAGTTTACAGGTTGCCACTTTTCAGAGTCAAATTGTAGCAAACTGTATGTTTATTAACCCATTTGCCGCAAAGCCCGTGTTTTTCCGCAAATCCTAGCAGTGCCCTGAGCGCGAGGCCCGCATTTTTCCACAAATGCTAGCAGTCCCCTGAGCGCGAAGCCCGCGTTTTCCCAAACTGCTCCTGCATTCTCATGCGATCTTCCAGAACTTTTTCAAACTATTTTTCAGTTTCTTGGGGACATACTAGATAGCACTCGACGTGTTTCAGTTCCCCCATCCCTCTCCCATCCTGAACACTCTCTCATCCGCGATAAACCATGTTACCTGTGGAGACCCCTTTTTCTCGTGATATTTTGTCATTCTATGAGTAATACACATAAAAGTGGTGAAGATTCTTCAGAAATATTCTGAGAAAGCCTCTCGCAGTCATTCCACACCTTTAGCGTCATTCCACTGTACACTTAGTTGATGTTTGGTTCTGTTCTCACTTTGAGGCTTTTTTCAACACTTTTCTACCGTCAGTTTTTTCTTACCTTCGTTATTTATCTCGTAATTTCTATTTTTTCTTATTAGTAGTAGTGTATATAGTCCAGGTTTCAGTTTTTTCTTAGTTTACTTGTGTATATAGTAGGTTTAGGAGTGTAAGTGTGAGTGGGTACCTACTACCTAGGTGGCACTTTTCGATAAATTCTTTTGGCTCTGACCTGGCAGTTTCTCTGGACTTCTTGGATAATCAAATTCAATAACAATTTTTCGAATTACAAAAGTCTATTGATGAATTCCTGACTGAAAAACTAAAAGAGGACAACAGTTTTTGTTTGTAGCCATTTATCAATCCTTGATATTAATTTGTCAGTCTGTTACTAATTTAATAAATACATTTGGTTGTGCTTCTCATCTACTCAAGAATTACAGATTATTGGTTGCAACCTTCGTTGTAGCACAACTTGTTTTGAAATTCACTATATTCTCCCTTATTTTACAGCTTTTTAAGAAAGTCCTGGCTGAAGTCAAACTCAAGGTTGTTGACATCAAAAATGTGCTGAAAACTAAACTTCACACTATGCCTACAACTTTGGAAGCTCAGAAAAAAATCATAAGGTAAGTAAGTGCCACGAGTCTTAATACCTGATTTGTGTTCTTGCCTCATTTCGTTATTTCCACGTTCTTGTGTTCTGCCTAGCCATGTTATAATCCCACTTCGCATTTCCCAAATCGTCGCATTTCGCAGCAGTTTATTAGCAAAGCTATTTTATGTTTCAGAAATTTAGTTCAACTCGAATATGATGGCGACCCGGGATGGGAGGCTATTAACGTTCATGTTAAATACATCAATGGTCAACTGAACGAATGTTATAAATTCCATATGGCTAACCTTGAGAAATTCAATTCTCCAGGTTGGTAGAACTGAATGATATTATATTATAAATTTGTATTCATTAGGTGATTAGAAATTGATGAACCTTTTTAGTTACAATTAATGTACCTTCATGTACCTTCTTTTACTCACTTATGGTACACACTTTTGTGTGTAGGGGACCCGTGAAACACCCAACTCCTCCCCCCTCCCCTTTTTTTGGAAGATTCGGGCAACGTGCCATAGAAAATATTGAAAACGAAGTAAAACCATGGACAGTTGGTTATGTGTAACCCGGTAGAACAAGAAGTGAGTTGGTGGCGCTCGAGAAGTTCAGGGAGACGCAGGGGAGCCAACTGAACAGAACAAATACTCCGTTTTCGTTTGAAAAACCACGCCTTTGCGGGTTTTTCAAAATTTACCGCAACATAGTTTGAGTACGATAGCTGCCTAAGTAAACAGTCTTCCACGAAAACTGTACTATAATTTTGGTTTTACAGTATGAGTAGGTACTTGAGTAGCATGGGACTTTCATTTGTGTGGGATCCCAATCTATCTAAAACATTAAGTAATCAGTTAATTTATTAATTTTACTTAACTTATGTAATTTATTTCCATTTGTTCATACTGTGTTTATTTACACTGTACCTACTAATTTTTCGTTATGTTTTATATTCCAGATTCAAAATCCAAAAATAATAAACGGGATAAAAACCTTGAAAAACAGGTTGGTAAACGTTTTTTGTTGAGGGTGTTCTTAATAAAATTTGTTAAAGTTATATTTTTGCTAAGCACACTACCTTATTTCCATTCAAATCTACTATAGCGATCTTCTGTATCTTTCAGCCTACAAATTTCCCCAGCTTAAAGAATATGTGGTTATTTCTAATTTCAGAACAGTATAACAGAAAGGGTGGATTGCATCGAGGATTTGTGTGATATCATATCTCTTCTGCTACCAGAGCTGTGGTCTCTCGGCCAGTCCTATTTCAGTGGCGACCTTTATATGAAGCCTGATCAGAACAAACTGGCTGAATTCAAAGTTTGTTAACTTGATTCTTTATGAACTTATTTGCATCATCTCGTTTCCATAATGAAAATGAACCATTCTTCATGATTCCCAATATAACGTTATTCATCAGATGTTTAGAGCTGGCAATTTGGAATTGAAACTCGAACCTAGACAATAGTCAATTTTGAACTAGGAATTACACGGACTACTGTGGGTGGAGCAATTTAATATCAGAATTCTAGCTCATGTTGTATACAGCCCCAAATTGTTTTGTTCCATGAATTCAGCATTATAAAGCTCAGGATCGTGACTCCCGATTTCCTAGCATCCGTTTTACCAAGTAACATTCATCCTACTGGGCTCAGTTCCGAAAGATCAATTCAAAAAATTAATTAGTATCATCAAAATAGCTCATAACCTGTTAGCTGTGGAAATTATTTGGCTGTAATGAATTTATATTTTATTAGAAACTTTCCTGTACATTGCGTGCAGACATTGCATGATACAGTTATAGCTGTGACTCAATCTTGATGGTGAGCCTTCAATAATTGATAGGCAGGTGGGACATGTTGCATGTTACAATAACCATTTTTACGGGATAATTCGATCAAGGATTAATATACATTCACTGATTTTTAAATTGATTCTCAAAGGCAATAGACCCTGAGGGAAAAGGGCTGTGATATAATATGATCGTATTATGGGAATAATATTGCAAAACTGTTGAAGTAAAGTGAGATTATCGAGGAAATGGTACGTTTTATAATATTAAATGCAATATAAATGAGTACTTAGCAGGATAACAATCAGTACCTATTAAAGTTTACATGAGGACAGGGTTATAACAATTGCATAATGCGCTATTGATAGAGCATTCTTCTTCATGTGCCGTGTCTCCTAGAACGTTGGTAACTAACACATTGTTTTGAACTTTGTTCATAACTGCTCGATTTAGGGATGTAGAACTCATGCCATACCACTGCGGGGAATTGCGCAATCAGGATGTTCATCTCCTCTCTGGTCCCCAGTTCTCAGCTATCACTCCCTGCATAATGATTTGAAGAAGTTTGTACTTCTTATTACGTCATGACAATGGCCAAAATATTCCAGCTTCCATCTTTTGACGTTGGCTATGCCTTCTCTGTCTTTATCTAGTTGGTGCAGTACTTCGGTTGTTGTTATCTTATCGTCCATGTTATCTTATGATTCCTTCGGTGTTCCACATTCCAAGGACTTTAATTTTCATAGACAAATTTCAGTAAGGTCCAAGCTTCCACCTATAATACAGAATGCTAAAACACAGCAGAGGAGGATTCTTAATCGTAATTAAAGGTTCAGAGAGCGGTGTGTTTATACTTGTTTATCTTAACAAACGAACTTCTAGCCTGCTCAATCTGACACATCTACTGCTTGGAGTCCCGGTTATCATTCGTGTAACGCCTCAGGCACTTTGCAACGAACTTGTGAGACAATCTCCTGGTACATCTGGAAGAAATACGAATTATTGTCAACTTTCTTTGATATCTTCATCCATTTTGTCTTTGTCATATTAAGTCAAAGACCCATGTGCAGGATCTAGTCTGCCATATTGGTCAAATGCTTCTGGAGATCTTTGAAGCTGGTAGCCCGTAACACAGATAGACAGTGACAGAAGTAACAGTAGGAAGTCGAATCATTTACATTCCAATTCGGCATGTCGTAATGAATATTATTCTACCCAAAAACCTAACAATTTGAATTCAATGAGGACATTATAATGCGCATTGATAATTGTGTTCCAACCTTTGACATTTTAGTCATTGAAGTCCTTTGTACCAGAAGATAGGTAGGTGAAATTATCAACTCAATTTTGGTATGAAGTGTGGTCGGGATGAGACCCACCTCCTCCCCGCCTATGCTCTTTATACTAAGGGTTTGTGTTTATACCAAACACTATGGTTAACCTTAATAATCTTATTTTTTCGTTCATAACCTATTAGTGTGGTTCCCACTATTTATTGCAGTGTATGTATTTTAGAGCAACACCCTGGCTTGCATATCAGAAATGTGCCGCCTCGTTCGAACCAGCGTTGGGCAAGGGAAGTCTCCGCTAGTCGGGTGGTTCCCTCATTGCCTTCAGTGCCTCAGATCTGTCGCTGCTCAGCTGTCACAGATCCCGCATGATCCACTCACAGCTTTAATTCACCATTTTAGGTAAGATCACGTTACTACTGTACAAACAAGTACAATTTTACTTGAGATTATTGATAAAACATAGTCACAAATGGGAATGAATGGGACTTCCAGAAATAAGAAGGTTCCAGTAGTGTAGCATGACCACAAAGCGAATTTACGAAACTAGTCATTTATTTTTGTTTTTATATTTACGTCAATTTTATGTCAGAAAATAATGTACACTGTGTGCACATCGATTTGCCATCAAATTTATGGCCAAAAACCACATCTAAAGAGTATTCTGGTATAAATACGAAGGAATGTCAACATTTCAAATACTTTTTTGCAGTTTTTAAATCTACGTTTTTAGCACAATATGATGAAATGTGAGCTCATTTTATAGGACAATTTTGTTCTCACATTATAAACGTTTAGGTTTGTAGTTGATAAACTTATTTTCAGTAATATTCTGTTATTAAATATGAATTTTACCAATTAATGCTATTTTTGCAAAGGAAAGAAATTTGTACCTATCTTGAAGAAAAGTATCGTCTTAATCACACGTACACACACCACGCATGCACAACACACACAAATACACAAACTAATTTATTTATTTACGTTACGAATAGCAATGAAAAATGTTAACTTGGATGCTAATGGCTTAATTTAGTTTAAAACTCGCTGAGATCGGCTGTATTATACTAACAGATTAGGATGACTAATGAGAGGCATTACGAATCATCTCATCTTTGCAATATTAACATATGGTACCTAAGTAATTAGTAATTAGTATACCTAATTAGCTTTTTGTTACCAATCATTGTGATCACATTTCTGTTTTTCCAGAATGGAATGTGTGAAGAGTGTTCTTATGAACGCTGCCGAGCAAGTCAAGGAATTGTCAATGAAGGAGAATTGGAATCAAATTCACGAACCAAATTACGGGCTAATCACACATCTGGTAAGTATTAGATACCAATTTATCGCCAGTCAATAAAAACTATCACTGTGTAACCAACATAAAAACGCAGTAAATTATTATTTTGACATTTTATGTCTTTACTTTGGCACATGAACGAAAAAAGCGTTAACAAAAAGCGTTAAAAAAAATGTGTTAAGAAAAAGCGTTACGGTTGGTTTTCTGATGATTTTCGCTTACAACCGAGTCGTTGCTAGAGGAAGGGTACGTCGTTTTTCATCCCACAAAATTCGTTGACCATTCGTTCGAAAGTTCTCGATTTATCCAACCATAATATTATGTTAACTACTGCGAATTGCGTGGCCAACAAGCTAAGTTATGTGCATGGTTATTTGAATAATTGTGTACACACAAGTGATCATTCTCAATAATTGATATTGTGAACATGATTGAAACTGCTTGTTAATTTCTGATGATTTCATTGAGCTGCTGTTTCGATGATTTGATTCATAGCAGGTGATCCGAATATTGCGTGAACCGTTTGATTTGTGAAGCGGTGGTTAAATCATTTTAATAGGTAATTTCTATACTTTACACTCTACGAAGCTCTAATTTCGTATGTAGCCTCTTTAGGACATTTACTTGACAATGCCCAGGGCCCGGTCAGATGAGTGGCTCTTGAAGCTAATTTCTATGCTTTACACTCTAGGAAGCTGTAATTTCGTATATAGCCTCTTTAGGACAAATACTTGACGATGCCCAGGGTCCGGATCAGCTGAGTGGCTCTTAGAGCTTGCATACGAGTCTGCAACACATACCAGTCTGTAACTAAAGACATAAAATGTCCCAATGTGTTGCAGACTAGTATGCAAGCGTTTTAGTTGTGTTTACCATGAGATTAACTACTTGATGTTATGTGTTTTTGTATTTTTAGAAGAACAATTAACATAATATATATTAGTATTGTGTTTATCAACACTTGTAATTCTTTCGTTAGCTTTTGAAATCGAGGTTTCGATGCCAGGTGACAGATAAATAACATTGTCTGTACTCTTCTATGTGGTTAAAATGATTATGTTTTTACTGTAGGTTTATTATTGCTGTATTAGATAGACCTACGCAGACCACTGTTGTATAAACATTTATCTATCAAACTGAGTCTATGGCACATTATCGAAATATAACTGGATGATGTCACCTACCAAAAGAAAATAAATGAATTAAAAAAAAAAAAACTTGAAAGTAACTAAGAAGGAAGAATAAAAAATATATTGTCTCCACTGGAATATGAACCTCGGCCGGATGGTAGTAGCCGCACGGCACCGCCCCCAGTCCCGCACTCTCTCCACTGAGATATAAACGCCTGTATGTCAAAACTTCATTATCCGACGTACATCTGGACTCGTATATGCCCTTTATTTTATTGTCCGATATTACCCTTTCATCGAACGGTATATCCTACTTGGCCGATGTGATTTTTGAGCCAAATTTCACAAAGTTCGGTCCAGTAGTTTCAGAAAAAAGCTTTGGGCAGCGGACGAGGGGATTTTTTTATTTGATTTTTGGATTTTATGCATTTTGACATGTAAACCAACAAATTTTGAGGGAAAGGGGGTTAAAAATGTCTTTCTTGGTCGATTACAAAGGTTCCTTATTAAAAATAGTAAACCAAAAGAGAATAATGTTGGTTCCAAGCGTGATTTTGAGTCTCGCTAATTTTATCTCAGAAATGACCTGCTTTCTCCAGAGAAACAAATTATGTTGAGATAATTTCTTCGCTCGTGTTGTGCATTGAAATTATCCTAGAAAACTGAATTTTGTTACTGACAACTACGAGCAAAAATTAAAATATTTCCTCTAGATGGATTTCATGGATGGATTTTTACTGCATCTTTATTTATTTTATTTATTCATTTCAGTGTTCAAAGGACCTGGGCCCATCTAGCGTACACCCTTGGAGCAGGGCAGAAAGTTATGAACAAAATTTTTAGTTTAAGTAAATAGTACTGAAAATAACAAATGGATCATAAAGCCAATAACGTAAAAAAAAAAAGCCAAGTAATGACAAAAACGATTGTTGGGGAGCGCTGGCTGTACAAGCTCAGGGGCGAAATGGACTGTATATTGAGAGTGTAAATTGAATTATGAAATTCTAAAGAGGGGGTAAACTGCTCTGGTAAACATATGTACGTAAGAAGTATGGTACTCACGAAGTAGGCAGCGCTGCACCAGACCGCCGGCCGGCGTGAAGAGAAGGGTTGAGTGTCGACGAAGATCGTACACGTTTACGAGCAGAAAGGGGGGTTGATATGTACTTTAGGTAAATTATAATTAGACAGCCGAGTACTAGGTATTACTTTCAACAATATTTAACTGCGATATTAACTGAATAGTGAATGCACAAAGAAAAGAAAAAGCGATGGCGCATGGGTTCCGATATCGGACGGGGAGAGAACGAAGACGACTGAGATGGCGGGGGACAGCAGGCAAGAGGCTTCACCTGTGTTCTGGTAGGGAGCAGCACCTCCCGGGCCACACTGATTAAGCGCCTCACTCAAAGGGCGCGTACACCGCCCACCCGAAATTGTCAATTTTGTAACCCAGACCCCCCATGATGGCTGCAGACTTCGTCAGGAGTCTGAAGGGGGAGCAGTGAGCAATCTGGCTAGCTTTGCCACTGGACGTAGGTAGGAACGGTGAACCGTCCGTACGCGAGCTGCGTGTGAAACGCCATCAGCACCTGGCAAGAGCTCCTCCACACGGGCAACAGGCCATTCAAGAGGCGGGAGCTTCTGGTTGATAATGACTACCACGTCGCCGACAGTCAGTGGGTCACGGTCCTGGGTCCACTTCTGGCGTCCAATAAGGGTTTGCAGGTACTGCGATTTCCAGGCAGCCCAAAATTCCTGCGTGGCACGCTGAACCAGCTGCCAACGGGAGAGATGCGAGACAGGAACGTCGAGCAGGCATGGTTGTGGCGTGCAGAGCAAGGGTTCACCTATGAGAAAGTGGCCGGGGGTCAGGTAAGTCAAGGCGCCCTCCGGGTCACTGGGAACGGAGCAAAGAGGCCGACTATTGAGGATGGCCTCGATCCTGGCAAGGAGCGTGGACATCTCCTCAAAGGTCAAAGAGCGGTTGGTGATGACGTGTTGGAGATGGCGCTTGGCAGACTTTATGGCTGCCTCCCAGAGACCGCCCATCCATGGTGCGTCTGGTGGGTTGAAATGGTAAGCCACATCCCGGGAAGACAATGCATCCGCCATGGTGGGTTCGGTATCCCGAAGAAACTGCTGCATGGTACGTCGTTCCTCAGCCGCTCCCACGAAGTTTAGTCCATTGTCACAGTAGATGTCTGTGCATAAGCCGCGTCTGGCCATGAAGCGTTCCAGAGCACCCTGGTAGGAAGCGGTAAACAGGTCACCTACCAACTCAATGTGGCAAGCCTTGGTGGCCATACAAATAAACATTGCCATATATGCTTTGTAGACACGTGCATTGCGGTGCGTGCTCATCTTTACCATAAAGGGGCCTGCCATATCCACTGCCGTTTTAGAAAAAGGTCGGCAAGGGGTTGTGCGCACTTTGGGGAGGTCGGCCATACGTGGATGAGAGACTGTAAGTCGTACACGTTTACAATCAATGCACTCGTGTATGCACTTACGAAGGAGGGAACGGAGCCCGGGTATCCAATATGTGCGTTGGATCGCGGGTTGCACTGCCTGAGGTCCACCATGGAACTGCCACACATGGAAGTGACGACATAGAAGTTTTGATAGGGGTGCGTCCTTGTGCAGTAATAATGGGTGTTTGCTGCGCGCAGGGAGAACGGAATGGCCCAGGCGGCCGCCCACCCTGAGAAGCCCCTCCTCGTCGACGAAGGGCGTTAAAGACTGTAGTGTTTTGCCACATGCACGTCCCTTTGTGATAGCACGCAGTTCAGTGGGGAAGTAATGAGCCTGAGTGTAGCGCACACAGAGCTGGGTAGCGCGAGAAAGCTCACTGACCTTGAGGGCACCACGGATGCGAGTAGCTCCACGCTGAGCATTATGCCGAAAACGAAGGATCCAGCCAAGGACTCTACGGACCTTGGTGAATGAAGAGAAGCGGCTTATAATGTCCAGTACAACCTGCCCATGTGGAGATGAAGTGGTGACTAAAGTCGTGACAGGCAAACACTTGGGCTTAAATTCCTCAAAGCCAGAGAGAGGTGGAACATCCGAGATGTCTTTCTGTAGAGGTGGGCCAGTGAGCAAACGGTCGTTCAAAGAGATTCCAGAAGTATCGCGGCAAGAGGCATCAAATACCACGCGTACTGGGCTGGTGGTGGAATTACGTTCGATAGCAAAGACCGGGTTCAAGAGCTGGACGCATATGTCCCAAGTTCAGGTATTCTTGGAGAAAGGCATGGTATGCAATACGGAGTGGCTCATTCCTGCGAAGCTTTGCCTCGAGATTATACCATTGTTTGAGTGCGATATCGCGAGATTCACCCAAAGGTGGTAGAGAAGAAGCTTCCCTAAAAGGTAAACTCACTGAATAGGTACCTGATGGCAGGCGAGAGACATGAGAACGAAAGTGAGTTTCAGCCACCTGGTGAAGGGGATCAGAGGGAACCTCTGCAACAACTTCCTCTGCTTGCCAGAATCGTTGGACTGACTCGTCCAGAGACATGGCACTAGTCAGCATACACAAACGGGATGGAGATGGGCTAGATGCTGGTACCTTGCCTACGATGACCCTACCAAAAATGGTACGAATTGCTGCTAGTCTCCCATGGATAACTTCGCCACCGCCCTGCAACACTTCATCCATTAGCTCTGCTCCAATGAGGAAATCGATTTTTCCTGGCTCGTGGAAGGCTTGGTCCGCTAGTTCCAAGTGCGAAAATCGTTCGTACACGTCCTTGGAGAGAGCAATCTTGGGTTGATCGTGGCATATGTGCGACACTACAGCTGCTTGTGTGGGTATACGAGTTGCAGGAGCCAATCGAGAAGCCATCACACATGAAACAATGCCACCAGAAGCACCGACTGGTTGCTGCATTGCACCACAAAGTTCTTGGTGGTATGGTGTCACTGCAAGCCCAAGACGCTGGTTGCAGTCACCGGTGATCATGTTGATCTCGGATCCTGGGTCAAGAATGCAGCGTATGGGAACCCATTGGTTGAAGCGGTTGAGAATGAGAGCCTGGATGGTGGCGAGAACCACTACTGGTCGCTCAACAAGAGCCTGACGAGCACCTGTCAGTAGAGACTGAATGGGAGACTTGGAAGTCACAACCGGAGTAGGAGAGTAATTTGAAGAAGGCTTTGGGGCAGAAGAAGCTCCAGCAGCTGAATGAGCAGAGTCGATGGTGGAATGCAGAGAGGAGTGATGAGATGAACTTTTACAAGTACCACATCGACCACGAGACTTACACTGGGGGGCAGTATGGGTACCCAAGCACTTGAAACACCGCTTCTTTTCAATCAACCATGTGCGCTTATCAGCGAGAGATAAATTACCATAAACTGGGCAGTCATAAATTTTATGCGAGGGCGAAGCACAGCGAGGACATGTCGATGACGACGGAGAGTTAGCACTAAGTTGCTGTGGCGAGGGAGTGTTGGCCGACGGTGAAACATGAAGGGCCGAGGTTGCGAGCACTGATTTATGAACTGCTGTGTGTTTTGAGAGAGAAGCGGTTTTCAGGGGTTTAACTGAAGTTTGGGTCATGATTTCCTTGATGCGTACTTGTTCCTGAACAAATTCGATTAACTCCTCAAATGTGGGGATATTCTCACTCTGCCCAAACGAACGTTCAAATAAACTACGAATATTAGTGGGTAAACAACGAAATCCTAAACTAAACATAATGAAATCGTGCGCATCACTAATATTTAAATTAAGAAAGGCTTTCCAATTAGTGCTGTAAATATCTAAAAATGATTGAAGATCAACAACACCATCACTAGATAGGGGTGCAAAAGAAAACAATTTATTTAAATGGTGGGTTGCGCGAATCCTGACATTATTATAATTATCACAAATGGTTTTATACGCTACCTCATAATCTGCGTCCGTAATATTCAAATTCTCGATGAGCTTACGTGGAGTACCTGACAGTAAAGACCTTAAATATGTCAATTTTACCGCGCCAGAATATGAGCTGGAATGGATCGCAGCATTATAAAGCGCAAAGAAATTATTAAATGTGTCAGGATCGCCATTCCATACGGGAACCTCTAATTTGGGTAACCTAATTTGAGGTTTACACTCAACTACAGAGTCAGCAACACGCTTTACAGAACTTTCTATAGCTCGAATATGGTAGAACATTTCATAAAATGCAGCACTAACAGAATCGCAAGGTAATTGATCAGCGTCGGCTGCATCAATATTTGCTTCCAAAATATCATCTTGAACAGTATCAAACTGCTGCCTGATATTTTCTAAATTTGAACAGCTAGCCAAAAATACGTTAGTAGCACCAATCTTCACGTTCTCAGCTTCTGTGAAGCTTTTAATTTGTTGTAATTGTGCAAAAATACCTTCTCGTTTACGTTTATATAAGCGCAACGAACGCCTGACCTCCTCCGACGTAACTCTAGACGCCTCGTCGGGCATCACGGGAGGATTGTACTAAGTGCGAAATGTAAACAAACGAGATTGGTAGGTACTAGGAAGCGTAATTATCACAGTTTAAATCGAGAAATATCACAGTGATTTAGGAACTAATATGTAGGTATCAAAGTGTAGGAACTTATGTGCAACAATTTTTGACCTGTTGACCTATGTCAATAAAATTGAAACAGGTTGGGGTTTGTGCAAAGAAAACGTGGACCAGGTTGAACAAAGAAAATCCGAGCAATAAATTAAGGCCAAAAAATAGAGTATTTTATCGAGTAACAATCCTTTATTAAGAGAACCAACAACGAGAATAAAGTTTTGACATGATCAACAAAAACTCAACAACGAAATAGTTAATATACCTACGAAAATAAAGCCTCCTTATTGCACGGATCCAAGGATAACCTACCTAAGTATTGCACTCGATTTTTCACTTACACCTACCTATTGCACTATATCCTACTCCTACTCACTTGATTGACAAATTGCTGACTCTGACTTATAACGACTAGAAAGATTTCGGCTGTCTAATTTATACTAGGTAAATGACTAGATAGGTATGTACGATTCGGTTCGAAAATGGACCACTTTGTTGGTGAGCGCTGGCTGTACAAGCTCAGGGGCGAAATGGACTGTATATTGAGAGTGTAAATTGAATTATGAAATTCTAAAGAGGGGGTAAACTGCTCTGGTAAACATATGTACGTAAGAAGTATGGTACTCACGAAGTAGGCAGCGCTGCACCAGACCGCCGGCCGGCGTGAAGAGAAGGGTTGAGTGTCGACGAAGATCGTACACGTTTACGAGCAGAAAGGGGGGTTGATATGTACTTTAGGTAAATTATAATTAGACAGCCGAGTACTAGGTATTACTTTCAACAATATTTAACTGCGATATTAACTGAATAGTGAATGCACAAAGAAAAGAAAAAGCGATGACGCGTGGGGGCCGATAGCGGGCGAGGAGACAAGGAAAACTGAGATAGCGGGGGACAGCAGGCAAGAGGCTTCACCTGTGTTCAGGTAGGGAGCAGCACCTCCCGGGCCACACTGATTTAGCGCCTTATTCAAAGGGCGCGTACAACGATATAATACTGTAAATAAGAAAAAATGACCTATTCATGAGAGAAAGAAGAAATGAGAAAAATGGTGAAATGCTAAGTAGAAGAATCTTTTTTTCCCATTTTTTTTAAAAATTATTACTAATTGAATAAGAAATTACACTGATTAATTGAACTTAAAAACGGAGAAAAAAGAGGAATAAATTGATTGCCATCAGTTTAATTTATTTTCATTTCATGGTCATTAATTCCAATAGTTGATGGTCAAGTTATTTTCAAATGCAATAGGTATCCAAGTTTTTATCATCCGAAGGTATCCTCGATGTTTCTGGAGATGAAATGTTATAATACAGCTTCGGAGTGACGAATTTGTGAGTAAATACTGTTTGCCTTTCAAGCAGAGTTATCAGAGCTGGAGAGTGTGTGCTGGAGTGTTACGTGAATTCCCTATTTCCTCTGATCTGTAACTATCTCCTAACATATTGGCTTGATTGAGCATAAAATGCCAAATTCGTAATTTAAAAAAAAAAATAGAAAATACTTTTTTCTAAGTTCTGCCTCACGAATGCCGTCAGCCAAAAGGGGGGATTTGGGATTTTTGAGGTTCGGCCATGAAATCAAAAGCCCAGAGATAATATAAGTCAAGAATTGCTGTCATATCTTTGCAGAAAGATAAATTATTGTCAAGTAGTAAATTTTGACAGTATGTCAATAAGGTGCCACTCAGCTTAACTGATTTTATTTCACAGCCTGGAGTGTTCAAAACAACTGTGGAGACTGCTGTTACTACTTTGAAGGGCTCCGCACTCCAGAAAGAAGCCAAGGAGGCAGAACTGTTTGACAGTGAACCTCTGCAAAAGGAAGCTGGCCAACTCGTACTTGTCATATTCAACAATTATATTCAAGTAAGTTAATTTCTATGATATTAGCTTGTCAATAATCAGTTTTTTAATAAGTTTGTTCGAACCACTTATAAATTTAAACGAATCGGTAAACTGCTTTCGTCATGGTCTGTTGTCTAAAAAGTACAGGTTCCACTTTGTGACAGAGTTCCCGTCCGAATCCCAGAGAGAGCGCTGCCGTCACGCCATTGGAAAACAACGGGCGTCGCACGCCTCTTCTTGTGTTCATGAAAGGCTGAGTTTGGCGTTGGATGGGACCTGGAAAACCAATCTTCTCCGAACGTAGCTTATATGCTATTAGTACGAGTTGTATCTCTTATGGTACTGTCACACTCCTCTCTATCTATGAGTGTGGATTTAGGCCCCCATTGCACCCCCATCGCCAAACCCGGGCTTTCGAAAACACGGGAAGAAGCGCCCAACGCCCGTTGGGAAACACTCCCCCCCTTAAAAAACATACTTTGTCGATTCGTCACATGGTAGCAGAGCGTGGTTAGGATTATGGACGGCTAACGCCTAGTAATCCAATCCACTATTTTTGGGGCGTTAATGTTTCAGAAGAAACATGGCCCGGGTTTTCCAGAAGGAATTCCCATTATCACCCTTTGGTATATAAATAATTTCATTGGTCTTTGACTTATAATTTCTCTTTTATTCCCCTCTATGAGTATGGATTCAGGCCCCCATTGCACCTCGGGGGCGGCTAAAAAAAAAAAAAAAAAAAAAAAAGTTGCATATGCAGGTCGGAAGCCACCGACCAAGAATTAAAATATAACTAAATTTAGATTTTATGTTGAACATACCAAATTTACCTTGTGTACAGATAACAAATCTATCGCCACTATAACCAAGCTGGACAACCCTTCACCCCGTGTCCAGCGGTGGGTTATAAAACTAATGTCGTATAATTTTACTATTAAACATATTCCTTCACAGCATAATGCATTTGCAGATTACTTATAAAGTGGTGAGGCTTTGCTACCATGTAATAGACGGCCTAAGTCTATTACATGGTAGCAAAGCGTTACCACTATTTGTCACAACTTTGGTGTTCTGTGCTGAGCTGACAGTTTTGACAAAGAAGCAGTAAAGCTTACATTCCTGTCAGAATAATTTGTTTCCACGTTGAAAATATTCTGTGTTCACTGTTAAGGTGATAGACCAACTTTCAGCGAATGGAGAGGAGGAACAGTCTTTCACAGTCTCCCAAATGGGTGCCTCCACCTACCGACACAGCCAAACAACTCTCGTAAGTATTCGCTTAATCCATTCATACCGTATACAGCTCAAGTTCTTAGTTCAGTTAGTTTTTTGAACAGTTTTATTCCATTATATGCATATAAAAAATTTATATGATTGTTACCATCACTTCTGGGTCGTGAAAACAGTCCTGACTCCAATGGGGAATTTTCATGATAATTTTTTTATTTGCTCAATAAAAAGATCTGAGCGAGAACTTTCCAAAAAGGTGTTATATGATGGGTATCTTACCAGTAATATGGCTCTTGAAATTCATTTGCACGATGACATCATGGCCTCCGCCCGCCTGGGGGGGACAATCAGATCTCTTGCACTACTACGTCACTCATGATCTTCCTACCCGTTTATTAACAAAAACAAACGTTCTTTTGAGCTGAAAATCAAAATGAGTGGTTTTTCCAAATGCTGGAAATCAAAATGAGTGATTTTTCCGAATCTGAGGTTTGAAAATCTGGGGTGTAAGGTGTGAAATTCCGACACATGAAAGTTCCCCATTCTCACTCGCATTTTACATTTTACAATTTTGGTTTCTTGTTAGTCAGTCTGCGAGTTTGCTAATCCTTGGAACAGACAAAACTATGTCAACGTTAGATGTGATTGCAGTTTAATTTTTTGGGATTGTGCAGATTTTTAGGCCCTGAAGTTTACCAGCATGAAAGATAGCTACTACATATGCACACAATGTACACCTTAACGTCTGTAGCATTACTGTTTAATATTTCACACTAAATAATCTAGCTCCACTCATATCGGTTTACTTTAATCTTTTCTAACATTTCTAAACTTCTAAATATAGAAAATGTATATTTGATTCAGAGAAGATCTTGTTGCAAAACAATATCTTCCACTGTTAAAAATTTAATTTTTAATAACGAACTATTGCACATGTTCACCTGTAAGCATTGTAATAGCTAGGTAATGATACAGTGTTGTTTCATTATACTTTATTTTGTGATTGTTTGCTTGCATGTTCCAACCAATTTAATTACTTCATGCACCAAAGCGTTGGCAACTAATTTCTGGTATTTTATGGTTTTGTTTGCAGAGTTGGGAAGAGAAATTATTGAGCTGTATTTGTAACGTCAAGTACTCCTGTGAAGTCGTGCTTCCTGATATCTGTAAATCAGCTTCAGCAGCAGGTCTCCCTCCACTTGAGTGGGTGCTGAGAGACGCAGCAGGATCTCTAGGTTACTATGTTTTATATGTTATTAGTTGTGAAGTTCATTCAATAAAAACAGAAGACAGTTTGACTTAAATATTTCCCCTGGCCTTCGCCGGTTGAGGTGCAAGCTGTGGAAGGGGACCAGGTATATATACATTTTACTCTCCCTTAACCAGCCACCTACAGTCCTCAGCCTAGCCGGTTAATCCTATGTACACACATTTTAGTAATACAAATGATCTCCATGTGTATTTAACATAATATAGGTAGGTGTGTAGGTATAATAAAGCATACACATTACACAGTATATAGTGCGAGAGATATTCGTTCTCATTTACCTTTGAGAAGGCGGTGCAGTACCGAGATACGCAAAATATGGAAAGAGAGTTGTTGTATCCTCTTCTTCACTTTTTGGGAGGAATGTTTGTTTGTAAGGCAAAAGTTGTTTGTAGAAAGTGAACTAATGGTGAATGGTTTTCCTTCTCACTACCTTCCAGGAAAAATAAATAAAATGGGTAGCTGGCTAAAGCGAGGCCAGTTAAGAGAGAGTCGTTCCATACTTAGACTCTTATAGTTTGTCAGCCTAGCTCCTCTCCCTTTCCACTGAACTCTTGCTGAGATTCTATCGACCATATGGTGATTGGTCAGTAGTCGCTGAAGTCCCCGTATCCTTTGTATTGTGATTGTACTAGTCGCTGAACCTAAAACCAAGGTCACATATGCGGTACTCGGCGAGCACTGATGAAGTGCCAAGCATCGAGCATGCTCGAAATGCTTGTAGAATGCCAAATATTCGTCCCCTGCCGGGGTGTCTTCACATGCGACGTTTGCCAAGCAACGAGCTCTATACCAAGCATTGTCGAGCACTTGTTTACTGCTGTTCTAGAAAGTTCTGCATAGAAAGGATATCCAATACATAAATAATAAACCTTTTCGTAATAATTTGCGGTGTTTTTTATTTGCTCTTACACGTTTGTAGAGGGCAGATGCTGAATAAAATGAGACCACAATGAATAAAATTGATTGGCCTGGTGTACACAAAAACTTGGGTTTTTACCCCGACTCAAGAGGCCACTTAGTACTCGTATATTTTTACAGTATATTCTATATAAAAAACTTATTCTTTTTTCACCTTTTATAATACCAAATTTTCAGTAGACAGTGGAAGAGAAACAATTTTTGTCATTACTGTCTTCTTATTTTTCCTACTAGGCCGACTTGATTTTTTCGAATTTTCCACATTTTTAATAGTACTAGTGATAGTGTATAACACTATAGGAACTATCGATATTTTTTAAACCGATCTATATTATTAATAGTATTGATGACGAATACTACCCTTCAGCGTAAAAATGTGAGTCACAGAATAAGTACCACCTTCAATCTGTTTGCTAGCCTAGACCAATAAATGTTCCCCATTCCATGACGAGCACTTACCTGCATTCGTGGCCAGTGCAAATGCATATTTATCTCCTTTGAAGTGGCAAAAAAAGCCTCCAAAGCAAACACTCCCAAGCACCCGATTAACACGTTTGCTGCAGCTCACACGCTCACCGCTTGAGTTCTGATTCAATGACTGTGCAAAGCATGCGGATGCCGCGTGAAGGGGTACTGTAAAATAAACCAACCTCCTCGTTCCACCGCACATGAAATGGACTTCATTTCTTCTTCCCGCACTTGATTTGAACCTTCTGAAGCCACTGTAAAATTCGGACAAAGGTGGGTGTTCCCTTATGTGCAAAGTTACTCAATTTCCCACCAAAAATTTACTGAAACGTGAGAGATAATTATACTAATAGTTAAACTAGGGATTATCAACAATTTATGCAACGTTTCTTGACTTTCCGCATTCATGAAACCGAATTATTGACAATTTATTATAGAACATTAATTTGTCATGCAGCGGCCGCGTGAGCCGCACACCGTGAGAGATTTGCCCTAACATTTCATCCCCAGTGCGGCTCACGCGCCCTACACGTCGATGATCAGATGGCTTCCGCACAGCACTTGCGGCTCCGGTAAACACTCCGCAGCGAACGTGTTAATCTGTGCTTCCTGCTTCACAAATATTTGTCCTCCCAGCCACAAGCCCTAGCAGGAAATCGTCGAGCGTTTGCTTGGTGCTTAGTAAATACTGCATGTGTGGGCGTGTCTTAACATACCTAATTTCAGTACTGAAAATGAGTGATAGTTCTCATAGCTGTCGAACTTGAAAACTAACCTTCCTTTGGTCAACAGGATAGTCTCTGTTGCCAAGCTGATCCTATCTCAACCTCCTACGTCAAACTCTTCCCAAATTCTTAACAATACAATATTGATTAGAGCGACTTTTGTCAGTCTGAATATAATAATCTAGGTACAATATTATTAATATAAAACAAAGTTACACTTCACAATGTGATCAAACAAATTTAGTTTGATTGATTTTAGTGATGATAGTGATTTTAAAATTTAGCTTAATTTTAGAACATTGGTTGCCATCAATATGAATTTTATAAATTTGTATGCAAAAATAGTGTTTTAAATTCCAGAAAAATGTAAACTAAAAATAATTTTTAAAAAATCACAAAAATCTGCTTATAAGTTCATATTGCACGACCTGGACAGTGGAATTAATTTTTAGGTACATTTACTGTCCTCGATAAACTAACTACCCTTGAGCTTTGAATGCTAGACAAACAATAGCGAGTTCCTCCAAAATATCAATATATAACATTCTATAAGAAATCATGAGTTCGGAGGACCAAATAATGTCTATCCAAAGTTCGTTGAAATTTATAAATGTCAAGAAATGGTATTTTTTCCTCGTTCTCACTACATTTTTGTTACTTTCTTACATCATGATAATTTACTTTTGTGATGCAGGTGGACTTAGATCTCGGATGGAATATATGTATATTGAAGCGAAGAGTGATCCACTTGTGGGAACTATCGAACCTTCCATGTACATTGGACATTTTGACTGGGATACGGACCTACCTCCACGGGGAGTCAGACCTTATGCAAACGAAATCATTGCCAATCTCATAGCAGTGCATGCACAGGTTAGCCTAAGTTTGTGTGATCCACACTATAGCACACATATGATGAATGACTTATTAGAAGCCTTGTTTACTGTGTCACTGTGATAGTTCTGGACGAGATGCAAGAGCTATTGCAAGTCCCATAGCAACCCATGGGTGCTTTTGTAGGGTGAATCGACTGAGGCTTAGAGTGCTCTGAATGTGCAAATGGTAGCAACAGTAGCCATTAAATGAGTTACGAGTGGTATTAAATCTGAAGGGTTATTTCTGCTTGTAGTAATAGTAAAATTATCATTTACTTACCTTTTGGAGGAGTCTGTCGTCACTAGCAAGTTGACCACTAGGAGCGAGCACTTTTGATGTAAAGACACCATCATCAGGCCATCCAACAGTACTGTTTCCATGGCCTGATGTTGATGTCTTTACATCAAAAGCCTTGATAGTGATAGTTCCGAGTGGATCATATTGTAGGTTGCTATTCAAGTAACATAACATCCATACGCTACCAGCATAGTAAATCCGGCTATGGTACATATCTTGCAAAATCTCTAATCTTGTTGATCAATCTCATATACTATAATACATTACAAGTTTAATTTTGTTTCATTTGTAGCATTAAATAAAAAATACAAAAAAATAGCAGTTCTATAAATTTACAATGTTTTTGGAAAGATACCTAGTAATTTACCGCAATGACCTTCAATTCGAACGGTGTGATCTATACTTAATTCTCAAAACGCAAATAAGTGTTTTTCATTCTTTCATACCTTCGTATTTATTGATTCATACCTGGTAAAAGGGATCCGTGTTCAAAACTCATTCTTTTACTCAAAATAGATATTGGTGGCACCTCAGTCACTTTGTTCAACACCAATTTTTACAGAATACAAGGAATAAATCTGACACTACGTACAGAAGGTCCCTGAAAGAATCCTTAACCAAACCAGCAACCGGATGTGAAATTCACATTCAACGAATGGCGATAGTTTAACACTTGATGTTGATTTTCATAAGGTTTTTAGTGGTAAAAATCACCTACCACTTTCTTGCAATTTGTTATTTTTAATTATGAAAGTAGCTTGGGAATTTACCTAGTACTCTACATAGCTCATGTTTGTATGATATTTGTTGTTTTTTCAATCTTCTTACAGAATTTTTGACCATTAAAACTTCGTCTATCTGATTTTACTGTGATATTGGAAAATTGTGTTAATATGTGTGAGCAATTTGATTGTATAGCGTTGGTTCGGTGTTTTGGGCTAGCCTGAAGGCGGCACCCTTGGCCATTTTCAGGAATATGTGGGTCATATCTAGTGATTCACAAACTTAGTTTAATCTCATTTAATTTGTTAATGAGAAATGTGAGAAACCGTTTCGTATAGGGGCTTTAGGACCGACTGCCGTGGCGTTGTGGGAGCTATTAGCTTTGTTCCAACAGCGCTTTGAGAGCGACCCCCGTGGCTCCTCCAGAGTTGCCAAGGGGTTAGCTCCATGGTCGCCCACTTTCGTGTTTGTTGGAACACTTCGGAGCTCACCCGAGAGTTCAAATCGATATATAATCGACCGATAATCGAAAACTTTGGGCCGTTTCCGATCTTGCATGAGCACCTCTTCACCATCATCGGAAGAATCCAAAAAAAAGGTACCTACAACTCATCGTCAGATGAGTCTTCCAAATCATCGTTTGAGAAAAAAAAATGCATCCATATTCCAAAATTTGAAAATAATAGAATAGAAATAATTGTTGATGAAAGTGAGATATGATAACAAACGCAGTGAAAAAAATTGTTGACGTTTAGAGAAGGTTACGCGGATTGCAGTTTACCCAAGGGTAGCAGGTTATTTCAGAATGCGCATGCGTAGGGCTCGGAGCTCTCGATGAGACCCCATCAAAAGTGTGGGGCTGCTTGGGGCACCCCCGGAGCATCTCTGGGGGCGCTCTAAGATCTGTTGGAACACCGGGCTCCCAACTCCATAACCTTGTTGGAACGCAATTTCGGGCTCTGAGCTCCTCTAGGGCGCCTTTTTGTCGTTGTTGGAACAAAGCTATTAGCTGACTTCCAAAGGGAGAATCAGAATTCGTTCTGATGATTTCATTTAAAGTTACCTACTATTTCCTTGCCCAATAGAGATTCGCCATACACAATTATAAAACTTCTTGGACGGGGGACCCTTACCCACGCAGTTACCTATCCATCTTTAATAATAGATAATAGTTAATTTGCTACTAATGAACTTTCTGGTTGTGGAGCGGCTTTAATCGTAATGATCACATCATACTTACATTTTGCATGTAAGTAACAATTAAATGCGTTGCTGGTTGGTTCCTATTGGTCGAATGTGTCTTTTCATTCATAACATTTTTTTCGCCTCGCAGACCAAGGAACAACGGTTATTAGAAGTATATTGTTAACTCCCACACTATTTTTCAAGTCGGTGCTTAATTTTGGTTCTTTTATATTCTCAGCTGGAGAGATGTTGCAATTGGATGAAAGATACAGCATTAACCCAGATTGTGGAAACTGTCACTGAAGAAGTCTCCCGATTGATTCTTTGCGCTGCTCGTATGTCAAACCAGGGAGCGATGCAAGCTAATCTTGACATAGCTGCTCTCCAGTTTGCTCTGGCTCAGTATACCAGCCCCCACGCTCAGTAAGTTCTATTTTTGATCATTATCGTTGTCTTAGTATTATCTAAAATGGGTGACTTTGTGTCAGGAATCAGATTGTTAATGTTGATATCAGATTCAGTACTATGGACAGACCTCTTAGTTCACCTTCAGCACAAGATGCAAAAAGGCTACACCAAACAGTTAGGAAAATTACAAAATTGTGTGGTGATAGTAAAATTTTGATAGGTATTATCTGTCTTACATATACAATCTTTCAAGCTAAAAACAACCAAGAAAATGTTTAGCCAAAGCATCCTGAAATTTGGATACACAGAGATTGAACTTCTTAACTAGGTAAATCACAGTTGTTTTTGACTATTTGGGTACAGTTATCAAACTGACGACAATATCTTGTTTAGGAGTCTTCCCTTGAAAAAATCCTAAGACCGAGAAACCCCCTGTTGCATGATATCCAGGTTAGCATTGGTCTGTTACGATTATAGCTTTCCCTAGTCTAATGCAACCATATTCAACCACGTTCAACATTTTCCCAACCAGATTCAACATTTTACCAACCACATTCAACATTATTTTCTAGATCCACAAAAAAGAAAGGAAAATAAAGAATAGTTGAGAGAAATAAAATACAGCAAAATAAGTTAAGGAAATCTCTCATTAAATTGGTAAAATTTCAAAAAATGGCTAATAATGGCTAAAAATCGTTAAAATTATATTTGTTTGCAGAAAATTGCTCAAATAAAATTGATTAACTATAAAACAGATCACTAAAAAATGTATGTACAAAATTATGCTGAAAAATATGCTTAAATTTCATTAAAGTTCGCTAAAAAAAAAATAATGCTACAAAAACTAAACCTCTATTTTGAATAGCTGGTTATTATTTAACATACGTTTTTTGCCATAAAATTAATAGTTAACAATTTCATTGTACTCAAAAATCTCTAATTTGAAAACAATTTCAACATTATATGCGGGTTATTATATACGGGTGCGGCAGTGAGGACGGACGGTTTTAAAAAAATCATAAAATAGTTAATTTTTACTCAAAAACAAATTTATTGATGCAATCAGGTTCGCAAGGAAATAGCATTTGAGACAGTCAAGTGTGAAAAATCACATCAGGCATGTGGTGGCTGAAATTGTTGATGCAGTGCTGGAGGTATTCTTGGGCGTTCTCTCCAACATAGCTCTCTCAACTTGGGCGACTTCCACGCGAATTGCGTCCTTCAATTCGTCCAGAGTTCGGGGCTTGTTCTCGTATACTCTAAGCTTTGAGGTGTCCCCATAAGAAAAAATCGCATATGGATAAATCTGGGGACCGAGGAGGCCAATGAACATCGCTAAACCTGGAAATAAGGCGACCAGGGAAGAGAGGGCGAATATCGTCCATTGATGCTCTGGCTGTGTGGGCGGTCGCCCCATCCTGCTGGAACCACACACGTCGGGTTGGAACACGTCGCCGTCATAATTCAGGGAAAAAGAAGTTGGTGATCATTACGACGTAGGGTTATGTTGGAGAGAGTCTACACGAACTTCCAAGAACGCCTCCAGCACTGCATCAACAATTTCGGCCACCACATGCCTGATGTGATTTTTCACACTTGACTGTCTCAAATGCTATTTCCTTGCGAACCTGATTGCATCAATAAATTTGTTTTTGAGTAAAAATTAACTATTTTATGATTTTTTTTAAACCGTCCGTCCTCACTGCCGCACCCTGTACAATACGATCATTTACGAAAATTCGCTCATACGATCATGCTGCATGACTGGAACTTTTTGGTATCTAGTTTTTACGTGATGAGTGTGCACTCCTCTTTCTTGTGATTTGACAAGTGTTTTATCATCAAATGAAGAGGTATTATTTATTAATTTCTAGACGATTCTTCGGCGAAGCTCTTGAAGCAATACCCCCTCTCAGTAATGCCAATGCGAAGTAAGTTCCCTTTATTATCCAACCTTAACCTCTTACAATAAACTAAAAAGCATACTTACCTCTTTTCAATCAAGTTATGTCGAGAATCTCAGGCATTTATCTCCAGTTTGCATTGAAGATCTTTATTCTATTTTTAGGATTGTCGAAGAACTTTTGGACAACTACAAAACACGAATGCATCTGCAATTGTACGCCTTTAGCGGCAAATCCAAATGATTGACTGGCTAATGCATAGCGCACTGAAAGAGTGGAAGGCTGTATCCATCAAATTTTCAATGAGCCTCAACAAACTTAGTGAGGTTCGTCATGTAAAATGGGTGGTTTTTCGAAAAACACTGTGTTAACGAGCAAATACGTACCTTATCAATACATGGCCCCGTGAGTAGTATTTGCTTTGAAGTGTATGTATAATTTTTGTGTAGGCATTCCTATGCTTTCTTCAGCATTTAACCACATTTGTATACAGCTTCTTGATCCACAGTGATTTTGAAGTAGAATGCTGAATGAGTGTAACCTAAATAGCTCTTATTGATACAATAACATACAATGATGCAATACAATAGTTATATTACCTTTAATCAACATCTGCATCATTTCTCTGGTTTAGGAGTTGGCAATTTCTTCATTGTTTGTTGTTTGAAGAACCTCATTTTTTCTCCTCCGGTTTCCTATATTTCTTCATCGTTACCTACCTTGTTTCTGTAAATTAATGTAGTGAATCATGGATGTTCACGTCATCAAGGAAACTTTGATCATGTTTTCTTCCAACCGCATTTGGTTGGACCAAGCGATGTGGCTGGTAGGTGAACAATTGAAAGCCATAGAAGCAAAATCTGCTCAACATGGAGCCAGAAAAATGTTGGCCGGTCTGGGTTTCCTCCTGGCAAATGTTACCTAGTAGAATGGACCATGGCATGATGGTTGTCTACTGGGGGGATTGCTGACGCCCATCTGTTGCGTGAAGAGACTCTCCTACAGTATGAAGTCTTCAATCGGCCTTAACTCTTCATCCCAGGGATCTTGAAGGCATCCTTCAGCAGAGCTCCTGCAGGGTAACTATGAATTGCTGGCCCGCTCAGCTGATCGCACAAACTAAATCTCTCTCGACAAGTTGTGAAAATCCATTTCACAAAGAAAACGGAAGTTGAATGGTTTTCTATTTCCACAAAATATAGAGTTACCTTTGTTAAGCTATTTAGAAGGTTGGGTCATCATCAGTAACAAACAATAACTTATCACACTTTGTAGGGCCTATTCCATTATTGCTGTATTAAGCAACCATCTCGATTCAAATGCATTTAGTTAACTGTATAGCTTCTTTCTAAGATGGATGAAAATTATTCTGATTGTTTCATGATCAAAGTTTCTGGCATGCTAAATAATTTGTTCGGACGTCTTCAACCCAATTTCCTGATCCCAATTTTTTCCCAATTGATTTTTCATACTGACTAGAAGAACAGGGGAAATAAATCATATGGTTCATCCAAGAGACAAAAGAACCGCTGACCCATAAACTGGAGAAAATTTGAAGTGGAAAATAGCCACTCAGTGTACCATTGTAACCTAGAATCATAACTATAACTAGGTTCTTTACAAATGCTCCGTAGAACCATCCGTGGAATATACGGCAGAATAACGGTTGTTGGGGATAATAAAAAGTCGTTGTTTTTATATCAGCTATAGCATAATAACTCATAACGTTATGCCGACCTTTAAACTGTGTTTAACATATTGTTTGCTAATCTCCGATTTTTGTCTGTTTTGAAATCAGGCCTATGAGGTTGTCAGGATTTCTTACGACTTCTCGAATGAGTCAGTTGTTAATTACTAATTTATTGAATACTCTGACATTCGAACATCCTTATTCTTTTCAAGCTAGCATTAATACCTAATTATTTATTGTTTATAATCGTTCTTATATTGTAGTAGAATCTTGTGTTTCTTCAATTTCAAGTCAAATGCTCTTGAAACTCATTGTTGACCTATTGTAACTCAAAGGTGCGATCTTTTTTATTAAATTATTTATTGAATACTGAACTATAAATGTATTGAATATATTATTTCGCTCAAGATAATGACTGCACATCATTCTGTTTGTTAAGAATGCATAAAAATGAACAAATATATATATTTAGTTATGAAGTTATTTTGATATTGGTTTCATAGTATGTACCTTGTACTTTGGTGACGGGTCATTCCATGTCAATTCAACACACCCAATTTACCTCACCATATTAGATTTTGCTCAAATTTGGTATACTCATAGTAGGTGTTGAGACTAAGAAAAATACCAAATTTTAAATTTTTATCTCAAACCGTTTCTTAAATATGGCTATGTAAAACTTACAAAATCTTGCCAAAAAACCATGAACGGATTTTATACTATTCGCTCTACGAACTGTCCTAATTAAGCTAGAGAGCTGGGGGAGGTCTCATTTTGCAGCTTTTTTTATGCTCTTTCCAGTGATATACAACAGGACATAGGTTCTAATAACAAAAATTTTGTCAAAATACAAATTAAAATTTTGATTTAATTTTTTTCCAAAAAGTACATAATTTAAAATTTTCAAAATATTCCTATAAATACTTAGTACTGTTGTAAACAATGTGACAAAATATAAATATGGGGTGATGATGGGTTCATTGTTAAAAAAAAATATTCCTGACACTAGTTTTCCACTAATAGCCCGGTTTTGACTAAATAATAAACATATTACGTACTTTTACCAAAGAGGTGAGCTATTTAATTAAATATATAAAGGAATACTATGTATAAAGGTAAAAAATATCAGAAATATTAATTCAAAATACTATCTTGTTAAAACAAAACCAATAACCTTAGATATACTCCAATAAAAATTAAGTTATTTAGGTTGTTTACTTTAATTTTATACAATTTAAACCAAGTTAAACAAAGCCTATTAATTAGTAAAACAATAATCTTGAACATTCTATAACAATGAATTTGAAAAAGGTATGAAAATAGTCTACCTAAATACTCGTAGTAATGTAATAATTCTGGTACAAACAGATTAATCAAAATTTACATAATATTGTACATATTTATGATGATGACGTAGGTATACGAGTAAATGTAACACAATTGGTGCAGTACTAACGATAATGTTTAAACAACAGTAATCTAGATTAACACTAACCTGAGGAAAAATTAAGTTTTGAGTTGACAGCAGTTTCCCTAAACATTAGCTCAGTTTACGGAATTACATTTTGTAAAAGCCAGTTTTGTTTTCGCTAAGATCGCTTTCAGATAGATTTACTTTTTTTTCTACTTTTTTTTACTCTTAGATACATTTAGTTACCAACTCGTATACCTACTTCATCATCATAAATATGTACAATATTATGTAAATTTTGATTAATCTGTTTGTACCAGAATTATTACATAACTATTTAAGTAGACTATTTTCATACCTTTTTCAAATTTATTGTTATAGAAATGTTCAAGATTATTGTTTTACTAATTAATAGGCTTTGTTTAACTTGGTTTAAATTGTATGAAATTAAAGTAAACAACCTAAATAAGTTAATTTTTATTGGAGTATATCTATGGTTATTGGTTTTGTTTTAACAAGATAGTATTTTGAATTAATATTTCTGATATTTTTTACCTTTATACATAGTATTTCTTTATATATTTAATTAAATAGCTCACCTCTTTGGTAAAAGTACGTAATATGTTTATTATTTAGTCAAAACCGGGCTATTAGTGGAAAACTAGTGTCAGGAATATTTTTTTTTAACAATGAACCCATCATCACCCCATATTTATATTTTGTCACATTGTTTACAACCGTACTAAGTATTTATAGGAATATTTTGAAAATTTTAAATTATGTACTTTTTGGAAAAAAATTAAATCAAAATTTTAATTTGTATTTTGACAAAATTTTTGTTATTAGAACCTATGTCCTGTTGTATATCACTGGAAAGAGCATAAAAAAAGCTGCAAAATGAGACCTCCCCCAGCTCTCTAGCTCAATTAGGACAGTTCGTAGAGCGAATAGTATAAAATCCGTTCATGGTTTTTTGGCGAGATTTTGTAAGTTTTACATAGCCATATTTAAGAAACGGTTTGAGATAAAAATTTAAAATTTGGTATTTTTCTTAGTCTCAACACCTACTATGAGTATACCAAATTTGAGCAAAATCTAAAATGGTGAGGTAAAATTTAAATTTAAAGTGTGTTGATTTGACATGGAATGACCCTGACACACCTTTGTTACGGCCCAAAAATATTTGATTCCTCTGACAGATTTGAACTTGTGACCTCACTATTAATGAGAAATTTATTTTCAGTTGCAACACTCCAACAGGTTGAGCTATGAGTCCGATTTAATCAAACTTCTTCGACTGTGGGTTATTTTCCTTGAACACAACATATCCCCGGATTGGTTGGACGAAATGAGGAAGCGAAACTGCAGGCCACTGGCTTAGCAGAAGCTCGCTGAAAGATGTCCAGAAGTTGAGTAAGGTCATTGTCACGGAGTGTTTTGACTCAATTGAGTGAGGAAGTGAAAGATGCTATGTCAGGGAATGTTATGTTTACAGTCTTTTGGCTTGAGAGGGTCTTAATTATTGTTTCGTATTCTTTCGGATTTTTACTGAACATGTCAATTGTTATGGCCCAAAAATATTTTATATCCCTGACAGAGTTTGAACTCGTGTCCAACACTACTTGGAACTAATTTTCCTTTAGTTGCAACACATCAAAGGTCGATTTAATCTAACCTCTTTTTGGTGGGTTATTTTCCTTTAACATAACATTTTCCAGAATCAAATACCAGCCGTCTCGGCTGGATTGGGGTTGAGTGAAATGATGAAGTGAAACTGCAGGCCACTGGCTCAGCTGATGCTCACAGGAACACATCCAGAAGTCGAGCGAGGTCGTTGTCACAGTGTTTTTAGACTCAAGTGAGTGAGGAAATAAAAAATGCTACGTGATGTTTAGTCTTTTGGCTCGAGAGGGATTTAATCAATTATTGTTTCGTATTATTTCGGGTTTTCGCTGACGTGTGCTAACTGTTACGACCCATAAATAGTTGATACCTTTGACAGACGAACTCGTGTCCTTACCACTAAGGAGAAATTTCCCTTTAGTTGCAACACTCCAATGGGTTGAGCGATGGTGCTGATTTAATTAAACCTCGTCAACTGTGGGTTATTTTCCTTGAACTTAACATTTCCCAAGCGTCAAATACCTGCCACCTCGGTTTGGTGTCGGGGCAAACTACAAAGTGAAACTGCAGCAGATGCTCATTGAAAGACATCCAGAAGTCGAGCAAGGTCATTGTCAGTGTTTTTACTGACTATGCAAACTGTAATGGCCCACAAATATTTGATACCTCAGACAGACTTAGAACTCGTGTCTTTACTACTAAGGAGAAATTTCCCTTAAGTAGCAATACATCAACGGGTTGAGCCATGAGGCCGATTTAATCAAACTTATTCGACTGTGGGTTATTTTTCTTGAACCTAACATTTCTCTGGAGTCAAATACCAGCCGCCTCGGCTGGTTTGGGGTTGGATGAAATGATGAAGTGAAACTGCTCACTGGAAGACGTCGAGCGAGTCATCCAGAAGTCGAGCGAGGTCGTTGTCACAGTGTCTTTAGACTCAAGTGAGTGAGGAAATAAAAGATGCTATGTTGAGGATGTGATGTTTACAGTCTTTTGGCTTGAGAGGCATTTAATCAATATTGTTTCGTATTATTTAGGGATTTTGCTGACACGTGCTAACTGTTACAACCCAAAAATATTTGATACCTCAGAGTTCGAACTCGTGTCTTTACTATTAAGGAGAAATTTCCCTTTAGTAGCAATACATCAACGGGTTGAGCTATGAGGCCGATTTAATCAAACCTCTTCGACTGTGGGTTATTTGTCTTGAACATAACATTTTTCGGGAATCAAATACTATCTGTCTCGGTTGGTTTCGGGCCAAACGAAATGGCGTAGTGAAACTTCAGGCACAGTCTCAGCTGATGCTTGCTGGAAGAAGTTCAGCAGTTGAGAGAGGTCATTGTCACGGTGTGTTTTGACTCAAGTGAATGAGAAAGTGAAATAAGCTACATCAAGGGAATGTTATGTTTACAGGCTTTTGGCTCGAGAGGGATTCAATTAAGTAATCATTGTTTCGTATTACTTGGAAAAACTTGTTGGTTATAGCGTAGATAGGGAAAATAATTTATTCTGTTGAATAATGAATGGTTTATTTATCATTAAAAACAAGTACCAAGGTATTTAAAAGAAAAGGGTGGGTCAATTTAAAGACTCTTGGGACGGGGAAGCAATACCTATGAGAAGTAGATATTTAGTTTTACTATTTTTCATCGCTTGTTAGGAACTAAAACGTGAACAATAAATCAAATACTTGATTATTTATTAGTTTATTGTAACTACAGCGATCTTGTAAACCCGTGTGCCAGAAATCAGTATAACTTTGATAAATATTAACAAAATAAATACTTTAATGTTAACTACTTCAGGTAAACAAAGGAACATAATATCGTTATTATAATACATTTCAAATCCTTATTTCATGTAGGTAATAGTAACATGTACTTATAAAGCACATGAGTGTTCATACGTATTAAAACATGAGGCTAATCTAAAAACAACGGAGGACTTAAATAAAGGTAACTTTAGTCATTTCACATTATAAATCGTAAGAAATCCGCTAAAAACCATTACTTTGTTGAACTATTATACTATCAATCTTCATTAGATTTAGTAAAGAATAAAATGTTTTCAAAACTCTAAAATGAAATAATATTCACTAATCTATCTAATCGACTACCTGACTCATAAAACATGCCGTAAATACTTATTGCTTTAAAACTAACAGGAAATGCACTTGTTCGGTAGTTCGGGGCGATGTTCACCTACTTGTGTAGAAGATCTAAATATTTCCGTAGTATGTTGAGCTCCTGATTTTTGATGTCTGCTCCTTTGGCAGCAAATTCGTTGCTGAACCTGTGAACGTGGACAGTGGCGCCGGACACAACTATTCCCTATAGAATAAATGAATGTACCATTAAAAATAGCATTAATTAATTAAATTCTATCTTTATTTTGAGGAAAACTAGTTCAAGTAGGTAGGTATCTATCTTATTCATCAATCTAAATCATGAAAGTACGTTTTGTCATTCTTCACGTACTGCTATTTTGAGGATTGGTACTAGTATATGGTCAGGATATAGATATGGGTGTTAACTAAAGGCCATGCGCACGAGAGCACTCAGTTGAAGAATCTGACATTGCTGGGGTTGCTACAAGTCGTTCTCAGACCAGGGTAGCTCTGAGTAGCCCTGATTTTCCATCTTGTGAATGACTTCCTCCATGTTTTGCAAATATTTGTACCTGTTTTTAAGAAAGTTACTCGTCCACGACACAAGCCCCAAGGAATAAGTGGACGAAGAATAATATGAATATTGACTTGTTTGTAAGGAATCCTTTGAGTAGCTATTTACTGCACTAGTTTCCTTAACTGCGGAAGTTAAAGTCAAGAAATAGAATAAACAAACAACTAATGAAAGCACAAAACACTCCTAGCAACTAAAGTGTTAACCAAAGAACTTAATCAGATAGAAAAAGAAAAACAACCCTGATGGTGGTTTTCAATAAACCAAAAGCTCGATGATATGACTTTTTTCCAGTTTTTGTCTTCAATTCCAATATCTTTCTTTAATACATTCATTTTTTAATGTCGACTATAAAATCACTGTGAGTCAACCAACGGTGGGAGGTTTCACTTTATCCATGTTGGACAATTTTATACAGTTTACTACCCTTCACAAAATGTCCACTTTACCCTCGAAGGACAGTTGCCTCCCATAAGAAATAGGACTCCCCCTAACCCCATAGGACAATTTACCCGAATTACCGATTTAGCAAAGTTTTAGCGATAAATTCATTACATTTATTATAAACAAGAAACAGAAATCAACATTATCACCATGAATATCATAATAAAAGATATATTTGCAGGTAACCAATTATACAAAAAGATCGAAAAAAATATGGTCAATAGGGGTCAAGGTGACACCTGTTTGACATGTTTGTGCGGAGATCTCTCCATCATCGTACATCCGGATAGTATTTGAAAACTAACCGACTTGCCTCCTAATTGCATCCCTCCTTCTGTCTGAGTTGAAATGAGCGCATCAACAAATATAAACTTGTTCTGCCTTGAAGAAGAAAAAAAGTCGCGAACTTTGCATGGAAGGACTCTCAGTAGTTGGTTCTTCAGCAGGTATTAGCTGTTTTTGATGCCCATAAAGTTGGAGGAACTAGTGATGTAACTGCAATATAGTAATTGTGCAGATTCTCACATTTTTGAAGCAGCTTCATCGTTACTACGCTTTTGGATTAACCAATCCATAGTAACCATTACCAACCTTTGACAGATCCCAGTCTCATTGTGGCAATACAAGCCCAAGATTTTCTCAATACAGTATCAGCTCCGTCCAAGGGTTAAGTGTCCTGTAGGGATTCCCACCCCTGACTCATTACAGGGGTAAAAAGGAGTAAGGACAGGGGTGCACCCGGAGTAAACTGTCAATCGTATCAAAAGTGGGCATCATCTGCCAACGTAACCTATATTACTTTGTTGTGTGTTGTACCTATCGTGTAAAATACTGTGTAATATATAGGTACCCCATCTAAATTCTAGTTTGTCTCGTATCAACTAGGAGTTTTTACTCACTAAATAAGGCAGTCTGATATCTCTCGATAGATCCATTCTGGAGATGCGAGGCCCAGCACGAAGCTCAGCAGCCGGGAGCATGAACTTGACAACTTTTTCTAGGCGATCAGGAGGAACAGCACTGGACGTCAGAGCCCTCTTCAGGACTTCGTTCCTTTCGTCTGTTGCCACCTTCAAGGACATTTTCACCACTGGCTGAAGATCGCTTTGACACAGGTTCCAAACCAAGAGGCTGAAAAGAAAGAAAGAAAATCGTAGACAATGAATACAAGTACCTAGTTGAATTAAAACATTGAACAATTGATTCGAATAGCACGAATAGTGATTTGTCTAGGAATTGTGAAGTAGATAGGTAATCCAGTTTTCATGTTGAAGCAAAAATAGAAATGAATGCAATTAATATCATGATAACTAATCTAACCGAATTTCAACAAGCTAGTGTTTAATTGGAACGTTGTAGGGTAGTTATAATATTAGTCAATTGACATAAGTACTTACCTACCTACTCTGATGCTATTCTGCTAAACCAAGAAATGGTGGTATCGATAGCAAAAAGCCAAAAGCGCTTTATATATAGCAAGATTCTCATGGCCCTTCTTTTCAACCCTAAAAATAATTTATAAATGCTATATTGTTAGAGAGTGAGTATTAAATAAAGAAAGTAACGATCAACTGATTGAAACGGGCTTTTATTGGAAATGAAATTAACTGAAAAATAGAATTTAGAAGGAATGTGATGAATACAGCCAATTACGGAGATATAGGTTGTTGCGTGGAAGGTAAGACAAACTGAACTGATCCGCGGGGAGGATTGTCCACAAAGTACTGATGCACGTGGAAACCCTACAATGATGGGAAATAATTATTTGTGACAATATTTAGGATTTTTGAGATTTTTCACTAGTTGACATGGTTATGTCTTAGCTTCAAGGGTCATTCCAAATTTTCGTTCGACAGACTAAGAAGAATACGTGTAGTCTCCCAGATACATGGTAGCCACCCCCCACTGCAGTCTAATATTCTACCACAGAGCCACAAAGCCAGAACGAAAGATTGGCATCATCCAGCACATAGGCCAGGACTCAAGACCTTCCCTTTACTATGGGAAACGTACGGATGAACGCATAGCAACCCAGATGGTCTCATTCGATCCACCTCCCTTCTTGTGACCTCTTTGTCCACAAATCAAACAAGAAATACACTTTTATTTCGAAAGTTTTCGGGATATCGAATTTTTAATATTTCATCCCTTAAATACTACACTTTGGGTAGATCGAGAGTGATGCTTATGTTCCTGGCCGATCCCCTGCTGATACCTACGATTTTTGAGCCAAATTTCATAAAGTTCGGTCCAGTAGTCTCAAAGAATACAGAGGACGGATGGATTTTTTTTTTAATTCGATTTCTGACGTATCAATATATTTTTTTCTTGGTTGATACATTGCTCTTGATACACACAAATACATTTCTCTTCTAATGATTTCCGCTTATAAGGCAATGTAACTCCCTCAATTTTCATCCGACAGAAATGGTTCACCATTCGTTGGAAATCTTAATGTATGCTAAAACCTTACCCTGCCAAAACCAGTGCAAAACTAAAATTAGCTGAGCTACATACTTAAATGGTTAATTAACTATAAACAATCCTCGAGGTATAATAACGGGGTTTGGCTTACTACCTACTTGTTTCTTTAACAACAAAAGTTGTTTACTTTTGTTTGAGAAAATAAAAGTAAATATAATTGGGGATATTGTACTTGGAGGTATTTTCTGGTTTGAATCGACATATCCATGATCTAATGTTTTTCCTAGCAAAGGGAAAAATTCTCAAAGGTAGGAACTTTAAAAAATATCGCAGTAGTGATAAATCAAATAGAAAATAGTTTTGTTCAGTAACTAAGTGCGAAAAATTGAAATTGGTAGCTGCGTTGTAGTGCGATGTTTGATAAATCAAAATCTTTCTAACTAGTGTTCATTGATTTGTGTGAACCGGAAAATTAGAAAATCACATTTCCTCAATGACCATAGGTTTGTTAAACGTGGAACACATTTGAAATCAGCTGTGACACTATTTGACATGAACATGTCTTTAGCTCTGGGGGTGAGTAAATAAATTTTAAGACCACTTGAAGTGTGACGGAAGTGATTTGTAATGCTTTCCGCTTACAACAGTTCTTAGGGAAATCTAATTCCGTCAGTTTTTATGCGATGGAAATGTTCACTACTCGTTGGAAAGACCTCAATTTATTCTAAAACCTTAAGCTGTCTAATCCTCTCTGATAATAGAAGCAACTGAGCTACACGCCAACTTATTAATGAACTACAAACAATTCTCGAGGTAGAATAAGTTTTGATTCGTTTAGAGTGCGAAAAATTTAAATTGGCAGCTGAGTTGTGGAGTGTTGTTTGATAAATCAAAAGCTTTCCAACGTTTGTTTAATGATAGGGTGAGTCGGAAAATTAGAAAATTACAGTTCCCCCTACAACCATTGGTTTGTTGAACGTAGAACGCATTTGAAATCAGGTTTGACACCAATTAATTACGTGATTTGGTAGTAATCAGGCTTATAAATGAAGATAACCACGAACAACAGGTAATTTTATATTGCTGTTTCGCAACGATTTCTGGCAGTTAGGTCAAGGCTAGTTCCATGGAATAAAATCAGTGAGTATTTTGAAAAACATCATGAATCACTCTACACAATGTGCTGAAATAAAATCAAGGGAGGTACGGATTAATGGTTGGGAGCTAGATAAAAACTAAGTTCGACTCACTTGGACTCATTATCTAGAGTAACGACAAGACCGGGTTTGAAGTTAGACCATTTGATGGAGGCGATGCTGCTGGCTACCAAGTTGGAGACTGTGAACACTTTGAGCGGGCGGCTTGTCAACTCAGTGTGAAGTCGAAGGGATCCATCGCTGACGCCCACCTACACACAAAATGAGGGACATGTTTACGCAAGTGAGCACAACAAGCTACAGTGATTTACCCAAACCCAAGCAATTTTACTTTCTCTACTGCTGGAAGGAAGACCTACCTAATCGACCTTACATTGTTTTCTGGAAGTACCTACTTCAACACGAAGGTTTAGACTCTAATGATCGTTGACCACATAGTTTTTTATTTGGAAGATGAGATTGAGTAGAGATGATGCCTATTTAGTTTTTCACGAGAGACGTGTTGTAGATTATTAATTAAATTAAGAAGTTTTCATGACGTCATCAGTGCACTTGGCTGGATAGACGAAGTCTATGGCTCATGAGTCCGTTGAGACAACCTAACAACCGACCTTGATAATAATGGTGAGAAGCGCTTCAATGTAGAGCGTGCTACCGTCATTGAGTAGCAAGAGCAGGAGAGTTGACTGTACAAACATTCCTGCTCTATATGCGATCATTCTGTTAACACCTGCAAATAACCGAGTTTCACAACATTTTCCATTAATTTCCATAATTTTATTCGTTTACTAATACCGTTGCCTGGGCATAATGATTGGAGAGAAAACAGAAAGCTGAACACGGAAAAAAGGTACAGAATAAGACAACAGTAAAAGTCAAAATAAAAGAAAAGTATAAAAAAGAGCTAAGAAAGAGAGCTTGAAACGAAGCCGCGCCTGGTGAAGCAAAGAGTGAAGAACCAGCTCCCAACATGACTGGGCGAGGGGGGAGGGGGGCGCAGGATGGCCAATACAGGAGAGCGAAACGTCCGTTTTTATTTCAAAATCCACGCTTTTGCATGTTTTTTCAAATTTGTTCTTTAAAAATTATCGCACGCTGAGTGTAAACATGTCATCTGTAAACAGTCTTCTACCAAGACCATACAATAATTATAAGTTACTACAATCGTAAGTTTACTATAATCAAATAGGGGTAAATTTTGCTCGTTTTAAGTGTTGGGAAGTTAATTAAATTTGAATTTTTTATCTTAACAATTTTTATTTTACATTTTTTTTTTTTTTTTTTTGTTGCAAATTAGACTGTCTTTATACAGTTTTGAAATTTTCAAAGTACATAGTTTTCCTTAATGATCAGCAATTCCTTAATGTTTACAGTTTTGAAATTTTCAAAGTACATAGTTTTCCTTAATGATCAGCAATGGGCAAAGGACGCGTTTCTTGAATCTTTTTGTCGTAGATGCAATTTATGTTTTGATAAACGACATCGAACGGATATTATCCCACATATACATGTTCCTCCCACATGTTTGTTATAGTTGTTATAAGTTCCTCCCACAGGCCTTTTTGTAAAGTTTGTTATGATTGTGAGAAGTATTTAGCTCCCCAAGAAAAAATAAATCCTGTTTTAGGGTTGGGAATCTCTTTTAAATATGTCTTCCAAAGAGATCTTTTTGAAGGTGGGCTAGGCCTTAGATTGTTCCCTAAGAAAATAACCGCTCACAGATAAATAGGAGACCTCAACATGTCAATTTCCTCCAACGTATGGATCTGATTTCGCTCAAATTTGAAATAGAGTAGAGGATTGAACTTTAAATAATTTCCCATGAACTACACTATTATCAGCTCCATAGTTCTCTGAGCAACTGTCCATGCCCAAATATGAAATCCTGGAAAGAATATCAAGTTTCAAGATTTGAATTCAATGTTGACGAGGGTTTATAGAATCTGCTACCTGTTTGGATTAAACATTTTCTTTCCACTACGCTCTAGTCCTACACTATTAAAGATATAAGTAATCCGTTGATTTAAATAGAGATTCCCAACCCAGTTGAGAGCGGGTGCCATAAGGTTGAAGAAAGAGGAAGAAAATTCAAGAAGTGGTTGAACAGTTTATCGCCATCTTTGTCACTTCCTACTTCGATTAAGAATCAGGTAAATTCGTGATTGTTTGTAAACTAAATATCTCCTCCAAACCTACTCACCAAAAAACACCTGGAATCATGTGGGCATAATTCGATGACCGTGATGTGCAAAGAAGAGTCTGAAATTGAAAAAAATTCAGTAGAAAAGGAAGAGTTATATGTATGTACCTGCATGTCTATAAAAATTTATAGTTTTTTCTGTCGATTGATAAGGAATTGCTTACTTATTTGACCGAATCGAGGAGTGAGAGTTTTGAATTTCGTGAGAGGATACTGTAAAACGAATCCCATATTTGTTCCAAAAAGAAGACTCGTATTCATTTGCTTCACTTCCATGCACAATAAATCTATGTTTTGGCGCACCTCCCTGAAAAGCAGTAGAATTATATCTCCTTTAAAATATGGTCATGCATTGCAATAAATGTAAGTACCGACATATGTACATCCTTCTGAGTGCTAAGGAATGTGTCTGTCTGAAATCAAATAGAATGGTAGGTATCTTTATGATTAAGTAATCAAGTGAACTGTTGAATTAAGTGCAATATTTGTGGATTCTAGTTCTAGTCAAAGTTTTCCAATAGAAAGCAAGTTTTATTGGTACACAATTATATTAAGTAAAGAGGAGTGACTGTAGCGAATGATTCCGTACCTTGGGGCGACTTCGCAGGGTTGATGGACAGATACTAAAGCCAGGCGAATACGACCCCATGGTGACACTCGGATGTCAACTTTCTTCTGATGTACCGAATTATCTGGAATTCGTATGACAGTCCAAACCAACAACTTCCCATCTTCGCTCAAAGAGTACAACTAAGAACAGAATAAGAAAACAGGTATTTACTCATAGATCGACAAAACGACAGTGTGCCACACCACAAAATAGCGTGGATCACACCTAAGTTTCTGTGCCGTTTTTAACTTTTTAGAGTTATTCGAGAAAAAAAAAATCATGATTCAAGGTTTAAAGACAAAAATCAGTAACAAAGTAATCAATCCAACTTGTTTTAGCGAATTTTCTTAGAAAATAAAGCTATTACAATGGCTCCAAAAATTTTAAAATAAAAATTTTCAAAAATTTTTCTCATCGAAATCTGTTTTGAGGCATTCTGAAATGATTCCTGGATTTTAACGCTTTTATATATATATATATATATATATATGTATATATATATATATATATATATATATATATATATATATATATATATGTATATATATATATATATATATATATATATATATATATATATAAGTATATATATGTATGTGTCATTCCAGACGATAACTCTCGATAGAATTGAGATAAAAACTTCGTTCTTTCGCCAAAAAATCAAGCATTTCAAAAGAAAGGATGTGGAGTTGGACAACACTTTTTGAGCACATTGAATTTCCTTCAACGTGCGTGCTGGATTTTCTTCGGTTGCAACCTCAATTGCCTGAAGCAACTCGGGTGTTAACAACGTAAGGCGTGAACCGCCTCTGGGTCGCATTACCAGCTCGCTCTCATTTCGCTTGTACTGCGTAACTAGGTAGTAGGCAGTGTTTACCTTCAAACCTGATATTGTAGCAGCCTCTTTAATGGACCGACCCTCCTCGTACAACCTCAGAAACATCACTTTTTGGTCTTTCGAATACTTTTCATAATTACCTCTAGGTCGACGAACACGAGACGGCACAGCGTTGTCTAAAGAAGTGTCCGTTTCACTGGAACTTAGAATACGAATTCTTTGGCGGCTAGGTTGGCGGGAGACATTCTCGTCAGAATCGCTATTCATGATGCAACAAAATTACAACGGAATCCGAGAAAACATTTGGGCTGCAATACGGCAAACGCGCGACCGGAGTGTGGATTATTACATAACGAAGGAATTCGCTGCACATAATGAAGTAACAACCTTTTAATCCCTTCTGCTTGCGGAAACTAGCCACCCTTATGGTGGATTTCACCACCTCCGCTTAAGGGTTTAGCCTCAGTTTTTAGCCTCCATAGCCTCAATTTTGGCCTTTTAGCCTCCGGTTTACCAGTTAGCCGAACCTTAAGCGGAGAAATATTCGCCATCTGAATGTTGAGCCAAATGTTATACATAGTTCAAAATCGCATACTACAAAACCTTTAATTTGAAAATGAAAACCTTTAATTTGAAATATAAAACCTTTAATTTGAAATTGCCCTTCAATAACCAAATTGCACAGCTTACATCTTGCTCGTTGACATGGATGTAAGCCTTGCTGCTGTGGCTCTAAGGGCTGCGATCGTGGATGGCGATGAGACAAGATCTCCCCAATATTTTTTCCTTGTCGGAAGGTCACTCGAGGTTTCTCAGCAAAGATGTCACGGGTTAGTGAGCTAGATGACAAGATAGGCTGTAACTCACGGAGGATAGAATTCAGCTTTTGAGCCCCAAAGAAAAATGTTGTGACCAATGGAACCTGGTTCGTGGGTACTTTTTGTCTCTGTTGGTAGGTAACACTTGCTGAGACTACTCTGTCTGTGACAAACTTTCTTGGGTAACCCCTCTCCATCAGCTTATCTTGCACTGTAGAAATATACCCTTCTAGCTTTTCCCGGTTGTTGCATATTCGGTGACCTCTAATTGACAGAGATCTTGGGATATATATATATAAGTATATATATGTATGTGTCATTCCAGTCAAATTTCAAAAAATGTACTTAAAAAATCACTAAAAAAGGCAAAAAACCGCTAAAGATTAACCAATTTCTATTTTTTAGCAGAATGCTAAATCGAACATTTAAGCACAAAATTGTACTGAAAAATGTACTTAAATTTCATTAAAATAAGCTAAAAATCGATAGGAACATTTGAAAAAATTGTAAAAATCCACAAAATCGTTTGTTCATTGGAATATTACTGACAAAAAGTTAGTTTGCTATAAAATGAATAATAACATTTTTATTTTTCCCCAAAGTGCTCAAATTTCAACAGAATTTAACATGAATGTAATACGACCATTTATGAAAATTCGCTCATACGATCATGCTGCATGACTGGAACTTTTACTGTTATTATGGCTGGGTTTGACCCATGTGCCACATAATATTACATTTAAAACCACCTTATAAAATCAGAGTTGGAATCTATATTAGAAAACTGAATCGTCTAAAAATCCAGAGATAGCTTGATAATCGCTCTCTATCTCTTTTCCCAATAGTTCTGTTCGATTGTCCAGAACAGAATAGTTGGTTGTTTTCCAGAACTGCTTAAAAACACTTCTTGTACTTCAGTGTAACTAGTACAAGAGGTTTTGAAAGAACTTGTGCTACCTGACTCAAAAAGTGCATTTGAAACCTTATTAGCAATGTCTAAATCAAATATATGGCATCATCTATGGGCAGAAATATTCGACTCAATGAACAAGGCAGCATTGGTAGTTGAAATCTATATGGTACCTGGACACTGTGAGGTAGTACGAAATGAAAAGGCAGATGAAGCAGCTAAACAAGGTTGAGACCAAGAGACAGATATCATAAAGAATAAGCTCTTGATTCCTGTTGCCGTTACAACCATCAAATGAGCAATCAACGAATCTTGGCTGTAAAGATACGATGAGACTGCTTTAGCAAAAGGATATTAACATGTATTGAGTCCAACCCACAGTACGATCTTAAGAATGCGTTCAAACTGGAGCTTCAGTTGACGCCAATATTCTCTACTGTTCCGAGTAAGAACAAGGCAGAGAAATAGGACAATGTACCTGTTTGGAAGAGCTGAGGTGCTAACGTACAGTGTATGCAACACATAGAACATGTTCTAGTGGAATAATCCATCCAACATTATGTTGACTTATACATGCATCGTATTGTTTGTATAACAAGAAAAATATTTACCGTTGTAGGAGTCACCACTTCATCTTCTGAAATCCTCTTAGTTCTGCTACTTGTACTTTTCAAACTGATCACTCGACTTGTGTGAATTTCTTTGGTATCTATACCGCTTGAAACTACGAAAAAATTCAACATTATATGTTTATAATGATAAATATGTCGACAATTGAATGAATGCTAAATAATTACACCAGATTGGCTTGGATTCTTATGTGCTAAGTTGGTTTTCCTCGTATTCATTGAAGTTTGTTGATATTGATGGTAAGTGAAGTGAACTTATGCAAAAGTCAATTGGTGTTCCTCAGGGCTCTCTCTCGGGACCTATTTTATTTATATTATCCATGAATGACGATTTTGAATTGAATACTGACGTTTCACTGATTTGATTTTCCAATGATCTAGCTCTCGTTATTGTAGCTAATTCGTAGATAAATGTCCTCAACCTGGCTGCTTTTGCAGTAGCTACACTATCTGATTGGTTTGTCCCTAATGCATTACCTGTAAATAAACAACTAATGCTTTGCGTAAACAAGGCGACAAACTCGTTGACATACGTTCGATCTAAAACGAGAAACTATTGAATTATGTAAAGGGGAAAAAACCATGCAGATATTACGTACTTTTATTGTTAAGAGCAAAGATATAACGAAAATAAGACCCAGCTGACTGCAATTACGAGATTTCAGGAAGAATGTATGTGGAAAGACAAGTGATTGTTGGTGTGTGAGAGAGTCATTGGGATTCAAGCTTCCAAAAGCTGGAATTTTGCACGAATTGGGAAAAGAAGGTACTGTTTTAAAAACAAAATTTCCATCAAGAAAAAAGGTATGTGACAATAAAACATCCAATACAGTTTCAACAGCCTTACAGATAGTTTGCCGAAACTGATTGGGTTGAACGTGTGGGTGGTACAGTGGAACTGTCTAAACCCCCTTAAACTCTTGACCTCCAGACCATTTTTATAAATTTTGGAAATCAATAACTGCCAAATCTGTACTAAGACTTGTCTTTTATGTTTTGTTAATCGATCGAATATCAAATACTTCCGTCTCTTTTTTATAGGTACTCACATTCTTGTACTTGCCATTTATGGCATTATATAATATATATATCGGGGAACCATCTGCTGGAATTTCACACTTTTGACCTCGAATTCAGATTCAGCGTACTTGAAAACCCCTAGGAGGGATTTTCAGCTCAAAAGAACGTCCAGTTTGGCAAATAAACGGATAGGAAGATCTCTCATGAAGTTGTAGGGCATGGGAGGTAAGGGTTTCCCCCAGGTGGGCGAATCATCGTGCAAATGATTTTCAACAACTGGTCAGATACCTACCAATCATACAGGACCTTTTTGGAAAGCTTTTGCTCGGACTTTCTATTGAGGAAAACAAAAAAGAAATTACCTCATTTTCCCGTGATATATCACAGATGAACTTTTTCTCAAATATAGGTACTTTCATCAAGCCTACCAATGAGACCATATGAAGTAAGTACCTAAGTACAATAAGGAATCTTGTTCTTTTTAAATGTCAAACCAAAAGAACTCACTAAATGAATACTTTCTGACATCATTGAGCTTTAATATAAAATAATTTTATGCCAGTGGCTCATAACCCCCCCCCCCCCCTCCCACAATATAAAGTCCTGTATAATTGTGTAGAGAGGACATTCTTCGGAAAGACTTCCAAATCAAAGATTAAATTTCCAAAGGATTAAACAAAACGAACACCAATAAAATCCATCAATACCTACTTATTTAGCATCCTTTTGGCAAGTGTTCAATACCTTCTAGTTGGTAAAATTGATCTTGACAGAGACAGAGGTATTGCCAACTATATTGTATGAAGTTGACAACATTGACACCGCGAAGAACTAGCTGAGTAAAGTAAACTTACATGAGCAGTATGTTGGGGTGCGCAAAATTATATCCAAATTAGATCTTCGGCAACGATCGTGTTCCATATCAGGTTCGCTCAAGTCCCAAAGGCAGATAATCCTGTAGTAATGAATAATATTTGTTGGTAACTGAACAACCATTTTATATATAACTAAAGTACATCAACAAAAATGAGGCCAAGGAGGGTAGTCATATTCCTAGAAGACATTTTCAGATGCCTAGTCATAATAAAATTATAATACAGGAAGCTCGAGTGATATCACAGGTTGTAGCAGATGTTCTCAATTTCAAATGTTTAATATTCAAATCGAATGAATTGTAACCCATAAGGAGGAATTAATCGAGTGAATATTCCAATCAATCCTTTAAAATGTCAACATCAATTGAAAATCCAGGAGTTAGGAATGAGAGTAGCAAGGATGTGAGGACATCGGGTAGGCACGAGTCCAATTTGTTCCAAAAAACTTGAAACAATATTATAAAGGGAATTTCGATTTTAGATTTTTTTTTTTTTTAATCTTCGAAAGCGTTCACAAGCAGACATACCCATTTTCATCAGCCTATTGGAATCAACGAGGCCAACTCACATTTATAAGAGTTGATCACTACTAACTTAGATGCTCAGTACACTTATTCGGAGCAACTTGCACATCTCCATGAGTTTAATAGACGAAACTCTACTTCTGTTCTTCTGTTGAGTGTTCATTTAAGGATGTACTCAACAAAACAGTGCTGAATTGGTGACTAAAGGAATGTATCAATGTCGTAGTCTGAACATTTAAGTTATTTTCAACAGAATCAGCTCCTTTTCATTTTACTGAAGTTTAGTAACTGCATCATCAGATTGTATTAAAAGGGTGTTTATATGTATTTCAGCAAGTCTTCGTTCAATGTTTAATCACAATCAATGTCAGTCTATGTGGACACAGAGACAACAGATTGGATAGCAGGAGGCTTGATGACTTTTTGTAGAGCTCTCGACGTGTTAGACTTGGAATCAATAAAAGGACTTGTTTGTTTTGGGGAAGGAGTGATAGAAAGATTTGGTATAGCACCAGTTGACCAAAGCTTCGTAGGCAGAGGCATAGTGTTGGACTGTTGCAGTAAATAAAAACAAACTGAGCATTGCCTTGTAAATGAACCGTTTGGCAGGTACCAGGTTGGAAAGGGTCACCAAGAACATGTCTGAAGCGGTGTTCACTATCCAGAGGTTGGAATCAAAAGGATCTGATAACAACGCAAGCGCTAAATCACTCATACGGTTGGCAGCTCCGTGTGGACAACCGATCATCAAAAACTGTGCGGGAAACTTGGATAATGAGAAACTAGGAAGTTATACAACCCAAGTGGAAGGATACCAAAGTTCAGCAAAATAGAGACACTATTTTACCGATTAAAACTAGAAAAATTTATAAGCGACGTATTCGTAAGCAGCCACTGCTTCTATTGGATCTCTTTGATGAATCCTTCGACTTATAGATTACCTATCAGCGCAGGTACATCTTGTGACGATTCCCATCTCAACCAGGAAATGTGTCTAATCAGCGAATAATCATGATGTTGAACACACTGTTCCTGCTTTTCAAACGATGGTTGGGGTTCCTTTACACAAGTAATTTCTGATAGGAGCATAATGAACTATTAAGGGTAAACGGAGTTGTCATACTCTTTTACTTATAATGTCGAATTTGACAATGTGAGCCCTGCCAATTCGTCTTAAATTCAAGTCCTATCTGGAGGACATCATATCCCTATGATAATGGAAGGAAACATGCTCAACAAAGTGTGAAGCTTTACTCTATACCGCAGAGGCAGTCATTAATACTTGATAGCCAAACTCATCAATGGTCTCAGTGATGTCAAATTATTACTAACAATTGTTGACCCATTGCAATTGCTCCATTATTACAAAATTCCTTACAACTAACTGGATTGGCTAGGTTTAGATGCCAATTTAGACAAAACATTGGTTAAAAAATTCAATATTTAATAAAGGTATTGAACATTGACGACAGGAAACTTACTCAGTGACCCATACTCATTACCAAGTAGATTAAATTCAATAGATAAAATAAGAAACAAGAAATCACAACTCACCCATCTGACAACCCTGCGTACAATAAATCCGAGTAGAGACAATCGAACACGAGACACTCAACCGGAGAGGAGGCAATCAGGATTTTCAATGGTTGGGAAACAGCTATCATATCCCACAAACAGATCAACCATCTGTAAGTAATACGAGTACAATAATATAGATCTAAGCTGTGGGGTAATTTGAGAAGTTGAATGCACAGTTAATTGTTTATTTGGAATAATATCTCTAGTTATTTAAAATATCAATAAAATCAACTCTGCTTGTCCCAGCAGTTCTGATAATAGTATTGTTAAATTAAAATTGCAAACATGAAGAAGGGAGAGTTAGCAGTTTGAGAGCTTTCCAATGTGTAGTGGAAGATTGTAGAAGTTATTTGTAACTAATGATGACATAACCGACGAAGCGGATTCAACATTGTAACCCTTTATTTATCGTGGGAATAGACAACGTTCTTCATTAACTTCTGTTTTCTTCATTGGAACAATGGTGGAGTTATTCTCATCTAGCTATCGATTGGATCTAAATTAAAATCATCACAAAATCAGCGTTAATGTACAGTGATATTTATCATTTTTGTTTTTCGAGAGGAAGAGCTCATGGGTGGTTTATTTCAAGCTAAAAATATGAATATTGAAATAATTTAATCTTAAGGTTCCACTCTATGTTGGATATAGATCAAGTGTAGATCTAGGTGCTTAGAACCCTAACAGAGCTTAGGTCCCCAATCGTTAGTGGCCCTGCTTGGTTTACCATGGAACAGGCATGACAGGGAATGAATATCTAGATGGGAGCCTCAAAATCTCAATCCAACACGAAAACAGAAGGTTCCAATTACATAACCTGGTGTCAGCTTAAACAGTCAATCTCCAAATAAATCCATTATTTTGAAAAATAATTCAACTACCAATTTTCTGTCTAGCATAGGAAGGAAAATGATTAATTTAGGTTCATTTTGCTTGAGTGCGCGGTATTTCCTATTGGTTGAGTATAAGGACAGGTAGTAGCAGTTGGTAAATGCATTTTAGGTGGAACCATATGCTGGCATCTTGAATAACAAGAGCTCGGGCTACTTCAGCTCAATATTTTGAAGACAATAAAATTCTAAAAATATTTTTGGGAATCCTTTCAGCAGAAGTGGAGAGATTGTGATTGTATCATCACATCAACTATGTACTTCACCTGTTCATGATCTCAACTGGTAAATATTCCTCCGGCTGGGTAGATCTGTCATAACATGTAACCACGATGTTGGAGAAGTGGGGAGAGAAGCAAACTTGGGTGACTCTTCTGTCCTTGAGAAAATCAATGTCATCACAGTAAATGGGAACGTATCCATCGCTGAATCCCAGATTCGTGTCAGATTGTTGAAGGGAAAGAGTGTTTTGGAAGCCGTGTGCCTCTTCTTCCAGTATTACAGTGATTACCTGAAAATTATTGAAGTTCATGACACTATGTTATGCCCAGTACCTACATAGGTATATTGTAATTTATAACATCCCAAAGTCAACTTTTTACTGGATGGGTAGGTAGGTCCAAACAAAAATAACATCCAATCCAAATTTCATTCTAATGACTTTCACTCTACTTTTTTGTGCAAATTTTATGGGATTTTCGATTAAACTGGTAGGCGTTGAATGATGTTAAAATGTTTAAAAGTTAATAATAAAAAATCTTCCCAGGTTTGAATAACTTAATGGTGTAAGCTAAACTGGGTTATTACTTTCCATTGAATCTGTGTATTTACAAGGAAGTACAAAGCAGGAGTTTTTTTTTTTTTACAAATTGGAGGAAGTCTGCTCAAGCACGCACAGAAAACCAAATAGACCAGTGAGTAAATGGTCTCTGCTGATCCAGCAACAACCCACTGTTAACCGTAGGCTGGCGTTAGTCATTAGGGAATTTTTGTTCTTCCCGTACGATTTTCCCCCGTAAATGTGTAGAGCAGCGTCTAGAGCAGGCAACTGTATATCTCTTTGAGCACTTCTACGCGTATTTTTACACGTATATTAACGAATAACCAAACACTATCGGCACCCTTAAGTCTCTTTAGTACTTCAATATCAATGATTCTCTTGAGTTCGAGTAGAAGAAGATTGAATTCATTTTACATTTACATTTTGCTTTATCAGTTATCTTCACTGGCATCGAATCGTCTGAGTAATTAATAGACCTACCTAAAAATTGTATTCACCAACGCCCATATCTCGTTGAATACATTAGGATATTTTCAGGACGGCGAATAACAGTTTTCTACCTACTAGCCAAGTGCCAACCAACGTTTGGCGACCTGTACCTCAAGCTGACAAGTTAAGACGTTATTCGTGGAATTTGATTGGTTTATGATTGGTACTTATATGAATACGATAAAGGTAATATTGATATTTGCTATAACTTACCTGGGCAGCAGAAGAAACGAAATTTTGTAACCGCCTAGCATTATAATTGGAAGCGAAAAACTGTTTAGGATCCAATGGTGGTACACTGTCACTTCCATATCCTCTTTTATCCTGAGGAACATCATACAAATAATTATATTATTACACAGCAACCCAATTCCTTTTCCAAATTATGTTTAAAATGTTAAACTGTACAATCCATCCCCCCTCCCACCGCACCTGTTAAAGTGTTAGCCCTTGCTGAAATGTGGAAGAAAATATTACCAATATTAAAGACCAGAACACAAATTCTATAACCTAAGGTTATGCATAGCAATCAACAAGTTACTATTTGAACCTTAAATCCCATACAAACGATGATATTGTTACAGTCCCAAAATATGTGATACCTAGTCAGAATTGGAATTCGTGCCTTCAACGCCATACAGAAAGCTACGAAAAAGGCTGTGCTACTAAAGTCAATTTAATCAAACCTATTAGATAGTGGGTGATTTGGGGGGGAGGGGGAGGGGGGGGGGACAGTATTGCGATTGCGCGGTTTTTCCAAGGGATGAAACCTTGAGAAAGCAGTGGTTTGCGGCAATCCGCGGTAACACAAGTAAAATAATATAGGTATGTACATAACCACACAAAAAACTTGGATTGGATAGACAGATTGGTAGTATGTACCTATGTAGTACCTACATAGTTATGCATTTTTATATGTATCGAACATTCAGACAAGGAAGTAACATTTTGTGCTCTATTCATTTCTGATAGTTCAAGCTTTATTAGAGATGTAGGTGTGGACCTATAGTATAGATCAGTAAGAGATAATACCTTTTCCTTGACCTAAGTGAATTAAATTCTGTCATTTGAGAATCAGGAGAATAACAAGACTCGGATGGAGCAGGTGACTTAGTAGCTGAGTAGCGACCATCACGAGTGCCGTCATGGGCAATAAAATAAGAGCAAATCAGTAAGGTTTGTACTGCCCTATACCTTGACCAACTCAAGCTCAGAGCTGCATTGGGGTCAGAAGAATGTCGGAGTGGCACTGCAGGGCCGCTGGACGAATTTGCTGGATGCAAAAAGTCGCATTCGAACGAGGTCATTGTCACGATGTGTTTGATGACTCAGTGAGAGAGGGACTGAAGATGGAATGTCAGGGAATGTGTTACTATTATGTTCACTGCCTGGCTTGAGAGGGATTATGCATTAAAGTTTGAGTTCAACTGCCTGAGCCTAATGTTACGGTCTAAAAATATATGATACCTGGATGGAATTCTAACCAACACCAGACAGAAAGCTCTGAAAAAGGCCATGCCTTCATCCACTGTACTGCCAAGGCCAATTTAATCACAAACCTCTTCGACTGCATGAGGTTTCCCCAGATGTAAAAACATAGTTACTGTATTTCGTGGAAATAGATGTAACGGGCTAAAAATATTTGATACCTCGACAGGAGTTCGAACTCGCGTCGTCACAACTACGAGAAATTATTATTAATTTCCCGGAGTTGCAACGCTCTAACGACCAGAGCTAAGAGGCCAGGGTGACCAAACCTCTTCGACTGTGAGAATTATTTTCCTGGAGCGTAACATTTCCCCGGAGTCAAATACCAGCCGTCTCGGCTGGTTTGGGGTCGGACGAATGACGAAGTGTAACTGCAGGCCGCTGGCTCAGCAGATGCTCGCTGGAACAAGTCAGCAGTCGAGCGAGGTCATTGTCACGGTGTGTTTTGACTCAAGTGAGTGAGGAAATGAAAGGCATAACAACAGGAAATGTGATGTTTACAGTCTTTCGTCACAACTACGAGAAATTATTATTAATTTCCCGGAGTTGCAACGCTCTAACGACCAGAGCTAAGAGGCCAGGGTGACCAAACCTCTTCGACTGTGAGAATTATTTTCCTGGAGCGTAACATAGACAACTTTTTTTTCATTAACTTTCGCTTTCTTCATAGACATCAATATCCCTAAACCATTGCTCTATGCTTAGAAACTGAAGACTTACAAGTTATCCAGATGGATGTTAACCATTTTGATTTAATCGAATTATTTCCAATTATTATGAACTTATAGTAAACCTTGTAATCACTTTAACGCCTCAACAAAATTGATTGGTGTTTTACATACATACTACTCTCTTCACAATCAGCTGAGTCATTTGTTCTACTTAAGTGCTGGTATCACTGGCGTGTTTTAAATATTTTAGCTCAATAAAGTCACATATTGCTTGAGCTCATCAGTACTTCATTTGTGCTACTTGATTTGGCTATGACCACATGTCATTCGACTGTTTCATGCGTAGGTACTCCAGCCTAATAGCCAGCGTGTTAAGTCAATTAAGCGGTCTTTCAGTGTCTATTTATAAGTAGTTGATCCTACCTACATAATTTTCCTTACTTCCAAATAAGTTTGCCAGTCAATTTCTATCCCAGCCCAATTGTGGTAGGATACAGGACATTGGGTCCACTTGTTTTCCACTTCAATGACGTCGGTTTGGGTCTCCTCCCATAAATCATCATCACCAGTTTGAGTTTCTGCCTTTAAAATATAAAACAGCTCATTTTAAAAATAAATACAACTTCTCTAGAGATAGTACATACATAGATAGTTGTGCATTATGAAGCAATTTAAAAACTGTAAATAGGTGAGAGTAGACACTGATGAATAAATTGAGTTTATTCATTGCAAGTTCATTTCATCTAAGCAAAGTAATGCCAAAGTCCTGAGCTTCCTACGCTTAGCTTTGGAAAAGTTCAGCCTAACAAAGAGAAAACAATTAAATAACCTGAGTATTATTCGAGCTTCCTTTGAGTTTCATGTAGGCGTCGTAGGCCATAGGCTGCATCTCAAAAATATCAAAGCTCATCTCATGGAGCTTGATCATACTTAGGAGAATCTTCCCTCGGCCAGGAATCCGTTTAATTACCTAAAATATCAGAAATTATTGATATTCTAATCGTTAAAAATATAAACAACAAGTAGTAATCATGCTAATATATTGTTTGCTTAATGGAGGATTATTTCAAATTAGGTGGTACCCATGATGTTTTTGAGCTCTTCATGTTTGTTCATTATGATTTTCGTTGTTCGAATTGATTTTCAAAACGTCTTATTCCTAATTATTCACAAGTTATTCCACCATCTAATATTATTAGTTTCACGCGTTAATTTATTTATCAACAGTTTTTCCAGAATCAAATAATGTTTAATCGTGTTTATTTAAATAAATTTTCGTCATCCTCCACTGATGTATAAATGCTGCTAAATGCAGTATAAATTTGAGAATATAAAATGAATTGGGGAATAATATTTTATAAAATAAGTACCTATGTATTTTAAATGATTTAAACCTAGTTAATAAACCTTCTTACTATAAGGTTAAAGAGTTGAATTAAATTTTTGGAGAATTGAAAGCTTGAAACTTACATTTCCACGAGATGCAACGTCAGTTTTACCTATTGCCGCTTTGAAGTCCATTATTTGAACCGGAGGAGGGGAAGGTGACTTTTCGACCGGCATCCTGCAAAATGAAGCGCCATCATTTTCCCAAGAAAGGGCTGTACTAGTTGTACAGGCTGTCATGAACAATAATCACACCGATATGCGTAGGTGACTGACTACCTACACATATTTGAAAAACACCTGGACGTATGACTGGTACAAGCTATGCTTATGAATGGCTTCATGGAGTATACAACATAAATTGATAAATTGCAATGAATAAATGATTCAGACCAGGGGTTCTTAAGCTTATTGAATTGGCGAACCACTAATAAGGACCTAAATTTTTCGCATACCACTTGATTTTGTTTGAAAGTAATTATTGATATAGTAGGTAGTTATTAAGTGCTCTTTGTTATTCGTAAAGGTTTTAAAGTTGAAATTTTCGACAACTTTTTCGTGATGGTTTTGCATGCATGTTTTTGACCACTTTATAGGTGTGGAAATAACATTTGTGGCGACAGTCATTCGTAGGTTTATAAGCTCCCCACACGAGAACAGATAAAAATCGTTGTTAGAACTAGTAGATTGGTAGTAGAGATCAGAGTGAAAATTTTAAGGGAAATATCTCGAAGTTTGGGGTCTCTTTGTTTCAAGACAAAGCACTTTTGCACCAGAACTGTCTGGTTTTTGAAACAGTGAAGTTATCGTGGAATCGTTTTCTGTTTCATACAGTTGTTCTTGCATCATCAGGTAGATACAGGGATTGCTTCGATACTAAATGAATTACGCACCATTTTTCGAAAAGTCATTATGTAGTCAACAATTCCAAATATGCAGTAATAATATAGAGTTCCTAACGATAAATCAATTATTGGGATAAGGGGCTTTGAGATTTTATCGTCTGGGGAAAGCCACAGTGGATGTCAACCTGATAAAGTCAAGAAGGTCGAATTAGAGTTTTACCTTAAAGTGACGCTACGTACCTTCAAGTAACACTGAACCACCAAGGGGATTTTCCCACCCCACAAGAAAATGAATATAATTTTCATGAATCATGAATACCAACAAGAAATTAATATCGCTGTTATCGGTGTGCAAGGTTACTTTGCGATAGGGAGGAAGAGATGAGATAGGTAGGTTTGGGATAAAGCGTCTTGTAAAAGTCATAATACAAGAGACTATAGATACGAATGTAGGTATACTATTTTGTAGGAATGAAAACCTGTCTGTCTGTCGATGCTATGCACGGCTAAACAGCTGAGTGGGGGGAGTCTAGGAGTGTGGGGATCTTCTTGGATTTTTCCGAAAGGGGGCATAAGCGATTTTAAAATTTTCTACTCCCACTCGAAACATGGGCTGGAGGGCGGGAGGGGGTGGGAGCCTCTTTTAATGCACATTTTTTCCCCTATCTTCTTCTTTGATCGAGAGCACTTCGTATGTCAGCGACAAAGTTACGTTTCTGGACCCGTAGAAGACGATGGTGCCCTCAAAATTGCCGAAAGATGCTGTATTCCCGGAGAAATAAGCAAAAATATGCGGGAAATGAGGAAAAAAGTTCGTTCCCCGCTATGTTTTTTTCCGCCTTAGACCCAGTAAGTGTACACAGTTTTTGCTCAGATTGGTCTTAACATTTTTGTTGGAGTTCCAATGCGAGTTTTGCGACATGAAACTGTATTTTCCGATTGTAATGAACGAAAATGTAGACTACAACGTTGGTTTTCTAGCTACTACCGCTCTTTCTTATTCTGTCAAAACGTAGTTACTCTGAACTTTGTATTCGAAACCACTTGATTGGAGAAGGTCTCCCGTATGGAGACAGGATAGCCCTTCTACGCAGATAAAATAATGGCCTACTTTTATAAAAATAGACGGGGAAAACAAACATGTAGAAACATTTAACATCTTCCAGTTCTGTTAGTACTGAAATGTTCTTAAAAATAAACTTTTCGTGGTTCCACATAGTTGTGTAAGATTTAATTTTTTTGACTTTTTTTTGCCGCTTCCTTGAGATTGAAATTGAAAGGGATTGCTAGCAATTTTCGAATTTATTTATTTGTTTTTTTTTCCCCATTCCCTTGGGATCGTCAATAGAAAGGGATTGTAAACAATCATCAAATTTTCCAGTCCCAACCAAACCATGGGCTGTAGGTCTCGATGGTATGGGGACTATATCCCATCGCATCTATACATCCCACACCGAGCGAGCAAGAAAAAACACCCATAGCCAGCGAAGCGATCAATGTTCTCTACACATTTCAAATCATCCTTAGTGATCTACCGTTTCCAATCATTCTACATGTTCCACTCAACAGGAAAGACCATCGGATCTATACAGCCATGCTGAACGAGCGAGAAACCTAGGCTAGTTGAGATGTATAATCGTTTTCAAGATGTTCCATCACTAAGAACCCTAAGAGTAAGTTTTGAGACCTTGAGGATAGAATAAACCTCTGCATTACCAGGCTCAAATATGTAATTCCTAGTGGAACAAATAATAAATAGGTATAAGACAATTGATTTGAAACCAAGCCGAAAACAGTTGTAACTTACCCATCCTTGAACATGGTATTTTCACGAGAAATAGCTTCCTTGATGTAATTTAGTTGACTCTGCTTGATGACGTCACTCCTCATTATGGTCGTTTTGAGGTCGTAATTTCCAGAGTCAAGTTTTTTCTCCTCTTCCACAACTTTGACTTTGAGCACTGCCGCTTTAGCGACGCTGATTTCATCGTCAGAAGATGTTTCACTAGACGAAGCTGACTCGGAAGTTTCATTTGAGCTTGTGAAACCGGATTCTGTATCTTCTTCAAAGTCCGAAGAATAGTCCTTTAAAACACACAGAGGGTAATGAATGGAAAAATTGAACAATAACTATTCAATTAAATAGATAGGTACAATATCAGTTAGGTGGTACCTACGTAAGGATGCACTTACATCTTTTTACCAAATTTGAAAAATGTTCACGAAACCATAGAGCAATGACAATAATCACCTAGGTACATACAGTTTTGAATTTCATCAATCTGAGCTGATTAATCAAAAACTACAATGCTGAGAATCGAATTTTTAGGGAGTACCTACTTACTTCAAAATCGTCTTCATAATCATACTCATTGCCTGTATCTTGAGCTGTTGCCTCCACGGGAGCTGTGCTATTTTTTAGTCCAACAGATTTTGCTGAAGAAGGAGCAGATTCTACGCTTTGCGCTGCATCCCCTGATAACAAATCCAAATATATGCAACTTACTCGTTAGTTTTTTCGTAATTCCAACATATATAAATATACATAAATTTGAAATTCAATTTGAAACATTTTCATTTGGAATCGTAAAGTTTTATTTCAGGAATTCTTAAGTTTGAATAATGAAGTTATGTTACAATAGGTAGGTACCTACTGAAGTTTGAATTAGAAGTTCTAAATTTAAAATTTTCAAGTTCGATAATTTTAATGAAGTTGTCATTGTCAATTCAATTATATTTTTCTCTTTTGAAACTTGAATTCAAATTTCCGTGAGGAGGAAGAAGTGTGGCACCCACACTTGGTCCATGGTAATCACTAATCTATGATGGATCATTTTTTTACTTTTTCCAGGTTTGTTCCCAGTGCTGTACCGAACAGGTTCAGCTCAAGCTGCTCTTGAGCCGTGAACAAGGAGTAAGGACAAGACAATTCCTCGAAACCCCAGTTCATGATTGGTGAAAGATAGCCAGTGCTTCTGCTGCCCAAGGAACATGAACTGGAGACAAACTCTGCCCCACTGGTAGACCAAGTCCACGTATTCCGTGCATACGATCTTTGGAACTTAAGATAACCTGAAATGTCCTTCCTCAAGCTTCTATAACTTATAAAGAACAAAACTAGAACAGCAACAGAAGGTAGGACGTCGGAAGGCATTAAAACAAGGTTTTGCTAAAGTACTGCTAACGTGACTCCAATTTCATGGATCTCCATGAGCTACTGCTCTAAATATGTCCTTGAGCGTTTCCATTGCCATCTGAACAGCCATGAAGGTGCCCTTGCTCTGAACTTGCCCGGAACTGAACCTGTGAACCTGCTCAGTTCGTGCAGCGGAAACAAACCTATTGACATCACTGAGGTATAGAACATTCCGAATACTATGAAAAGCCATTTTGGTATAATAAAACCCTCTGTCTTTGTCTCGTCATCATACGTAAAATACCTATTGGGTAAAAATTCCCAATAATGTTCTTCATGTCTTAAAATCTCAAGACTCATTTCCATATTGTTACTATTTTAAGATATAATGCACTTACCAATATGGCTACTGGCGAGTTGTTTCTTTATCAATGCGTCTTTGTTCGCAGACTTCCTAGCACTGGGAACCCGTCGCTGACCAACTTTTGAAGCTGCCGACACGCTTGACTCTGTGGAACTTGATTCATTATCTGAGGCTTCTTCTTCAAAATCGGATTCATAGTCCTAACAAAAATATAATGAAAAATCGATGTGAAAACTGCGATAGGTAATTAAATATTAAATGTGTATTAGTTACCTAGGTACTACACATTTAAAGGGTAATAAATTAAAAACGCTGCAAATTATTTCACAAAGTTTTATTATTTTTTCAATTGAGTATGATCGTAGTTTTAGTTGGCTTGCGTACGTCATAAGGCCTGTCCAGACTCCTCGGCGTGTCCTATTTCGTGTTGCCACAACCTATACTTCTATAATTATATACGCATGTTTATATTTCTCGATTTGAGCTCCTATCTATTCAAATAATTATTGCCTTAATAATATCATTAGGTATCTAAGTAGGTACGTACGAAAAGTCGAGAGGATAATATGTTATTAAATATGCGTAGGCAAAGCATTGGTATTAACACACAAATATGACCTAGAAAAAAACATATATTCATGCCTCGAAGGAACATGAAATTCGAAAGCAATTCAAGTGTAGGAAGTTTTCCACGCCACCCTGGATGTACTCCCGAGATCTCGTTACCTCACAACCGGAGGTTCACCACCCTATTACGCTTACACTATCATATCACTCATATTTTTCCATCAACATTCATTTGAAAGTTGTGCTTTTTCAGATGAGTGAATTTTGTCCTAACATGAGAATAATAATTATTAGGTCGTGCAGTTGTGCAGGCGTGCGCGCGTACGTCAGTCTAACACTCAAAGCCTCGACGGCGAACGGCAGACGGACATTGCAAATTTGGATTTTACGCACTTTGAAACGTAAAATAACAAAGTTTGAGGGGGGGTTATAAAAATCTTTTGCTATACGATCACATAGGCTAATTATTGAAAATAATAAACCAAAAAGTAAGGCGACAAGTGTGGAAGTTAGACAAATCTCAGTGATAGCGCTCTTTTGTAAAGCACCACAGGTTTCCCGTTAGCTGCCAAGCACTTGAAGGCTTCATATGCCAACCATTACGAAATCCGGAGGAATTTTATAGAGCGCTTAAGCTGCCTCCCAGAAACTAGGCGTTCAAGAGCATCCCCTACTCCGTATCGAAGTACTGCGATGCATCCTCTGCCAAGGTCCTCCATAGCTAAGTGGATATGACCTTTTTCGCCCTTTATTGGTTGTGCCTCTTCAAAGTATGCATACAGCCAGTTTTTTTTTTTTAATATATTTACAATTTTCATATAGTAGGTACCTACGTACCTACTACCTTTATTTACCTTACAAAAAAATAACTAAATTATCAAGTATAAAATAAATTAAAATAAAACTCTTTGATATTCCGATTCATTGTACAAAGCCGGATTCCAGCAGGTCTTGATACATCCTCAAGCTCAATATACCCTAAGTGGATAACGATAACGAGTGGATCTAGACTTTCAAGCAGATTTTTGGGTTTAAATTCAACACGGCACCTTTTTTTCTGCATATTTTAACCTTTGAAACATATTTTTAAACGTCATTCTGATCTATTTGTGCAACTAATCTATGATTTATTTTGAGAATTATCGGTGATGGAAGGTGCTCTCGGACATCTAGTTTCTGAAAGGCCACTAAAACGCTCTATAGCCGCTATACACCGAGATTTTGGACTGGAAACACTAACGGAATTTCGAGAAAAAGTCATGAGAAACTTGCTCGAAACTGCCAGAAGCAACGTAAACCCTCTCGTGATGCCATATGAAGTCTAAAAGCTCAAGCTTCCTCGTCATTCATCCACTTCCTTACCAGGAATGTTCGAGTAGCTCATCTATGAATTCCACGAGTAGTTTTTTTTTCTTTTGGAGTGTTTGATTTTCCAACTTAGCGCATATTGCTCTAAAAATCATTCTGGCTTAGGTACCTAATGATAGGCAAGTGTATTCCTTCTCTGTGGTAGGTACGCCTAACTTCCAGAATATTTTCTCTGTCAACTATACAATTCATTTTTCAAGCCTAATATGCACTTGATTATTTTAATAAATTCCAAATTTTATTGCTCACTCATGGGGAAACAATATATAGATACTACCTATTTGTATTTTTCCAAAATTTTAATCCTTGATAGTACTGAAATTTCATCAGTATTTTTATTTATTGTTGGCACTTAACATCATTCTACGGTAACTATGTGTGAAGTTATCCCCATTCATCGACTCTAAATTCGGCAAAGGCTAATATTATTTTAGTAAAAACCTATTTCATTATAGCATATCTATATTTTAATAATGGTAGGTACTTACCACGTAACGTATAAGAAAAATAACCGCTTGTAGTAGCAAAGATGAATAAATAAAAATAAATTTCGAATAAAGTAAAACTATGATTATAACTTCAATATAACTTTGAGCTAAACAGAATAATTCAAACAAGTGCCGCACAGCTTCCGACATTAATTTCTTTTGTAAAGTACTGTGTACATAAATAGAAACTATTTTCTCCAAGAATTATGAGCCCATTACGGTGGGTATTTCGCAGAATTTCTAGTTTTCAACAATTTTTGGGCATGACAAAGCGTGTTCGTCATTCAGCTGGTAAGGGAGGTATTGGCTCTGGGGACTCAACTCAATACCCTATGCACTTCTCTTTCGGTTATTTATTTCTTACTTTGCTGTATTGTCTGCTTGAAGTAGGTGTTTCTGGTGAGTAAGTTTAGTTAGGGCACGTAATCTTCAAGAAGTACACAAGCAAAGAAATTCTAGAAGAAAAAACCTGCCTTGTCAAGAATGGGCGAAAACCTGGCACAAACAACTGTTTCCCGCGAGAAAAAGACATTTCTAGCCAGACATTATGACAGGAAAAGCTCTAAAGTAAAAGTGGAGCCATGACAAACACCATTCACCATCCGAAGAAGGGCGTTCATCATCTGCTCAGAACGAGTTATAAAATGTGGAAGAAATAATTTTCATACCTCAAAATCATCCTCTTCATATTGGCTAGTTTCTGTCCCTTGCGAGATGTCCAACTCGTCTGGGGCCACGATGTGGGGCAGCGAGCTCTTGAGCTCATCGTCTTCCTCATCTTTAACAAAAGTTCTCTGTTTTACCAGAGGCGGTGGACCAGGAAATTTATCATCTACAGGAGGTTGAGCTCCATCTACAGCTAAGTCTCCTTCAGCCGTAGCTTTTCCAATCGCTTGAGGCTTTTCAACTTTGGCAGGCTCCAACGTGATATCGAACGAAAGCCCGCTTTTACCCAAAACTTTAAAAACAAAAGAAAACGAAGGGAAAACTAGAAAAAAAGGCAAAACATCTTCTAGAATTGTTTGGATTTATTCCAGAATGTCAATGTTTTGGTTTGTTTAATATAGTGTTTTTTTTTTTTATTTCATGTAGCAGGTAGGCACCTAATGCAGAAGTTGGAAGCCCCTGGTATATTTTTATGGTAGAACATGTGTTTAGATGAAATATTATGTTGGTATTCTTACCAAAAATGTATTTTTATATATATTAAATGGCAGAAGATGTCGTTTAAATAAGTAATAATATGTTTCTGCCGGAAATCCTGAACTTATACTTGTTTTGTTTGCAGTGTGAATGAATGCTAAGATAGAGTCAAGTGACTGTTAACATATTCTGTAAATATAATGTTGGAGGTTAAAATAATAAATGGTCACACTCGAAATGCAGCATTATTCCATTATCTCTTACCTTTTGCGACATTTGGAGTAGTTTCAGGGTTATCTTCTGGCTTTAAACTGGGCACAGTCTTTAACGGCGCAGTTTTTCCGTTTCCTGCTTTTACTTGTGGTGTAGATGATACTTTGGATTTAGGTTTTTGACTTCCTACCACTATTGGACGCTTACTAGCAGCAGTCAAGCCTTGTTGAACTGTCTTCTTTGCTGGAACAGTTGTAGCTCCAACCTTGGGTTTCACTTCTTGTTTAGGTGTAGAACTAGGTTTGTTTTCTTGGGCTGGTTTCAGAACACTTTTGGTTCCAGTTTTGAGCGCCTTGTTGGTCTTGGGAGCAACATTGACAGACTTTGACGATGGCTTTTGACTTGGTGGTGCTTCTCTCTTAACTGTAGAAGGCGCAGTATTGGTCTTGCCTTCTGTTTTTGTCCTAACAGATGTCTCTGGTTTGGTTGTTGTACGTCCTTTAACAGCTGGCGTTGAATTTACAGATGATGAAGATTTAACTTTGACTGGTGTTGATTTACTAATAGTTCCACTAGAACCAACATTTGGAGTCGACTTGGAAGCTGATATATCTTTTGATCGAGATGAAACACTAATCTTGTTATCCGAGGCTTTAGGTGCTACAGTTCTCGTACTCCCACCTACTGTTTTAGGTTTCACAACAGCTTTGCTCTTAGCTTCCACCTTTTTGACTCCTTCAGAAACAGCCGCTTTTTTGACAGGATTCGATTCAGAAGCTTTGGCCGCTCTGTCATCTTTGTTTCCTGGACTTGTCTTTGACAAACTACCAGCCTTCTGAACCGTAGTGGGCTTACTTTTAGGTTTCGGCTTGTCTTCAGTGACCTGAAATTATGAAAACTAGATTAATTATTGATTAGTATCATCACTTGGAGTGATTTCAATCAAAATTATCACTAAAATCCCAATAATATAATTTGATGATTGAGTTGATTTTAGAAATCTGAAAACAAATTTAACTTCACACTTGAGTAAATTTACATAAAAAGAAATTCAAGAGCATATTTTGAAACCATAAGTAATGTTCAAATTATAATTTTAGCGAATTTTCTAAGAAAATGAAGCTCTATTGCATTGGCTCGGAAAATTTTTAAATCAAATTTTTTGAAAAATTTCTTCATTGAAATCCGTTTTGAGGCATTCTAAAACGAAATTTGAAGTTGTGTGTGTGCGTGCGTGTGTTTGTGTGTGTGTGTGTGTGTGTGTGTGTGTGTACGTGCGTGCGTGTGTGCGTGTGTGTGCGTACGTGCGTGTTTGTGTGTGAGTCATTCCAGACAATAACTCTCCTTAGGATTGAGATAAAAACCCCGTTCTTGGGCCAAAAATCAAGAATCTAAACGAAAGGACGAGTTCGTTGGCCAACAATTTTTGAGCAAATTAAATTAGTCAAATTTCAAAAAATGTACTTAAAAAAAAAAATTAAAAATGCATAAAAAACGGCCAAAAATCGTTAAATCTATAATTTTAGCAGACTTTTAGTCAAAACTAAATTTTCAACGATTAACTAGCTCATTTAAAATTTGTTGCTCAAAATTATGCTGAAAAACAATTTTATTAATATTAGCCAACAAATCTATGAAAACTGCAAAAAAATCTGAAATCTCTTTTGAATCGCCGAATTTTATTTGGTATGAGTTTTTTACCATAAAATTGGTTTTTAACAATTTCTTTCTGCTGAAATTGCTCAAATTTCAATACAATTTAACATATTATAATACGATAGATAGTTTAAGAAAATTGGCTCATAGGATCATGCTGCATGACTGGAACTTTTTTCTTTTAAATTTTGGCTGAAATCACCTTATTCAAAACACATCTGATGAGTCTTTTACCATTTCAAATGAGAGTATCTAACCAAAATCATCAAGTAGATACCTACTTGAAGCTCAGTAAGTCGTGCAGTGGTACATGCAGATACCATCCCTAATAACGCCTTTAAGTGATATTTTAGATTAAGCCAACCAATCTTCATTCAAGGATGATGTCAAATTTTAAATTTTGTTGACAGGGGTTGAGTGGCCAAGTTTTTATAATGACCATCGTAGACCCTCCCCGTATTTAAAAATGAAAATTGCGTGAATTTTCCCAAGGAAGATGAGAAAGTATATGGACACACTCTTGAAATGATAAGTTAAGCCCCTATAATAATTCAAGCCACACCGGCCATTGTTTCAATAGTGTCTAGAGGTCAAGCAATGGTGTCACCACCCTGACCTGATAACCCCGTACCCCAACGTATCCTGGCCCTAAAATTCTCTTATTTCACTTCAATTCCAGTTTCTGGTCTAGTTTTCCTATCATTCACTCTCATTGCGTCATGCTGGTCCTAAAAATCTAACATAATTCGTCCTTCGTCAAAAGTGAGGTTTTTATTTATGTAGGTAATTCGAATATTCAACTTTTGAAAGCAAATTTACTTAGAAAATCGAATAGACAGGTAGATACTTACGTACGTGCCTAATTGCGATGGGATCAGTAGGCTTGCTTAGATACCTAAACATGATTTACTTTGTCCCAAGGTAATTGGGTTTCCTACTTACCCCTACATAGATATCCATCTTAAAGGAGGAAAAAAGATCATGAATTATATGGTTTTGCTTTCAGACCTATCAGGGTTGCGAAAGCATTACCTATAAGAACTTTTGAAATAACAAATTAAAATTTCCACTCTCTTTTTACGTTTTAAAGTCGATTAGATAAGGTAGGTATCTATGTAGATAGGACAATTCTGATTTCGAGTTTATAAGAATTTCATTGCAGAGCTGGATCAATGATAGGTACCTCCTACCTACCTAGACTCTGCCATATAACTTGTACTACAGTGTTCATGTGATTTCGTGAAATTAAATGTTTCTCCCCCATTTAGAGACTGTGGAGATCGACGTACAGAATGATGGGAGAAATTCATACTACCTACCCCATGATTTGTATCGTGCAAAATAGCCTAAGTAGCTATTGTTTGAGTTACTGATGATGGCCTAAACGTCTGAATAGATTCAACATTGTAAGTAACTAGGTAACTATTTATTTTCGTGGAAATAGACAACGTTGTTTGTCGTTTTCATCATTGAAATAGATTTCCACAAACTTCATCGGGAGTTTTTAGTTCGTAATCTCTGCGCATGCGCAAACGAAACTTCTAGTAACCAGCGTACACTTCTATAAAGGTTTTATCAAAATGTCAATAAAATATTCAATTGGGTGGGATTCAAGAGTTTCCGTTCGATTCGTTTTTACCATAGGTACGTGGGTAGAACTTCTTCTATGTACCTAATTAGGGGTGAAGGGGTTTGAGTGAAGAGAAGTAGGTGTACACCAATTGATATTGTGTACGGAATTAAATTAGTTTCCGTAAGACTTACTGCTATAAAGCCATTGATTTCTGAGGCACCCGTACTCTTCTTAGCCATAATTCCCACATCTGATGAAGATTAACAAGGTGGCCCACGAACACGAAAGGGATCCTCTCCGAGTACGACGCACCTTCATGTCACGACCAGCCTGACCCTCGTACGTAGCTCTACCACTCTACACATTTACTACCCACGTCAAATCCATCTAAGCCACCATTAAATACCTGAATCTCAGCATCAAATTGCGTACGAAAAATACAGAAAAAACAGTTTTGCAAGGGAAATGTAACGTAAAACGTAAGACCAGGGACCCAGAAACCTCCAACTTTGGGCTTGTTGTTGCAACGCGTCGTCGTGGAAACGCCTCGGCCAATGATATTGCAGATGCGAGCGTCATCGCGCGTTTCGCAAGGTTACACACTTTGATGTGCAACATCAATAAGGAATAAAATATTGAGCAACATTACTCCCAACCAGTCATTAGTTTGTGCTTTGATATTATGCTTATAATTCTAATATAACATTATGAGTTATTGACGTCTTTCTAAAGAAATGTATGTGGTAGTAAGCGTTTGATTTATTGAACACGCTAATTCCTAGTAATTTCGAGATTGATGGTCCTTGAATGTCTTGGCAACACCCCCAACATACTGAGGGTAGGTAGGTGTCAAGAGTCTTTGTACTAAGTACCCAATAGGACTAGGCTATGAAGCGAAACATATTTGATTTATTTTCACAATAAACCTTTGTAATCCATCAAGAAAATAAATGTTTTGACTAATAAATTAAAGTACCTACCTACCTAGTTTATCTACCTGTATTCGTCTTCCTTTGTATTTACCTACCTTTAAATTTTTTTTCTTTAAATTAGTTTTTTTTTTTCTCTTTAGATCTCGTACAGCTATTATTGTTATAGGTGGGTATACCTACCTACCTAAGTACTAAGTTATTGCTTGTACATAATGGAAAATAATATTTCTTTGTACAATAAAGTTTATTCGATTTGATTTAGGTACCTACCTATTCTACGGGAGCATTCTGGAACTTGACAAACTTCGCAAATTATTACGCAAAAGGGTTTTTTATTTCAGTTGGTAGGTAATTGGATAGGTAGGTAAGTACCTACTCTTCAGTGAAGATCATTGGTCTTTGTACCTTCAAGGTGTCTTCTGACAATCAGTTGCTGCGTATTGTTCTTGGTAGAACATCAACATTTTCTTCAGCTCGGCTTTTTAATAAACAGTTTATTGTTGAGAAAATATTGTTTAGAAAATATTTATATTTCATGCTCCAATTTTATTTTCACCGCCAATTTTTAGAGAATTCGTAAAAAATGAAGCTGGTTGTAGGTAGGTACTTATTGCAATGGCTCCGAAAATTATAAAATGAAAGAACCCTAGAGTTCAACGCTTTTTGCATACTCATCTGTATGTATTAGGTAGTACCTACTTGTATATACCTATATTTTAGGTAGGTAGGTATATTCAGTTGCTGGGGTTGGGTAATTGTCATACCTATGTCCCCTTCATGCGAACCGGGCACCCTCTGGGTGGCAGACTCCTATACCGATTATGGGAGAGACTATTATCGACTGGTCTTCCGATCTATTTTATTTGAGCAAAGACATTGTAATAGTAAACTAGACCCACTCGTAGCGCTAGTGTCGCGTTGCAAATTGAATGGTCTGTAGTCGGCCATATTGGGGGCAACATCGTTTATTTATGTGCAATGAAGATTGTATTATTATAGTTTATCTACTCATGAAATTTCTTTGATAATGCACAATGGTTAAAGTGTGCGGCATTTAACTGCATAAATCGCAAAACTGAAGACTGCACACTCTCATTTCACAAGTAAGTATAGATTTTCACGATTTCCTAAAGATTATTTCGGTCTGTCGTAGGCCTCTTGATGTGGTAATGCAGTACCTATTGAAGTTGGTAATAATTTTCTTTTTACTAACTTATCAATATGCATGAGCTACAAAGTTTCAAATTAATTCGAATTTGAGCGATTCTTCTGTTACATTGGAAGAATGGTTCTGAGATAATCGCTTTTGAATAGGTAATGGAAGGATCGTTCACTTTAAAATACCTAACTAACTTATGCCCTAACTATTATAAGTACGGTACCTATGAAAAGTACAATATCGCCACTACGCAAAACTACATGAAATCATATTGGTAAGTAATGCATGCATTACTCGGACGTCCCTATGAATGGATTTTATATATATTTGGTGAGAGTTAAAATAAGAGAAAAAACAAATATATATATCATGACTTCTCGACCCCCCCCCCCAATTAACTCCCTCCACCGACAGCAAATTCAAATAATAAAACTTCCAGTATGAAATTTGAAGCTCCCGACATATTTTTATAACCTAGACCGAATTTATGATCGAATTTAAAAAATGATCTCGAAAATCTGACTTGAATAGTTAAAACATCATGATTTATTACTATTACCTCCTTCAATCTTCCTCGTCCATAATGAAATTTGAAACTTTTAATACACCTTCCAAAACTAGAAAAAATTCTTAGTTGAACAAAAAAGAATCACAAACATCTGACGATATTAGTTGAAACATCATGATATTTTACTGTTACCCCCTCCATTCACCCTTTTTAGCGAATTTTTGAAGAAAATTAAGCTATTGCTCTCGCCTCAAAATTTGTAGAATGTGAATTTTTGAAAAAAATTTATGCAGAAATCCGTTTCAGGCTATTCTGAATCATATTCTGAAGCTTGACGCATTTTTTCATGTATGTATGTATGTATGTATGTATGTATGTATATTAGACTGACAACGAAAAAAACGAAAGTTCGAATTTTTGAGGTGCTCAAAGCTCAGATGATTGCATCAGATGCGAGGAACAACTCCTGAAAATTTCAGGCCGAACCGATAACCCCTTGAGGTCTCCTAAACCCGTTTTTTGATAATTTAATTATCGATTTTAGAACACTAGACGCTTAGGACAAAAAGACGGTTAGGACATGAAAGATCCAAGCATCTGGACACTTTTTATACTCTATTCCTATGTTTTCGGTGTCGCGGAACACGATGCCGCCATTATTGCAAGCGCAGAAGCTGTATTTCTTTTGATATTCAAGAAATCAGTCCAAATAAGTGATGGAAAAAAGGCATTTTCTGCCGTTTTTACCTAGTTTTGACTGGGAAAAAAATTGTTTGCGGGTCTTTTCTGCTTCGGTCCTTGTTTCCTGGCTTGTTCCGAATGTAACAAGACCAATTTCGTCCTATAACATATTATCCTTCTGAAAATATCTGCTCAAGAGCCGAGTTAGCTTATTTTATAGTAACCGTTCTATACTTACCAGTGGCTAAAAAATTAAAATTTCATGTGGCGGAACCCTTTGTCTTCTATTGTCTCGTGGTTTCGGGATGCTGATAATATTGCTTCTAATATCCTAGCCGTATAACCCGTATTTGACTTGATATTCCCGCGATGAGTGTCTAAAATCGATAAATACAGTGGATTTTTCTGATTCTTTGCCTGATGTTTCTCGAGAATCACCCACTTAACACTTTTTACGGGGAGTAAAGATGGCGTCTGATTTCTCCAGTGTCATTACATACCAAGAAGATCAGTACCAATTTTTGTTAAATGGAGTGAACGTCCATAGGAAGACTTTTCCATCGTTTAATAAGAAGGACACTATAGAAAGCTTGGACAAAACGCAAAATTCTGAGTGAAAGTGTTGCTGTATAATAGTTTTATAATTTGATCTTCCAATCGTTGTCAAATAGACTCAACACTGCATATTATACTTTGTTTCTATTAACACTGGTTTTCTGGAATTTATTTTGCACACCCGTATTTCACTTATTTAAAATATTCTCACTGAACTTTTGATCTATGACCGACGTCAGCGAAAGGCAGTAGTATTCTATACTTAAATTGGTTATGTTTCATTAGAGTGAATTAAGAAACTAATCTGCGCCGGGGGAAACAAATTTTAGAAATCAATTTCACCTTGGGCATAAAATCCGACGAAAAATGAGAAAAATCCACTCTATTCACCGATTTTTGACACCTAGCTCTTGATTATTAACCAAAATACGAGCCCTACGCCTCCACTACTAGCACGTAATGTTCAACGAGCCCAAAAACATGAAATAATGGGATAAAAAAGGCTTCAGGGCGTTAAATTTTTATTTCGTAGCTACTGGTAGGTAACTATAGAGCGGTTACCATTAAAAAAGCTAACTCGGCTCTTGAGCAGATATTTTCAGAAGGATAATATATTATAGGACGAAATTGGTCTTGTTACATTCGGAACAAGCCAGGAAACAAGGACCGAAGCAGAAAAGACCCGCAAACAATTTTTTTCCCAGTCAAAACTAGGTAAAAACGGCAGAAAATGCCTTTTTTTCCATAACTTATTTGGACTGATTTCTTGAATATCAAAAGAAATACAGCTTCTGCGCTTGCAATAATGGCGGCATCGTGTTCCTCGACACCGAAAACATAGGAATAGAGTATAAAAAGTGTCCAGACGCTTGGATCTTTCATGTCCTAACCGTCTTTTTGTCCTAAGCGTCTAGTGTTCTAAAATCGATAATTAAATTATCAAAAAACGGGTTTAGGAGACCTCAAGGGGTTATCGGTTCGGACTGAAATTTTCAGGAGTTGTTCCTCGCATCTGATGCAATCATCTGAGCTTTGAGCACCTCAAAAATTCGAACTTTCGTTTTTTTCGTTGTCAGTCTAGTATGTATGTATGTATGTATATATGTATGTGTCATTCCAGACGATAACTGTCCGTAGAATTGTGCTAGAAACTTCAAACAAATTTTAAAATGTTAAGGACACAAACGAAAGTTCAAGTTCGTTGGCCAGCATGATCGGATTACATCTTCGGGTCGAAATTTTCAAAAATGTAGTCAAAAATTTCAAAATAGCCCGTTTTTTGCGATTTGTTGTGCGAAATAATTTTTTCAGCATACTAACATGTGGTATATTCAGAATCAGTGTAAAATTTCCTATAAGAATATGTATCAAGTTTTCAAAAATTTCAAAGTTGAAAAATCAGTCAAAAATCGAAATAATGCTGTTCGCTAGTTGTAAGAATCGGTAATATTTGCATGAAACATCTTCAAAAATTCGCTCATGGGGTCATGCTGCATGACTAGACTTTTTTTCATAATGAAATTTGAAATTCCTGTTATAAGATCCAAAACTAGACCAAATTCATAGTTGAACAAAAAAAGAATCACGAAAATCGGACGAGAATTGTGGCCTAAATAAGTTTGCAAATCGTCATATTTTTTTAGATATTCCATAGACAAGCAGCTCCCACAGTTTGTCTCTGTTCAAAATATTGCATACAATTCATTCACTAACTGTGTTGTCATCATAATAATTGACGTTATTAATGATTTTAGACTAGTTTTCATCAAGATAATACAAAATATGTTTTTTCCGAACACTTATACACAAACTAGCTAGCCTTACAATTCAAAAAGGGCGCGTTTAGTTGACCCCAATATGTCCGCCAATGCTCTATTCAATTTGCATTCGGCGGCGTCTGAGATCCACGTACAGTTGTAGGGCCTTGTATTTGAGTCTCCTCGCAATAATTTAATTGCGTCTCCTGCCCATTGGCAAGTGGGATTCAAGGGGAGGCACTCTGAGAAGCCCTATGTTGGGACATCGGCATTCCTCTCCCACTTCTTCATTTTCTTCTTCCTATGTTCCTATCCTTCTTCCTCTTCCAATGCCCCTGGAGATACCCAGCGACAAGCGTAGCCTTGTGCCAGCCCCAGAATCGCAATCGCAATCCTAGAAATACTGACTGGGAAAAATATGAAACTAGAATTAATGAATTATTAGAAGTTTACCCAAGCAATGTTATAGATAGTTATGCACAACTAGAAATAGAAACTAATACTATAATATCAATAATACAAAAATCATTTGAGGAATCTTGTCCAATAAGCTACCACAATGGCAAACATAAACCATGGTGGAAGCAAGAGCTAAAAGAACTCAGAAGGGTCACTAGAAGAATGCACAAAAAACATAACAAAAACAGTTGCGAATACCAATGGAAACAATATAAAACTCTTTATATAGATATAAAAAATTACTTAGACAATAAAAAAGAGCGAGCTGGAGAAAATTCTGTGAAGAAATTGATACGATTCCGGAAATGTCGAGAGCTTTCAAAATTATAGAAAAAAGTAAAAATCAGACCATGGATAAAAATATCGGTACACTTTTACTCCCTAACGGCAACCAAACAATTAATGATGAAGAAACATTAGAATACCTAATGGAAACTCATTTTCCTGATTGAAGGGAATGTGATCCTGAAGTTCAAGGCATTTAGTTTGAACACACGGATAGTATAGCAAACACAAATATTATCAATACTAATAAATTGGAGTGGGCATTGCAGTCAATGCAACATTTTAAAGCGGGGGGCGTTGACGGTATATGTCCCGCTCTAATACAAAAAGGAGGGAATATACTCAAACAAAGAATATTTAAACTTCTTATAAATCTATTTAGGTTAGCTTATATACCAGGCATCTTAAGAATGGCAAAAATAATATTCATAGGGAAACCGGGAAAAACGAACTATAATCTTCCAAAGGACTTCAGGGCTATTAGTCTCTGTAGTGTATTCATTAAACTAATAGAAAAAACTATAGATAGATATATTAGGGACGACATATTAAAAGCACAACCCCTACATGATTTACAATATGCATACTGCTTAGGTAAATCAACAGAAGGTGCTCTCCATAAACTAGTAAGCAAAATAGAAGAGGGAATCATAAATAAAAAGGAATATGTAGCCTGTGCTTTTATAGACATTATGGGTGCGTTTGATAATGTACTATTTGAGGCAATCGCTGATAGTATGCTTGCTAGAAATATCGACAGTCTAACTATTAATTGGTGTAAGCTACTTCTGTCTGGTAGAGTAGTACAGAGCAGCTTAGGTGGTATCACGAAAACGTTTACAATATCGTGGGATACACCACAAGGCGGATGTATAAGTCCACTATTCTGGTGCTTAGTGGTAGACGAAATAATTAATATGATTAATATAGACATGGGAGTACATTGTCAGTTCTACGCAGATGATGGAGTCTTGCTAACTAAAGGAAAAGATTTACTGAAAGTAATAAGAGAATTAGAATCGGCTATAAGACTATTAGGAAATTGGTGTCCAAGCAAGGGGCTGGATATCAACCCAAACAAGACGACAGTTGTCATATTCACTATGAAACATACTAATTTGGATAATATTAAAATAAGAATAAAAGACGTCGAAATAGATATTAGTGATAGAGTTAGATATCTAGGTGTGGAATTTGATACAGGTCTGAAATGGAAATACCAAATAGATAAACAACAAAGTAAAACAATCATACTTGTTTGAGTAAGAGTTTGATCCATGTGCCGTCATGGAACAATGGCGGTTATTATGCTTTCCGCTCTTTAGGTTGAGGAGTCTCAGTTAGTTAGTTAGTTAGTTAGTTAGTTAGGTCTAATGACTCATGTTATGTTTGTTCGGTCTTAAGAGGTGGCTTGATTAAAAGTGTTCGTTGATATTCAGTTTGCACTAATAAATGTTTTAAGTAATTGTAGTGGATTTAAATATGTTTTACTTGGTGTAGGTAGACCAAGTGGGACATTTATATTCTGATTATGCGGGTCAGTCCCTGGGTTATTCCTGTAAGGAATGTGAGCGAAACCGTCAAGGTCAGCTTGCTTGGCGGGATGAACTGAGAGATAGTTCGTGTCGCAGCCGCGTGGAGCACTGGGCTCGCATAGTGGGTGCTGGGTTCGATCAGTTTGGTACTGAGCCGTTTTGTAATATTCCGGCCTAAGATTTATATCTGTAGGAGGAATATGTTGAGCTTGGTTGAGGTACTGAAAAGTATCCTTTGTTTTTTGTACATTTGGAGTGTATTTGACACTCGGATCGGCCGGGTAGCCTTGTGTCGAATATCGTGGATATTCGGAAAGCTTTGTCGAATCATAATGATTGACTTCCGAGCGGGTCTGAAAGGTATCCTCGATCTTTTGTATAGGTGAGGCTTGATCTAACGTTTCCTTCGTGAATACGTTAGGTGAGAAGGCGATCTCGTCGTGAGGATCGAGCCTTGAGCCGTCGCTGGGACCGGCGGATTGGCCGGGCAGCGTGTAGGTAGCGCTGCGGGGGCTAAGAGGCCCGGCCGCGCCGTGGTCTACCTCCCCTTGCATGAGGAAATAGGACGGCCGACGTTCCATCGAAATATCCGAGTTATTAGCTCGTTTCGATGCCTCTATGTATAGAAATAGAGGGTTTAGAAGGTGGACTCGCTTGACAGAGCTTCTTTCCTTTGCTCGTATGTCAGGGTCCTACCTTGTAGTCTTGAAAAAGACTTCCTTGGACGGTAAATTAGAGCGTATGAGCTGAGTAATTTACCGGCGTGCCCACAGCGGTCGGTGACGAGCCTAGTGCTACGAAACCCGGGCGACACGACTAGGAACGTCCCAGCGGGCGTACGATCTAAAGAGAATATCGATAGATGTACCGGGTGGCGTCCTGACAGATGAACTACGTTGGGCAATGAGCAGGATGAATAATCACTGGACTCGTAGATGCCAATGCGAGATCTGTGTGGAGAGAAGGTAGGCCTTGTAGAAAGCAGTAGGAAGCCGTTCTTGAGATGAACTCGGGATGCAGAAGGTTCGTCAGCGTAGAGCGTGTAGAAATCTTCGTACTTCTGAGTGTAGTCGTCGAGAGCGGAGAGTGGAATGAATTTCGGAGGGCTCCGAGCGGGGTATTTATAGGGAGGTGGCCGCCTCCTGCCGCCTCCTGATTGGTCCGCTTAATTTCATTAATTCGACTGTGTAATCTCATTGGCTCGCACATTGTTTTCTCAGTATCTGCGAGTATGATAGCTGAGCTGGTCCTCCGGGGTGGTTTCCCCACGTCCGTCGTTGCGATGGGGTCCCCGGGGGTGGCTTACGAGCGTCCGTCGCGGAGCCGACGACCTTGAGTTTAGACGGGGACCTCGGGTGCTTTCTCTGCGTCCGTTGTTCAGACGGGGTCCCCGGGGTGGCTGCTGGACCAGAGGTGGTTGCTTGCCGCCTCTTGGTTGGTTCGCCTATTGTCTCTCGTGTAATCAGTGTTTCTGATTGGCGAGTAGGCTTGTTTGAATTGTCCTTGCTAGTTTTAGAGGACGTTTGATTTTCTGTTTGAGTTTTCTCGTTCAAGGCGACTTGGTTCGAGATACTTGTCGCATCTCTCTCGCCCAGTAAGTGTCTAGGGAGGTCGCCTTGTATGTTATTAGTTAATATTTCACTTTTGAGAGAGAAATTCGTATTTTCTCTCTGGTGAAATATTTTGTTTGACGGAGTTGTAACTCGACGTCTTATAAATATTTTTGTGTTGTGTCTACCTCTTTTTGGTAGCCCTGAAAAGGGCTGTTGACAAGAGGGGGTGGTTTTCACCACAGTAATATGTCGAAGTGTTGTTCAATAAAGAACCAAACATGGCGCAGCCGAATGTGAACTTAGTGTAATAGTTTTGACTTTAGTAGTGTCATAAAGTGTTATAGTCCTGTAGTAAACTATACCTCATAGTTAGCCACCCTAAGTTATCGACGTCAAAAAGTTATGGAGTTTACTAAACCATCACCTCTGATTTTGGAAGGTAATCTCTCCGTGAATTTCAGAGAGTTCAAGGAAGAAGTGACCAACTATATAATTGCGTCCGAAACTGATAAGAAACCCAGAGCTGTTCAGGTAGCGAGAATGAAAAATCTCATGGGTGGACAAGCACTGAGGCTTTACAATAGCCTAACGACGATTGAGCCAGACAAGGAAACTGTAAATGGTATCTTCGATGTGCTAGAAAAACACTGTGTGCCGAAAGTCAATGACGTCATGGAAATCTTTACTTTTCTCAAAAGGAAGCAGCAATCATGCGAGTCTTTTGAGCATTTTTATGCTGATCTCCGCTACTTAATTAAATTATGCGATTTAGCTGAGCAAGAAGACAAGCTACTTCGAGCCCAAATCACTATTGGTATTTACTCGGACGATCTTCGTGCTAAATTGTTGAGAGAGAATCCCTCATTGGAAAAAATGATAAACTTTTGCAAGGGTACGGAGCTAGCTGAAACTAATTCGAAAGTAATATCCGATTCTGTCAAATCTGAAATACTGGCTGTCAACAAAGGAGGATATCAACGCTCCCAAGGAAGCTTTGCTCGTTCTTGCGAGGAAGGGAATCGACGCGACTCACAAAAGAAGACCTCAGCCACCCCTAGACCTGAGACGAAGACTGACCAGTGCCGAAGATGCGGGTACTTCCATGGAAAACGTAAGTGCCCTGCTGACGGCCAACAGTGCAATAAATGTAGTAGTTTTAATCACTTCGCAAAAATGTGTTTTAAAAATTTGTTAGTTAGAGAAGTTAAAAACGAAGCTGAGTCCGAAAGTGATATTGATTTTCATGTGGGTAGTATTATTGCTTATAATTCTGGCACCGCAAAACTTCATAGTATTACTGAGGAGACTGAGGAGCGCGAATGGCTTATACAAATGATGTTGAATAGATTCAAACCTGTGATTTTTAAGATTGATACAGGAGCCCACGCTAATGTACTACCCCTGAAAGTTGTGGATGAGTTTAATGTTTCATCTCTTTTGACCAGAACACCAGTTAGATTAGAGGCATTTGGAGGCTTCAAAATTCAGCCTGTTGGCTCGATTAGACTTATACTTCGCCACAATGATATAGAACAGTATGTAGAGTTCATTGTGGTGGACCAAGAAAAAGAAAAATGTACTCCACTTTTAGGCCTGAAAACTAGTGTAGATTTTAAGCTGGTGAAACGAATTTATACGGTAAACGTTCCTTTGTCTTGCGCAGAATTTATAAAACAAAACAATGACATTTTTCATGGTGTAGGTTCCTTCCCAGACGTCTGCTCTCTGAAACTCAGAGAAGGTGCTATCCCCATTTGCTGTCCCTCAAGACGTGTTCCATATAAGGTTAAAGATAAGTTGAAACTTACGTTGGATAGCTTAGAGAAAAATGGGGTCATAGAAAAGGTCATTGACCCACCTGAATGGGTCAATAGCATAGTTATTGTAGAAAAACCTGATTCGTCCCTCCGACTCTGTATAGATCCTCAGCATCTTAATAAATATTTAGTTAGAGATTATTTTGAAATTCCCACCCCTGAAGAGCTGTCTTTGGCCATGGCTAATAAATCATATTTTTGTTTATTTGACCTTAAGCAAGGCTTTCACCAGGTAATCCTGGATGAGGCCTCTCGAAACCTGTGTGCATTTTCATCGCCATTTGGTACGTATAGGTTCCTGAGAGCACCTTTTGGGTTATCATGTCTTCCAGAGTTGTTCCAAAAATTGATGACAAAGTATTTTGGCCATGTGAATGGTGTAAAGGTTTATTTTGATGACGTGCTCTGCTATGCTGAGACCAAAGAAGAACTTTCCCAGATTGTTGAACAAGTGGTTACTATTGCTAGGGCTAATAACATAAAATTTAATCCTGAAAAAATACAATATTTTGTTGAACAAGTTAAATTCATAGGAATGGTGTTTAATAAGCATGGGCATAGTCCAGATCCTTCTCGAATTGAATCCATCAAAAATTTGAAATCTCCGACTAGTCTGAAAGAACTCCAAAAAATCCTTGGAATGATTAATTATTTACGCAATTACATCCCGAATTTGTCAGAAGCAGTTGAACCACTGAGGCCTTTACTGAAAAAGGACAATGAGTGGGTCTGGACGCCTACTCATGAAAAACAATAGACTAAGATTAAAAATATGATATGTGAAATAACTATGCTTGCTTTTTTCGACCCAAACGAAAGCGTTGAAATACAGGCAGACGCTAGTCAACACTCTTTAGGTTGTGCCTTACTTCAAAAGGGCAAACCAGTTCTATTCTGCAGTAGATCCATGTCCGAGACCGAGTGCCAATACGCACAAATTGAGAAGGAGCTCCTTGCTCTCACTTATTCATTTCAAAAATTTCATAATTTCATTTATGGCCACCGCAATGTTACCGCATATACTGATCACTCCCCCTTAACTTCGGTTATCAAAAAAGATATAAGCAAAATTCCTAATACTCGTCTTCGCAGACTTCGATTGAAATTGCTTCCTTACTCATTTGAACTGAAGTATCTACCAGGACGCAAAATGGTCTTGGCTGATTTATTGTCTCGTAATATTATTTATAATAAGAGCGGCGATGATGATAGTATGAAGGATGTTGTCCATACGGTTGGGGTTAATATCACCTTCACTGACACAGAACTGGAAAAATTTATTCAAATTACTGAAAGTGACGAAACTTTGTCTTTGATTATTGGGTATTTTAAAAATGGGTGGCCAAAATCAGTCAAATCTCTAAATTCGGATCTGAATCACTACTTTAAAATACGAAATGACATAACTGTTCAGAATGGATTAGTTTACTTTAATCAAAGATTAATCGTTCCTCTTAAGTTACGGAAATATATCATGACATTGCTGCATGAAACTCATTTGTGGTTTCATAAAATTAAAAATAAGGTAAAGCAATTTTTCTATTGGCCTGGTATCATGGCAGAGGTTCTAGATCTCACAACATCTTGCGCAGTTTGTCAACGCTTTCAACGTAGCAAGATTAAAGAAGAACTACTGCCCCATTATATTCCTGAAATTCCATTCTATAAAATTACTATGGATATCGGAGAAATCAATAATAAAATATATCTGTTCGTAATAGACTACTATTCTAGGTGGTTAGAAATCTTGACAATTAGAGACAAATCAGCCAAGTCTGTGATTGATTCCCTTAAACCAATTTTTAGTAGGTTCGGGATCCCTAGTGTTGTAATTGCTGATAACAATCCTTTCAATTCATGCGAATTCCTAAGCTTTGCCGCAGATTGGAACTTTGATGTTCGCTTCTCCAGCCCCCATCACCACCAAAGCAATGGACTAGCTGAGAAAGCTGTCGGTATTGGAAAGAATTTATTGAGAAAATCCCATTATGAGGGCCACGATTTGAACTCGTACCTTTTAAATTATAGAAATTCATCAGTGGCTGGCTTGCCATACTCACCTGCTCAACTCCTTATGAGCAAAAATTTACGTTCGAAATTACCAGTTCCCATTGACAGTCTTCGACCCAAAATCATAATTGACCCCACAGTAAGAGCTAAATCAGGCCAAAAAGGTTACTATGATAAATCTAGTCGCATTCCTGATGAGTTTGTTGAAAGAGATAGGGTGTTGGTTCAAAATCCGAAAACAAAAATCTGGGAGGAAGGTGTGATTTTAGCTGTGTTAGGACCTCGCTCCTATCTGGTGAAAGTTAAAGGTAGGGTTTTTCGGAGAAATTCAGTTTTTATGAAGAAGAATAGAGCAGGAGGTAACTCTGATTACGGTAACTACTCTTATTTTATTAATGACCCCAGTAATGAAACTGAAGATGACCCAGATACTAACGTTGAGGATGATAAACCACAAAACTCTGACCCACTATTTAGGACTCCTTCTGTAGATAGCCCCAATATGGCTACAAATGAGAATTCACAGCAACCTCAAGTTAATGTAAACCCCTCCAATGTGAACCCTTATCGAACGAGATCTGGTCGTGTTGTCAGTCTTCCTTCTAGACATAGAGATTGAAGATTTGTGATGTCCTTGAGTTAGTCATGATGATGTTATGTTTGATGTGTGTTTTCGATTTGTGATGTTTTCTGTTTAACATAAGATGTTTGGTGCCTTTCGATTTTTGATGCCTGAAACACGAGTTTTGTACATGTAATACCTCATGTTTAATTGTTGAGCTTTATACTATTGTGTTGCATATTAATATTTCATTTTGTTTAAATGTCTTTGAACATTGAAAGAGGGGAAGATGTTTGAGTAAGAGTTTGATCCATGTGCCGTCATGGATCAATGGCGGTTGTTATGCTTCCCGCTCTTTAGGTTGAGGAGTCTCAGTTAGTTAGTTAGTTAGTTAGGTCTAATGACTCATGATATGTTTGTTCGGTCTTAAGAAGTGGCTTGATTAAAAGTGTCCGTTGATATTCAGTTTGCACTAATAAATGTTTTAAGTAATATGTCGAAGTGTTGTTCAATAAAGAACCAAACAATACTATTAAACCAACTTAAGGGAGCGGTGGGAAAAACTTGGGGACTCACTCCAAGAACTTTGAAATGGATATACACAGCAATAATTAGACCTAGATATATATAAAACAAATAAACTAAATGAATTGAAGAAACTTGATAGACTTATTTTAATGACTATCTCTGGGGCTTTCTATTGCTCACCAACACTGATATTATCAATATTACTAGGGGTACTTCCACTTGAATGGGAGATCAAACAAGAGGCAATGAGAGGATTTTTAAGATTAAAAAAGAATAATCAAATTCAGTTAACTAGCACTTTAGGAGGAAAAGGACATACTAAAATAATACAAGAAATGATAAAAGAAATTCCTGAAACAGAATTTCCGTTTGATGATATTAAAAAGGAATTCAACTTTGACAAAAATATTAAGACTATTATAAAATCAAGATTAAATTGGGACCGTAGACCAGAAATAATAGATGAGGCGGACATAGTATGATGTTATACCGATGGGTCCAAAATGTCAGGACCCAACAGTAACGCAGGGTTAGGTATTTGGATACCGCATTTCCAAACGGAAACTTCAATCGCTCTGGGCAATTACACAACGGTTTACCAGAGCGAACTACTAGCCATTAACTTTTGTTTACAAGAATTAATAACTAGAAATACCATAAATAAAACTATATAAATATATTCAGACAGCCAGTCAGGTATTAAAACTATAGGAAATGTAGAAATAAAACGTAAACTAATTACAGAAATTAATAAACAAAGTAAGGAGCTAATTGATAAAGGTAATAGGATCTCACTCAAATGGATTCCAGGGCATCAAGGGTACTTTGGTAACGAAAGAGCTGATGAATTAGCGAAAAGAAGCACAGAATACACATTCATAGGGCCAGAACCATTCATGGGAATCACCCATCAATTGTGTAAAACGAAAATAAACAATTTCATGTGGAATAAGGTTTCCTCCAAAATCATGGAGGAGGAAAATCTATACAAACATTCAAAAAACACAGGAACCACAAAATATATTTCAACCTGTACAGATTGGCTACTAGGATTGAATAGGCTGAAAATAAGAAGGGTAATAGGGGCTCTGACAGGACATTACGCTGTCAGATCAAAAATAAACAAAATAAACCCGAGAGTATCAAATAGATGTGCATGTGGAAACATAGAAACCATGGAACATTATCTGTGCGAATGTCCTATAATATACTTTAGATCGAGACTTCTTAGCTTTGAAAATACTACAATTAATATAAATGATATCAAAAACAGTGATTGGAATACTATTCTTACATTTATGAGGTATTCGGGAAGGTTCAAAGAACCGTTCTAAAAGGAATAAAATTATTCATAACACACATTCTAGGATGCTTAGATAAGATAATAAAATATAAAAATATAAACGTACCTAAGTAATGATAAGGAAGCCTAAGGGGAGATAGGACATGGGCCTTTTCAGGCCAAGACTAAAAGTCATTGGTCCTCCCGATTTACTCGGGCTCCCACTGTTGAATTGAATTGAAGCATAGACCTTAGTGCCCATGCCTGGTAGATGCATGCTGTATAGGCCAACGCTGCAGTTGATATTGAGGGAACGTTTCAGCCAGCAGGCTTATCAGTAGTTTCTCCAAACCGTCATTTTGCTGGTCTGTATCAAGAAATGACAGCTATATCTTGCCACTGTATCACTGAGACCTTTGACACTGTAAGCCATTTTGCCCTAACCGATTGTCTTTGTGTTGTTGAGGCCCCTGGTCGATTAATTGAGAATGTTGCCTGTTTGTACTATGGAGGTGTGATGGTCCTCAAGGCGCTGGTGAGATGTCAGGGGATCATGTCACTGGGCGTGGAGTATGCCAGAGAGATCTTCTGTCCCTACTTCTCTTCAACCTGGTCGTAGCCTTGGGTAAGCTGCCAGCTGAAATAGGATTTGATCTCGCCCCTGAGTTGCAATTAGGTGCACTGGATTTCGCTGATAATGTCATCCTACTTGCAAAAACCCATGAGGGCTTACAGATCGCCCTCAAAACCTTTGCTGAGCAGCTTGCTTTCACTGTTCTCAAAAATGGTTTAACTAATCTACATTTCAATGATGTATACATTCATGTTACGGGTCCGAGGAAGCTATGTGCCACATCCAACTTTCCTGACGTTCTTAGCAATTGGGCTAGCCTGCATAGTATCAAATAAGTAAAAATGCTTGAAGGGCTTTACACAGAATAAATATGTTCCCTGAATAGAAATAGGTAGGTACCTACCTATTACATTTGGTGTAGTTGTTTTTCTGTATTAGCTTCCTGTTGTATTACCATTCGTAGAATCAATTCTTCGATACGAAGCGGGACTTATTTATGTTTCACTTTCCCTATTTATCCAAGTTTAGAAGCAGACGACGTCACTGGGTCGTTGATATTTAAAAGCCCATAAATCTTCGAAAGGGATACGTTTCATTTCTTAAAGTAAAAAAATGCGGAGCTGAATTCCCCCAAGTGAGGCCCAGGAGGCTGAATTTCGAGGGGAAAGGGGAGGGGGGGGGGAGGCTATGCCCCTCTCCTGCCCCTTTGGAGCGGAAGGGCGGTAAATTTAAGGGGTAGAATGAAAAAAGAGTGGACTGAAAGGTAAGAGATAGGAGGAGAAGGGTTAACAAAAAGAAAAAAATATAATGGAGGGGGTGTGAGGGAAGGTTGGAAATGCAAACATACGAGGCAGGTCTGTTACGTGGGAGGGGAGGAAAAAAGGGGTGGGGGGATATCCCCTGGGCAGGTGAGACGTGCGATGAGAGGGGAGGGGGGTTGGAGCATCCCTTGGGCCACCTAGGGACAAATTCAGATTTATATCAGGAACGCTTGGGCCCTCTCTCTTTTCTCCTTCTTCGTCTTTCACCTTTCTCTATTTCCCCACCTCTTCTCGATCCCTTCGTGAATACCTTGCGAAGGTAAAGCAGAACAGAAGGGATATTCGGGATCGTCCATTTATTTCACGTCCAGGATCGAAGGTGAAGGTGGGGGGGGGGGGGGGGGGGATCGTTACGACATCAAATCATCAGGGCTTCAAAAATTCAAAACTATTTTCACCTTTTGAAAGAATAATCACTGATCTTGAGAGATAGAGAGGAAGAAAGAGAAGAAGGATTTGAGATCAGATTTTAAAAATTTGGTCCATACTGACTAATTAAATCTTTGCCATCTCAAAATTGGTGGCGAAAATTGTACATTTCCAAATTTTTTCTTGAATAATTCTTAAACCATTTCTGTGTGTGTGGAAAGTATTTGAAGCTGAATCAAATGAGTTTTGGCAGACCTAAATCAGAACAATATTAAGGTGGTTAAGAGATCTTGACTCCTTCATTTTGTAACTCCATTATTTTCATAGGAGGGTGGTAACTAATAGTTTTTGCAGTTGCAGTTTTTTTATTGCTTTTTTTATGCCCTGCAACTTTGACACGTTTTGATGTTATTGAAGAAAAAATTTGAAATTTGTAATTTTAACCATCTTTGTGAGACGGTCAGTTTGTTTTTCACAAACAAGTTTGAAGCCTGATGATGAGGACCGTTGGTTGGATTGTGAATCAAGAGATGAACAACCAGAAGGATCACCCTTTGCATTCAGCAATTCCCCAGTTGACATAGTTCGAAGGCCATCAGCACCATTGATCAACACTGGCTGTAAAATTGAGGAAATAGATGGAGGAAATGTGGAAGAAACTTCACGAGCGTTTGGGCTGAGATCAAACCGTGGGACAGCAGCAAATGTCTCAAATCCACAAACACCTGTGAAAAAGAGGAAGAAATGCAAGCCCTGCAAGCCCATACAATAGGAAAAGTCAACTGAGTTCAGCTGACACCTATTCACTGATACCTATCATGTGTCTTGATCATTCATTTGAGATTTGTGAATCTTGTGCCAAAAAGTAATTTCTGAAACTGATAGCAATGGTAGAACTATTTAATGTTATAGGACTACAGTTACATACTGTGATACCTATTTTAGTATTGATCATGTTATTCACGAGTTTTTCAATTTTTCCCCTCTATATAACTAATTGCTATTTTTGTTCTGAAAACAAAAAATAAAAAGTTTTTAATTCTGTACTTAACATTATTGAGGTTCTCTAGATACGAATGGTTGTGTTCAGAATATCATTTTGCTGCTGTGAAGTACGAAAGACCTCTCAGGTCTATTGCGCGTTCCGACTGAATTTTCTTATTGCGCTCTCCCGAGGGTTAAATGAATTCGAGGATTTTCCATAAAATTGACGTACCACGAACCAACGAGTTTGGGGAAAGTTTTTAGTTTATTACGCTGAGTGGAATAGAAACACTTGCAGGTCTATAAAATTCCGTTATAATCGAGTTTTACACTTTAACTAACTAGTTTTACCCTTTAAAACCGCATAAAATTGTTCGTTAAAGACTTGAAAGGAAGAAGAAGAAACCGGGTGAGCCTACAGCGTGAAGATGTTATGACAGTTTTAAATGTCGTAAAGCAGACCACGGAAAATATCATAAATGTTAAATTAATCCAAAACAAATTAATAAAAATAGTTAATAAAAATCTGCGAAACATTTTTCGTTGCAAATTATTTGTTGAATCGATAACCGAAGTTTGTATATCCTAACATGTTTTCACCTCTAGATAGATACGAGTATGTATAATTATATAAATTATAGGACTGTTCTGTATATAGGATTCGGATGAGTGTGAGCCTTAACAATGAACCTTTGTAATCACCCAAGAGAAAACGTGTTTAACCACCCTCAAAATTTGGTTTACGTTTCAAGTAGCATTGTGCCAGTAACATCGGCAAAACTTATGATCAACATTAACAGATAGAATAATTAAAGGGCTGAATGATTCGAAAATCGAGATCGGGATATCTAGAATAAAGTTACAATGTACCTGAATATACCAATGAAATTGAAGTAAATTTTTCTGTTGAATTTTTGACATTTTATGTCTTTACTATGGCACATAACTCAAAAATTGTGACGTTAGGTGTGACGAAGAAAGCGTTATGACAATTTTTTGATGATTTCCGCTTACACCCGAGTCGTTGCTAGGGAAATGGTACTTCGTCGTTTTTCATCCCACAAAATTCGTTGACCGTTCGTTCGAAAGCTCTCGATTTATCCAACCATATTATGGTAACTACTGCGAAGTGCGTGGCCAACAAGCTGAGTTATGAGCATGGTTATATGAATAATTGTTTACACACAGGTGATCATTCTCAATAATTGATATTGTGAACATGATTGCAACCGCTTTTTAATTTCTGATGGTTTCATTGAGCTGGTGTTTCGATGATTTGATTCATAGCAGGTGATCCGAATATTGCGAGAACGGTTTGATTTATGAAGCGGTGGTTAAATAATGGGTTCAATAATGTAGACCATTGATATGCGTAGGAAGGCCATCAAATACAGAAGTAATGAACCTTTTGACATTGTATGTCTTTGCTATGGCACATAAACTAAAAAAAAACGTCACGAAATTTGCTCACGAAAATATTCTGATGATTTCTGCTCATAACCGAGTCGTTGCTAGAGAAATGGTACTTCGTCGTTTTTCATCCCACAAAATTCGTTGACCATTCGTTCGAAAGCTCTCGATTTATTCAACCATATTATGTTAACTACTGCGAAGTGCGTGGCCAACAAGCTGAGTTATGAGCATAGTTATTCGAATAATTGTGTACACTCAGGTGATCAATCTCAATAATTGATATTGTGAACATGATTGCAACCGCTTGTTAATTTCTGATGATTTCATTGAGCTGGTGTTTCCATAATTTCGCTGGTGATCCGAATATTGCGAGAACGGTTCGATTTGTGAAGCGGTGGTGAAATAATTTTAATTGGTAATTTCTATACTTTACACTCTAGGAAGCTGTAATTTCGTATGTAGCCTCTTTAGGACATTTACTTGACGATGCCCAGAGTCCGGATCAGCTGAGTGGCTCTTACAGCTTGCATACGAGTCTGCAACACATACGATTCTGCAACTAAAGACATAAAATGTCCCAATGTGTTGTAGACTCGTATACAAGCGTTTCTTTGATATCCTCAAAAATACATTTTGTTTTCTTGGTTTTGAACAATCAATTCCTGTGAATGGTTTATGTAAGCTTTTAAATGCCCTACTTCATGTCCGATCACCTTTTTTTTTTTAGTAGTACTCTGTGTTCGAAAATATTGTGTACTGAACCTAATGCACGTAATAGTTGATTACATTGACAAAACGTATTGTACTGGCTACTTTTCAAACACGGGATCACTCAGGCGTGTCGGAGCACTCGCGCTTTTGGTTTATTATTTCCAATAATAAGCCTATGTGATCGTGTAGCAAAAAATTTTCATAACCCCCCCTCAAACTTTGTCACTTTACGTTTCAAGGTGCGTAGAATCCAAATTTGAAATGTCCGTCCGCCGTTCGCCGTCCGCCGTCCGGTGTCCGCCGTCCGCCGTCCGGGCCATAAAAGGCCTAAGAATTGACTTAAAAAACCTGTTCTTTCGCACATAGACTCCATTTGGGGTCTAGTTGGTCCTAACGTTTAACCATCCCGATCGCTTTACTCGCATAGATGCTATGGGCCAAAAACGGACGAAAAAGTGTCTTTTAGGACGTGTTAGACGCACGCCTGGCACGCTTGGCAGGGGGTCACGGGTGGTGAGGGGGGTGAGCGGGGGGTGGAGTGAGAGGAGGCGCCGCGGCACCATGAGATGGGTACATCGTTCCTTCGAGGAATGAATATATATGTTTTTTCCTAGGTCATATTTGTGTGTTAATACCAATGCTTTTCCTACGCATATTTAATAACATATCCTCTTGACTTTTCGTACGTACTTAGACAATGATATTATTAAGGCAATAACTATTTGAATAGATAGGAGCTCAAATCGAGAAATATAAACATGCGCATATAATTATAGAAGTATAGGTTGTGGCAACTCGAAATAGGACACGCCGAGGAGTCTGGACGGGCCTTATGACGTACGCAAGCCTACTAAAACTACGATTTTTTTTCTAATATGGAATCGAGAATAGTTCTACAAAAGTTTGATAAATCAAAAGATTGATTTACTTGATTTCGTCATTCCACTACATTTCCAATGAGAAACGCTCCAAAAAGAGAAATTTAGTAGGTACCTAATTGCAAACGACGAAATTGTGGTAAGAATATTAAATTTTACCTACATCCTTTATTAACAATTTCCCAAAAATGCAGAATTCAAAGATATTATTACCAATAATAATCCTTTGTGACCGTATAGCAAAACAAATTTTATAACCCCCCCTCAAACCTTGACATTTTACATTTCAAGGTGCATAGAATCCAAAATCTGCCTTTCGCTGTCCGGACCATAAAAGGAATTTGAATTTACTTTAAAACCCATTCTTTCGCACATAGACGTCATTTGGGGTATAGTTGGTCCAAACTTGTCGCCAGCCCGGTCGCCCTACACCCACGGGTGCTACTGGTCAAAAAAAGTGTTTTTCGATCTTTTTTCTTACATAGGCAAGTGGGGTGTATTTTTCCAAGTAATTTTGGACGCAGAATCGACTGGGATAGGTATTTTTCATTTGTGGGCTTTAAGCGGGAGGAGTGTCGTTGAACACGTGTTTTTTGGGGGTGCTGAAGTGTATGTGCCAAAATCAACAAATTGTGATTCCAAATCCGAAAAATTTTCTTTTTGAATTAAGCAAGTGCGGTATCAATCTATGTACCTATATTGTACAAGGACACAATATGTGAAATTATTCTAATTTGCAAATAAATAAATTTTTAAAAAGTTGATAAATAACTATTCCCTTCTTACCTTCTTTCAAAAATTATGATGGACTAATCAAAGTCCCTCAATAGACACATTACCAAATCATACCTATTTTGCTTCCAAATTTCTTGAAAAGCTGAGTGAGAAAAGGGTAGGTAGATAATTATGGCCCCTAGCACCAGGCCATAGACTAAAAATACCTGATCCTTGTTAAACTTACAATATGCCCTTCCTATTATGTTCCTTGGATCATTTGGTTCTATGGAATAAAACTGACCGAAAATATAGGTACCTACTGAGGGAAGGGAACACAATTTCGTTTATGCTGGTACCTAACTCTATTTGAAGTTGTGAAAAAACTGAAACTGATCCTTCATGAGTTCTTAGTTCCTAATACTGTTTTCTGAGTGTTACCTATATAGGTACCAACCAGGTGGTATAGGTACCAACGCTATAAATTGTCCATTCAACTTTGCTTTAAAAAAAAAAAAAAAAAAAAAAAAAAAAAATTGTGAGTTTTCTAAAAAAAATCTAGTCTTCGATTTTTTAGAAAAAAGTTGATTTAATCGAATCTTACATCGATTTGTATTGATCGCTATTACAATGCGACCACCCTCTTCACGATCAGTCCCACAAAGAAAGCGAATTCTAATAGGATGGAATTCCGTAAGTTAGGTTGTTAGAACGAGTGAACTTGAAACTGCTGCGTCCTAGAAATGAGATACTTACGTTTATTTCTTCCCGGAGGCGATATGATAGGTAGGACCTATACCTTCCTTGTGGATCCGCCGCCGCCCCTCGCTCCGACCATCCTACGCGATCCGCGAATATTACTTTTTGGCTTAGGAAAGCCTAGTGACGATGTTCATTACGATCGATCAAAGAATGTGAAAAATGGTTTGGTATGATTAGTGTAAGCGTAATAGGGTGGTGAACCTCCGGTTGTGAGGTAACGAGACCTAGGGAGTACCTCCAGGGTGGCGTGGAAAACTTCCTACACTTGTATTGCTTTCGAATTTCATGTTCCTTCGAGGCATGAATATGTTTTTTTCTAGGTCATATTTGTGTGTTAATACCAATGCTTTGCCTACGCATATTTAATAACATATCCTCTCGACTTTTCGTACGTACCTACTTAGATACCTAATGATATTATTAAGGCAATAATTATTTGAATAGATAGGAGCTCAAATCGAGAAATATAAACATGCATGCGTATATAATTATAGAAGTATAGGTTGTGGCAACTCGAAATAGGACACGCCGAGGAGTCTGGACGGCGTGGGCATAAGGCCCTTATGACGTACGCAAGCCAACTAAAACTACGATCACACTCAATTGAAAAAATAATTAACCTTTGTGAAATAATTTGCAGCGTTTTTTTCTAGCGGAGCACTCAGGTGAGGCGGGAGCACTGGCGTGACTTTTCTACGGGAGCACTGAGGTGTTCTTTCAGTCCCTCGGGAGCACTCGGGCGGTCTCCCCCTACGGGAGGCGCACTGATCTGCTGAGAGACCTCTGAGTCCAATTTGTTTCGTACCTAATCGATCAATGGTGCTGAAAACAATTACGAGGTATGCAGGTGAATTGATCAGCTGAGGGACCTCAGAAGTTAATTTTTCTTACTAATAAATGATGACAATACAGATAATACGGGAATAATAAACCGTTGTATTATAATTTGCAACTGTTTTTTAACAACTACAGGACCAAAAATGGAGTAAAATGCTGCCCAGCGCAATTTTTTGTCCCAATCCGCCTTCAAGATGTGAAAAAAAAGAAAAAAAAAAAAAAACCAGGTGTGCTAAAGACCACACGGGAGAAGTGTAAACTTCTATGACGATTTTCTGCTAAATATAATAAATAAAAAAAATAATATAGAAATGATTTTGGTTGCCGAAAAAATCTTGTAAAGACCAATTTCAAAGTATACAAAATTTGTATTCAAACAGTAATAAACTTTTCTTACACATAAACTAGTCACAACATTGTTCCTATATTTTCTGTTTACATTATTATTTTATTCTTTATTCATTAACCGTCAACAATAGTGTTATCATTATTACAATCATCTGACGACTCTAGAAAAGAAATTATTGGCTCATGGTAACTGAAATAAGAGATAGATGTTCTTGACTCAATTTTGTGTAGGTAATTTTCTGTTATGGTGCGCGTCTACAATTAGTATAAGCAAGATTAACTTCTCAACCAAGCGACAACAAAACAAGCGGCATTGTTTACTATATTCATTTATAACATAGATAAATATAAAACTACGACATGAATAGAAGAACAAGTACTAAAGAAATGCGTGATAAATCGAGAGCTTTCCAACGAGTGGAGAACGATTTTTGTCAGGTGAAAAATAAAGAAGTTTCATTTCCCCAGCAACGGCTTGGTTGTACGTGAAAATCAAAAGAAAAAAAGTCCAGTCATGCAGCATGACCCCATGAGCGAATTTTTGAAGAAATTTTCGATTATATCGATTTTTGACTGATTTTTCAACTTTGAAATTTTTGAAAACATACATATTCTTATAGGAAATTTTACACTGATTCCGAATATGCCACATGTTAGTATGCTGAAAAAATTATTTCGCACAACAAATTGCAAAAAACAGGCTATTTTGAAATTTTTGACTACACTTTTGAAAATTTCAACCCGAAGACGTAATCCGATCATGCTGGCCAACGAACTTGAACTTTCGTTTTGTGTCCTTAACTTTTTAAAATTTGTTTGAAGTTTATCGTCTGGAATGACACATACATATTATACATACATACATACATACATAAAAAAATGCGTTTAAGTTCAGAATATGATTCAGAATAGCCTGAAACGGATTTCTGCACAAAATTTTTTCAAAAAATCACATTCTACAAATTTTGAGGCGAGAGCAATAGCTTAATTTTCTTCAAAAATTCGCTAAAAACAGCGTGACGGAAAAAAAACGTGACGGTAAAATCGTATTCACACCCCGCTAAATTTTTCGACGCGGTGCGCCTATAGAAGTTTACACAACAAGTTTACATACAGTTAAAAAAAAAAAAATAATACTTAGAATTAGGTCTACGAGAATTCGCTAAAACATACAAAATTTTAATGATATTTGGGGAAAATCTATAAAAACAAAAAAAAAAAAAAAAAAAAAAAAAAAAAAAAAAAAAAAATAATAATAATAAAAATAAAATCTTAAAATCCAAAATCTTTTTCAAATAGCCGAATTTTATTTAGTAAGTATGAGTTGTTTGCCATAAAATCGGTTTTCAACAATTTTGTCTAATCAAATTGCTCAAATTTTAATACAATTTAACATATTATTATACGATGGGTAATTTAAGAATATTCGCTCATATGATTATGCTGCATGACTGGAACTTTCGTATACTTGAGTACCTACTCTAACGCTAATTAAGCATAATTGAAGAAATTGCAGCAATGAAACATATTTATGAAGCTGTAGCTGTAAACATAATTCCTTACAAGTTCATTTGTGATTATACTATCTAATATATCATATTTCTCATTTCAACGTGAAACATATTTGCGTTCGAGCAATTCACATCATAGAGTATGTCATTTGTACCTCTTGACGTCTATAGGGGTTCAACCTTAACAAGTAGGTATTGGAATGTTCCAATTGTCATCTTAGATAGGAATAAAACTAATCTTCATTAGGAGGATTGTGATACACGCCAAATTACTGCCTAGTTTGATTCACTGGGTGGGCTATGATTTTTTGAACATCAAGCACCCAAACTCGCTTCGTTAATCGGTTGGATAACGGGTTTTCGATAAGTGATGATTTTCGAGCTAACATGCCAAAGCAAGATAAGAAAATGACAAAAACATTACACCATTTCAAGTTCATTTGTGATTATACTATCTAATATATCATATTTCTCATTTCAACGTGAAACATATTTGCGTTCGAGCAATTCACATCATAGAGTATGTCATTTGTACCTCTTGACGTCTATAGGGGTTCAACCTTAACAAGTAGGTATTGGAATGTTCCAATTGTCATCTTAGATAGGAATAAAACTAATCTTCATTAGGAGGATTGTGATACACGCCAAATTACTGCCTAGTTTGATTCACTGGGTGGGCTATGCACCACGCTAAGCCTCACAGATCCTCTGATCTGCTGTAGCATAGAGGCAGTACATTTTGTTTCGACCGCCATTTTTATTCCACTATTTCAGTAAGGCAAGCAGATGCTTCATGTGTGTCCAACACTTTTAAAGCCAGTGGAAAGAAACAGACATTTAACTATCTCAACCAAACGCAAATCATAAAAGAAACGCTTGCATACGAGTCTGCAACACATTGGGACATTTCATGTCTTTAGTTGAAGACAAGTATGTGTTGCAGACTCGTATGCAAGCTCTAAGAGCTACTCAGCTGATCCGGACCCTGGGCATCGTCACGTAAATGTGGTAAAGAGGCTACATACGAAATTACAGCTTCCTAGAGTGTAAAGCATAGAAATTACCTATTAAAATGATTTAACCACCGCTTCACAAATCAAACCGTTCTCGCAATATTCGGATCTCCTCCTATGAATCAAATCATCCAAATACCAGCTCAATGAAATCATCAGAAATTAATAAGCGGTTGCAATCATGTTCACAATATCAATTAATGAGAATGATCACCTGTATGTAAACAATTATTCATATAACCAAGCTCATAACTCAGCTTTTTGGCCACGCACATCGCAGTAGTAAACATAATATGGTTGGATAAATCGAGAGCTTTCGAACGAATGGTCAACGAATTTCGTGGGATGAAAAACGACGAAGTACCATTTCCCTAGCAACGACTCGGTTGTAAGCGGAAATCATCAGAAATATTTCGTTACGTAACGTAACGTGACATAACGAAAATTTGGTTGTGTGCCATAGCAAAGACATGAAATGTCAAAAAGATTTTGTTTTTAAATCCTAATTTATCTACTTTAAAACTAGTTCCAACTGTTTATCGTATCCAGTGTCTAATCTCCCGTGAACGCAGGAACATAAAACCACAGTCCTGCCGCGGTCTGTTCCCCAGTGTGCGCTTCGCTTAAGTGGAATTTCCATTGAACATATCGTCTCCCCAACTCAGTTTGTGATGTTGCCGAGATGATCCTCATCAAGTTCTTACCTCGACCAACCTCAACTCTCAAGTTTCGAGTACTGTTCACAGTAGCTAGATAGTCTGTGTGAACAATCAATTTAAACTGGCAATTGCGGTGATCCGAAACATAAATTCACAACAACTACTTATCTAACTACCAAGTAGATAGGCTGGTTTCTACTTTAGTTAAGGAAATGAAAATTATGAAAATACCTGACACCAATTAATAATTAAATCAACGTTTCGAACCGCGCTTTTGACTGGTTGTCAGCCCGTTTGGCGATGTAGGTACGCCTTCGAAAAGGGTTGTGATGGGTGAGTTGTGGTTGGGGATGGGAGATTTAAACCCTCCCCTCCTTTCCCACCCCTCGATTGTTCTCCCCTGAATAACCCACGTCAGTCCGCCGAAACGTCAAGGGATCGCATCCCAAAAGGCGGGAAATGTTTCGGGAGAGAGGCAGGAGAGACTTGACAGACCATCCGGCATGAGCGCTGTCCGTCGATCTGAAGTTGAGGGATCGGTAATGTGAAAGGGAAGCGAACCCCTGGTGTTTTTCTCGTAAAAATATTTGATATGCGGGCATTGTATTCAGAATTAGGGATCATTTCTTTGAAAGAAAAACGAAACACCTGCCAGATGGAAATCGCGCATCAGTTGCCACATCAGATTACGTTCCCGTAAATATTTTTCAACAAATTGAAAGGGATACGCAAACATGTAATGCTTTTTTATGTAGATTTAAACATGGTTATAAAAATATTATTTAGACCTACGTAATGAGGCAATAGAAGGCTGAAACTGTCAATAATCGACAGAAAAATTTATTATACTTATTGCTCGTGTTTATTAGTCACTTTTGAAACTACCAATTGGTAAGTAAATACTATTTGAGTAGGTGCATAATTCAATAATGAAATTAAGATAACGTTACGAATTGAGACAAGCATGCTTCTATTTTTGTTAAATTAGTCAAGCTTTCAATCAGAGCAGCTTAAACAAATTGCCGTCCTCCGCAGATCGCTGGTCTAGTTACACGGGGTACAAACTTAATGGTTCAATGGTACAAACGTCAAGCTTGATGGTAAAAACTTCAGGGATAGATTTTATAGTTTATTTCTTATCAAAATTTCATCCTAGAGATTTTTTTAAACGCTTTTTTGTCGAGTAATTTAATTTTTAATATTGTTTTCGTGTTTTGTACATTACAACATTAAAACAGCCATACAGCTGTGACAAGCGTAATTCGCACAAGCTTAATCGTACAAGCGTAATATTTGCTGTTTTCTTCCGATTTTTTGAAATTCTCAGGGAGTGTGCGGATAACAGTGTAGATGGTCCCCAATCAGTTTCATTGTTTCCAAAGCTATATTGCACTCAGCGTATGCCCAAACGTAAATTCCTTCAAGCATAGTTTTCTCACGCCCTAGTCGACTGAAAACACACTCCATCTTAATTTGACATTCCCTCAATGGAACCTGCTATGGAATCATAAGATAATTGAAAACATTTCAATGATTCATGTTAAGGATACGAGGAAGCTATTTACCACACCCAACATGGCAGACGTTTTTGAGTTATGTGCCTATTGAATGAATGGATGAATGAATTGATTTATTAATAACAATACAAGAAATAAAGTGTGCTTCCTTTAAATATCACAAAAAAGTATTAGCTTAAGAAGCTGACAACTATTATTGGCAATGAATTTCCTTATTACACTTCATTAGCAACTATTCATTATATGTACTAGTTCGACAATACTTGATAAATAAACAGTACATATACATATAAATGAATGAATTAATAAGAAACATTTAATTTGTTTCTACGCAAATAGCAACAACTACATGAAGCTAAACCATCTGCATATATATTAAAAATCATTCGTTGGATCTTGGAGGAAATCCCATTATATTGCCCAACATTAAATTTTTAATAGTTGAATAGACTAATAAGTTCCCATCTAGGTATAGGCCCACGCTTGCCTGCAATACCCCACCAACATTTTCGCTTTACCTTCATCATTTAGAAGGCTCAAACAGGATTGATTCTCTAGGTATTTTACCTCTGCTTAGCCAATAGAATCAAATCGCGGCCAAGATGGTGCATTCACCTAGGAAGTGTAGTGCATCCTCATCCTATCTTGAATTGCACGTGGCACATTTTCTGCGTAATTCCTCCTTCCGCTCTGTACTGAAGTTCAGATACATCTGACCAGTTCTCACTTTGAAGAACCATCGAACCATCCCTATGTCTCACTGATCCAAGAACTGAAACCTCACATCAAGATACATCACCCTCCTTAAATGAGCGTGGAACACGGATCGGTTCACTCTCTCAAGCCAACTCTCCTTCACCAACAATAGCATCCTGTACCTCAAAACCTTCCATTGGGCCCCAAGTCACTCCCGGAATCCCACTGAATCTGCCATCTTTTTCCAGATTATCCATCCAACCTCCCTTTTTAATACTTCATTGGTAACTATGTGGGTTATCCTGTTCTGCTCTTTCTTCAAGGTCTTCTGTATGTGTGCCAAAAATGTGTGAAAAAACAACGGCATTTTTCCAGACTCCAAGTGCAGTAACACAACACAAACAGGATTCTCCAGGTATTTTACCTCTGCTTAGCCAATAGAATCTAATCTCGGCCAAGATGGTGAATTCACCTTGGAAGTGTAGCGTATCCTCATCCTATCTTGAATTGCACGTGGCACTTTCTCCAACAATTATAGCATCCTGTACCTCAAAACCTTCCATTGGGCCCCAAGTCACTCCCGGAATCTGAATCCACTGAATCTGCCATCTTTTTCCAGATTATCCATCCAACCTTCCTTTTTAGTACTTCAATGGTAACTACGAGTATGTGGGTTATCCTGTTCTGCTCTTTCCTCTAGGTCTTCTGTATGTATGCCACATGTAAATCTATTGTGTAAAAAAACATCGGCATTTTTTCAGACTCCAAGTAGTGAAGGTAATGCGGGGTGTTCTGAGGAAATCCAAACAATTTCCGTGGGAAGCATATATGTGCCCTTTCGACATGAGGATCCTCCAAGTAGCCCCATGCCTATGCCCCACAGCCAACAATTTCCCTCATGGTAACATCGAACGATTTCCACCGGACATCCCAACTGGCATCTCTTCTGCTAATCAATGAATTCCAGGTTCCATTTATCGCCCCATTAGGTTATGTACCAATTTATTGACTCATTGTTGTTATTTATATGTTATTCTTGAAAATGAATTCATTAATTCACTTGCACTTGAGCTTTGCATATTTTTTTGAAAATTTAAGGATATTATTACTTAGGTACCTAGTCCTGAAAATTAAGTCAATGAAAGCGTAATAGTTCTCAGACGTACATAAGGTGAACCAATTTAAAATCTCTTTTTTTTTAAGTTCTGCATTTCCCCAAAATAATTGATTAAATAAAAGTTACAATACAAAATATTACAGAGTAACAGTCAATTTACATAATTTTACACTAATAAGGAAGGAAATTAATAACCCCATCAGAGCCCACTTGCTAGCGGCGGGGTATTCATTCTCCTCTACCGACCGTGTTTCGGCGAACACCTCAATATTATAGTCCAATCAATTTTGCGTGCAATAATGTACTTAATATGAAATATAAATTGATTCAATATCTACTTTGATATATACTAAAATGTCCAGTCATGCAGCACGACCCCATGAGCGAATTTTTGCAAAAAATCTTCGACATTTCGAGCGGAGCGAGGCCTTGGGTCTGCGTGCTAGTACGTACATAAATAAAACTTCTTCATAATTTCATGGCTGATATTTTCTAAGCCACAGTCAGTATTAAAGCTACATCAAGTTCTAAAACAGTTGAGCATAAAACATTAAAGAGAGCGACCGAGAGAATCAGAGGACGGAATATTTCACAGAGTAAACTCATGAGTTGTGATTACATTTTTTTTTTTTTTTAAAACAAGCACCTACTACCTACGTTTTAAACAGCATGGTTCTAGGATTGGTTATACAGGGATACATCCATAAGAGTAGTTCAATCCGAATTTGGACAATGTGTCATATTACATTATTTCGATTTTTGACTGATTTTTCAACTTTGAAATTTTCGAAAACTTGATACATATTCTCATAGGAAATTTTACGCTGATTCCGAATATACCACATGTTAGTATGCTGAAAAAATTATTTCGCACAACAAATTGCAAAAAAAAAAACTATTTTGAAATTATACATACATAATATACATACATACATACATTAAAAAATGCGTTAAACTTCAGAATATGATTCAGAATAGCCTGAAACGGATTTCTGCATAAAATGTTTTCAAAAATTCACATTCTACCAATTTTGAGGCATGAGCAATAGCTTAATTTTCTTCAAAAATTCGCTAAAAACAAAAAATGGTAAGGTTTTATAATATAACATACCAACTTATTACTCCTAACTAATGTTATAGTAAGAAATAAATGATCGGGCAAAATTATGCATGTACCACAAAGATACAAATTTAATAGCAAAAAGCATTCGGAATTATAGTTTCTGTAGTTTATTTAGAAAGATGGACAAAATCCTTCTATTTAGGTTATGTTTTTTCTGTGATAACTCATTTTTTCATTTGCATTCAATTTATTAATTTTTGCTGCACCTCTGAAGCGATAATTGAGTTGTGCAAAAGTTTTTCTGCACTTTGACAACTTCAAATTGTACATCTCTCTGGCTCGTGTAGGGAAGTTATGTGAGTAAGTACAGCAGTCTTTATCACTGAGAATTTTCTTAATTTTCACGGGTAACATAACTACTCCTTAAACATTCGGGTTATTCGAGAAAAAAAAAAAAAAAAAATTGGTTTCTGTGAAGTAGTGGTATCGTCGAACAATTGAAGCTTATCCGCTCACCGGTTCTGGTCTGCTGATCGCACCTGCTTCCATGCAGTAGTTATCTCTGATGATAAACTGAGCCAGAGGTTGCTGGAAGTTTAGTTCACCTACACCTTCCCGACTTCACATCTCAGTAATATAATTTACCTTCGTCCAACTCGGTTCAATGACTGAATAAGCGTCTCGGTTGAAACACTCCCGGTCGGTTACAGGACGGGAGGTCAGTTAGAGAAATTGAGTTTGAAGGGTTATGGTTTTCCAGCACCGACCCCGATCGGTCTTGGAGATTTCCTAAATTTATTTCGCAATTAGTGCGTGAGCCCTTTGTATTAAACATCTTAGCCAATACACTTGAATCCGAATCAACGAAGTGCCCTCTTGAGGAAGTTTGGTAATGCTGCGGAAACCACGTTATAACGTTTCGACAATAAAATCTCATATCTTCTCTAATCCCAAAATGTCCACTGTAATTTAGCGTTTTAGCGAATTTTCGTAGAAAATGAACCTATTGCAATGGATCCAAAAAGTTGAATTTTACTTAAATCAAAATTTTCGAAAAACTTCATTGAAACCCGTTTTGAGGCACCCAAAACAAATCCTAGAGTTTAAAACTCTTTGTAGCGAATTTCTGAAGAAAATTAAGCTATGGCTCTCGCCTCAAAATTTGTAGAATGTGAATTTTTGAAAAAACTTTATGCAGAAATCCGTTTCAGGCTATTCTGAATCATATTCTGAAGTTTAACGCATTTTTTTATGTATGTTTGTATGTATGTATATATGTATATACTCGTATGTATGTATGTGTCATTCCAGACGATAACTGTCCGTAGAATTGTGCTAGACACTTCAAACAAATTTTAAAATGTTAAGGACACAAAACGAAAGTTCAAGCTCGTTGGCCAGCATGATCGGATTACATCTTCGGGTTGAAATTTTCAAAAATGTAGTCAAAAATTTCAAACTAGCCTGTTTTTTGCGATTTGTTGTGCGAAATAATTTTTTCAGCATACTAACATGTGATATATTCGGAATCAGCGTAAAATTTCCTATATGAATATGTATCAAGTTTTAAAAAATTTCAAAGTTGAAAAAATCAGTCAAAAATCGAAATAATGCCGTTCGCTAGTTGTAAAAATCGGTAATATTTGCATGAAACATTGTCCAAATTCAGATTGAACTACTCTTATGGAAGTATCCCTGTATAACCGAAACTAGAACCATGCTGTTTAAAACGTAGGTAGTAGGTGCTAGTTTAAAAAAAAAAAAAAAAAAAAAAAAAAAAAAATGTAATCACAACTGATGAGTTTACTCTGTGAAATATTCCGTCCTTCGATTCTCTCGGTCGCTCTCTTTAATGTTTTACGCTCAACTGTTTTAGGACTTGATGTAGCTTTAATACTAACTGTGGCTTAGAAAATATCAGCCATGAAATTATGAAGAAGTTCTATTTATGTACGTACTAGCACGCAGACCCAAGGCCTCGCTCCGCTCGGCCGTCAGTAACGTTAATCTCAAGGCCTCCCTCCACTCGGCCGTCAGTAACAAATCAAAAATTCGCTCATGGGGTCATGCTGCATGACTGGACTTTTAATTTATATAAATGAACTATTGCATTGGCTCGAAAAAAAAAAAATTCTAGACTAGATTGGTCTACCTAAACTTTTTCGCTGACCGATAGCAAGATAGAGAAGATGAGCGCTTTGCAATTCGGGACAAAGAGAGGACGTCATGCACGTCCTTGGAGCTTGTTCTATACTGTGTGAAATAGAATTCAAATGGTTCGGGAGGGGAATGATACTGTTGTAGGTAAGAACCCTGAACTAGAAAATAATGTTGGGTACTGCAGGGAGGCGTGGCAGTACCGTTGGGAGTTGATAGAGCAATTCAACTTTTTAGGACGTGGATGTACTTTCAGGAAAAATAGAACAGAACTTAGCATATTATTAGACGCATAGGTACTTGATTATAACCATAATACATTTGTCATGTTAAATGGTGTTGTATTGCTGTGTGTGCTGATATGTTGGGAGTCGGAACGGTGTAGTTTTAGAAGAGAAGGGGACAACGGATTATTATTATTTTTAAGCAGAGATTCACTATAATTTAAATTTCAACTTTGATGCTGACAGCCAACGCAGCATTAGACTAGACGGTATTTTGGCCATTATTGGCCAGTAATTGGCCTTTACTCATGATTTTCAATAAACCCTTTATTGGTTCGTTCTAGGTAGGTGCTATCGATTGCTCTCATCTAAGTAGGTACCTCTATACCTCGATTGTTAGGCTGAAATCTGAACTAAATAAAACATACCTACACTCTGACAGGTTGTTTACGATAAAATCCCACTATGACTCTCATACAGGATATCCCACGGATACCAAAAGCGACTCCGGAACTTATCCGATGCGTGAGATTTGTTTTCATCGACCGGACAATATATAGATTTTTTTTGTATTTCCTCCCTCCCCACCTTTTCCACCGATGACCGGATATTTCGAAGGCCGGATCCGATGGGCAGGTTTGTACTGTCGGGAATGGAAAAGATACAAGAAAAAAGAATGAACCGGAAGCTGTTGAACGGGACGTCATTTACCTGGCCTCTCCTCGCTCCACTTCCGGTGTTCCGGAAGTCAATTCAGGAGCGAGGAACTATGGGTTTGCTCTGCTGTAGTTGCCTCAATGAAAACGAAAGAACAGATCTGGTGGAAATGCTCAGTACCTACCATTAAAGCGATTGAGTTCCACTAAACGGTTCTTTTTAGCCCATTTTTGTAGAAAATGAAGCAGTTGCAATGGCTAGGAAAATTTTAAAATCAAAATTTCTGATTTCTGAAAAATTTCTTCATTGAAATCCGTTTTGAGGCATTCTGAAACGATTCCTGAACTTAGCAATTTTTCATATTTGTATATATATATATATATATATATGTGTGTGTGTGTGTGTGTGTGTGTGTGTGTGTGTGTGTGTGTGTGTGTGTCATTCCAGACCATAACTCTTCTTTGGATTGAATCCTATATGATTTTGGTTTATTATTTCCAATAATAAGCCTAGGTATGTGATCGTGTAGCAAAAAATTTTTATAACGCCCCCTCAAACTTTGTTACTTTACGTTTCAAGGTGCGTAGAATCCAAATTTGAAATGTCCGTCCGCCGTTCGCCGTCCGCCGTCCGCCGTCCGGGCCATAAAAGGCATAAGAATCGACTTAAAAAACCCGTTCATTCGCACACAGACTCCATTTGGGGTCTAGTTGGTCCTAACGTTCAACCATCCCGATCGCTTTACTCGCATAGATGCTATGGGCCGAAAATGGGCGAAAAAGTGTCTTTTTCAAGGTTTTGAGTGTTAGACTTACGCACGCACGCACGCCTGGTTCGCTTGGCAGGGTGGGTGGTGAGGGGGGTGAGCGGGGGGTGGAGTGAGAGGAGGCGCCGGCACCTCGACACCTTGTGGTGTCTGGGGTGACCAGGGGCGTAGCAGAGGGGTGTAGGAGAGTGGATATTTATTACTTTTACGTGTTATACCCATATAATACACCGCGGCACCATGAGGTGGGTACGGCGTTCCTTCGAGGCATGAATATATGTTTTTTTCTAGGTCATATTTGTGTGTTAATACCAATGCTTTTCCTACGTATATTTAATAACATATCCTCTCGACTTTTCGTACGTACTTAGATAATGATATTATTAAGGCAATAACTATTTGAATAGATAGGAGCTCAAATCGAGAAATATAAACATGCGTATATAATTATAGAAGTATAGGTTGTGGCAACTCGAAATAGGACACGCCGAGGAGTCTGGACGGGCCTTATGACGTACGCAAGCCAACTAAAACTACGATCATACTCAATTGAAAAAATAATAAACATTTGTGAAATAATTTGCAGCGTTTATATACTAATTACCCGACATCTATAATCAGCGAAGTGAAATAAAACTATGACGGTGTATACATAAAAATCCAGCAACATGCTAGTCTCGCATTGCCAAGCTTTGAATAAACCATTGCAACGAGACGCGCCGAGATAAGTAACAAAGTAGAACTTCGGCCCAACATTGCCTTCCTCCCGACCTCACCCTGTCAGCACGAACTCAATTTTCTTTGCATATCCTGGGAGGGGCATGTCCCCTGATTCGCTGATGCCATATATCAAATATATAACGTTAGATCGATTCTATAAGCTTACACGGGGCGTCAACATGCATGTTTTTGGACTTTCTTCAAAAATTTTTATCTGGCTCACTTTCTTTTTTTTGTCCGTCTACATCTACCAGTTCTCCTCATTCAATTTTAATGAAATTTGAAACATAGGCTACATTTGACCTGATGAAGTGCCTGTTGGGGTTTTCGAGCTGCTACGACCAAGTCCTGATCAACTGAGTGAGCTAAATTCTCTCCTGTTTACTCTAGGAAGTTGAAATTTGATAGGGAGACTCTCTGTGACATTATGGGACGAATGCATTCTCATTCTCAGCTGATGGGCTCTATTCTGATCAGCTGAGTTAGCTAAATTATCTCATGTCTACCCTAGGAAGATATGTGACCTAAATTATCTCCTGTTCACCCGAGGAAATTTAAGTTTGACAGAGAGCTTCACTCGGACAACAAACGTCGATTGAAATTACAGACTCCATCCTGAGCAGCCCGTACATTCCAACCTGTTTTCCTAGACCCATAAAAAAGTTTAAAATCCTTCAAAAATACGCTCCGCGTACAAAAGATGCCAAGCCACAAAACGCATTATATCATCCGATTTGGGCCAATCCAATAGTAGTATTCTCTCACTCTTATTGACTGCGTTCGGGAGTGAGACGCTTCATCAACGGCTTGGCCGATTTTCGCCAATTACACAATAAACGCCATTACTGTTCTCCAAATGTGGTGGGTGAATAGCTCCTTCAAACGGACTTCCCAGATTTTCAATTCATTTCTATATAGGAACCAGCACCCACGACCAGACACGACTACAATACTATTGCAGAGCTCAACAACTTTCAACACGAGACCAGTTCAAAGTAACACTGTTTCATAACTTTCTAATCCCATTTAGTGGAACTACTTTCAGCCCATTGTGAATGTCGTCCTAGGTCTTGAAATTGTCATGCAATGACATTTTTGCGTTACGTCTTTTTGGGGGGATAATAGGTAGATATCTTACGAACAGATTGAGAGAGGACACTTTTTCTTACGGGGTTTTACTACAGTAATGATCTTTGCTACATAAAAAATATTCCGAAACATATCCCCAACCACCCGTATACCTAATCGGTGATGTGAATTGAAATTACGACGATGCACACATAAGTATATCACAGTTCAGGGTAACGTTTGCTACCTACAGGTTGCCGTTCTCATTTTCCTCCACAATATCTCTCCTGAACGTTATATATCCTTTCTTTCTCGGTCGAGTGTACTCGTTAACTATCGACGCTGAATCTTATGTTACACCTCTTCCAACTAAAGGTGAGTAGTAAGGATCAGTTCGGTTCAGGATCCCGGAGCGCTAGTGAACCGTATAACGACGAAACGGTTGTAGAGTACCTTGATACCTATACAGTGGAACCTGGATAATCTGGACTTCTTCAATTCGAATATTTCTCTTGGTCCCTAGCATTTTGTATTTAAACAATGCTAAAAAATCGTGGATAATTCGAATTTTATTTTGGATGATTCGAATTTTTGGCGTGCTAATTAAGGTATAAATTTTAAGCTGCGACTCAAAATAATTGTAAATTTATCGGGAAATACGTTTTAGTAACGATATTCGACAAAAAGTTTGCGTTAGGCTCATTCGAATCAGCACGGCCCCGAGTTTGTTGCAAAAGTGTCGCCGTTCGTCTCTATACCCGCCTTGATCGTGTTCTAGGCGGTCCTTATCAACGAGAGTTGTTTATTAGGCTGTGGCGGTGACAACAGTTGCCATCAATTCACGGTAAGAAACGTAGTGTAGTTACTAACATCTAGGAGAGTTATTTCTGAACGAAGAAATTGAAACTGAAGAACTTAGTGGACTTTATATATATATATCCAAACGGTCTTTATATATATCACCCTCTTACAATCAAATAGAACCTCTTCAGAGCTGACTGTTTAAGAACGTTGAGATAAAATACAGCTTCTATAGCAAAGAGCTGGAAATGCAAATAACCTCATCTACGAGAATCACTCCATCCCAAAACGATCTCAACCAGGTAACATGTATTTATACCAGCATCACCGATCTTCCAAATGTCAACACTGCCTACATTTTAGTAATGTGTTGGTCCCGCCGATGTGTGCACAGTGTCGCGCAATGACGAAGAGTTGACACTCTACAAAATCCCGGTTAGAGATAAAACCGGAACCGTCAATCTTATCCAATGGGGGGAAACAATTCAATTTCAACTCACATGACATCGTGGCAGCACACCTCATTACAACCAAAAAATACAAAAATATATTCGAAGCACAAATTGGACATGACACAACACTCGAAATTAATCCAGACACAGAACAAGCACGAGCTTTGTTGGATTAGTGCCAGACACATCAGGATGAAGACAGCTGAAGCATCTCCTACACACAACTCAACACCAGTTCGACATCTACGAGCACTACCGATCAAGATACAATCAACGACATAAAGAAGGAGATAGAAGACACGGACGAGCAGATTCACACGCTTACAAAGAAACGAAGAAGACTCGAGATAGAATTACTCCATCATCTCACCATGCCCAAATTCTGAATTCCCCGATTCAACTTTTTGTTTAGCCTCAAAGTGGCGAGGACCACCTCAACTGGTGATATTTATTTTATTACATTACTTACATTTTGATCGGTATTTCCTATTTTTTAATCATTTAATAACATCGCCTTAGCTTTCAACAGGTAACATAACGCCGCAAATAGGTAGGACTTATATCGTTACTATAATGTGTTGAGTTCTAGTTAGGTACTACTGTTATACGGACTAGATTAGGGCTTTCCAAGCCCTAACAAGCCTCTAGTAATTTATAAATGAAATATATTATTATTCAACATTAGGAATAAGTACATTTTCAGTCTATTGGCTTGGCCCAAATTGGATGATATCATGCATTTTGTGGTTGGGTATCTTTTGTAAGCGGAGCGTCTTTTTTGGGGGATAATAGGTAGATAAATTACGAACAGATTGAGAAAGGACACTTTTTCTTACGGGGGTTTTATTACAGTTACGATTTTTTACTACATAAAAATGTTCCGAAACCTATCCCCAACCACCCGTAGGTATACCTAATCAGTGAAGGGAATTGAAACTATGACGATGCACACATAAGTATATCACAGTTCAGGTTATAGTGTGCTATCTACAGGTTGTCATTCTGATTTTCCTTCACAATATCTCTCCGGCACGTTATATCTCCTGTCTTTATCGGTCCAATGTACTCGTTAACAAACGTCTATCGTCGTTGAATCTTATCTCACATTTCTTCCAACTAAAGGTGAGTAGTAAGGATCAGTTCGGTTGAATCTTATCTCATATTTCTTCCAACTAAAGGTGAGTAGTAAGGATCAGTTCGGTTCAGGATCCCGGAGCGCTGGTGAACCGTATAACGATGAAATGGTTGTAGCGTATCTTGAGACCTATATTAAAACATACATAGACTACGTCCCTCATGGCATAACTAGGTACCTTTTATGATGACCAGAGCCCTTCAAGTGCCATTTTGCCATGGCGCCATCCTTAAGTGCCATGTTTGGCCAATTTTTGGGTAAAAAGCTATTTTTTGCCAATTTCTGGGAAAATGCCACGTTTGTGCCATTTTTCGCCTGATTTTCTCAAAAATTTGTGAAAAAAACGTTTTTTTCTGGAAAAATTCACAAAAAGTTGGGGTTTTAAGTATTTTTTCAAAAATTTTTCTAAAAAGGCAAGCTAACAAGGGTTTTTTCATGTGGGCAAGTTCACAAGTCAACGACCGGGAATCGCCTTCTGAGGATTTAAGGTCTCCAATGTCCGAGGATTACAGGCATCAGTGCTTGAAAAGAAAAGGGTCATTGCAAGGTCATGAGGGGAAATAAGGGACAAAAAAGAAAAAAGAAAACAAAAGTTTGGATTTCGAAGAATAAATGCCATGTTTGGCCAATTTTTGGGTAAAAAGCCATTTTTTGCCAATTTCTGGGAAAATGCCGCGTTTGTGCCATTTTTCGCCTGATTTTCTTGAAAATTTGTGGGGAAAAAAAAATTTTTTCTGGGAAAATTCGCAAAAAGTTGGGGTTTCAAGTTATTTTTTCAAAAATTTTTCAAAAGAGGCAAGCTAACAAGGGCTTTTTCATGTGGGCAAGCTCACAAGTCAACGACCGGGAATTCCCTTCCGAGGATTTAAGGTCTCCAATGTCCGAGGGTTACAGGCATTAGTGGTTGAAAAGGAAAAGGTCATTGCAAGGTCATGGGAAAAAAAAAGAAAAAAGAAAAGAAAGTTTGGATTTTGAAGAATAAATGCTATGTTTGGCCAAAATAAAAGCCATGTTTGGCCAAAATAAGTGAAATTTTGCCATGTTCTTTTAGAGCCACGTTTGGCAAAAATAAATGCCATGCTGTGAAGGGCTCTGATGATGACCTTTGCGCATTTTCCTACTATATTTTAGATTTTAGGTAGCACGAATGGGGTAGGTAGCATACCTAATTTACCAACGAAGTGCGCGTTGGTAGCATAATTTACCGGTAGGTACCCAGATCAGATATCACTGTTCGTAGTACTTAGAGTACAGCGGCTCTCAAGTAGACCTTCCTTCTTATTATCCACCCTAATCAATGCTCCCTCACCGATAAGCTGCTCGAAAAGAAAACTCATTTCGTCGGAAATTGGTATTCCTCGAACAATTAAAAGGTTTAGGGAGCGGCGCGGTTACGTTCGGATGATGCTGAGGAGAACGACCTGCGTCGCGGCGAGTCGCTGCTGCCTGTTTTTTCAACTGTCATGCTTTGTTTACCTCATTGTTTCAACGAGTATCTGAAAATGGCCCAGGGACCTCCTCGCACTCGTATTAAGTTTCCTTTTATCTTTAGGCTTTGTTAGTAGGATCTTTCTGGATCTGCTTTTACGTTAGGTAGTACCTACTAGCCACGGGTAACGGAAACGGTAAATATTAATTTCTAACTTCATTATAATCTCAAGTTATTAAAACCATCAGAGACTCCCAGAGAGGTTCAGTTTCAATGTCAGCATATGCAGGCAGGGCCGTGGAAAGAAAATCTTGGCCCGGGAGCAAAAATTCCTATGTAATCTTAAAAAGAACTGATTTCACTAGCTTTCCATTAAATTTATATTTAATGGTAAGTGTCAAAAGGTACTTCTCCGTTATACCCCCCCCCCCCCCCCCCCAGTCAATATGTCTTCAACACGCCCGCCCGCCTGGTGTTTCTAGGCATTCTTACTTAGATTATGTTATGTTATGTTATGTTATGAATTTTAGAGATGCGAGCATCCACAGACCGCCAAAGTATACACATCATTCTGACCTACATGTCCTACTAATCTGTATTTTTACTAAGGGATTGACTACTTGATGTTATGTAATTTTGAGGTGCGAGCTTGCGGGCATCCAGACCGCCAAAGTATACACAGATCTATTTGATCTGTTCTATTTGTGCAAATTCATGTGGAGGCAATTAAACCACAACCACGCCAATTTGTTTCAACAAATCCTCACCGACATCGGCAACTTAACGGAAAAGTACCTGTCAAAATTATTCAACCATTTCACATGTCTTATCAAACGTGATGTGGTGGTAGTTTGGAACTTACGCATTTAAGCCCTCTGATAATATGATTGGACCCTATAGGAATGGCAAGCCACCTGTTCTGTCCGGACAGCTGTTGTGTATTGCGAGAACTATACGTTTTTGACATTTTATGTCTTTACTATGGCGCATAATTCAAAAAGTGTGACGTTAGGTGTGACGAAGAAAGCGTTATGAAAAATTTCTAATGATTTTCACGTACAACCGATTCGTTGCTACGGAACTTTAACTTCGCCAGTCATCTTCGTACAAAAATCGTTCACCACTCGTTGGATAGCTCTCGATTTACATAACCATATTACGTTGACCACTGCGGAGTGCGTGGCCGACATGCCGTGGTATGAGCGTGATTGGTTAAATAATTGTTTACACGCAGGTGATCATTCTCAATAATTTATATTGTGAACACGATTGCAAGCTTTATATAAGTAAAGATATAATTTTAAGACCAAACAACCGATAAACGAATTATCTCTTGGAGATGTACGAGTCTTGGAGATGAAGCTCGGACTGTGTTTATGTTTAACAAAATTTTTATGAAGTGCACTCGTGAGTGTATATATAAGAAGCTGTGTGTAAGGCACCACTTATACACTGGAGGGGGCGCAAAGACGTAAAATGTCCCTCGTGGTTGCGTACTTGTACGAAAGCTGTACCCACCATTTGTGTTTTGATACATTCTCTAAGCCACAATTTTACATGTAGAGTCGTCACTTAGAAAGAAGCTATCGCTCAGGTGATATAATATATAATATAAAGGTTGGATGACTATGATTCGATTTTCTCAACATGCAAAGTGTGAGGTTTTTAAAATATCAAAATCTAGGAAAAAGAGTATTACTTACTGCAAAACCAAACTAAAGCTGTGTATGCATTGAATAACATTTGAGGATAGACTATTTCATTTTCGAATCGCAATCACATTTTTTTTCGCGTACAAAAGATAAACCTAGAAGATAGAAAGGGTAATATCTAAATTTTACTCTGGGAAAACATTTCGTCCATGTTCTTCAAAACCGGAAATCGTTGCAGTTGATTTCTCTATAAACATTTGGGCAGTACCGTACTGAAGGGAAAATATTTGGGGGGGGGGGGGGGGGGGGGGTCTTGTGGCATAACTTCCACAATTTTGATCCTATTTCGATGAAATGTATAGGGATTACGCGGAGTACATCCTAGAATATTCCACACCCATGTGGCCACATCCATGTCGTGTCGAGGTCTCGCTGATTATTACATATTTATGTACCTAGGTAAACTAAATTGGTAAAATAAACTACTGGTAAATTAAATTAAATTTATTATAAGCAGTGAAGATTACAGTTCGTATCAGTATTCACATTTTGAAATGTTCGTAAATTCACAATAAGCACCTACCTACGTGCACTAAAATACGCATATTTTTTCGGATGTGCACAGCAGTAATAGTTCTTCTATGGGGTAGTGTAAGAGAATAGAATGTTTATTCACAACATAATTACAGAGACAGTATATAAAATAAGTACAATATGCATGATTTTTACATTGGTTATAGTAGATACAAATCTACTGTTCCCGATCTGCGAATCTTCGATTCCAATTACCAAGAAATGGAAATATAAGATAAAACCTTGATTTCACGAAACATTAAGCTATTTTAGGTACTACACGGAGATGGGATACCTATATTCGAAATCCGGTTTGAAAGTTCCAGTGACAGGACGTGGAGCAGCTGCCAATGTGTAAAATTTATATACAGATGCTGACGGCACCGCGAGATAGATGGTTCGTGAATTAACAATTTCGTGGGCGGGGTAAATAAAATATACATATGTCAAGTAAACGTCCTAAAGAGGCTACATACGAAATTACAGCTTCCTAGAGTGTAAAGCATAGAAATTACCTAGTAAAATGATTTTACCACCGCTTCACAAATCAAACTCTCGCAATATTCGGATCACCTGCTATGAATCAAATCATCGAAACACCAGCTCAATGAAATCATCAGAAATTAACAAGCGGTTGCAATCATGTTTACATTATCAATTATTGAGAATGATCACCTGAGTGTACAGAATTATTCAAATAACCATGCTCATAACTCAGCTTGTTGGCCACGCATTTCGCAGTAGTTAACATAATATGGTTGGATAAATCGAGAGCTTTCGAAAGAATGGTCAACGAATTTTGTGGGATGAAAAATGACCAAGTACCATTTCCCTAGCAACGACTCGGTTGTAAGCGGAAATCATCAGAAAACCAACCTTAACGCTTTTTTTTAAACGCCACAATTTATGCCAGGCGTGCTAGGAGGTATGAAAACATTACAGTGAAATTTCGAATCATTTAGTAGGTACAGAATTGTAGGAGCTGTGAAGGTACGCCAAACATAATGCGGTCAACTTCTCTAAGGGTGAGGTCGAAAGTTTTACGTAATAACCAAAAATATGAGAATCAGCAAACTACGGGGGGGTTATTGGAAATCAATATAATAACTCATGGAATACAAGTCGTTTAAATATCAAACGACTTCGGAAACTGTTTACTTTATACTAGTTTACGAATGTAGATACCTCAACATTACTTATTCTAAGTGTGCTGCAGGAATAATATTAATGTTACTGTTTATTTGAAGTGATATTTGTGTCTTGTCATCTTCTGTTCATTTTTCGTTTGCCAAAGGCTTGGTAGAGTTTTTGATCTCACGATACCACTCAGAAAAACTGATGTTTCGAGAGAAGATTCCACGTCAGCCATTGTGATATGACATTAGTGTTGATGGAAACGAGAAAAACAAAAAGGGGTCGGTAGAAAGGGGTGCTATGGTTTTCCTTTTTTTTCGAGCAGTTTGCGTGTTTGGTTGGAATCGAACCCGCTGGTTGACACGCGATGCTCGTTCCGAACTATGTCACAGGCTGCCTGGCGCCTTCATGGGACTCAACTGAAAACTACTTTTCTGTAATGTGTTTTTGAAGGAGTTTATAACGACGGGAATGTGAATTTATAGAGAGGAATGGAGGAATAATGGTTGAATTAAAGTATACGATTTATTTTGCATTTACGGTAGCAGGAAGATTTATATTGGTGCACTACAAAATGACAACAGTCAGAGTAGTAATAAACTCAATTTCGTGAAGTGAGTATTCCAATGGAATAATAACAGCTATCGTTGGAGTTTATAAGGCAATTTTGACAATGTTCGCTCCAGTTTTGACTAACACTCATGTTTTTTATATTGTTTCCTGACAAAGTTGTAGCTCGGACTCGGAGAGCGATAAATGTACAACGATTCGAGTGGGCCCATTCGATTCATTGAATTCATCTGTATCAATAAAAAACAGAAAAACACTATTCCTGATCCGACATTTTTCGTGATCTCAGTTATTTATTATTTCAGCCCTTAATGAGAACTTGAAAGATGGCTCCTTGTGGGTACTTTTTTGACCTGTCACAGTGCCAGTTTTCCCATTCATAAACATTATTTTCCAGTGATTCAATCTTTATTCAATAGTGAGAGTTTCTGATCATACTGGTGTGCGTTTTGCCCCATCAAATGTCTTTTGTAAATGCAAATAAGCGTAACAATCGCGCTCGTCGTGAGGGCTTGATTGACCTTGCCTTACCTGATTCTTCGCTCATTGGCGTTTTTTAAACGTTCTGGGAAACAAACGGTTCAACCTACAGCGTTGCGGATGGTTTTAATCGATTCTTAGAGATTACATTTATCATTGACAAGCAAAAAATCATCACTGTTACCTTGAAAGTTTTCGAGATCTAGATTTTTGAATGTGTTGGCCTTTAGTTACTACCATTTAGGGTTGATCAAAACGATGCCGATGTTACTGGCGAATCCCCAGCCGATGTATGATTTTTGAGCCAAATTTCATAAACTGTGGTCCATTTCTTTTGGAGAAAAGTTCTGAACAGCGTACGGCGGACGGTCGGATTTTATTTCATTTGATTTTTGGATTCTACGCATCATGAAACGTAAACTAACCAGTTTTGAGGGGAGGTTAAAAATTCATTATTCTGGGTCGATTACTAAGATTCATTATTGAAAATAATAAACTAAAATCGTCATCCACTCGTTGGAACGCTCTTAATTTATCTGACACGTCACTGCATCTCACGCTGCCAATTTCTCCCTCTATACATCAATTTAAATGTTACATTTTTTGGGTGGAAAAAAATTCTACAAAATGTATACATTGAACCCCAGCCAAAAGATATGTCCATGTCAAAACAGAAAATATTTCCTAAGACCTGTCAGTTATCTGTGCCACTACTCTAACCAATAGAGTTATTGGGTAAATGTTTTTTCGACGGAATATGCTTGGTAATTGTGGTTGGTAGAGTTGTATTCAATATATTCGCCTCCATCATATCGTGGCAAGTTGGTTTCAAACTTCCCGAAGGACGGGCGCAGGTGTCCAAAACGTCTCTCCCTAAACGAAGAAACAATCAAATAAACAACGAGAAGATTCCCAACACAAACAGCAAGAAAAGCGAGGAAATTTGTAGCTAGAAGGAAACTGTGCAGTAGGAGTTGGACATCTGGCCTCCTTCAGGACGCCCAAGGAAAATCCTCAGTGAATTATTGAAGTGCCCCTCACCCCCTCCACCCCCAACCATCCCTTCTTTAGCCCATCTTCCTTCCTCATTACAACTCCCACCCTTATATTTTAGTCATCCGGGGACTTCTCACTTGCGTTTCCTTCTATTTCTCCGTTTTTTCTCTCTTTCTCCTTAAGTTGCCGCGGGAGCGGAGAAAATGTTTTCTCGACAAGGGATATCTTTTTCATGTCCCTGTCCTGACGCAAGAAGGCGGGTTTTTGTTTTAGTTTTCTCTCCGAGCGGGAAGATACATTTTTTCTTTTTGTGGTAAGTTTGGATATAGGGTGCATCGCTAAGAGCCCACGATATTTAAAATCTTTTTAAAAAGCGGAATTTCAGGATGTTTGCCATTTAGACGGAGATCCGTTTTTTCCGGCGTAATAAACTGGAACGAGCTGTTGTGCTCTAACCACAGAAACTATGGACACCTCGGCAGGATTTAAACTTGTGGCTTTTTAGGACGTCCCTATGAAGTTAGGTCATATTGGCATGGCTTCTTGTACGAGAGAAAGGTGGTCAGTGGATCACTGATCAAGTTTCCACCTCCAGTTCATGGTGGAATCTATCATTCTGAATGTAACAGTGCATTAACTATGTTTCTGAGCACACTATTTTGGGAAGTCAGGATAAGCTTCCGACTGCTCTGAGCTGGGCAGGTCAACAGTTGGGCTCCATACGTCCATACTGGCTTGAGGACTTGGTTGTGAAGGGTTGGTCTGTTTTGAGCAGACAAGTTTGATCTCTGCCCATTAACCAGGACAATTTTCTTGGGTTAAGAGTCAGTTCTGTTTTCTTCTTCTTCACGTGCGACTTCCATCGCAACTTTGCATCTAACGCCATCCCCAGATATTTTGCTTCATTAGCGTAAGGGATGACTTAGCCATTGAGGCAAGTGGACAAGTAGCTGATTTGAAGGTTAGCAAAATCAACATGTCCCGACTTTGCCTCATTCATTTTTATTCTCCATTTGGCTGTCCATTTTTGGATTTGTGAAATAGATCGATTGAGCTTATGAATATAAGTGTCAATATTGTCCCCTACAGCCATCACTGCAGTATCATCTACGAAAGTGGCGGTTGTATTTCCATTGACTTCAGGTAGGCCACTGGTGTAAGGTAGGTACAGGAGTGGGCCACGGACGCTACCCTGCGGTATTCCAGCACCAATTGGTTTTGGTTCGGAGTAGGCGTCGTCACGTTTAATGCGAAAGTGGCGGTCTGTAAGGTACGCGTCCAATAGCTCGGCATATTGCGATGGTAGAGATTTTCTCAGCTTGTACTTGAGGCCTTCATGTCCACTTTATCAAATACTACGCAAGGGGTTATTGTACTGTGAAGGGGCGAACCCTTTTGCGAGGAGCAGTGCGACGCATTGAGTACTATTGTCTGGGTTCAATAACATAGATCATTGATACGCGTAGAAGTTTCATCAAATACAGAAGTAATGAACCTTTTTGTAATATTTCTTAGCGTTTTTTATTTTTAGCTATCGGTATGGTTGCGCATATATACCTACCCCATACGGCTGGGGCTTTCATACATTCTTTAATGGGGGGTTCGTACAGACACTTGAGTGGAAGAAGTACGGGAGCATTCATTTGTACTGGATCGAGTACCACAATGGGCCAAAACCAGATTTTGGCTAGAAGAGATTTTATTGGCTATTCTTATAGGAAACTTTACGCTAATTCCTAATATATCCCATGCTTCAATACCTGTAATGGCTCCTTAATGATTTTTTTTTTGTAAAAAAAAAAAAAAAATAATAATAATAATAAAATAGAAACCTTATAAAACCACGTTTTTATATTTTTATTCTCCTCATCTCAGATAAGTTCCAGTCATTCAGCATGGTCGTACGAGCGAATTTTTGTGAGTTGTCGTACTATATCATGTTAAATTGTTTTGAAATTTGAGCTTTTTGAGTGCAAAGAAATTCTCAACTATTATTTTTATGATACAAAACGTATTCTAAATAGTAATTTGCCATTCAAAAAGATATTTTGGATTTTGCATTTTTTTGTTTTTGTTTTTTGGGTTCACTATTCAAAATAATAAATCAATCAGACAAGTTGTACCCAAGCATCATAAGGATTCTACTGTTTTCCTCCAATTTAGATTCCTGCTGAGGCCGTGAAGCGAAAGTACAAGGAAAATACACTTATGACGAGGAACAACCGATTTTATTCTTGCTCACCTCAACCCCCCCCCCCCCCCCCTTCCCCCACTTCATCACCCTCGCCCTTAACAAATATAATTCGTTATAATATTGCAGCCGTTTTCGTCATGTTCGTACTCGCTAACCAGATTTCCCTTTTGTATCGAGTACGCATCAGTTCCAGGAAACTTCCATTCAACGGATTTTACAGGTCTGATGTGTCCTGATTTTCATACCGACAGCGATCTTTAAACTGTAGACATGTGAAATTTACTTTCACGTTTGAACTTATCGGATGAGTGCAGCTAATGGTAATCTCTCAAAATCGAGTGAAAACATTGGAAAGCATTACCTATATTAAAACGCCTTCATGGATAATTGATTCTGAACATTTCGTTATAGGAATTGAGGGGGGAGCTTCATGTAGGATGAGTAGGGTAGTCAAGGTTTATATTAAATTTTAGAAATATTTAAATTACGGGTAGTTTTATGGCTATAATGTACACTTAATTTCGTAGTTCCATAGTATTTAGTCAGTCTTAGGTTAGAGTATGTGTAGATCATTTCAATAGATGTAGATTAGATTTGATTACTATCTTGCCGTTGGCTGGGAGTAGTCTCAGAGGTGGTGGTAAATGCGTGGAGGATTAGCAACAAAAAAACTAAAAATCCAAAATCTTTTTGAGTATTAAAATATTATCTAGAGCAAGTTTTTTTTTGTCATAAAATTGGTAGTTATCAATTTCTTTGCACTCAATGTGCTTAAATTCAAAGAAAATGTCACATAGTATAATACGATAATTCACGTAAATGTGCTCATACAGTCATACTGCATGGCTGGAACTTTTTTCAGTTTTCGGGTACCTAAATTTAGTTATACTCAGATCAGGGGGGACTAGAAAACTGTAGATGTGTTAGTTAATTCCATTAATTTTCCTATACTGTAGGTTTCCCTATATCTATGAAGGCATATTGATGACAAAGTCAGCATTTTGCCCGTCCCCGAAATTGCATTACGCAAATCATTTACGAAGGCGCATTACGCTAAAGGACCCATGAAGCTAATTTCTTCCTTTATAAACCTACGGAGTTGAAATTTGAAATGGAGGTTCTTTGAGGTATCTAGAATAGTTACAATTTCAGCTCGTAGAAGCACTGATCAGCGAGGGGGCCCTATGGCTGATTTCTTTCCTTTTCGACGTATTGTTATTCTTTATTTATTTAATTTTTTTTACTAACATTTTTTCTAAATGGATTTTACTAAAAAGTGAAAAATTGTGGGATCTACGCTGTAAAGATGTAAACCCGTTTGGGAGCCGCGAAATGTTAAGTTTTGATTGTATATATACAGGTTTCAATAATTTGAGACCAATGATCTGCGTAGAATGGCTATCTAATACAGATATACGCTTCTTGCAACGGAAACCACCAAATTTAGAGAGATATGGGGGGGGGGGGGGGGGGGGTAGACTTTTTCTTGGTCGATTACACAGGTTTGTTATTGAAATGATATCCTAAACGATGAAAATTATTGTTACTACACTCACACATACATATATAAAATATACATACCTATAGATATACTAACCGACAAATCACCACCTGTGAGTTGACTAGTATAATGAGGCATCTAAAACAATGCCCTGAGCACTATCTTGTGAGTTCGAACTCAATCAAATGAAAAGATCTACCCAAGCAGCATGACTATATTGGAGAATTGCTTTTTCTTGGTGGATTACAAAGGTTCATGATTGAAAATTATAAACCAACATGAAATCCTGAAGTTATAAAGTAGAAAACTAAGTTACCAAGGTACAACACATTTGTCAAGGCCGAAATGTCACCCTGTTCGCTGCGGAAAAGTTCTTTATACGGACACTGCGGTCAATCCCCGCTTTAAGTCACCCTAGAAAATAAATTTTCCTTACAACGGGCTCCATGCGAAAAAGTATCAAAATGAAAACTCCGCGACCGCCCTGAAAAGGGAGATTTCCAACACGGAAACGCCATTATTTCATACAGCAATCGTGCATAATAGATCGCGCGAAACCCCGATTAAAGTTCAACGGACATGCGAAACACTTTGCCCTGACGTGACTTGGGTTTGATTAGCATATTTGGGGAGGGTTATTATATTCGAATGGAAATTATTCAATGCGGAGCTCTCCGCCGTGGTGCTAACAAACTCGCAGTTGATCTCTCGTATTTGATATTGACTTTCGAGGAAAAACGAATTGTGAATGCGCATCTAAGTTCATAACGACAGCGTTTCGGTTATTACGTGTGCAATCCGAGCTGGAAATCTGAATTTCATGTCTAGGGTGACCTGATTGAATATTTTGGTTGGATCACGCCAACTGTATATTCAATTTTGACGTATTATGTCTTTACTTTGGCACGTTGAATCCAAAAGTGTTACGTTACGTAACGTTACCGAAAAGTGTTACTTTTGATTTCTATTGATTCTCGCTTACAACTTACTGCGGAACTGTATCTTAGGCATTTATCATCGTACAAAAATCGTTCATTAGTCGTTGGGAAACTCTCAATTTACCTAACCGTATTATATTAACCACTGCGCAGTGCGTGGCCATCAATCTGAGGTATGAGCGGGGTTGTCTGAATAATTGTTTACATACAGCTCATTATTCTCATTTAATTTTGTAAACAAGATTGCAACCAGTATTAAAATGGGAAGAGAAGACATAACATGTCTCAATGTCTTGCAGACTTGTATGCAAGATTTTTTAATTTAGACTGGTAAGACTTTTTGAAAAGATAGAAAAAGTCTCATAAATGTAAGGAGACTTAAATTTTAGAACATCTAAGTTTTTGAAGCGTACTTGAAATACCTACAACCCTGAAATACCGAAGTATTCAAAACTAACGACTGCGTTCAATTTTTACAATGTTTAAATAATAAACTGTTTGAAATTTGAAACGAAAAATTAAAATTTGCAATAAGACCCCCCCCCCCCCCCATTAGTATACCTTTAATCCAATTGTAGTATATATGTATTCTTAAGACTGTTCGTAGGTACAACGATACCTGTTCTTAGGTACCACGGCTTGTTGTACCTTTTGATAAGATTCGACCATTTTGACGGATTTAAGTGTAGGAACTGGGCCCACATCACCATGTACGACATCAATACATTTCTAAAAGAGTATGGCAGCTCTGTTGCAACTTCGATAGAGTATGAATTAGCTGCTTTTAGGAGTTCCCTTTGGTTATTTACAATTGAATTGCTGCATTTAAAAGACTCAATAATGAACGCTTCTAAATGCAATAGGACACAATGTATCCTCTTGTTTCTGGCAGGATCTGTCACATTCCTCCTCTTAAAAAAACTATACATGACAGTAGTGCGAGGTAACTGGACTACGTGGTGCCCATCAGGGTTTCTGCCCGAGCTACTGGCCATACCTCTATTACCCACCCACACCTGCTTAGTGCATAAGGTCGTGATGTTGTATGTGGGAGGTGTAATGGGTGATCAGTCCATCCGCTGTTCAGCCTTTGTCGACTTCCGAGACCAGCTTGGACCAGCTTGGTTGTGAGTTAAAGTTCTATCCAAGGAGGTTATGATCTCTTATAACCTCCTTGGTTCTATCTGGGTCAGGCATATGCTATTGTACCTGAAAGCCGCCGGGTTCTACCACGAACTGTTACATTGTGGCATTCCAAAAATATTTGATATACCTCAGCAGAGTTCGAAATCATGTCCTTGATTACAAAGGAAGAATCTCTCTTTAGTGATGACGAAGTGAAACAGCAGATGCTCGCTGGAATAAGTCCAGCTGTCGAGCAAGGTCATTTTGTCATGGTGTGTATTTTGACTCAAATGAGTGGAGAAGTGAAAGATTATACGTCAGAGAATGTGATGTTTACTGTCATGTGGCTCGAGAGGAAATAATCATTGATTAGTTCATATCATTTGGGTTTTACTGACGTTCAGCTGTTACGGTCCAGAAATATTTGATATCTTGACACAGCTCGAACTCGTGTCCTTACTTATTAAGGAAAAATTTCTCTCTAGTGCCAACGCTCCAACCAGATGAGCTATAAGGACGATTTAAGCAAACCTTTTCGACTGTAGGAATTTTCCTTAACCGTAACAATATCTTGTCAGTGATATATTTATATGAGTCTATTCGTAGTGTTATTACATTTTCCTGTATTGACGGTAGTATATTTCAGTTATGCACGTACTCTGAAACTAATTTTTGATCGAAAGTTCCTCGTAGAGATTTTTTTCACCGCTTTGTTTTCAAGTTATTCAAATTTTAAAATTTTTTTCGTGTTTTCAACATTAAGTTACTAAAATGACCTGAACTAGGTAACTTGATTTTAGAGTAGACAAAAAATGAGGATAATGTTGGAAAGAGCATTAATTTTCCTTTTAGATAAGCTATCTAACGTGCTAGATTATGGAGGTAACATAGTCAGGAATCTACCCGGAAGTTAAAATTTTTTCAAAAATGAAAACTACGTATTTTCTAACACGCTAGACGGCATAGAAAGTCCCAAGGAATCCTCGTGCCTGCTACTGGGAAAACTTCCGCTAACTGGGAATTTCACACATTAACTACCGAGTTTTTAGTTTTTTTTTTTTTGTTATGCTCGATTTTATGCATTTTTAATGGTACCTAAAACTAGTTAGTTAAAGTGTAAAACTCGGCTATAACAGAGTTGGGGAGATCTGGGAGTGTGATCATTCGATTTAGCTTGGAAAATATGTAGAAACCGTTCCTGAACTCGTATTTTCTACGGTGGTCATTTTTCACGAAAACCCTCGATTTCATAGGAAAAACCCGTGGGTTTCAACATACAAACATACTTTCTCCACTAAGTAATTAGCAATTTAAAAGTAGAATGAGCGTTAGCCACGTACCTATTCATTTGATATTTTTAAATGAAAGTAGGTTCCATTTTAAGGAATTTAATACCATCCACGTTGAGTAGTTAATTTAATACACTCTTCTACGTTGAGTAGTTTTGTTTCTATGATTTTCAAAGTTTGCAATGGTCACTGGTAGGCAGGGGGGTCCCGCCCAGGCGGGAGGGGTACTTTGACGTCTTCAGTGTGCAAAACTTTGAAAAATCATAGAATGAAAACTACTCACCGTAGGAGAGTGCGGTTGATACCAAACTTCTTAGGATGGGAAAAACTTAGGATGAAACTTCTTTAATTTAAAAATTGTTTAAATACCTTTTTATCACCCATGGGTAAAGCTTATTGAATATACCACTCGAGTTGACAGTTTGCGAAAGTTTTTCCAGTAGCAGGTACGGGAATTCCGTGGGATTACCTACGCCGCCTAACGGGTTAGAAAATACGTACTTTCTAATTTTCGAAAATTTTTTGACTTCGGGGTAGATTCTTGACCATGTTACCTGTAGAATCTAGTACTTTAGGTAGCCTATCCAAAATGAAATTTAATGCTCATTCTAACAGCATCCTCAATTTTTCCTTTACTCTGAAATCAACGTAGTTATGGCCATTTTAGTAACTTGAGGTCGAAAACACGAAAATATTCTTAAAAATTGAATAACTTGAAAACAAAGCATTAAAAAAATCTCTACGAGGAACTTTCGATCGGAAATTAGTTGCAAAATTCGCGGGTGAAGTTTTCCGGATATAACGAGAGACACCCTGTATATGATTATAGGATTATGCATAATTTAATCTTAGTAAGTGTAATGTCAATGGGGAATTTTCGTCTTCATGATGGGTTGAAATATGGTCATCGCTGTATCCACTGTGACAGAATGCGGCCCCTCTCCTCCCGGTGGAGTGTAAGTTGGCATCCCTTTAGGTCAACAAGGGTACTCCTTGAATTACGCCTCTTGCAGTGTTTGCTTCAACAGATTGTTCAATGCCGATAATGACCATCTGCTTGAGATGCGGCTTAAATAATTATATACAACAAATAAATGAATACATCACAATTAAAATAGAAAATCGCATAATTATAAAGTCAAATATGGAGGAAGTAGCATGAGTTCCGAACCAGGAAATTTCCCCGGAAAACCCCACGGCTAATTAGCTTTGTTTTTAAAAGTGCTTTAAACAAGTTTTACTGGCATAGAACTTAATAAATAGATGCATTGGCAATTATGAAGAATACCTAATATAAAAACCAAAGGCAAAATATATACTGTGAATGACTGTAGCTAAGGAAGACCAACTGAAAACAAAGATTCGAATAATTGTATCTTGTACCTACCTGTAGATACTGCGTTGACAAACTTGAACAATAATTTTGACTGGCAGATACGTAAGGTAAATTTTTCTTGTCGGTAGGTACCCATGTATTCTGAATATAAGAGTGATATATCGCAATTTCATTTTTATAAATGCTCTATCTAATAACGGAATAGAAGGACCAAAATCAATTTCTTCGCTCGTGGAGGGAAAAAACTGGTACCCCAGATGATTTGTTTCCCTGGTCCTATATAACGTATTTCCCTCGAGAGGCGAGAACTGGACTCGAAAACAGTAGATACCTTCTCCGTGCGACGCGGCTCTACCCATCTTGTGTCACTATATAATTCACGAAGTCCGCAGCTAGCCTTATCCCTTATGGGAGGCGGCGTGAGCCCAAGTTAGCGTCCCTCAGGTGCCATAACCATCGCCCCAAGTTATTATAACACCACTATAACCTTCCCCGGGCCGACCTTTTATTAGTTTATTTACGCTTTACCTCATCCTCCTCCCATTCATTTACGGAGGATTCATCGGGACCTTATTCAAGTTTTTGTTGCTTTTTTCCCGACCGTTAACCTGCGAGAACAAATAGCCTATATAACACATCTCCTCCCCCCTCCCCAGTCGTAAAGTTGTACACTTTTATATTTATTATAATCACTGAGAAAGTATATTATTTCTGTCTCCATCACTATTATATTGTTGGATGAAAATCACCTTTGGTTAGTGTAATAAAACGTGATAACCTACTTGAAAGGCACATACGTGAAATCACATCTTTACTGCTAATTCAAACTGTGGATAGCATAAATTCACATATCCCCAAACACATAAAATAAACTACGAGTATATACGTAGGTTGGTACCTACTAGAAGAAATAAGGCAGGTAAGTACTTACATAACCTATATAACACTGTTTAATACCTTTTTTAACCCGATACGTGAAACTACTTCCATTTCATTGCAAATGTAGTTTTCTTGAAATTATATCGAGCAAATGTCATGCCAAACTTCTTAAAAATGCAGAACTGAAATGGGCTCTGTAAAGAGTGCTGTACTAATCCACAGTAACATTAAAGGGTCCACATCCCCATATAATTTATAAATGAAATATATTATTATTCAACATTAAGAATATATTTTCAATCTTAAAGAGATGTGTGAATTCGCCACCACACTTACCAGAACGGTTGTGCAATAGGAGGAAATCGGCCAAGACGTTGATGAATCGTCTCATTCCCAAACGCAGTCAGAAAGAGTGAGAGAATCCGACTATTGGCTTGGCCCACATTGGATGATATCATACATTTTGCGACATGGCATCTTTTGTACACGCGGATCTTCATTTTAGGGTGATAAAGGGTACATTAGATGGATAAAAACATTAGAGAGTTTAAGGCGACTTCAACTTAACGTCACCCGTTACCGTAGTCTTGAGGGAGCAAAAGAAGATGCTAACTCAAATGGAACCGGGAGAACGGTTGCCTCAATTTTGATGTCACGTTAACGGTGGTTGGGCAACGCGATATTTTCCCCCAGCTGTCTAGCTGTCTATTGGTTGACTAATCAACTTCTTCAATTCGATATGAAACGCCGATTTTCAATCCTGAATTCGAATTTGATGTTAGTTTCAGTACGAATACGGGCTGATTTCTCATTTTTAGTTGTCAATTCGTAAACAGGGCATGGATTTATCGCAGATAGCAAGCCTCAAGTGTGGATCACCGCGGTTTAGTTGCACTTATAGGTCATTAGTCGTTACGAACTTCATGTTATTTGGTTTTCCTTTGGGTAAATAATCAACAAGTATGAAAAAGTATTTATCTATATGACAATGAACCAGGATTTTTCCTGACACAATCATCAGTGGAGGCGGCACTTCACGCAATATTCACGAGAAAATAGCTGAGATATCAGGCAAACTAAGAACAATACTGTGAAGAAGTAGTGTCTTGAAATACAGTTTTCTCATTTAAAATATGTGAAATAATAATAGAAACAATGCTCTTATCGACCAAATAGAGCCTGTGCACAATTTTCTTTCGATCAAGTTGAAGGCTAGTGAAGCAAGATAGCAGAGGCGGACTTCAGATGGCACATTCAGTTTCTACGCGAATTGGAACGTAAAATAACCAAGTTTGAGGGGTGTTCAAAAACCTACCCGCTGCATCAACACAATTAGTTGGTAATGAGGCGTTTGAAAAGAAAAACTATTATTATTTACTTCACCAGTAGGTATTCGACTAATTATGAGGTGCACAGTAGTGTTACATTTACCGAAGGTTATGCTGGTGTCGTGTGCCTTTAGGTCTCCAAACGGGTGACGTTTAATGAGCCATTCGTAAGACGTTGCTAACGTCCCCTCAAGGTCACGTATTCTTGGGTACGTTAGGGTGGTGTTAAGGGTATGTAGTAGTCACCAAAAACTCTCTATTGTAGTAACTCCGTTCCTAGTCAACGTCTGATTTGGAGTTCGCGAATGCCATACGATTCTCTTCCCTATATGGAATTAACTCAGTTTATGTATAGACAAAATTCGATGCAGATTATTATGTTTATTTCTCCGTCAATTCTTTCCATTGAAATCGGACCATTGTCAATATCTCGGATCGGACGGATGGCCAGAGAGCTGAGCTCTAGGGCCGAACTACAAACTCCTTCGTGAATAACAAATAGGTAACAGCCGGTGGAATCAATACCATCGCATGATCCGGGACAATCAGTCTGTCAAACTCCACTACCGTCTCCAACCAACAGAAGTTTCGGCTTGCTGGAAACTATGGATGTATCTGCCACCCTATGCGACAACGTAGGGGTCCTACATTACTTCAATGAATACCGAGTCCTAATATGTATTCCTGCTGCAGTACATACGATACTCACCATGTTGTGTAATCTATACCGTTTATTACAGGAAAAAACTCTACAACTGAAAACAGTCGCTTCTTAAATCTCTCTGAAAATATTAAAATACGTTTTTCACCTCCGTTACAAATTTTAGCTTCATAGGTTGAATAGCAAAGAAATTAGCACAGGATATCATAAGGCAATGGTAACCTTAGCTTTTTTGCGTGTATGTCGTTGTTACGTGTCATTGTTTCGTTGTTGTATAATCTTGCTGGATGACCATTTATGCTAAGAAGGTCTCCGTTAAAACGTATTCAATGTTAAAAGCGTTTGGTTGGGAGGCTATTTAGGATGTCAAGAGACGTATAAAATAAAGGGATCTTTTCTGATCAGCTGAGTGAGCTGAATTCTTTCCTGTTCAAAAATAGCGTTGAGATGAGTGTCCATACCCTAAAGGTGCAATATCGTGAGTGACAGTAGGAGGTCGCTTGAGTGCGTCAACTGTTGGCTTTTATTATTATTCACATTAGGTACTGGTAATGTAGAGCATAATGTGTTCCGAATGTTTTAAAAATTTAATCTTTCGATTTCGAAGATTTCAATGAATGGTTGGCTTTAGAGGAAGTGGGCGAAAAATATAATAATCATATTACATCACATCAGCACATGAGAGGCGGTACCTGAACGGTTATGTCCAACAGTTCCCTTGCGAATTTTATATAACCAATAACGAAATATTTCGCAGGCTATTCCGATTCGGGAATGAGACAGTCTTGGACTACTATTCTGAAGGAGCCAAAAATAAATTCAGAAAATGTATAACTACCACAACTGAACGTACTGGTTGCTCTTTGATTTGATGGGATCTCTACATTCCAAGTTTATGGGGTATGATTTTCCGATTTATATTGGTTTGTGGAATGAGTTGGTGGTAGGTACGTACCTTCCATTCATGAAACCTTCCATTCATGAGAAAATGTGATTGCTTGATTCTCTCCAGATTTCTTTCTTTTTCTTTCTTCAACATTGTTACTGTCACAACTCTAAATACTAATTCTCAGCGCGGCAACGACAAGGAATCAATTCAATTAAATTGAGGGAGCCCAAACCAGTCGGGACGCTGGGAGGATCAATGACTTTCGTCTTTGCCTGATAAGGCCGATGCTATGTCTCCCCAAGAAACAAGGAATACAGTACAAAAAGCCAAATCACAAAGAAAAAAGTAACTTTTCAGAGCTGTTATCGATCAGTGTGGAATGAGAGAGGGAATTTCCTCATTCCTTGCCTCTCAAACTAGGGAAACTTCTCCCTCAACATGCTCTCAGACCCGCCAATTTAAAGTGAAAAACTGTTGAGGGTCCCCTCAGTGGACTGTCGAACTCGTGTAATCTGAGTGAGCCCCTGACTGCCGAGTGAACCACCCCCCTCAACTATGAATTTTCAGCGGTGAGTGGAGGGTGACCCTCCATTTAGGTCAGTGTGAGTGTACACGCACATTAAGGCTTTCTCTATGAACTCCACCATTCGAATCTGATGTACTGTAGTACTTAGATATCGACTCTTGTTATACAGAGAGACTAGTAACGTGTAGGGTTTTATTTATTTGATATCTCCTCTATAGGTGACTACTCCTATGCACTTATATTATTTAGATAATGTACAATAAACTTTGTTTAGTAACTATCACCCCCAAAAGACGCTCTGCGTGTGAAAAATGCCATGCCACAAAATTCCTGATATCATCCCATTCGAGCCAACCCAATAGTCGGATTCTCTCACCCGCTTTGACTGCGTTTGGGAATGAGACGCTTCATTAAAGGCTTTGCCAATTTCCGCCTATTCCACAACCGTAGTGGTAATTGTGATGTCGGATTCACATATCTCATCGAGACAGAAAATATACACCTAATTGTTGAATATGAATATACTTTATTTATAAAATATATGGGGACGTGAATCCTTTAATGTTATTGTGGATTAGTACTGCTCTCTTTGCAGCCCACTTTAGCTCTGCATTTGTAAGAAGTAGGTATGAGTAACGCAAATGTCATTGAATGATACAATTTCAAGAGAACGACAATTAAATGGAATCTACGTAGTTTCACAAAATGGGATTAGGAAGACGTATGAAACTGTGACAGTTCCGGCGAGATTCAAGAGAATGCGGTGTGCGTCCGTCGCTTCGGCGCCAGGCGTTCCCATTCTCACGTTTTTGAATAGCTATGGTTGGGGGTAGATGGGCAATCCAAGAACTGGAAAACCAATCTTCTCCGAACATAGCTTATATGCTATTATTACGAGTTGTATCTCTTATGGTACTTTCACACCCTCCTCTCTCTATGAGTGTGGATTTAGGCCCCTATTGCACCTCTGGGGTGGCCTAAGTACATTACAAAACAGATTTACATAATCCGTACTGGTCTCGTGTTAAAAGTTGTAGAGCTCTGGGATAATTGGCAAGCGTTCTAGTTCTAATGTAGAAATGAAAATCAGGGAAGTCCGATTGAAGGACCTATTCCCACCACCAAATTTGGAGAACAGCAGTGGTGTTTATTGTGTAATCGGCGAAAATCGGTCAAGCCGTTGGAAAAGCGTCTCACTCCCAAACGAAGTCTAAAAGATTGAGAGAATCCAACTATTGGCTTGACCCAAATTGGATGATATCATGAATATACGCGGACCGTATTTTTCGAGGGATATCTAGAATGGTTTAGTGAAAGCTAGGCAATGCAATTGTATTGGTTCATTAAAAGCTTTGCAATAAAGACTAGCATCTCGTTTGATAGACAGGTAGGTATTCAACGTAGAAGGGCTATCGATATGGAAATAATAAACCGTCTTGTTGCAGCTTGTACCGTTTTAAAAACTGTGTCACCAAACCTTCAATAATTGAAAATCATCACTGAAAGAACCACTGGATGGTAGGTAGTGTTTGTCTTATGAGCACATGACAAATGGCTTTTGTTATTATGTTGTGGTTTGTAAGCATAAATACTGTTTTTGAACAAATATCCCTGCAATTAGAGACGGGAGCAAGGAGAATAAATTACCTCAGTCCATGGTTACTAGTTTGCTGAGGAAAAAGAAAAAAAATCATAACCGTTTATAACTAAGCTATGGTTTAATTATATATTTGGGAGCAAAAAAATCGTACCGTAGTGTCCAGGGACAAAGCTATGTCTACGTTATGAATGACCTCTAGAACGAAGAACCCTTCGCCGGTCAAACTGCATCGACCCGTAAAATCAATCTCGCTGTTTTATTCAAATTATGAGGCCCAACGGAAACGTTGACTTGTTTGTTCTTACCGATGTTGTGATTAAGATTTTATTTTCTCTCCCAGAACAATTTAAAACGAGAAATAAAGACTCACCCTTACAGGGTAAGCAAGGATTTTGGTATGATGCAATCTACAGGGATGCGATCGCAGTTACTCTCATCAATTTGTTCATTTATTTATTTATTTACGGGCTAGTTATCATAATACACAATAAGAACTACACATAGAAAATACAGACAATGAATGAAAATTGAAATATATACAGAGCTAAAAGTGTTAGTAACAAAAATTGAATCGATACACAAAAGATAATAATAGTACCATTTACTAGGTTGGAAATTTATAAAAATAGGAAATGACCATTCACCAGCCAACCAACCAATCCTACCACCAATGACCATTCATTACTTATAAGTTAGCCCTACTAAGAAGTTAGGCAGCAACACCAGATGAGCGGACTTTTGTAAATTTGCAATTACGCATTCTATTAATTTGAAAGTATTATGAGCACAGAAATAGTTAGGTAACTATAACATTTATAGCAAACAAAGTCTACCAAGTTGGGTGTGTACTGCTGCTTCCTCGAATCCTTAACATGTATGTATATGTTACTGTAAAATCCCGAAGTGCGGTAAATGTTAAGCCTAGTACGCACTGGGATTCTTTGTTCGGACTCTTTGTCGCGGAGCTGCGTCTCGGACTCATTTTCTTGCATCCGGGACGCTCCGCGACATTGAGTCTTGCATCTCGTGTGTTGCGTTTTAGTATTTTTTGAATCCCATACGAAATGGGATTCTTTACACAATGTCGCGCAACATTGAGTCAGTGCGTACGTGAATATCGAACAAAGTGGGCCTCTCACCGGTGTGTCTTCGTTGTTATCGCTTTGTACTTATCGTTGTTATGCTTGTTGCTAAAAACGGGTAAAAATTGTTAATTTTTTTTTTTTTTTTTTTTTTTTTTAAGCAGAATTTTAGTAAATATTACTTTATTAACAATAAACTAGAAAAACAAGAAATTTATGCTGAAAAAAGTAGGTACTTAAATTTCATTAATATTTGTCAAAAATGGATAAAAACAGCTAAAAATCAAAAATAGCTTCATTTTTTCGAAAAATTCGCTAAAACATTTTTTGAATTGCCGAAAATTATTCAGAACAAGTTTATTTGCCACAAAATCGGTAGTGAACATTTCCTAGTTACTCGTAAAATCCTAAATTTTCAAAACAATTTAACAAAATATACTAAGATAATTTACGAAAATCCGCTCATACGATCATGCTGCATGACTGGAACTTTTTACTAACTTATTAAGTCGTCTTATAAAATCGATTTGACATCAAATAGCTGGATTATCCAATTAACGCTGTTTCCAACGGTGGTCATATTTTTTATTTTACAGTGATCTCAAGTGGAGTTATGGTCGTTTGAAGGTAGAAAACATATCTTAAAAATGAAATTACTCAGAAAAACAAAGCATTAAAATAAATCTCTAACAAGTACTTTCGATCAGAAATTAGCTCTAGAATTGACCCATGAAGCACCATTACACCCTTCTTAGTGGTTGGCGCAGATGGGCTATCTAATGCAGATATAATAAAACATCATGTAATAATTTTTTGCCTTCTTCTTCTAGTCTTCTAAACAGCTCTTCTAAACAGGTCTTCTAAGCTGCTTCAGTTCAGGTCACACTCTCATCTCTACTCTAGACACTCTCGGAACCTCCTCCCCCCTTGCTTATGATGTCCTGCAGGCTGCAGCAGCTTTGTGGCCCCTCCACAAAAGATGATAATGGCCTCACAATATGGGAAAAACCGTAAAAAATCTGAGTGTTAATGAAGGGTCCACGCATCCACCAACGCGGTGGCTTTTTTTAGTAGCATTTTTTTTACTCCGTAGAGCTATGTAAAGTGCTACTGCAATCCCCGAAAGCGCGACCTCGTTCGACATGGCTCAGATTCAAACTAGATGCGTACACGATTTGCAGAGCGACAATGTCGCGGGGCAAAGAATCTGAGACATGAATCCGAGCGTCTGCAACAAAGAGTCCGAACAATGAATCCCAGTGCGTACTAGGCTTTAGGATTTACCAGAAAAGCCTAGCATTTCCCAGTATTGTTTGTGAAAGCCCGAAATTATATGAAAAACGGACATTTACCGCTTGACAGTTGGTTAATCTTAGGATTGACTGACCAATTTGGTAAATGCCCAAAAAACCTTGTGTGACTGAGGCATTCCGGACTTTTACCAATCTCTCTTGGCAAATGTTTGGATTTCCCACGACTCGTTGGTAAATGTAGTACCTATAGAGGATTGCATGCAGAGGCTGTATGCAGAGGGTGAAGAAATTAGCCTTCGTATCGCTGTTCGGAAACAATCATTGGTCGGCGGCCAGGGTTTCTAGAAATGCAATTGTTTTAAACAGTTTTCCACTTAAAAATGCCTCTGCAAGCCAGCAAATATGAAGTGCAACTCGAAGTGCCATAATTCTCTACCTTGTTGCAACAAGTAACTTATTGCAAGTTCCTTGCTATCATTTTACTTGATTTTACTACGTGAAAATAAAGTTTAGAAGTTTACAAAGTTAGTAACGTTCACCTTTATTTCAGCTTTTACCGCCTAACGCTGGGAAATGTTAAGATTTACCACAATCGGTTGATAAAAGTTCAAAACACGCTCTCTAACTGAAATAATGCTAGCTTTTACCAAGCCTCTTGGGAAATCCTAAGATTTACTGGAAAAAGTCCGATTTGAGTGCCAATACTGGTCTTTTACCAACAATAATGGGAAATGCTAGGATTTTCTGGTAAATTCTAGCATTTACCGCACTTTGGGCTTTTACAGTAACATATGTATATATATAATATCTCCAATTATGTTCAAAAGATTCCGTAGCTGGTTCTTGTGGTTGGGTGGATTCGTGAATTTAGCATTGGCGCATGCGCGGCGGTTGCTAATGATACGATTAATCAAATTTGTCATTCATCAACTACCCGCCGAATTTGAGCGAGATCAAACGTATAGATAATGAGCAAATGAAGCTTATTGGCATAGGTGACGTTAATATTCACAAAGTCCAACAAAGATGTGGAGTACGGGGCGTGAAACCCTGCACCAAATATATTTTAATTGGAATAAAAAAGATGGGGAAGCGATAAAAAACCAGGTAGATGTTTCAACGTATTTCGTAAGCGTGCGGGTTAAATATTTAGCGAACCGCAAACTGTAAGCCAAGTGAGAAAGAATAAAAAAAAGGGAAATTTTCAACATGTTCCTGCTGTTTGAACAGAAGTGTGAAGCTGTACGGTTCTATTGTTTTCAAAAGGTTTATCGCGTTCGTCCAGAACAAAAATAGAATAAAAAACCGTATTTTTCGTTGAGAGCTTGAGAGGAGCACCATCCCCTCTCGCAACCTCTCATTATAAAAGCATAGAGTAGATATACAGAGAGGAAGGGATACCTTACCAGTGGTAGGGAAGTGCGAGCATTGTTCCGGGCTATCCTTCTGTAACGTTCTTAATTAACTTTGTTTTTTATTTTTATTTTTTTTCTCCAAGATTGTTAGCCGTCTTCCAAAAGTAGTAGACTGAAAGAGGGGAGAGGGAGGGATGCAGCCTCAGCAATGTACTAATTACTACTTCAAACTTAACGCGGATAATGGTAAGACGGGGGGGATGGTAAGGTAGGGGAAGTTGAGGAGGGGTGAGATTGTGGCTGGAGTGGGAGCTTTGAGAAGAACATCCCCCTACCGCCTGAGGCCCTCGTTCCGCTCAGCTTCGTTTTCTTTGGGGATTTCGTACTCAAGATACCGGAAGTTTCTGTAATTTTACTTCACTTTACCGGTACTCTCTCCGTCCACACGAAAGGTAGAGTTATCCTTCGAGTTGTTACGACTGGTCTTTGCCAGCGATTAAAATCTTGTTTAGACGCCATTAGGCCAATTTATACTCTACACCTCCGTCTTTTGATTGCAACTCTATCAGGATCAACTGGGCCCTCCAGGTGCATAACTCCATCTCCAACTGGCTCATAACCCATATATATCAACGTCATCTGTTCTCCTCCAACCAGAATAATGCGCACATTGTGCTCATAATACCCACTGTACCCATGGAGCTCCCACTGCAGTATATCGCTTTCAACCTGGATGGGACATATACGTCCCAAGCAGAACTTAATCTGGTGGGACAAATTCCGTCCCAGCAACAAATTACCTGCTGCTTCGATTTTTCAATAATTGGCTTCGATTTCAGTTTTTCGTTTCCAATTTTCAGCTTCCCCAACGCAACAAAAGGGTTACTAAAAGGAGAAGTTATGTAATTGGCCTGAAAAAAGAACTCAGAAAGAAGAAAGAACTTTCGAACTCCTCCCTACAAAGGTACGAGTATCTGGACCAATACTGTTAACATATCTTTGTGAATCATGAAGAAGTATGTAGGTATGTGTCTGACAGTCTGCAACTCGGTACGTCTGTCTGTCTGTAACTTATTATGACCATAGCGACCTCGCGACTCGACAAAAAAAATTGTACACCTATTCGAACGTGAGATCCACCCGAAAATCAGGATTACTTTTCAACTCTTCGTACCTAATTACTTCTAATATTATTTTTACCAAATTTACACGATTTTCATTCCGTTGAAAATTCAATATCCTGATACGACCCTGATCTCAAAAATAACCTATAGTTACATGTCGTAAAAAATTCGAAAAATGAGTTAAAAACAGTTGAAAACTGCGTAAAATGATCAACTTTGGGGAATCGGTATGATGCCTCGCACCAGACGTTTTTGTTGTTGCATTTTGGCACTTTCCCTTAATGTCCTTTGATCTAATGAACGGAAATGAAAGAAAGAATACATTTCCTAATCCTTTTTGTCTGATTGTGATTATGATTAACTTTTTTCGCCGTCACATGAATCGTAGTCTGTGCACATGCGCAAACGTTAATGTATCAACCTTGATTTCTTATCATCTATTCGTCCGATCTCGTTCAAACTCGGGGAGTAGATCGGTATTTGTTCCAAGAAAAATCCCTATGAATTATATCGCGATTGATCGAATAATAACCATAGCGCATGCGCACAACTACAATTAATTGACACAGACAAAACTGAGACTAATAATTTATGAAATTTTCAAGGGTTGCGCGGTTTAACTCTTATACGTTCCCCTATAATCCCTGTCCTGTAGTTTCGGAGAAAAGCTCTGGATGGCGGGTGGAGTATGGCGGACTGACAGATTTTTTATTTATTTATTTTTTAATCGATTTTCAGATTCTATGCATCTTGAAACGAAAACCAAAAAATTTTGAGGGAGGTTCCACTTTTTTTTTTTTTTAATCGATAACAAAGGTTCATTGGAAATAATAAACCAAAATGTGTTGCGCGTTTGTATGGCAACTAGAAACACCAATGAATGGCAACTACACTTGGAGATGAAGTGATCCCGTACCGACTGTTTTAGCGCATAGTTGAATTGCTTTTTTAAACACAGAATGTTTTTTTGCGATCAACAACCGTTTAAAAACCGGCACGAAATTATGTTACAAAAAACAACATGTGATACCGAAAAACTTTTTGTAGCAAACCTTCGATTCAAATTAACTTCAGTTGCTATACGTAGGATTACTAGACTCCAAGATATTTCTTACAAATTGCACAATGTATTACTAAAAACGCTGCAAATTATTACACAAAGGTTTATTACTCATGTATTAGACAGCCCTTCTACGTAGATCTCTGGTCCATAATTATTAAACGCCGCTTATAGTATACTTAGTATCGGAACTCGGAGCTTCGGACCTCACAAATGGGTTCAATCCATTACAGCAGCGGAACCTCACAATTTTACGCTTTTTAATATAGTTGATAAACAAAACAATTCATTACCAAGTCATCTTTCCAACACATAAAAGTGTTACCTATACTGTATATTGATATAATTTAATTGGTTAAATTTCAAAAAATGTGCTGGCAAAATCACTGAAAATGGCTAAGAATCTTTAAATTTTTTTTTTTTTTTTTTTTTTTTTCGTGATTTATTTATTGCAACTGAAACATATACATCTCATCTAGCAATATTACATTTCATGTTAGGCTCACTAAGGGGGGAGGTTTAGAGCAAAACCTGGCCCATACTTGTATCAAGTACAGTTAAAAGAACACTGGATTACACTTGCACTATTTGCACAGCACAGTTAGGTCCAGAGGTTTATTTCTCTTGAGTCGCCGAAGTTCTCCTTCGTTGTTTAAAACGTTGAGCATCTCCAGGTTCTCGTGTTTGTGGAGGCGATGTTCGTGCTTCCTTGCATATTTGGCGATAATTTCGGTGACTGTTTCTACCCTCAAGTCTCGATGAATATCATCATTTCGCATGAACCAGGGGGCCTGAACTATACTTCTCAGTATTATATTTTGTCGGGTTTGGATTGTTTTAATATTTGATTTTTTCGCACAACCCCAAAGCTGAATCCCATAGGTCCAGATAGGGCGCAGTATCTGTTTGTATATGAGTAATTTATTGTGTAGTGAGAGATGGGAGTTCCTTCCCATCAACCAGTACATCTTTCTGAACTTGATTTTTAGTTCCTGATTCTTTTTTTCAATGTGATATTTCCAGTTAAGTTTGGAATCAAGGTGCATCCCTAAGTATTTTACAGTGTCAGAGTATGGAATTTTATTTGAGTTGATCTCAACTTCTGGGGCTATGATTTTTCTATTAGTAAAGTTGATATGCACTGACTTTGTTTCATTTAGTTTCATTCTCCACATCTTGGTCCAATTGACAACCTTGTTAGTGGACGTCTGTAGATTGCGAGTTGCAGTTTCAGCGTCATCTCCAACAGAGAGGATGGCAGTATCATCTGCAAAAGTAGCTACAGTTGTGTTTTCCTGTTGTGGAAGATCTCGTGTGTACAGCAGGTAAAGTACTGGGCCCAGGACACTGCCTTGCGGTACCCCTGCTTTTATAGGCTTCAAGACAGAGTACTGGTCACCCTGCTTTACCCTGAAGTGTCTGTTCGCTAGGTAGGATTTTAGGAGTAAGTAAAACTGTTTTGGGAGATCCCTGTGCAGTTTATACTCAAGTCCCTTGTGCCAGACCTTGTCAAATGCCTGGGCCACGTCCAGGAAGATACTGGCACATATTTTTTTACCTTCTAGAGCCTTTTCTATTATGTTAGTGATTCTATGAACTTGATCTAGCGTAGAGTGGCGTTGCCTGAAACCGAATTGGTGGTCTGGTATCAATTTTCTGTCTTCAATAATTGGTTTAAGCCGTTTGAGCAACAATTTTTCGAACAGTTTTGATAAGACAGGGAGGAGGGATATGGGTCGGTACCCCGTCTTCTCATTTGGTGATTTTCCTGGTTTGGAGATCATTATGACTTCCGCTACTTTCCACTGGGAAGGTACATGTCGTAACCTGAACGTGGCGTTGATGATATGAAGTAGTTTTGTTATAGCCTTTTCAGGGAGCTCTTTCACAATTCGACCGGTTATCAGGTCATAGCCTGGGGTCTTTTTAGGATTAATGTTGCCCTTAATTTCATCTTTGAGTTCTTTTAACGTAACGGGCCGAATATCAAGCTCATCCGTTTTTTCTATCAGTGTTGCGTTTTCTTCAGGTGTCTGCACTGGAAGAGGTTGAAAAGTTTCATAGAGATGATCTGCAAAAAGTTGAGCTTTCTCTCGGTTACTTCTGGCCCATGTCCCGTCATCCTTTTTGATTGGAGGAGAATGAACTTTAGGTCTATTTATATTTTTGGTTACCTTGTGGAGGGAGTATTCGGTGTCTTTCTCTGCAGTTAGGTTACTCAAAAAATGTTCAACTGATTGGTTATCTATTGATCTAATAAGATATTTAAGTTTGTTACCGAGTCTATTAAGAATAGTTTTGTTTTCAGGGGTTCTGTTATTTTTCCATTTCCTTCTGGCTTTACGTTTGGCGCACAGGAGATCCCTTACTTCTAACGGATATGATTTCGAATTAGTGTCATAGTTACAGTTTTGGTTTATTGGGGTACATAACCAGGCTGCTTGTTGTATGTTATTGATGAATAAGTCGAGTTCGTCTTCCAGTTGTTTAGGGGTTTTCAGAGGAACTTTAAGGTCGATCGATGTTTCCAATTGCTGCCGGAAACAGGACCAGCAAGTATTTCTATTGAATAAACTCGGAGAATTTTCACTAATGATTACTTTTTCACTGATTGTTATTATGACAGGCGAGTGGTCAGAGGGTAGGTCATCGCTGTCCTCTAGATTTATGTAACCACTTGAGATACCTTTGCTTATAAAGAAGTCTATTAGGTCTGGGGTTTTGTTAGCATCCGTGGGCCAGTATGTAGGCCTTCCAGTTGAGAGGAAGTCGCACTTGAAAGAAGCTGCTGCTTCATACAACTCTTTACCTTTAACCGTGGTTAATCGCGAACCCCAGAAGGTATTTTTGGCATTGTAGTCACCTCCTATTATAAAGTTGTTACCAAGCGATTTAAGAAGGACCGTATAATCATCTTTCTTTAAGTTAAACCTGGGGGGACAGTATATTGCGGCTATACTAAAGCTTTTATTATTGAGTTGTACCTTGACCGAAGTTACCTGCATTTTTTCCTCTTCGATTTTTGGTTCTTCATGGTGAGTGATGTTAGCTTTAATGAGAATTGCCGAACCTCCTCTAGCTTTATTACTTGGGTGTAACGTATGATAACACGTGTATCCTCTTATTTTGATGTATGACGTCCGAGTGAAATGGGTTTCAGAAATAAGTAAGATGTCTATCTTGTTGGAGTGGAGAAATAATTCGACTTCCTTAATGTGATTTAGCAATCCGTTCGCATTCCATGTTGCTATTCTTAAAGTCGGTCCCATTAAATCAGTCCATGGCTAGTAAGTCCTTTTTCTAGCTTAGTTATTCTTTCAAATAACTGTTTATTGGTATGTTTTTGTTCATCCAGTCTTTCCAGTATCTGTGCCAGCATTTTTTCTGTGTTCGACACATTAACCTCTTTTTTAGCAACGGTAGCATATGAAACCTTTGAAGTAGTTGCTCCTGTAATGGTTGAAGTAAGCGATTTCCGCCTATTAAAATTCCTCTCAACTGAAGCATCACGCTTGGTCTGTTCTTTCAGTTGGGGTTTAGTAATTTTGTTTCTCATTCTTTGTAGCTCCTTAGCTACCTCGCATCCTCGATAATTTGCTGGATGATTCCCTTTGCAGTTGACACATTTGGGGGAGTCCGCTTTGTTCAGGGTACATTCAGAAGTTTTATGCTTTCCAGCACATTTCACACAAGCAGATTCCTTCCCGCAGTAGGATTGGGTATGCATGTATGACTGGCAATTCTTACATTGGGGAATGAGTTTAGAAGTTTTTTTCACCGGCTCAATCTTCACAATTATGTTGAGAATGGCCTTAATACTATAGATTTTATTTACATCCTCATTTTTGTCGAAGGTTAACATAAAGAGAGGAAGAGGTTTATGAATGGTTACAATTTCACCACTGTCATTTTTCCTTTTCTCTTTCTTGAGAATGTTGGTAACATCCAGGATGGCAAGACCTTGCTCCTTAAGGTCTCCAATAATGTCAGTTTTCTCACATGTTTCATGTAATCCTCTAACCATGACCTTAATAGGTCTGTCTGCTTTGTCTTGATATGTGAACCACTGTTTTTTATCTGAACGTAGTTTGTCTGTAATCAGTTTCCAATTGGTTCTTGTATCTACGTTTATTTTCCAAACGTTATTATTGAGAGCAGTGACCTTGTATTGCTCTCTAGGGATATTCAGTAACATATCTTTGAGGGCTGCGTAGCTCTTTAGCCCTACAACATTTATGGGTGGTGGAGGAGGGTCCTTTTTAGGCTTAATCGTTTCTACCTTGGTTACCTTGGTTACGTCCTTGTCAGTCTTAGTCGTGTTGGTAGGCCATTCAACCTCCGGAGAACGCCGAGCCTTACGCTTTTTGCGGGCCCTTTTTAAGATCCAGTCAGTTTCTCGAGACAATTCGTCTTCGTCCGTACTGTAGGATGTAGGGACGTTGGGTTGAGTTAATTCCGATGTCCTTTGTTTTTCCTTTTGATTTTCATTTAATTTAACAATATGATCGTTAGCTTGACTGAGGTAATCGCATAAGTCAGTTATAATAGAGTACAGATGATTAAAAGCATCACTTACATTGGGGTCAGCGAAGGCTCTTGTTGTTATGCGATGTTGCAATAACTCTTGCTTAGTTTGATCAACAATGTCCTGGAGCGTCGTCTGCTCGCCAGCGGCGTCCGCCTTGTCAGTCATCCCACTAAATAAACATTCCCAAACGTGAAGCGAAACCCCTATAATCCCTGTCCTGTAGTTTCGGAGAAAAGCTCTGGATGGCGGGTGGAGTATGGCGGACTGACAGATTTTTTATTTATTTATTTTTTAATCGATTTTCAGATTCTATGCATCTTGAAACGAAAACCAAAAAATTTTGAGGGAGGTTCCACTTTTTTTTTTTGTTAATCGATAACAAAGGTTCATTGGAAATAATAAACCAAAATGTGTTGCGCGTTTGTATGGCAACTAGAAACACCAATGAATGGCAACTACACTTGGAGATGAAGTGATCCCGTACCGACTGTTTTAGCGCATAGTTGAATTGCTTTTTTAAACACAGAATGTTTTTTTGCGATCAACAACCGTTTAAAAACCGGCACGAAATTATGTTGCAAAAAAAAACATGTGATACCGAAAAACTTTTTGTAGCAAACCTTCGATTCAAATTAACTTCAGTTGCTATACGTAGGATTACTAGACTCCAAGATATTTCTTACAAATTGCACAATGTATTACTAAAAACGCTGCAAATTATTACACAAAGGTTTATTACTCATGTATTAGACAGCCCTTCTACGTAGATCTCTGGTCCATAATTATTAAACGCCGCTTATAGTATACTTAGTATCGGAACTCGGAGCTTCGGACCTCACAAATGGGTTCAATCCATTACAGCAGCGGAACCTCACAATTTTACGCTTTTTAATATAGTTGATAAACAAAACAATTCATTACCAAGTCATCTTTCCAACACATAAAAGTGTTACCTATACTGTATATTGATATAATTTAATTGGTTAAATTTCAAAAAATGTGCTGGCAAAATCACTGAAAATGGCTAAGAATCTTTAAATTGATATTTTTTAGCATAGCATTGGTCAAATAAAGTTTATCAACTATGAAATAGAACATTCAAAATTTATGTACGAAATTATGCTAAAAACTTGAACTTCATTAAGTTTTGTTTTAAAAAATCTATAAAATTGCAAAAAATAGCCTAAAATCCAAAATCTCTTTTTGAATAGAAGAGTATCATTTAGAATACTTTTTTTTTTCCATAAAATTAATAGCTAACATTTTCTTTTCACTCATAAATCTCCAATTTCTATACAACTTGAAATATATTTAAAAAAGACACTTTTTCACATATTTTTGGCTCATAGCACCCATGAGTGTGGAGCGATCGAGCTGGCGAGAAGTTAGGACCAACTAGACCCCAAGTGGAGTCTATGTGCGAAAGAACAGATTTTTTAAGTCAATTCTAAGGCCTTTTATGGCCCGGACGGCGGACGGCGGACGGGGGACGGCGGACGGCGGACGGCGGACGGACATTTCAAATTTGAATTCTACGCACCTTGAAACGTAAAGTGACAAAGTTTGAGGGGGGTTTATAAAAATGTTTTGCTATACGATCACATAGGCTTATTATTGGAAATAATAAACCAAAAATGAGGTAAAATTAACATTAAAAACGCTAAAACACAGAATGTGGGGACTTGGGGGAGGGGATGCATTTTCTTTACGTTTCAGAGGGTGTAGAACTCGTTTGCAATAGTCATTCATATTCAGATTTCTTTATGTATATATATGGACAACATTTTGTGCTGACTACTCCTCCGAAACCGCTGGGCCGATTTGTACCAAATTCTGATAGGTATGCCGTATTACCACGTCGGAACTTGTGCTTCGCTTACTTAGGTGAGGATCCGCTGACTCCGAACCGTAGTGTAAATCATAATGATGGCAAAGTCGTGCTCACATTTCTCCTATTCACCGTAGGACGTCAAAATTTTATAGGGAGCCTCTCTGGGACAACAAGAGACGAGCAAAGTGAGGAGTGCCATCCAGATTAGCTGAGTGAGCTAAAATCTCTCCATGTTCACCATAGACCGTTGAAAATTGATAGGGAGCCTAGAGAGATAGGGAGATCTAGGAGATAACAAGAGACGAATGGACCTTACAGGTAAACTGAGTGTGCTAATTTCGCTCTGATCACAACGAAATTAGATTGAGCCTCTCTAGGACATCAAGGGAAGAATGAAATGACAGGCCCCACCTTGAGTTCCATTTTGTAAATTTATTTTATTTTATTTATTTTGCTGCAACCCTCCGGTTAATCCGCTAGTAGATAATAAATAAAAGAATTTCGTTAGTTGTTGTTTTTACATTTACAACGACATTTATGTAATTTGATGTACAAACTTCCGTGCTGCTCAATCCAACTCCCTAATCTCTGAATCGGTTTCGTGCTCGATCAGAATACATATTTGCCCAAGTTAATACAGTTTTATAACGACCGTTCAATATTCCATTTAAATAAACCTAACTGTTCCCGAAGTTTTCCATAATATGCATCGGGCTTTTAAGATTTATTCGATCGCCATTGGGGATCACGTTAGGGGGAAAAGACGGAAGATCGATAGGAAGGCGCTACACACTTATTGCCCGAGCGTGACCAACTGCAGTTGGTTGGATTTGTGGCCTTGATGGGCAGCGGGGTAGGGACTGGAATCCCTATTAGGGAGTTCCATTGTGTTAAACAAAAGTGCTATTAGGGTTGGCTCCTGGGCCTATTAAGGGTAATGTAATGCTTTTTGGTAGTCGTTTAACCTTCCTATGACTGTTAACTTCTATAAATGAGAGGGGTGAGGGATTTTTGGAGCCAGAGAGTCCGAAGTCTGTGGCTAACAGAACATAGGTTACCTACTAAAGATCGACAAAACGTACGGCTGATTTCAAAAAGTTCCAGTCGTGCAGCATGATCGTATGAGCGAATTTTCGTAAATGATCGTATTGTATAAGGTTAAATTGTTTTAAAATTTGAGTTTTCTTGATGCAAAGAAGTTTTTAATTGTCAATTGTATGGCAAAAAACGTATTCTAAATAATAATCTGCTATTATAAAATGATTTAACGGGTTTTAGCCATTTTTAGTGATTTTTCTCAGCATATTAACCCTACAGCGCCCAAAAGGGACCTACTGTCAAAATTTGATTTTTTAATATTTTTTGTGTTAGTTGGTCTTCAATTGAAGCATTTACATAGTTTTTTCTGTTTCTGCTGCTGCTGATTATTTGCTACAGGGCCGCCCCCTGTAGGGTGCATTGGGCAATATACTACAGGAATGGAATAATACCACAAAAATCGGTTGAAAAACGCTTTATTTGAATAGAAAACTTGAATGCTAATTAAAAAATGAAAAACGGGGCAGTTCTGGAAGGTATGTATACAAAAATTTTAAATTGAATTATGGTGGTCATACCAACAATGGATGTGTAGACCTACCCCACAGTCTTTACACATGAACCTCGTGTTATTGTGGCATTTTTTACGTCTCCTTTGCTTGCAGGGGACTTTTTCATGCTTTTTGGGCTCACTTTGATTCCTCCTCTTCATCTGGGGGATTGAAGACAAACTTCTCGGTTTTTTAGCAGGAACTCCATGGGTGAACAAGTACCGCTGTACCACACCTCTCCTGAACTCACAATATGTGATTGCTACCTTTGAGGTGGCTTTATAAAGTTGCCACGCATTTTGGCAGGCAGCGTCGATTCCAAATAGAAACAGTGGATACCACCATTTTTTTCCTTTATAACTAACCCTCTAAGATCCAATGTTCTCGTCAAACCGATCTACGCCGCCCATGAAACGGTTGTACTGCTGAATGACATTTGGACAATCGATCGTAATTTTCTGTTTCTTTTTGTTGACAAAACCAATTCTCTCAACCTTATGGATCGGCATCACACCATGGCAGTTTGATGCCACAGTCACTATGCTATTATCATTCCATCTGACAATACACAAATCGTCAAGATTTCTTGATGAAATTGTACCTCTCACAGTCTTTCTCATGTTTGGAATCAAGGTCACAGGGCACTTTTCCATTCGATTGTCCTTGATGGTCCCAGTGCAACCAAAGTTTTTCTCTGTCATGAGACGAATCAGAGTCAACCCAGTGAAGAAGCTGTCGATGTATAAATTGTAGGGTCCTTTTTCCGTCGGCAGTCTTAACGACGTATCATCACGTATCATCACTAAGGTGCAGGTATCTTTGAATTTCAAGAAATCGTGTTCGGCACATACTTGCTGATGCAGCTGCATTGTTGGTGTCAGTCTTTGTCTCCCAGTACATCCTGATATGTTGAGGAGTCGAGTATCCAGTCATGAGAAGAATGGAAATGAATACCTTCATCTCTGAGGAGGTCATATTCAAAGTATGGTTTTGTTGGAGGGCATAGGTATTAGACATCTCCACCACGAAGTCAATTACTTCCTGAGAGTACATCATCTCAGAACATTCTGTGTATGCTATCTCAGGTCCTTCATATTGGAACACCTCCTCAGGAGTATCACTTTTTCCAGATCTTTTTGTGAACAAATTTCGATCGTCAAACCATTCAACATTTCCTGAACTTTTCCCTCCTTTTCCTTTTCCTTTCTTATAAAACACCGTCCTGCTGCCCTTTTTCCTTGGTTGGGGTTGTGAAGTACTGGTGGATGGCTCATCAAGGTTGAAAGCAGGAGTTGGTGAATAATCGGGATCGTCCACGGACTCATCGTTTGCGGAGTCGATGAGGGATTACAAAAATTGTCAATGGGTACGTTTACCTCAACTTAAGGAGGGTTAAGTTGAAATTTACCAATTTAATATGCTCATGGTGCGGGCCAACGTCCTTATTCTTTCAATTGGGAAGCTTGATTTTTTGGCGAAAGATCGGATTTTTATCTCAATCCTAAGGAGAGTAATCCTAATTATTGCAATTACATTGAGAATATCTTTTTTTTGCAATCGAAAAATTATGACGTTTTACGTTTCTTGGTTTTCTATTCCGCTATAGAATTTTTTGAAATCATTAAAAAAATTTCAATTATCTATACATTCATAAAATTTAAATGTGGAATCTATGTTCCACACCCAACTTGGCAGACGTTATTTTCTTGTTATCCAAAAATATGAAGTTGGCTCTTCAAAAAGTTGTTGATTTATAGTTTTTTTTTTTCTAAGTTCCAAGTTTTGGCAAACAAACTCATTACTCGGCCGGCTTTCGTTTCGTGAAATCGTTTTACATCAACAGGTTCATTATACTAGAATTTTTGACATTTTTGCACTTTTACTTTCCTGTAAAGTGTTAGGGGAAACAGAATCGCAACCCCAGTTCGCGACTGAGATGAACGAAATGCTTTTGTGAATATTTTTTGAGATGTTGTTTTTTAATTTTATTTAATTTTACGTTTTTAAAATGAGAAGAGAGCAAAATGAAAAGAAATGAAAAGAAGAGATCACTTTTGTTGAGTTTTCAATCGCAAAATACTTTTCCTGGTGGATTGCAACAATCCACAGTTTCCTTTGTTTCATTCCTTGGGAAAACCACGTTACCAGAATTACTACACCCAAACACGCAGTAATTAACCATCGTGATGAATGAATAATTAATATAATAAATACAATGCCTGATATTGTAATGGAACTTACTTGAAACAGATTTTGTTACTGTGCGGTCTGAGGTCTCTAATATTGTAGTTGATGGCCTCTGTAGATGACAGTGGGGTTGTTCATGTGCAGTAGGTACCTACCTACCGTTTTCTGGTTATTTTTCCGTTTTTATTGTTTGTGTGCGTTTCTTTATTATAGTTATTAATTTATTAATAATATAATTTTAATTTTTGAAAAGGGTTGATGAGGTTGGTGGTGTGGGGGAAGAATTTTAGAGCGGGGTAACGGAAGGTACCGACTAGGGGAAAATCATGCCAACGACCATTTTCTCTTGGTCACTGCCCCCCTAGCGGTAGACGTTGTTAGTTCGGAGCCCTATTAAATGGCACACGCCATTAATGATCAACGGCAGTAAAAGTGTTGTTTTCATGACACAGACAGACTTGGAAGTGTATATTCCAACATGACAAAATACGTTCAGACTGCATAATAGCTTTAAGGCACAATTTTTGGTTTATTATTTCCAATAATAAGCCTATGTGATCGTGTAGCAAAAAATTTTTATAACCCCCCCCCTCAAACTTTGTCACTTTACGTTTCAAGGTGCGTAGAATCCAAATTTGAAATGTCCGTCCGCCGTCCGCCGTTCGCCGTTCGCCGTCCGCCGTTCGCCGTCCGCCGTCCGCCGTTCGGGCCATAAAAGGCCTAAGAATTGACTAAAAAAACCCGTTCTTCCGCACATAGACTCCATTTGGGGTCTAGTTGGTCCTAACGTTTAACCATCCCGATCGCTTTACTCGCATAGATGCTATGGGCCAAAAACGGGCAAAAAAGTGTGTTTTTCTACGCGCGCACGCCTGGCACGCCTGGCAGGGGGTCACGGTGGGTGGTGAGGGGGGGTGAGCGGGCGGTGGAGTGAGAGGAGGCGCCGGCGCCGCGGCACCTTGTGGTGGGTACGGCGCCGGCGTTCCTTCGAGGCATGAATATATGTTTTTTCAAGGTCATATTTGTGTGTTAATACCAAAGCTTTTCCTACGCATATTTAATAACATATCCTCTCGACTTTTCGTACGTGCTTAGATAATGATATTATTAAGGCAATAACTATTTGAATAGATTGGAGCTCAAATCGAGAAATATAAACATGCGTATATAATTATAGAAGAAGTTTGTGGCAACTCGAAATAGGATACGCCGAGGAGTCTGGACGGGCCTTAAGACGTACGCTAGCCAACTAAAACTATGATCATACTCAATTGAAAAAATAATAAACTTTTGTGAAATAATTTGCAGCGTTTTATGTCTGAGGTAACCTCTTCATTCTGTGAATGAGGAAATGGGGAAGATACAGCTGTCCACTCCTTGTGCAACTATGATAGGTTTTGGAGATTTCGGCAACAAGATCTTGACCATTGGACTATCGAAGGAATATAGGAATTAAGAGCTCTGTTAACTTGAGCAACGAACTTATAGATTTGGAGTTGCAGCAGAATCTCCAACTTCTAGATGACCCCATTAGGTATGTGTCAATATCAATCATTGAGGATGCGATTACCATCTACGCAAGCTCCATGCTACCAACTAGGCGTCCCCCACTACTGAGCAACGCTCTAAAAAAGAAAAATATCGTCTTTGAGGACATTCTGCACAACTCTAACGCGTCAAACGCATTCCAGGAAATCAATACTTTACCTGGCAACCGAGGCGTAAGGACGTAGAAGTTCGAAATTCATTAACGCTTTTATAGGAATCACCGGCGGAAAAGTATTCGATATAAAACCCTAACGCGCTTTGCAAAGCTCGTCGGAATCAATGATTGGCCCGCGCCACTAATGACCAACGGCAGTCAAAGTGTCGTTTTCAGCGTTTTCCTTTTTTTTTATTTTTTCCTCATCAGCCTCTCTCTTTCTCTCTCTCTCTGTTTTCTCCTCCTCCGGCTCTTTGGACCTCCCGCCCGGTTCTCTCGCGTTCCACACTCGTGTACACGAGGTTATCAGTAAAAGTTTTCCAATTAAAGGGAAAAGCCCTTTTTCCAGCCAGTTGACGGCGCTTGGCAACTTTCCTGGGGGCCGACACAATATCTGCGGTATCGCGTCCCGCAGGGAGTCATTGGGCCGTTGAAGGACGTCTTTTGAATTATTCAGCGTTTATTTTCATTTTTCGAGAAAATGTTTTTTGAGTGGCCACCGCATCGTTTCACTTTCCGTACAACCCAGCAGGCAGTGGAAGAAGCAAAGAGCATCTTAAACATCTTAAACTTTTTTTGAATCTCACTTAGCATGGAGAAACGCTTATAGGTTCGCGTTCAGGTTATAGCACGATTCACATACAGATACAAGAAAGTGCTTCTATTATTTTAATTTCAGCTCTTTCGTCCATACTATACTAAAGGTGTCAGAAGTACGCTAGAGGGATTTTAAACTGCACAAAGAGTTTGGCCTTTTGATTAGTGGAGTCGTCAGGAGTATTCCAAAAACAAGAATGAGCGCTCTGCTTAGTCGTTCTGCTGATGGCACAGTTGTCAGCTGCTGCAGCTATTATATTATACAGGGTGCCCCATCTAAACCGGCCCATCGGGAAAATACAGCCTTACGGTGCGAGCTATCAAAAAATTGAATTGGACCTTTTTTTATAGTATTTTAACTCAGCTTCACGATCCGGAAGTCCGATTTTTATTTTTCAATGTTTTAGGGTCTCAAATCATTGATTGAAACTTGCGGTTTCCTCTTGACCCCCCTTTTTTATTACTTTTTTCGATTCTACGTTGAATTTGAAACAGAAAATTTCCTCCTTGAAATTTTCTTTTTGGGGCTTCGTTTCTGAGTTATTCCACTTTTTGCGAAATACAGAAAATCGCCGATTCCTTTTAGACATTACCGACACTTTCTTACTATTTTTATCTTCAATTTTTGAGATGTTCACCACACTTTTGAGATCAGCATTAAACTATCTATCGTCAGACCCCAGCGTCCATAATCGACAATCACCATCAGGGGGATGACATTACAGTTCTTGCATCAAGTGGAGGGTAGGTAGGTAGTAAGTTCACTATGAATTTTGACTAGGTTGAAAACTTTAATTGCCACATTTTATTACAAAAATTATACCTTCTCATCATGTTTTGAGTAGCCCCCCTTGCTTTTGTAAGCACATTGCGAGACTCGGTTGAAAAACTGAGGATCACTTCGGAATTGGCGCGAGCTTCCCACCTACAAAATATCGGTCGACGGGCTTTGTCTTGAACACTCAGTGCTTGATGAAGGCTTACATGGTAAGGGTGAAATTTTGAAATCTTCAAATACCTCGAGATACCTGTTGTACGAGCTAGGCGCCTGAGCGAAGCATGTGGATTATCTCGAATAACACCCATGACGTCACCCCTGGTCACGACTGAAGGAAGTCCCTTGCCTTAGCAGTGAACCGGCCATGTCTTAGGTTTTCTAGATTTCTAGGAATTACCTTTCTTGGTGTTGGTAATGTCTAAAAGGAATCGGCGATTTTCTGTATTTCGCAAAAAGTGGAATAACTCAGAAACGAAGCCCCGAAAAGAAAATTTCAGCGAGGCATTTCCTGTTCCAAATTCTACCTAGAATCGAAAAAAGGGGGGTCAAGAGGAAACTGTAAGTTTCAATCAATGATTTCAGACCCTAAAACACGGAAAAATAAAAATCGGACTTCCGCATCGTGAAGCTGAGTTGAAATACTATAAAAAAGGTCCAGTTCAATTTTTCGATAGCTCCCACCGTAAGGCTGTATTTTCCCGATGGGCCCGTTTAGATGGGACTCCCTGTATTATATGACTTACCATGGTCATACATACATGGGGCTATATACTCCAAAGAAGATGCAAGAACTTCAAGGACAGTTGGAATTTATATTCACTGAATGAAAAGTAACCCTACGGTGTCATTTTATTTCGTCAAATGATTCAAGGTGAACATTACTAGAAGGGATCAATGCACGGGAGCCAGACTTCCAGACCGTTTTGTTGATGCCGACGTATACACGGGTGATTCCAGAGTGGAGAGAAGGTCTGCTGTTGGTATATTTGGTGGAATACTACATCTGGAGGCATTATTTTCGCTAGAAATCACGGAAGGAGAAAAAACCAGGTAAAACTCTATTATAATGAGGGACTATGGGGGTGGAGAACAAATTCCTTGGATCATAGCACAGACCAGGTGGAGACTGGTCAGAAAATGCTGGTAAGAACATTGGTTCCAGGGAAACAACTATACGTTAACCTTGAAGTGGGAGTCAAAGCGCAGGATTTGCTGGCAATGAACGATTAGATCTGCTGGTCTCTAAGGGAAAAACACACCACAGGGCGAACTTCATTAGGCCCGAACCAGACTTAGGCATAACGTCAGCTTGGTTAACTGCACAGGTGGACTGGGTGTTGGGAAAACATCCCAGGATGAAATTACTGGAATTGGGTTATGGTTGCACCCTGAAACAAGGAGCCAAACCAACCTGAATCTTTTACAGAAGAAAATGAGACTTATTCGTGAAAATACTGAAGATAGGGAGGGTACTAAAGAAAACAGAAGAGCAGGAATCAACAAATCGGTGAGCAAATCGTGAGGTGAGGTGGATGTAAAAGCCTTCTATTCGAATACTGAGCTCTCGAAGCTGGGCGTTTCAGAATCTTTGCAAATCTGGACGCTGAAAAGATTGTATCGGCAGGCAATTAGAAGGAATCCCGGATGAGTAGGGAGATCGATGCTATATTTCATACGGACTGCTTTTAGAAGAATGCTCCACCTAATAAATAAAGGTTTTACTGTGGCAGAGAGGAAACAAACCCCTTCTTACCCCACTAAAAGTAGGAACCCTAACCTTGCAGATCATATATTTCACATAGATGTAAGGTTTTTTTGTGTGTTTTTTAGGGCTGAAATTCAACAATATCAGATATCATTAATCATTATGCAGCCGTTACACTCTCAGCATTGAACCAAGTCGTTGGATTCGAACGCAGTAAAGGACACCGATTATAACCGAGTTGTGCATAAAAGTTGTCGTTATGTATTTTGGGTAGCACTTATAATACAAAACACCATATAATTCACAGGTTTAGAATAGAAAAGTTATGTTCCGTGATGGAGATCTCATTATCATACCTAGGGGTTCTTGAGAACACAAAAATCTACGTTTTCCGATATTTCTAATAGAAATATCATATTTCCGTCCATCACCTATCAATAATGCAACCATGCATCCCTCGGAACACCCGTAGCAAACCGTCAAGGCTCCTCCACTTTTCACGAATTTCCGCCGCTAACAAAATGCCTGTTAGCAACCATAATAACAAAACTTCGGGAATCAAACAAATCGGTTGGGAAGGGTAGCTCCGTTTATGAAGTTTTAGAGGTTCAGACCTATGTTGTGAACCCGGAACTCGCTGATCATTTTACGACCGCTCCAGTCAGAATCAGTCCAGTCATTTAGCCGTATATTGGGAACATAGAAACAAACTTTGAGTTTTATACATACGGATTACTAACACCGATCCAAGAAAAGGGTGCAAGACCTCTAACTTTTTCCATAAATAAGTGGTTAACACGAATAAATTAGGTCCACCGGCTTCCCACACTTCTTGACTGATGGGTCAGAAAATTCCGTTCCCCGGGTCTTAACACGAGACTAACCGAGTTTTCACCGGTTTCCCTTGAAACATTAAAGGGCCGAGGGGTCGAGCGTTGGACCTCATTTTGACGCCGGATTTCATTATTTACCGACAAGCCGGCAAATTGACTGCGTGAGGTCGCCGCTCGCACGTTTCACCCTGTTTCACCCCGAGTCATCACCTTTTCAACTTGTACTGGGAAAAGTTGGTCGACCCTCGTCGTTGGCACGACCCTACAGGATGACGGCTTGGGGTTGTCAGACAATTCGCAACAACATAAATTATTTTGGCGAGTATAGAAATTGTCCATCAACGCATATTTTTGCGCCTGAAAATTAGGGAAAATACGGCTACCAAGTTGGGAGGGGGGTGTTATTCCGTATGTGTCCCCTCTTTCAAATCAATGTAAATCCTTCAAATCAATGTAAATCTGTCATTATCCTACCAAAAAATGAATTTGACGACTGCTTGGTAAACTTCGGAATATCGCATTTCCCATATTTTCATGATAGATTAACTTTCTCCTTCGCCCACATGAGAAATATTGAATTGGAAAAAGTAGGGACACATACGGAACTATTTGCCGAGTCAAAAAGTTTCGTATGTGTCCCAACGCTATATTCAAATCTAACTAGCGTAAAAATACATCAGGAGGATGTATATAGTTTAGTGATCTGGATGCTCGCAAGCTCGCATCTCAAAAATACATAACATCAATTAGACAATCCCTTAGTATAAATTCAGATTAGTTGGGCATATAGGTCAGAATGATGCGTATAGTTTGGTGGTCTGGATGCTCGCAAGTTTGCATCTCAAAAATACATAACAGTAAGTAGTCAATCCCTTGGTAAAAATTCTGGAGCTTACCCTGCCCACCTAAGATTCGGAAAGTGCCCAGTTCAGGAGGGTTCGTTGCCATTTGTGCCCAGTTCAGGTGAGCCCGACTCTCCGTCGGAGGTCCCTAGTCTGTTGGTAGGTTTAAGATGCATGTTTATTCAAGAGTCTAAATCAAACTATACAATATAAATATCAACTTTGTTTAGTCAGAGATCTACAACAAAAGAGTTTTAGGGTTCATTGCTCAACTTACTGACTTACAAATCGCGTGGAGACACATTCGGAACTGTTCCACTAGTCAAATAGTTCCGTATGTGTCCCCACATTTTTCAACTCCCCAGTTCTCACTTACGCAGAGAAGAAAGTTATATATTTGGAGGTTTCCGAAGTGTCGTCGAATTCATTTTGGTTTATTATTTCCAATAATAAGCCTATGTGATCGTGTAGCAAAACATTTTTATAACCCCCCCTCAAACTTTGTCACTTTACGTTTCAAGGTGCGTAGAATCCAAATTTTAAATGTCCGTCCGCCGTTCGCCGTTAGCCGTCCCCTGTCCGGGCCATAAAAGGCCTAAGAATTGACTTTAAAAACTCGTTCTTTCGCACATAGACTCCATTTGGGGTCTAGCTGGTCCTAACGTTTAACCAACCCGATCGCTTTACTCGCATAGATGCTATGGGCCAAAAACCTGCGAAAAAGTGTCTTTTTCGAGGTTTGAGTGTTAGACGCACGCCTGGCACGCTTGGCAGGGGGTCACGGTGGGTGATGAGGGTGGTTGAGCGGGGGGTGGAGTGAAAGGAGGCGCCGCGGCACCTTGTGGTGGGTTCGGCGTTCCTTCGAGGCATGAATATATGTTTTTTTCTAGGTCATTTTTGTGTGTTAATACCAATGCTTTTCCTACGCATATTTAATAACCTATCTTCTCAACTTTCCGTACGTACTTACGAGTAGGTAATGATATTATTAAGGCAATAACTATTTGAATAGATAGGAGCTCAAATCGAGAAATATAAACATGCGTATATAATTATAGAAGTATAGGTTGTGGCAACTCGAATTAGGACACGCCGAGGAGTCTGGACGGGCCTTATGACGTACACAAGCCAACTAAAACTACGATCATACTCAATTGAAAAAATAATAAACCTTTGTGAAATGATTTGCAGCGTTTTCGGATAGGTTAATGATAGATATAGATTCCTCACTGGTGCAACTTTCTATCGAAAGGACCAATTCGTTGGCCAGCATTTTTGAGCACATTAGAGTGGTCAGATTTAAAAAAAAAAAAAAAAAAAAAAAAAAAAAAAAAAAAAACTGCTGCAAAAATTACTAAATATAGCATAAATTGGCTAAAAATCATTAAATTTATATAGGTACATATTTTTTTTTCAGCAGAATATCGCCCAAATAAAGTTTGTTAACTATCAAATAGAACATCGAAAAATTCATCTCCAAAATTATGCAGAAAAATGTACTTAAATTTCATTAAAATGTGCGCAAAGAAGTTAAAAATCCAACATCTCTTTTTTGAATCGCAGAATATTATTTAGAACGAGTTTCTTTTCCCATAAAATTGGTTGTTAAAATTTTTTTTCCTCAAAGTCCTTAATTTTCAAAATAATGTACCTAACATAATATAGAACGATAGTTTACGAAAATTCGCTCATACAATCATGCTGCATGACTGGAACTTGTTTACATTTTTGCAGCCATCGCAATCTTTGAAAATTCACTAAATATTTGTGATGCAAGTAGTGTAAGACATTCGTTTAAAACAATTATGCCAATATGAAAAAAATGCCATTAGACAGAGAATGGGACTGAGTGAGACGTCGAATGGATCGGTTTGCGGTGTCACTCGAATCATTCAAGTATGCCGGTGGGTAGGAGGTATCACACCTACACCACACGATGTTCGATAACGTTTGAATTGACTGCGGCGTCAGTTTGACGGGTTGACACCTAAACGTCAACAGAAAGTGGCGGCTGACACGCGGAGTCGGAGTTAGCTCGACAGCTAACCACCGGTTTAGTTAATCAGACCGATAGGCTCGACTATAGCGCCGTCCAACGGATTAACCGGCGACGGCGGGTCAGGTAGACGGTTTCGATCCCATTGACAGCTGGCGACCTCGCGGCATGTGTTGATAGCGGCATATGCCGTCCTCACCTGCCGCTTCCCGCCGACCACCTGATCCCCGCTCTACCTGGCACCTACCTACCTTCTCAATGATGCACTACAACGTTCTCTTTCTTTTAATCGGAATTTGAACTAAGCCTTTCGCAATTTGAATTAAACTTATTGTTACTTGGACTGAACCATTTGCACTTTGAATTAAGCCTTTCACAGTTTGAATAAATTAAACCTTTTACAAATCGAATTTAACCTTTTCTAATTTGAATTAAATCTACGCATTTTCAATTAAACCTTTTGCGATTCGGATTGAACTATTTGCACTTTGAAATATAAACCATAGAAGCTTCCAAACGAATGGGCCTATCATACATCGTGTAGTGGGTTTTGTTTGTTTAGAAACTGTCTTTACATGTGTGATACCTGACATATATGTATAGGCCAGTGATCTGTGCAGAAAACCATCTAATACAGAAATTATTAACGTTTGCGTAATAATTTGCGGTTTTTTCCCGAGTTTATACCTTGTTACGAATTTGATAACATGTAAAATGCCCACATGAAAAAAGCTTAATGCGTAAATTATATGAGAATGCAATGGAAATATTTAATATTTAATTAAAATTTATACCTACAGAGGAAAAAGTATTATTTTCAGTGAGCCACCCCTTTTAAACCTTTTTAAATACAACATTGCCTCCAAAGACGGAGGTGGCATTCCATTGAAAATAATTTTTACCCTTGTTCTAAAAAAAAAAAAAAAAAAAAAAGTTGTTTATTATGTGCAATAGAAAAATTGAGGTGATATTCAGAATCAGTGATAAATTTTACATAAGTTAGGTAGGTACCTCTGGAAGGTATTTAATCCGGAAGTGTGTTCGATGAAAAATGTTGATAAGTTTGTGAGCGAAAAAAAGCTATATCATGAAAAAAAAGAAAAAAAAAGTACATCAAATAATGTAAGAAGACGACAAGTTCAGGCCGGATGCTAGACCACCCCTAATTTTGTAAAGCAGTGTAATATTTATTAAAAAAAAAAAAAAAAAATTTCTACTGACCAATTTGGTTTGCAAAATGTCCAGTTTGATTTGCAAAATGTCTGAGTCGGTTTGGAAAATGTCCAATTAGGTTTGGAAATGCATGAGTTCAAATGATATCAAGATCCTCATCCTAGCAGAGTCCATCTATGTTTTCTTAGTGGGTCAGTTGCAATACTTTGCCATGATCCTTCTGGTCAAATAAATAAAGTAGGTAAGTAAAAATAACAAGAACTCGCTCATATGGTCATGCCTCATAATAGTTTTTCCTTTTAAACGCCTCTAAAATCGTTCGGCCATCATCTTCCTGAAACCGCGTCAACAGAATATTTTACGTTCTATTGTTCTAACCATTTTATTGCCCAAGTTCCCTCAACTCCCGAATGAACTCAGCGTTGACGAATAAAAAATTAATTTTTTATTACCTCCCCTCCTCCTACCTCAGTTATCATTGTCTTTAACGGTCGATCGTTTTTATTATCTGTCACGGTTGTTCTTTGGATTTTATCGTTGGAATTTTTTCGCCCAACGAATCCCCGTAGTGTTAGTTCTGTGTTCTATCTAACATTTCCAATCGAAATCGGGTTTAGTTGTGCGCCTCATCATGGATACGCTTTCTTTCACGCTCTTGTAAGTTTTTCTTTGTTCACGTTTTTATCGGCAGTTATGTAAATCATAGGAATTCTATAAATCGGATCGGCTTCCGACAAAGGTTTTAAAGTAAACGTCGTAAATCATTGGGGCAACGTTTATTATTTTTGACATGTAGGTACCTATATATGCAACAACAAAAATATATCCAGATCAATCAAAGTCTTGCAGAACTTCTCTTCCCCTGTTGTATTCAGACTCAACATTTAAATTACCTACCTTATTTATTTATTTTTTATATGAATCGTCTCGGAATATATTTATATGCATAGGTGTATAGGGCACTTGGTTCGGACATTGTGATGATCGGTTTGTTTTAGTCGATTTTCCTCTTTTTCTCAATGAGATAGTGGCAAAAGGACTCTATCATTTGTTCTCCGACACCTCACTACTCTCCGAGATCTACTACCGTTGAGATACTGCCTCAATGTATGCAAAGAAGGTTTTCACGCTTACCCAATCCATGACCTTGCACAAAGGCTTGGTCCGCTTTTCTGACAGGGCTCGTCTTACGCTTCAAGAATTAGTTTTAACCTCCATGTAGCACTCCTTATCATGAAAATACCAGTGACGTGATTGATCCGTAAAGATCATCAGAGCTACATGATCACACCTCTGATCTTGTCTTGGGCTGCGTTTTGGGCAATGGCTTCCCAGGTTTTAGGACAATAAGAGAGTGCCTCAGAATTTGTGATGCAAACGTCGAAGTACAGCTCCCTCTCATTGTCCCGAACAGTGACCCTCTATAACAGAGGTTAGTGCAGTTCTCTGGGTCCTGCCAAGACCAGACCTGCCATAAATATGCTCACGTCTCGAATATGGCCATGCCCATGTTTCCACCCTTTTTTAAAGTTTAATGTGTCTGTAACTGGCATAGGGTCGCTATACACTTGGCCAAAAGTGGGAAAATCTAGCAGATCAAGGTCTTACTGCATTCTGTCTTGGCCACTCATGATCTTGGACAGTTCGGCGCTAGTAACTGTATAGACCGATGGGCCTGTCAAGGGAGCCCCCTGTATGAGAGCAGTGAACACCAAGGCCTTCTTCCTAGCCACTGCCCCCTGGATTACCCAGGGAGACCTACAAACGGACATGAAACCACACACCCTCGCAAAACCAGCCTCGAATGGGTGGCAGGCTAAGCCAGCTCGCAACTGAAGCCTGGGGCCCCAACCGCTTGTGGTACCATTATGGGTAAACCTGTTATAGGCCAAGAATCGTCACTGGCCCAGCAACAGAGCAGAAAACTCTGCGCCTACCACCTTATCCAAACCCACCCCACAATGAGGTATGCAGAGAATGGCTGCATTGGCTGAACTCAATATCTTGGAATGTTCCACGTTGGTGACCGTATAGATCGAAAGGCCTGTTAACGGGCCCCTCTGCTTAAGAGCAGTGGACACCACCTTGGTGGGGCTCCTGCACGCCTACAATCTTGCCGCCACCCTCCGAATTACCTAGGGAGATCTACAAGGACGTGACACCCCCATACCCCCACGAAACCAGCCTCAACTGGGTGGCAGGCTAGACCAGCTCTACAGCGAGCTTCTGGATTGCTGAAGGCCTGGGGCCACGCCCGCCCGTGGTACCATTATGGGATGGGCAAACCTCAGAGAAGGCATCTCCACGGATGAGATTCACAGGTTTGGTGTTACGGCCCTTAGTGCATCCATACTGGTGCTCATGCAACACACTCGCCAGTTGCTCTGCTATCCCTAACCATCCTTAACCATCCCAAACCATCTCTAACCGTCCCAGACCATCCCTAACCATCTCTAACACACTCTAACCATCCCTAACCATCTCTAACCATCCCAAACCATCTTTAACTATCCCTAACCATCTCTAACCTGCCGTGCGACCGAGGAGATTTGCTTGTATCTAAGGCCTCATTAGGCCCATTCCAATCATTCTGTCACTATTCTTTCTTTTAATTTGTCCTCTTATCAATTGTCAAGCCTTCAGTCATCTGCTCTTTACAAGTTTTCAATTCATTTATCAGCACACTCTAGGAGTACAACACGGTCGGCCACTATTTCCCCACGCAGCGTTAGCCGTGCACTTAGTGGACGTCCGGGATGGTCCTCGTGGCGATGCTGCTTTTACAGAGATATACTGAGGGGGAAGGGTTCCAGAACTTGGATACTCTGCTGCCTCTTCTTGCAACATGCAGTTTTTTCGTCATAGGTTCACATTCTCCATTAATTCCTTGTTACTTTGGTGGCTTCCCTGCAAGCTTTCGTGGTGGATCCATTTGGTGAATTTGTTTCTCTGTAAGGTAGGGTTAGTACAGGTAATAATTTCCTCCCCTACTTATCATAAATATCTTACATTTATAAACATATCCTACATATCACAGAACAGACACTAACCATATTAAATCACAGTCACATATCACAGAATAACTATTTGATACTTGGAGCACTACAATGTTCCTGCGACTACCAACCCCTCTCCATCGCCTTGGATCTTTTACCACCTCCTACCAAAAATCCTCGAACCTGCTGTACTTCTCTGCCGAATCCACCAGTTGGTTCAATTCCTGCTGGTAGACTGGGCCTCCTAATCGAGCTGATCTTATTTCACTGTACACTGGACAGCACCTGATTACATGATCTACTGATTTACACACTGCTCCGCAGAGGCAGTCAGGAGCGTTCCTTCTTCTAAAATAATATAATTTGCCACTTAAGTTCCCATGGCCTTTCAGCATCTGAGAGGTCTCATATCCTGGCTGGACGTAACTTGCTGACCCTCTCCTCTGGACATCAGGGAAGAAGCTGTAGGTATGTCACCCAGTTTCTCCATTGTACCACCTCCTCTGCCAAGTATCCTAACACCATTCCCTGACGGCCTTGATCCTATCCTCTTTAGGCAACCTACTGCTTACGTTCTGTGTCAAGTCTAAGCAGATTTGAACACTAACCCTACTAGGACGCTTTATGGCAGAAATGGTAACCTGGGCATCCAGTTGCAAATCCAGAGGCATACAACCTGAAAGCACCTGCAAAGCCAGCGCTTATGCTGTCCCATAAGCTCCGGTTAAAGACAAGAGCATCCCACGCTGCAGAAATAAAACCTTGTTGCATACTTTCTGGCTTGGTGTGTCCTACCATGTAGAGGCCGCATACATAACTATGGGCAAGAACTCTGACTCATAATACCTCAACTGCCCCTGGTACGGTATTCCCCACTCTGGACCTGTATGGCCCCGCATTCCCATTGCCAGTGTTGAAACCATTTAATAGAGCTCCTGTACCTGGGCATCTGGCGTGAGTCTCGTGTTCAGCATCACTCCTAAGTAGCGAGCAACAGCTACCAATCTGAATGGATGCCTCGCATCTGCATGACCTCTCAACATCAAGGCTTGCGTCTTTTCCACCGCCATCGTGAGGTGGGCCTTCTCACACCATTATTCCACTATTGCGGCACACTGCTCGGCTTTTTCCACCATTTCAGCACGATTGCCTGCCTCTATGACCATTGTCAGGTCATCAACATATGCCACTGGTTTAAAATCATTCTCTCGCAGCCTGTCAAGCAGATCTGCGAAAACCAGGTTCCACATTGCCGCCCCCAACACTGACCCTTGAGGACAGCCACGGGTCACCGTGACCTCCATCTTGCCTGCCTGGCAGTGCATCACAGCTGCCGGATCACTGAAATAGCTCTGCAACACTTTGAAAATATTCCTGGGCACCTGCAAAACCTTGAGCTGCTCCAACACCAGAGGCCACTAAAATTAAACGCCCCTGCAATATCAAATAACAATGCCATCAAACATGGGTATCTTCAGTCTTGAACCTGCTTTTTAAGTGTGCTTATAGCGTCCTCAGTACTACGTATCTTTGTGCGGCCAAAGTGGCATGGATGGGTGTTCGTCAGCAGTATCAGTTCTATTGTCCAGGCTATCAAATTCTCGAGGATCTTGCCTTCCACAGAGAGGAGACTGACAGGGCGATAAATGTTGCAGTTTGTCCTGTCTCGGTCTCCTGCCTTAGTTACATGTTTGCAATTTTCCACTGTTTGGGAAAACACCTCTCACAAAGAGCCTCGTTGTACAATGCCAGCAGCACCTCATGGAAGAGTGCTGGAGCTTCCTTCAACATGGCCATATCTGTACCATCAATACCAGGCGCCTTCCTCCTCCCAAATGAGGCCACCGCCCTTTTGAAGTCCTCCATTGTCCAGGTTCCAGCATCCGCTGTGTTTGGGGGGAGCATCCCCTCTATTTTTCTTGCTCTCTCCGCTTCAGTATCAGCTGTAGTATCGTCGTTGGGAAACACCTCATCCAGATACATGTTGTAGCTTCAAGAACGTGTTGTACTCTTGATGCATCACTTCATCTCATGAAATTACCGGAGAGGTGAATGAGCCACATAGGTCATCAGCTGCACAATCATAGTTATGACGCTTGATTCGGGCTGCATTTTGGCCAATGATCCCAGGTTTGAAAATAGTAAGAGAGGGCGTCAGCATTTGTGATGCGAACGCCGAAGTCTTTATAACACCGAGAAGTACAGTTCTTTGGTCACCACCTAGAGAGGATAGGTTCAAGGAACATGCCTGAACTGCCATACGTACGCAGTCATTGTGAGCATGTTGTGCCCATGTTGGTCAAGACCCTCCTCCCCCCTCCCACTGCAAATTTAGTTATGGTTTCCTAAATGAATCCAAGTGTCACCCTCGTCTGCCTAGGTACCCACCTAATAAAATATTGATGTACTTAACAGAAACAATTATATCAAAGGTACTTACTGTTATTTACCAAGGTATCTACCTGTTAAGCAGTTTTTTCTGTTTTCAGATCTTTATACAGCCCGAATTTCTCTTTAAAAAAATTCTAGAAATGCGTTTTTTGAGTGTTTGCTGAAGTAGTTCACCATTGTGAACAATAATAACTTGCTGTGTTTAACTTGGAATGGGTTTGAAAATAAACGTTTGAAAAAGTTGAGGAAGAAAATAAGGTTTTTAGTACTTGGTTTTAGTACTTTTGCATAACGCGGAGCGAATGAGCTATGCAATAACTGTTTTTGGATTTTTAAAGTTTAAAAACTGATCTCAGTGATCTAATTTTTTATAACCAACTAGAGCAGATCAAACTGAATAGATAAAAATAATGAATAAAATAAATGAATAAATAAAAAATAGAATAAAAAAATTGAAAGGGTAGGTGGATATATAGATGAGTTTTTTGCGGTTTTCTCAGAATCAGTTTTTCATCACTTGGCATATTATTGCATATGGCATGGTCCATGTCCTGCTGTTCTCAAGTTGAAGCGATTTTACGAGGATACACGTACATAGATGAACGGACAAAATGAATACAATATCGCTTTTAATTTTTTTTAGGAAACTATGATAAACAAGTAGATCATTGCTTACGATAGAGCATTTTCTCGTTTGAAGATCCGCGTGAAATAGACGCTTCCTGCATGGAATGGGAGACATAATGACTTAAGAGCTCACTGAGCTGATCGATGACCTCTCATGCGTCTTCAGTATTCTCCCTTGAGTCTTCCCCTCAAATTTCAGCTTCCTGCTGAATCAGCTTCGACTGTTTAGGCCGAGAAATGTAACGATGAAGAAAGTAACGTTTTGGTGCTTAATCATTCTCTCGAGCCTCTCTCTCAAATTTCCGCTTCCAGCATTGAATAAGAGACGAAATGGCTTAGGAACTCACTCAGCAGATCACTGACCTCTCAGTCGTCTTCAGCATTCTCCCTTGAGCCTCCCTCTTAAATTTCAGCTTTCATAGTCGAATTGGAGACAAAATGGCTTTGGAGCACACTCAGCTGATCATACGCCAGCATCAGGGTGGCCAGGTGTCCGGTTTTGGCCCGGACGGCTTAGAGAAAAACCGGACTGTCCGGGAGAAAATTAAAAGCTGCTCTGGACGCCAAATGTCCGATTTTTGTTTTCAAACAACGCGTATTCGATAATGGGAAATTTCCACAACTATTATCGTAAATAATTATCTCTCTTTTTTCAATATAAGATCGTTCCTTTGGTTGCACCCTTTAATGTTTGAGGAACATTATTATCTTCAAATTTTCCAATGAGCCTTCATTTGTACTGGATGCCCAACCTCATCAGGTTCCAACTATATTGCTTCAATACCATAATTTTTGAATGTATGGTTCCAAATAAAATACTGAAATGAATACTCGTATTTGATGGTAGGCATCTACGATATTTATACACACAAAAAGATCTGCCATATGAACTCAGTCCACCGACGTGCTGCCGTGACATCTAAGCCAACTACATCAAGGCTGTGTTACCTTTATGCGATCTTAAAATCCAAAATCATGATCATTTGTAATTTTGTCACATTTTTTCATAGCAAGAAACTATCTATCTCTTTTTTAAGCCGTTAGTTGACCATTCTCAGTTCAGTTTTGGACAAAGGTGAATAATGACGAAATCGAATTTGTAATTTTTATGGATATTGGTGAAATGATGTTGAAGGATGAAACGAGCATAAATTTTCACCCCATGTTCTTGCCTTTTCTTCACCTAAATAGTAATAATCATAGCTCCACGCCTTGGGTGTTCCCAAACGATAGATTGAAATAAATTATTAAATACACTACCATCATCTTCACTGGGATGTTTAAGTAAGTTCCTACTTAATTATTGGCCCAAGTATTTCAACATCTCCTTAAATACAAGTATACAAATTGCTTATATTTATGAAGAGGAAAAAATAGTGTCCACATAGGTACATACCTACCATTTTGACAGGGATATGAACAGGGGTTTTATATGGAAAATGCATAAAAATTCTATTCTAACATTATTCTATTCTATAATTCATAAAAAGTTCTATGTCTACATGCGTAGAAATTAACTACCTATCTATGTTTGTATGGTATTTTAGCGAATTTTTGAAGAAAATTAAGCTATTGCTCTCGCCTCAAAATTTGTAGAATGTGATTTTTTGAAAAAATTTTATGCAGAAATCCGTTTCAGGCTATTCTGAATCATATTCTGAAGTTTAACGCATTTTTTATGTATGTATGTATGTATGTATGTATGTATATATGTGTGTATATATGTATGTGTCATTCCAGACGATAACTGTCCGTAGAATTGTGCTAGAAACTTCAAACAAATTTTAAAATGTTAAGGACACAAAACGAAAGTTCAAGTTCGTTGGCCAGCATGATCGGATTACATCTTCGGGTTGAAATTCTCAAAAATGTAGTCAAAATTTCAAAATAGCCTGTTTTTTTGCGATTTGTTGTGCGAAATAATTTTTCCAGCATACTAACATGTGGTATATTCGGAATCAGCGTAAAATTTCCTATAAGAATATGTATCAAGTTTTCAAAAATTTCAAAGTTGAAAAATCAGTCAAAAATCGAAGATTTCTTCAAAAATTCGCTCATGGGGTCATGCTACATGACTGGACTTTTTTCGTTGTGTCCGGTTTTTTATCCCATAACACCTGGTAACCTTGGTCAGCGGCTCCTGATACATATTTAGGCACTCCTTGGGTACGCTACCTACCACCCTTCCGAATCCAGCGTAGGAAGGTTCATTATGATAGGTACGGAAAGGCTCATTATGATAGGTTCATACAGAAGGTTCATTATGATAGGTAGCATAGTGAGGAATACCTACCAATGCCCTAGATACAGCTTTATCCGCTCCATGTAACAGATTACATCCATACCAAGTTTCATCAAAATCAGACGCCGGGAAGTTACATTTAAAACGATTTTAGGAGGCCATACATACATCAACGGACAAAGTGAACACTATAGCTAATTTTCCTTAAAAAAAAGTCCAGTCATGCAGCATGACCCCATGAGCGAATTTTTGAAGAAATCTTCGACATTTCAGTCGCTATTGATCGTGTAGGGAAATTTTAGTTTATGATTTTGATAGACAAACATGGAATCAAATTATTAAAAATAATTAGGAGGTACTCATACTTTATAATTATTAAACTAATTTTGTAGATTTAAAGACAAATGTAGGTAAATATTCATAGATTTCGATGGAGGGAGGCCTTGAGATTAACGGTACTGACGGCCGAGCGGAGCGAGGCCTTGGGTCTGCGTGCTAGTACGTACATAAATAGAACTTCTTCATAATTTCATGGCTGATATTTTCTAAGCCACAGTCAGTACTAAAGCTACATCAAGTCCTAAAACAGTTGAGCGTGAAACATTAAAGAGAGCGACCGAGAGAATCGGAGGACGGAATATTTCACAGAGTAAACTCATCAGTTGCGATTACATTTTAGCGAATTTTCTTAGAAAATGAAGCTATTGCAATGGCTCCAAAAATTTTAAAATAAAAATTTTCAAAAATTTTCTTCATCGAAATCTGTTTTGAGGCATTCTGAAATGATTCCTGGATTTTAACGCTTTTTTATATGTATATATATATATATATATATATATATATATATATATATATATATATATATATGTATATATATATATATGTATGTGTCATTCCAGACGATAACTCTCGATAGAATTGAGATAAAAACTTCGTTCTTTCGCCAAAAAATCAAGCATTTCAAAAGAAAGGATGAGTTCGTTGGACAACTGTTTTTGAGCACATTAAATTGGTCAAATTTTGAAAAATGTACTAAAAAAATCACTAAAAATGGCTAAAAACGGCCAAAAATCGTTAAATTTGTATTTTTTTGCAGAATTTTAGTCAAAACTAAATTTTCAACGATTAACTAGGACATTAAAATTTTTGCTCAAAATTATGATGAAAAATGTACTTAAATGTCATTAAAATTTGCTAAAAAACGTACTTAAACAGCAAAAAAATTTAAACAAAAAGTCCAGTCATGCAGCATGACCCCATGAGCGAATTTTTGAAGATTAAACTCGTCAGTTGTGATTACTTTTTTTTTTTTTTTTTTTTAAACAAGCACCTACTACCTACGTTTTAAACAGCATGGTTCTAGGATTGGTTATACAGGGATACTTCCATAAGAGTAGTTCAATCTGAATTTGGACAATGTTTCATGCAAATATTACCGATTTTTACAACTAGCGAACGGCATTATTTCGATTTTTGACTGATTTTTCAACTTTGAAATTTTTGAAAACTTGATACATATTCTTATAGGAAATTTTACGCTGATTCCGAATATACCACATGTTAGTATGCTGGAAAAATTATTTCGCACAAAAAATCGCAAAAAACAGGCTATTTTGAAATTTTTGACTACATTTTTGAAAATTTCAACCCGAAGATGTAATCCGATCATGCTGGCCAACGAACTTGAACTTTCGTTTGGTGTCCTTAACATTTTAAAATTTGTTTAAAGTTTCTAGCACAATTCTACGGACATTTATCGTCTGGAATGACACATACATACATACATATATACATACATACATACATATATACATACATACATACATACATAAAAAAATGCGTTAAACTTCAGAATATGATTCAGAATAGCCTGAAACGGATTTCTGCATAAAAATTTCTCAAAAATTCACATTCTACAAATTTTGAGGCGAGAGCAATAGCTTAATTTTCTTCAAAAATTCGCTAATAAAAATTTTCAAAAATTTTCTTCATCGAAATCTGTTTTGAGGCATTCTGAAATGATTCCTGGATTTTAACGCTTTTTTATATGTATATATATATATGTATATATATATGTATATATATATGTATATATATATATATGTATATATATATATATGTATGTGTCATTCCAGACGATAACTCTCGATAGAATTGAGATAAAAACTTCGTTCTTTCGCCAAAAAATCAAGCATTTCAAAAGAAAGGATGAGTTCGTTGGACAACTGTTTTTGAGCACATTAAATTGGTCAAATTTCGAAAAATGTACCCAAAAAATCACTAAAAATGGCTAAAAACGGCCAAAAATCGTTAAACTTATATTTTTTTGCAGAATTTTAGTCAAAACTAAATTTTCAACGATTAACTAGGACATTTTTTTGCTCAAAATTATGATGAAAAACGTACTTAAATGTAATTAAAATTTGCTAAAAAACGTACTTAAACAGCAAAAAAATTTTCCTTTTGAATCAGTGGAACTTTATTTAGAATAAGTTTTTTGCCATAAAATTGGTTTTTAATCATTTCTGTCAACTACAATTGCTTCAATTTCAATGCAATTTAACATACTATAGTACGATAGATAGTTTATGAAAATTCGCTCATACGATCATGCTGCATGACTTTTTAACACAGAATGTGTTTTTGCGATGACCTACCGAAAAAAAATCGTCACAAAAAACCGACAGAAAAAACCGTTACCTATGCGCCTTTTATAATGATTTTCACGTACAACCAAGCCGTTGGTAGGGAAATGGAACTTCCGCAATTTTAATCGCACAGAAATCGTTCACCATTCGTTGGAAAGCTCCTGATTTATCCAACCATATTATGTTAACTACTGCGAAGTGCGTGGCCATCAACCTGAGTTATGAGCATGGTTATTTGAATCAATTGTTTACACACAGATGATCATTCTCAATAATTGGTATTGTCAACATGATTGCAACCGCTTGTAAATTTTCTTATGATTTTCACGTACAACCGAGCCGTTGGTAGGGAAATGGAACTTCCGCAATTTTAATCGCACAGAAATCGTTCACCATTCGTTGGAAAGCTCTCAATTTATATAGTATTTTTCTTGTAGTTACATATTTATTTATATAATATTTATAGGGTTTTAGACCAAATTAAATGTCTAACAATTATTTATTTTATTATTGCCAAATATTGTTATTATTCACGTGCAACCAAGCCGTTGGTAAGGAAATAGAATCATCGCAAAAACACATTCTGTGTTCCTATGATTTCATACAAAGTATGGATGCAGGGGGGCGGAGCCCCCCGCCGAGGCGCAAAGCGCCGAGTTTTTTTTTTTTTTTTTTTTTTTTTTTTTTTTTTTTTTTTTTTTTTTTTTTTAACAAACACCTACTACCTACGTTTTAAACAGCATGGTTCTAGAATTGGTTATACAGGGATACTTCCATAAGAGTAGTTCAATCTGAATTTGGACAATGTTTCATGCAAATATTAACGATTTTTACAACTAGCGAACGGCATTATTCAGATTTTTGACTGATTTTTCAACTTTGAAAACTTGATACATATTCTTATAGGAAATTTTACGCTGATTCCGAATATACCACATGTTAGTATGCTGAAAAAATTATTTCGCACAACAAATCGAAAAAAACAGGCTATTTTGAAATTTTTGACTACATTTTTGGAAATTTCAACCCGAAGATGTAATTCGATCATGCTGGCCAACGAACTTGAACTTTCGTTTTGTGTCCTTAACATTTCAAAATTTGTTTGAAGTTTCTAGCACAATTCTACGGACAGTTATCGTCTGGAATGACACATACATATATATACATACATACATAAAAAAATGCGTTAAACTTCAGAATATGATTCAGAATAGCCTGAAACGGATTTCTGCATAAAATTTTTTCAAAAATTCACATTCTACAAATTTTGAGGCGAGAGCAATAGATTAATTTTCTTCAAAAATTCGCTAAAAAAATATGCATTTTGATGCCTTGTTTTAGGGTATATAGGATCGATATACCATTACATATTTGGCATCTGGTGACTCAGGAGGCATGCCGCTCCCAAAATACACAAAGAAAATTAAGTTTGAGCCGATAGGGCAAGGTTTGGAGGTTGCCAAAATTGAGCCGAAGTTCTACTTTGTTACTTATCTCGGCGCGTCTCGTTGCAATGGTTTATATGGCGAGACTATAGCATCACCCTGGATCAATTTTCAGGTCTTGGTCGTTTGAGCGGCCACAGGTAGTTATATCCAATATCCAATTATATTATCCCAATGGGGATGAGGCTGAATACCGGAAGAAAACCCCGCTATAACTTTTCGGTTAAACACGAAGGCCACCGGCTGTCTAATAACATCCCCTTACTCCCTCATTATTCCTCCAGAGAACCTGGAAAACAATTTTAAAAAGCCAGATTTTCCTATAATGGGACCTTGACGAAATGATAACTCCCAAGTGCTTTTCAGAGGACATTTTGGAGCATAAAACGCATTCATCCCAGTTGATGTCAAAACCATTCGTACAGCGATTGTTATCGCTTCGGGCACCCATTCAAACCGCTCAGCCGTAGCAGACGGATCGCAATTAAAGTTTCGTCGATTGTCGTCGTTTTCAACGACGTCTTTAACCTTCGGATTAATTATAACCGCTTAGAAACTCAATCTTACATCTATGGGAAGGTCCGATTCACACACCCTGATCAGTATTAGGAAATTATTCCAGGTAGCGTGGTATTACGATGGATTAGAATTTCGCTTCCGGCGATTATTTTCGAGGAGAAGAGAAAATCTTTGCATTAACCGTAAATCCTTCAGGTCTTTCTTCAGTATAAAATGCATTTGCATAATATTTATTACTCCATTATTTTCCCAATGAACTAAGCCTCTAATGTTTGCGAAAAAAATGAGTATCTGCTTTGACTAGGCCTGCTTGTGTGAGTGTGTGTGTGTGTATGCGAGCCGAGCGATTTCTGATCTAATAGAAGTGACAAACAATAGCATCAAGATCCGTCATCATGACGCGGAGTGTGGTGCAGGAAAAGTGCCATGGACTTACTCGAGTTAGGCATCTCGGCGGGACTGCTCCGTAGTATCACCACCCGCGTCTTGGGGTGGTTGTTACTTGGACTGGTGGTCATTTTACAGGGACGCTTCCTTTCATGCTTCCTCCTCATTCCTTTCTGCAATTTCGGGGTAGTCGTAACTAGTGTCTATTCTGCAGCGTCGGGTAAACCTGGGAGTCATCCCTGCTTTTTAAAATTTACTTGTTTATTTTAAAATCTATTGGTTTGCCCTCTACGCCTTTGAGGAGAGTTTTGTAAGAAAAAGAAAGTGAGTGAGTGTTTTTTTCTGTTTTTTTTTTTTTTTTTTTTTCCCCGTTTTCCCTACTGCAGTAACCCTGCAGTGGGGGAGTTTATTCTTGCATGCACCTCATTTAAGAACAACATGCTTTAACAATTAGATATAGATTCAGATGCAATATTCAGATACACATTCTTACAATGTCCTTGTTAGATGTATTCACCTATTCATTTCACTTTAATAGTTTCATTCTTTACTTCTTTTTCCCTTAATCAGTTCGATAAATTACATAGTATTTTTTTTTTTTTTTTCCTATGCACTACCCGAGTAATTCAAAATCCATATCATTCACAAACTGCACCAATTCACTCGTATGTTTCTCAATCAAGACACAAAAGTCTGTGGGCCAACTGTCTCCAGGTGGGACAAATTTCCGCTCAAGCCTACTCCGAGGCTGCTCAAAATACTCACAGCTAAACAGAATATGTGTCCAATTCTTAACTCCTCCTCTTGGGCAACCACAATCCGCATCTGGTCGTAGGTTGAATCTATGTAGATATGATCTATCTCGACCATGGCCGGAAAGACGGTAGGAAAGTGAGTGAGTTTGTGTGTGTGTGTTTAGTCGTCCCCATCAAACTCGTATAAAGCGAAATCGTATAATTCAGCCAAAAGTTAACTCTGAGCTTTACCGGCGTGATGTTTGCGCACTACGTTTTTTTACCGACAATTGTATGAATCCTTTTAACTCACCAAAGTATATTTTAGTTTCAGAAAATCTTTAGATCTTCACTTGAAGAAAATTTTGTAAATTTCCCCCTCACTCTATAAATTTAGGAATTTGGGATTTTTTAGTGTCTCTCTGTATTCCTTATCGGTTTACTTTACATTATCTTTTTGGTACGTGAATAACATATTTCAGTGTATAACATTTTATTTTGTTTAAGTCATTAATTATTTTTCTGCTTTGTGTTTCGACTGTACCTGGTAAAGCGGCTCCTCCGGATAGCCCAAGTTCACAGGAACTTATTTTCTGGGCGGCATCGAAGATGCAATTCTTGATTAATTTTATTATTCACTAGCTGGTTCACCCGTGCGTTGCACAGGTTGACTTGAACATTATCAAATAGCCTGTGACTCATGTTAAAGTAATTCTGATAGATTCGCCCAGTCAGATCCCCAGTTAATTCATTGACGTTCAAAATGCTCTAACATCCTTTCCCCTCCCCTCGCCACTGGGTCAGATTTCAAAAATTTGAAAAAAGTAGTCTTTGACTTTATTAGAGTAATCCAAACATATTCGACAATCTGATCCCCAGTTCGTTCAGTGATGACAGAGATACCCCTTTTCCCAAGTTCCCAAGAAATTATGTCACCCTCTCATTAAATATTATCCCTGAGTGAGATTTAATCCACAGAAAGTGTACGCGGACACACCCGTTCCATTGTGGGTCAGATTTGAAAATTTTGAAAAAAGTAGTCTTTGAATTAAATTGGAGTAATCGAAACATACTCGACAATCAAATCCCCAGTTTGCTCAGTGTTGTCAAAGAGACCCCGTTCCCCCCTCCTCCCCTAAAACACCCCCTACGGAGCAGATTTGAAATTTTAAACCTTTCTTTAAACCTTCTCTGGACTTCCAGAAATAATTTAAGATCGAAATTAGCCCAATCGGTCCATCCGTTCTCGAGTTTTAGCGAGACTAACGAACAGCATGAAGAAAATTAAGCTATTGCTCTCGCCTCAAAATTGGTAGAATGTGAATTTTTGAAAAAATTTTATGCAGAAATCCGTTTCAGGCTATTCTGAATCATATTCTGAAGTTTAACGCATTTTTTAATGTATGTATGTATGTATGTATGTATGTATGTATGTATGTATGTATGTATGTATGTATGTATGTATGTATGTATGTATTTATGTATGTATGTATGTATGTATGTATGTATATATGTATGTGTCATTCCAGACGATAACTGTCCGTAGAATTGTGCTAGAAACTTCAAACAAATTTTAAAATGTTAAGGACACAAAACGAAAGTTCAAGTTCGTTGGCCAGCATGATCGGATTACATCTTCGGGTTGAAATTTTCAAAAATGTAGTCAAAAATTTCAAAATAGCCTGTTTTTTGTGACTTGTTGTGCGAAATAACTTTTTCAGCATACTAACATGTGGTATATTCGGAATCAGCGTAAAATGTCCTATAAGAATATGTATCAAGTTTTCAAAAATTTCAAAGTTGAAAAAATCAGTCAAAAATCGAAATAATGCCGTTCGCTAGTTGTAAAAATCGGTAATATTTGCATGAAACATTGTCCAAATTCAGATTGAACTACTCTTATGGAAGTATCCCTGTATAACCAATCCTAGAACCATGCTGTTTAAAACGTAGGTAGTAAGTAGGTGCTTGTTAAAAAAAAAATAAAAACAAAAAAAAATGTAATCACAACTGATGTGGAAGATTTCTTCAAAAATTCGCTCATGGGGTCATGACTGGACTTTTTATATATATAGATTGTTTGCTTTTCTAATGACTTTCATGTATAAAGATATTTTCATTTCTCAAACAATGTATGCAATGGGGAACTTTCATGGTTATTTTTTATTCGCTCAATAAATAGATCTGAGTGAGACCTTTCTTAAAACGTGCCATATGATGGGTACCTGATCATTAATTTGGTCCTTGAAATTCATTTGCACGATGACGTTATGGCATCCGTCCGTCCGGGGGGATCTTCCTACCCATTTAGTGGCCAAACTGAACGGTATTTTGAACTGAAAATCGGGACATGGGGGTTCTCTGAATCCGAACCTGAAGTCAAAATTGGGAAATTTTAGCACATGAAATTGTGTTATCCTACCGTTTGGTCTCCTGTTTAAAATAAGATCAGTTAAACTCTATTTAAACGTCATAATTGATCAATTAAGAAACGAAACGCTTGCATACGAGTCTGCAACACATTGGGACATTTTATGTCTTCAGTTGAAGACAAGTTATGTGTTGCAGACTCGTATGCAAGCTCTAAGAGCCACTCAGCTGATCCGGACCCTGGGCATCGTCAAGTAAATGTCCTAAAGAAGCTACATACGAAATTACAGCTTCCTAGAGTGTAAAGCATAGATATTACCTATTAAAATGATGTAACCACCGCTTCACAAATCAAACCGTTCTCGCAATATTTGGATCACCTGCTATGAATCAAATCATCGAAACACCAGCTCAATGAAATCATCAGAAATTAACAAGCGGTGGCAATCATGTTCACAATATCAATTATTGAGAATGATCACCTGAGTGTACACAATTATTCAAATAACCTTGCTCATAACTCAGCTTGTTGGCCACGCACTTTGCAGTAGTTAACATAATATGGTTGGATAAATCGAGAGCTTTCGAACGAATGGTCAACGAATTTTGAGGGACGAAAAACGACGAAGTAGGTACCATTTCCCTAGCAACGACTCGGTTGTAAGCGGAAATGATCAAAATATTTTCGTGAGCAATTTTCCGTGACATTTTTTTAGTTTATGTGCCATAGCAAAGACATAAAATGTCAAGAATTACCAGCCCATAGTTCCAGAACACGATGTTTTTACTCGTATTTCTCAAACCAGCACTATCAATTCTGAGGTACCGCACCACATTGGCACAAAACTTCTTTATTTATCAATCGATAAATATAATTAATACATTCTGATCTGATTTACGAACTAAACTGTTAAGTTCTTCTAATAATAATAGTTTTAAATTCAAATTATCTAAGGACTATTATAATGAACTTAATACAGAACGAAAATAGCATCATTTAGAATTTTATTTTTGACATTTTCATGTCTTTCATATGGCACATAACAAAAAAATCGTCACGAAAAAAATTGTCCCAAGTGGCCACAACGATGATTATGACCATCAGAAATGACGTTGACCATTCATTCATAGGTAAACACATGAAAATGTCCCAATGCGTTGCAGACTCGTATGCAAGCGCTAGGTTTAACTTAGAGTAATAAATCAGCATTCCTTGACACTACAGTGGCTTAGAGGTTTTAACTTAGAGTAATAAATCAGCATTCCTTGACACTACAATGGCTTAGAAGTCACGAAATGTCGTGGTAAAATGAGAGCATTCCAAAATTTTATGTTTAAGATGCGAGCTTGCGAGTATCCAGACCACCAAATTTCTATAGCATTTTCACGTTAAATTGGAGGTTTTCCATTTCAAATTGGAGGTTTTACACATCAATTTGGAGGTTTTACACATCAATTTGGAGGTTTTCCATTACAAATTGGAGGTTTTACATTTCAAATTGGAGGTTTTCCATTTCAAATTGGAGGTTGACGGAAATGGTTCGTTTCACATTAGTTTTAAACGCCGCAACGCTAGCCCGCGTAGTAGGCGGAAACGCCCGGTGATTCTGAAAATACCTACTCCGTGCAACACAACATGACGAAGACATTCCATCCGTCCCTTCCAAATGCCATTCTTTTGAAGGTGCCAGTTGATTCGCCTAACCAGTAAGATGATCGAATTGGGGTTTAACGTGAAATATCTGCCCCCCTACTCACCCAACTCTCATCCCTTCTCATCCAGGGGAGCACTGCTTTTCAAAAATCAAGTTGTCAGCAAGACAAATCTTCAGTGAGCCCCAAACAAACCACGACCTGTGTGACACGATAACCCGAAGCGTTGCAACTGTCACCACATCGGACTGCACAAATTATGTTATGAGAATGATGATAGACCTGACAGCCGCTGCTGCAGGGAGAAACTTACGTTGAAAAATTTGTTCATTCTTTTCCGTTCATTATGTTCATTCTTACTTGTTGAATGTTACGTTTCACTCGCTAATTTGTTGTTATTGCTTTCCCAAAATTAAATCATGTATTTCCGTCAACCTCCAATTGGAAATGGAAAACCTCCAATTTAAAATGTAAAACCTCCAAATTGATGTGTAAAACCTTCAAATTGATGTGTAAATCCTCCAAATCGATCTGTAAAACCTCCAATTTGAAATGTAAAACCTCCAAATTGATGTGTAACACCTCCAAATTGATGTGTAAAACCTCCAAATTGATGTATAAAACCTCCAATTTGAAATGGAAAACCTCCAATTTGACGTGCAAATGCAATATTCTCTTTCTTTCTTTTTTCTAATGTATTGTGCAATTTTCTTCAATTCTGTTATCAGTCATATCGATTTCTGCAGGCGGGACTGACTCTTCCCCTACCACGGGTAGTAGCCCATATTGGAGAATAATTGTCCACCTATGTATGGGTTAAGTTTAACTTTAAGTAGTAGTATCGACATGATTGCTGTTGTATTTAACCCTATCGATGTATACTACTGTGATCATTTTGTTTATTGGAAATGAATAACTTAAAAAGTTCCCCATTTTGATGTCAATATACGATACTACTACTACTACTATTACTACTACTGCAGTCACGTCGACCTTCAAACAGTCGGGATTTTCGTAGCGGCGGCGGGAAAACGGGCGCTCCAGCCCGCGGGAAAGGTGGGAAAAATCATCGTGCGATTCCGCGGGTTCCCCACCCGAAGCGCCGGCGGGCAGGTATGGATCGATCCCGTGGGGCGCCTGCGCGCCGTCGAAAACACCTTAGCGGCGCTGGCGAGGAGGGGAACGGGGGGACGGCGGCGCCCGCGGAGAGGGGGGAAACGTAGCGCCCGAAACGTCCGCTAAGAGGGGGGGGCTCGCGGGGGCGGCGCGAGCGAGAGGGGAAACACGGGCTCCGCGGGGCCGCCGAGTCTACCGAGAGAGACGGAGACATCCCCCTCCCCCCTTCGCCCGTCACTCACACTAACTCCCATCAACGAGGCCGCACGCACACGCCCCCGACCCCGGCCGTACCCACGTGACCATACCCCAGTCCCGTCTGAAATCGAGAGACGGTCACACCACTTGAAGACTATGTTAGTTTGACCGCGAAAAAAAACCAAAACAACTTTTTTCCTAACACAATTTTTTCCCTAATTTCTTCGTTCTCTCCCCATTTTATCCAACCACGATAATCCGACAGCCGACACAAATTTAAAACCGCCCCAAAAACTCCGGTATTTTGGTTTGTTTTGGTTTTTTGACAACCGGTGTTTCGTCCGACAAATTGAAACATTTCGTTTCAAAGTGGTTCAATTGAAACGGTGTCGAACCCTCGTTGATTTCAGTTGAGTTCGCCGGAGTTTTTCTTGAGTTTCCGAAGTTTCCGTCGGTGCGTAAAACCACGAGAAAAATTCCGTTTTTTTGTTCAGAACGGGATTTTTTTGTTGTTCGTAAAACGTGTGTTGTTGTTTGATTTTTGAACGGTCTCATATTTTTACAAAAAAACGAGTTTAGACTACATTTGAGATCGAACTATAACTAGAGTCCTAACCGTGGATCCTTTCAGTTCTACCGGGCAGAAGAGGGTCCGACCGTCAATTGGAGGACTGCCAGCTGAGTCGCCGGCTCTGCTCAAGAGGTCGAGGATCGACGGGTCTCCAGGCAACATGAACCCCAACGCCCAGGAACAGCAGCTCGCCCTCTGCCCCGTCGACGGCGTCAACAACCCCGCGTCTGAAGAAGAGGTAGGAAAAATCTACTTTTACACGTACTTTTACTACTAGATTTAATACCTTCGTGATGGTGAGTGAGGGGTTGATAAGGAGTGATAAGGGGAGGGGTGATAAGAGATGTTCACATCTCTTATATATCAAGTTATCACGACGATTGTCAATAGTTGTTACGAGGGGGTTAATTTAGTGATTACGTGTCGGATCGCATGCCACCTCTATTCCCTTCTAAATTATGTAGTTTATAGAGAGGTACCTACCTATATACTGTTTACTATACAGTGTATCATCTGTACTACACACGTAGGACGTTGCCTTATCCCCAAAACGTAGGCACTATCAAATTCCAAAACGTAATATCATAGGTATATATATAGGTATACCCCTCAGAAGAAATCTGAAAATCTAAGTTGGTCCACAAAAACACGATAGTGAAAAGTGAAATTTGAAATTTTTAGAACGATAGGTGAGAGAGAAGTAGATGGGACACATAATATAATACATATGGTAGCAAAATGTCGGTTGAGGTGATAAGAAGTGATAACACAAGGGTGATAAGGGATGATCATGCTCTTATCACGACGGTTGTCAATAGTTATTACGTGGGGCAAATTTAGTGATCAAGTGTTTGCATGCTACCATCTCTTCCCTTCTAAACCAAGTAGTTTATGGAGTAGGTACGTATGTAGTAAAATGATTTATATCATATATCATGTATTAGCTGTAATACATGTAGTAGGACGTTGTAGTAGGATCTGTAAAACGTATCATATACCATGTATTAGCTGTAATACATGTAGTAGGATGTTGTTTTACCTATCAAACGTAGTTACTATGATTCCAGAACATTATACCTCCCTGGAGGAAATATAAATATCAACGAGTCGGTTCCAGAAATCAGGATATTGTATCATGAAATTCATGATATTTAGAACGATATATAGGTTTAGGATAGAACATATTTTGGAAAAAGAACACGTGTTACCTGTGTACCTACCTAAGATAGCGAATGATAGGTTGAGGTGATAAGGAGTGATAACGGAAGGGTGATAAGGGATGATCATTCTCTTATCACGACGGTTGTCAATGGTTATCACCCTGGGTTAGTGATTACGGGTCAGATTGTGAGTATGCCACCTCTCTCTTCTCCTTTAAACCAAATAGTTTTGCAGGGTAGGTACATTATATAACTAAATTATATTTATAATATACCATATGTTATAGATTAAGTGTAATACACTTACTAGGAACCCGAAAACTAGAGTACGTACCTACTACGAAATTCCAAAACGTTAGGTATACCATATACCACCTCCCAGGGGAAATCCAAAAATCTACAAAGTGGTTCCGAAATCACGATAATGTAGCGAGAAGATCAAGATATTTAGAACGATACGTGCTGAAGAAATAGATTTAATACAAATATTATATAGGTTTCTATGATAGTGAAAAGATCGGTAAAGTGATAATGAGTGATAAGGGATGTTCACGACGTTTGTCAATAGTTGCAACGTGGGACAAATTTAGTGATTACCTACGAATCTGATCGCATGCCACTCCTCTCTACTTCTCTAAACCAAGTACTTTGTACAGTTGGTACTTGAATGATATAAATCATGTACTATGACTATGAACCATGTATTACCTGTATACATAATAAGACGTTGTCTTTTCCCCAAATGTTAAGAAAATTACTACGAAATTCGAAAACGCTGTGCCTATTCCTTGTCTCCCAAGAGAAATCCTAAGATCTCTGAGTTTTTTCCTAAAACATGGCAAGGTAGCATGAAATTCGAGATATTTAGAAGGATAGGTGTTGGAAAAGTGGATAGAAAATTTATTATAATACCTACGATAGCGATAATATCGGTTGGGGTGATGACGAATGATAAGGGAGGGGTGATAAGAGATGTTCTTGACTCTTATCACGACGGTGTTGGTTGTCCACGGTTATCACGCGGGACAAATTTAGTGATATGGATCAGATCACACGCTAAAATAAATCATAAAATTATAACCTCAATTAAATTGTACACCATATATATATAAGATGTAATACTCATAATAGAACGTTGCTTTATCCCTAAAAAAGGTAACATGAAATTCCAAAACGTAATATCATTTTATAGGTTGAGGAGATAAGAGTGATAAGGATGGGTGATAAGGGATGATCACGCCTCATATCATGAAGGTGACTGTTTACCACACGAGGCTGCTACAAGACCTTGATAGATCCGTGAAGTTGATTCAGTAATAATCAGTATACCACCTTCATCTTTTACCTCAAGTAATTAGTAGAGTATATCGATAAATAAATGATATTTATATCATAAATGTATTAGCTACATTCTTGTTACATTCCATAGATACACGAGCTACATGCCTAATCCCTAAAACCTAATTTGGTAATACGAAATCCCAAAACATTAGGTATACCTACTAGAACCATCCTAAAGGAAATAGACAATCTTGAGTTGGTATTGGTTCTAATCAACCATTTCTGAAGGCAGGATACAGTGGAATGGGATTGAATATGTTTAGAATGATAGTAGTGGAAAATACATAAATATATTTATATGGTAGTATAGTAGTATAGTTGTTCATTTTGTTGATAAGGAGTGATATAAGGATGGGGTGATAAGGGATTTTCACGTATCTTATCACGACGGCTATCACGCGAAGCTGCAAAGTAAAGAAGATAATTCCGTGACTAAATAGACCGAGAACCTTTCCATATAATCATTATAGTCATATGCTTATATATATATATATATATATATATATATATATATATATATATATATATATATATATATATAAATGCATTTAAGTCCCGGTGGTAAATTGGCGTCCAACAGTCCGCTGCGGAACCCCGGCGACCCTCTTAACTAATGATGATACATCCAAAATAGTCGTGCTATGACGTTCTGGAAGCTTAATTATGCACATAAATCGGATCCAATTATTAAAATTTTCATCAAAAGTGTGTTTGCATTTCCCCCTTTATGTCCTTTAAACTCCGGTATGACTTCTTTTAAATAGTCACAATGAATACCATACTCGTATTATTCGGTTTTCATTAAGGCAGCTAAGTGTTATCTGAAATGCAGACCAATACATATCGCTGCATTTTGGTGTCCTCGAAATCGTAATTGGTCGTAGTTGGTAACTAATTCTGTAATTTCACGTTACAATAAGTGAAGAAAGAAGCTATGATGCCCACCCGAATCTGCAGACGTCTTTTGTAGTAACAAAATCGTCTTTTGTAGTAGTAAAATGCTTTAATAAATAACGTATTAATAGTAATTAATACGCTATTTAGTGACGCCCGAAATGCAGATCCATCCATAACACTGGGTTTTGGCTCCCTGAAAATTGCGATTGTTCGTAGTTGATAACTAATTCTATATGTCCACGTTATAATAAATGAAGAAGCTATGCTCCCCACCCAACTCAGCAGGCATTTTCTGTTACCATTCCACTGCGTTTCGTTGCCCTCAAAATTGCAATTGTTCTTAGTTAATAACTAATTCTATACATTCACGTTACAATAAGTGAAGATGCTATGCAGCCCACCCAAATCAGCAAACGTTTTCTGTTACCATAATTATATAGGTATGCTTTTCATTAAGTGACGTCCGAAGTGCAGAAGCATACATATCGCTGCATTATTGCGCCCTCACAATTACAATAGTTCGTTGATGGTAGCTAATTCTGTACGTCACGTTACTATAAGTGAAGAAGTTACGTGTGCTGGTTTGGGGTTGTCCACCCAAATCAGCAGACTTTTTTTGTGATAGTATTCAACGCAGTACATTTGTTGTTAATTGAACTTCAGACGGCGTATTTAGCTGAAATGTTCTTCATTTGAAGTGAACGCCGTTGAAAAGCGTGGAGAGGTCAATTTTAGCGCTAACGTCAACGATCAAACAGGCGACTTGAGGCTAGAAATCCAACAAACAGAGAAGCGCTTGTTCTCTCTGTCATCCAACTTACGATTAATGAAAGCTGCTAGCTCCCCACCACGTCATCTTCACCTCTTCTGGCGTTTCTGGTATCAATATCCAAGAAGGCTTAAAGCTGGACTACTGTACGACCTATTTCAAAACGGAAGTTAGTGAAAAAACATTGTCTGTATCCACGAAAAATAAAGAGTTACAATGTTAAATCGATTTCAATGGTTAAGCCATCATCAATAACAAACAATTGAACATACATTGACACAGCTTATATAGTCACAGGTGAAGGTAGGTTGAATCCCATCGGTCAACGGAAAGGGAAGGGCCGGGAGGTACTTTACTAAAAAAACTGTACTCGTCACTAGCTTTCTTGTTGACAAACTCAGACATTACATCTTCAAAATCTGAACTTGTTGTTAAATATTTTAACATGGAACTTATTTTTGCAATCATAACCCGGCCAAAACTGAGATAAAATTACCGTTAAACTTTTATTTTCTGATGATTCTCGCTTACAACCAAATCGATGCTTCGGAACTGTATCTAAGGTATTTATCATCGTACGAAAATCGTTCGCCACTCGTTGGAAAGCTCTCGATTTACCTAACCGCATTATGAACCACGGCGCAGTGCGTGGCCAAACATTTGAGCGTGGTGGTCGGAATAATTGTTTCCATAAAGGTGATCCTTCTCAGTTAATTTTTTAAACATAATTGCAACCACTATTAGACTGGAAAGAAACTTGGAAGTTGAACTTTAGTTGGGAGACTTTTTAGGAGATTAAGAGACAATTGAAATGATGGGCTCATTCCTAATCAGTTGAGTGACCTAAATTCTGTCCGGTTCTCTCTATATTCTGTCAAGATTTAGCGATTAGGGCTAAATTTGTTTTTGAAATGGATATGTCTTTTGGCTGGGGGTCAAGGATTCATTCAAAGTTTTTGACATAGATATGTCTTTTGGCTGGGGGTCAAGGAATTTTTCCGTCACGCTGTATTTTTGACATTTTATGTCTTTACTATGGCACATAACTCGAAAAGTGTGACGAAGAAAGCCTTATGAAAAATTTCTGATGATTTCCGCTTACAACCGAGTCGTTGCTAGGGAAATGGTGCTTCGTTTTCAATAGCTAAAACTAAAAAAGTTCACTCGCCTCAATACAGCCAAAATACATTAAAAACCGATAAGTCTATACTTGAATGAGCAATCCTTCTATCAAAATAAGACAGTTTTTGTTTGAAGTGAAACTAAAAACTATTGAACAATAAAATAACTGGATGAAATAAATCGCAACTTCTTTTGCATATTTCATATTTCCAAACTAAAAAAACTCTTAGTAAAACTGGGTTATAACGGAGTTGAGAGATCTGCTAGTGTTACCATTTGATTCAGCTTGAAAGAATTCGTAGAAACCGGCCCAAAACTCGAATTTTCCACAAAGACCCTTAATTGGGGAAAAAACCATATTTTTCAACATTCAAACATATGTTTCTTCCCCAATTCACTAGACCGTTCTAAAGCTGAAAGTCTGAGATAGTTTTTTCCGAAGAGCAGCCGCCAAAAAACTCTCATACAAGAAGCAGAAAATTGGAAGAAAAAGGAATTAGATTTTCTGTTGCAATTAATAAATAAAAATCATGTATCATCAGTACAAATGCATCATTCTCACAAGTACAAATTGAAATCTCTAACATCAATCGGGGCAACGGAAAAATCATGAATTAATTTGTGGGTTTGAAATGGAGTTGTTATACCATTCACGCTGTTGGTAGGTAATTGATGATACTACAATTCTCCCCCACTTTATAAAGAACGTAATCTTTCAAGTAAGTTGGCAGTCTCCTCGTTCTTGTAGATCGCCTGGAACCAACGAGTTGAGAAGGAGGGTCTTCACTGGCTACATTGGTTGTTGGCTGTTCTAGAGGAATTTCGGAGTCAGTATTTAGAGGAATCGGGCTCGAAGTTGAAGGCTCTTGATGGGTTTCCGTTTCTGTTATCGACGGACACCGGCTTGATGCTACTTAGTGAGGTAGAGGATCAAACAGTATCTTTGCCGAAGGAGCTTGAGTTTGATCTGTTAATTTCAAAGGGTAAAAGTTTGCTCACCTTGATTCATGAACTTGAACCAATACTACTCACAATCACTTTTCCAATGGAAAATTATAAACTTCAGAAACACTGAAGCTCTTAGAAAAAGGCGAACGCTCGAATTCTCTATCAAAGCTATCTTCGAAGTAAAAGTCAAAACTAGCGGTCATATGTTAAATTAAATATGAATGCAGCGGTTATAATAATGTATGTATAACGTTCCTGTATTTGAGTTGTGAAATTACATTTTGAATTTTGAATGTCCATAATTTCACTTGTTGGATATAATCCGAGATTGTCCACATTGATGATTCCTCGGTTCCTGGTAGTTAATGCCTTATAGAGGAACCTGCCACTTCTTCTTGACATGATCACTCTGTGTTGGGGACGTATGTAGTTGAGGTTGAACATCAGTTTTCTGTATCTGATTTGTGAGTCTTTTTAATGTTCTTCCACAGTCCAATTGTACTATGTAGTGAATAAGTCCAAGTTTTTTAATCATAGTTCCAAATTTCCAAGTGGTTGTGTTACTGGCGAAAAATTTCGCACGGATTCTCTCCCCCACTTGCAATGACCGAATGTTCTCCCGATGTTGTTGAGTTGATGTAGCTCCATGAAATGGTCGCATGGCATCAAGTTAACATGGATATGTTTTTGGGCTGGGGGGCATTCTAAAATTTGCGTAACGACACCAAAATTTGTGACGACCCGGCACTTTAGATTACTATTAACTCAAAAAGTGAAGGCTAGGTAGAATTTCTATTGATTTTTCACGTACAACCAATGAGTTACTAGGGAAGAGTAACTCCCACTGTTTTCATAGTAGGAAAATCGTTCGCCACTTTTTGGAATGCTCTCATTTTATCACAACATCTCATGACCTCTAAGCCATTGTAGTGTCAAGGAATGATGATTTATTACTCTAAGTTATAAACTAATATTGTTTTGTAACCATAATGGAATAATCTTGTGAAAAGAAGGCACTACATGGTTGGTATACAATTGAGTAGTAGGTAGCTACTGGTAAGCAGTAGGTACTAGACATATCCATGATCTTTTGTTTTTCCCATCAAGGGAAAAATTAAAATTATCCCTGGTTTTGTTCGTATTAGTCTCTGAAAATACATCTCAGCAGGAGTTTTCCAGCGTTCAAGGGGGTAGCCCGGTATCGGAGTAAGATTTTTTGAAAAAAAATTTTTTTTTAAAGATAAACGTAATTGATTTATTTTCATAATTCTCACTATTACAAATTCAAAATCTCTAACATCAATCGGGGCAAGGGAAAAATCATGAATTAATTTGTGGATTTGAAATGGGAGTTGTTGTACCATTCACGCTGTTGGTAGGTAATTGACGATACAACAATAACTAAGTCGTTGCCAAGTGTGTCAAAGCGGCCACCTTCATGACACCAACGATGTTTTTACGACCACTTATTGACTCGAGGCGTCCTCTTTGTGATTCGCACAATGCCATCCGATGATTTGCTTATTCTCAAAGCTGAGCTTTCATTATTTCATCGGTGACACTACGTATAGATCATCCTGTAAATTTGCTTGAGAAAGACTTTAAGAAATCGTATTGTAAATTCATAGTCAAATTGAGTACCGTGAAATTTCATTCATGCTGCTGAATTAATCAATGAATATTATTAGTATGAGGCAACTATTCACAGAGCCATTCTATAGGATGGAAGGGTGACAGAAAAATGGATGGGAGACAGAACTGACACGGTACGGGTTTTGTCTGATAAATTTCTTAGGATTGAGATAAAATTCCTTCCTTATGCCAAAAAATCAAGCTTTCCAAAATAAAGGATTAGTTTGCTGGCCAACACTTTTTGAGTTCATTAAATTGGTGAAATTTCAAAAAATGTGCTAAGTAAATCACTAAAAATGGGTGAAAACTGTTAAAAATCGTTACGTTTATAATTTTTAGCAGGATCATAGTCAAATGAAGTTTACCAACAATAAGCTAGAACATTAAACAATTTATGTACAAACTTTTGCTTAGAAATGTACTTAAACTTCATTATTTTCTGAAAAATCGATAAAAACTGCCAAAAAAGCTAGAAATCCATAATTTTTTGCAGATTATTATTTAAGCCGAGTTCGTTTGCCATACAATCGGTAGTTTCGATTTCTTCACGCTTTAAGTGCCCAAATTTCATATGATACGTTATAATAAACCTACAATAATGTACGAAAATTCGCTCATACGATCATGCTGCATGACTGGAACTTTTCTCTTAATCGTGTAAGAGTTAGGTCAAATACGCACCAAGCGTATACCATCAGTAATAGTCGTAGAGTTTATATATAACTTTTTAAGCATGATTTTTAAGCATTACCAGTATTAAAAATTGCAATAAGCAGTATCTAGACATATTATGATGTTGAGGATACTCTGTGAACCCCTATTAAAAAGAGCTTCTTTATGTCTAAATCTTTCCCAGAACGTTTCGTGGAAACAAGCTATTTTAAATTACAGCTTTTCTTACTTATCGTTTGATTTTTACTTAATTTTCTCTCGTCGCTCAAAACGATTTTCCCGGTTAAATAAAGCCGTTCCTTCCGAACCATGTAAATTCCATATTTCGGCAGAGGGAAGTCGGTAATACTGAAAACCCTTCAAATCCGTCAATCAAAAGAGCCTCCCATATACGCAGAACTAATACGAGACCCCGATATTGAAAATAATGATTTCATATCGTGTAGTCGGCTTAGCGGAAGTCGAGAACTCGAGAACCTTCTACCAGACTTTTAACTCCCACTTCACAGAAGGGAGAATTTCTCTCGTATGAGATTCACGGGATAAACAGAGAGAACGTGAAAAAGGATGAAAATGTATTTTGAAGAAGGGCCTTTCAGAAGGGATTACATTAGACACAATTTGGCCTTTCGGAGTTTCCTTTATTTAAATAACGTTCATCACTTTCTTTCTTATTTATAATCGAATCTTGGAAGATCATAATAAAAATACTGATATTTTATCATAGTTAATATCTTTTACTTTTATATTTAAGTTTCAAATTTAAGGTGTTTTATTTTCCTTTATTTTATAAAGGCATTGCTTATCTTTACGTTTGTTAAATATAAAAAGAATTTAACATTAAACAATACAATAGCTTACGAAAATTCGCTCATACGATCATGCTGCATGACTGGAAGTTTTAGTGTGGCCCGTAATTTATGGATAAACTAGCCGCTCCGGCTCGCTCCGCTCGCCTCCACGTCCAGCCAGGGGGCAAGCCCCCCGGACCCCCCATTAAATTGCTCGCTTCGCTCGCAAAGTGTGGCATATAGGGAATGTTGCTCGCTTCGCTCGCAAAGTGTGGTATGTAGGGAATGTTGCTCGCTTCGCTCGCAAAGTGTGGCTGTATACATGGAATGTATTACAATTGAAACATGTAGGGGATGTTGCTCGCTTCGCTCGCAAACGGTAGATCTCTAAGGGTAGGTTTAACTTCTGTGGAGGATGCTGCTCGCTTCGCTCGCTTGAGGAAGTTATACTGCCCACCCAACTTGGCAGACGTTAATTAAAATAGAAATTAAAAATTTTGTCTAAAAAATAAAATAAAAATTTAGGGGTGGACTACCCCTAACATTTAGGGGGATGAAAAATAGATGTTGGCCGATTCTCATAGATACCGGATAAGCACAAAAAATTTCATCAACATCGGGCAAACATAAAATTAAAAAAATTTAGGGGTGGACTACCCCTTACATTTAGGGGGATGAAAAATAGATGTTGGCCGATTCTCATAGATACCGGATAAGCACAAAAAATTTCATCAACATCGGTCAAAAATAAAATTAAAAAAATTTAGGGGTGGACTACCCCTTACATTTAGGGGGATGAAAAATAGATGTTGGCCGATTCTCATAGATACAGGATTAGCACAAAAAATTTCATCAAAATCGGTCAAGCCGTTTCGGAGGAGTATGCCAACAAAAACTGTGACACGAGAATTTTATATATTAGATAAATAACAGGGCCATCCCAATTACACAAAAAGTTCCAGTCATGCAGCATGATATACACATGAACATTTTAAATAGCTAATATATATATTATTGTTTAAGAAAGAAATTTCACAAATAGAAGAATATAGTGAAGTTATAACGAGCAGAGATAACGCGGAAGTAAGTTAATCTGATGAACTATATTTTGACAGCGTAGTGCATAATATTACGGGAACACAATAGAGCAATAAGAGAAAAATACAAACAAATTTTCAGCAACGATAGTCACTTGTTTGTTTTCATGGAGTTGGTTAATTAGCTGTGGTGTGATTAGTAGCATGTGACTCCTACACTCCCCCTATCAGGGATCTAGGTACCCCCCCCCCCCCCAGAGGTGCAATGGGGGCCTAAATCCTCGATAAAAAGGTAGAGGAGGTAAACAGTATCCCGTCAGAGAGATACCACTCCTACTAATAGCTATTAATGAGCCATGTTCGGAGTAGATTGGTTTCCAGGGACCACCTGGAAAGCCCATCCAACGCCAAACCCAGCTTCTCAAGAACACGAGAAAAAGGCAGCTCCGCCCGTTGTTTCACCACGTGGTGAGAACATGTGCAGTCATTCCCTCTGAGGCTATGTACTTCAGCTAAATCTCTCCACGTTGAGCTATTTTGCGAATAAAAAGTTTATTATGTCGATGTATTTAGACTTGGTATTAAGAACTCGGTTGGTTGCAATGTGATGAGCAGTCTGATTGTCGTTATATAGTATAATTTTGTTTTGTGGGATCGAATGACAGATTCCTGATATATAGTGCCTCCTTGGTAGCTTCGGCTATTGCTGCATACTCGGCTTCTGCGGTCGAGAACGCAATGCATGATAGCTTCTTGGCTGCCCAACTGAACTCTGCTCCAGCATATAAAGAGCACTACCCTGAATATGACTTTCGGTCAATGGTACAGGCCCCCAGTCTGCATCAGTGAAACCAATAATTTGTTCCTGAGTTTTCCTGAAAATAAGTGGTTTATCCATGGTTCCTTTCAGGTACATGACTACTCGTTATGCGGCAAGCCAATGCTCCTTTCCATAAGAATTACCAAATTAGCTTAAATAGCGAACAGCAAAACTAATGTCTGGACGAGTAGCCATTGAAAGATACATTAAAGAACCAATCAGATTTTGGTATGGTAAATTTTTATGTTGCTCAGGATTTTCACATTTTTCAAATTTTGTTTTTGGGTCCATTGGAGTGTTTATAGTTTTACAATCAGTCATTTTAAATTAAGTTATAATTTCAGCAATGTATTTAGATTGGTTGGCTGTGATTTGGTTGTATTGAGGAAAACTGAATCCCGTGACAGTAATTTATAGAACCAAGATCACACATATCAAATGACTTCATTTCACTTTTTTTCAATTTTTTATAAGGGTTGCTGTCCTTAGATGCAACGATTTAGTCTTCCACATGAACATGAACGGCGGTCGTCTCTCCCCCTGTCGATGATATGTAGATGCATGGGTCTGCTTTTGACGCATAAAATCCAACTTTTGATAGTTTTGCATCCAATTTGCGAAACTATTGACGACCAGCTTGTTTGAGTCTATAAAGCGCCTTGTCAACATGACAAACTTCATTTTCTCTCTTGGATCCAAATTGCAAGTCTTCTAGCATTTCATGAAAAAATCTTGCATTTTTTTCATTAAAAAAAAAAAAATTTTTTTTTTTATTTCTTCGAAATTTTGAAAAAATCTTGGTTTCAGAATTGAGAAGGAAAATAAATTTAATTTGAAAGTCTCTGGTTGCTCGAAGCGTAATTAAACTAGACGTTCAACAGCACGTCCAACCCCCCATCACCAGTGCCATCTAGATCCAATTCTTCTTCATATTCGACTCCATAACATCATTTTAGGCCTAAATCTGATCTGTTTGTCCAACTAATCTGTATTTTGCCAAAAGGATTAATTTCGGATATTTGTTATTTTTGAGATGCGAGCTTGCGAGCATCCAGACCACCAAACTATAAAAATCAGTCTTATCGATTACGTTGGCCTGTTTCATATCACGGAGGCCAAGGAGGCCGGTTTATCATACGGAGGCTGTTGTTGGGGGTGGGTATGAAGGTGCTCTTGAACGCCAAGCCGTAATTAATGCATCCATGGCTGTGATTGTAGTTGATACATATTCAATCGTTTAATTTGAGGCCAGTTGGTCTGTTCGCTCCAAGTACCCATTGATGTGCTCTTTCAGATTGCTGCAGCAGTCGATCATTAAATGCATCTGGCAATTTTCTTAAGATTTTCACCCCGAAGCATTCGTCAAACGTTCCACTATGTGACATGGCATGTTCTTTCACAGGGAGTGGCCGAATTTGGTGAACAGATGCTCTTTGACTGTTCATTCGTAAGTTGAGAGTGGTTGCTTTACCAACATAAAATACATTATTGTCTGTAGGTGCATTTTTGCAGATTAATGGGTATACACACATTTTGGATTGACACTCTGCTGAACCTTAGCATTCAAATTTTTGACTGGTATTAGTTGTAGTAAAGTCCGAACCTTCTAATACCAAGTGGCATTGATTGCACCGAGCTCGTTTACAAGGATGTAGGTAAACCTTGTGTGTGTGACTCTGAAGACTGCATGGTTGGATGCCGACGGGACAATATCTCTCCAATATTCCTTTCCTGTAACTCGAGGTCTTTCGGAATAAACATCACGAGCTAGTTGGCTGGACGTCAGAACAGTTTGTAGGTAATTCTCGAAGGATACCGTTGAGCTTCCGGATCCCATAGAAAAATGTTGTGACCAACGAAACTACTCTGTTGGTAATTTAAATGTGCCGGTACGATCCTCTTCTTGCAAAATCTTTTGGGGTAACCCCTGTCAACCATATTTTCAAGGTAGAGCAGATAGATGGCCATCGAGCTGTTCCTGATCATCGCAAACAGACACGGATCTTGGAATCGAACGTATGCGGAGGGTGGTAGCTCTCATAGTGCAGATATATTTCGTGTTACTTACTGTTTTATAGGAAAATGGACCACATCGTACGGTACGTAACGAAAGTAGAAAACAACATAATTTCCGTGTTTAGTGGCATAGGTACTTATCTGCGACATAAATAATGAGCACATTTATCTCTGATAATTGCCACTTTTAGTTAGTACTTATAGAGTAGGCACTTTGTAACATAGTTCTCACAGTAGTAGGTATGTACTTGGTATCACATCACTTCAAGCCTTCTTGTTCAGCGTTCATAAATTTTCTTAGGTCGCACGATATGACATCTCACGACGGACGTTGTTTGTCTCGATCTACCCAAGTCCCACGGCACGGCTGTTCTTCTCTCGACTGGAATAATTTTCAAAACCCCATCCCTGCGGAAGCCATGAAAGTGATTAAAAAAAAAAAAAAAAAAAAAAAATGAAAACGTTCTCGAAGTAGGTAGGTAGCTAATTCCATTGTGTCGAACGGACGAAGATTCGCACGCGGGTTCACGTTTGGGAATGAACTCCGTTGCCTGAGCCTAGCCAAGGTTTCTCGAAGCAGAATTATGTTTTCCAACTTGGAGAACAAGCGTTCGTTGCTATAATCACTTAATTGCCAATCAAAGGCCATATGCAGAGCAATAAGCCCCAAGAAGAAAATGAGTGAATTATTTTTACGGCTCGTAGTGATTGGATATATCTTTATAATTTTCCCCTTTTATTCACAAGTGATGTGTATCATTTTCTTTTTGTAATTTGGATTTTATCCCGTTTGTATAAATTAATAAATACACACTAAATTATTGCAAAATGGTTTAGGTACTATTTTCGTGTAAGATAGCCCTTCTACGCTGAACAGTTGCCTAAATTATTTAACATTATACAGTTCTTTATTTTATTATACGTTATCTAAACATACTCGCATATGCGTAGACGCCTAATGAGAGGAAATTAATTAAATGAAATACAATACCTACACTTTACTGGTCCCTTTGATTATAACAAGGCTTAAGAGGTATATAAGAAGGTACATTAGAGATCAGAATCTAAGTAAATTCACATTGACTTAGGCCAGCATTGATTTTGGTATTGATAATGACCAACTAAAAATTAATTATGTAAAATTAATACAACAAAACCTGCCTACGCTTGCCGTACTTTCCTAAGGAAAAAAAGGAAAAAAAAACTACTATGTATAGGTGATCGAAGTAATAACGAATTCAATTTCGTGAAATGAGAATTCCATTGGAATTATACCTGCCGATACGATCGACGTAGTTTATAAGGCGATTTTTACTATGTTCCACCAATTTTGATTTGCTCCTATATTGACGTTTTCTTATTATTTTTCTACCAAGGTTCTAACCCTTTGGGAGAGCCAGTAAATGAACGCGAAGAAACCCGGGTGGTTTCCCAAAGTAACAATTTGATTCTTTGGGATAATATCTATAAGCGACATCTTGAAAATTACTGTCATTTCAAAAGTTTTCGTGATCTAGATTTTTTAATATTTCACCTCCCTATTTTACTCTTTAGGGCTAATCTAAATTAATGCTGACAGCTCCTGAACTAGATTCATTCAATGAATGTTTCAGATGATAATTCCTGAACAAGATTCATTAACAATCCATCCTGTTTTATTTTCAAATTTTATTCCCAATTGCCTATACAGCTATTTATCAAGAAGCATAAGTTTTCCGCCAGTAAAACTATATCAGTAGTACCTTTACGAAAGAAGCTATTTAGCTTTGTGGTTTCTCAGATGACGTTTCCTGGATTGGAACCCATACTATGTCAGTTCACATTTTGCATAGGTACTTGTTCTTCGAAAAAGTAAGTTTTTAAGGGGGGAACTGTGACAATACCCGTCATTTCCTGGAGAGTGCGTCTACCTTTGGCTCAGCGTTGGGTTGAACGCCGCTACTTCTCGCGTTATCGATCTACCGCGATTGGGGATATAGCCTCACCCGTTTGAACGGGAAAGATATTCCCTGAAAGATCTCCTCTATAATTTATTTTGCGGTGCTGGACGCCCAGAACCAGGTACACTTAATCTGTTACACCATCTGAACCACTAGGAATTTACTTCCGCACATGGGCATAGTAAACATTTATTTGGGATCAATAAAACTGATAAGGGACCATCTACACTGTAATCCGCACATACCCTGAAAACTTCATCAAAATCGGATGAAAACTGTTTGAGCTTGTTAACAAGGATTTGCGGACACAGGATTAGCGGTGATTTGCACACAGACAGACATGGAACGAAACTAGTTCTGGACGGTCTGAAATGTAAAACGCGAAGGGAAATTTTCATTTTGGAAACAACAAAATTTTCATCCCCCGAAAGTGAAACCAATGCTTTTGCTGAATGTAACATTTAATAAATTCTCTTATTCAGGTCATTCTATCCGAATAGGAATACTACATTATAGTTCCTGTTATAATGTTACATATACTTATAAGTGTATATAAATTTATAGGTACCTAAGAATTCCTCCATACATCTCCGCTCGGTACATAAACCGGTGGATTTATTTAATTCCATTCCCACGTTTGGAACCGCAATGATGTCAAGCGATGTTGCATACACAATGTTATTCGGGCATCTTGAAAGGCCGCAACATATTTCTTCCCTACGTTGGAACATTCCGTCAATGCGAGTTCAAAAGATGGCAAAGCGAAGGGAGATTTTCAAAAAGACGAGTCAAAATAGCGGAAACGTCAGTCGAAGCGAGACCACGTCAAAGTTATAGGCGAAGGAATATTCCTTCTGAGTGAGGCAAAAAAGGAAACCCCTCAGTTGCCTCGAGAAGCCCATTCGCAAACGCTTTGATCCATAAATACCCTCACTCTCCGTTTTCTCGAACAGAATATTCGCCGATATACAACAATGAATTAAGTTCTCTTTTTTGCCGCTTTCCCACAAAAGGGGTCGTAATTTACAAGGGTCTTTTATGACGATCCGATTAAATTCGATGGACCGGATGAAGATTTTCGATGTTGGGGAATGGTTAATGACCAATGGGGATGCCCGAAAAGAAAGTGGACTGAATGAAAATCCCGGTATAAACTCGACGATCCAACCAACTGATAAATCAACCGTACCGAAACTCGAAAACGAGTTTCACTATCTGCTTTACAAGCAGATACCATGTTAGATGGATATGTCTTCGGATTGACGAGACCTTCTGGAACGATCAAGTTTGTCCCCCACCCCGGCAACTACTTGGAACCGTTCCCTACAAGAAGAACTGTGAGTTCTTCAATTCCGTTCAACGCGGAGCAGCTCATGAGTCACAAATGAAAAGTCACATTTACGTTTCTAAACTGTTATGTGATCGTGTTATGACCACCAAACTATACACTTCATTCTGATCTACATATCCAAGTAATCTGCATTTTTACTAAGGGATTCACTACTTGATGTTATGTATTTTTGAGATGCGAGCTTGCGAGCATCCAGACCACCAAACTATACACTTCATTCTGACCTACATGGAATTGAAGAACTCACAGTTCTTGTAGGGAACGGTTCCAAGTAGTTGCCGGGTGGGGAACAAACTTGATCGTTCGAGAAGGTCTCGTCTTCGATTGGGGATTTCATAACGGTTGTCCTCGAGAGTTGTAAACAAATCCCTTAACTTTTTACTGTAGGCGACGAAATGTAGGATAAAGAATTTATTTTATCATTCTTGGAGGCCCAAAAAGCATACTATAAAAATAGTACTATTTAAGTTATTCCTCCAATACAGACGCAATGAGTTGTTGTTAACAGTCGACTGTTGTCAAGATGATGAAAATGTTTCCTATGGAGTGGAGTAAATGATGCTATTGCTTTACGTTAAGAATATTGTAACCGGCTAATTAAAATTGTTTATAGTCCAATCAACTTAGTTTAGGAATGTAGCCAGTTACGTGAGGAGGGGGAAATTAGTAGCTTGAGATGTGAACATTAATCACATAAATCAAGCGCTTTCCAACGAGTGGCGAACGATTTTTGTGCGATGAAAACTGCGGAAGTTCCATTCCCCTAGAAACGGCTGGGTTGTACGTGAACATCATTAGAAATTGTGACAGCAACTTTTGCGTGACGAAAATTTTTGGTTGACCCCCCAGAGCAAAGACATATCCATGTCAATATGGAGCAATGATGTTAGTGCGATTAGCAATGATGTTGGGCTCACAGATCAATGTGAAAGATGGGCTTTAGGTCTTCAGTCGCTACAAGAAAATATGAAATGTTCTAACAAAGTCCAGACATAACGTTTCTTTATTCGGACAGTTCAGATTATAACAAGCTTTATAAAAAAGGCCTTCTGTTCTTAAATTGGTATTTTTATTAAACTCCAACATTTCTCCCCAGGAACTTGGGCTTCTTCAAGGAGATTAACATTCAAAAGTGTAAAATACCTACTTATTCATAGTTTTCTTTTTTTTTCTTTTTGTTAAAAATCGAATTTAAAGTTATGAGTTTTTTTGAAAATCAAATTTACGTTCCTGGGGAGAAACGTTAGCGTTTAATAGAAAAAACAATTTAGGGAGGACAGAAGGCCTTTTTTATAAAGCTTGTTAAAGTCCAGTCCTGAATTTGTCTTTCCTGATGCAGAAACCAGTGAAGTCTCTGATATTGACGTTCCTGGCTGCTTTTTGAGAAGACTTGCAGTTTACTATTGTCAAAGTTGAGCATTCAATGCTTGCGGTGGAAACCCTTGGGAATCAGCTATGAATGACGATTCCAATCACTCTATTCTGCAAATTGAGAAGATTGTGTTAGTAAAAAAGATTTTAAAGTAAAGTAAAAAAGAAATTGTGTAAAAGTAAAATTGAACAAACCGGTCGTAAGCCGAAAGTTTGAGAAAGGTTTCCCGAAATGCGCACCCCCTAAACCGGAAGCAGAACAGCGGAAGAAAAAACGTAGTCTAAAATTGTTCTAATTTTTAGCGCATTTTCTCTACAAAAAAGGAAACACGAGCTATTATGTTCACTTTGTCCGTTGACATATGTATGCATGTATGGATGTATGTATGTTCTCTTAATATCGTTTTAAATGCCACTTCCAGACGTCCGATTTTGATGAAACTTGGTATGGTTGTAATCTGTTACATGGCGTGGATAGAGTTGAATCAGGGGCCGCTGACGCATGAAAGGTCATCGATCAGCAGACTGAACTCCAAAGCCATTTTGTCTCCTAATCGAAGCAGGAAGCTGAATTGTGAGAGGGAGGCTGAAGGGAGAATGCTGAAGACTACTGATAGGTCATTGATCAGCTGATTGAGCTCCAAAGCCATTATGTCTACTATTCAACGCAAGAAGCTGAAATTAGATAGGGGGCTCAAGGGAGAATACTGAAGACACATAAGAGGTCATCGATCAGCTGACTAAGCTCCAAAACCAGTTTGGCTCCAATTAAACGCAAGAAGCATCTATTTCATGTGGATCTCCTTAGAAGAAAATGTGGTATCATGTGATTCTTGAGCACTGATCTACTTGCTTATTTTGTCCTTTTTTGACCCATTAAAACTAACTAAAAAACTTTATTTTATATCAGAGTTGTAGAAATTTTAACGAAGTTTCCAACGGTATCCTGAAATTTGGAAGCGCGTTGGAAAATAAAGAAGTTATAGCCGTTTTAATGTCATAAGGTGCGAAACACAAAAAATCTTAAAACTTGAATAACTTGAAAACAGAGCGTTAGAAAAAATCTCCAGGAGGAACTTTCGATCAAAATTGAGCTTTAAAAACGATATCTGAAATTTGGACGTTTCTTTCTCGGATTCCCTGTTTCTAGTTTGTCTCTACGAGAACTCATACTCGGTCTATTCGAGTCGGCTTTGAGCGTAGGCTTATATCGACCTGTGAATTTTACCATCAGCTGAGAAACATTATTTCGAGAGCATCTCTCCAAGTGGGTACTCAAGCGGGGTCAATGATATTTTTTCACCGCACCAACTCTTGAAGCATTAATATTGAGGGCCCTCCGCAGGATTTCCTAGTAAGCTATGACTAATATCGTCAATATACAGTCGACGAAAATCGGCGATGTGGAGAAATGATGTCAACGTTAGAATGGATCGACCACTTGACAGACAGATATCGACTTTTGTATTATCAATTCTACTCTTTTCTTTGGTGCGTGTTTGATTTATTCAATGCATCGATACAAGATACCCCGTGTGAATTACTCAGTTCAATAGGAATGAGTCACTTTGTAAATATTTTAAAACGGTGCAACGTATTACCTACTCTAAGGGTCGTCCTTTCCGTAATAAATAAATCAATCAATGATGATTCATACAAAAGAATGGTAATGGCTGGACATTTGTTAAAACCTTGGGCTATTAACCAACAAATCTGCAATTCCGTACAAATTATTAAAATATATTTATCTGTAATTCCATACAGAAAGTGGTGGTTTCCAAATGTTCTAAAAATATCTCGATTTGAATAAAGGCAAGGGAAATATTATTAATTTAATAATGATTAGAATGATGTGCATAATGATTAAAAAATAATGATAAATACATAATGATAGTGATGTACATCATACAAGTAAAATTTTTACGAACGAAGTCTCTTCTTGAATCGGCTAGTATTTGTCAGCCTGCAAAAATTGTTTCGTTCTACAAGCCGCAATTTTGGAGCTATCAATTTGGAATTTGATAGGTCGACTCTTTAGGAATCTAGAATTCGCTGCATAGCTTTTCGTGACTGTCCAATGACTGGAACCTGTTGTCGTCAAATCAACCAAAAATCGAGTTTGATATAGCTTTCGCCACACAAATTCTACTTAAACCAATATAAAAGCTTCAAAAGTGATCTTTGACGATCATACAACTTCATCACGGACGTCAGTCATTGTCAAATCAGAAATTGAGTTTTTTATCGTCTGCCGTAATTTCCGCCACATAGAATGGATTTAAGTTCTTTTTGATGACCTAAAATGTTACCGACGCAAGACAGCAATGATATCATCATTGACGTGGGACGGGACATTTAAAAACTGTAATAAATTTGTGGTCGTTTTAATTGAGAAGTTCAATATGAATCATTAGATAGGTTGCTGAAAAATATGGGCAGCTTCGACCTATCTTTAAAGGTTAAATCAACCGATTTTGTCGTTTGAACACTTGAATTGAAGCGTGAGAGCTAAGGAAGACATCCATCAAGGGAGATTTGCGATATATCATCATCCAACAAAGCAATCATCTCTCGAAGAGAGTAACCCTCTTAGCTGTGACTTTGTTGATGAATTGCAGCTTCTAGTGACATTTTTCTCCCAAAACACCTAAACTGATAGCTAGAGATTGGTTTCACTTGAAGATTTAAAAGAAATCATGGAAATCGGTGCATGATTCGAGGATTTATGACGTCGGGAAAATAACGTTGACCAACACCACAGTCTGCTCTTAATAAAGGCCTATCTTGCACAGTACTGATTCACAGTAGTAAGAAAAGCGAAAAATGTTTCGGGTTTTCAAGGTTTTTTGGCTAGATATTTGGAATAAAATGCAACAATGTTGTTCATGGAAATTCAGTGTTACTCCAAGATGGGTAATGTTGCTTTGAAGTAAACCAACTGCGCGTGCGCGAGGCGGGAAATATGCTTTTGTTGGAATCCCGACCTACGCGTAGTCATTATAACCTGACACAAAAAATGTTATCACAGCTTTAAAAGTATTATGGTTTTCCTATGACTGCCCTCTAATAACTTTTCCCGTTCCCACAATTCGTCGAAAAAAGTAAAAACCTATGATAAATATAATTGTACTATTAAATAAAATTACTCTGATTACGTGAACAAAGTACCTACTTCATCCTATAGCCAGATATCCTGTTCACCTCCTTGGGAGTGAATGCAGTTGTCGACACTTTTCCGATTTTAAAGTATGTAACTGTTCTTTGTAGGTATCAGCATGTACATTTCTCACAACAAAGTTATATCTGCCAACATAAAGATTCGGACAATGAACAAGTTTGTGTTTATATAATAAGTTTTTATATAAAAGCTGTTGTCAGTTCAATAACAAATTGAGTTGGTTGGTAGTGGAATTTTTGCTAGGTAAACACTCAGATCCTGGTAATGACGATTTGATAAAGCAGAGAAGGCACTAAAAACGAACTATTCCACGAGACCTGATTAGGTAAACTTGATGTAGATTGATGAAAAATTGAATGATGAGACAAAAAATATAAAAGATGCGGTGCTTCCGGACGGTCACCCATCAAAGTACTAACCAAGCCCGATGTTACTTGAAATCGTTGATCAGACGAAAACCGATGTAGGTATTCAACGAGACATCGGCGTTTGCGAATGTGATTTTTTCCTAGATCGCAGTTCTGTCATAACGAACCTAGTTATTCCATGCCTGTGTAGACAGCTGATAAGTAAAGCCGACAGTGAAATGAATTCAGTCTTCTTGAACTCGATCTCAAATTCAAGAGAATCGTTGGCATTGAAATACTGAAGAGACTTTAGCGTGACGATAGCGTTTGGTTATTCGACATATACGTGTAAAAATACGCGCAGAAATACGTGAAGAGATAGCATCTGCAGTTGCTTGCTCTACACGTTGCTATACGCGTTAACGGGGGAAAATCGTACGGGATGAACAAAAACCCTTTATTATCTTTGTGTCGTTTCCCGTCACAAATATGAGACTACGCATACCTCACTAACTATCGAGAAGTCGAGGGTTTATTCGAGTGTTTTAAATAGAACTATTGGAGGTATCTCGAATTGATGGAGTCGTAACACTCCTACTGCACATCATTGATTTCGGACAGGGTATTGTGAGCTTATCGATGACTAAATTTGTTATTATTTTCATGCCGTTTGGTTGCTTTGGACACAGAAATTACCTACCCTAAAAAACTGTAGATGCAGAACCGCAAATGTCTATGAAATTTCCTTGGCTATAGCTCCAGGGTCGTGATTGGGATGAGGGGACCACCCTCTGTTACCATGCAATTTGTTAAATGAAAAAGAGTTCTTACTTTCAATACCTGAGGCTGGCTAAGCCAGGGAATCAGTGGTAGCCTATCCAAAGAAACTGGTGTTAAAAAAATAAAATAAAATAAAAAATAAAATTAAAAAATAAGATTATTTATTCACACATCTAGTCCCTCAGCACCGTTCCTAGCAAAGCGTCTGGATGTTCCAATAGTGCTGTTGTCTTGCATGTTTTCGGTGTTAATTTATAAAATGATTCAAGATTGGAACATGCAAATATGTGCATATGCGTGGCATTAAACATATAATTTACATGCATACGAAACTGTAGATGCAGACCTGCAAATGCCTATGAAATTTTCTTGGCTATAACTCCAGGTTCGTGATTATGATGAGGGGACCACACTCTGCTACCGTTCTTATTTCGAAGATCTGAGGCGGTTAGGCTCCCTAAACATGGGAATCAGCTGTAACCTATCCAAAAAAACTGTTGTTCAAGAAAATAGGAAATTTAAGATTATTCAATCACACATATAGTTCCTCAGCACCATTTCTGGCGAAGCGTCTCTAATCCAGTTTATTCAGTTTATTTCTCGCATATATTTGCTGTTAATTGATACAATGATTCATGATTGGAACACGTACATACATGCATAAAAGTAGAGGTCTTAAAAATTTAATTTATATGTTGGGGTAGTTTATTTGGAATTGCGTAACTTACTTTTCAAAAGTGTTCCTCTTTCTTAACTTCCTTATATTTTTCGTCTTATTGAACTTCTCTATATTTCTAGGCAGTTTATACGCCCAATGTTGCTTTTATTGGATGGAAAATCATCGCCGTTGATAAGCATATTGATTAAATGACGTGATGAAAATTCAAACATTCCCTTAGGTGTATTCAAACGGCCTCCTTTTTTATATGGGCCATTAAATTACGACGTTATCGGTTAACGCAGTTAGAGTCTTCAATTACCAATAAACTCGGCCCCTAAGGGTCGGAAGGCCGAAAGACCCGATATAACGACCTGGGAGCCGACATTTAACAAGACAGGATAACAAATTCCAATCTGCGTAAGTATGATCGTAACTTCAAAAAATGTATTATTACCTAATAGGTACCCGAAAAAATGAATGACGCTAACAAATAATGGGCAAAAGACGGTTGTCTTATCAGCGGTTTTAGGAATAAGTACCTACTTAAAAATCATCGCACCTTATCAAAATCCACCTTAAATCCACCTTAAAAATCATCGGCTAAGTTGGTACCGAAAATACTGAATGTTTCAGCGTGGATAACGCTTTTACCGGGACGCTTTTACCTATAAGTGAAAAATTTCACAAAATGTTGTCACGAAATAACGAGCTTAGGTAGCGGTGGATCTAATTTCTTTGCTATCCCACCTATGAATCTGATATTTGAAATGGGGCATGTGCCGCGTTAAGCGTTGTGTGCCATGTTAAGCCGAGGCTCAAGATGAAAGCAAAAGAGGGATTGGTCTCTGCGTATGTGCAGAGTGAAGTATTTATTCGGTATCAATGAAACTGATAGTGAACCATCTACACTCTTAACCACAAATTTCCTGAAAATTGCATCAAAATCGGATAAAAACTGTGGATATTAAGCTTGTTACAAGGATTTGTGGACACACGACAGACGGGCAGACATCCAGACGCGTAATGAAAGTTGTTTAGAATGGCCTAAAACGTAAAACTATGTTTTGGGGGTTTTCGAGGGTTGATCCGAATTGAGATGACTCCTTTACGCCAACGTTTCAAACAATTTATTGTTCATCTTCAGGGCTTAGGGAATTAAGTGTAGAAACACTATTTCATATCACACATTAGTTGGGCATGAAGCTACCCAGAAATACAGTTGAAACATTGCTTGAATGCAGACGTTTTTTAAGTGATGAAAATGCAAAGTGAAGTGACTCGCCATTTTAGATTAATAAAACAAGTATTTTTGTCACTTCACTTAGTGAAGTGATTATTAGTGATTTTTGTCACTTACAAAGTGAAGTGACTCGCCATTTTAGATTAATAAAACAAGTATTTTTGTCACTTCACTTTGCATTTTCATCACTTAAAAAACGTCTGCATTCAAGCAATGTCTCAACTGTATTTCTGGGTAGCTTCATGTCCAACTAATGTGTGATATGAGATAGTGTTTCTACACTTAATTCCCTAAGCCCTGAGGATGAACAATAAATTGTTTGAAACGTTGGCGTAAAGAAGTCATCTCAATTCGGACCGACCCTCGAAAAACCCCAAAACATAGTTTAATTGGAAGTGGTCGAGATCCTCATACATTGGTAAAACGTAAAATGCGAGTGGGAATTTTGATTCTGTCCCAAACAAATTTTTCATCTCTCGAAAGTGAAAACAATGTTTCCGTTTCCAATAGGTAGACTCGGAAGCATATCTGCTACACGATTGCTAATCATGCTATTTTCTTCAGATTATAATATTATCCTGAACAAGGGCTGATTCTGAAGCCCACCAGTTTACCTATTTCATTCTGCGAACAGTAAACGTTTGCATCAACTTTGTTTTGCAAACCAATTTCGTTCGAGTTGTATTACCTGGATCTGATCGAATCGAACCTTTTTTTCGATATTATAATAATGACGCAACCCTCACGGTCCAATGAAACTGCGGTTATGGTAATGTATTGTGTTGTGCAATGTTGAAGATATTGTTCCCGTAATAGCGGTTGACAGGCGTGCGTGTGACTTGGTGAATTGGATGATTGGTCCCTGGAAACGGCTCACGGCTATTTGCCCATTCAGCTTATGATAACCGCCATTAGTCGGTAGTCGGGAGCACGAAAATAGATCGACCTTTCTTTTCAATTCTACCTTCCAGGGTAAAGAGGGTTTTATGGATTTTCCACGAACTTGGGGCATCGTGACTGTTATTGGTGTAGTGCCTCCATTTTTGCGTTGCGTAAGGCTGAATGGATCATCTCGGTGATTATGCAGGTTGTTAATTATTCTAATAATGGAGAAATAAAATATGAGTGAAATATGGTATCATACAGTTACGAATATCGAATGTAGTAGGTGCAAAGAAGTTGAAAAAGAGTGAAAATTGTTACACAAAGTATTATTTCCGCTGCCCCTCGCACGGTCTACCAATCAGTTTTGTCTAACGCCATGTATAGCTGTTGCAACTGTTTTTTGGTGTTGTGTTGTCACATACTACTTTTTTCAGCAGCAAATGTAGGTTTTAAAACTTAATTTTTTTCCACGATTCGTGGAATATCCAAGCTTCTGGAACCTCCGAACAATGATCCTTTCATACACTCGTTTTTCCACACATTCCCAAAATCCAGAATTTTCCACACATCAAATTTTCACACGTTCCCTCAAAACCCCAATAAACCACACAATTTCCCTAAAACCCCGTACTTTCTTCGGTGAACTATTGGCTGTAAAAACTTAAATAATGAACAATTTTCGATGATTATTTTTAAAATTATTCAGCATGAACTTAGCTTTTCAATGACATATACAATTTTTATAAACCCTTGGAAGAGACCAATTGGAATACCATTTGTTTGAAGACGCGAAAATATATTATTATCATTTTGTGTTTGTTCTTTGAAAAATGTGTTCTTGTTATGATTCAAACTGAACCTTGTATTGAGCCAGGATTTGTTGTAACTTTTTTGATACGTCTATTTACCGAAAAGTGAGAATTTGTCCAAGCGGTCAGATATTCTACGATCAGGCCACCAGGAATCCAAAACTTGAGTTTTTTCGGCAGTGACCCCATAATTTTGCACAGCAGTGTAGATCATTAGCCTCCATTGTCGAGAACATTACAAATAAGCTTGGGAGATATTGCCTATTCTCTCTCCAATTACTAGCTAAATTCTGTAAATAGCTTTTCGTCGCTCCAAGGATTGGTTTTGGTCCTATAGGCATGAACTCTGCTCTTTTTTCAAGTCGACCACCACCATTATGACCTCCAAGGCCTAAAATGCAGGGAGAGTCACGTAATTGCTCAGGGTCCAATCTGTTGGGGTTCCAAATCAGCATGATATAGTTGCGCAAGCGCAGTTGAACTTAGATTCAAGATAAGGTGCTCTTTTCTCTCTCTATCTCTCTCGCTATCTCTCTCACTCCCTCCCTCTCTAGCTCCCTCTCTCTCTCTCTCCGTGTCTCTCTCCCTCTCTCTCTTTCTTGCTTCTCCCTCTCCGCATCTCTTCTTGGATTCTCTATTCTAATCAAAATAAATCAAGAGACACCGTAAAAGTCCATTTGATTGTAATATACCAGTCGTCTTTACAGGAGAGTAACCGTGGCTTAAACCTTCCTGCAAGGATTCAATTTGTTTCAAGAACGAACTCAAACAAACTTTACTTCATGTCTTGGTCGAGTTCATCGACGGATCCGAGCAAACAATATCCAAATAAATCCTCCAGCGGAACTGCCTGAGCGGCCCTCTCTTCTTTTGTACTTTTTATTTTATTTATTTATTTTCAAATTACTCCAAAAAAATAAAAAACTTCATGAAGAAGTAAAGTGAAAACAAATTTAGCCCCTTCGCCCCGCGTTTGAAGACACCAAGTTAAACTACTTAGAGAAGAAAGGTTGCTGCAGCCAGAGTTGGTTGGTTCCTCGAACTTTGGAGGGACCACTTGAATAAACTTATTCAGGAGGGGTTTTCTTTTTTGCTCGTATTTTTCGTATTTTTTTTTCTGTCCCTTAACTCCTCTCACCGCCATTTCTTCCGAGGAAAGGAAAATTTTCCCTTAAATCAATGAGAGGGACAGCCGAGGTTTTCTATTTTTTCCCCTCCTTTCGAGAACGGAGGGCTGTTCATAACGAAATAAGTCCGTCGGAGGCTGGTCACGTAACGAGGAAGTTGAGCGAGTAAATGTGACCGTTTGAGAAAGCCGGCAAACGGCTGAATTATTCGAGTATTTTTGAATATTCTCGTAAATGGTGGGCCAGTTTCTCCTGAAGATGGGTAATTGAGTTTGAGTTGAACGAGTGGAATGCAGCAACTAAAGTTTATTCATTTATCTGATTTTTCAAGTTACGGGGTTACATTTGAACGCACCTATCTTGGGCTATTATTGCACATCATAGGGCCAACTCCTTGTATGGTTTTGGTGAGAATAGCGAATAGATCATGATTTTACAGGATGTACCTTTCCCACTATTACCTAACATGAATATACTATAACCAACCAACCCCCCACCCCCACCCCCCTCCATCACTAATAAAATCTACTACGAGCTCCTTTCACATGGTAATGTCGATCAATGAAAGCTGAAAATTAATACACAAAGGTTTATTATTTCTGTATTATCCCTTCTACGCAGATCATAGGTCTACAGAACTTGGCGCATCGTGCCTCCCAAAAGGGCTCACACTTTTACAGCTCCAGAACCCCACGATTTTACGGTTTATAGTAAATGTCGAAATAAAGACAAAACTGAAGGGGAAACAAGGCAGGTTGGATAGGAAAGAAAATAGTTTCATAATATTTTTGAGGTGTCCGAGAGGAGCTTCATCTAAATTTTGGCACCGCGAGTCGATTAGGAAAGAAATTAGCCTCAGATGTTTCGAAGCTGGTGAGGGTCCCTCCACACATTGTAACTTATTGTATTGCAGATGCTCAAAAAGAGCTATATTCCAGGTTTCACCATCACAAGTTGATTAGGAAACATATTAGGCTCAGAGGTCCCTCAGCTGATCAGTGTGCACTCTGACATTAAGTTCTAGATATCTCAAAGAATCGAAAAATCAAAGAGTTCTAGATATTTCAAATTGATGATCCGTAGATCGTCATCAATATGACTGCGTGGATATACTCACCAGCAGAGGGAAAATTATTGCAATCAATTGAAGTATCTACACTTTACTAGCCCTCCTGATCTAAATATAACGGTATTTAAGTAGGTAGCTATCAACCAACAGGAAATAACATGAATGTATAGATCATTGAAATCGTTTTAATAATAATAAAAAACTCAATAGCGGAATATAGTCTATAAAGTGTAGGTAACGTAAAACGTCAAAATCGATCATTTACAAGACGGTAAAATTATGCTTGAAAGTAATTATGCCACGTTAGCGCATGCGCGGAATAGAGTAATGATTTGAGAAAAATGTAATTGGTAGGGGACAATCTGATCTGGTATCCCTACATTCCCAGGAAGTTGATGGTAACTAGAAGCTACTATTACTGATGGAAGTATGTTGAAATTAGTATGGAATAATTACATCGTTGTTTCCCAACTACCCACCGAATTTGAGTGAGTTCGGACGACTAGGGCATGAAAAATGATGCTTGAAATAATTTTCGTTTTTGCTTGCTCATAATGGAGTTATGATTTGAGAAGTATGAAATTATTAGGGGAGTATCTACCGCCTATCCCGCACATTTCCTGAAAACTTATCGGAATCGTATGAAAACTATTGATATTATTAGGTTCGTTGAAAGGAATATACATTCGCATATGTGGAGGGGCTACTAATGATAAGTTTATGTTGAAATTGCTATACACATTCGCGCATGCGTATAGCAGCTATTAATAACACAATCATGTTGGCAGTTTATTTGGGTTCATCAATTTTTCCTATTAATTTCCAAATTGGAGCAAGTTCGGACGGCGGGAGCGTAAGAAAATTATGCTTGATAAAAACTGATACGGAACCATCTATACCCTAACCCGCAAATACCATTGGCATTTCACGTGAATCGGTTGAAATTGACAACAAAGTTTTGAACACATTGAAAATTCGGTTGAAATTGACGACAAAGTTTGGCTTTGTATGCTTGCTAGCAGTGTTTTTTCTAAATTTTTTCAATTTTAGCCTCTGGTTTTTTTAGTCCTATTCATGTGCCAACCGTTGTAAGCCTCAACTGCAACCATTTCTTGTTTTGTTATGACAATTGACTCAAATCCATGACCATGTCCTATATTTTGACACCGTAAAAGGGTCTTGAGCCCTGAAGATGGTTTTATATAAACCGAAAGCTCGGCAATAAGGACTTTTATTCGTTGCTGACCCTTACCCCGATAATTTGACAACAACAAAGTTTTCATGTCTCAAATTTGAAACCAATGCTTCCGCTACCCATGTTGTGTAAGTAGTCTCGGAAGCAAATTATGAGATTTAAATCAAGCATCTTCCAATGCTTCAGTACTCCACCGGTACGGACAATAGTTAGTAAAAGTAAATTCTATTTCGCGAAGTTAGAATACAATTGGAAATATATCAGCTGATAATACCATTGGAATTATATCAGCTGATTTTCACAATGCAAGTTCTATGTATTCGTGTCCCACTCTCTTGCAGTCATCCATGGAAGTTTGTGATTGATTAGATAAATCAGAGATGCACTGCATGTTCTCAGAGATGCATTTCTCTATGTTCTCGCTCCTAGAAATATAAGTTGGGTTTTTTCTCGAAGTTCTTACCCTTCGGGAGAGGGAACGGATTAACGTACTGCGTTGCGGATGGTTTGATTTGATTTTTCGGCTTAATGAAACCAATGACAACCAACTAATCTTCACTGTTACCTACCCTGAAAGTTTCGAGATCTCGATTTTGAATATGCAAACCCTTTAATGCAACCCTTTTGGGTTCATAAATATTAATGCCGAGCTCCTAGACTAGGATCAACTAGACCCCAAATGTGGTTTTTAACCCACGTTTTCACGAAGTTTGGTCTAGTTTTTATTCGATTTTTGAATTTCACGCATCTCGATACGCGAAAAAAACATTTTTAAGGGAGGGGGGGGGGGTTAATTGCTTTTCTAGGTCGATTTACAAAGGTAATGTATGCTTACGGTTTATAGTATATTAATTACTGATAGACCAGTGATCTGCGTAGAAGGGTTGTCTAATACAGAAATAATAAACCTTTGCGTATTAATTTGCTGCGTTTTTAGTTAACTACTAATATATGTGCTACTAAACCTATAACAGTTACAGTACACAAATATAATACATTTTATTTTTTTGCAGGTAAGTTGAGAGTTGCACACCGCAAGAGATGCAAGTAAGATCATATTTATGTTTGAGATTCAACCATAAAACTTTATTAATTCAATAGGCCTGTAGACTGCTTTGATCTTATTTATTGTTGAAGACTTTGAACCTATTGGTCTTTCATCTAGTTCCTTATTTTCGGATGATTCGCTTGTTAATTTAGACCATCGATGCCCTCTAACAGATGTTTCTAGGGCTCAGCCAACTCATTTCGTTTGAATTGCTCCATAAATAAAAATTTCCTAACCATCATGGTCCCCCCACACTGTTTTCTGTTACTTTTTCTGGAAACTGACCAATGTAATAATATATTAGCGTGCAGGAGTCATGTCCAAAACTAAAATCCTTGAACATGGATATAGTTATCAAGCGATTCGGATGTCATTCCCATGGAGGTGGATTTGGTTCTTGATGGATTCCCAAGAGCTACTCTGTTGCCGAAAAAACTGCAGTACTTGCGCCTGCGCAAACGTACAATTCTCGTGACAAGCAGAACTACCACATTTCCCAACCGATTACGATGAAATACGCAGGGATAGAGTGGGTTAATTCCTTGGTGGACTTCTGAGAAAATTCTTTCTTCTGTTTTTGCTAATAGTTTTTAGAAAGGTCTAAGATTAGGTTTTTCATCTCATAACGATTGATGCCCTTTCCTTCCTAGATTGTCTTTTGTTATCAATCCATCAGTCCTTCCGCCTCAATATAACCCCATCCCTACCAGATTGCTGCAGTTAATAAGGCGTTTTTAATATCAATTTTTCATGATCTATCTTTACGAATAGAAAATGCTCGGCTCAACCCCTCCAAAATCGTTTTGGTACCGTTGAATTTGTTATCGAAAGTCCTTTACGTTTAAAACCTACCATGATAATATCTAATCACATTTTCGAAATGAATCAATTATTGTTGACACGAATCATTTAAAATGAGGCAAGAAGCAAATGCGGTTTTTTAATAAAATGACGATTTTATGGCTGAAAGGGGTGAGTTGAGAAATATCTATATATTCGGGCTTTTTTTCTGGTGTTCAAGGAGCATGCTGTGAAAAACAGCGCCAAAATCGGTCCATAATTGTGGTTGCGCGTAAAGGACAAACAAACATAAGTTGATGTTTATAGACGTAGGTGTCCTCACGTGCCTTTCGTATTCAGTTCCACACCCTTCAATGGTTGAACAACATTTTCCCAGTCGCTGCTGCGATGGTCGGCCGCACGGACCAGCAGTTGGCGTCAGGTGCGTTTCCCGACACCTGGACCTGTAAATGGATCCCCACTCCTCCAAATGGCCACCGGCTCGCGAGCCGTGAATTGTTCATGAATTTTCTGTATTCCACTTCAACTTGCTAGGTGTTTTTTTGGTACTTCATCCCTAAAAACCAAAAGGGCTGAAGAAAGTAATGTATCTAACAAGTAAGTTCCTGGTTAGTCAGTCGTCGACCTCAAGACATACGTACTGGAGTTTCAACATCAAAAGTGAATCGACACGTATTTTGCCGTTCGATAGAATGAGCCCTTGGATCTTCGAGAAAAATCGAAAAAAGTCAAAAAATGGCTAAATTTAGCGTTTACAAAACTAATGCTGCCTCCACATGTTTTCAACCAATTTCATTGAAACTCACACCTGTGTTTTTACATCCAAACACATTAGACTCGTGTATAAGGATTTTCTTATTTACGCCCCAGAATGCAGCGCTTAAAGTACAGCTTACGCCATTACAAGTAACTATAAAAACCCAGCAACATAATTTCTAATTAATTTAGAAATGGTTAGGCCTTCAGAAGAAATTGACAAGCGGAGATTATAATCTAATGCTATCTTGAATTTCAGTGTTATTAACCCTTTTACTATTTTACTTTTATACAAATATAGATAAATTTACTGTAAATTACTTTTGATTTTCTAAAACGCTTGGGAACATTCAGAACAAAAGTTTCAATATTTCTTTTGAAGGTCTAACGATTCGTGAATTTGTCGAAAAGTATGTTTCAGGTTTTAGCGAATTTTCGTGGCAAATGAAACTATTGCAATGGCTCCAAAAATGTTAAAATCAATTTTCTTCATTTGAATCCGTTTTGAGACATTCTGAAATGACTCTTTTTAAATTGAGCTAAACAATAGGTAAAACCTGCAAAAAAATTGAAAATCTAACATCTATTTTTGAATAGCTGATTAATATTTAGAATGAGTTTTTTGCCATAAAATTGGAAAATAAAAATGTATTTTTACTATGTCCTCAATTTTTGAAACAATTCAACATAATATAGTACGATAATTACGAAAATTCGCTCATACGATCATTCTGCATGAACGAAACCCAAGACTTAACCTACATCCTTCCTGCATGAACGTAACCTCCCTGCTTCTTTCCTTTCTGCATGAACATAACCTATGTCCTTTATTCCTAAGTACACGAGTCAATTGCTTTTGATGTAAATGCACTGGTGTGAGACTCATTGAAATGACCGAGGATGAGAATTCTGATTTCGCCCACAATGAATGGAATGAGTTGTCGCCATTCTGATTTCACCAAAATGTTCATAATGAGTCACTTGACGAATATGGGAAGAAACTGACCGTCAATCGGCGCTTCGCGCCTCGCTTTAATTTGAAGACTGCGTATAAAAATTAGTGATTCAGATTTTTTTTAAACTCGGCGCTCCGCACCTCGCCGAGGGGCAAGCCACCTGGACCCCCGGTTACCACTATTTACATACTTCGAATGAAATTATTGAAACCCAGAATGTGGTTTTAGCTCATGCGTTTCACATAAACCCGTGAAACCCACATATTTATGCGAATGACTCAGATGTTGCGGTGTATCTTATCACTCGATACCAAGTTGTTTTCTTTATTCATCACCAGCACCATATTTGAAACCCCCTCGCCATTAGCTTTTATTTGAGCCCTCACACGAAAAATTCGTATTTTACGCCCCCCCCCCCCTCCTCGTCATAAGCTTTCATTTATTCATATAACAAGAATTATCAATCATGTTCACAATATAAATATTTGAGAATGATCACCTGTGTGTAAACAATTAGTCATATAACCATGCTCATAACTCAGCTTGTTGGCCACGCACTTCGCAGTAGTTAACATAATATGGTTGGATAAATCGAGAGCTTTCGAACGAATGGTCAACGCATTTTGTGGGATGAAAAACGACGAAGTATCATTTCACTAGCAACGACGACGGTTGCAAGAGGAAAATATCAGTAAATTGTTGCAACACATTTTCGTTACTCAAAAACGCAACACATTTTCGTTAACACAAAACGTTTCATTTTCGGTTGGAGATGCCAAGGCTAAAACACATTCTGTTTTAACAAAAATGGATCATATTTCCTGCCTTCGAAAAATGCCCCCGTGTTACTAACTGGGAACCATGACTATGTTTGCTCGTTTCTCGGTTCTGTAAAAACTGAATGATTGGTTCAACCTGGATAAGTGGTTTGACCTGGGTAAGAGTCAAACGGTTCGACTTCGATAAGTGGTTAGTCCTGGATAAGTGGTTCGACCAAGTGGTTTGACCTGGATAAGTAAGTGGTTTGACCTGGATAAGTGTTTTGACAAGGATAAGTGGTTCATTCTGGTTAAGTGGTTCAACTACATATCCTAGTACAGCGGTCCTGCAAAAATGCGGTCCTGCAAAAATTCAAATCACGGGCCATCCTAAAGACCTAAAACATGTCAAACGGACCCTTTTGAATATAGTATTAAAAATTTTGGATTTTTCCGATTTCCTCCCTTAAAAATTTGTACTTTGCACCCCGAAAACGGTCTCCTTTTCTCAGTTTGATTTCTCAAAAATTGAGGGAATAAGGGAGGGGGTCGGTTTTGGGGACACCCGTGATAATAGGTTTACGATTAGAGTGAAGCCTTGCACAATAGATTAGAGATAGGTTTAGAGATGGGTTCTCCCTTCGGATGGAAATCGAGGCCGCCTCTCTGTTTCCCCAGATCCGAAAATCGTCTCTAAGGAGGCTTCCCGTCCCGTGATAAATCGTCCCTCCCTTCGAAAAACCAGAGGTTTCTCCCTCCCCCCCGGATCTCCCAGGGTTCAGTTCGTCTTGAAGGGGTTTTCCCTCCCGAGTTTGTCGTGTATTTCACTCCATCGCCCGTGTCCTCAGTTCCCCTGTTAACTCTCACTCCCTTGGATCCCCCGAACTCGGGCCTTCCCAGGTGGCGAAATAAATGGAGATGGGTGGGCTTAGATGGGTTGACAAGAGCTAAAGGACAAAGGGAAAGACGGCGGCAACTTAGAGGGATGAAAATGGAGGGAGGTCAGAAGAAGAGATGGAGGATCGCAAGAAATTGTTTATGCGACCCGTGTTCCCGCCATTTCAGCTCTGCTAACTTTGTACAATTCCTCCACATCTGTCATCAATTAGTGGCGTCCACCTGCGTACAGACGTACGGAAAAGAATATTCAAAATATGCATCAAAATAATGCAATCCTCAGCTGCATTCTTTCAGTTAATTGCAAGCGATTTTTCGTAGACATTAAAATTATTTTAATGGCAAACATTTTCAAAACATAAACTTCCCAAAATTGTCTTCATGAAAATCCGGTTTAAGACATTCTGAAAAGATTTCTTGATTTCTGGATCTGGATGTGTTGTGGATCGAGCGTGTTAAACTTGTAAATTATGAGTCAAATTTTTCTGAATTAATAAAAACCTAGTACGTAGATACTCTTAAAAGGAAAATATGTTTCAGACCGGTAACCGTTGGCTGCGAAGGAGTTTTATCACCCGTTACTGAAACCTTGACTAGATAAATAGTCCGGTTATTAAACCGTTGACTATGAGAGGATTTTCAACTGGTACTCAAACCGATGGTGAAAAGGAATTTAACAGTCAATCTGGAATTGACGTCCCGCTTATCAAGTTCTTATGACTTTAGATCGTTGAACTTCTCAGTACAGGATAGTTCGGAGAAGACGATTAAAGCATTCCATTCGATCAGATTGAGTGTTAACTATCTGTTAATGAAACCACTGGTTGCAAGAAGAAGTGAAGGTAGATTTTGACTCAGTAGTTAAACCGGGACAAATGAGAGAAGGACGGAAGATGGGGAGTGCTTGGGAGAGCAAAAAGAGAAGGTGAATTATATTTGGTAAGAATGATGCCAGTATCCAAGTATAACTGCATAGGTCTAGACGTCTAGGCTGGAGAAATTAATTAAACTAATTATAATAATTAAAACACTAGCCTCATATTTAGCAAGAGCTGCTCTCTAAGAAGAATAGTAAATCAGAATCTATGTTTGTCGACATTGACAAAGACCCCCACCAACTGAATATTAACGAGAAAATAAATCAGCTACCTACGCTACTCCAGTCCATCTTTGGGTGACAAATGTTATAATGAACTCGATTTCTTGGTGTGAGAGTTCCATTGGAATTACCTATGTCAGCTGATACGGTCGTCGCAGTTCGTAAGACAATTTTTATGTTACATCAGTTTTGACTTGTACCCATGTTGACGAGCATATTATATCCAGCCACAGTTCTAGAGAGAGCGAACGGATGAATGTAAAGCGATCTGCGTGGTTTCATTAGATTCTTTGGGATAATATCTCCCGAAAAAAAAAAAAAAAAAAAAAAAAAAAAAAATCCCGCGATCTATAAATTTTTTAATTTTTAGTCTTTAAATGCTACCTTTGAGCATATGCTATCTAGAGTGAATAATGCCCATTCAGGAGATATCTACGTTATCCAGGCTATAGGTGATACTCTACGACATGCGAATTCAGGGTGAAAAGTAGACCTCTGACGTCACTCAAACTTCAATTTTTTTATACGAACTAAATCACTTGCGACGAAGTTGTGGAAACCCATTTCAAAACGGAAGTTAGTGAAAAACGTTGTCTATTTCCACGAAAAATAATAATAAATAGTAAAGTAACTGTTTATTATTTTTCGTGAGAATAGACCACGTTTTTCACTAACTTCCGTTTTTTTCAATTTTTTGAGGTTCTGGTGCATAAAACAAAAATGTCTGTCGTCGATTCCCGAAAACTATCAATTCATGACCAATGTATGACTTCAATGAAACCTTAAAATCTGCGATAGAAATGTGGTAAACGATGTACATTTGCGATCTAGTGTGAGATAGGTAGATGCTTGTGCTCCAGTCTATTATAGGTTTAATATTAATATCATGTAATGGAATAATTAAATAACTCCACTCAACAATGATTAACGAAGTGAAAAGCTCACTTGAAACGCGACGCCATCACATGTTCTGGAAACAGTTCTCACAGTTTAATTTTTCCATTTCTTAAAACCCTAACGATCCCAAGAGATTCGCAGCATGATACACTCCCCGGACATTTAAAAAATTAAGGTACTACGTCATATTTGAATCTTTCCAGTGAAAAACATTTGAGTTTCGCCCTAGTTTGAATTATAAGTGAGAGACAAGGCTCTCGCCGTCTCTCGTATTTTTAATGTAATTTTTCCAGCATTATCCCCACCATTTTTTTACCTTTCAAGGGTCTTTCTCTAAAAGAGGACCGACCCAACGCAAATTACAAAACCTTTCTCAACTCTTTCTTTCAACCGTCGCGTCGAGAGGCTATATAGCATTTTTATTTCATTCGATTCTTTTCTTGCTAACCACTCCGGTTTCCGTTGTTTTTCTTCGTTTCGTTAAACATATATCGTTTCGGGAAATGTCCCTCTATGTCAAATAAATTATATTTTATGCAAAATCTAAACGCTCTTGTTCGTTCATCATGCTTCACACCCATTAATAGTTCAATTCCTACTCCAGTTTTAGTTATTTAATTACTGTTGTGAAGTTACCTGTTTATTGTATTGACGCGTTTGAATTTTCTGTTTTTTTTTTTTTTGTGATTCGAGAATATAGTTTTTACAAACGGAATTACGCATTATTTTTCATTCTCAAAGTTATGTTAACCATGTTGGTCCTTCGAGCCGGATTTGAACCAGCGACCTATAGAAATCGTAAACAGCTCTTCTTTCCACAGTTTTTGCGATATCGGATTCACATTTCCAGGGCGTTTTTAGGGTACCATATAGTAACTCTTGGGTAAAACAGTGTTTGGAAAAAAAATCTAATAGTTTTTGGTTATTCAAGGTAGGACAAGTTTTTACCAGTTTGTAAATTATTTGCTATGATAATCTTTCCCAAAGTTTTGGTTGGTCGAACGCTGTATATTTTAAACATTTAAATACTCTCAAAACTTTTGGGGGCTAAATGAAATCTTTACGTCGAAGTTTTTACAGTAGTTTTTACAAAGTAGTTAAAATGAGCATCTTTTTATAGCATTTCCAAGTCAAACGAAACCTTTTCCAAATCAAATTAATCCTTCTCCGAACCAAATGAACCCTTTTCCAAGTCAAATAAAACCTTTTCCAGACGAAACCTTTTGAGAAAATGAACCAAATTACGTGAAACCTTGCAAATTGCAGACGTTGTAGAAAGAAGTTGACAAAATTAAAATTCGATGAATTTTAGACATTTTATTATCGAAGTAGTTCTCACCTTAGTAGAATAGAAAACATGTTAATTTGAGACATTTATAATACAGTAGAATGTGAAGTGGTACGCCTACCTACGCACGGACAAATAGGAGCAACAGATAATATAATCAACAGGAGTCACCAATACGTCCGATGTCACTTTTGTGGCCTGTTCCTTGAAAATTTTCCCAAATTCTGATTGATTCCCTTAGATCTTGTCATTTATAGGTAATACTCCAAAATTGGTTCACTTTACAGAAATAGACTATGTTAGGAGAAGGTTTCATTTGACATGGAAAAAGATTCATTTAGTTTGGAAAATGATTCATTTGGTTTGGAAAATGATTCATTTGCTTGGAAATGCTATATATAGCATGAATCCTATTCTGAACAGACGATTCCTTTTCCGAACCAAAAGTATATATCTGTAAAATAAGCAATAAATTAATATAAAAATTAATAGGTATGATCATTGAATTAATTAATTACAACAGCTTTGGGATTCAGTCAGAAATAGAGACTATTTTCAAGGAAGGAAAACAAATACCTGTTAGCCACTCAAAAAAGGACATAGTGGCTCCAATATTATGGGCAGCATCTGTTTCTCCATGCGGTGCGGCGGGCGTGGCGTGTGGATACCTACTTCACATTATAAAGTTTAAAATTCCACAAATCAACATGTTTCTTTCTAAGTCGAGATCTACTTGAAAATAATAAACTAATTCATAGAATTTCAAGTTCGTCAACTTTTTATTGGAAATACTGGCGATTTGCAAAGGTTTTCAGTCACTCCATTTGGCTGACTTTCGGAAATGATTTCGTTCGGTTTGGTATAGGTTTCATATGGTTTGGAAAAGGATTCATTTGATTCGGAAAATGCTCCATTTGATTTGGTAAAGGTTTCATTTGACTTGGAAATATAAATATATATACCCTTGTCCAAAATTCGTCGTCAACTGTCAAGTAAATTGGATTACTCGTATGGAAGATATCACAGTGTAGGCTTTCATTTTTCTGATGAACCTTTTTAGCGAATTTTTGAAGAAAATTAAGCTATTGCTCTCGCCTAAAAATTTGTAGAATGTGAATTTTTGAAAACATTTTATGCAGAAATCCGTTTCAGGCTATTCTGAATCATATTTTAGATTTTAGGTCTTTAGAGAAACTCGGCGCTGCGCGCCTCGCTAGGCGCCCCTTGACCTCGCTGGGGAGACCCACGGATGTATGGATGTGTTCATGCGCTGAGTGATCATACGTAACATTAATTTCTTATAGAACTGTACATACGCTGAACTATTTGTTAAGTTTTGTACCTATCGGTTGTAGCACTTTTCAGGCCATTTGCGATAGTGACGACGCGTAATGTCTCAAGTGTGTACCGCTTTGTGTAGTTGCCGATAACTTTGCGTAGTAAGGTGGTCGCTAGTCATCTGTGAACGTGAAACGTGTAGGTGTTATCGCTGCTTGTAGCGATCAAGGCGAAGTCCCTATTGTTATAGGGGAAGGCGCAAATTGCCGACCGTTGGAGGAAATGACGAGGGAAAGTTGTTCTATGACGCGATAAGAGGTCGTTGCTTCGTCCGCGGTTAGAGTGAAGTAACCCCATGGCTCTTTACAGCTATGGCCGGCTTCAGGAGTTACTTATTCCTCTGGCCCTACAACTCCGACCTTCTCACGCTGTGCCGGGGAAAAAACGGATTCTTGGTCGTTTTAACTGCGAACATTGAAAATGTAACCCCGAAAGCAGCTGAAATTTTTGAATGAGCTAAAGTTGAAATTTGAAAGTAAGCCACTATTTGCATGCACAGCTAAAACCGAATCGTAGAGAGATTCATCCACGTCAGTCAATTCCCACGAAAATTGAAGAGGAGTAAAATGTTAAATCGATTTCCACGGTTAGGCCATCATCAGTAAGAAACAATGACTGAACACATTAGAAAGGACAGGTGAAGGAAGATTAGGAGTCACAGGTGAAGGAAGATTGAATCTCATTGGTCGAGAGAAAGGAAAGGGCAGGGAGATAAAACTAGTTAAGTGCATGCAAAGTGAAGGGGATTATAGCTACTCAAATTAAGCCTCTACGGGACATCAATTGAAAATATAATTGTGTACTCCTTCCGGATGAGCGGAATAACCTAAACTTTTTCCTGTTCAGCCCGTTTACCCTAGGACGCTGAAATATGATAGGGAACCTTTGTGGGACAGAGAGATACGATTGAAGTGCTTTGGCTCAATTTGGATCAGCTGAATAAGCTAAATTATCTTCTATTCATCCCATTTATTTTATTTATTTATTTATTAGCTCAAACAAATCGATACTGCAGTAATTAAAAGAAAACAATACTAATAAGAAAAAGAAAGAGATCTAAAATGTATATCAAAATAATTAAATTAAATTAAATGTTAATTTAACAATTAAGCTATCAAGCTACGATCAATTTTTTTATACCACTGATTGGCAAACAACGCCTATGTCCGAACACTCCTGCATGACATAGTTCAACAGTCGCGGAAATCTGGACAATGGGCGATTATAAAAAGTTGAAATTTGGGGCACAGGACATCATATCACCTAGATATTGCTCGTAGAGCTCGAGGGCAATGGATATACCATCACCTCAGTAAACAAGGCATCTCATCAACCATCGTCTCTTGAATTATTGTGACCAGTTATGGCTTCCACGTCAAGGTTGCGGAGGTCGAGTAGTAGCCGAGGAGAACGCGTAGTGTGGCAAAAGAGTTTTTCACTATATCATGTAAACAAAAAGTTGGCACATTAAGGCGGCTGTAAGGCCACTGTGACAGCTGACAGTGTGATAGGTGAAGTGGTGAAGACGTCTGACGCTGAGCACAACCATGATCGGCCATCATAAGAATCAGAGGAAACAGATCTTAATCGGGTTAATAAGGTGATGAAGTGCCTTGCACTGGAAATTTTATATGGTTTGGGGCCTCTCTGGAACAGCCTGTGTAGGCTACATTCTCTCCTACTCATCCCAATAAGATGAATTTTGATTGGAAGCCTTTCTGGGCAACACGAGACGAACAAATTGCTTGGCTCTATCCGGATCAGCAGAGTAAGCTAAACCGTCCTATTTGATATGTACCAGTTCCAAACAGTTACTTAGTAACAGTTACCTGTTGTCAGCTTATCTCTTATCAAGTAAACCGTCTTCGTTCTGTTCCGACTTTCGCTTCCTCATTTCGTCCTCCCTACTTCTTCAAATTTATATTAAATTCTCAGTGCTAGGACACATCACTATTCACCTAATTAAATTGAAATTTGATAGGATGTCTTTCAGGGGCAATACGAGACAAATGAAATTTCGGGCATAATCCGATCAGCTGAGTAGGTTCTCTCCTATTCACCGCAAGATGAATTTTGATTGGGGCACCTCTCAGGGGCCGCGAGGGACGAGTGAAATACCTGACCTCATCCTGATGTGTGTGAAATTCTCTCCTTCTCTAATCGAAGCAGACATTTTATAGAAAGGCTCTCTGCTAGGACATCAAGATACGAATGAAAGTCAATCTCCATTCTTTTATGGTCGGAATGTTCAATGTTTCTGTAATTTTATCCCTTTTGAGCGCTGGAGTATTCAATTTTTATGTAGGTATTTTTATTCTTTCAATTTAGATATTTTAGTTTTAATTTTACTGTACCTCTACAGGGGTACGTTTATCTGCTTGGTAAAATCTTCAAACCGGAGAATTTTTGAGAACCCACATGGGTGGGGGACATGGTCACAGGGGGGGGGGGGGGGGGGGGGGGGGGGAATTGGAAGTATTGAAAACCTCGGTTTGAGTTCTCTTCGTTTTCGTCGTTATTATCAATTTACAAGACTTTACAAAAAAGGCCTTTCTGTCCTTAAATTATTATTTTTTAAATTTTATTAAACTCTGATGTTTCTCCCCAGGAACTGGGGCTTCTTCAGGGAGACGGGAATTCAAAATTGTACAATATCTACTTATTTATAGTTTTATTTTCTAATAAAAATCGAATTTAAAGTCTAATTTAATAAAAAATCGAATTAATAACAAAATAAATAAATTGATAACTTTGAATTTGACTTTTATCCAAAAAATAAACTGTGTGTAAGAAGATGTTTTACAATTTTGAACTTTCTTCTCCGTGAAGAAGCCCCTAATTCCTGAGGAGAAATGTTGAAGAATAATAAAAAACCAATGCAAGGACAGAAAGGCCTTTTTCGTAAAGTCTCGTTATAATTTGAACTGTCCAAATAAAGAAACATCATCAATTTATGACCTCCATGTCATAAATCTCGTCGCTCGACGGTACGGTTGAATCCTGCATTTTCTGCAGATTTCACAATGGACAATTCTCTCCCAAAACTTGTTATTTCAGGTGGTTCGTATCGGTTCCCTAAATTATCTCGGTGAGTGAAGGAAATACGGACCTTTATTATACCCATACGTTAAGAGTATATTTATTGCCTACTTAAAAGAATACAGTTAGGTAAATCGAGAGCTTTCCAACGACTGGCGAACGATTTTTGTGAGATGACAAATTCCAACGATACAGTTCCGTAGCAACGATTTGGTTGTAAGCGATAATCATCAGAAATTGTTTTAATCTTAAATTCGGTACATCCTTGTATCCTAAGCTGCTAGTACTATTGTATCTACTTTTGATTTATTGTACCTTCTTTTTCAATTATACCTGTGCAATCAACTTTAAGTCATCGTTAATTATTTATAAAAGCGGTAAAATCATGATCCATGTTTGAGCATCCAAGTCTGCATACAAGTCTGCAAAACACTAAGACATTTTACCGAATTTTCGTAGAAAATGAAACTATTGCAATGGCTCAGAAAACTTTAAAATCAAAATTTTTGAACATTTTCTTCGTTGAAATCCGTTTCGAGACATTCTGAAACGAATCCCAGAGTTTAACATTTTCCCATATAAATGTATGTGTGTCCTTCCAGACGATCACTCTCCTTAGAAATGAGATAAAAATTCCATTTCCCAAAACCGTTTTCCGACTCCCACCTAAAACTTGTAATTTCAGCTGGTTCGTATTGGTTACCTAAATTATCGCGGTGAAGGAAACGGACCGTTATTATACCCATAGGTTTAGCGTATATTCATTACCTACTTGAAAGTAGGTTTACAACACAAGTAGGTTACAATACAAGTCTGCAAGACATAGAGACTTTTCATATCTTCACTTCCCAGTCTAATAGTGGTTGCAATCATGTTTACAAAATAACTAAGAAGGATCAGCTGTATGTATACAATTATTCAGACAACCACGCTCATACCACAGATTTTTTTCCACGCACTGCGCAGTGGTTAAGTAACATAATACAGTTAGGTAAATCGAGAGTTTTCCAACGACTGGCGATAGATTTTTGTACGATGATAAATGCCTAAGATACAGTACCGTAGCAGCGATTTGGTTGTAAGCGATAATCATCAGAATCAAAAGTAGCACTTTCGGTAACGTACTTTACGTACACTTTTCGATTCTCTATGTGCCAAATAAAGACATAAAATCATGAACGAAGAACGGAAAGAAGGCGAGTTCTGTTGGAGATGGTTGGTTACTTGGTAAAGTTTCTCAAACCTAGAAATAACGAATGACGAAGTTCACGACCGGGCCTCGGCGTAAAATAGCGGATTTACGAGCGGCTTCTGAATGGGATGGCGAAAGCACGGCCAAGGCTTCAAGGCCCCGTCCAAACTACTTCACAATAGAAACTATAATGAAGTGGTTGAACTCTATGTACTTACAGGTTAATTAGGAGAAGAATAGATCAATTGAACGAAGTTCAGTGTTTTTATTGTACAGTCTTATATTAGCTTGATTGACGAATTTGCGCTTAACCTAAACTAGTTCATCCTAAACCTAATTCATTGACGAGCGAAGTGAGCTACAGTCTTGAATTTTGGAAGGTGGACTCGTTTGACATCTGGAATTAGAATTAAGATGATTATTTTCGGTAACGATCCGACGGCAGGAACTTGTTGTCGGCGACGACCATCGTTGTAAAGTCAACCAAAAATCGAGGTCGGTATCGTTTTCAACAGTTTTCGCCATACCAAATCGACTGATACCACTATAAAATGTTTAAAAGCCGCCCTTGACAACAATACGACGTCATCGTCACTAAGGCCCAGTCCAAACTACTTCACAACAGAAACTATAATGCAGGGGTTGAACTCTATGCACAGGTAACTTAGGAGAAGGATCAATTGAACTAAGTTCAGTGTTTTTATTGTACAGTCTTATATTAGCATGATCGACGAATTTGCGTCTAACCTAAACAAACTACTGCGTGCTACCCTAAACCTAAATAATTATCCTAATTCATTAACGAACGAAGTGAGCTACAGTCTTGAGTTTTGGAAGGTAGACTCGTTCGGCATCTGGAATTAGAATTAAGATGATTATTTTCGGTAACGATCCGACGGCAGGAACTTGTAAAGTCAACCAAAAATCGAGTTCGGTATCTTTTTCAATAGTTTTCGCCATACAAAATCGACTGATACCACTATAGAATGTTTAAAAGCCGCGCAAAGACAACAATACGACGTCATCGTCACTGAGTCATTGCTAAATCATCAAAAATCGAGTTTGGTAGCGAAAGTTTGTACTTTACCCCAAACATCGCGGGGCACCTGGTCAGCAGACCCACTAGACTTGAAGAATACTCATAAACATCCCGGTACCTTCCTCTCCAAATTGTGAAATACAAATTTTAAAATAATCTGGAAAAATGCTCAAGGAAAAACTCAAGTCCAACCGAAAAAGTACAATGTAGGCATACATTTTAGCAAATTCTGAAGATTTGCAGACCTGCGGAATGGTTTAATTAGGCGGGATAAAAAGAGTCCTTCAAGTGAATTGGGGGAAATTGAACAGATTTTCTAAATCACTCCTAGAAATATTTATGTCCTCTCCAAAACACATATATGTTTCCTGCTACAGTGTTAAGGAAGGTGGTGTAAAAGTTGAATTGTAGGGCGACCCGACGTCGCCATTAGCCGACCGGGTGAAGGGATAGCAGACAAACAGGAAGTCATTCACCTGGAACTTCGAACGAATCGCTTTTAAATTCCTGTTTTATGGTCATTAAAATTTTTACGAAGGATTGACTCAAGATGTGAGGGGACTGAACATCCAACATTTGAAATTGTGAAAATCGAAATCAGTTGCTGCAGATTTTATTTACCCCCCCCCCCCTCCCAACTCTCCCAAAATTGATGTTTTAATCTTTGATATAATTTTTAATTTAAAGATTATTTTTTATGGTACTGCTTAAGCAAATTAGGTATCTCCTACACATTTTAATGGAAGATTATTTCTTTGTGCAGGATGATTTCATATTTTAATCAGTCATATGATTAATTGATGATAAATTGATGGACTATCGATTTCCGCCCCTTTTCTCATTGGTTCCTTAAGATTTTTGTTCAAACATACTGGGTAACAATGATGATTGTTACGCTTGGTGTACTGTGAAGATCAGTAAACCGATTGGCAGAGGTACCGTTGTATATTATTGGTCTTGCTGCGGTAAATATTTGAAAACCAGAATCCAGGATAATTGAACTGAGGGCGACGAACTTCAACCAAACAATGCACGCTCTTATTTGGAGGCGGATTTACAAGGCTGGAGTACATAAACCTTGCAGATACCTGTTGTTTGCTCCGAACCTTGATTTGGTATCGCAATACAATAATTTTTCGTGTTCTTGCACGGATACGATGGTTCCTCAAACAAAAGTATCTATTTTAACGAACAGAGATTGACACATAATATCAAACATTTTGTTAGCACAATATTTTTCGAGTGTTTTCAGCATAATCCGATGCAAAATTTCCTCCAGAAGTATGGGCCTTGTTTTCACATAGTGCCCATCAGAACGACCAACATTTGCGAGAGTTTCCACTCTAAATTAAATAAAATGTTTTATAAGTCCCATCCTCACATCTTCCTTATTATTACGACCCTCAAGTCAATACAGCAAGACACGTATATTTTGATGCACTCAAAAAGCACTTAGAAATGAAAAGCAGGACCTACCTCCGGAAGAAGATGGCATCCCTCTCGGGCGGGGAAATTACGGAGATGGAATTCGTAAAGAGCGTATCCCTCAAATTCCTACCGAACCCGAAACTGAGGTCCAGAAATTGAGAACGACGATTGAGGAATGACGGCGAATGACGAAGATTGAGCAAATCCGAACTTTAAGAGAATGGAAACTGTAACTACTTATGGGTCAGTTTGCTTCTTCGTTGGTGCGCCCTGGGTACGAAGAAATTAAACAGTGACAGCCGTGGGTCACACTTTGTAGAAGGGCTGATATTTTGTCGGGTCGCACTTCGTAGAAGGGTCGATATTTTGGTGGGTCTCACTTTGTATAGGGGATGGTATGTCGACGCACTTTGTATAAATGTGTCCCAGTTTGAAAACTCCGGAATCAACATTCTGCCTCAAGAAGTTTGATTCTAGTTACAACCTACTTTGCACCTCTGCCCAGCCATTATGATTTGACCGATTTAGACGTCATGGTAGTGAGATCAGTATAGAATCCATTTGTTCCCCGTAGAGTCTTATTAAATGGTCATTTAGGTCCAGGAGTGTTGTAGTGTTCCAACTGCCCATTTTCCAACCTTAAATGTTTCTTATTGCCCTGCTGTTTTGTGGAGAGGGTCATTCATAAGTACAGGTTTTATAGATGGTTTCATCGATGGCTTCCATATGTAAGAGATGGTTTCAGATCGTTGGCTTTTTTTGTTGGAAATTTAATTTAATTTTAGTTTCTTTAAATCGTTGGTTTATACAAGAATCTACCATGTCTATCTTCTTTGGTTGGTGGCTGCTTAGGACACTGAAACACACATATATAGCAGAAGAAGGGGTTATATTTTTAATAAGCAGAGGCTTCTTAACAGGCATTCTTATTTGTTCCATCTCCATAATCAGTTGCAAACATTGATACCATCAATGATCCTCGTAGGGGTCACGTGTAACAGTAGAATATTACTGGTCCAGTTGAAGTAAATATTTAGAAATCCAACATCCAAGGTTGAACTTGGCGACGAACTCCAACGAAACAATATCCACGCAATTAGTTGGTCGGGATTTACGAGGTACAAACGAGTTAAGGGCAGAACTTAGCCACTTTTCAAAGCTCCCTCCAGCCTCAGAGCTACTGCAAAGATTAAAGCTACGGCGGGGCGGCGCTCGGATCTAAAGTGGTCGGATTGTTGTCGGTGGGACGGGGAGGTTTTCAGCTGTTTCGATCCCGCCGCCCCCTTGCTCCCGTTTCACCCGGTGGTGTAATGCAATTAACTTTGCAGGCTAACCGGATTACAGTCAGTTGGCCACTACAGACACCCGTCCAGAGGATATGGCTTCGCCTGTAGTCCTATGGCCCGACAAAAGGTAAGGTACTGGGATTCTTTGAAGCAAAGGAATGAATTCATACTGTTTGAGGCAGCTTTTAGATTCCCATGAAATCCAAAGGGTCTAAGGGTCTAAGAACGTCAAATACAATCAGCATGAAAGATGATTTCTTATCACTTCTAATATCGTTCTATTCCTTCTGATCACTACTTTGGTGAAGGTAATGACCTACTAGAAGGCCTTGCAAAAAAAGTGTTCTTGTTTTCGTTTCACCAGCGGTAATGGAATACAATTAACATAGCAAGCAAACTAAAACCTAACAATTAGTTGGCAACCAAAGACACCTACCCTTTCAGTGGTTGTGGCTTCGCCTGTAGTCCTATGGCCTGACAAAAGGCATAGAACTGGGATTCATTGAAGCAAAGGAATGAATCCAAGCTGTTTAAGGCAGCTTTTAGATTTCCATGAAATTCAAAGTGTCTAAGGACGTCAAATACAGCTAGCATGAAAGATGATTTCATATCACTTCTAATATCGTTCCATTCATTCTGATTAGGTACGTACTTATACGATGGTGAAGGTAATGACTTACTTGAAGGCCTTGAACAATATCACGTTCTTGTTTTCGTTTCACCTGGTAATGGAATACAATTAACTTAGCAAGCTAACTAAAACCTAACATTAATTGGCCACAACAGACATCCGTCCAGGGGATATGGCTTCGCCTGTAGTCCTATGGCCCGACAAAAGGTATAGAACTGGGATTCTTTGAAGCAAAGGAATGAATTCAAGCTGTTTGAGGCAGCATTTAGATTCCCATAAAATTCAAAGTGTCTAAGGACGTCAAATACAGCTAGCACGAAAGATGATTTCATATCACTTCTAATATCGTTCTATTCCTTCTGATTACATATACGATGGTGAAGGTAACGACCTACTTGAAGGCCTTGAACAATACCATGTTCTTGTTTTCGTTTCACCTGGTAATGGAATACAATTAACTTAGCAAGCTAAAACCTAACAATTAGTTGGCCACAATAGACATCTGTCCAGGGAATATGGCTTCGCCTGTAGTCCTATGGCCCGGAAAAAGGTATGGAACTGGGATTCTTTGAAGCGAAGGAATGAATTCAAGCTGTTTGAGGCAGCTTTTGGATTTCTGCGAAATCCAAAGGGTCTGAGGACGTCAAATACATTCAGCATGAAAGATGATTTCTTATCACTTCTAATATCGTTCAATTCCTTCTGATTACATATACGATGGTGAAGGTAACGACCTACTTGAAGGCCTTGATTTAGGCACTATTTTACCAAAAAGTTATTTAACGGAGGTTGGCCAGACTCCAATAAAAATAATCTCGAGGATCAAACCTTGGAGCCTTTCACCAACCCAAAACTCTTTTATATCGAGTTCAGAATAATGGAGATTTCCAACGGAGTTTAGGGAAATTGTCCAATAAAATTCGCTTAAAAGTTGGACGTTTTGAACATCGGGACAGTTAATCAGCTGATGTCATGACCTACTCTACAAGGGATTGCTATTCATCTTCCTAATATAACGTCCTTCTCCATCTATTGTATGTTATTTTCTTATCATTCTATTCCACTTTTGAATTAAAATTTATCAATTTGATTGTAAAAACCATTTCAAACGTACTTTCACGATGGTGAAGGCCTTAAAAGCCTTGAACAATACCGTATTTTTGTTTTCGTGGAATGGAATACCATTAACATAGTAAGCTAACTAAAGCCTAACAATAAGTTAGCCATTCCAGACACTCGTCCAGGAGATATAGTTTCGCTTGTAGTTAGTGCTATAGCCTGACTAAAGGTTAAGAACAAGGATTATTTGAAGCAAAGGAATGCATCCAAGCTGTTTGAGGCAGATTCAAATTTCCAATAAATATAAAGGTGCAAAGAGAAGCCAAATGCAATCAGCATGAAATATGATTTCTTATCACTTTCAATATCGTTCCAGTCCTTCTGATTATGGTCTTGTATGATGGTAAAGGTGACGACCCACTTAAAAGTCTTGGAAAATACTGTCTTCCAATTTTCGTTTCACCAGGTAACGGATTAAAATTAACTTTGCGAGCTAACTAATAAGCTAGCTAACATTCAGATGGTCATTAAGTTCATTCGTTCAAGGGATATGCCTTTGCATAATATGCTATGACTTGAATAACGATACAGGTGAAAATGTGTTCATTTGAAACTATGATATGGGTCCTGGCATTTATTAGCAAATTTTCGTTGAAAGTGAACTACGTAGCTCTTGCAGTGACTCAAAAAATTTTGAACTAATTTTTTTTTCTCTCCTAAACTTTTTCATTTTTAATAATCCCTTTATCTAAATAAATGTATAGATATATGTCGTAGAGAATAAGAAATTTTATCACGACAATCACTTAAATTGTCACACGGTCAATTGGGAGTTGTTTACTATTAAACTTCTCCTTCAACTCCGCTGTAATTATAGTTGATCCAAGACCTCGACATCCAAATGAAATTATTGTTTCCTCCCTTCAGTTTTAAGTCGATTACAGTTAGATTTCCAACGTAAATATATTTGAGAACCAGCCTGCAGGGAGCGGTATCATGGCAGCCCTAGCGTAGAGGAAGTTACGCTGAGTCTGACCTAGTTGAGATAATTCATATTGCACCACTAACGACCCTTGTCGTAGAGACTACCGGTGTTGAAAACGCCTTGGCTGATTCGAACGTCTTCAACGCCAACAGAATAGCAGCGATCTAATAAATTCAAACTTACAGAAAACAAGGAATAGTTTTACATCAAGATGAGTCTATGAATTGATTTCCTTTGGAGAATTCTTGTTTGGACGAATTCGTGTCACAAGATCTTGCGTAATACGTTTCATTTTTACGGTTGTATTTTCGGGAGGCTCGCATATTTGTAATTGGCTTGGTTGTGCATTTATTGTAAACTTTTGAACTAGTAGTAATGGAAAACAGAATAATGGGTCTGATGAAGAAAAAAAATATTCTATAGATGTGTTATCCTTACGTTCCTGTGATCCTCACGATTAACAAACTGCTAGGAAACGGTGTGTATTCATGAAACGAAAAAATTCCCACATTCCCATTTATTTATTTCCCACACGCACTGTAGGTAAATAGGTAGTGGCTTTTACATTTTACTTAATTTTTCAGCTTTAACAGAAAAACTTTTTAATTTCTCCCTTGATGGAAAAAACAATAGATCATGATATATCCAGTAACTTCTGCTTACAAGTACCTATTACTCAATAGTATACCTATCATTTTGTGCCTTCTTTTCACATTATTAGTTCATTATAGTTGCTTAGTAATATTAGTTTATAACTTAGCGTAAGAAATCAGCTTTCCTTGACACTGAAATAGCTTAGGGATCATGAGATGTTGGATAAAATGAGAGCATTCCAAAAAGTGCGAACGATTTTCCTGCAGTGAAAACTAAGGGTGTTACACTTCGCTAGTAACGCATTGATTGAACGTGAAAATCAATAGAAGCTTCCTATAATAAAGCTTCCTATACACTTTTTACAGAAGTTATAATAAACCTTACCAATTAACCTTACCTTATAATTAACCGGTTACGTGAAGAGAAAATTCCATTGGAATTATGTCTGCTGATGTGAGCGTCATAGTTACAAGGCGATTTTTAGTGTTCCACCAGCTTTGCTCCCACGTTATTATTTCCCCTGCCAGAGTTTTGGGCCATAGGGAGAGCAAAAGGACAAGCGGATGAACGTACAGCAAGCAGTTTTTGAAATCTCGATTTTTCAACATGACACATCTCCAGCCTATGTATGATTTTTGAGCCGAATTTCATAAAGTTTAGTCCAGTAGTATCGGGAAAAAGCTTCGAACGGCGTGTGGAGGACGGACGGCTTTTTTTAATTCAATATTTGAAATCAACGTATCTTGAAAAACAAGCCAACAAATTTTGAAGCTAACAGTTCATATATATGTCAACTACTGCGTGAGACTTCTAAAAAGCGGACCCACTAGTTAATAAGCAAATGAAAAACAATTGTAGTATTATAACAACTGGTTCAAACTCCATACCAACCCTACTCAAAACGGGTTCTATAAGATCCCCCGAAGTTGAACAAAGCTACTCGCTAAATCCTAAAACCAATTCCCACCGAGTGATCGTAGGTAGCTCTCGAGTTGGGCTATCCCCCCAACAGACGGTCGTCTCTCCAGAAGTTACCTTGTCAGCTCAGACTTCTGCGGTTTCGGCGGTCCACTTGTTACCAAACCGCACTACATCCCCCCACCACCACCATCCATTAGGTTTACCTTCTCTTACCTCTGTTGAACATGCCCCCCCCCCCCCCCCTCCATCCCCCTGTTCTTCCCTTCCCTTCTGTACCCCTCAGAGTTCGCAACAATCTAACTCCTATGGTCCCCAACTGCGGATCGATCGCTCCCTACTGGTTTCTCTGTCGGTTAAAACAATCGTTTTTTCAATTCCGAAGCACGAGTACAACACAAAATAATTAATACAGGTCAATTTGTTTTCTGTTTTAGATAACCGCTTAATAGAATGAGCCTTGTTTTAATGACATGTTTCATGTACCTATGTAACACGGTATCTGATTTTTTGCGCACAAAGATGCATAAGCGTTTGGTCAACCCTAAGATGTTGACATTTTATGGACGACTCTCTGGAACACTCAGAACTGATTGAAATGATGCGCTTTTCTCTGATCAACTGTGTAAGGTAAATTCTGTCCTGTTTACCTTAGGAAGTTGACATTTGGTAGGGATACTCTCTGTGACATTACTCAAGTCGATTGAAGTAATGGATTCTTCCCTGATCATCTGACTAAGCAAAATTCTGTCATGTTCACGTTAGGAATTTGACATTTGATAGGGATACGGTTACCGTCTTTGGAAACAGTTGATTAGTGACCTTAATTTAAATAAGTACTAATGGGGAACTTTTCAGTTGGAATTTCACATTCTTGACCTCAGATTCGTAGTCAGCGCACTTGAAAACCACTTAGCAGCAATTTTCAGCTCAAAATACCGATTAGTTGGACCAATAAATGGGTAGGAAAATCACGTGTGCAAGAGAAATCAAAACTTGTGATGCCAACGTGGTAAAAAATCTCCATTGATCCGACCAAAAGATTGGTACAACTGTAATGGAATCTCGTTGTGTGGAACTCAGATTTATTATATTAAAACTTTTGTTACCTATCTGATACTAATTGGTGCAGCTTAGGTAGGACTCACCTTTAGGTGTCGAACCTGGCCCAACTCCTTTGGGCGTAACTGTGCTCGTCTCTTGTTGTCCCAGAGAGACTCCCTATCAAATTTCGACGTCCTACGGTAAATAGGAGAGATTTGTGTACGATTTTGCCATCATTATGATTGATTACGACTCGTGGTCAGATGCTTATCACCCAAGTCAGCGAGGCACAAGTTCCGACATGGTAATACATCATATCAAAGTTTGGTCCAAATCGGACCAGCGGTTTCAGAGAAGTAGTGAGCACAAAACTTTGTCCATTAATATATAAACATGTATATATGAATATATATATATATATATATATATATATATATATATATATATATATATTTTCAGATATATATATATCTGAAAATGAATGACTGTTGTAATCGTGTTCTACACCGCCTGAAACGCATGCAAAGAAAATGCACAGCCCCCCCCCCCCCCCCCCCCAGTGCCGCCGTGCTGACAGCTGTAATACCCCCTTTTCTAGGAAAAGTTGTGTAAAAACATATGATCCCCTGCCCATAGACATATCCATGTGAATAATTTAATGATTTTATTGTTACACATTTTGATTAATACTTGAACAAGTAGATTGCAATTTATCCACTTTTAGTCACTTCATCGATGAGTAACAAGGGCGAATGAACAATACTTGCCTCATTCGATTTCGGGGAGGATGAAAATAACGAAACGAAAAGAAGAGGTCAAACGTCACGTCCAAAAAAAAAAAAAGTTTGAAACTTTGAATGAAAATGAGCTGTGAATTATGAAAAGGGGTTCGGAGTGGAGCAGGTACTGCCTTGTCACGCCCGATTCAACTCAACTGGACTCGACTGGAGAGGAGAGAACCTAAAGGAAAGGTCGACCTGACAAATGACGAACCCTGGAAAGGAGTCGAAGGCTGTTTATATCAAAAGATTTTCGGTAGGTGCCTAGTTAGAGAGCCCCTTTGTCGAACTGGAAATAATAATAAAAGACAAACATTAAAAGAAGAAAAAAAAAAATCGTTATTTGCTTTTTTCTTTTTAGGGTTCCAGTTTAGGAAGCACGAATCAATAAAGGAAAGAAAGGTGCCGTATTTGGACATTGGTGGGAACGAAGTTGGAAATTATCCAATGAGATTTTTTTCTTTATTACTAGCGTTACGAAAATAATCACATTAAACCATTCATACTTCAACATTCATACTTGAACATTATAGAAATTATAGACAAAATTAAAATATGATTCCAAAGTTTTTCATGAGCTGAACAATTATATTATTCTTCAATGGTCTGCAAGGTTGGCTGATTTTAATTCTACAAGGTCTTGGTGAGGAAGTGGGGAAGTTCTCCTAGTTCCTTGGCAAATAATGAGCAGAGATATTAATTTGATACTTTTTAGCCGTTTTCAGCCATTCTTAGTGATTTTGGTGCTCTTTTTTAAAAAATTTTCCAATTTAATATAATATGTTCAGTAAGTACTGGCTAACAAACTCATCCTTTCATCCTTGGAAAGCTTGATTTTTCGGCGCAAGAACGGAATTTTTACCTCAATCCTAAACAGAGTTATCGTCTGAAATGACGTATATATATATATATATATATATATATATATATATATATATATATATATATATATATATATATATATGTATATATTTTTGGTTTATTATTTATATATATATATATATATGAAAGTGCGTAGAATATATATATATATGTATATATTTTTGGTTTATTATTTCCAATAATAAGCCTATGTGATCGTGTAGCAAAAAATTTTTATAACCCCCCCTCAAACTTTGTCACTTTACTTTTCAAGGTGCGTAGAATCCAAATTTGAAATGTCCGTCCGCCGTCCGCCATCCGCCGTCCGCCATCCGCCATTCGCCGTCCGGGCCATAAAAGGCCTAAGAACATAGACTCCATTTGGGGTCTAGTTGGTCCTAACGTTTAACCATCCCGATCGCTTTACTCGCATAGATGCTATGGGCCAAAAACGGGAGAAAAGTGTCTTTTTCGAGGCTTTTTTTGTTAGACGTGTTAGACGCACGCCTGGCACGCTTGGCAGGGGGTCACGGTGGGTGGTGAGGGGAGTGAGCGGGGGGTGGAGTGAGAGGAGGCGCCGCGGCACCATGAGGTGGGTACAGCGTTCCTTCGAGGCATGAATATATGTTTTTTTCTAGGTCATATTTGTTTGTTAATACCAATGCTTTTCCTACGCATATTTAATAACATATCCTCTCGACCTTCGTACGTACTTAGATAATGATATTATTAAGGCAATAACTATTTGAATAGATAGGAGCTCAAATCGAGAAATATTAACATGCGTATATAATTATATAAGTTTAGGCTGTGGCAACTCGAAATAGGACACGCCGACACGCCGATTCTCGTGATTCTTATTTTGTTCCATCAAGAATTCGATTTAGTTTTGGAACGTATGCCGGAGTTTCAGATTTCATAGTGAAAAAACTTAAACTGATCCTTCATGAGTTCATAGTTCCTAATACTGTTTTCTGAGTGTTAGCTATTAGGTACCAACGCTATAAAATGTCCATTAAACTTTGCTAAAAAAAAAAAAAAAAAAAAAAAAAAAAAAAAAAAAAAAAAAAAAAAAAAAAAAAAAAAATTATTGCGAGTTTTCTAAAAAAATCTAGTCTTCGATTTTTTAGAAAAAAGTTGATTTAATCGAATCTTACATCGATTTGTATTCATCACTATTACAATGCGACCACCCTCTACACGATCGGTCCCACAAATTAAGCGAATTCAAAAAGGATTGAATTCCGTAAGTTAGGTTGTTAGAACGAGTGAACTTGAAACGGCTGCGTCCTAGAAACGAGATAGGTAATTACGTTTATTTCTTCCCGGAGGCGATATGATAGGTAGGTGCCTATACCTTCTTTGTGGATCCGCCGCCGCCCCTCGCTCCGACCACCCTACGCGATCCGCGAATATTACTTTTTGGCTTAGGAAAGCCTAGTGACGATGTTCATTACGATCAATCAAAGAATGTGAAAAATAAAAATTAGGTAGGTAGGTCATTTCATAGTTGCTGGAAATTTTCGTGAACAGTAGGTAGCATCCTAGAAACGGGATACGATTTATTTCCCCCCCCCCCCCCTGTCCATGATTGAGTTTAATACCTTCCGTGTGGATCTGCCTGTGTGCTCGCGTCCCGACCCCCCCTCCCCCTCCCCTCCACCACTACACGATCCGCTAACCTTCCTCCGCCATTCCTTGGAAAGATCTCAAACCAAACCAAACGCTTCCAGTTAAATAGCAAGTTTTCTTGATTCCAATCAAATTTGGTTGTTGGCTGTTTTCTACGACCCAGTTGAACGCGTCCATTCGTTTTATTTCCGCCTACTTCTGGAATTCCCCGAGTCTTCTTCAGGTAAGCAACTTCAAGTCCCCTAGGGTAGAAACGAAGCACTTCGGTTTGAAGGGATATTCCTCGTACCTATCTGTTTTTGGATAACGTAGCAACCTATTTGAAAGTAAGTTGATGGTGGAATGGCAGTTGTCGAGACATTTTTGAAGTGAAAACTTCTTAGGCACGTTGAGCACTTATTGCATAGACTAAACAACACACACACACATATATATATATATATATTAATTGCTATGCAATTCTTAGGCCGACCCCCAATAATTTTTTATGTAACGTCCGGAACGAAATTAAATATGATTTTCACATACAACCGAGTAGTTGAGTAATTGCTATAGATTGTGTCACAATTTCAGTGTTTTTAATTATTGTAACGACCTTAATTTTCACAGTTTTCATCCGATTTTGAAGGCGTTTTCAGAGAGTGTGCGGGTTAGGCTGTAGTTGGTCCCCTATCTGGTCAATTATTCTATAATGATTACTTCATTACAAGCATATTGAAACGTAAATTACTTCAAGCATCTTTTCTAATTGACCGATTTTGACGTTTTACACTACCTACATTTTGGTTTATTATTTCCAATAATAAGCCTATGTGATCGTGTAGCAAACAATTTTTATAACCCCCCCTCAAACTTTGTCACTTTACGTTTCAAGGTGCGTAGAATCCAAATTTGAAATGTCCGTCCGCCGTCCGCCGTTCGCCGTCCGCCGTCCGCCGTCCGGGCCATAAAAGGCCTAAGAATTGACTTTAAAAACCTGTTCTTTCGCACATAGACTCCATTCGGGGTCTAGTTGGTCCTAACGTTTAACTATCCCGATCGCTTTACTCGCATAGATGCTATGGGCCAAAAACGGACGAAAAAGTGTGTTTTAGGACGTGTTAGACGCACGCCTGGCACGCTTGGCAGGGGGTCACGGTGGGTGGTGAGGGGGGTAAGCGGGGGGTGGAGTGAGAGGAGGCGCCGCGACACCATGAGGTGGGTACAGCGTTCCTTCGAGGCATGAATATATGTTTTTTCCTAGGTCATATTTGTGTGTTAATACCAATGCTTTTCCTACGCATATTTAATAACATATCCTCTCGACTTTTCGTACGTACTTAGACAATGATATTATGAAGGCAATAACTATTTGAATAGATAGGAGCTCAAATCGAGAAATATAAACATGCGTATATAATTATAGAAGTATAGGTTGTGGCAACTCGAAATAGGACACGCCGAGGAGTCTGGACGGGCCTTATGAGGTACGCAAGCCAATTAAAACTACGATCATACTCAATTGAAAAAATAATAAACCTTTGTGAAATAATTTGCAGCGTTTTATCTATTATTCTCCTATATGGAATTTTTCAAGATCATTTAAAATATTTCAATGATTTTTCCATTCATGTTATGATACGAGAAAGCTATGTGCCACATCCATCTTGGCATCGGTTTTTTCAGTTGTTGGGTACCACGAAAATGTCGTTTTCCTTTGAACGCTGACTTGTTAAGTGTAGATCTATCAATAATTGTATCAATTTTCGCTCAGTTAGTTACATCAACCAACATACACATGTTGATGACTATGTCAGCCTTTTGTACGTCCACTAGGAAATTGTATCACTCAAATCATTTACACCGGTGCATTATAAGGGGCCCATGAACCAAGATTAATTCTTAATCAACCTAATGAAATCTGAATTTTGAAATGGAGATCCTTTGGGGTATGAAGAATACATCTTCAATGAAAATAGATCACCTTTAGAGTCTCTGAAGCTAATCTATTTCGTTTCTGACCAAAGTACCGTTTTTACCCTCCAAATTTAGTCTAAAATTGTCATCATCTTTTACAAATCGTAAAATTGTGTGGTGTTGGATCTGTAAATGTGTGAAAAATTTACGGGGTTCAATAATAAATTGTAGACCAGCGATCTTCGTAGAAGTGCTATCTAATGCAGAAATAATAAACCTTTGTGTAATAATTTGCAGCGTTTTTAATGTGAAAAAGCGTTAAATTCTAGGGTTTGTTTTAGAATGCCTCATAACGGATTTCAATAAAGAAAAGTTTATTTTAAAATTTTTGGAGCCTTTGCAATAGCTTCATGTTTCACGGAAATTTGTTAAAAGCAATTCTTCAGAACTAAATCATTCTAGACGTCGTCTATCTGTGCTAATGAAGAGAGTCAACATCGAAACTAAAAGTTTTCTAAGTGCTAATACTAAACTCTTCTCCACTGCGATGTTCGGTATCTTTTTCTTTCTCCTGGAAAGTGAAATTTCGAGTACCTATATGATTGGTACTTTGGTACATTCAGCCCATGGTACATACCATTTCTAAAAACGTATAGATAGGGCCTATGGAAACAAGTCAGTTTGCTACTGAACAATTAAAAATTAAAGAATGGAAAGGCCTAAAGGGAGGATCCGCTTGACATAATATGTCCTGCTGAGATTCCTCATGCTCCCCTTCCAATGACCCCTACCATCTATATTCCATATACCGGGGATTTACCCACTAAGATTTATCTAAACATGTGTGATACATTTTAATTCGATAAAGACCGTTTTGATAATTTCGGTTGTGGATGAGGAACACGCTCATTCAATTCGCATGGGAATGGCATTCTGGCGAGACATTTTAATAATTTCCCCTCCCCTTCCACTACCCCCTCCCTCCACACACATTGCTGGCATTCAGCGGACAAACTGAGCCCGTCATAACGAACCAAACTCAATTAAAGTTGGGACTCCCCCCCACCCCTTCACCCTCCCTTCGCAACCCCCTCCCCTAAATTTTCCCGACCCTCCACGCCGTCTTCCTGATTAACCCGCTGACTGTCTTGTCCCGTAACTGATTTGCGTTAACGTCGTCGTTGGGGAAAACTAAATTACTTCACTCCATTGTGTAACTTAACCGGTCGAGCGTACGATGAACCCCGTATCCCCGCAGAGGATTAAATGTACTCAACGTCGAAATCTCCTACCCGACCGGATCCATTCCACGAGAACGAAAATTTTTTGTGGGGTATTCTAGTCTATCCCAAGCACGAGTTAAGGTATAATGAATGCAATTGAAATTATCGAATCAAGTTTTTTTTTTTGTTTTTCCGTCATAGGCATTAGTTTACACTACACGGTTGAACACGAGATCCTCGCCGAATCAAATCGTCGGAGTAAAAAATTTATTCTAACGCTAATCTTTACAATTTCTTTCGTAAATTTTAAAAAAGGAAAAATTGCGCATTTTCGCAAATGTGAGCAATTGAAATTGGAACCCCCATTTTTTATTGCATATTCGAATTTTACGTAATATTTCACAAAGCAATGTCCCCTCACTTTTTTCCAGTGCCCACAAATGGGCGCAATGCCGCTCTAAAAATGCAGAATGTATATCATATATACATAAGGAAAAGCGCAAACTTCAGGAGTAGTTTCAGAATACCTCAAAAAGGATTTCAATGAAAGAATTTTTCCAAAATTTTTATTTTAAAAATTTCTGAGCCATTGCAATAGCTTCATTGAAAAGTGTTGTTTATTAGTTGGATATGGACACTACAGAGGCTTAGGGATTATGAGATGCTGTGATAAAATGAGAACATTCCAAAAAGTGGCGATCGATTTTCCAACTATGAAAACTAAGGGAGTTACTCTTCGCTAGTAACTCATTGGTGTACGTGAAAAATCAATAGAAATTCAACCTAGCCTTCACTTTTCGAGTTAATAATAATCTAAAGTGCCGGGTCGTGACAAATTTTGGTGTCGTTACGCAAATTTTAGAATGACCCCCAGCCCAAAGACATATCCATGTCAAAAAGAATTTAATACGAAAATTTCCTTATAGAGTCATGCTGTATAACAGGAACTTGTTGCATTATGAAAATCCCAAATATATCCCAAATAAGCCGACTAATCGAGGAAATTGTTTGATCCAATTCATGGTAAGGAATAAATAGGGACTTTATAGACAGGATTGTAGTGAGTAATTACACAAATTCATACAGTGAATACACTGAAAGTAAATTTGTAAGACACTTGGAAATAGAAACGTTTAACACAGTAACTGTAGGAAGAAGAAGAACCAAGTGCAATGTTTTACAGTCGGCATAAACCTAAAATGATGGAGTCTTATTTGTAATCCAATTATCATTGACAGGTATCACATCCAACATCGCAATATTGGCAACAAACAGTTTTGCTGAATTTGGTAAAGCCAATGAAGTCCAAAGTTCTTGAAGTGGGTATAAATTTTTCTCAAATTAAATCTTATCTGTGTCGGGGCGTACTGATTGGAATCTCAAGTACCTATTTCAAAATAGTTCTCCTGGGGTTACTGTATAAAATAATAAATCAACATCATTATAGTGATATAAATTATATGTATCCTAAACACGGGTACCCAGGCTTACACGTGAATGTAAGTTTCTACCCATGGATACACAATGCCAGAATCGCTCGCTAGAATAATAATATAGTATATTATTATTCTAGCAAGCGAATTAGCGTATATTACGTTGAATTTAACCTCAGAATAGGCAGAAAAGTACATCTAATCAATTAAGAAAATATTAAGAAGATATTTCGGTAGACTTTTCATGAACAACTGTTTTATTCAAAACAATACGTATCTACGTAAATAACCAAACATACGAAGGGGTTGAAAATAGTTACTGGTCTCAATACCTCCCCCCATTAAACATTTTCAATACTCAATGTCACCAATCCCATCTTGGAACAAAGTTGTTTGGTTCTTGGTTGATGAAGTGGCTTTGTTAACAAGTCAGCAACTTGTGATATAGTGTCCACCTTGGCAATGGTTAGTTCCCCTTCTGAAACTCTTTCCCGAATGAAGAAATGTCGAACTTTAATATGTTTGGTACGACGATGATACTCGGGGTTGTTTGCGAGTTTTATCGCGGCCTCGTTATCTACATACAGAATTGGCTTTGATATTTCTCCCACCATATCTTCGAGCAACTGTCTCAGCCAGACCAATTCACGAGCTGCCTCACTGGCGGCCACTACCTCGGCTTCTGTCGTGGATATTGCCACCGATACTTGTAGTTGGCTTAGCCAGCAAACCGCTCCTCCTGAGTAAATACACACAATACCTGTTGTGGATCTTCCTGTATTCTCATCTCCTGCGTGGTCTGAATCACTGTATGCAGTTAATCTGGGGTCCATTCCTCTGTAGTAGGTCAGTCCATAGTCGATTGTACCTTTCAGATACCGGAAAATCCTCTTAACGCGACACCAGTCTTGCCACGAAGGATTTTCAAGGGTCCGGGAAACCACACCAACTGCATAGGCTATGTCTGGCCTGGTCCCTACCATAAGGTACATTAGAGCTCCAACTGCTTGTCTGTATGGGAAATCAGTACCCTTCTGTTCTTCTTCTTCCTTTCCTGGAAGATTCCCTTTCACAATGGGAGTTGGTGCTGAACGACATCCACTCATTCCGAATTTCTCAAGGATTTTTCGAGTATATGATGATTGATTCACGCTTATTACTCCATTTCCTTTAATAATTTCGATTCCCAAGAAATAGGAAGCTGTCTTGGTTGTTATTTTAAATTCTTCTTTGAGCTCTTTCAAAAATTGGTCCCGAAGTTCCTCTGAGCTTGACGCCACCAGTCCATCATCTACATACAGAACTAGAAGAATTTTTTCCTTCCCTTTCTGTCTAATGAAAAGACATGGGTCAGCGCTGCTATTCTTGAATCCAATTTTCTTCAAATACTCTTCAATTCGCTTATTCCAGCAGCGTGGTGCTTGTTTTAAGCCATATAAACTTCGTTTAAGATGGCACACACGATTTGAGCCATCCTCGAACCCAATAGGTTGACGCATATATATATCTTCATCTAAATATCCGTATATGAAAGCTGTTGACACGTCGAATTGCGATAAGACCAAATTTTCCCTTGCAGCTACACTAAGTAGAGCCCTTATGGTTCCTGTCTTAGCCACAGGACTAAAAGTTTGGTCGTAATCGACGCCTTCCTTTTGTGAAAAACCTTTAATCACAAGTCTCGCTTTGAAACGATCAACTGATCCATCCGGGTTTGTCTTTATCCGAAACACCCATTTACAAGGAATAGCCTTTTTGCCTGTGGGTAGAGTTGACAGCTCCCAAGTTTGATTCTCAGCCAATGAATCAATTTCGTTCTTCATTGCTTTGTACCATTCTTCTCTGTTATTACTTTTCATGGCTTCTGCATATGAAGTTGGCTCTTCTAACTTTGTTATTTCTAACGCTGCCATTACATAGTCCTCAAAACGTCTAGGCTTTCTCAAAATGCTCCTGTCCCGTAAATTTCTAGTTTCATCTTCATCTCCGTTGCCATCTTCAGATTCTTGATGTTCTTCATTGATGAACTGACGTAGATCTCTTGACTCATCTTGAACCTCTTCAGACGGTTCTGATGGCCTTTCTTCACTGTTCTGATCCCTCATTAGTATCGGTTCATTTTGTGATTCTAGTGGTTTCTCGTCGAATATCACATCTCTTGACCTGATTTTATTGGTCTCCCGGCGCCAGATGCGGTAACCCTCATCGTTATCATACCCTACTAGTATGCCCTTCACAGCCTTCTTATGGAATTTCTTCCTCTGCTGTTTCGGAACATGTGCGTAGCAGGTGCTTCCAATAACCCTGAGGTGTTTTATACCAGGTTTCTTGCCGGTCCACAGTTCATAAGGGCTTTTACCTTCAACTGAGGTAGGTCCAGTTCGATTTAAAATGTATGTTGCAGCACTCACCAATTCATCCCATAGTGACTGAGGAATATTGAGGTCTCTTGCATGCATCATAGTCCTCGCTGCTTCGACAATTGTACGATTCTCTCTTTCGCTTACTCCATTCTGTTCCGGTGTGTATGGCATAGTTAGCCTGTGATTTATGCCATTCTTCTCCAGAATTATCTTTGTAGCTTTATTGTCGAACTCGCCTCCATTGTCGCTTAACAACTCCTTCACTGTATGACCTGCTGTCTTGGCTAAAGCTAACACACAAGCCAACTTTTGTGGTACTTCTGACTTCTCTTTCAAAAAGAAAACGAATCTACATTTGCTGAAATCGTCTCTAAAAACGACGTAGTACTTGTTTCCAGTTAGTGAATTAGAAAATGGCCCTCCAACGTCAGCGTGAATTAGCTCTCCAGGTTTACTTGCTCTCTGCCTTGTCCCGAATTTTAACTTATGTGCCTTCCCATAGATGCAGGCTTCACACAACTCGCTGTCTAACCTCACATTTAGCCCAAGCTCTCTAGCTAAAAATGACTTGACATGCCTCTTATTCTGATGTCCGAGCCTTTCATGATACAGCTGAAGAACTTTATGGTCACTTCTTGGGGACTCTATTCCACTAATCTCTGCAGTAATTCCTTTTACGTTTAGCTTGTAAAGCCCTCCTCCTTTCTTTCTCGATCCGTCAACTAGTCGTTTGCCCTTCAATTCTAGCTTGCAACTCTCAGATGTCGAGCTAAACACACTCTCTGGTTGTTTATCTTGTGCAGACAGGGGTGAAAATAAGTTTTTCCGAATCTCAGGAACGTACCACACGTCGGACAACGTAATTCGTTTACATCCTTCATCCAACAGTGCCATTAACTCCACATTCCCTTTTCCTAGAGCTCCAGCGGAATGTCCATTGGCAGTGGTTACTGATCTTGGTGTGCTAAACTCCTCAAACGTTGTGAATAACTCTCTCCTTGGAGTTATATGGTTGGTAGCTCCATTATCCACATACCACCCATCCAAATCGCAAACAGCAGTCATCACTTCGCTACTTTCTGCTGAAAGTGTGCATGTGTCTGACGTGGAAACTTCACTAGCCTTGTTCTTAGGTGGCCTTCCATCAGCCTTCCATTTTGGACATTTGCGAACCCAATGACCTTCTTCTTTACAGTAGTTGCAGGTGTTTCTTCTGAATTTATTTGTTGTGTTGCCATCCATCTTCTTCTTAGAATATGTCCAACTTTTGTTTACAGCAAGAACTTCTTGATTGCCTAATTTATTAGAAAGTTCTCTCTCAAAAGCACACACTTGATTCGTCAGATTTTCAATGGTTCTCTCCTTTTTAGCAACCAACATCCAACTACTCTTGAATGGAAAAAACTCCTCTGGTAAAGTTCCAAGAATTTTACAGATAAGAAACAATTCTGGTAGTTCATATTTCTCAGTCGTATCTTTGACAACTTCTTCCTTTAGACTAGACCACATGTTCTTCAATTTGCTCATGTGTGTCGCAATGTCGTCATTTGAATCCATCTTGTAACAAAAAAAATGCATGCATAGTTCATAGGCTTTATCTTCAGACACACCATCGAACAAACGATGCAACTCATCCCAAACTTCCCGAGCTGCAGTGAACCGCATCACCTTTTGAAGCGTTTCCTCGGTCATATTGGTAGTGAGAGCCAAAAGAGTGTCGCAGTCAGCCTTCTCGAACTTTTCTAAATTTAATTTGTACTCTTTTTCAGTGTTTTCATCAACTGTTCCTGGGTTTTCAGGTTTCTTCAGTTTTCCACTCAACAATTCCATCGCATTTGGAATTCCTCTTAGCAAAACTGTAACCTTATACTTCCAGGTAGCCCAATTTGACTTTCCCTCTAAGAGTCCAATTCTCACTGACTTGTAAGGATCCATACCTTCTTCGTTATTCAAGAATAATTGAAAATTTTTACCTATCCATGAGAGCTACACAGTAGTAGAGTCACTGCACCCATAACCCGTTGAATTTAACCTCAGAATAGGCAGAAAAGTACATCTAATCAATTAAGAAAATATTAAGAAGATATTTCGGTAGACTTTTCATGAACAACTGTTTTATTCAAAACAATACGTATCTACGTAAATAACCAAACATACGAAGGGGTTGAAAATAGTTACTGGTCTCAATATATTATACGCCAATATTTTATTTTTCGTAATAGTTTCGTATCTTTCTGTTTGAGTTTTTCCTGAATCCTTTCTTAGTGAAATTTCAAAATATCGGTTGTGGTTATCTCAGAAATTATCTGACAGTAACTGTGTGCATCCAGGCATCCAACATATTGTAGTTTCTCAGAGGAAGAAGAGTTGATCACGGCACAAACTGAGTAATGAGGAGGAATATTGTCCAAATACTTCCTATGTCCGGTAAAATCTCCTCTTAAACTTAGCAAGTTATAGTTAATAACCGTCTCTCATTCATGTGGAGATGAGAGGCTATCTGTCCGTGAGTTGAGCAGATGATAATCTGTTCGAGCAGTCCATGAGCACACAGCTGCTTGCTCAACTACACCTGCCTTGATAGATAGCACCACAAACTCAACAATGAACTGCCCTACGACGTTTGTGCTACTTCGTAAATCGAACTTGCTCTGTGTTGCCTCTTGTCCATCGAGCTCAATTTCATGAGCCATGTTATAAGCTAGTTCGGAGCTGCTTTAAGGTGGTCAGTAGCAGCAAACAACCGCTCTGGAGCAATCTTGTTGTCAAAGTACGCTGCATCACTCTGGACTCTGTAAACACCGTTTGGCATTCATGAGCTATCATATACATAACTCCAAGGCGAATGGGGCGACACACACTTGATCCTTATCTATCCTTGATCAGTTAGCTATTGGCAATCTGTGTATTCATTAATTCCAATAATTTTCCCGTTGACGTATCATCCGTTTTTTGGATCCGTGGATCCTTTCAGTTGTTATTATTGGGAAAGATAACCTTCCAAATTAAAATCTTTAGTCTTAAAGTTAAAGAAACGAGATAACAACAGTTTTGATACCTATCAATCGAAAGCAGATCGTTGATTTTCAAAGTGAACTCACGATCAGAACTGTCGCGGTTTGAACTGAAGGGTCAATGATCAACCGGAAACGCGTGCACTTTGTACTTAATAACTTCATATCTGTATTTACTGCCCTATTCTGGTGAAGGGAAATGAATGAAAGGACAATGTTCAAGCTACCACTGTCCGGAGCTCCGAAGGCGTAGTATAGGATCAAGTATTTCGGTCTGGAGCTCAAAGCTCCTTAGGCGAAGCACTGCTGGAAAACATAAGGTACAGAACTCACAAATTCTTATGGATAAAAGTAAGGGAAGGGGTTAAGGTTCAGGGTACTACAGTCCTGAATTCAAAGCTCTGTTGGAGTAGTAGTAGTACTATTATCCGGAGCTCATAGCTCCGTAGGGTTAGCACAGGAAAAGGAGGAGATAGAGTATTACCGCACGGAACTTAGAGCACAATATGAGGAGTACAGTACATGAAGGTTAGATGTTCTGAGAATGATCATTCATGAAGTTTGAGCATAGAATCGTGGCCAGGTGGGTTTACCTGCAGTACTTATAGGACCTGGAGACTTGGAGGGAATTGACGTTAGCCATGGAGTGGTTGGTGTACGTGTTGGACCGCAACAGGCTAACAGGCTTTCCAGGGTTGTGCGTAGGCAAACCTTATTGAACAACGTATTTATTCAAAAATATTCAACAACATATACAAGTTTCTTGTTGCTGTACAGCAAGAACTTTTGCTAAATTTCTATCAACTGTGTAGCACCTCCCAGCGCATTCTTGTCAAATTGTGCATAACCGTTTCCTATTTCCCATCCGATTTCTCGTCAATCAGTTTTTGTGTCTACGTCGTGTCGCACATGCGCACTCAACATTTCCCTATGGGTTTCATCTTCTTTCTGCACCTGCCTCTAAAAGACCTAATAGCATCAAGTACGAGATCTTGTATCAAGTAGCATCGTTCTGAATTGGATCGCCCATGCTACCAAAGCAGCATTACATCATGTTCTGTTGGGCTATGACGGTTCACAAAAACCTTTGGCATCTTATTCAATTTGTTTGTTTCTTAATTATATCCCTATCTAGGTCAATTCAATCTTCCACGAATTTATTAATTCAGTATTTTTTCCGCTTGGAAAAAAAAAGAAAAAAAGGAATCTCCCTTGTCCCATTATTCACAAGATAGGTGGTGGAGGCGGGCTACTTGAAAAAAGGTCTGGCTTGGTATATTATTCAGGTGCACCGCATCGTACGATGCATAGCAACAGTTTATCGACCCAACTGCACCGTCTCCAACAACCCGTCGGAAAAACTTCTTTTTCTCCGAAACATCGCTTACTGGGTCATAATATCGCTATGAACCCTCTGCGCATCATATAAGATATGAAAAGAACATCTGGTGTGAGGCTTCATTCAACATTTCTTAATGCCAATATTTAGCGATTGCTAAAATTGTGGGTTGTGTGAAGAAGAGCATAATAGAACGGTTTGCGTGATTTTCGAAACAATATTAATGCGACAAGGTGGAAAGTACTTGGCACCCTACACTCGTTGGGCTTCCCAGTAGGTCTCTGATCTCTGGAATGTATTTTTTTCCTTCAAAAAACCCCTTCAAGGTATTTTTTTGAACATGGGAGTTATTGAAATGTTTTCATTTGTGGAAGAAAATACTCTTGTAAATTAAAAATTGACTTATCCTCAGAGAAAACCTCATCGAATCTAGAAAAGGGCTGAACTACTTTTTTTAAACATTATTTGCCTACTCCCGTTCTATTGTCAAAAATCAACGTTACGGAATTTCCCCGAAAACGTGGAGGTTATACCTAAGTTGCCTAAGTAAATTTCATCGAAACTCTTCGAGCCATTTTGGAGATAGTTCAGAAACACCAAAATAATGGGTTAGAACCCACGTTTTGACGGGTTTTGTCTTCAGGATGGCCCGTGATTTGAATTTTCGCAGGACCGCGAGGCGAGCAAACTCATTCATGGAGTTACATGTGGAGGAGTGACTCTATTCTACCTATGAAGCTGGAGTTTTGTAGGCATCCGTTCAAAAAAAAAAAAAAAAAAAAAAAAATCTGAATCACAGAATTTGACATACAGTTTTGTTCATATAAGTGTTGTTTTATAGACTCATTAGGATTTCGATTACCATCTACATTTGGGTCTCAAGAACTGATTTGTACTGATGTTTTTGTCATGGATGTAGGAAACCGTGACTTGCGAGCAATGCGAGGCTGAACTCCAGCCTCCTAAATGTAGTAATTGGGGATTTCTTATCCTATAACCGAGGATGAGAAACCACGATATGGTCACAGTATCCACTACTACGCAATCATCAATTTCTAATCCTTTTCTTCAGACCTATAACTTTGAGGGAGGCATAAGTTTCTCAAGGGATTCCGATACAACTCGATTTTACTCTTTAAGAAATATCGTGGCGGAAATTACCAAATTGCAAACTCGTGCATCCTACTTGGCATTTGACTATTTCTGCCAGTAGTGTGGCATAAAAATTATCAAGCAGTGTCAAATATAGTAACTCCTATCACCCAAATATTGTGAAGTCTCCATTTGAATCTCTTGAATTGTGAATTTCAGGTGGTTGTCGCACCTAGTAACTTCTGTAAGCCAACTCAGGGAAGAGAGGTTAAATCTACGAAACGATCTGCAACCCATTGATACATCCACACATTTTTGGAAAAACTAACCTGTCACTCTCAAAGATGGACCCCATTAGCTTGATTTATTTTCATCTTATTAACTTCTGCAGATATGCTCAGCTCGAGTAACACCATGGCACTTTTCCAGCAACACTTAGATTTCTAAACGGTGAAAGTCAAAAACAGAAATGGTAATGCAACCATCACTGCGATAACTACGAGTTCCCTATCAAATTCACTTTTCAATCGGTTACTGATTTAAAAAATAATACGAGTAGCTTAAAGAATTGCCTCTATATTTACTTATGTTTGTGTTGGGTTATGCGTACGCTAACAAATTCAATGTAGTTCACACAAATTATTGCCATTTGAATAGACTTAGTTTTATGACATTTAAATAAAAAATTAAATTTGTGTTTTATTGTTACAGGTAAGAACTTGTCCAAGCTGCCGTTGGCACTCAAAGCTCTGGTAACTTTGAAATTTATACATACTTTCGAATGATTAATTTATAGAATTTATACAATGTGGAATCGGACTACTTCATTTCTTTTTGTTTCCTAAATTGACTGTTGGTCTATGATAAATATATTTAAACTTGGTTTTAGATGCCCACCGTAGTTCGATTACTTACGTATTTATGTTTGTTTGTTGACTGTCTTAATTTGGGTTCCACTGTTGTTTACTGTATTTTATTTTATTTACACCCCTCAACTTATTATGAGTGATACTGCTAAGTAATTGGGCATCGCCCGTAAATAGATAGATGAATAAATGTAATAGTGTGCATATTGCGCATATGCATATGAATATTGCTGAGGGACAATTCAAAACATCTGGAAGCAATTATATCGATGGTAGATTGAAGTTTCTTCAATATGGAGCCAAGTTGTCGATGGCGTGCTGGGCGTTTGCTCCAAGAGCTGCTGTGGGGTTTGTTCCAAGAGCGGCTCCCACATCACAACTCCACATCACAATCCGATTGTTCAACGAGCCGTACGCGCGTTTCTCACCCCGTTTGAACGGAAGGGGATCTCGGGGACAACTCAGCTCTTGCGATCTACACTTCCTATTGGGTTTACTATCCCTATCCGATATCCCGTATTCTATTGAATCATTTGTTGGCATTTTTAGCCCATTTTCGTGGAAAATGTAGGTATTATAACGGCTCCCGGTAGCCAATGAAATAAACTCGACATTTCCAACTGAATTTCTCAAGAGTTATTCACCAGCAACATATATCCGTCAATATACGAGTTAAAAAACCCAAAGAATGGTATCTCCCATAATGTTTTGCGAGGAATTCAACCATGACATTTTCGTGCACCAAGCAATTGTGCAACCATGCGCTATTAACTCCAACCTTGTTTTTTCATATGGAAACCCCTTTTTTTATTGCATAGGTATTTGGATTCTACAAAAACGTCATGAAAAATCACCCATCACTTGAATTTTTGAGTGCGTACAAACGAACACAATCACGCAGAGCACAAAATTGTGGAATATCGAGTTTTTGAAGATATCAAATTGCCCATGTGATACATGATTTTGGGGTATTTTTTCACGCTGAACGTCGTAGTGAGGTTCATTCATTGATAGTTGTAGCACTAAGCTAGAAAATTGCTGAAAAAACGAAATTTTAGTACCAGTTGACTGGAAATTGGAAATAACTGAAGAAATCTGTAAATCTGACCTTTTATTAAAAAAAAAAAAAAAAAAAAACTTTTTTTTTTATCATATAAAATCTTCGAAAACTCGATAATCCACTGTGTTAATTGCGCGCGGTTGCGCAATTGGGCGGTGCACAAAAATGTCAAAGTTGAATTTTTCGCAAATAATTATGAAGGATATAATTTTTTTGAAGTTTTTAAACGTATATTATTGCAGATAAGCCGCTGGTGCATAACTCGTGAGACACCCTGTATATCTTTCGTTGTTAGGGAATACCGTAGGAAAATCCGGCTGTCGCTTTACGTTTTCGACTTAGTCCAGAAAAGTTTCACCAAACTGTAGAAACTATCAATTCTCAACTTTTTTTCATCCAAAATACGAATCCGTCGGAAAAAATAGAAATGCTAGCATCTTTGAGTGTGTGTGTGTAGCTATATGTAGGTATCAGTTTGTGATGTGAACATACAAAGCACCACTATTTATTGTCCCCATTCTTACAAATATGAGCGGTATCTAGATAAGGTAATGCCCATATCTTATTAGAATTTTCCTAGATTTGGACCAGCTCTACATATATATTATGCCCAAACGTAAAGCGTCGACCCACTATTTATAGCCCCCAATCCGGTGGTCTGAATCCGGCAAAAGTGTATGGTGGTTTGGGACATTATGATCCTTATGCGTTTTGTAGCAATTGACTGTTTACAATGTTCCTTCTTGTCAAATGTATTCTTTAACTTGGAACACAAATTACTTTACATTGTATTAATAATGAAAATTGATGTGATGAAACATCAATATTTTCCCTTCGATAGCTCTCAAATGTATCCCGCTTGTTGCCGCCATTCCGGGAACGATCGCAGCACCGCCAACGGTAATTGAAATGTCAATTGCTCTCTCTTTACGGTCGTCATCAATGTCCCTCTTTGGTATTTTGAAAACCAAGGAAATTCTTTTCATTGTCATTATTGAACGAAAATTTAGGTTTCATGATTGAACGCATGGTTTTATTGAGATGGAAAAAAGAGAAGAGGAAACTGTCTGTTTACCGTTCATAACATATTGAATTAGAGCTAGGTAATTCATTTGTGTATTACTTAATACCAACAATTTGATTGCATTCACTTAGGTACTTTCAGCAAAATATCTTAGAGCTTTTAATCCAACAATTCTTGTAGAAAAGTCATGGAATTAAATACATTGGCTAGGAGGAGAAGATAAGAAGGATAAAAGAAAAATTATTCGTAACAGCTATACATTTGAAGGTACAAGAATTAGTCGAAATGCACCAGGATCATTATGAAGGTATTGCGATCGAACTGATCAGATCCATAGATGTATATCCCTTATTGGTATACACACATAGGTACATACACATATAGGCCAAGAGTGCTAAACCTGGACGGGCCCACTCACCATGGCGGTGGTTCTCGGAAACTTTCAAAAGCAGTCCTTTGCAACTCCATATATTCCTGGAAAGGAATGAATGTTCCAGGGCCAAAAACACGTCATCTATTTTGAGCAGCTATTATAGGTACGAATCAACCTATCTTGCGCTCTATTCCATTTGACATGCGAATTTCAGCAGTAGAGGTTACGTACGATTTTCTAAATGATAGATCTAAGACTGGAAAAATAAGCTTTGAAGAACGAAGGAATATCTGAATCTAGTTTTTAACTGCAAAACCTCAGCGAACTTGGTGCGAAGACTAGTTGCTGAGCGAGCGATGCTTGAAGCCGAGCGGAAGATACTTGAGATTCCCACAGTCCCGCGTGAGAAATAGGAGACAAAATAGAAGAATGAAGAAGAAAAACTGTACACGTTATACGCATTTCAAAAGGTCATCGCCGCTGGTTAAAATCGTTCGAATCTCTTACGCATACCGATAATCCATCTGAAGTTCTTTGAGAATGAGAATTAAACGAAAAGGGAAGAAAAACCTGTAGGGAGGCACATAAAAATAGCCGAGGTGGGTGTTGTCATGCCTCGTCATGGGGACATTACAGGATTACTTGCGGGAGCTAGGAAGATGTCATTGTAACGATGATGGAGGCAGGAGTTGTTTCTCGTTCAAGGTGAGGTGAGCCTCCAGGCTTGTCAAGGCGAGTAACATTATGAATTACATCACACGTTGCAGTGATGCTTCTTTGATGGATTCACGCTGCCCGTCGTGACTATTGCTACTGAATTTACAATGGTGGTGGAAACAGTGTTTTCACCTTCAGGAGACTCTGGTTTTTGCCAAATTCAAATTTTTCAGTCGCATTTCAAGTTTTAGACTATTCTGAACAACGTTGATTTCGTGTCTTTCCGTCTGTGTGACCGTAAATCTTCTGCAACAAGCTCAATTTCTACAGTTTCATAGCATTCGATGAAACTTCTAGGGGATGTGCGAATTAGGCTGTAGATGGTGCCAGATCTGTATCATTGTACCTAAATCAATATCTGCGCATGCCCGAATAGAATTCCATCATGCTTAATTTTATCTCGCTCTCGTCGTCTGATCTCACTTAAATTTTGAGGATAGCTGAAAGAAGATGGGTTAATCATTTTTATACCATTTTCATAACCATTCATTAGCTGCCGCACATGTGTGAATGTAAAATCCTTGTAATTAACATAATTTCTTCAGTTTTCGTCCGATTGTGATGAAATTCTCAGGAATACTGGTTAGGCTTTAGATGTTCCCAAATTAACTTCACAGCTCCCGACCCATAGGTAGCTTTTGCTCATGCGCAAACGTAGCATCTAATAAACATGGTTTGCTCATTGCAGTATTGAAAAATTTTGACGTTTTACGCTACGCCATATTCTTTAATTGATATGAATAAGTCATAAATATGGCTGGGATCATTCAAAATAATTTTGCGTTTCAAAACCTGTGTCTAGAATGATTTCTCCCCCACACAAGAGCCATTCCCAGGAAACGACGTAGGTAACTTGGCTATTTCCCATCCCGCAGAAATGGTTCTTCCTCGTGGAAAAGATCTCGCCATTTATACAACAATCTTGTATGTCAAAACCACTCTGAAGATTAAGTCAGCTGAGCTACATGCAGTCAATTTCTTAGCCCACAAATAACAACTTCAATCTGCCTAATTTTCCCTCAGCTTTGTAGTGCGATCTGGCTCAAATTATAGAGAAGTCGAAAATATACGATCTAATCATCTCGTATCAATTTTTATAAACATTGCATCATTAGCGATCATGCAGGAATGTGAAGTCTTTGTAAAAAGCATTACATATAGGTACACTTTTTATTCGATTTCGATGAACTTATTGGGAAAAATTTAAAAGTCTGGTCCCCTATAAGTTCCATTGCTGACAAACCGATATTTAATCTACGCATGCGCAAACGTAGAGTCCATCCAGCTTAAATTTCTCACTGTCTAATCAATCTCATCATCAATGTATCATGAGCGATCATATGCGAATGTGAAATCCTTGTAATATTCATTACCTACCTACATCTCTCGTTTTTGGTAGCTTTCGATGATCTTTTCTGAGAATGAGCGGGTTAGGCTGACGATAGTTCCTTATCAATTTCATCTTTTAAAAAATAATAATTTTTACTGCGCATGCGCAAACACATCAAGCTTCCATCAAGCTTAACTTTAATAAATGGTATATTTATCCGTTAATTTAGGAGGGTAATTGAGAAATAACATTTGAGTTTCATCAAGATCTCATTGTGATTCGTGTGTTTCCTCCGTATACGCTAGTAAGCATCAATTTTTCCGATTTATTTCCGATTTGGAGGGTGGTTGGGGTCTTAAGGTTACTAGGCTTTCGACTCTATCTTAATTTACCATTTCCCCCAACTACAAGAACTTGCTATGGAATCTTTCAAAATTATTTAAAATGTTTCTATACATAGGTACATACTTTATTATTCACAATAGATCCTTTGAGTCAGAGTGGGTGGTTGCTGAAACTCAGAACCCAAAGTCCCTCTACCATTAAATAAATGATGGAAAAAAATACCCTACACCTACCCTTCATACATCAAGCATCCATAGGTGCTTTGGTATAGTTGAGTCTGGTAAGTCATTTCATAATAGTTGACGTTTGATGCTGACAGAGTAGAGGAGGTGGATTCTTTGTAAACATTGAAATTTAGGGGTTTTTCAGTGGGGATGAATACCAATGGGTGATTCACCCATTCAATTTCATCCCATCAGCCAAAAAAGATCTTAATGTAAGCTTTCCAAAAAGATGCAATACGATGGAAAGCATGTGATGGGGTGTGGAAAGATTGGGAGTCCCCAAAACAACCATGTTATCAAACTAAATGACATTCTAAGAGAACGACTCTCGAACAAGACGGCCTTGTCGATGCTTTCACGCGATAGCAAGAAAACTTGATCCTTACTTTTGAGCCTTAGTGCCGATTCCGAAAATAGGTGATCATCGGTAGAGAAAATTTGGTAAATATAAATACTCGTAAAAGTAGGACGATTTTTTGAAGAGTGCGTTCGACTTAGTGCATTTAGCTATATGCGCGTTGTTTCTCGACGACATGCAAACTAGAGAATAGGAATTTACTCTGGCACCGATCCTTTGGCTCGTGCGTCTAGTCCAGCTATTAAAACTTAATGACACTATTGATCAGCCTCAGTCATTCGCTATTATTAGCTGACGTCTGTTGCTTTTACGCGACGCAACGAGCGATGCCTAATATATCAAATATAATATATGGATATACATATATATCATGAAGAATCCAAGTTCAAAACCTATGACGAATTTGTAATTTCTAACCTTGTGTGGCATAGTATTAGACCTTACTGCAGCCTAACGAATTTCTTCCTCACTGTTAATGGTTTTACAGGTTTCTGATGATCTATATAGGTGTGTACAATGTGTTCGCATTGAAACATACAAAGATATCGAAAATAATAAACCAAAATTACCTGATGGATGTCATAACTATCAACTAAGCGTTTGGAGAGTTGGAAAAATAATACTCTACCGATTGAAAGATACGTTAATTTCAAGTTAAAGTCAAGTTGAGTTCGCTGTAATCTTTTCATCGAAAACTGCATACGTTACATTGATTCCCATATATTGCTACTATTCCTTCCATTTCGGTTTAATATTTTCAATAAAAAAATTAAAAAAAAAAACTTTTTTTAATCCCCGCCTCAAAGTTTGTTGGTTTCCGTTTCAAGACACGTGGATTTCCGAAGTCAAATTACAAAACGCTTCAAATTAATACGCGAAGTTTTATCATTTCTGTAATGGATATTCCATTCTGCGCAGATGACCGATAAATGAATATTAAACGGTACGTAAATTTAACAGAACCCATTGAATTTGGAATAACATTAGCGTTACACAATCCACGAGTACCATCATTACCTTTGGCTGAACCGATTGCGGGGCACTAAAGTAATTTTCTGTCGACGTCCGCAGGTAGCTGTAATATTGTTTAAAAAAATTTGGTTCACTCTTGTCACTTTCAATTGAAAGTGGAGAACAAGAAGAAGAAAACGCTAATTTCCGACTCGTCTTGAATTAGTTATGAGTCTTTGTTGAAAGTTCGCTCACGTCTTCCACGTCTGTTAGGAGTTTCAAGCGGGTAAAATTTTTTTCAAGTACGGGAAAATGTGTGTAACTGTGTCACTTTGAGCAACTTCGTTTGTACTGATGTAACGAATTAATTTTTATGAATCAAATGAGTACCTAATTATAGTTACTTGTTTTTCTCATAATAGGTTTACTTTAGATGGGAAGAAATTTAGTTAGGTCTTTGCTAATTTTAAGAATATTTTAGATTTCGACTATCAGGTGGACGTTTTTCAAGGACTTTATGAATTTGTTTTATTTTAGAGAAATGTCCAATAATGACAGAAAAAGAATCTCCGTAAATGAATATTACCTATAAAATAATTTATGAATTAAAACGTAAAATACTTTGCATCACAGCAATGTGGTCAAATTTAAAACAATGAAAGGTGATGCAACATCAGGTGATGTTGTATTGCTCAATAGAACTTTGTGCTCAAGTTTGGCATTAAATTGTAGTGGAAAATCGTTTGATTTAAATCGTGAAGAAATCGCACAATATGTCATATTGCACCGAATGCCTTGATATTTGCTGGCAATAATATTGAAATATGTATGTAAACATTTCATAAAGTTTTTGATTGGAGCAACTGAATCAGATGGCATAAATATGACAACAAAAACGTACCTACCTACTACATATATTAATGAGATTTTTTAAATTTCCTTTTTAGGAACGAAACCTCGAAAGTCTCGAAAATCTCACTTAGTAGGTCGTTGGATCCGGTCGATGGAAACCACTGATTTATGCATTATGGTCTATACTAAGTTTTTGATCCTCTGTTATTGATGCATCGCAGTTAGGTTTCACCCATATGTACCAGTAAGTCTAAATAAATACTAAAAGAAAACTACTACCTCGTACAAAACGCTTGCATACGAGTCTGCAACACATTGGGACATTTTATGTCTTTCTAGTTGCAGACTCGTATGCAAGCTCTAAGAGCCACTCAACTGATCCGGACCCTGGGCATCGCCAAGTAAATGTCCTAAAGAGGCTAAACACGAAATTACAGCTTCCTAGAGAGTAAAGTATAGAAGTTACCTATTCAAATGATTTAACCATCGCTTCACAAATCAAACCGTTCTCGCAATATTCGGATCACCTGCTATTAATCAAATCATCGAAACACCAGCTCAATGAAATCATCAGAAATTAACAAGCGGTTGCAATCATGTTCACAATATAAATTATTGAGAATGATCACCTGTGTGTACACAATCATTCAAATAGCCATGCTCATAACTCAGCTTGTTGGCCACGCACTTTGCAGTAGTTAACATAATATGGTTGGATAAATCGAGAGCTTTCGAACCAATGGTCTACGAATTTTGTAGGATGAAAAATGGCGAAGTACCAGTTCCCTAGCAACGACTCTGCTGTAAGCGAAAATCATCAGAAAACCAACCGTAACGCTTTTTTTTCAACTCTTTTTTTAAACGCTTTTCGTTAACGCTTTTTTCGTTTATGTGCCAGAGTAAAGACATAAAATGTCAAAATTTATTGAGTTTCGCCCATATGTCACAGTTAGGTAAAAATAAATTACAGTAATGAAAGAAATAGAGTTGCATCTTGTAACAGTGAATGAGTTTGAAACGATATTGAGGGAGAGCTGTAATACAGAAACAGGATGGTAGAACTGCGAACTGCAAACCGCAACTGTAGTTGAGTTCCTCCGATAATGATAGTTTATCAAGAAAACGCGATGCTTTCGCAATTATTACGGAGAGAGAGAGTGGGAAAAAGGGTTCGAGTCAAATTACATATAACTAGAGTGGCGAGGCCACTTTTCCCGAGTCGATGTCGCTAAAACGCGAGCTTTATGATTTTCGCGGGGCGGGCAGGAAAGCTTGTGGGGGCCGCCGGAGTTTTCGTGATAGTGACTGTTATAACAGCTTCCTGTTTGTAGTGTTTGGTCTACTTCGTACACTACGTGACGCGTCGTAATTGGCCGCCCCAACTTGGCTAACATCGTAAGATTGTCGGTAGAGGAGTGGGAGAGGGGGGTGGCTACCTTGCCGAGGTCTCGTTAAGCAAATTAATGGGAGGAACAGGCAGTCAAACCTTATCAATAAAGATAAGGGCCTCTAACGACTCGGGTGCGGGCTATTTCCAGCTAGCCTCGATTCCTCCTGTAGGAAAAGTAGCAGGATATCTCACCAGCGTCGGTGCAAAACGTAAAAAAACAGTTTTTAACAACAGCTGGTGATTTCTGGCTGGATAATTCAAGCCATTAAAGGGGCAAAAACATAGTAGTTACCGTAAATACGCTTAAAAAAAACTCGAAACAAGTATATTAGTTCCCACGAAGTGAGTCACATGATAGCGCATTTTCTTGTAAGGAGATCCGCATGAAATAGACGCTTCCTGGGTTGAATAGGAGACGAAATGGCTTTGGAGCTCACTCAGCTGATAGATGACCTCTCAGTAGTCTTCAGCATTCTCCCTTGAGCCTTCCTCTCAAATTTCACCTTCCTGCGTTGAATAGTAGACAAAATGGCTTTTGAGCTTACTCAGCCGATCGAAGACCTCTCAGTAGTCTTCAGCATTGATTCTCCCTTGAGCTTCCTCTCAAATGTCAGCTTCCTGCGTCGATTACGAGAAAAAATTGCTTTGGAGCTCTATCAGCTGGTCAATGAGCTCTCAGTCGTTTCAGCATTCCCCCTTAAGCCTCCATCTCAAACTTCAGCTTCCTGCGTCAAAATGGCATTGGAGTTCACTCCGCTGATCAATGACCTTTCAAGCTTCAGCGGCTCTTGGTACAGCTTTATCCTTGCCATGTTACGGATTACATCCATACCAAGTTTCATCAAAATCGGACATCGGGAAGTGGCACTTAAAACGACATACATACATACGTCAACGGAAAAAGAGAACACAATGCATTTGTCCTTTTCTAAAATAAAAGTAGAATTTAGATCAAATATAAGTAGTACGCTTTCCAGCACAGTTTTCAGCCCAAATTTTTTAATCTTCGAGATCGTAGTTGTTTAACTTGTACCAGGTAATATTAATACCTAATAATTACTTATTAGTAATAATTACCTTATATTAAGCTATAAAATATAAGTTTGACGTTTTCAAGCCGCTTTGTGTTGTTTTACATGTGATGATTTTTTTAGCAGATATATTGACATTTTAGCGGTTTATTGGACTCGAAAATACCGTACTTACCTATTGTATTCTCCATCTGCTTGATTTTTCATCTTCGATATAATGGATTATTAAATTAATAAACTTAAGGGCCTCTAACGACTTGGGTGTGGGGTTCCAACAAATTTCCTGCTATGAAAACTAAGGGAGTTACACTCTGCTAGTAACGCATTGGTTGTACGTGAAAATCAGCAGAAATAGAAAAACCAAAATATGAGGAAAAATATGGAGAAAAACAAGAAAAAATTTTTGGGCCAATTTTCGGCACATAGCATTGATGCGTGGGAAGCGATCGAGCTGGCTAGATTCTAGGACCAACTACACCCCGAACGGAGTCCATGTGGGAAAGAGAGAATTCTTATCATCAAGTTAAAGGCCTCTCATGGCCTGGACGGCCGACGGACATTGCAGTTTTGGAATCTACGCACCTTGAAACATAAAGTGACAAAGTTTGAGAGAAACTTTTTTTCCCTATACGATTACAAAGGGTTATTATTGGAAATAATAATTAAAAAAAAAAAAAAAAAAAGTTGAGTCCTATGAAAGGAAAAACCCCTACTTGGACCCTGGTGGTACCTACCGAAAATCTGAAGACATTTTGAAATATTGAAGAGGATTACCACCAAGTGTGGGTCAGTAGGCTGTGTCGTCAGCCATCCCTAAAGAGCTCACTTTACTGTTTTGAATAAAGTTGTTGTTTTTTGTTTAACTCGAAAGGTACTGTACCATTTTATAGAATGCTAGATTTTTCTCTTTGAATGTGCGAAATTTTAATCAATAAAGATACCGGGCTATGCCCAGCTAGCTTGCAACTGTACCGAAACGTAGTAAAGCTGCACTTTATTGATACTGCGCCGGCGGGAGCGACTATAATAACTGCGCCGTTATACTTTACTGCTTCTTTTAGTTGATATTATTGTAATTGTTTCGGCAGTACACAGACTAAAATTCGATCGACGCAATCTTTCAACGAATTTCCAACGAAAAATTAAAGAAAGAAGAACAAAATACCTTTCCACGAGTACACTGTTTTATTCAGGGTGTCCCAAAAGTAACCTTCCCCCTCTCCCCCAAATATTCTCCATAACTTTCGAGTTATCGAAGTTGAATTAGGAGTGTTTTTCTGGTGCCTGGTGAAGGTGCTAGAAACTAAGTTTTGAGCAAATATAAATCAGAAAAAAATCTAGAAGTTTCCGGACTACCCGTGTTGGAGTGCGAGTAGGAGTAGGTAAGAGGGGGTATTGAGTACTTAGAAATCCCCCCCCCCTTTTTTTTTTAACCGAATGACGCCTCATTTCGGTGAGATTTTAGTGAGGAACAAAATGGTGAAACCAGAATTGCAGAATTACATGAAACCAGAATATCTTATTTCGTTCTCGGATCGGAGCTGATAAAACATGAGGAAGCATGATTTTTTCTGGAAATACCAAGTACTTAGCGCCTGGCATGTTAAGGGTTAAAGATTGCTCAAAATAAAACAATGTCATCATTGAGAAATTAGTCCTTAATTTGGAATTGTAGTCATTCTTCTAATCTACAAAAAAATTCCTCAAAATAAAAATGTTATTATTTAAAAAATCCTTCAATTGATGCTACGCAAGTGGAATTTGTTTTTATACCTCTTCAAATTTACCTAAATGAAACCATCATGGAACGCAGAGTATCCAGTTGGTACACTAAGCATTTGTCTTTATTATCTTACTTCGAGGTTTGGCAACTACCCATCCAGATCATAACATTTTCCGCTCACAAAGCGATTACAACATCGCTTCAAAACAATTAATCAAAATTAAGTATCAAATAACGCTTTGTTGTTTGTCAAATGGGATTGTTACGACCTCAGAACCGCCTCACCCCGAATAAACCAGAGCCCATTTGTTCGGTTGCGGGGAAGAGGGAGAGAAGCGCTTACGATAATTCGCGAAAATATACCGAAACACGGGCCCTCGGTGAGTTTCCCTTATGAAAACGCTCTGACGCCGGACGACGGGGATTAACGTTAAATCCAGGATGTGGAAAACGCGGAGACAAAAGGCTTTCGGCCCAACAAAACTAAATCCCGTATCGTCTGTAACGCAGGTTCAACTGCTGTTACCAAAATGGGAGCGGAGAGCGGTATTTCGCTCCTTCCGCGATAATAATTTATTAGGCGCAGAATTTACTGTCAGTGTTTCCCCGTTGTTCCGAAATATTGTTATTTCCCCTCTTTGTTTGATGGGCTGAATGAGTTTCTATATATGTCGGTACAAAGATAAATTTACTAAGGGGACATAATCCCCTTTCATGCCATAACAAAGCTTTAAAGTTAGGTACATTTTGATCAACCCAGGGAAATCGTTAACCCCCCTCCCGTCACAAAATTCGTTCGTTTGTAATGAACTTAGGTGCCCCGGAGGTGCAATGGGGGCCTAAATCCACACTCATAGATAGAGAGGGGTGTGGCAGTACCATAAGAGATACAACTCGTACTAATAGCATATATTCTACGTTCGGAGAAGATTCGTTTTCCAGTTCTAGGATCACCCATCCATCGCCAAACGCAGCCTTTCGAAAACACGGGAAGAGGCGCCCGACGCCCGTTGGGTAACAACGGAGCGACGGCAGCGCATTCCCTTGGATCTCACGGGAACTGTCACACGTTCAACTTCAAAACATGTAAAATCTATATTCTTTGTAATGTCAGCACCTTCACGCGCAAACCCATGGTGGGATTGGAACGTGGTGTTTTACAAAATTATTGGGATGGCACGGGGAAAGTTTGTATAAAATACAATTTTTATAAAACGCCCAATCAAATCTGCTGACTAATCTAAATTTTCTCCTATTCACCCTTTGAAATTTGATAGGGTGCCGCTCTGGGACATCGAGAAACGAATGAAATTATGGGCTTTTTTCTCATCAGCTGAGTGAGCTAAATTCACTCTTTCTCACCCTGGGAATGTGAAATTTGACAGGGAGCCTCACTAAGAAATTTAGAACCGAATACAGTACCGTTTCCTTGCTCTCCAGTTCATTTTATTCAATTAATTAAATATCTTCTACTACCAGTACGTCAAATATACACTCTTCCGTTAAGCATCACGCTCCGATACACCGGTCATTTCCCCGCTCAACGGGTGGGTAACGCGGCTAGTAACCTAATAACAATCAAAACGAAACTAGACCATCCTAAACCTATGTTGATAAGGATGGAGAGAATCAATTCGCCTATCTGTGGATAATTTATAACCCAATCACGTTATTTTACCTTGAGGAATGTTTATAGCTCATTAATAACTTTGCGTGTTGTAGCCCAGCTGCTTTTATTTTCGCAACAGTTTAGGCAACTTCAGATTGTTGCATAAAATGACCTTGGGTGAACATAATTCGCCTCGTTTTTTCACCCCAAGAACAATCTTGGGTGAACATATGAGACATAGTTCGTCTTGTAACAAGACTTTACAAAAGAACTTGTCTGTCGTTAAATTGATTTTTTATAATAAGCAAATGATGAAATTACCTACATATACTTAGCAATTTTAAATTAGACTTTCTCCCACTGATAACCTTGAATTCGATTCTTTATCTCAAAAGAAAACAATAAGTATTCATTAAAAAAAAATTGAATTTCATATTTTATTGTCTCCCTGAAGAAGCCTCAGATCATAGGGTGAAACGTTGGAGATTTAAAACCAACTTAAAGACTGACAGGCCTTTTTTTGTAAAGTCTTGTTATAAACTTGTACCTACTGTCCAAATAAAGAAAGGTTGCATAATTCGTCTTGTTCACTCAACCCAAAAACAATATCGGGTGCAAACGTGGGACATGATTCGTCTTGTTCATTCAACTCATAAACAATCTTGGGTGAAAATATGAGACATATTTCGTCTTGTTCGGTCTACCCAATAGCAAAATACTTAAATAAAGGCAAATAATTTTGCTCTCTTCTAACTAGGAACACTTCAATTCTCAAAGAAATCGACGTATAGTTTGCATTTTCCTAAATTCTCTCAAAGTTGTTGGTACTTTTTTGTTAACTATTTTTTTTTTTAACTCACCGAAAGGGTAGAAGGCTAAATTCAGCACAGAAAAACTTTTTTTTCCACTTCAATTGACTGTAGCCAGAAGCATGAAGACCTTAATTTCATAATCATCACAAATAATACAAAAACAAAATTAAATGTTCGCCTCAACTTCATTATTGTATGAATGCTCTGTAATTTCGCATGAATAATTTGGTGATAGTTAACGGGTTTCTCTAGATATTGGTCTACTGTGTCTAACATTAAAAACCTCTGGGCATATCATAAGAATATGTAAGAATATTATTTTCTTCATAGGTTTTTTCGAAGGTAATGCAGGTTTCGATTTTCAAGTCAATAAATCTTGTTGTCCAATGTGAACGTAACATACCTCTTGTCCAGTGAGATCAATGTCTCGAAAATTGAGGGGAACAAAACAGCGTGAGGACCGAATTTTACATCTTTATTTTCATTTTTTTTTATGACAATTTTGTTTCTTTGAGAAGAAGTTTTTTTAATTGAATACCGTACTATAAATCAAAAATAGTACAAAAAAAAAAAAAAAAAAAAAAATCATATATTTGATATATCATAAATAAATATATATATTTGTTCCACTTGGTGTCGAGATCTTGTGTTGGTTGGGCGCGAGATAATATTTCTTGGATTCTCCCCTTCCTTCGTTTCTTTTGCAGCCCAACGGATGATAGCAATCCTAATTTCCCACGGAAACATCGCGTGGAAAGGGCTCGTTCGCTAACGCAATTCGTGCGTCAAGTGCGTCATTTGTCTGTGCCTCAGCCATTCCACTGAGGGATTAGATTCAATTGAAGAACTCGGAAATTATCGGATTAGACAAACACGAATTCTTCCATTTAAACACACATATTGAGTAATGACCGGATGTAAACACTGGAATGCGCTCATCTTATCTATGTTTAAGAGTAAAAGTTAAAACATGTAACTATCCGAGAAATGGTTCATTGAGATGCGTTTCTGTGATTACAGAAAACTAATCTCTTCTCTTCAGACTCTAGCTTTGAATTTCGTGTCAAGAGGCTCAATTGGACTTGAGTCTTACCGGCTCCTAATTTAACCCGTTTTTAGGACGTCCCTGTGAAGCTAGGCTTCGTCAATAGAGGAACGACCTATTTGAATTGATATGGGGGGTTTGGGACAACCCAAGCACGAGAAAAATAAATAAATAACTTCATACAAATTCGTTTCAGACCATTCTAAGACTGAATCCATAAAAATTCCTTGTTCTGTGTTTGTTTGAACTTATTTCTGTTCTAGAACCAAAAATTTCAACCATGTATCATGTTTTCTCCTCGATATTGATTCGAAATTCTATGAACTGTGTGTAAACAATTATTTATATAACCATGCTCATAACTCAGTTTGTTGGACACGCACTTCGCAGTAGTTAACATAATATTGTTGGATAAATCGAGAGCTTTCGAACGAGTCAACGAATTTTGTGGGATGAAAAACGACGAAGTACCATTTCCCTAGCAACGACTCGGTTGTAGGCGGAATAGGATTCATTTCAGAATACCTCAAAACGGATTTCAATTAAGAAAACTTTTTTATTTTAAAAATTTTGGAGTCATTGCAATAGTTTTATTTTTTTACGAAAATTCGTTAAAAATATGATGTTTATATAACAATAAATTTATTTTAAAAACTTTTTTATATCGTCTACAACTAATCGTCTTGCTGAACGGTGTACATTGTATTTATGGTACGTAATGAGTAACAAACGTCTATCAACTGCCCTACTTGTACTGAAGCCGTAAAGAAAATCAGCACTTCCGTTCTTGGTTCTGACCAGTTACACAACCGAGAGAAAATGGAAAACCTGCGCCTAGTTCTTTTCATAAGTCACCTCCGGGGAAGCCATTAAAGGAGGGTCCGTCAGATGAGTTATGAGCTGTATTGTTATTGATTCTTCCTCTTCATTATGTAACTTTGAACCTCCGTGAATCCTTTCGGTTCGTACCGTCTCTATTGGTAATCAGTGATTGCAATGTAAAGCTTTTTAGCGAAATGTGGCTGCACTTTTAAAAAAGTCCAGTCATGCAGCATGACCCCATGAGCGAATTTTTGAAGAAATCTTCGACATTTCAGTCGCTATTGATCGTGTAGAGAAATTTTAGTTTATGATTTTGATAGACAAACATGGAATCAAATTATTAAAAATAATTAGGAGGTACTCATACTTTATTATTATTAAACTAATCTTGTAACAAATGTAGGTAAATATTCATAGATTTCGATGTCCAATGTGGTCAGTATTGAAGGCAGTTGAAATCTTAAAAGTATACTATCATGACATCATCAAATCTTGACATAAAATAAAATAACATACCGACGTCATATGAAAGAAACGTATTTCCACAGCCAATCGATGATGAGGCTTTATATTACGAGTGATATAAAGTCAGTTGCATTCGAATCTAGTATCCCACAGCAAGAAATTGACAGACAAACTGTAGTCTCTGTTTCGAACAAATATTACCGATTTTTACAAATAGCAAACGGCATTATTTCGATTTTTGACTGATTTTTCAACTTTGAAAATTTTGAAAACTTGATACATATTCTTATAGGAAATTTTACGCTGATTCCGAATATACCACATGTTAGTATGCTGAAAAAATTATTTCGCACAACAAATCGCAAAAACAGGCTATTTTAAAATTTTTGAATACATTTTTGAAAATTTCAACCCGAAGATGTAATCCGATCATGCTGGCCAACGAACTTGAACTTTGGTTTTGTGTCCTTAACATTTTAAAATTTGTTTGAAGTTTCTAGCTCAATTCTACGGACAGTTATCGTCTGGCATGACATATATATATATATATATATATATATATACATACATACATACATATATACATACATATATACATACATACATTAAAAAATGCGTTAAACTTCAGAATATGATTCAGAATAGCCTGAAACGGATTTCTGCATAAAAATTTTTCAAATATTCACATTCTACAAATTTTGAGGCGAGAGCAATAGCTTAATTTTCTTCAGAAATTCGCTAAAACAATGGGAATAATTCATTAGTTAACATTTGACCAAACTGGATAATAGAAATTGTAAATATTACTATTGATTTTATATATTTTAGAGATGCGAGTTTGCAAGAAGTGTTCGGTACCCCAGATCAAATTAAACTCCTCGTTTAAGATCAGTAGAAAAACTGAACATGGCAGCGTGTTCATTAGGTCAAGTACAAACGCTTGTGTAATTTCTAATTACATAGGTGTTTGGGGCGCCACGAGGCGGGATTTTTCAAAACACACAGTTCCGAATGTGCATTGGGGTGTTACAGACCCCACCTGTGTAGTCCAGGGTTGTAATCAAGAATACACCGGCAAATAAAACGATGAATCTCCTGGTCACAATCGCAAAAAAGGGTTGTCATATGACTCAAACATCCTTCGACTTTCTCACGGTTGTCTCGAGACGGTACTCCGACCACGGCATTATTAGTAAGAGCCTTTTTTATCCAAGTAAAAACGACCGAGAAACAATGAGAAAAATCACAAACGAGGTGGTATTTTGTTTCTCTCTCGATCACATCGTTTTGTTCGAAATCCACAAAAGTTGAAATCCGAAGGAACACGAAGTCGGGAGGGGACCTTTTCTTGTCTGGGATAGCGTGGGAGAGCTGATTATCCGATCACAAAATGGAGTTGCCGTAGTAAGACGACGATGAAGGAGGATTGTGAGGCAAGGCGGGGTTGAGAGGGGGGGGGGGGGGGGCATTGTTTGGGCCGCGCCTCGATCTCGAAGTGGACGGTAAGGAGAAATTGCCGATTCGTGAAACGGTCTAGAAAAGGGGATACCTGAACCTTTCCTTTGATCGGGTGATAGACCTACTTTTTTTTCTAGGAGATAAAAGTCAATGGCGGCCAATGAGGCGGCTATGAAAGACGAAACTCAGACAATACAAAGTGAGTGGTTTAGAAACGAAAATTTGGAGGAATATCTCGCTGATACATGAAACAACGAATGTATTTAACAAAACAAACAAACAATTCAACAAGCCTGGTCCTCGTCATTGTGGTCGTCGAGCATGTTATCTTTCTCATGTTATCATTAGCTGCTTTGCTGAAAGTCGAGCTTCAGTTTCTTTTAGTTCCGTAAGAGGAGTGGAGAAAGAGAAGGAGTAGAGGTAGTCAGGAGTCAATGTAGATACGAGTCCTTTCACGTTAAGGGCATCAGGGCTCCATCTTTTAGCCCTAGACACCGGACTCTCCGTCTCGATCCTCTGATTCTCATGGAGACGGCCTGTATTACTGATATCTGCGTCTTCACTCTAACCCATTGTATCACATGGGAAAGAGGCTTGTCCCACTTGTCAGCAAGAACCGTCGTCATTCTCTTGAGAAAAGCACTGTATTCCTTGTGTAAGGCACCGTCACTAGACCCAACCAGGGGATGGAATGAGCCTGTTAGGTCTTCAGCTGCGGTGTTGTACTTCCTATGCTTGGTATTTGCTGCATTCTGAGAGACTGTTGACCATACATTGTAACATGAATATGCCTTTTGGCGCTGAGTAGGTGGTCCAGACGACCCACAGTGGGCAACAAACCGATTATAGATAGACAAAATTATTTTATGAGTTATTCTTATAGGAAATTGTGCTCTGATTCCGATATACTCCATAGCACTATACCTAATATAGCTTCTTCGACCCAAGGAATCTTTTTTGACAATTTTTTTAACTTTTTGACCTTTGGAACTGACCTAAATTTCTGTCATACGAAAGAAAAGTTGTAGAAGAAGGAATGCTGCATCGAACGAAAACATTGCCAGCTCCCAAACTTTTTTTTTCTCTATTTTTGACAATTTTTCAAAGTTCTCGTGACCTACCACTCACTACCCCCTTCCATGGAAATACTCAAAAAGTGAGAATTCAGCTCACACAGCTGATCAAGAAAAATCTCATAATTTCAATCCTCTTTTAATATCCCAATAGTGGTTGCAATAACGTTTAAAAATTTAATTGAGAAGTATCGCCTGTATGCACCTGTGCACAGAACAGTAGTTAATATAATACGGTTGGATAAATCGAGAGCTTTCCAACGAATAGAGAACAATTCTTGTGCGATGAAAATCACAGGAGTTACATTTCTCTAGAAGAGCGTTCGTTGTACATATATTAGTGAAAATCATCAAAAAACGAAGTATAATTTTGGGTAGCACAACGGGTAACAGCGTATATATGTATTACTTTTAATATATGTTTTTCATTTGATCATTCGAGCCTTTTTATGACCCGATAATTCTTGAGATTTCGAAATTCCATTTTCAGATAGGTCGAAAGGCGTTGCGACGACAGCTAATGGCACTTTTATTACGCCCTATTAATGCCCACCTCGGCGGGTCGCAATATTGATGCAAAGAAAGGGCATCTGCTCTGACGGTAACCGAGTTGGGGGGTTTTACGAGGGCTCGCCCCCGAAGGGCAAGCACGCAATAAATTATACCGGAGATGAGGCCACGCAGGCCGAGCTCGAAGCTCCCGAATTACTGCCCTTCTGACAATAGATGTCCTCGACGAGGTCGTAAAGAGTCTTCCGATGATCGGAAGCAGGAAATTACCGTCCGGGAGAGGCCAGTCATTCATCGGGCGTTATGAGGACGAGGAAGATGTACCTACTCGTAAACCCACGGGACGCTGAAAAGCCATTCATTCAAGTAACACCTTAATTCCCTTTAGAATTTCTAGTTTCAAAGATCCTGAGAATTGAAAGCCTTTACTGGCTGTCAGAGAGGTCAAATACTGTTAACAAGACACTTGTTCTGCTTAGTTCAACAAAGTTTGCCATGACCAGTGGTTTAGTCCAATATGTCAGATTCCTGATAATTCAGTCATTTGAGGAGCTTGAAAATGAGGACACAATGACGGATTATCAAATCTAGGGGTTCTTGGAAGGGCTGAACACGAATCCGAAGCCCGTTTTTCCACTTCTTCATAGTTTTGAGATATTGCTGAAATTTGTCCCATTGCGTCTCTATTTACTGCCCTTCTGACAATAAATGAGGAGCTGACATGGAAAAGCAGTTAAGTCCAAAAGTCAAATTTCATAGGAACTCCCTCTGAACTCTTATAAGATTTTTTGGACAAAATCTCTTCTCCATGCAAAGGTCACACATTTATTCAGGGTGCGATCTAGCAAAGGACGGGAGGGCCTAAGGCTGTTGGCGTGACTGTTGACTTGCACTTCGACGAAAAAAAATGTTCTTTAGATTTTTGGACTTAACTGCTTTTCCATGTCAGCTCCTCAAATGTCCTCGACGAGGTCGTAAAGAGTCTTCCGATGATCGGAAGCAGGAAATTACCGTCCGGGAGATGCCAATCATTCATCGGGCGTGATGAGGACGAGGAAGATGTACTCGTAAACCCTCAGGACGCTCAAAAGCCATTCATTCAAGTAACACCCTAATTCCCTTTAGAGTTCTCTAGTTTCAAAGATCCTGCGAATTGAAAGCCTTTACTTTCTATCAGAGAGATCAAATATCGTTAACAAGACACTTGTTCTGCTTAGTTTAACAAAGTTTGCCATGACCAGTGGGGTAGTCCAATATGTCAGATTCCTGATAATTCAGTCATTTGAGGAGCTTGAAAATGAGGACACAATGCAACAGTATTATTGCACAGGCTTACAAAAGAAAAGTCATGTTCCATGAGGAATGTCGTAAGTATTATTAAATCTAGGGGTTCTTGAAAGGGCTGAACACGAATCATCGGGCCAGTCATTAATCGGGCGTCATGTGGACGAGGAAGATGTACTCGTAAACCCACAGGACGCTGAAAAGCTATTCATTCAAGTAACACCTTAATTCCCTTTAGAATTCTCTAGTTTGGAAGATCCTGAGAATTGAAAGCTTTTACTGGTTGTCAGAGAGATCAAATATCGTTAACAAGACACTTGTTCTGCTTAGTGTAACAAAGTTTGCCATGATCAGCATCGTGGGTTGGTCCAAGATTATTGATTCAGTATTTTGAGGAACCTGAAATTGAGAACACAGATTGACAGTTCTGTTATCCTTGCCTAATTCAAGTAGACTCGGCTTTGCGTTATCGGGAAGCACTCTTTTCTTGATCAGTGCGCTAATTAGTTACCATTGATCAAGGTCCTCTTTGAACCCCATGTGTGGAGGATAATTCAACATCTCTTGAATTATTAACAAAAATGTAAATTAGGATATCATTTCTGCAACAATTTGGTCAAAAAACTTGCTTAAATTAATGTTCTTGTCGAAGATGTAAACAGTTTTGCGAGGTTAGAAATTACTGTTGTGGAGGGGCCTGTCATTCATCGGGCGTTATGAGGACGAGGAAGATGTACTCGTAAACCCACGGGATGCTGGAGAGCCATTCATTCAAGTAACACCTTAATTCCCTATAGAATTCTCTAGTTTCAATCCTGAGAATTGAAAGCCTTTACTGTCTGTCAGAGAGATCATTTATCGTTAAAAAGACACTTGTTCTGCTTAGTGTAACAAAGTTTGCCATGACCAGCAACGTGGGATTGTCCAATATGTTAGATTCCTGGTTTTTCAGTCGTTTGAGAAGCTTGAAAATGAGGACACAATGCTACAGTTTTATTACACAGGTTTACAAAAGAAAAGTCATGTTCCATGACGGATATCTTATTATCAAATCTAGGGGTTCTTGAAAGGGCTCAACACGAATCCGAAGCCTGTTTTTTCCATTTCTTCAGGGTTTTGAGATATTGCCAACATTTGCTCCATTGCGACCCTAATTACTGCCCTTCTGACAATCGATGTCCTCGACGAGGTCTTAAAGAGTCTTCCGATGATCGGAAGCAGGAAATTACCGTTCGTGAGGGGCCAGTCATTCATCGGGCGTTATGCGGACGAGGAAGATGTAGTCGTAAACCCTCAGGACGCTGAAAAGTCATACATTCAAGTAACACCTTAATTCCCTTTAGGTTTCTCTAGTTTCGAAGGTCCTGAGTATTGAAAGCCTTTATTGTCTGTCAGAAAGATCATGTATCGTTAACAAGACACTTGTTCTGCTGTTAGTGTAAAAACGTTAGCATGATCAGCATCGTTGGGCTGGGTAAGATGTTCGATTCCTCGTGATTCAGTCGTTTGAGGAGCCTGAAAATGACGACATATTGTAACAGTTTAGTTTTCATTGCCCTTTTCGAGCAGAATCGGCTTCGTGTTCTCGGCAAGGACTCTTCTGTTAATCAGTGTACTAATTAATTATCATTGATCAAGGTCCTCTTTGAACCTCACGTGAGAAGAATAATTTAACTATATTTTCATTTATTAACGAAAATGTCTATTAGCATATCATTTTTGCAGTGTTCTGGTCAAAAAACATCCATAAATGTCCTTGTCAAGGTTTGTAAAGAGTCTTACGAAGTTAGAAATTACTGTCCTCCATCAGGCGTTATGAGGACAAGTAAGATGTACACGTAATCCATGCACTGCGAAGAAGCCATTCATTCAAGTAACACCTTAATTGGAGTTGGTTGGCACAAGTAATACTCCTAGAATAAAGGATCGATTTTGATGACATTTTCAGGAATTGTGTGGTTTAGTTCCAAAATCATCACCTACCAATTTTATCACCGTATCGTGAGCGCAAGCGCAATGAAAACGTTGCTTTGGCCGTAATCGCTTCTTACAGCTACATAATTCCAGTCGTCCATGTTACAGTAATTGAGGAATCTTTACACGTGACCTAACTTGGCAGTCGTTTTTTTGCATTAATATTAAAATACAACAAAATTATCAAATCGAGGGTCCGAAGAGCGTTGTGGTTGGGGCGCCGAAGTTTTCAATCATTGTCCAATTAGTTGGGGACCTCCAAGTACCTATTGTTGAAACAATTTAAAAGTCCCTGACGTATTTATCTAGCTCATATTGGCAGCATCCTGCCCTATGATCATTTTAACTTCCTACTGCAGGAAATTGATGAGCTACTTTTTTGCATGATAATCATACTTCACATCTATAGCGTAAAGAAACGAAACTGCCCAATAAAACAATGAATGCAAGGTAAGCGCATTCGTTGTTATAACTTTACATCAATTTTGATTAATGGACTGTAATTATTAATCTTTTCAAACAGTTAAGCTTCAGGAATTTGGAAAAAAGCAATTACCGTTAGTAATTAGTAATAATCTTCAAAAAAATCTGAACTTGCGTAAAACAACTCCTTATATAGTTTCCATTGTTATTTTGATTCAAATCACTCGATTTGCTTTATAAGTGAGTAAACCCAAATAAGTTAAATCTTCAACGAACCTTTAGACTCTCTGAGAGACCAGAAATGGTGGTAATAGAATCAATGTCCATGGTTTTGCACAGTTTGACTCGAATATCAGTCATAAATGTTGAATTCAAATTTGGAAAGGGTGCATTGAATAAACTGAGATCGCATGCAAAAGACTCGAAGGGAGCATGTGACAGATCAAGCCACCGTATAAATTAATGAAAGCTGTTAGTCTTCCAAATAAGAAAAGTTACGCGATTCGCACAAGATGTTTCCAAGTAGATGTTTAAATTTAAAAGTTGTAAGTCTGCTGACTTACAATTTTTAGTTTCCAAAATTTATAGCAGATCTTGAGTTTTGTCAAACTATTTCAGCCATTGTCCGCCGTTTTTGGATGATATTTGGTAAATATTTCATAGAATTCAGTTTCATGGTCCAAACAATGGAATCTAAAAACAGAAAAGGAAGAATCAGACAAAAACGATAATAACAGGTAGAACAATGAGGTATTTCGGAGGGAATCCTCTGAATATTTTTAGTGCTTCTTAGTTAGATTCAGTGACCATGAATGCTCTGAATTTCAGTTTTTAGTTGAAATCCTATCTATTCTGGACATAAAACGGCTATAGATCGAAGATGAACGATATCAATTAATAAATTAATAACCATTCAAACAGTATGCTCAACTTCGTTTTTCAGTTTCGATTTTACTTCAATTCTTATATTTAGCTCTCACAGTTTGATTGGCAATCCATACTTCACGACCATACTCGGTCAATATGGAATTTTTGAACAAAATTTAAAGCACATTTTTCCGTATTATGCGTATTTTGTGAGAAAAAGGTCTGGAATGGATCAACGAACTTTTCCCGTGATGGGGAAAAGCGAATTGTAACATTGGTAATAATGTTTCGCTTAGGAGCTGGGAGAATGACTCGTCCATCCAGGAAGGTAATTTCCTGCTTCTGATCACCGGAAGCAATTTTATTAGAGGACGTCTACTGTCAGAGCGACAATATCAGCGTGGAATGTATCAAAAAGTCACTTCCTAGCACACGAGTTTCATATTCTTACTAATATTTTTTATCCATAGGTTCATACACAAACAGGTTCAATTAATTTGTATGTCTCCAACTGGTCCCTCCCTTACGGTAATTTCCTGGCTTTTATGACCTCGTCTAGAAAATGTATGCAGGTATTTGGACTACATAAATGCACTAATGTAGTTCCACATTACATCTTTGTCTAATTATTGAAGAAGAGATAAGTCGAATTATCTTGCATACATGGGCTTAGAAGAGGAGCCTGATCATTGATAAGTACCTAATTAGTTCTGATCATCAGAAGGGTCTTTGTTGATAACACTAAACCGATGCTGCTTGAAGCGAGCAATGATATCAGAACTGGTACATTATCTCCTCGTCTTCAGATTCCTGAAACAACGAAATTGCATGGAATCAGTCATATTGAAACAACCAAATGATGCTGATCATGGCAAACTTTATGTTACACTAAGCAGAACAAGTGTATTGTTAACGATATTTTAAATCTCTCTGTCAGCACGTAAAGGCTTTCAATTCTCTGGATCTTCGAAACTAGAGAATTCTAAAGTTATTACAATAGTTATTACTAAAGAACAAATTCTTGGAAAACTCCCCCAACACATCATCAATACCCAACTTTCATCAAAATTTGAACAAAATCAGGCCGATGAATCATAGGAAAACGTTATGAGAAACTCAACCTCGCGCATGCGCACACTCCATTATTGAACCGATGGAAATGGAAATTATAGGGAACCAACTAGGATTTAACTCACATGATCCCCGATTATTTAATCAAAATCGGTCTATTAGTCTCGCAGGTTCACGTGTGCCAATAAATTTTAGTTGTACGATTGCGTTATACAAGGTAAATTAATACTCTAAAACTTGAATGGCACTTCCCTAAAATCTATACAAAAAAACTCTTCAAGTTTGAGCGGAATCTAACTACATTAATAAGAAACTCACATTTGCGCATGCTCGTGTCACTGTTGATCTGACGACAATGAAATTTATCAGGGATATATTTGAACCTAACCCTCAAAATTCCTGAAAACTTCATCAAAATTGCAATAAAGCTTTGTAGGTACGGTTATGGTCGCGACAAGGAACTGGCATAGACACGAGGCAGGCAGACACGGAACTGAAATTTTTCAGTTAAAGCTCTAAAAAATTAGCTAAAGCTCTGAGATGCAAAAAGCAAGTGAAATTTCTATTTTGACATTAAGCTTCCCAAGCTTTGGTAGGGAAGCAAAACGAAACCAAACGTTGCCAACTGAACCGTTGTATAGAACGGACAAGGTTTTGTAGAAACCCTCTTCTGTCAGTCAGATGAAGTTATCAGGACATGAAATATTGTTAGATGAAGTACACATCTTAAATTGATAAATTACTAACAAACAATTAATCTTTAAAAGTCAAGCCTCTTGCATGGTGAACTGATTCTACTTTAGGAGGTATCGTCGTTGAGGCGCTTAGAACCCCCCCCCCCCCCCTGAAACTCTTCTGTGTTCGCCTGATCCAAATGTTCGTGAACTCGAGGAATCCCAGAGAGCGCGGGCGGGTCAGACGAGGGCTGGGCGAGGCTCCGTACTATTATCCTCGCCGCACCACACATTATCCTGGAACGCGGGGAATGACGCGCTCTTTCTACAATCCGAGATCCAGCCCTCCCGATCTCCTAAGAGGGAGGGACATTTCGTCGGCATTAACACTCGTGATATCCGACGCAGATAGAATGATATCGCCAAACAAATGATCGAGAAAAGGTTCGATGCACGAGGTTTGATTGGTGTTGTGGTAGCGTGCGAATGTGAATTAAACCTGCTGAGACTAACAAGTTGATGATCAGAATAAACTGATCGCATAACGTCTAAACTAGTAAAACCTTAAACTATTGGAGCATCATGGGGACCTCCTTCATCAACAATATGTCACTTCCTGTCTTAGAACTCCTTGCAAGCTGGTCCACTATGGCCCATCATTATTAATTCACAAGCTGGCCACATCACAACATTACGGTGACTATGGTAGAGTGGACTATAGTTAACGTCTAAATAAGTCTTTATGCAGATTGAATCTTGGTACTCTTCACACCTAGGCATTTCGATCCGCGACGTTGACGATACCTATGGTTCAACAATTGAACTACTTCTGGTCAACGTCATTAGGTGGCAGTATACGCGTAGATTCATACCAGGTAAATGTGGATAATGAAGACCCATTTTCCTAACAGATTCAGCATCAAATTTTCAGCTTAATATTTAAAAAACTGAATTCTAGCTCTGAATGTCGGTTGGTATCAGTTGTTCTGATTATGCAACTGCCGAATGCCTTATTTGAACTGTTATGACCGGTAGAACGGTGACTAAGACATTTCAGTGCCGTATTAACGATTCCTTGCGATCCCTCCGATCGTCACGTTGCTCCTCGTGAACTGAATTTTCATTGAAGTCGGCGACAAGAACCTCTCCCACCTGTCACGTGACTGTCCTTAACCCTGAGTGTCGGAAACCGCAAGGATCGCGGGTGGGTTCCCGCGGGATATTCACCTTGAAGTCGGCTCCCGTGCGATAACTCGTCTTCCTCATCCGCCTCTCACTTAGCGTCACCGCTCCCGGGCTTACCTGCCCACCTACCCCTCCAGTGATGTCTGCCATTGGTGCGCAGATTCCAAGGAGAACAGTGGAGCAGAAGCTGAAAAAAGTTTATTGTGCAAAACTGGTTCGTAACTGCTATTAATCGTAATTTATTATAGAATTGCTTAAAAGCTGATTGGAAATTACAATTTGTAATATATATAGGTAGTTACCAGCTAAGTTCTTTGGTCCCTAAGCCAGGAATGTGTTGGGGGTTATAAGATGAGGAGTCACTAGATTTTAATTCTCTTTTATTAGCGAATTTTTGAAGAAAATTAAGCTATTGCTCTCGCCTCAAAATTTGTAGAATGTGAATTTTTGAAAAAATTTTATGTAGAAATCCGTTTTAGGCTATTCTGAATCATATTCTGAAGTTTAACGCATTTTTTTAAATGCATTTATGTATGTATGTAGGTATGCATGGGGTGGTATCACCACCCGCGTCCTGAGGGGTTCTTACTTGAACTGGTGGTCATTTTATAGGGGCACATCCTTTCATCCCATTCTCCCTCCTCGTCCTACAACTTCCCTTATCCCTAGAGCCGGCGTCGGGTAAACCTGGGCGTTCTCCCCAATTTTTTATTTTGTTTATTTTTCAATTTAATGGTGTGCCCCTTCCTTCTTTGAGGGGAGGTTTATTTAAAAAAAAAAAAAAAAAAAAAAAAAAAAACTCGGCGCTCCGCGCCTCGCCAGGGGGCAAGCCCCCTGGACCCCCGGGTACCTATATTTACATACTTCGGACGAAATATTATTGAAACACAGAATGTGTTTGCGTTGTCGCGCAATCAAGTGACAACCAAACAAGCGTCATTGTTTACTATTCATTTATAACATCAATTTATATAGTTATAGTATGAAACTACGAAAATTGCGTTGTCGCGCAACCAAGTGACAACCAAACAAGCGTCATTGTTTACTATTCATTTATAACATCAATTTATATAGTTATAGTATGAAACTACGAAAAAAATACGAAATAAATTCGTGATAAATCAAGAGCTTTCCAACGAATGGTGAACGATTTCTGTGCGATTAAAATGGCGGAAATTCCATTTCCCTACCAACGGCTCGGTTGTACGTGAAAATCATCCGTCACACATTTCGTTCCCATCCCGCGTTCCATTTTCGGCTAGTTAGTCCATGGCTAAAACACATTCTGTGTTAAAAAGTATGTATATATGTATGTATGTGTCATTCCAGACGATAACTGTCCGTAGAATTGTGCTAGAAACTTCAAACAAATTTTAAAATGTTAAGGACACAAAACGAAAGTTCAAGTTCGTTGGCCAGCATGATCGGATTACATCTTCGGGTTGAAATATTCAAAAATGTAGTCAAAAATTTCAAAATAGCCTGTTTTTTGCGATTTGTTGTGCGAAATAATTTTTTCAGCATACTAACATGTGGTATATTCGGAATCAGCGTAAAATTTCCTATAAGAATATGTATCAAGTTTTCAAAAATTTCAAAGTTGAAAAATCAGTCAAAAATCGAAATAATGCCGTTCGCTAGTTGTCAAAAAATCAATAGCGACTGAAATGTCGATTTTTTCAAAAATTCGCTCATGGGGTCATGCTGCATGACTGGACTTTTTGGAAGCTATGCATTCCGAGTGGAAAAAAGAACCTCCGCTCTTCATCAGGCCACGTTTGAATGATGAGTTTGTGTAGATGTGTAATTCAGGGGTCTGGATGGGAAAGAATACCAGGGGGGGGGGGGGGGGGGGGGGGGGTTCGTAGACAAACAACATTATTCTACTGAAAAGGTAGACATATAGTCTAATGTGTATAGCACGGCTAAAAAATTTCAATCTACATACCTAGAGAAACACATCAAAATGCGTGTTGGGCACATTGCAGTTAATTTAATATTTTCCCTTTCCTCAATGGTATTGGGATATGTAATGGCAACCACATTCATTAGCAGCACTAAAAAGAATAAAATGGACATATGAACTATATAATATATATTACTGTAAGTAATAGGTTCAGTTTAATGTACATATAATGCGATCCAGGGATCTAGAAGAAAGAGAAACAGCGGGGTTCATAGACAAGAGATTACAAATATTATTAAAGGTGAACGCATCGTCAAATGTATTTAGCATGACTAAAATATGAAATCTACATACCTTGGGAGAACACATAAATATGTGTGTTAGGCAACATAGAATTCAGTGCAATATTGTCCCTCTCCTCAATGGTTTTGGGATACGTAATGGTTATTACATTCATTATAACGGCACTAGAAAGAAAAAAATGGGCTTAGGTATGTAACCTATGTGTATGACGTAAGGTAATGTACATCTGTGTACATTATCCTGACCCCATAATTTATACGTGGTCTGATGAAGAGTGGAAGTTCTTTTTTCCACTCCAAATGCAAAGCTTCACAAATGAAGGAGGATGAAAATCTAATGACTCCGCATCTTATAACCCTCAAGACCTTCCTGGCTTAGGGACCAAAGTAATTAGCTGGTAACTACCTATGTATATTACAAATTAATCGTAATATTACTTTAATTAAGTCCGAATTAGCTGTAGAGCTTATAAAACAGCGTTAATCGAATGCATACTCTTCCATTACCCAAAGCGTAACGAGTGTCTGAAAACGCTGCAAATTATTACACAATGGTTTAATATTTCTGTGTTAGATAGCCCTTCAACGCAGATCATTGATCTATAACTGTTGAACCCTGTATGTAATATATCATCAGAAGATGGCGCACCGTGCCTCCGAGAAGGGTTCACAAGTTTACATTTCCAAGGAGGTAGGTAGTTCGATCGCACATGATTATAATACTCTTCCTACAATCACAGAATAAATGCAAATGAAAATTGGAGTTTGAATTACGAAAAATTATCCTACGAGAAGGGGTCAAAATTCTTTCACTACCTTGATGGAGTTTGAAGAAGTGCAATTCTCAACAAACTGTAATTAAATAATTGTAATTAGATTGATTTTCTTTGTATCTTTTGATGATGAAGGTTTAAATTCAAGTATACAACTGAACATTAAAGTATATTTTAGGAATTGGTTCTTAATTAATTAGATAGCGTGGTAAAAACAATTTTATATGCAATGAAGGGAAGCTCGTTTTATAAGTAATTAACAGTATAGAGATTATCTACAGTACTAGACACCTTATATTATACCTGATACAGTTATTTACCTGGGTAATATAATTCGTATCCTAACCCAGATTCTACGGTTTCTGTAGCTGGACTTCTCATGACCTCTTGCATTCATCATGAGTTAGTTTCTGTCTCAATTTGACTCTCGCTATGTCATTCCCCCCGGTTGGTTCCCAAGGATTCTTATCTCCAGAGAATCATCTTCCACGCTAATTATAACCCTACCCCCTCGTTACCTTCCCATCTGTTGTAGTCTCTCTTGTATCTGCCGTCCGCCTTAGTCGTCACAAAAAACCACAATAGCCTCCTGTGTGGAAGCAGATGAACTAGTAACCACATTGGATTTCCATATCGCATGTCGGTTCATTAATAAATCTATTTATTAACCTATTTATGAAATCTGCATTTTCTGGTAGTTTTATTTACTAGTTTACCCACGCTATCGCTGTTCATATTAACATTATCAATCGATTACCTAATCATTATTATAAGGTGTTTGGATTATGTAAACTATTATTATTCGTTTATGTACTTTTACCTACCTCCATATGGGAGCTTCTCTTCAGTGAAATGATTGTACCATTATTAACCAAAATTAATGTGAGCAACTCATGCTACATTACCATTCTGGTAAAAAATAGTTACACATCACGGTAGTCCGCTGGCATAGCCACCGGGGAGAGACCCTTTCACGTAAAGGGATCTGAGAATTCAGAAAAATAATAAAGTTCCAGTCATGCAGCATGGCCATAAGCACGAATTTAGAAATCAATAATATTTAACCATGATGTTCAAAACCATAATATTCAGCATTTAATTTAGGGTGGTCTGAAACAGGTTTGTACGGTGAAACTTTTCATAAACGTCCCTTCTAAAATTCTTGGACTCATTACCATAGCTCAATTTTCTTGTTTAATCCAATTTTTGCCTATAATTGTTCTATAGGTTAAATGTCTCTTGAAAAGAAATAAATTTACGTATATGCTCCAAGAATTCAATATGAAGGAAACACCTCATTGAGGTTTTCTAAAACAAAACTGGAGATGATTCTATTAGGCAACCTAACAAATGGTTGCAAGGGTAACAGCATTAACAGAAGCAAAAAATTAATGATAATTTTTATGATCTTAATCTTGCTATAAAATTCTATTGAAAATTATATTTTGTTAATTTAGCACTCAATAAAAATTTACTTAAACTAAGGCAATCAGTTGGGTTCTCTAAAGAGAAAACCACTTTGAAAAGAGGTATACTTATATACATTCATTTTAGGCTTTTGCACACATTTTGGAGCCAAAAAGAGTTATCTAAAATAGCATTTGGTGCCACAAAATCCTAACATTTTTATATCGTTTGCTTGGAATGTTTTATGGCAATAAACTTCGATGACCTCACTACACACCACTCAGTTGTGCGGAAACCGCAGTGCCTGAATGATCTCATGAACGTTCACGGTCAGTGTGTGAGGGCGAGGTCCGTGAGAGAGTGATGTCCTTCAGGTGCAATGTTGCAGGTTGCAATTCCGCTAGGAACAATCTTCTATGCCGACTATCATCGACGCCAGTTAAAGAGACACCTACAGCTGCTATGGTGTTACATAATAATAACAGTCGCATAACAATCAAATTTATATTTATTATTATTATTATTATTATTATTATTATTATCATAATTATATATATATATATGAATATATATATATATATATATATATATATATATATATATATATATAAATCACTTGGTAAGAAAAGAAAACAGAAAATTACATAAATAAATAAATATAACACAAAACTATTTTTAATATTTCGGCTTCTGCCTTTTTCAAAACTACGAGAGAAAATGATTAATTTGCAACGTTGGCAAGGATTGTTGTAACTTTGGATATCGCTTCAACGTCTAATATTCAGTCCTGGAGGATCGTAGGCACCTAACACGTTGCTATGGGCTTTTTCCGACTGGTGAAGTATTCTCTTGTTGTCGTTGGGCCTCATTTTTTTTCAAGAGTTTAATGCCAAAACAATCATCAAAAGATGAATTATGCGTAATGGCATGTCGGCTTACAGCATTTATTGAAGCTCTTGTAGAGTCATTATTCAAGTGATATATATATATATATATATATATATATATATATATATATATATATATATATATATATTAACATGGAATCATGTTTTAGCGATGGATCCCCCGCCGAAAAGTGAGACTATAAAGTGAGATGAAAGGAGCGCCAATAATTGTGATGATTTCCGCACAGGGCTAGGAACCTGACGAAGGAGGTCCACAAAAGCGGCCTCATCCCACACTCCATCTGGAAGATAGAGGGAGACAATAGTCAGGGGGGTAGGGACTGCAACTCTGGCAGCCACTGCCTGGAGGTTTGTGCTGAGAGGCACCTCCTCGACTCGCACATTATTTCTTATCATGATCATGACGCCACCATGGGCCCGACCATTGGGCTGGGGCGTCACATCTTTTCTGAGGGTAGAGTAGCCACGCATACTGAACCCATTATAACCGAGTCGTTGCTAGGGATGGCTTCAGTGTGGGGGAGGGGGATTGTTGGGGGAGGGTGGTAATATTGGTTGATGGGGGGGAGGGGAGTGGGGCAGCCTTATGATACTTCGTCGTTTTTCATCCCACAAAATTCGTTGATCATTCGTTCGAAAGCTCTCGATTTATCCAACCATACTATATTAACTACTGCGAAGTGCGTGGCCAACAAGCTGAGTTATGAGCATGGTTATATGAATAATTGTTTACACACAGGTGATCATTTTCAATAATTGATATTGTGAACATGATTGTAACCGCTTATTAATTTCTGATGATTTCATTGAGCTGGTGTTTCGATTATGTGATTCATAGCAGGTGATCCGAATATTGCGAGAACGGTTTGATTTGTGAAGCGGTGGTTAAATAATTTTAATTGGTAATTTCTATACTTTACACTATAGGAAGCTGTAATTTCGTATGTAGCCTCTTTAGCCTCTTTCTATAATAAAGTGAATGTTTACTCGCGAGTTTCTATTAGGAGATCATCATCTCACAAGAGCTCAATCGTCGTGATCATTTCTATAATAAAGTGAGAGCGAGGAGCTAAAACATGATTCCATGTTTAACATCAGGGGGTTATAACATCCTGTATTCATGGCGAGGGGAACCTCGTCATTCGTGGTTGCCTCCACAAAGGAAGGCATTTGGGGGGGGGGGGGGGGGGGGGGGGGGTCTAGGGACGGAGCCCCTTGCGAGGCCCGAAGTTTTTTTAAATATTTGTTTAAAGAATTTAAGCCGCGTCCCAACCGGAAGGGTCATTAGCGGCAATGAAAAAGGGGTGTCAATGTCAAAGGGACACTGCAACGGTCACGATTCTAAGGGGAGCCATGCTGGCTGTCCGTCACTAAACGAATTGCCATCTCGGAACTCCACTGGCAGATCGGAGGGGAAAATAATAATAATAACTTGCAAAGCATATATATATATATATATATATATATATATATATATATATATATATATATATATATATATATAAAATATAGAATGCGCTAAGTACTTACATTTATTACACCATTTTATGAACTCAGAAGCTAGTTGTGGTTTCCTGAGTAAATACAAGCTGCAGCCCGAGTCTGACCTGGTTTACTTACCTTGATCATATGGCAGTCGACGCATGCGCAAGAGCAGTGATGCAGGTACAAAAGCGAGGTGGGACACGGGCCTCTATCTATTCTAGTCAGAATATTTGCCTTGTTCATTCTTCGCCTAGCTCCTAGGTTCTACCTTCTAAAACCTTCCTCCCTTAGACTACACAGCGATATTCGTCACCAAAGTTCATGTTCTTTCATCCACATAGAGTACACGGTGATGGCACGCTACCAAAGTCTGTCACTCCATACCAACAGGGTCTACGGTGACATTCGACGTCAAATCTTGTATTCCTCACTTTTGTTCTGAGAGTGAACAGAGGTACCTACTTCAGTGTCAACCTAAATTTCATAACTTTTGGTCATCCAAAATAATTATTAACTGACAACACGAAATTAATAGATATACAGTAAAGTATCTAGGTGTACAGTTAAAAGGTTTTTTTGAAGATTGGTGCTTGGAATATTCGTAGTCTCGTTTTCTGAAACGCTGAAAAGCGACACTATCCGTCTAGTTGGGGGAAGCTGCGATGAAACAGGGGCATTCGCGGCCTCGTTCCCCCGGGTTGGGCCAGGAAGCGGGGAATTAATTGGGTGAAATGACGCGTAGGTACGGCTGTCATTGTGAGCACTTGACACCATTTATACGGCGAGCGGCTCTCCGCCCTCCCTCGGGGCGCTTTCGTGGCTTCAGATGACTAAACGCTGAATTCCTAGGGATAAAATGTCATCAGACACCGCGCAGTGAGCCGACGATCGGCACTGGCGGTTACCAATGAACTTCCAATCTACTCAGAAGAATAGGTAGGTTGAGAGAATTGGCCGCACATGCTATTGAAACAAACCTTGTCGTACGTTTCGATATGGGGTCTATTAATTTATTTATGTAGTTGTAAATGTAATTAATACTTCTATACTCTCCTAAATTGTGCATAATGCATATGCATATCTATTACTTCTGAACTTATCTATAATTAGGTACCTATAGATTTAGCATTCTTCTCTTTCGGGAGACGGACATTTTTTCCTCGCTTATAACCAAACTTCGTTTAAAGAACAAACTAGGTATATAATCATAAAATGAATTCTGGATGGAGTTACTTCAATATACATCCTTTCCGTCGGCCCATTAAAACTGTTACTATCACACTACTTCATAATATTATCCTCATAACCACCTATTTCACCAAACCCAAAGTATTACCTGAGAAAATAGCCAATATTCTCTCCCCCACTTGTTCAATTTAACCACTTTACCGGAACACGATTGATAATAATACCTACTGTTAACGTGATAAGATGTTTCTGGATCTATTGTTTGATTATGTTGGTGGATCTTCGTGGTTGCAGATCCATCTCACCGTTAAGTTTTATTGAATCTCTTCTTTGTCTTCTTCCTCATCTGTTCTGAAGCACTTTCCTGTTAATATATTGATCAGTATCTGTACCACTAATAATATCGAGAGACCAAGGATATTAGGTACCTCATTTGGGTTCACAAGTAAATCATCTTAAAACTGTTTCACCACAACCTTGCCACAAAAGAGACCTTTACAGACTTGTCTTCCACCACATTCATCACATCATCATCTTCAACCCACTACCTACCTAATTCTATCAATTCTGCAACCTCTATTTATGTCCAAGTCCTTACCAAGACATATATTCCTCCATATTGTCCTGCGGACGCTTCACCTTTTAACAAGTTACCTACTTAAGTATCTTTTTCCAGTGGCCAATTGTAGATAGGTGGAACCTAATGTATTTATTGACTTGCCAAACTTTACAGCCTAGAGCTAGGTGAATCACAGTTTAAAATTAATACAAATATCTTGAAAATTTCTGTCAACACTTGAGTAGTAATTTCAGTAACCCCGCTAGCCTATCTGCTATATTACGAGTATGTCATCATGATGTGCCATGTTTTTCCCTGGTATTACTAGGATGGTCATTCGAGAAAATCTTGAAAATAGCTATCAGCTATACCTAATCAACTTGATCATCCTTTTCGATGTAATTTGGGGTTTACCACCTTCAACCGCCTCATACAGATTTGATAAAATTGCGTGACTACATCTCGGAGTACGTTTTCCTCCTTTAGAGGTTAAAGTTCAAGTTAGCATCCTTAAATAAGTTCTGGAACTAAGCCCTGAAGCGATGAAACTTCACTGATTGATGGTCATTACTCTGTACATATGCAGTAAACATTTTGTCTTCATCTTCACTTGGTAAGCAAAGTGAGACATTGATTCGTATGGAAGCTGACAAGCTATGATGGACGTGTAAGTGCTTCTGGCGACCTTGACAAATGAGCCGAAGGATCTCCGGCCCGGGGGGGGTGAGGCTACGAAACGCGTGACTCGCCACTGCCAGCTTTCCACTGTCTGGTCATCAGCTTTGAATGACACGAACAAGTCTGTTATAGGCTTACTATACTAACAACAGACACCTGCTTTATTGTAAAACAAAAGCGGAATATACTGAACATAATGCATGCTACGTTGATGCACTCAAGTCGTCTAATCAATCAGACTTTAATACTTGAGTGACTTTATCTTTTCAGGCACCATTACTATTGCAGCCTATACTGAGTATTTAATAAATAAGGTTAAGGGTTTAGGATAAGCCCTTCTCATCACGAAAATGGAGTCTTAAGGCATTCTAAAATATATCTCTTATCTTGCGGGAGAATAGGAGGATATTAGTAGATCAAATCCCACTGAATTTCTCTATAATTTTGATAAAAGAAGAAATAGCGGAAGTATGTCGTTGGAGTTTAAAATTTCTATATGCTTCATAAGTTGTTGACCGGACTGATTGAGTTCCGCCTCTATCTGTCTTTGTACACAGCTGCTACACTCTCAACATCCTCACGATTTTCTTGTTGGGCAGTTATGGAATTATTATCTGGTAATACCTATATACTAAGGAAGTTGAGTATGCGAATGGTTAAAAAAAAATGAATGTCATAATGTCTCTATTGAGCATCCAGAAATCTTAAATCGGTGCAACACGCAGTCTTTATAATTTTCAGCCATTTTCGAAAACGAAATTTTCTAGGGACTCGCTGATTAAAACTTAATACTCCCCTATGTAATTAATAGTTCGCTAATCAACACTATCCACTTAGACACGCAAACGTCATATTCTTAGAACACTCGGCTTCGAATATCACGGTACCTTCATACTAAATAATATTATTCTCCCAGTTTTTCCATGGTACGAGTATAATTCTCACGGTTGCTCCGGTTGCCTAAGTGTGCTAAATTCGTTCGAGTTATGCTCCAGTTATGACGCTGAGTATGACAATTTATTAATCAATATATTTAATCAACACCCCTCCCCCCCCTGCTGTTTCATTGCAGTGGTTTGTACATTATGATACAGTAAAATTAATTAAGTGCCACATAATAGACTTTTTGTCATATCTTCAAAAATATCGAAAATCAACTTTTTGGGATGAATTAATACCAATACTGCTGATCAAGATGAACAGATAGACGAGCATTGTGTTATCCAGGCTGAGAACTTCATCTACTTAGCATGTAGTTTTCAAACGCAATTCTACATGATTTGTTTCTTGCGTCTTGACTTGTTTTGTGGCTGACAAGTTTGGATGGACGCACAAGTTTCTTGCGACCTTGACAATTGATCAGAAGGATCACAAGAAGCTGAAGATCGCGTGTCCTGCCATTGCCAGTTCACCAGTGTGATGTTCTCGAGTGATCAGCTTTGAATGAAGCGAACCTGATTGGAGCGTCGAAGTCGTTACATCCCAGGTTATTTGGCCCTTTATCCTTCGGTGTTTTGTCTTTTTTGTTTTCTTTTGAAATCCCCCTGATGACCGTTTAATGCGTCTTCCTTTGATGGGAAACCGTATCTCAATTCCTGAGATTATCTTTTTGGCATCCATGCAAGCCGGCTGAAATCATTATTATATTATTTTCTCGCTATCATCACTTCACTTGCAGGCGTTCTTAAAAGTGCTAGTCATGAAAAACAAATTTTCCTCTTATTCTGGACTTTTGAAACCTTTAAATTGATATTGGGTAAAACTGTTGCCAAGTAATATTTCGCAACAGAACACTTTTTTAAAGGACTTGAGCAATTTCTCCTAAACGACCTGTGGTTGGATCCTGTGGGTAATTATTTAGGGGCCTCAAGTTTGTGATATGAGATAAAGTTCGTTTGAATCTTATAATAGTTATGATTGATAATGTATTCGAAGGACCACTCTCTTTTACTGAGAGAAAACGAACTGTTGTTGATGTTATCAGGTACGTACCTACTGAATGAAAATTGTGAAGGTATAATACAATGAAAATAAAGTGTGTATAATTCGTGTGTGTGCGCGCGCGCGTGTGTGTGTGTGTGTGTGTGGAGCTTGGTGGAACTCTTCAAACATGATTATTGAAGTCGTGGGTAAGCTCTGATTTTCTTTCGGTTTTTCAACCGCGCGTCCGTCCTCTTGCATCCTCGGCCATTACGTCATTTCCGCTGGACTTACATAAGAAGCGCATTGTTCCGATGTTCCAACTAGCGAACGACTCTACTAAAAAAAACGTACAGAGGAAGAGGGGGTGTGGCCTTGGCTACTTCAGCCGTCCTGGGAAATTAGCATGGGAACTCAACTTGACAATACGATGGGGAAAAAAAAGAAGAAAAAGTACCTACGCGTTTCGATTCAAATGTGGGATACGATCATTACGACCACTACTACGACCGCAATCATAATCTCACTGTAGCATTAACGCACACAGCAAAACTCCATATGAGCAGAACCCATTTAAAAGGAATAATTGGATTCCGTTCATAAGACCCAGGCTGCTTTGTTTCTTCTGGATCTGCCTAAATCAGTGAATTAAATTACAAAGGAAATCAATTCAGCGCGTATTTTAAACCTCGCTCTAGCCTTGAACTTCAGTAACGAGTCAAGGCTCCCATCACCTGCAATCATCTCATCGCCATCAGTAAATTGGTGAATTGTGATAGCTCAGTGGAATCCTGTTATTGGACAAATTTTCAATAAATATACCAGCACACCTGTGTACCACCAATGCATTACTTAATTTACCAGCATTCTGAAACTTTTTATATACGAATTATAAACTTACAAGCCATTTGAGACAACAAGCAACCCAGAAGCAAATTCCACGGTCTTCAAAACTGACACTTTAATTTAATTTGAACTGAGCGTTCCCTCTAACTAACATAGTGGCCAGCGAAGATGTAGGTACCTAATAGGTGTAAGCTTTTGTTTATACATATCACGTTTCATGATGAAGATTGATGACTGAGCCACGCCCAAAAACATATTCATGATTCAAAACGAAGAGTATATTTTCAACTTACTTACATGAAGGATAATTTCACCTAAATTACACCCGCTCATTTCGTTCATTATCACATTACTGATAGCAAGGATATCGGCCTACACCGGTAGCATTCATTGTTTAGTTGTTGACGCTCTATATTTTACCAGTGGAAGTTCGTTTTATCTCTATGCTTGAATCATTCTTGTTTAATATATATTTTATTATATTCTTGTTAGTTGTTATTTATGCTTTTAAATCTTCCTTATAAAATTATTTAATATGGTGCTATATATCAATGGGTTTGTGAAGTGAAATGAATTGTGGTGCTTCGGGAGGCATAGGAATCCACCGGTAATTGGGAGCAATATATATATATATATATATATATATATATATATATATATATATATATATATATATATATATATATATATTCACAAAATTAGAAAAGATAACAGAAAAAACGTCACAAAACTATTTTTATATTTCGGCTTTTTGCCTTTTTCAAACTAACAAAGAAATTGAATAACTGTGGGAAATTTGTGTACAACGTTGACAAGGAATTTTGGTAACTTTGGATTTGGAATCATCGTCTTATGTTGAGGCCTGGAGGATCGTAAGCAATGAAACCCCACGAGAACAAGAGACTGCTTCACGAATCAGAAAAAGCACATAGCAACGTTTTGGGCGCTTACGATCCTCCAGGCCTCAACATAAGACGATGATTCCAAATCCAAAGTTACCAAAATTCCTTGTCAACGTTGTACACAAATTTCCCACAGTTATTCAATTTCTTTGTTAGTTTGAAAAAGGCAAAAAGCCGAAATATAAAAATAGTTTTGTGACGTTTTTTCTGTTATCTTTTCTAATTTTGTGAATATAATCAAGCTCTCCTAGAGTCATTTTCAATACGTGATATAAATATATATATATATATATATATATATATATATATATATATATATATATATCGATCGAGATATATATAACTTCTTATACGCAGTACATTAATATATACATATATAATAGTGTATGTTATACTCGATTATATATATTACATCTAACTCATCACCATTTTTACTAAAATTTAGCCCTTAATCTTACATGAGAATACGAATTTAATCTTATTTAAATGGGATAATTAGAATCTTATTTAATCTTATTATTCTTATACGAATTTAATGTATTCCTGTGATAAAAAATCTCAATCATACTCAAGATTAAGATTTCGCCCAACTCTGCTGGAAATCTGTTGCGCACTTGTTCTGATGGTTGCCATGAAGAGAAGAACGAGTTGTATTTGAGTGTCAAGAGATCTGTAACAGTTCCGGAGGAACGTTCGAAGGAACGCTGAGTGAACCCTCCGCGGTTCCCCCCCCCCCCAACCCCCCCCCCCCCCCCCCCTTCATACCAATCCATACGGCTACCAAGGTTAGATCTCTCGTAATTAACTATTATGCAAACCCTATTGGTTTATATATACAACGAAATTGCTATCCTAATCTACCTTCACCCCTTGCGGTATCTTCTTGTCTACAATTGAATTGTAATTAATATATCTCGACAGCAGATTAGTTCCGGGGAGGGAGTTAGAGAGATAGCCCTCTCTTTATATCTGCCTTGGAGTGCCAATTAAAGAAATCGCTATTAAGATTTCTATCTTACTAAATTTCGTGTATCAATTACTAACCCTTAAACTTAATAAATACAAGTATATTTTCTAGGGAAGTAAGAAATTTAATCATGACAAACACTGAAGTTCTCACAGATCTTGGTACATCTTATACAAATATTTGAACTTGGTTAAAGAAATCTGAAGATGGTACAAAGCTATAGAGCGTGTATGCAGAAGCGGGTTCGTCAGTTAGTTAACGTCCCCTTGTGCGCTTATCTCCGGCTAATATGAATTTCCCGGAATAATCGAATTTCATACAACACCTACGAACCACCGCGCACCTTTCTGCCTACTACTTCACTCCTAACGTCATAGCTGCAAACTTTATTCCACGGTAATTATAAGTTGCTCGGCAAAAGGAAATTGCAGAAAATTATCGAATGCCGTTTTTTGGGCTCGATATGGAGATGGCTAAGCTCAAACTCTACTGGTGATCTCAGCCCATCGTCCTGGGATATGAGCAGAAACCTTTTTACTTTTTTCCCAAATTTTAGAATTTATTGAATCGTACTTCATTTCAGTGTGCCCTACTTCAAAGATGCTGTGTCTCATAATTTTCAGAGTTGACATCTGTTTTAGCATTCTAAAGATAGTACGAGCTAATAATAAATTAATATGAGGTTGTGAAGGAATACAGAATGAAATAGTTGCTAGGATTTAACATATGCGATAGCATTAAAAATCAATTTTCGCTATGCCAAAATCGCTTATTTATCTCCTGATTGCACACTTATGCGATTATGGTTTGGTGAAATTTTTCATTTCTGCGCAACATGGTAATTAATTGTAAGTTGGAGATTCCTTTGGTGCATCCAAGTTGGAACTTCAGAGAACGCTGAATCATACAAAGGAACGGTGTGGGAAACGGAGGGTCAAAATGAACCAAGTTAAATCAGTGGTCGTGCCCTTCACCCTCTACCGCAGAGGCTTTTATGGAATTCTCCTTTTCAATGAAGTGCTGATCCCACAAGATCGTGCAGTTCGCTATCTCGCGGACTTCACTTGGACAGCTATGTAAATTTACGTGGGAAGACAACATGAAACACTTAGTATCAAAAGTTCGTCAACGAATACCTTTCACTCATCAAACCAATTTGGTCGTACGTTTGCGGTTTGTGGGGGTCGGCAGCGGCATAAAACAAAATACGGGTGACTCAAAACGGAGTGCTCATGATCATTACTGCGGCTCCGTTGTATGTCCAAAATTTAACGCTCCACAATGATTTATACATTCCCACCGTACACGATGTGATTATGTGATACACTGTACTCTCCACATCCGCATGACTGATCATTCAAATTCCTTAATTTCACGAATGGCAGATAATTCTCCACCCACACCAAACAGACGCAGACTGAAGAGGAAACAGTCAAGATGCTTTTATCGCATGAACTCAAGGACTGCGTTCTAAGCTAAAGACGTACAGGACAACCACTGGGTTGTAACTGAACTACATGTTTCATGTTTATTAACTCTAATATTGATTTTTCAAACAATAAAATTTACTGTGGTATAAAAATAAATTGAAGTAAAAACTTCGATTTACTTTAAAAAAAATCAGGTATTGATACCTATTCCTAGTACTGAGATATAAACGGTGTCTTCGACCCTTGACATAAATCTATATTATTTATTCATTCTTTCGTCTGGCGAAAAGCTCTGAAATGAAACGAGCTGAAACGAACCCCCTCCGTGAAGTTGAGGGCCTCTTCCGTGCTTTATCTTTAGGCAAGATCCTTCTTCCCCGCCTAGCTCGGGTATATTAACCCAATTTTCATTACTTAGATTAGCAATCGCCTGATGTAGTCTCCGCCCTTCTTCACTATAGCGTTTTTCCTTTCCAGGTGCGCTACCCCCATGTTTAGTATTCATGACGCCCATTATACCACGCAATTAACTACAATATTTTCTTCTTCTGTTTCAGGTAAGGAACCCAAAGAGTTCGTCAACCCCTTTTCCACTGCCTGTTGCGCACGGAGTGAGTTTTACGCTTGGTTAATATTCGTTTTCCAACTTGTTTCACCGATCGGCCGACCGAACCGTAGCTCTCTAGGTGAATAACAGATTAAAACGAAAAAGAAGAGAAAGAAAAAGAAGGTTTAGATAAAAGCGCTGCAAATTATTTCACAACGGTTCAAATTTCCGGTTTCACATCTCTGTTAAATAGTCTTTCCAGGTCGCCTATGTAGTTGCGAATGTTGAGGTGGTTGCCACGGGAAAATGGGACAAAGAACAATAACGGCGCATCGGTTGACGTGCGTCGAACTTTGAGTTATTTGAGAGTTAAGAACGATGGAGAATGTATGACTTTGTTTTAATTCTTATATCGCAAAATACTCCTGGAAGACGTCTTGTGAGGGTTTAATCTTGGCATAGCTCTTGCAGTATTTCATAGCATTGATCAGCTGAAGGGATTTCAAGCTTAAACGCCTCGCTGTCACTGCCACGCAACGGTGGAATTTACTTTGTTTTCACTCAAGCTGGTACTTGAACTCAGTACGAGACGCGGCCATATCGTGGAAACACAAGATCAACAGAAAGAGGGTCTTGTGAGAAGACGCGATTACTATACTTACCGTAAACTCTCTGTTGAACTTATAGTCTCTTCTGATGGAACCTGGGATACACACTGTCTCTAGTTGATATTTCAGTTTTTGCTGTCATACATGCTGATGTTTAGCATGCGTGTAAGAATTACGTTTGCATCCCCCGAAGTTCCCATTGATCCGTGAGCACTGATCTTGTGGGAAACTATGTAGTTTCTATCCCGGAAAATTCCCGGTCATTCTCATGTATGGGAGTCAGACTGATATTTCACGGTCATGCTGATTAGCATGGCTACAACACTACAGAAGTGAGCATTATGTATATTCCTGCCATGATGGAAGCAGACTATACACTCAATTAGACGGACGTGCGGGAACATCCCCTGTTTTCGTGGAATCACCCATACCTGCCACAAGGGAAGCAGGAACGACATAATCCCCACTAACACTAATCAATTTATCCATCAATTACAGCGGTATTTCGTCGCTAGGAGAGTAAATCTAAATAAAGTTTAGTACCTGATGATACCACCGCAAGTGAAACTGGTTGTACTCAATGAAATTTTGTTTGAGAGGCCTAAACATCTTTCCCCTCAACCTCTCTACACTCAATTAGAGATGGCTACGACCACAAACGCTATTACTCGTTAACTCTCTGTTGAACTTGTAGTCTCTTCTGATATAACCTTGGATGCCTAGTGTCTCTAGTTGACATATAGTTTTTTCGGAAAATACCGAAAAATCGACCTGAATCGCACTTATCTTACTCATTTCCACACAGCACAAAGCGTATGTACTAAAATGTTGTTTTTGGGGTTTTTTCCCGAGTCGGTGTTGCTAATATCAATTAATGAACATCATCACGGAGTTCAGTACGAAAAAATACCCCAAAATCATGTATTACATGTGGCAATTGAATATCTTCAAAAACTCAGTATTTCACAAATTTTTCACTTTTGGAGCGGAATTGCGCCCGCTTACGCGCACTTTAAAAGTCGAGTGATGGGACATTTCTTCACGAAATTCGACGTGAAATCACAATCTGCAATAAATAAGGGGGTTCTCCATTTGAAAAAACAAAGTTCAAGTCATTTGCGCAACTTCTGGTGCAAGTGGCGCGCGCGAAAGTATTTTTCCTGAGATCTACGTAAAAATTAGGAAGAATGGCGTTAGTCCCAATTTTCTACGGAGAATTCAGGGGAAATGGAGGTGAAATTAGGGTGTAATCTTTCCATGGGACACTCTGTATAAGGATACTATATAGTTTTCAAGTTATTTTTTGAAAGCCATTCGCTAAATAAAAGAGGAAAAGAAAAACGATTTCCTTATTCTTCTCACTAAGATCTCTGCATACATCTTCCGTTTTAAATGTTGGGACCAAACTTCTAACTGCAGAAGATATGTGACAACCAAGACTTTTCTAACTAGTGGTGAACGGAGTGTCAGGTAGTGGAATTGAGAGGTCTTAAGTAAAACGTATAAGAAAACGACTGCTCTACTTTTGTTATGCAATTTTACGACATTTTTGGTCGGGAGTTTATGAATAAAACACGTTCCATGTAAATATCTCAGTGAATCTCATTGCGGCTTTACATTGGAGTTCCGAAAGTAATCTTCGTTTTTTTCACCGGTCAAAATAACACTGGTAGAGAAACGTTGGGTTCATTTCAGCCGAATGACGAATATCCTTTCAGCTGTGAGTGTTTTGAATGACGGATCGGACTTCCAGGGCGCCTCGACTATAAATCACGTCCGCGCTAAATCAGTCGGAACAGTGACCGATCAAGCTATTTTCGACGCGATGATTTTTTCCCGTTCCGTTAGTTCGGAGAAAGAGTCTTCGACACGCAGGGCCGGAATCAAATTGGCTAACATAGTTTGCCTCTAATTTGTAACAATAATTATTTTCGTCCTTGTTTTCTTAGCAAAACGTAGAAACAACAAATAAATTCACCATTTTTGCAGCACAGAGCTGGCCAGAGCCTTTTTGACATGGATATGTCATTTAGGTGGGGTAATGGAAAAAATGTTTTTAGCCCGAAAAAGTGAACAGGAAGTTTTATTTGCTATTCATTTTCACGTACAACCAATGCGTTACTTGAGAAGTGTAACTCCCTTAGTTTTCATAGCTCGAAAATCGTTAGCCACATTTTGGAATGCTCTCATTAGCGAATTTTCGTAGAAAATGGAGCCATTGCAATGGTCCAAAAATTTTAAAATCAAAATTTTTGAATATTTTGTTCATTGAAATCCATTTTGAGACATTCTGAAACGAATCCTAGAGTGCGATATTTTTTTTCTTTTAAATTCACATCTTTTTTGCTTATAGAGAGCTCAGCCTTTTTTTTCTTTTTTAAATCCTGTACATGTATAAGTACCTACCTATATGAAAATAAATATGCTTGACCTCCAAGAATCGTTTTAAGGTGCTTTAGTTGTTACGAGATTTATCGAAGTTTTAACTTCTCCTTCATTTGATGATTTTTTTAAAGTTGCTCAAGCTGCTATTTCTTATCCTAACTAATTCGTGATGCGTTAGTTAATACTCCCAGAAAATTGATTCGAAATTAAACTTTTATTGTTATAGGTAAGTCTTCACCGAAGACAACGCCAGACATTTTAAAAATCCGTTAAATTCAAAAAATGAAAAGAATTTTGGATTTAGGGGAAAAACAGTTTTTTTAACTTCCAAGTGAATATAACTCTTCCATGCTATCGGTTTTTCTGTTGATTAGGTCGATTCTACGAAGTTTATCTGGGTTGGGTTACCCTACCTGATATCAGAGGCGTCCACCATTCTCGATTTCATAATACGAGACTGTTGAAGCACTGAAATAACTTACTAGGCAACTGTAATGTTTTTGGTTCTATATAGGAGACCACTTCACTTTTGAACACGTCACTCACTCAATCACTGCTCGGGGTTTCCATTGGAAAAGAGTTTCAGGCATCATAAGCGGCTTACACTCTCCCTCATATAGAGGCCCCTTAATTTAAAAAGAGGGTTCCGACGGTTACCCCGTTGGAGTTGGAGTCGTCACAAGCAAACCTTTTGCTTAACCCTGGAATGCCCCGTGGGGTTTGTCAAACCCCAATCGCGATTTAAAGTCAGTTTATCATATTGAATCCAGCACGTCTGCCTCTTCTCGCCCCCTTCTATATCACCCCCCACTTCTTCCCTAAAGGCTTCAACCTTTTTCCAGTTTAGTACGTTCAAGGCTTCTGTTTAGTGTAGTACTTTCTTGTGCCTGGGGTTTGACAAACCCCACCGGGGAGTTGTTAACCGCTAGTGATTTTCTCTATAGCAAGTGTTATTTTTGTGGGCGTTCCCACAGTTTTGTTATTGGCTTATCGTTAGAAATGGCTGAGAAATGCAAGTTTTCGGCTCCTGAAGACATTAGATCCATTTTGGAACAGGGAGGAAGAAGATGTATATTTTGGCGGAGAAAATTCAAACACGGGAGATAATGTCGAGTTATAGAACTTGCCTCCGATGAAGAAACGTCAAAAGTGACAGTTTTGGTGAAACTAGTTCGATTTTCCTTCTGTTACCATAGATCTTCAAAGTGTTGAGAATGTTGATCCTATTGCTTGGTGCCAATTTTATGTTACCTTTTCATTCTAGTTCTTGGGTTTTGTAAGTGGTATCAAACTAATCTCAGAAAATTGTTTTGTAGATTTTATTTATTTATTTATTTTTGTTTTTAAATGAAAATGTGCTAATTTTATATTGGAATTTCGTTACAATGAGGTAACTTTCTGCTATTATTTTTTTCTTCGGAGCGTGATGTTCGCCTTCCCGTTCTGAGCTTAGGTACCTACTTCATGTTTCTTTACACTCTTGATAACAGAATACAAATAAAATTTGATTGAAGTGTAACTTATTTTTGAATTTTCTAATATTTTTCAAAGTTGGGGTTTGCGGGGAGTTAAGAGTTGGAAATTTTGCCATGACATTCCCGGGTTAAATCAGCAAAATTTTTTATTCTTTTCCACTCGCTGCCGTCGCTCCATTGGAAAACAACGGGCGTCGCAACGGGCTCGCGTTCTTGAAAGGCTGAGTTTGGCGTTGGATGGTGATCCAAGACCTGGAAAACTAATCTACTTCGAACATAGCTCATTAATGCTATTAATAGGAGTGTGTATCTCTCTGACGGTATACTGTCAACCTCCTCTACCTCTTTTTCGAGGATTTAGGACCCCATCGCACCTCTGGCTACCTAGATCCTTGATATGGTAGCAGAGCTTGGTTAATTATGCACGGCTAACGCCTAGTAATCCGATCCACTATTTTTGGGGTGTTTGTTTCAGAAGAAACATGGCCCGGGTTTTTCAGAAGGAATTCCCATTATTACCCTTTGGTATATATAAATAATTTCATTGGTCTTTGACTTATAATTTCTCTTTTATTCCCCTCTTATATTTTCAATTTCATCCCTATGGTATACCTGGCCTTTGATTGAACCCGGGCATGGTTCCCAATTATTCAAGGGCACTGTTCCCAATTAATCAAGGGCATTGTTCCCAATTTCCAGGGCTTAGTTCCCAATTTAAGTCCCCAATGTGAGCATATATTTTTATATCTATTTTATTTTCCTTAAGGTATAAGTCTCCATAGTTGAGCCACCGTTTATTCCCGATTGTTCCAATCGGTTAATTACCTAATGCTTCGTGTTTTAATTTCTCTTTTCCCATTCTTGAAAGCATCAGCTGAGTAAACTATTTACCTGGCTCTTCAATCGTTGGATGGGTGAATCCAAGAGCGCGGCCGTCGCTCCGTGGAAAAAAACGCCTCTTTTCGCGTTCTTGAAAGGCTGAGTTTGGCGTTGGATGGGTGATCCAAGACCTGGAAAACCAATCTACTACGAACATAGCATTAATGCTATTAGTAGGAGTGGTATCTCTCTGACGGGATACTGTCATCCTCCTCTACCTCTTTTTCGAGGATTTGTGACCCCATTGCACCTCTGGGGGGCTACCTAGATCCTTGATATGGTAAGGATACCGATCATAATTCTACTTCTACTTAGAATTTCTACTTCTACTTAGAAACCAATATGCTCGTTTAGGATCGAATGACATAACAAGCATTCTGGTTTATTTATATTTAGCTGTTTCTCTGCTCCAAAGAATGTTGAGGTGACCCATGATTTAATTTTAGTTTTATAGGCATTTTTGGAAATACAGATGGCAGGAGAAGGGCCCAGAAACTGTTGTCCTGGTTATGCCCGCGCAAAACAGTCCGCAGTAACATTTCCATTATTCTCATGACCGGAAATCCATTTTATGGTTATTTTGTTGTTGTTGTGTCCAACACTTGAAGACGTGTTGGAAAATTGCTGCACCCTACAGCAGATGTGATTATAGGAATATGCCCAATCGGAACGTCTTACAAATACTCTTACGTGTATCCAGCTGACCTGAACGTCGCGTTTTTCTTTTCATTTCCTATGATTCCTCGATCGGGGGAACCGAAATAACTCTCTTTGGGGCGACCGAAAAACCGTCGTTATTCGTAAACCATCGTCGTGTGAACGCCCATTTTGTCAAGGATGTGTCGCAATACGAGCGGCGCGGCCTGCGAACCGTGAAGGCTTCCTTCCGCCAGAACGCACTGCTGTTCTACAATTACTTGTCCCCAACTTATGGCACCCGCGTCTCCAAAGACGGAAAATGCCACCTGAAAACCAGGCACTGGAATTGGAGGAGTTCTGGTTAAAAAGACTCATTACGCAATAATATTACGATAGTTTATTTTATTTTTTCAATTGAATATTCTTCCTCCTCGACTAACCTATGTGGTAGAAGTATTATTTTAAACATGAACTTTCAAATATCCCCCCTTTACAAGGTATTACGCGTTTGAATTCATATATTACGATACCAATCCCATACCCTAAATGTGATTTTTTCAAGCGACAACTTTCTTTTTTAGGCCCTAGATTGTTTGTTGAGTTGCCAGTTCACATAAAGTTAACAAACAATTTAATTCAATTTAAAAAAAGTATTAACATATTTTTCAAGAATCTCTATCAAAATGATGATTTTTATTTCTTTTTTAAGCTTTATTTAGCATTTTTGTCGCCATCTTAAGAGTTTTTGGTTTTTTTTTTTTTTTTTGACAGTGTGTTTTATTTGAAATTTATTTTGTTACGTAGAATATAGTACGTACTTTTTGTGCCATTTAAGATCTTATTCCCTTATCTTTAATTAAGTCATGTAATGGTTCATATTTGTGTAAGGATCGCACTTGTCATATTTTTGTTCTTTAAAATTCGGATCTCCAGACAATTTTCATAAACCTTGGAGATCAGTTACTGCCAAACTTTGATTAAGATGTGTTGGTTTTGTATCCATAGATCGAAGTATCAAATACTTCCTTATCTTTTTGTGTGAATACAGATATGTACTTACATTCTTTTTGTAATAAATGGCATTAAAAAAAAAAAAAAAAAAAAAGTTTCTGTGGTGGTAGACATCTCAAGAGTGTGTGGGTTGAGGGTGGAAGATATTGTATGCCTCTTCCAGTATCAGGTTTTATTTATCATACAACTAGTCAATTCTCCCTAATTATTTAACTCGCATTCATAAAACTGGTTTACTTAAATGAAAAATTTACTGCATAAATTCAACATAGACATATTTACCCCTACTGGTATTATAGTAGCACAGTGATCACAGTAATGTTTCTGGGAAGCTTCCAAGCTGAACTCACCACTCCCAGGTGTTTGTTGAGGATTGAGATAAAACACTTGCAAGGAGTTAGTGCAGGGGACTTATGACAAGCAATGTCTATTTCCCTCCTGGTATATATATTTACTACTTCCTTAACATACCTGATGCAGAATCATCAGGCCAAACTAGTTGTATGATAAATAAAACATGATACTGGAAGAGGCCTACAATACCTTCCACCCTCAACACCACACACCATGTTTGTGCGATAGATGGTTTTGGTCAATAAATGAAAAAAAAAAAAAAAAAAAAAATCTTTTAGGCCGACGTTTCTATAAATTTATTAAGTATCATCTTCAAGGCTACACCAACATACATTTTTCAACTTACCTACGATAAAGCGGAAAGATGGTAGTAGAGTGACCTCTCCATTGCGAGAACAATAAAATTAAGGATCAAGGAATAGATGTTTCAAGTCCATCGAATACCTTCACAAGCCTGTATTCAATCTTTTCCCGTTTTTCAGCTCCAAGTGCAACAAAATCTATTCACGAATTGAAATTATATTAGATTTTAACATATTAGAAACAACGAACCTTTGTGAAGTGACTTCCAGCTTTCTTAAAAACTGGGCTATTCTAACATTATGAGACTTTTTGAGCAGTCAAAACAATAAAAAGTCGTTTTTTCGGATTAATTCATTAATTTATTTTTATTTTTTGGTTTCTGGGACTTTATTAGGGTTTCCTAAATAGAATCCTTAAGCGGGACCTCACTTTATTTCAAGGTTTTCGAAATATTGACTTTGAAACATTTTTCCAAATAACGTTACATGATTATGTATAGCCTGCAGATAGATTTTGTCTTCTTCCTTCAATTATTATTTTTGGGGAGAAAAACCTGAGTCTAAAAATATTTTTTTAAAGTTTTACAACCTGGTATCAGAAGTTGGACACCCACTGTCCTACACCTTGTGGTTGCTGTAGGTTGTGAGAATCATTGTATTCAGCACATTCTGATTGATTGATTAATCACCTATTGAGCCAAAACTTGGTGTACTTACTCTAGTAGGACCAGAAGTTTTTTTAGGACCCGCAGGAAAAAAAAAAATTTTTAGAATAAATAGTGTTGGCGTAAAGGCTTTGTGACAAGAAAAGTCCCGTAATTTTATAATGAACCAGTAGTATTTTAGATATGGGTTGTAGGCTTTTTTCCACTGCCTAAAATTGATCAGATCACTCAACTGCCCGGATAGTATTAGATTCAACGAACCTTTGTGCAGTGACTTCTCGCTTTTTCCAATACCGTAAGATTGTTCCAAGTGACCTATGAACCAAAAAACCTGACGTCCTGCCCTTCCACCTAGAACCAAGCTAATATTTTTTTAGGACACTTTTAAATTTGTAGGTTACACTAACCTTGGATCGTAACACGACGAATTCTAACTCTGATTTCGTCTTTACATTGTTCCTAGGCGTCGACACAGTTCGTTAGAGCCCTATTATGAATATTCACGCCCTTTTTACCCCCCAGGCTACGTAACATATTCTATTTTTTTTTTTAACCAAGAGACCCTTCTCGCCGGTACCTAAAGCCATCCTATCCACCAACGGAGCAAGGTTATTTTTGTAATATATTCAGGGTCGATTCATACAATGTATTCACTACGGGCTTCGTGGGGTCCCGCCGTTCACATGGAAATCAGCCTGAACTTCAACTGCCATTACAATGAGTTAGCATCACAATGGGTTTTAGAGCTCATTTTTCATTTTTTACTTTTTTTTTGTGTTTGTGTAAAATTGTGACAAACTTTAAACTTGACCGGTATGGTACGTTATCATAAGTTTAGGAGAACTTTCAACTGTTGATAAATGAACCTCGGTTTTATGGGGAATGTGTCAAATAACATGGGTTTGTTCGATGAGGCGGATTGTAGAGATTTGCGAACCGTTCAAAAGTGGTCGGAGACTGGTCAAGTGCGCATGCGCGACTTTTGGGATTGGAGTCCATCCATTTTATGAATGAATGTCTGAGCAAAACGCTCAGAGGCGTGAAACAGCGGCGAAAACATGGGTTAAAATTCGAATGATTTCATTGGCTGACATGAATTTAGAATTGGGGGGCCAACATTCAGAAAGCAGTCACAAGGGAAAAGCTCTGATCTATTTCACGGGTAGGAGGGGCGCTGTAATGATCAAAGAACTCAGCGAACGCCTCAAGTGGTTTGCAAACTGGTTTGGTGCCTTCAGCGAACAAACCTTATGTGAAGAGTCACTTAAACAATAAAATTGCTTTTCTCGTAAATGAAAAACGACTGCCAAGTTTGATGTGGCACATAGCTTGCTCGTATCCGTAACATAATTGTTTCAAATTATCTCATGAGTCCATAGATGGTTCATATGGTTGAGGGAATGGTAAATTAAGATGGAGTATATTTTAAGAAGACTAGGTCGTGAAAAAATGACGATTGATGGAATTTACGTTTGCGCATGCGCTGTGTGAAATATTTGTTTGGAAAGAATGTAACTGATAGGGAATCATCTAAACTGTGATGCGCACATTCCCTGAGAATTTCATGAAAGTCAGATTTCATCAAAGGATGAAAACTGTGGAAATTGATATTGTTACAAGGATTTCACATTTGCCCATGCGCTGGAGCTGCTACTGATACGATCGGATTAAAATTGATTTGGAGTATCCAAATCGTCCTCTCCTAACTATCCCTCGAATTCGAGCGAGATGGGACGACCAGGGCATGAGAAATACTTGATGAAAATGATGCTTGATGAAATTTACTTTTGCGCATGCGCATAGTAGAGTTTATAAATTTGGGATCAATGAAACTGAATCGCGCTATCTAAACACAAATCCGCATATTCTCTGCAAATTTAATCAAAAACTGATTCAAACCGTGGAAATTAAGGTTGTTAGGTAGATAGCTTTGCGGATACATAATAGACACACAGACACGGAACGAAAGTTGTTCAGAATGGTCTACTTAAAACGTAAAATGCGATTGGAAATTTTTATTTTGGAGACAAAAAATTGTCATCCACCGAAAGTAAAAGTTCCAGTCATGCAGCATGATCGTATGAGCGAATTTTCATAAACTATCTATCGTACTATAGTATGTTAAATTGCATTGAAATTGGAGCAATTTTAGTTGACAGAAATGGTTTAAAACCAATTTTATGACAAAAAACTTATTCTAAATAAAATTCCACCGATTCAAAAGGGATTTTTGATTTTTAAATTTTTTTGCAGTTTAAGTACGTTTTTTTAGCAAATTTTAATGACATTTAAGTAAGTTTTTCATCATAATTTTGAACAAAAATTTTTAATGTCCTAGTTAATCGTTAAAAATTTAGTTTTGACTAAAATCCTGCAAAAAATAGAAATTTAACGATTTTTGGTCGTTTTTATCCATTTTTAGTGATTTTTTGGGTACATTTTTCGAAATTTGACCAATTTAATGTGCTCAAAAATTGTTGTCCAACGAACTCATCCTTTCTTTTGAAATGCTTGATTTTTTGGCGAAAGAACGAAGTTTTTATCTCAATTCTATCGAGAGTTATCGTCTGGAATGACACATACATATATATATATATATATATATATATATATATATATATATATATATATATATATATATATACATATATATATATATATACATATAAAAAAGCGTTAAAATCCAGGAATCATTTCAGAATGCCTCAAAACAGATTTCGATGAAGAAAATTTTTGAAAATTTTTATTTTAAAATTTTTGGAGCCATTGCAATAGCTTCATTTTCTAAGAAAATTCGCTAAAACACTGCTTCCGCTTTGTATAGGTAGACTCGGAAGCAAAATGCATGGTATTTAACGGTTGTTGTTGTTTTTGCTGTTTTGCCTTTTAGTCGTTGTTGATGAGCTAACTAGCTCAATTTTAATAGATTGATGTTTATTAATTTTATGTAGCTACCGATTCAGCCCAATCACACTACAATAACATTCTTACCGTACATAATATTGAAAACTGAAATAAAGTAAATAACAATGCTGTTCGAATTAAGAGAAGATATAAACAAGTAATGAAGAAATTAATTAATCAAACTTAAAATATGACAATATGCACAAAATGTGGCTACCAGGATGAAACGTTGGAACACATACTTATGATATGCCCAACCCAAACCGCACCTAGAGGTAAAATGTTAGGGTCAATCACCCAACATAATATGGAGAACCCTGTACATTACCACCAAATTATTCATTCGAAACCGCAATGAACCTACAGAACTGTGTGCGCGTATATTAATGACATTAAAATTAAAAAGTAATACTGCTTAATTTTAATAATTCGTGTCATAACCACGTAATGTTTATGAAATAAAGATCTTCACGACTGTTGCCCCAGGCTAGTGTCAACTGAAGAAAAAAAAAAAGTCCAGTCATGCAGCATGACCCCATGAGCGAATTTTTGAAGAAATCTTCGACATTTCAGTCGCTATTGATCGTGTTGAGAAATTTTAGTTTATGATTTTGATAGACAAACATGGAATCAAATTATTAACACATGCACAGAGTAAACTCATCAGTTGTGATTACATTTTTCTTTTTTTTTTAAAGCACCTACTACCTACGTTTTAAACAGCATGGTTCTAGGATTGGTTATACAGAGATACTTCCATAAGAGTAGTTCAATCTGAATTTGGACAATGTTTCATGCAAATATTACCGATTTTTACAACTAGCGAACGGCATTATTTCGATTTTTGACTGATTTTTCAACTTTGAAATTTTTGAAAACTTGATACATATTCTTGTAGGAAATTTTACGCTGATTCCGAATATACCACATATTAGTATGCTGAAAAAATTATTTCGCACAACAAATCGCAAAAAACAGGCTATTTTGAAATTTTTGACTACATTTTTGAAAATTTCAACCCGAAGATGTAATCCGATCATGCTGGCCAACGAACTTGAACTTTTGTTTTGTGTCCTTAACATTTTAAAATTTGTTTGAAGTTTCTAGCACAATTCTACGGACAGTTATCGTCTGGAATGACACATACATACATACATACATACATACATACATACATACATATATACATACATACATACATACATACATAAAAAAATGCGTTAAACTTCAGAATATGATTCAGAATAGCCTGAAACGGATTTCTGCATAAAAAATTTTCAAAAATTCACATTCTACAAATTTTGAGGCGAGAGCAATAGCTTAATTTTCTTCAAAAATTCGCTAATATACATGACAAGTAATTACGAATATGTAGCAAGCGAAGAAATCAAAATTCGTTAATGAGTAAAATGAGAACCCTTGAATTGTTGATAATGTTGTTAGTGATAATTTTGTGGGTATTTCATAAAATGTTTCAATTCAAAATTTTATTTAACTATGATTTTTTTTGTGCAAACATTTTTTTATATTTATGATGGTAAATGACATTTTTCCGAATATTTACACTTTGGATATTGAAAAAAATAAGATTTGGGACTTTTAGCCATTTGAGGTTCAGTTATAAAGATTTTTGGAGAAAATTAGGTACGGTATACATGAATTTCCATAATGGTAGTCTACTACAACAATGAACAAATGGTAAAATATTTACATCGCATGAGAATACACCCCGTTAATCACCTAATCAAAAGCAAGTGTTGGTAGGTTGACTCGTCCTTGAACGTCCCACGTTCGTTATAAGTTGGCTCGTGAAGAAAAACGATTGTTACACAGTGTTTCCTATAGTCGTTCGCCAAGTTTTAAACGAGATTCTTGAAACGGCGATGCTGAAGTGAATCGTTAAAAAGACCTACCTGTTTTAAGAACAATCCGGAGAATTAATCATCAATCAATCCATCCGCAAGATACTGAGAATTATTATTATTATTACTTTATAAATAGCCCTTTGCGCTAAATAGAGCCACTCATGATTTATGTCCCTCATATGTTTGTATATGTCGCAGTCACATACTGAGATCCAGCCACTTGACTGTGTACCTAGGATGGTAGCCCAAAAATAAGAATTTCACCAATGACCAGGGACTTGATCAAATTTCTAGGCATTTCATTATGCGTGAAGGCAATTGATTAAATGAAGAGAATTGATCAAATACGCATTGACTTTTTTTCATCAAGTTTCTAATCATCATGAAATTCTTTTCGCTTCCTCACCCTCGAAGGTAGGCTTTGTGTTCGCGCTAAAAGTTGTCAACAATTTTTTTGCTCCAAAATCATATATAATTCTACTTGGTTTTTGCGTATCAGAGCTTGCTGATCAATTTTGGTTTCGTGTCTGTCCATGTTTATCTGCCAATTCCTCGCCACACCCCTAACTATACTGAGTTTTAATCTGCTTTTGACCAAATTTTCAGGGATTATGCGGATCAGCTCCTAGATCCCTCCCTATCAATTTCATTGTCGTTGGGTCAATAAATGCGTAGGCGCATGCACAAACATGACTTATAACGTCGATTTCTCAGATTTATCTGTCCAATTTCGTTCAAACTAGGACGATAGTTGTTTTGGAGTTCGAGGATGTACCGAAGACCTATGAATTGTATCACGATTGGTTGGGTTATAAAAATTGCGCATGCGCAAAACTAAACTTGGTTGACACACATGAAACTCCGAAACTAATGGGCTGATTTTGATTAAATCTTCACGAATTGTAGCTATTAGCTTTTACAGATTTCACAGCCGTAGAATCAATAATAGTGAGTGCGCATACATCACCAGGAATTTCTGATATCATCGATTAAGGCAGCCTACGTTATTGGTTCTTTCAACTAATTCTATCCATTCATGTTACAATAAATGTGGAAACTATAGTGCCCACCCACTTGGCAGACTTTTTTTGGGCAACTGTCCTATACATTACAATTGACTGGATTTAAATGTGTGACTGCTTCATCGCAGTCACTCAGTTTACTAATGAAGACATAGGTAACCTTAAATGACTAGACATATTACTACTATTTTTACCAACCACCTAAAACCCTTTTCGCACTTCATTAAGTATGAATGTTTATAAAATACCTACACATTTGATTAAATGGACAGGCTCCTGTGCAAATAGAAGTAATTTGTCGATATGATATAAATATAGCCAAATTCCTTTCATTTGCACAGGAGACTTATTATGTCTAGTCATTTAAAGAAATGACTAAGTTGACAAAGTGACTGCAACATACACATAAATGGTTTGGTTTTGCGATAGATGCACTAATATTTATTTACAGCAGCGCATCAACTTTGTGCTAAGTAGTTCAGTAAACAATAGCGCAAGCTGACAAGATAACTATTGATATTTTCAATTAATTAGCTTTCTGTTTTCTACCAACAAAAGTGAAAGCTGCTATTCTGACATGTGGAACGCTCTGGTGCGTATTTGTGACTAGTTCGCTTGCACTTGTCTTCTAAATCTGTCGTAATAGATTTTAAATTTCTACTTCTCTACCATTCTCTCATTTCTTATTTGCATAAAAGTCCCTATTCACAATTCTTCCATTACTGGCGCTAAAGGTTTCTTAGTTTAGGGAAATTGGTGTATTCGTTCCAAAGCCGAACGAACCTAGGACATGTTCTCAATTTACCTAACACTTCTGAAACTTTATTTGGTTGCAATTTAAGAATGAACCTTAAAGCCATTCATTTCTTAATTGATTACCTTCATAAACGAAGGCAGTGGAAGGAAGTCCTTCCTCACTTGAAGAAATTCCTGACTCGGAATCATACCAGTCAAAACAGCAAAATCCAGACGTTTGATTTTGCGCAAACATTGTAGGGAGTTTGTAACATGGACCAATTCGACCAATGAGTACATACCGATGTATTCGGATCACCTCTAGATGGCGCGCGCGCGCAGTTATTAAAAACGTAGACCCGCTAATGCTTTCGATTTACTTCGAGATACTCGTTCTGTAACTGTTCGAGATATAAACAACAACAGATTGACTTACCGATTGTTTCAACAGGCAGAAAAGCAGGCAAAACAGTGGTTGTTGAACAATACAAGACTACTGAGTGTCAGGTATTACCTCCAGGAGTCAACTTTTATGGCGGCAAAATGAATCAATTTTCTATATTTAGTTTTTTAACTGCAACAATGAGATCGTAACCACTAATCTTACAAATTTAATTTATGTTCAATTCTTGAATAATGAAAAACAAAAGTCAATAAATTACAGAATGATGTAGGATGAAGAAAAACCAAAATCTCAGTGTGAACACATCTAACCTAATTTGTAAATCTTATGAACATCTGAGGAGGTGGTGAGACAGTTGAGAGTGGAGATGAATATGATATGGTATCAGATGAATATGAGTGGAGCCTTACAGAACAGCTAAAAAAATTAACCTAGGCAAAACATGGCGGCCATTTTCGATTTGAAGGCTCACAGAACACCTTGAGAAATAAATCAAGACACATATGGCGGCGCTTCTACAGTATAGTTTAAGTTTACTACATCGGATAGTGTTACATAACACCCCCCTCTGTCCTATTGGGTTTTGACAGAACGCAACACGACATACCTACCTAGGAACCCAGACAGGGGACGATAATTTTCGTCAATGCGCGCTCAACAATCGAGACCGCCTCGCGCTAAAACCTGATATAATTCCAGCAACTAATTACAAGTTTTCTCCCGCTTCCACTCCCTCTTTCAATGTGACGTCTTAATTCCACAGTGGTTCATACTATTTATTTTCCAGCATGCCTCCCACAAAATAGTTACACAATTTCCCTGAATGACCCAGAAGTTCAGTTTTTTCCTCGTTTAAATCAGTTTATTTTCCAAGCAGATTTCCCCTTACTTTAGAATTAGAATCCAAAAATTCAGATTTATTGTGTTTATGATTCAAATCATACCTAGTTAAGGATGGATATTTCCCACTCAATTTAAAAAAAATCTTATTGAAATTTGAGCCCATTTATTTTCTTTCTAAACTCTTTTCACGTTCAAATATGCTACGTATACGCCAATGAACATTTTCCTAAATAATATTCCGCAATAAAAACAATTTTACCCTATCATCCGATAGTGTTATGTACATTTTAGTATATTGTGAACACATTATTTAACAAAAAACATAGCTTTCAAATTCAGAGCAAGCGAAATTTTTTTGATCAGTGTTCTGCAATAAGACGGTTTTTAAGTTAAAATAATGTGGTACATACACCAATAAACACTTTCCTAAATAATATTCTGCAGTAAAAACAAATTTACCTCCTTTTGCGATTTTGTAAAATACATTTCGGTATATTGTGAACAATGCTTTGAACCAAAACATTTGCAACTGAAAAATTCGGAGCAAGTGAAATTTTTTCGATCAGAGTTCTGCTATAGGAACAAATTTTCAGATTTTTAAACGATTGCTTGTCATTTTGAACGTTTTTCGTTCAACAAACATTCTAAATTTGAGTTCATTTTTGTGCTCAAATGCCCTTTGAAATCGTAATTTCTTCCGTGCTGCTTGGTTTTCAAGAAGATTCGTACTATCTCAGTATTTACTTGCGCTGTAAACTTATAGATTTTGGTATGTAGGCGTAACCATGTTATGAAGTAGTGAGAATCGATGGCCATCCCACTTGCTTAATATTGGAATTGGAACTCTAAAATTTACCAGAAACATACACTTTTTTATTTTAATGATATAAGAAACAAGTTTTTTTTTCCGATTTCTCCCACAAGAGGGTTAGTTGACCTCAAAAAGGAACATTCCCCCCAAAGTCGAAGCCCTTCTCTCGAAGCCTTTTGTAATAATTCAAAGCACCAATCGGAACTCATCCTTGTCCTTCAACTTCGATTGGAAGGGTCTCGCGGACTGAGGACAGACCTTGAGAGGACAGAGGAGCAATAATTCAACAAGATTAAAAAACTACGAGTTTCAACTCTCTTGCGGTCGATGATCACGAATTGTCCACGCGGAACTTTTCCTGCTTTAATATAACTTCATGTCAATTCAACTATTTTCTCACTCATACCTATATACATTTTTATTATTATTTATTTTATAAAACTCGCCTCAAAGGCGGAGGGGACACACCATCAAAATTGCAAACTAACAGAAAATCTTTCAAACATTGGTATTCGTGCAATCCTAAAATTCTAGTCAAAAAATTTTTCAAAAGATTCCAGTTATTGTTGGTGTTGTTGCAAAGCGTTTTATTGTTAATGATATCTTCTAGTTTTGTTGTTAACTCGTGATGTTTTTATTGATGGTAGAAATGTTTTTGTTGCTACTATGTACAAATTAAGTAAAGTACCAGAGTACGCAGTGTAGTACGCAGTGATGTGAATTATACCTTTCTGAACTGTTTTCTGACGTGGATATTTATATCAATTTGCCAAAAGTCTATTCCCTGATGATGCGATGTCCCATCATTGCGAATCGTCTGAAATAAAAAAATGAATTGATAAAATACAAACAGCCTTCTTAAACCATCACTTGACGTCCTGGTGGATATACTTATTAACAAAAAATAAATAATAAATAAGTAAATAAAATAAAAAATAAATAAGTGAACAATTAAATAAAAAATGAGTAAAAGGGGAGAGGACGCACAAGTTTACCCGACGCCGGCTCCAGGAATGATGGAAGTTGCAGGTGGGGGAGGAGGAAGTGCCCCTATAAAACTACCTACAGTTAAGGTCAGAACCCCTAAGATTGTGAGTGGTGATACTATGGAGCACTCCCGCCTAGACACATATGCACACACATTGTAAGTTCTAAAAATCCGTCCATCTGCTCTCTCGTATTGGACACGTAAATTCGTCAGAAGTAAAATACTGAAACTATTCGGCCAAATGTTAAGAAATTCTCAGGGATTGTATGGAATAGCCTTTAAATTCCTCCCATAATTGTCGTCTTCATCAGATTAATACAACGTTGTTTATTTCCACGGAAAATAAAGCGTTAATAATAATATTATTTTATATCGTTAATTATGTTATTAATATGTTAAATATGTTAGGTATATGTTATACAAATATAGATTTCAAGGGTTTGTATCAGTGACAAACAATATCTGAACATAAGATATAAAGGACTTAGTTTATATAGTCACAAGTGAAAGGAAGCTTTAATTTCATTGGTCGAGAGGAAGGAAGGAGCTGAGAGATGCATCCAATCAAGTACAAATAAACTAAGAAAGGGATTGAAGCTAATCAGAAGAAGGGAAATGGGGAGGGGGAAGTGTTACTCAAACTGATTTTTAGTATTGCGGAGGGGGTTAATAAAAGCGTTATAGAAATGGGCCCATCAATGGTGAAATATATTGAATGATATCCTCATTTAGACATTTACCGTGTATTAAGTATATTCAACATACCTCTTCTTAGACAAAAATTAAGAAATTCTACAAACTGACTATCTTCCGAATCAAAATCGTAACTATGATTGGGTTCTTAAGATGATTTGCAAATGTATATTTAATCTTATTGTCCCTGAAATTCCCTTCATGCTCGTATATTCTTTCCCATTTATTCACTTCTATATTTAGCTTCGTCTATTCTTCACATCTATGTAACAATAGACGAGATGCTTCTTCTTCCTATCATTCTTTACAAGATAGTTTTTTTCTCCACCTGGCGAACCATTTTACTGCTCATAACTCTATATAAAAGGCAAACTCCAAATAGACTTGCAAGTGAGTCGTAATGATCGGGACGCTCACGGACAAAAATCGTTGGGATTCACGCCTCGACCTCTCTTATTGTGCTCGGCTCAGTGGAGAGGCCTGGGGTCTCCGATTTTCAGCATTGCTCGCTTGCATATGGATAGCGATGACCTTTTCGCTCTCGAGTCTGGTTCAAATGGTAATATAGCTACAGCTGAGTCACACTGAACCCCCCTTCCTTTTAACGCCCCCTCCCGTTAGAATTCCGAATGAATTAACTCCGGAGAACAACCCAAAGTTGAGCTCTCAACGCGGGATTCAAATTTCTTCACCTTCCCGGAGTACGCGTTGTGTAATAATCACGTTTTTTTTTTTTTGCCCTCCTGCTTGTGAAGTCAGAGGAACTTTAAAACGTATGATTCACATTGTATATTGCTTCAACACTCCACTCACAGAGAAATTCCATCACCGCATGAATAACGTTTGCAATTTTTATGAGATCTGGAATTGGTAACAGCCTATTCTGAGGTAACCTGGCTGGTACCCTTTGAATATGAAAGTGAAGCTAAGTTCTTGTTTAGTATGTTGATGAGTAACCAGTAAAATTAATCAAGGTTTCATTCACGTTTCGAAGATATCGCGTTAGGTTTGATAATTTATTGCCAATGTCTATCGATACTGCTGTTTCTTCCATTGATCCAGTTGGTGATGTTCTACATAGGCACTTTCTGGACAATATTCTCGACTACTAGGGAACTTTCTTGTGTTGTATTTCACACTCTTGATCTCACGTTCGGATTCAGCGCACTTAAAAACCCCAAGTACCAATTTTCAGCTCAAAAGACCGTTTAGCTTTGCTAATCGGTCACGCGTGACGTAGTAGTACAAGTGAGCATAGCGTTCCCTCCAGGTGGGCCGAATTTTAAGAGCCGTATTACTGGTCAGAATCCCATCATATAACACTTTTTTGGAAAGCTCTCGCTCTGACATTCCTATTGAGAAAATGTAAAATATATATTTAGATAAGTAAATTTTGCAGGTACAGCTCGTATTATGCCTACATAAACTTTAAAAAAGTATAAGAGTAACAATCCAAACAATAGAAAATTCGTTATTCAGGTTGGAGGGGGGAGAATGCCTTCAAATTTTCAGCTGACAGGTTGAACAGCAAGGAAATTTGGAGCTCGCTCAAATGACAAAAGAAAATTCAATAACTTCAAATCAGGTAATTATTATTTGATAGTTTCTCCTCCACATGCCATTAACTTCCTACTTGTCACCTACTGCCTTGAGTAATTTCTCTCGTTTCGCGGTCCAGCAAGAAATTCGGTCCTGCGGTCCTGGCGTCCTGCAGTCCTGAAAAAACTCAAATCACGGGCCATCCTAAGGATATGAAACATGTCAAAATACCCATGAAAGTTCCCCATTCTTTGCAGAAATCACAATTTGGTGTTCATATCAAAGATTTAGTTGGCTGCTGACCAGTCCACTGCGAATCAAGCCCATTCAGGCGAGGTTATTTGACTCGCCTATCATTACTATAGTCGACAGCGATTTTGAGAGCACTCATAAGGATTTACAGTGGTCTAGATGCTAGCAAGCTTGCATCTTAAAAATAAAAAAATATCATAATCAATCGTTTTGGTGAAAAAAAGATTAATTGAACAAATTTCATCAAAATCTCGTGTAAAAATCGGTACCTATTTTTCAAAGCTTGAAATACAAAGAAAATAGTTGGTTTTCAATTAATTGGATTCAAACCTGAGACCATCAGCAACATGAGCACTCCATCTGATCCACAGCTACAAGGTACGCCCAACTACTCTGCTTGCAGCTGAGCATGAAACTACATCTCGGGGAGACTGCTAGAGAGCTCTAAAAATCCCGCTTTGCATTGGTAAATATTAGTAATTGATGTTTAGAAATTGGAAGTGAGTCCCGCACTGTTTTGAATGTCTAAGTGGTCGCATCGGTATTTTACAGAATCACACTCCTTATGTCTCAGAATTTCGCGTCTAGCGAGTGTATGAATGTGTTGAAGCTTGAAATAGGCAGATCTTGTAACGAACTCTTGATTCATACTTGTGTGTGTGTGTATGTCTTGATAAAATGAAAATGATACTTACTCAGTCTTTTCCTCTCGACTATAAGGAGGAATATTATGAGATACCACCGGTAAACCACCAGAATACTAAGTCCATTACGCAGTGGAAATATCGTATCGTTCGGTCTATACAATAAGAACTGAAAGAGAATATTTGTATTCCGCGAGATATTCCGCTGCGCTACGATAAAAATGGAGGAAAAGTAGGTTAATCAGAAGAGATGGCGCAGAACTGGAAGGGTTCCTCTAAAAACGATTAGAGCAGTATGTGATCCGGATGGACTTTTTTCCCAGAGGTTGGCGGCGGTGGGATGTGGAGAGATGCGCCCTATATTTACAACGGAAAGCTCCAGCAAGGCAGGAACACGAGAGATTGAGGGAGGAATGCACAAGTGATTCAGGACCTCCCAGTGACCTCGGTTTTAACGTTTAATTGACCATCTAACTCAAGCGTGCTCAGAATCCCCTTGCCGAAGAAAGCGTAGGAGAGTCGAAGCACTTGCCACACAATTACGACCTTTTATTGCCACCCTTTTCTCTTCTAATTTTACGGATAGAGAGTGGTATTTATATCTGGTCGGTGTTGGGACGAATATTTTTTCTCTTTTGGAGGGAACGGAATCTAGTGTAAGAAGTCGATCCAGAAGTTATCCAGAACCAAATAGCTGCTGGGCTTGTGCTGAATCCTACGACACAAAATGGGAAAATGATATGATTAGAACAGAAGGCACTGCTTCGTAAAAGAAATTGCAAACATGTTCATGACACTGCCAATAGCTGAATGGTTTTCGTCGCAAAGCAATGGAGAGGGTGAGAAGGCTGTAGAGTGGGTGAGGGAATTAGAGCATTACCTGGCTACGTGTAAATAGTTTATTGCTTGAAGCACCAACCTAGTTTAGAACATTCGTACAGGGAATATTTTTCTTTGGTCCCCTACAAATTATTGAAAACCCTACTGCAACGACTTCAAATTAAAGGAAACGGAAATTTTCCTAGGATGACATTAGCATATATTTAAATTTCTAGTCCGACAGTTTTGTGATTTACATCGTATTTATATTATTCCCTCGTTATCATTGCCTCCAACATCCCCCCCGTAACTGTTCTTTGAATATTGCAAGTTGGATTTGGATAAAGAAATTAGTTTACGTAACACCTAGATTGTTGGAGATGCTATTGAAAGAAAAATTTGTTGTTTGACCGTATATTAATTTGTAAGGAAGTCGCTCAATGAGATTTCTTTAACTCTTTTTGCTCTATCATATCTTTTGTTTCAGCCGGGCTTCAAAGATTATCAAAAATACTAATATGGCTATATATCTGATTTCCAGGAGCACAAAGAGCAAAAACCACTCAAACACTTAATCATTCCACATTTTCTACAATCCATCTTCATTTCGCGATAATTCATCCCCGAAAATGGGAAATTTATGGATATAATAACGATTAGAGTAAAGCACCAATTGTTGACACTTACTTGAATGTTGACAATTTAATTTCAAATCCAAAAAAATAAGAAAATGAGATACTGTAGATTATCAAAATGGCGTCATTCGGCGGATAACAAAGCAATTGTTGAGGTTGACCGATTCCACTGATTATAGTGAACGTAATAAACCGTTTGGCTGATGTGATTGATGACAACTGTAACCTGTCGCTCTAGTGATATTTTGTAAAATTATTTGTTTTCCATGTTATATTGGGCTTTCCCCTATGATTATAATTAGAAAAAATAAATTAAAAACATTTAAAAAAATGTGTTGATGTAGAGTGTTGGTACGTGCAAGTCTATGGAGTGAGAATGTCCGCCCATACTGCCCACCTACCCGGCGAACTTCTTGCTACTTTCCCCTCTTATTTAATTTTGAATATATTTTGCGTGGTTTGGTTTGTAGGCACGTCTACCGCACGTGAAGCACATGCGTTTTAAAATACGTGCCCATAAATGCGGGGTTTTTTTTTACTTGCATTCTTCTCCGATGTTGAGGAATTCGCCAAAAAGCCATTTTTCTTCGCGGACAGGCCTTTTACGTCGATGAACGAACTTCCGCGGTGGAAGGGTGAAGGTGACAATGAGGACGCCGAGTGAAAGTATGCGCCGGTCGAGCTCCGTCTTCTGTGTTGATAAGGACTTTTTTTTCTTCCCTTAACGCGTAAGCTGCCACAAATAGTCTTGGTAGGTATTTCAAAGACCTGAAGTTTGATAGAACAACTTCATTAGCCAAAGAATATGAAAAAAAAAACCAGGTGTGCTAAAGACCACATGGGAGAAGTGTAAACTTTCATGACGATTTGGACATTACTTTCCACTCTGTTGGGATGTCGGGAAAGTAAAAGTGGACAGGCTTCGTCCCTGGACCCTTGGTAACTTTCTGCCTTGAGCCTTCGGCTAAAATGCTAAAACATGGAAACATGCTTTCTTCCCGCTAATTCGTAAATATAAATAAATTTTAAACTACGACATAAATGTTTTAAAAATCGAAATTAGAACAAATTACCTAAGTAGGTAATTTTCTGTTATGGTTCGCGTCTACAATTACTATTTAAGCAAGATTAACTTCTCAACCAAGTGACAACAAAACAAGCGGCATTGTTTACATGAATAGAAGAACAAGTACGAAAGAAATGCGTGATAAATCGAGAGCTTTCCAACGAGTGGAGAACGATTTTTGTCCGGTGAAAAATAAAGAAGTTTCATTTCCCCAGCAACGGCTTGGTTGTCAAAACAGCGTGACGAAAAAAAAAAAAAAAAAACGAGACGGTAAAATCGTATTCACACCCCGCTAAATTTTTCGACGCGGTGCGCCTATAGAAGTTTACACTTCAAAAGCTTTTCGGGTTAAAGCTCGCTGTATGGCGTATATTCGCGCCTAAAGGTAGCATGTTCAAGCACACAATTTTTTTTCCTCCACATATTTGTTCTGTAAGTAGTCAGTACCTAGTTAACTTTTTGAAGTCATTGGCTAAGACACAGCGACAACCTTTTTTTTTCAGGTTAGTTTCCTATTTAATTTCGTCTATAAATAACTCTTGTAATCGCAGATGTAATAAGTACTCACGTAAGTGATTACTACCCAACTCTGCATAAATCAATAGAAAGGTAATGGAACAGATTTGATGTACTCATGATAACCTGCAGCCTGTTAAACCACGAGATCCAGGAAACAGGCTTTTACTAAGCGAATTGGTTGAACGAATGGTTGAAATTAGGGGAGGGCATTTCCGATGGACCAATCAATGCCAATGTCCAATCAAAACAAGCCTACGAATAAACGGATTAATGATTCCATTTCGTGTGGGTAGTTTTATTTTTTTCTCCTTGATATGATCAGAAAATATATACTTCAATGCTGAATACAAGATTTCATAAAATAATATACCTACCTACGATACTAATATATTCGCATTTTTTTAAATGTGAATAATAGAAGGTATTTTTACAAAAATCGTTTTTAGAAGAACGATTTTACGATACGAACGAGTACCTATAGATTTTTTAAGTCAAATTTAGCATCGATTTGAAAAATCGATACTTTGTTACCGATTGCTTTTCTCTAGTTGGAATGTTGAATGGCTAGTTTCTGTGGAGTCCCGTAAACCTATATCCTTTACCTTTGGATGATAAAAAGAGTTTGATGTTTCTTAAAATAGAAGACAAGGGACCCCCCCAGAACCCCGCTGAGATGCTATTAAAACTGGGAGAATCAAGGCGTGTTGGAGACTTGGTGGGGAGGGGAAGCGCTAATGGGCGATGTGACTCAGCCTTTGTTGGTACAAGTGCCCGATGAAAAAACAAGTGAAACTGTTGTTGTTGTTGCCTGCATCACCGCCCCGTCGCGCCTCCGACTTCAACGCCTTTAGCCCGTCAGTTCACTCTCGCCTTTTCACGCGGTTCTTTTTGGGTTTGACGTGGAAGAGGACGTCAGAATGGGGAAACGGCCGACTTCCGCCGTCATTAACGCCTTCCTTCAAAATCCTAATATTCAAAACCGTTATTTTCATTCAAAGCCGCCCTTTATTTGCCCAATAAACGTTGATTTTCATTGGGCTGTTACGTAACGAACCCGCACGAGCGTTTAAGACTGAAGTAATCTTCGTAAAACAAGTCTGGAGTTGGGTCATTTTTGAAATTGAAAGTCGCCATCTTGTATGAGAATTGGACTTACAAACTACGTTTAAGGCTGGAGTAATCTCCGTAAAACAAGGCTGGAGTTGGGTGGGTCATTTTTGAAATTAAAAGTCGCCGTCTTGTATAACAATAGGACTTGCAAACTAGTTCTTTGCTGTAAGTTTAGGTTTAATAGAAGAAGCAAGGGGTGAATCAAAAGTGGTTTGGGATATTATAAAAAGCGAAACCTACATGTATTCAAATGCTAAACCAGTAATTTCTATGATTAAATATTATAGCTGTAGAGATAGCTGTAAATATTATAGCTGTTTACCGCATGGGCAACGTGGGTTCCCTACCATTTCCAACTTCCCCGAGTGAAGATCCAAAATGGACGAATATACATGAAACTTTCATTCGACCAAACATAGAAACCACTCAAACATGCCGTTAAACAATATAGCTTGATTAGATTAAAAAAAAAAACTCGGATTGGCATCAGGAAGAGGAAGATAACGCCCAGGCGTGCGGGTGCATTTCCCAGTGTATTACCCTACAGGGTGCTTCAAACTTTGGAGAGCAACAGTAGGTTTATGCAAGAAAAAAAGAGTTACATGCCATTCATTTGGTATGATAAAAAATGAACCGAAGAAACTCAAAGTCAACTGTAAAAACACAGCCTCTCTGGCTTAGCGTGATTGTTCTGTAGTTTTACCTACCAGGTAACTGTGGTGTGTAAGCATTGAACTATGTATCATGATAGGTACATAAGGCTATGACGAGTGTTGTTTTGTCAGATCTGAGTTCTGTCACTGCCAACTTTTACGGACCTTCCGGAAGAGTTAAAGTTAAGCCTGCAGTCATCATAGGTAGTTCATACCTAATACAACCCAAATATTATGTTATGGGTTTCTTGGGTCGACTCAAAAACAATTTCCACAACTCTCACCCTCGTGGTCGATAGTTGCGGTGTGGATTGGCTGCAGTTAGTTTCACTTTTTCTTCAGCTTTGGAGGTCCCCGTAGAGGCGCGACCGTAGCTAATAAAGTTCCCTCACCGCGGTTCGCCCCCCATGACGTAACTATGAGAAGGACGAATGTCCCAGCTCTGACGCTATGCCTTCGCGGTGTTAAGCCGAATTCCATTTTAGCAAAATAGCCTAAATCTTGTAAATATTGCTTCATGATCGGATATAGGTATTGAAATACCTTTATGAAAATCTACGTATCACAAAACCTGTACTGAATTTGTTGGGATTCACTGATAGAATATAATGGAGTCATAGGATATTCTACCTATTTTTAAGAGGTCCTGATGAAGATTTGGATAGGATCACTGAAATTACCGTTGTTCACTATCTTCTTTGACATTTTTCATTACATAAAATGCTCGAAACTTTCTTTAAAAATAGATATACTTAGAATAATCATATCCTAAATGAATACTATACGTAAACCTATTTCTTGATTAAAACCTAATTTTTCTTTTGTTTCAGGTAAGACAAAGAAATGAGCAAAAATATGCGCTTTGACTACCACCTGGTAAATATTCACACTTCACCCGCTTAAGCCCTTTGAATCATTTTTCCAAGGTTAGCTTAACAATTTTGATTGGTTTCTATAGTGTTTGAATTGATTCATACCTATTAAAAATTGTAGTTACTTTTTGAAGTCGTATGGGCATTGAACCTCCTGCTTATCCGAAAAAGTTCGAAAACAATCCTCTTCTATAGATTCCCTGCTATAGTCTGTTAGTGATGTTTGAATTGTAGGTATTGATTTTTTCTTGTCATGTCTGATCATAGAAGATGGATAAATGCACCAATCAGATTAACGTTGAAAATAGAGGTCACTGGGTTTACGGTCGTTATCGGCGCTCCGGGTGGTGAATTTGCTCACATGATTACCTTTTAATTAACAAAACTGGCATACATTTTTCCTATAACCAATTATTCGGTTAGTAATATCAATTCTTGAGAAAAATATCATTTAAAAGGATTTTCAGATGCAGTGAAACAAATTTTCAATTCAATTATTCAACTAATTATTTAACTAATTCTTTTAACATGAATATGCCTTTTCGCTAGGGTTGAAATTCGATAGGGAAACTTTTTGGGACATTAAGAGACGATTGAAATGATAGGGTCATTACGGAGCAGCGGATTGAGTTGAATTCTCTCCTGTCCACCCTAGGAAGTTGAAATTCAATAGGGAGACTTTTCATTTTATAGTGTTCGCAAGTTGTTCAATAGAAAAATAGAAAAAATGGGTGTGTAGGAGGATTGTTAAGTTGAGTTAGGGCGTGGCTGCGTGCAAAACGCTCTGGACGTCAAGACGTCTTTTTACATCCTTCAAGAAAAGAATGCACGCTACAGGAGGGAACCAATGTCGGTGATGTAACCAGCTTTGACGTAACCGAGAACTAGTTTTTCCCGAAGATGGCTTGTCAGGGCTAGAGGTTTCCTTTTCGCGATACAAGTAGGCGCACCAGCACTGGCATGACGATTTCAAGTCAACCGAATGACAGTCGTTATCTTGATGAATGGACGACGTGAAATACATCGCATGAAATACGCGCACGTGCTCCGCTTTTAACTATGGGGGACAAGCCAGTAGTGGCACTAAATTATTATGTAGCTATTCCGAACTGTATTCAACATTATCCAAACTAATTAAATCGCTAAAGGCTTTAAAACACGTTAACATAAATGTAGGCATAACTTATATCGTACCTATACTATAACTTAACTTATACTAAGACTTATGAGTTAAAAGAAATACAAAGTGACCCTTTCAGAAGTATGTCTCCGATTTACCAATTTCATGAATTCAGTAGTTGACAAGGACACAAATTTTCGACAGACATTCTCGAGAGGTGTAGTATATTGTTTGCTCTTCAATTTAGCTATCTTATGCCAACGTGTGTCCATGTTGTGTCCCCTCCGCCGCGCTGTCTGCGCTATTAAACAAACAAGCCTCAAATCCGTATATGAACTTATTTAGAAGATAATTTGTTACATCTCTTGAAGTAGAATCTTGGGAGGCTTCATTGGATAAATTAAACGAAGTATCTGTTCCAGTATAAAAATGTCGATCAGGATGCTTAGTTCACATGAGTTTTAATCCCTTTAATGAACTATGAATCTCAATCTAAACTATCACTCAATTGGTTTTCATCAAAACTAGTGTTTCCCGTAATGCAGTCATTGAGAGCTGTCACAATCACTGTCAGATAGAAGCTTGAATGACCGCAAGAGTTGTTAAATAGATGTGCATTCCTAAATGTGCGTATATAGGTGCTCGAATTACGATGAAATAAAATTGTCGAGGAGTGTGGGAACCACAGAGGGAAGCGTTGTTTGACGTCCGTGACGTTCCCCGCTCCGTACAAGCAGTCCTTAAGTCAGCAAAAGAAGAGGAAATACCTTCCTGCATGCGAACAGCACCATTGCACGTTCACTCCTCTAGTGTCTTCAGTTGATGGAGTGTTTGCACCACAAATGGACCGATTTGTAGATGCGCTGGCGGAAAAACTGTCTGACAGATGGAAACGGCCCTATGGAGTTGTTAAGGGTTGGCTCCGGGCTCGTCTCGAATTTGCCATCCAGCGGGCATCATCAATGTGCCTAAGATGGGTGCGACAGAAGTGGAGAAACGTGGATGAGCTTGTCGGATTCTCCGAAGGTGCGGCATTGCCCCTCGGATTTACTTGGAGCAGTCATCAATAATAAGGACACAGAACAAAGAAATCCGTCATCCATCTGCCCACTATGTGGACCAGGAACATAGGAGAACTACATTTAACCATGAATCATAAAATATAAATAAATTATAAATTCGCTAAAAAAAAAAAAATAAAATAAATAAATAAATTGGAATATAGATGAGTCTGAACAATTAGTCAATTGGTTCTTTATCAACGCAGTTACTTCCCTTGATGCTAGTCATCGAGAGCTGTCACAATTCACTCACAGATAGCAGCTTGAATGACGGCAGGAGTTGTTAAATAGATGTGCATCCTTATGGGTAGTACGACAATTACGATGAAATAAAATTGGAACACTGATGAATCTGAACAATTAGTCAATTGGTTCTTTACCATCACAGGTACTTCCTTTGACGCCAGTCATTGAGAGCTGTCACAATTCACTCACAGATGGAAGCTTGAATGACGGCAGAAGTTGTTAAATAGATGTGCATCCCTAAATGTGCGTAGTTACTCAAATTACGATAAAAAACAAATTGGAGTACTGATGAATCTGAACAATTATTCAATTGGTTCTTTATCAACGCAGGTACCTCCTTTGATGCCAGTCAATGAGACCTGTCACAATTCTCTCGCGGGTGACAGCTTGAATGACGGCAGGAGTTGTTAAGTAAATGTACATCCCTAAATGTGCGTAGTTACTCAAAATACGATTTAAAAAACAAAAAATTGGAGTACTGATATCTGAACAATTATTCTTGTTCTTTATTCAATGGTTCTTTATCAACGCAGGTACCTCCTTTGATGCAAGTCATTGAGAGCTCTCAATGCAATTCTCAACAATTCTCTCGCGGGTGACAGCTTGAATGACGGCAGGATTTGTTAAATAGATGTGCATCCCTAAATGTGCGTAGTTACTTAAATTACGATTTAAAAAAAATCGGAGTACTGATGAATCTGACCAATTATTCAATTGGTTCTTTATCAACGCAATCACCCCCTTTGATGCAAGTCATTGAGAGCTGTCACAATTCTCTCGCGGGTGACAACTTGAATGACGGCCGAAGCTGATAAGGGTACCTATATGTGCGCCATGTGTATTAGCACCTCCTGGAAAGCAATTAAACCGGCTCACCTTCCGCCCGTAACCCACTGCTACCGTGAAAACGAGAAGCTTTTCGGATCGATAGAGAGATAATGTTATCGAAAGCGTAAAACAACATCCGCCTAAGCCCCCTGTAATTAGGTTGGGGTTTTTGGAAACACCTAACAGAGCCCCCACCCCCCTTTTCACCGCTCTTATACAAACACTGTGGGATTCTATTACAGTATTTCGTTCAGGTGGGAAAGAGAGTACAGGCGGGGTTAAAGGGTTAACAAAAAGTTTAAATACGAAAAAGGGGACTCCCGGAACAAAAACCAGGTAAGCCCCCGTCCGATCCTCTTATTTAAAGCGGCAGATGAACTCTGGGAACTTGATAAACTTTACTGACCAGTCGAATAAAGTAAGTTTTGAATTGTGATTTGATGAAGGTTTGATGAACTCAAACAGTTATCACTCTCAGTTAAATTATAAATATATAATCGGGTTTTTACACAGAATAAATGAAACGGGCTTAGATTCTCCTCATCATTATATAGATTGCTATGATCATGACATTAAGCCAGTCGTGCAGCATGACCATGGCCATATGTAACAAATGTCGTAATTTTGAATTTTTGACAATTTTTATTAGCGAATTTTTGGAGAAAATTAAGCTATTGCTCTCTCCTCAAAACTTGTAGAATGTGAATTTTTGAAATCATTTTATGCAGAAATCCGTTTCAAGCTATTCTGAATCATATTCTGAAGTTTAACGCATTTTTTTTATGTATGTATGTATGTATATATTTATGTATGTATGTGTCATTCCAGACGATAACTGTCCGTAGAATTGTGCTAGAAACTTCAAACAAATTTTAAAATAAGGACACAAAACGAAAGTTCATGATCGGATTACATCTTCGGGTTGAAATTTTCATTAAATGTACTCAAAATTTTCAAAATAGCCTGTTTTTTGCGATTTGTTGTGCGAAATAATTTTTTCAGCATACTAACATGTGGTATAGTCGGAATCAGCGTAAAATTTCCTATAAGAATATGTATCAAGTTTTCAGAAATTTCAAAGTTGAAAAATCAGTCAAAAATCGAAATAATGCCGTTCGCTAGGTGTAAAAATCTGTAATATTTGCATGAAACATTGTCCAAATTCAGATTGGCCTACTCTTATGGAAGATCCCTGTATAACCAATCCTAGAACCATGCTGTTCAAAACGTAGGTAGTAGGTGCTTGTTTAAAAAAAAAAAAAAAAAAAAAAATGTAATCACAACCGATGAGTTTACTCTGTGAAATATTCCGTCCTCCGATTCTCTCGTGTTTAATAATTTGATTCCATGTTTGTCTATCAAAATCATAAACTAAAATTTCTCTACACAATCAATAGCGACTGAAATGTCGAAGATTTCTTCAAAAATTCGCTCATGGGGTCATGCTGCATGACTGGACTTTTAACGTACCTAACCAGTGTAACCAGATTCTAAGATGATAGTGTAAATATGGTTCTGTGTCACTGACAGTTGCAACCAAGAAACATATAAGACAGATCTATGTAAAAATGTAACTGCATGCAGTGTAGATCCCTTGCGCACCTACCCGTTTACTCATGGCAGACGTTTGGTCAGTTTAGAAATAGGTCCTGGTAAAAGCGAGTACCACGCTAAAATTGATATTTTCGAAGATTGCTAACCACGTTGTTTAGAAGTAGGTATGGTTTACATCTTAAACCTCCCCCCCCTCCCCGGGTATATTCTGGAATCATTTTAGAACAATCTAAAATGTATTTTCATTTTAGAGCATTAGAGCCCTTGCAGTAGCGTTATTTTGTTCAGCCAATCACCTATAATATGAACGGTAGCAAGCCGGAATGCCTCCAAATGTTCGTAAGAGATGGCCGGCGTGATGAATGGAGGTCCTGAGATGCTCGTACTAATAATAGGACGCCAAAGGTCAGGAGAAGATCCTCTCGCTTCCTCATACTCGCATCTTCTTCGACGCACTTGGGCGCCGTTTTGGGCTTCGGGACCTCCCGTAAGTTGAATGAACCCCCGGTCACAAGAGTTCGGAGAGCCCTATTCATAGATCATTGTCTAATCCGATCGCTGTCACTCCGAATAAATCGAATCGCTTCCATCTTCGACTAATAATAGGCCACGCGAAGCGGCGACATTTCATGTGACGACATGATAATATATTGCCTTTTCCTAATAGGAATTCTTAATGTGACACTTTCATGTCTTTACTTTGACACATAAAGTAAACTGAAAAAATCTTCAGAAAAACCCTTTAATAAACAAGTTTTTCAGTTTTCCTCATGACTCTCACTTACAACCAAATCTTTGCTACAGAACTGTATCTTTGCAATTTTTCATAGCACAAAAATCGTTCCCCAATCATGAAAAGTTATAAATGTATGGTAAAATCTTACGCTGTCTAAACCGCTCCGATTTTTTTTTTTTTTTTTTTGACAAGTTTTATTGCGCCAATTAATAACAACTTATAAGCAATATTCATGTGATAAATTACTATACATTTTTCTTAAGATCTAATATACTTCACTTTCGACTTATTGTTCTGATAAATGAGTCACTAGTCTTGACGTTCATTTTATTTCACTTAGTTCATGCGGTTTTGTTCTTCTAAGTAGATTTTCGGTGTCCAGCAGCAGGACGACATTCTCGTTAACATGAGCTCTGTGCCTCAAAAGGTGATTGAAGGCTTGTTTGCGGATAACCTCATTGACAGATTCAACTTTCAACTCATAGTGTACTCTGTCGTTTCTGAAGTATCTGTATGCATCAACGCAGGTACGCAGAACATTATTTTGAAAGCGCTGAATAATGTTGCGGTTACTTTGTGCAGTGCACCCCCACAGTTGCGCACCATATGTCCAGACAGGTTTGAGGACTTGGTTGTACAATATGAGCTTATTGTGGATAGACAGTTTTGAGTGTCTTCCCATAAGCCAGTACATTTTCCTGAATTTGATAACTAGTTCAGACTTTTTCTTTTTAACATGTGATTTCCACCTCAGTTTGGCATTGAGTGTCATCCCAAGATATTCAGCTTCATTGGCATAAGGAATCGCCTTGTTGTCAAGGAAGGCTGGCACGTAGCTGATTCTTTTATTTGTGAAATCAACATGTACAGAATTCGCTTCATTCAATCTAATTCTCCATCTTTTTGTCCATTCATGGATGCGGAGGATGGAGTGATTTAATTTTGTAACTGATTCGATGTTGGTTTCTCCTGTCGCCAAAATTGCGGTGTCATCTGCAAACGTGGCAGTTGTATTTTCCTCAGTTTTTGGTAGATCGCGAGTGTAAAGCAGGTACAGTAGTGGCCACGCGAGGCGGCGACATTTCAGGTGACGACATGATAATATATTACCTTTTCCTAATAGGAATTCTTAATGTTTGTCACTTTCATGTCTTTAATTTGGCTCATAAGTAAACTGAAAAATCGTTGAAAAAACGCTTTAATAAACAAGTTTTACAGTTTTCCTGATGATTCTCGCTTACAACCAAATCTTTGCTACAGAACTGTATCTTTGCAATTTTTCATAGCACAAAAATCGTTCCCCAATCATGAAAAGTTATAAATGTATGGTAAAATCTTACGCTGTCTAAACCGCTCCGAAAATAAAAGCAGATTATTTGGTAGTATTCAGGCTGGGTTACAATGAAGTAGAAACATGGTAACCTAAACATGGACGTGTCTCTCGAGATGTTTGTGCTCTCGTACTTTCAATCAAATTCAACGATTTTTCAATCGAATTGAATATTTATTTATTCAAATTCATCTTTCTTTAAAAAAAATTAATCTTTCACGAAAAAAGTCTTGCAGCATGATCGAGAAAAAAACATGAAAAAAATAAATTTTATAAAAAATAGGGGCTATGACGTCATTGTGCAAATAAATTTCAGGAGCCGTATTTCTGGCCCGATAACCATCATATAGCACTTTTTTGGAAAGCTTTAGCTGTGATGCTCTGATCTTTCTATCGAGCAAATAAAAAATAACCATGAAAATCCCCCATTATGGAATAATGCCAGTTCTTTTTCGGCATTCCATGACTTCTAGGTAGGTACTTATGTACCAACATTTATTTTATTATTTCAGGTGAAATAGGAGAATGGAATCGTTTTACGTAAATTTCACATATAGCTTGCCCTAACAATTTTTAACTTATGAAGTGATGTCACCTCTTTACGGGTTCTTAGGATAGCTGCCAAGTTTTTAATAGGTACATCTCAAGAATCGGGGTTGCCAGGTGTCCAGTTTTGGCCCGGACAGTCCGGTTTATTATCAAGGTGTCCTGGCAAAAATTGCTCAAAACGCTAAATGTCTGGTTTTCATTGAAAGAGCCAAAAATGACCGGTTATTCGGTTTTTTAACCAGGCTCCATCTCTAGTAGGACGTTGTATCCACTGTATTCATCCACCTGAAAATGATGGCGATCTTAATAACACTTCTTTAACCCCTTGTCACAACTGAGACTACGTTTTTTTCAAAATCCAGCTTAAATGTATCTACCAAATTGAAATGGAATTGCTATGTTGACTAAACCGTTCAAAAGCTTATTACATCAGGCAGATGAGATTTTACAATCTTCAGGATTTTTTCTATTGAAGTCTCATGGATTATTCATAAATATTCATTTTTCAAAACGGTTCATGTTTCGGCTACTGTTACGATATCTAAATAATATTTTTCGAGAACTCAAGATTAGAAAATTCAGCGCTAAACAAATACTCGAAAATAAAATTTTTCTAAGTTGAAGTAGAGAAACACGATTTTAATGCAAAACGAAAATGGTTTCTCTGAAAAACTCTTTTGAAAATCATGTATATCGAATATGATTGAGGATTGAGATAGAAAAAAAAGTCCAGTCATGCAGCATGACCCCATGAGCGAATTTTGAAGAAATCTTCGACATTTCAGTTGCTATTGATCGTGTAGAGAAATTTTAGTTTGTGATTTTGATATACAAACATGGATTTCACTGAGTAAACTCAGTGTGAGTAAACATCAGTTGTGATAATATATATATATATTTTTTTAAATTTAACAAGCACCTACTACCTACGTTTTAAACAGCATGGTTCTAGGATTGGTTATACAGGGACACTTCCATAAGAGTAGTTCAATGTGAATTTGGACAATGTTTCATGCAAATATTACCGATTTTAACAACTAGCGAACGGCATTATTTCGATTTTTGACTGATTTTTCAACTTTGAAATTTTTGAAAACTTGATACATATTATTATAGGAAATTTTACGCTGATTCCGAATATACCACATGTTAGTATGCTGAAAAAACTATTTCGCACAACGAATCGCAAAAAACAGGCTATTTTGAAATTTTTTACTACATTTTTGAAAATTTTGAAAAACCCGAAGATGTAATCCGATCATGCTGGCCAACGAACTTGAACTTTCGCTTTGTGTCCTTAACATTTTAAAATTTGTTTGAAGTTTCTAGCACAATTCTACGGACAGTTATCGTCTGGAATGACACATACATACATACATACATACATACATAAAAAAGTCCAGTCATGCAGCATGACCCCATGAGCGAATTTTTGAAGATGTTTCATGAAAATATTACCGATTTTTACAACTAGCGAACGGCATTATTTTGATTTTTGACTGATTTTTCAACTTTGAAATTTTTGAAAACTTGATACATATTCTTATAGGAAATTTTACGCTGATTCCGAATATACATGTTAGTATGCTGAAAAAATTATTTCGCACAACAAATCGCAAAAAACAGGCTATTTTGAAATTTTTTACTACATTTTTGAAAATTTTGAAAAACCCGAAGATGTAATCCGATCATGCTGGCCAACGAACTTGAACTTTCGTTTTGTGCCCTTAACATTTTAAAATTTGTTTGAAGTTTCTATCACAATTCTACGGACAGTTATCGTCTGGAATGACACATACATACATACATACATACATACATAAAAAAGTCCAGTCATGCAGCATGACCCCATGAGCGAATTTTTGAAGATGTTTCATGAAAATATTACCGATTTTTACAACTAGCGAACGGCATTATTTTGATTTTTGACTGATTTTTCAACTTTGAAATTTTTGAAAACTTGATACATATTCTTATAGGAAATTTTACGCTGATTCCGAATATACCACATGTTAGTATGCTGAAAAAATTATTTCGCACAACAAATCGCAAAAAACAGGCTATTTTGAAATTTTTGACTACATTTTTGAAAATTTCAACCCGAAGATGTAATCCGATCATGCTGGCCAACGAACTTGAACTTTCGTTTTGTGTCCTCAACATTTTAAAATTTGTTTGAAGTTTCTGTCACAATTCTACGGACAGTTATCGTCTGGAATGACACATACATATATACATACATACATACATACATATATACATACATACATACATACATACATAAAAAAATGCGTTAAACTTCAGAATATGATTCAGAATAGCCTGAAACGGATTTCTGCATAAATTTTTTTCAAATATTCACATTCTACAAATTTTGAGGCGAGAGCAATAGCTTAATTTTCTTCAAAAATTCGCTAAAATGCGTTAAACTTCAGAATATGATTCAGAATAGCCTGAAACGGATTTCTGCATAAAATCTTTTCAAAAATTCACATTCTAAAAATTTTGAGGCGAGAGCAATAGCTTAATTTTCTTCAAAAATTCGCTAAAATGACGGTTTTCTATTACATTTTTGAGCTAGGTAGTTTAACTCCATAGTCCTTAAACTAATCTGAATCCACCTATCATACATAATCGGCAAGTGATATTCATTAGAAGTTTAGATAATATAAATATTAAGCCCCTTAGGCAGAGACCTAAATAAAATAATGGAAAATGTTTTATATGAAAATGCAAATCAATGCGTGCGCATGCACGGCTTATGCCCGTTTGATGTTTTAATTGATATTTTTAGTCTGCTGATCATGGTGTTCGGGTTTTTGCCCTATACCACCTGGAAACCCTGCTCATGATATGTAGCTAAGTATAGCATTTACAGATTTAATCCAACCTTTTACAGATTTAATTCAACTTTTTACAGATTTAATCTAACCTTTCACATATTTAATTCAACCTTTTACTAATTCAATTCAACTTTTCACAAATTGAAACAGAGTTACCTCCATCGAGGTCCCGTCAGGGCTTCAGAGATAGCGCTGTCGGCGTCCTCTTGATGAAACAACGGGCGTCGCTGCCTGTGCTTGTGTTTTCTAGCAGCTGGGTTTGGCGTTGGATGAGCTTTCCAGGTGACTGAAAACCAATCTACTCCAAACATGGCTCATTAAAAGCTATTAGTAGGAGTATATCTCTCTGATGGGATACTGTCAACCTTCTCTACCTTTTTATCGACGATCTAGGCCCCCATTGCACCTCTGGGGGGGTACCAAGATCAATGATATGGTAGCAGAGCGTGGTTTGGATTATGCACGGCTGACGCCTAGTAGTCCAATCCACTATTTTTGGGGCGTTAATGTTTCAGAAGAAACATGGCTTGGGACTCCAGAAGGAATTCCCATTATCACCCTTTGGTATTTAAATAATTTCATTGGTCTTTGACTTATAATTTCTCTTTTATTCCCATTTATATTTTCAATTTTTAGCCATCTGAGTATTGCTATTATGTCAATTACCAGGTTAGAGCACAATTTAAGTCCCCAAAGTTGGGCATATTAATTTAAGTCCCCAATGTTGGGCCAATTAATTTATATCAATTTTATTTTCCTAAGGTAGAAGTCTCCATAGGTGAGCCTCCGTTTTGTCCCGATTGTTCAATGAATACTTCTTATGAAGATTCATTGACAATCCATCCTGTTTTAATTTCTCTTTTTCCCATCTTCAATCGCCAATGCAGCTATTTATGAATGACTGAGCATCAGTTCTCAGCTATTAACTATTCCACCTAGTTAACATACTTGATCTTCAATCAAGTATGTCTTTAAGGAGAGGATTGTAACAGAGTTACCCCCATCGAGGTCCCGTCAGGGCTTCAGAGATAGCGCTGTCGGCGTCCCGTTGATGAAACAACGAGTGTCACTGCCTATCCTCGTGTTTTCTAGCAGCTGGGTTTGGCGTTGGATGGGCTTTTCTACTCCGAACATGGCTCATTAAAAGCTATTAGTAGGAGTGGTATCTCTCTGACGGGATACTGTTTACCTCCTCTACCTTTTTATCGAGGATTTAGGCCCCCATTGCACCTCTGGGGGGGTACCTAGATCCTTGATAAAATTCAATTCAACTTTTTACAAATTAACTCATTCCAACCCTTCAATTGATCTCATGAGAAAAAACGTCTTTCCTATTACCCTACGGATGGTAAGGAAAGTAAAAAAAACACTTTTAGCTTAGCTAGTGTAACGGTTGCCCAGTAGCTGCGGCAGGTAAAACGACGAAAATGTCCATCACGTAGTTAGCGCAATCTTGTGCAGTTACTGAAGTCACACTTTCTTAACTTTCCTCCTAATCAATCAGCTACTTTCCATATCCACCCCTTCCGGTGGAAAGTTGAAATGCATTTGTAATACTTAGGTTGAATTTGTAAAAGGTTGAATTAAATTTGTAAAAGGTTGAATTGAATTCGTAAATAGTTGAATTGAATTTGTAAAGAGTTGAATTGAATTTGTAAATGGTTTGAATGAATTTGTAAAAAGTTGAAATAAATCTGTAAAAGGTTGAATTAAATCTGTAAATGCTATATATCTATTTTATCATCTCATATTGAATCATTTTATCCCATCATTCGTCGCAGAGTTTGCTCAATAATGTCACGTGCTTATGAAGTAAGTAGTCCTTCATTACTTCCTACGCAGTAATAGCTGGTCTCCGATTATAATCTGGTTTACTCGGAATCGTGCGCATCTTGAGCAGTCATTTACCCCAGAGTTTGGAGGCCTCCGCGGTCGGAGAGAGCGCAACTCGCCTAATTAACCCTTGTAATTAATACGGTTCAAGTGTCATACATCTCCTGTAGGGCGGTAAGGTAGGAGCGAGGAGTCGGTAGCGTAGTGCGGCGAGGGGGCCCGCATCGTTGGGAGTCAAGGCCGCCTGATTCATTCTTGCTCCCAAGACGAGAAACCGCTCCCATCCCATCCTCTTCCTAACCTCCTCTTCCCATCTTCCTTCTTCTTCTTCGTCCTTTCCTTATTCCTCTTCGACTTCTCTTCCGTAGGTGAACTTCGCTCTATTCATCTTGGGCGCAGCTTGTCGACCTTGATCCCTTCCCTATCAACGAGACTTGTGACTATGTGGTAGAAGAAATGGAACCTATCATCATCTTTTCAAACACTTACCTACTCAATCAAATAAAATATCCTAAACTTCAGGATCGTCGATACTCCTGTGTTCCAAAGATAGAGGCAGGTTTTTTGTAACTTTCCCCAAAAGAAGCTAACTTCTATTGATATGAATAGTGCCAATCTATAGTAATGATTAATAGAGAGATTTTGCGACTTCAATATAACGTCAAGCGTCATCATAGTCTTGAGGGAGCAAATGAAAATGCTAACCCAAATGGAACCGGGGGCACGGTTTCCTAAATTTTAATGTCACGTTAACGGTGGTTGGGCAACGGGATATATTATTTTCCCCCCGCTGTCTTGAGTTGTACACCGGTACCCTGATCAACTTCTTTATTTCGGTATTAAAAGCCAATTTTCAATCATAAATTCAAATTTCATGTTAGTTTTAGTACTAATACGGAATAGGTTAGAATTTTTCGTTTTCAATTCTTAACCAGGTCATTGAGTTAATGCAAAGATTGTAAGCCACAAGAGTGGGAAACACCGCGGTTTAGTTGCTGCATATAGGTATTATCGCCGTTACTAACTTGATGTTTTTTGGGTTTCCCAATGGGTAAATCATCAACAAGTATGCAAAAGTATATAACACTATGACAATGAATTTAACTGATAATCATCACAGGAAGCAGCATTTCACGTTATGTTCACGAGAAAACAGCTGAGAGATCAGGCAAACTAAGAACAATACTGCGAAGAAGATGTGTCTTAAAACTCATGTTTCCCATTTGAAATATGTGAAATAATAATAAAAACCAGGCTCCAAGCGACAAAATAGAGCCTGTGTGCCAAAGGTCGGATTTTTTTCGATCGAGTTGAAGGCTAGTAAAACTAGACGGCAGCGTTGGAAACAAAATTAATCAGTAAGCTTTGAGATGAAAAAAAGTGGAAATTTGAATTTGTGCGGGTTAAAATGTGTACAACTTTTTGCGGGTACACAAAGTTTTCTTACTTTCGGTAGTGACGAAGCAAAAAACCAGAAGTCATTACCGCGGAAGAATGAAAATCAAAATTTCAAATTTCCTAGTACGAAAACGAGTTTGACCTCAACTCAGCAGTGTAAATAATTGTATGATGTCTGAGGGGTAAAATACATTTTTTTTCTCGATTTCTCTATCATCTATGGTTACAGGCCAAAAAGGGGGCCAGAATGTGCTCTTTTTCTGAGAATCACCATAGGTACAAAATGTTTGATGCCTTTCACAAATACAACTGACACGTCGTTTTTAGGGAACTGTAATTCGTCATTTCCCATCCGACAGAAATCGTTGACTTTTCAACGTGCATATGTTTTTGAGTTGGGGGTCGTGCCTTGAATCGATCTAGACAAGAATCGAGGCTGAGATGTGGTGTCCCGTCACAGTTCTACTAACGCAGTTTCTATGTTATATGCATTTCATAAAAAACCGTACCGAAACTCGTGAACGAGTTCCACTATCTGCTTTACAAGCAGATACCATGTTACATGGATATTGGGGATTTCATGACGGTTGTCCTCGAGAGTTGTAAACAAATCCTTTAACTTTGGACTGTAGGCGACGAAATATAGGATAAAGAATTTATTTTATTAATCTTTGGAGGCACAAAAAGCAAACTATAAATTAAAGTTATTTCTTCAATACAGACGCAATGAGTTGTTGTTAACAGTCGACTGTTGTCAGGGGATGAAAATGTTTCCTATGGAGTGGAGTAAATGATGCTATTGCTTTACATTAAGAATATTGTAACCGGCTTATTAAAATTGTCCAATCCACTTAGTTTAGGAATGTAGCCAGGTACGTAAGGAGGGAGAAATTGGTAGCTTGAGAGGTGAACATTTATCACATAAATCAAGCGCTTTCCAACGAGTGGCGAACGATTTTTGTGCGATGAAAACTGCGGAAGTTCCATGCCCCTAGCAACGGCTGGGTTGTACGTGCAAAACACTGAAATTGTGACATCAAATTTTGGTTGACCCTATATCCATGTCAAAAAAAAAAAAAAAAAAAAAAAAAAAAAAAAAAAAAAAAAAAAAAAAAAAAAAAAAAAAAAAACCGTGACTCGCACTACATCACCTTGCCAACCAGCGTTTGTATTTGCGCAGGGCCTTTCAACAGTTGCAGTGACAACGAAACTTTATGAAACCCGAACAATTATAAACTTGGCCGGGCATCGACCGAACGAGACAGTCCGTAACGGAAATACGAGTACAATAAAAACGTCGTTATAGGAAGGCAGCTTGATTAATAATCTTTCCAGTAATAATATTCTGCGGTGAAACGAGTGTGCATTCATCCTTAATTATACTTTCGAACCTTTCACTCTGCTGTTACGACGACTATAAAATGAGTTAATTGTACTCAATTAAAATTTTTAGGGATCTACATTCATGTACATACGGGATGCATTGATGGGAACAACTATCGTTGCTAGTTGTAGATGCACCTACATATAACTACCAACACTATATTTTTCAAGTTCTATAATCAACAGAAAACGCTTGTATACGAGTCTGCAACACATTGGGACATTTCATGTCTTTAGTTTCAGACTCGTATGTGTTGCAGACTCGTATGTAACCTCTAAGAGCCACTCAGCTGATCCGGACCCTGGGCATCGTCAAGTAAATGTCCCAAAGAGGCTACACACGAAATTACAGCTTCCTAGAGTGTAAAGCATAGAAATTAGCTTTAAGAGCCGCTCATCTGATCCGGACCCTGGGCATCGTCAATTTAATATCCTAAAGAGGCTACATACGAAATGTTACAGCTTCCTAGAGTGTAAAGTATTGAAATTACCTATTAAAAAGATTTAACCACCGCTTCACAAACCAAACCGTTCTCGTCATATTCGGATCAACTGCTATGAATCAAATCATCTCAACACCAGCTCAATGAAATCATCAAAAATCAACAAGCGGTAGCAATCATGTTCACAATATCAATTATTGAGAATGATCACCTGAGTGTACACAATTATTCAAATAACCACGCTCATAACTTAGTTTGTTGACCACGCACTTCGCAGTATTTAACATAATATGTTTGGATAAATTGATAGCTTTCGAACGAATGGTCAACGAATTTTGTGAGATGAAAAACGACGAAGTACCATTTCCCTAGCAGCGACTCGGTGGTAAGCGGAAATCATCAGAAAACCAACCGTGACGCATTTTCTTAACGCTTTTTTTGTTTATGTGCCAAAAAGACATAAAACGTCAAAATTTTGATTTTAAAATTGTCCGAGCCATTGAAATAGCTTCATTTTCTACGAAAATTCGCTAAAATATGCATATTAAAAGCTGGTAGCCTATTACAACCACTTCCAACTTTTGACACTTTGTGATGCAAGGCACAATCGTAGAAACACATAAAAGAACTTCGGTAATAGCCTGGTATCGTGCGTCTTAGAGGAATTGAGATGGTTTCGAATGGTGAATGAGAATCAAGTGTGAGATCACGGAGTCATTCTAAGTGGATAATAACGACCGCGAGAAATACTCAAACTCTGTTGGCAGAGATAAAGCACGTTCCCTCAGCCTCCACCTCCGAGTTCTCTCCTGTAGGTACGACCTGTCACTCCTGGCCTTCATCGTAACACTAACTTTCCCAACGCACTGAACGCTAAGGAAAAGTTACGTATTCGGAATGAGGAACGTTTATTGAACTTAGGCAAAATATAAATTGTTTTGAATTGTGGGGTTCGCACAGTCGAAAGTTTAATAATACAACTAATGAAAAACTAGAAAATTTCTGTCCCCAAAAACCTGCACCTTGATGACGTGATAAGCACTAGTCACCACTGAATCAATCTAGTATTCTTATACTTATATTCAAATTAGATTCAGATGTTTAGATTTTAAATTTTAGTTGTATGCTTAGGCTATTAGTTAAGACGAGTTTGTGGAGGAAGACAAGGGGCAATGTGAGGTAATGAGGGAACATGTTAACTACGTTGTGTTGGATAATCACTTCCAATGTTATAAGTAATTACAGCCGTTTTCCCCTCAACTAATGTGTTCAGATAGCAAATTATTAGTTGCTTGGAAACATTGCCTTAAACTTTAAACTGAAAATACCTAACAGTTCGCTCCCCGTTTCAGACAAAACAACCCATAAAATCCTTCTGATGTATCATACTAAAAGTAACGTAACCTCTTTATTGGGACCAAGTCATACAAAAGAACCGAATTAGCTTAACTGTATTAGAAACGTCTTAATTTAAACACTGATAAAATTGGAGTTCCTTCTTACTTGACCTCAAAATAAATTGCACATGGCCAATGGAATGGCATGTACAAAAATTGAAAGAGTACCTAACTAAAACTGAAAAAAGAGTTTTGGTTAAATAACACACATTTTATCCGAATTCTATGGAGAGATATCTTGAGAATGACACTCACACACACTCACCGAAAAAAAATTGAACAAATTGCTTGATTGGTGCTAAGTTGTACGGATTGTACGAAAATCGTACTAGGAAGAACGATGATGCCTGTGAAACTTAGCAACGTCTTAATGTAGTATTTCATATATTTCAAAAATCTAGGCTGGTGGTTACAGAGACCTTAACCGAAATAAAATATCCATTTTTAAAACGTAATGCTGTCGAAAACCCTATTCAGTAGGATTTACCGTGGTAGGGTAATTGCTGCGTTGGGTTTATTGAATTCACGGGAAATCAAAGAACAACAAAGCGTGCTAAGCCAAGAATGAGTACAGTGTATCTTTACTCTGCTCCGTCTAATATCCGGTTTGTAGAACTTAATATCCGCACGTCTGTGTGTATCCCATGTATCACCTATATGAGAAGTCACGGGAAAATTTCATTAGCGAGCTATAAATTGTGTACACGTCACAAAAAACATTAATTAACGTTTACTACGAATCCCTCTAGCTAGTTGTGTTGATTTTTGAAGTTATATGAATAGTATGAACTTCACGATGTTCCATTATGGTACCTTCATTAATTGTAACTCATACCTACACGTTTTCCAAGATTCTGCAGCAATAATTTACATTTACATAAAACGCTTTTACCGGGACCTAAAAGGGGAAATTTCACAGAAATGAGAAACCAAAATAGCGGCGGAACTCATTTCTTTGCTATTCAATCTGAATGGACCTACTGTATCGTTTAGTTAGCGTCCAAACAACGATGAAATGGTCGGACTGTATGGTATGATATGATGATGGTATAGTATGATTTTAAGTATTACTCGAAGGACCACCTCATGTCGAGGAAATATGATACCAATAATAAGGTATGTAGTGCTAAGTATGAACTTAACTAGAGATTTGATCTTTGATAATAGTTGATGAAATTAGGAAGTACTCAAATGATAAGTGCGTTTTTTAGAAGATGAAACATCAACATGAATTGGGTTTTATTATAGATATGATGTATAATGGTATTTGGTACTCGTTCTGCCTACCTACCTCAGTCCTAATAGTGGCCAATAATTATTAGAAAGGCTTATCTGCAGTCCAGTCGATGAATTCTAGGCGCCAAGGGTATTTTCATAAGTCCAGCTCCACAGCGAACGCATCAAGCATCAATCCTGCTCTGGGAAGGATCCTCATAAGTCCAGCTCCAGCGCCGAGTGTTGAACGTGAAGGAGACACGGCCAATAACCAAGTCTTCAGTAACAGGCGAGAACTAATTACAGAAAGGAACGTAGATGTAGATAGGTAGGCCTCCTCTTCACTCCCGTCTCGAAGATAGATCGCCATGAAATCCAACAAGGCTTGATCAGATGGGTATCGGACGGAAGGTTCGGAAACTTATCCGTACACACGGAACTTAGTTTGAAAGGGAGGAAACTGATTTGGCAGTAAGAGTAATAGAAAATGATGATAGAACGTGTGCTTGATGCAGGAACAAAGGAAGTTGTAATGAAAGATGGCGAGATATGATCAATCCAGAAAAATTAGCAAAGACCGGCGGGAAACTAGCATGTTGACCTACCAAAAAAGAAGTATGCAAAACTACCTACAATTGATGGCAAAATGCATATAAAAATATTTAAACATTTATTAGATTTTATATAAGAACAAACAAATTAGTTATATGAATTAATAATTGAAATAAATATGATGCTCGCAGCATGGATACAAAAATATTACTTAAATCTACGATCCATGAACAAGTAATGACGGTTCATCAATAATTATTCAACAACCTCCCAACATTAAACTGTAGGTTGCAAACAGGTTGCGGTAATTATGTAGGTTATCTATCGAAAAACGTTAAGTTGAGTTGTTTGGGATGTATTTAGAAAGTTTCGTCGAAAATAAAGGTAACGCAAACACAATCCATGAAGCTGAAATTGAAATGGATAACGTTGGGGACATCTAGAAACGAATCGTAAAGTCTGAAACTCCCCAGATCGGCTGAGTGAGCTCCGAAGCTACGTTCTTTGTTATTCAACCTGTGAAGCAGAAATTGAAATGGAGAAGGCTAGGGACATCTAGAAACGAATCGTTATGTCTGAAACTCCCCAGACAAGCTGAGTGAGCTCCGAAGCTACTTTCTTTGTTATTCAACATGAAATTCGCTGTTGCTGAAATTAGAAATGGAGAACCATGGGACGTCTAGAAACGAATCATGAAGTCTAAAGCCACCCAGATCAGTTGAATGAAATGCGGAGCTAAGTTCTTGGCTATTCAACCAATGAAGCTATTATGTGAAATGGAGGCCTCTTGGAACATCTAAAAATGAATGATAAAGTTCGAAGCCCATTTTCATCAAGTCGCAAACTCAAAGGATGAAAATTCCACAAGAAGTAACAGAAAAATGAAACGAAATGAAGATTCTCAAGTCAGACGTTAGGCCAAGATGTGACATTCCATAAGTCATAAACAACAAAATATGATAATATAAATGTATTCATAACATATGGAAAATCAATGGTCAAACAGAATCAGGCATTGCGCTAAAATCAATAAGAAATCAGAAAAACTGTATAGTTCATGAAAAATGAGTTTTTTTCAGTAGTAGACTCGAATCCTTTGATCTGAGGCACTTGAATAAGATTACGCATGGAGCTAGAAAGTTGTATTGATGGACGATTGTGATCGTCTTACTTCCTAGTGGAATAAGTGTAGAAGTCTGTATACTCTAGTCAAACAGCTCCAGACTCCATCTAACAAACATTAAACTGCTGAAAACATGAAGCGCAGGTATTCCCAACATGATCAAACTTCTAAAATGGTGACGGCACAATATGTTCCAGTCCAATTTCCACAGGATCCGAATCGCTCGTCTCTGGTTACAAAAATATCAATAGACTGTGACATGGATTGCCTCACACCAGTTGCCCAGTTTTGTTGGGATTTACTATATAAAGGAATATAAGTCTGTTTCTCCATTGAAATCATCAATAGGTATCTGTTAGTTCCATGGTTCCATTCGGGATGTTTAGTGGTGAATCAACTTACTAACTGTATGATAGCCAGAGAAATCGGATACAAGCCAAGGTCGATAGATCAGAGCACAAATTGGAAGCTGGGAGAGGTTTAAATTTGAATAGCACCGCTAAGCCCTCACTCCGTCCCTCACCTGAGCGTTGGGGGGAATTAGGCCTATGTGGCTGCATCCAGTAAGTCAGAATTACTGCTTAAACCCCCAACATCAGCGCCCAGTGGGGGATATCGGAATTTATACGAAGCTCAAGGAACAGGAAGTGGATTCGAAACAGTTCCTACTACCTAATCTGCATACGATTTTCACGACCACCACCGTTCATACCTATTTCTGAACAATAACAAGGTAAATAACTGCACAGTTTCCTCTCATAATACTTACCTAAACATGAATAGTTTTATACAGGGAACAAACGTGCGTTTTTACTTGAGGTTTGTGGCATTTACATGTTGGAATTCACACAATCAAATTCAGTTTATACGATCTGCATATATTCTGAGTAAAGTCATAAATTTCAATTTAAACCTTGAGTCCTTCATTGGGGACTAAGTTTTACTTTTTTCATCGATAAAGCTCTCCCAAGCTTATGTTGAGGACTTTCAGCATTCCAAATGAACTTTGGATTTATGCACCATGTAAACCCCCACAAGCAGTTATTTTTTCCCTTTATTCTGTACATTGTGATATTTATTGTTTATACATACTAGTACTAGAAATTATCTTTCACCAGATGACACTTGAACGTGACACTCGAACGATTGATTTTACTCATATAATGGTCCACTTTGATTGAGTTATATACGACTTGAAGCTATTTTTGGCAGATGTGTGGATAGAGAACTTTGGCAGATGATTTTTACCTTCATTCTCTACTCTTGCTAGAAATTCCCAACCTTTTGTTTACTCTGCACTGAGAAAGTTTAAGAATTCGAACAAAATCTGCCTAGCATTTTTTTGACTTATTAAACAGGCCTGCAAAATTTAATTTGTTGAAAACTTTTTGTACCTGTGCACCTGACTTTTGTATTGTTTGGGGTACTGAGTCCGACAGTGACACCCGTTTTTCCCCATCACCAACCATCTCTACAAATTTCTACTCCTGAATAGTAGGATTAGTGGGTTTCACAAGGAAGTAGTGTAGACCGGTTGCCATGACCACACTATCGTCTTTAATAATGATTGTTTTACTCACTTTAATTTATTCTTACTGACACTGGAAATGTATTTGAGTTACCGAAAACATCTGTTTTCCGAAAACGTTGTTAGGTGTGATCCGTAGTTGATAAATGTTGAAAAACTTTGCCCCTCTAGACCTTCCGGTTGCTTACCGCTTTAAACCGGCAACTAAAATGCTTAAACATGGAACATACTTCCTTCCCGCTGATTCGGAGTCGCATTTTTGTTCTTCCCACTAATTCGGGGACGCATTTGCCTATCAATGAACTGTAATACTCATAACTCAGCTTCCCATGAAGTCCAATGATACAATGTTAACCTAGTAATCTTCAGTATAATGAGAGCTTTCCTGGTGAACGATTTTTTGAAGATGAAAACTGCGGAAGTTCCATTTCCCTACCAACGGCTTGGTTGAACGTTAAACTCATAAAGAAATTGTGTGACGATTTTTCTTGAAATAATAATGTCACACTTTTGGCCAGTTACGTGATGGCTAAAGCATGTTCCATGATAATAAGGTTGTATAAGGGCTAAATACGAAATGTGTTATGAGTTTCGAAGGCAAATGATGGGAGATGGGGCAAAGTGGGTGTCATTTTTGGAATCAACGCACCAAGAGACATGAAGTGTAGGTGAAATGGTGCAAAACGTTTTTTGATCGTAGGCCTGTGTTATTGACCAACCATAAAGAACACATTTCGAATTAGCTGGTCGAGATAAAGGATCGATTATAAACTAAGTATTTAAGTATTGATAATTCCGCCAGTACTTGAAGTCAACATTCACGTCAACCTTATCATTTTAATCATTTTTCCGAGGCGATAAGCGGGGCCCTTTCACTGCTCAAGTTATTCCGTTCCTAAGCTTCGAACCGCCCGCCGTTCGTTCTGAATGAACCGTAAAAATTGAAACGGTTCGCTTCCCATTGTTGCTCCCGGCAGCGGCCTTGAGAGACTTCTCCGTCCGTAGAAGACCTTTTATCTAGTGGAAACATCTTCCCACAGAAATCTGAGGGGATTTTAATGTGTTTTAAGATTTAAGCGAATGTGAATTGAACTTTTTTGAGCTCTCTCTCTTGTAATTTATGTTAATCCTACAGATCATGCAGCATAATCACAGGCACGAATTTTCGTATATGTTAGGTATTAACGTTTGTATTACATTTATGTTGATGCACCTAATAACCTTCTAGTTGAGGTGCGGCTTAATTGATTGGATGAATAGAATTAGTTGAGGAACAGTGTGCAAGTCAAAATTATTGAAGAAACAAAAAACAAGGAAAAAAACAGTATTCAATACCTATAGATGTATAATGCTATAACCCAAAAAAGTGCTATAATTGTTTTCTAGAGATTTACCCTCATATTCTTTGGAAATTTCATCAAAATCGCTCCATTAGTCTCGGAGTGTCAGCCAAAATTAGTTTTGTACATGCGCAATATTTATTACTTAACCAATTACGATATAATTCATAGGGCATCCTTAAAGAACATATATCTAACTATCATCCGAGTATGAACGAAACCAGGCTAATAGATAATAACAATAGGCTATATAAGAAATTCACTATTGCGCATGCACATGGCCTTCTATTGATCCGACGACAATGAAAGGGATTGGGGATCGTCTAATCCGCTCAATCCTAAAGATTGCATCGAAATCGGTCCATTAGTCTCGTAATTTTCGTGTGTCAATCAATTTTAGTTTTGCGCAAGCACCATATCTAAAATCATTTGACCAATCGAGATATAATTCATACGGCATCTGTCTAGTACCCACATATACCTACCCCACTACCCACCACATTCAATGAAATTGGACTAATAGATTTTGAGAAATTGAAGTTATAAGAAATTCTGGTTTGCGCATGCGCACTAGTATTATTGGTCCAACGGCAATGGTAGTTTCAAGGGGCACCCCTATTCAGAGAATTTAGAATTTAATTAATTTGAAATTTCAATTCAATTGCAAGTAATTGTAGTGGAGTAAGTTGCAAAATTACTTTCGGTAGTTGTTGCTGTAAAAATGTTACTTTTCATTATTTGGGTCTTCTTGTTCACTCATTGATATGAAATTAATCCTACTGACAAATTTCAGTAGGGTGTAGGTTTCGGAATTATTAGAACTTTAAAATGGACAAATTAACTGTCTTAATGAGGCCGCCATTTTCATGCAGACGGACAAAATTTTTAAAATTCAATCTCAATCTTTCTCCTGGAATTAATACCTATTTTTGGCCTTGGCTTCTAGACTATTGTGTTTGGCTCTCTACGAGTCGCGCTCAATGTTGGCCTATTAACTATTTTATCCCTTGACCTCGTAACTGGGGATGAGTAGGTATTTACCTGATATCAGCATATATATATATATATATATATATATATATATATATTTTTTTTTTTTTTTTTTTTGAAATACGAACGATAATTTATTGATAGACCGTTCGTGTGTTCCGTCTCCTTGAAACTCGCCGACGACACCTGTCCAACATTACTATTCACTTCGCGGCACTCGATTATTGACATTTATCACTATAATCTCAATTGGAATGTCGCACACGTTCGAACCTCTTTCCTCGCAGTCGGTTTTCTCCGATTCAAGTAATAGATTCAATTTTTCGCGTCGTTAACCGCTCCCCTTTCCGAAGGAAGGGAAAAAAATAGAACTTTTCGTTTTAATTTCTTCATTCCTCCCCTGCTGAACCTCTCGCGTGAAATAATGTTCTCAGTTTTCCAAACTGAAGGATACGAGAGAATAAAGAGGTACCGGCTCTACCAGACGCATTCTTTTAGCTTAGCACCTGTTGCAGGGGCTCTCACCCTTGCAGTGTATAACTTGTCCGGATTAAGGAAATGGTCTGAATCGTGAAATTAACTTACCCCAGTTCTCGTTTCCACACCCACACTTCGTATATGTGGCTCGTTCTTGGTTAATTAAAGTTTGAAACTAAATTGTCCTTAAAATTAAAAAATAGATCTACTTGCCAAACTGGTTTGGTAACACCAAAATTGCAATATACAGGCAAAACCATTTCACACGTTTACAATAATCTGTTCAGAAATATAACTAAATAAAAAAAAAACATTCGGGAAAATTGTTTTAAAAATACGTCGTGGAACCCTCCGAATAAATAGGTTCCTAATCTTAACATAACTTTGCGAATCTGAGGAGTATACGTATGAGTCTCATGTTCACGAAAGATACCAGGGGCCGTTGAAGGAAAATCAGGGCCCGGGTCCAAAATTCTACAGACCCTTTTATAAAAAAAGGTTCTGCTGATTAGTTTTTTCAACAAATTGTAGTTTTATTGTATGTATCAATGATTTTTAACATTAAAGATACATAAGGGTCGGTAAGGTGGGTATTAACTGGGTAAATGTGTATTCGGTTTAAAAAACGAGCCAATTGTACCTAGTGATTAGGATCTCCCAAAGTTGATTTAAATTTGAATTTTAAATTTGTGTTACAATCGTATTTCGTATTGACTTATTAAGCGCTATAAGTCATGTGTCAGCACTGTGACTCTTACTATTAGTATTATTATTATTTTTTTTTTTTTTCATTTACCCCTTTGATAAGCTCACAGAATCCTATAGGAATTTCAAGCCACCTACATATTTGCTCCGGGTTCTCCAGAAAAATATGTGAAAGGAAAGCGCTTTCGTTTGTATTTTTTCAAACATGAGAAGTTAAATATAGGACGAAGAGAATTACACTAAGCGAACACAATTAAGGATCTAGCTGAGAAGATTAGGCGCGCTTAGTGTAAATGGGTCTTAAGAGTTCACGACAATTGTCAATAACTGATTAACCAGCATCAACATGTATTTACAAAAAGAAGGTCTAATGATGAATGAATTGTCCTGATTGAGGAAGCGATATGACTCATGAAATTGTTGTTGAGTATCACTCATACCAACATAATGATATGAAAACTATGGTGCGAGGCTTCACACTACTTTCCTTACTTGTATTCATTATAGATGGATGCTATTGCGATAACGGGTCGTATCTTGGAAAAAATGACTAAAAAAGTGCTAGAAATAACGTTTTTCAGTTGATTCTTCGGATCATTACCGTTCCTAGAATAATTTTCTGTGCATGAGAGATATCGGATGATGAAAAAAAGATGAAAAAAAAAAGAAAACTGCATTTCTAACTATTTTTGAAGGTTTATTACTGATTGCCACCCTCAGAGCATGGTTTGAAGGGTATGGGATATCATTCCTACCCAGAAGAGGAGTAATTCTTGTAAATTTCATCAAAATCCTTCAAGCCATTTTTTAGAAACGGCAAAAAGTGTTGAAAACGACGTTTTTTCACCTATTCTGATTTTTTTTAACCCCTAAAAATGATAATTTTAAGCTGATTTTTCTACAGCTACCTCTTGGGTATAGAAACCCAACAACGAAATTGGATTTTTTTTTATGTCGGACCGTAAGGTCGCAATCGTGTACTTGAATAACATACATACATACACACACACACACACACACACATACACAAGTACATACATTTTCATGAAACGTGCAGATATGGGTTCAGGTTGAACAGAATACCCATCCTAGCATGAGTTTCAGAAATTGATTTTCAGGGTGATTGCAAAACTTTCCCTTCACCCTTCGGTTTAAGTAAGGAAAGTGATATAGCCAGCCCATGTTCTGTAGGGGCAGTTTAGTCCTCCAAGGGCTGTTTTCCTATTGGTCATAATAACGTGGCTTCCTATTGGTTGTAATCGTCCTTAGACCTAGAATAGAATAGAATAGAATAGAATAGAAATACTTTTTTTTTTTTAATTTTTAAACTTTATTGTACACAGTACATTACAGTTTTGCTGGAGTGTATATACAAAATAACAGGTAACATGTGTAGTGATCCCCACCCAGTGGTGGTGAAATAATTTATTGTCAACATTCAACAAAAGGTATCTAATCTAACAAACGTCAACAGGATGGAGAAAAAAAAACAAGCAAAAATCGCATAAAAACAGGTAATAAATTGTCAATATTTCTCAACACTTCACTGGAGAACACCAGCTTCCACAAGAAACTTCATTTGTGCTGTACGGTGCTAAGGCAATCAGCCTATCCTTTACTTCCCTCTGAAATACAGCAGGGCTCATCGACTTCAGAGCAGCCAGCAGATCATTATACATCTTTATTCCTGAACTAGAGCCAGCCGACAACTTCGAGTAGAAAGCAGATCCCGGTTCCTTGTATCATACTGGTGATTGTCATCCAGGCGTGGAAAATCTTCCGAGTTGTTCTTGACTCTGATTAAAATTGCCTGGATATAAAGCGCAGGAAGAGTCAATAGTCCCAAATCCCTGAACGGATCTCTGCAGTGAGCGTCACAGCGAGCCCCTTTCAAAATCCGAATAGCAGATTTTTGCAGTCTGAAAATCTTCATGGCGCTGCTGCAGTTGCCCCATAGAATGACTCCATATCTAAGATGGGATTCGAATATACCGTAATATGCAGCAAGAAGAACAGAAGGAGACACTATAAAAGTACCTAGTATAAATAGTACTTGCCTAAGTCATGTTTCTCATTCTGAAATAAACCAGCTAAAGGGACACTTGGAGTTATTCCTTTCTACCTCGGAAAGTAATAAAAAGTAGTATGCTGGGATCGTTCCTACGTTAGGGCAGCCGTGGGAATAGAAGGGATCGCTGGGAAGCGAAAACCGAGCCGAAGAGGAGGATGAACCTCGGCCACCGGCGGCCTTGGGGTCCCGAGCCCCGGCGATGTGATAGCTAAAGCTAACCCGAACCACCCACCGCCTCCGCCTGCCTCTTCCGATCCTGCAACTTCCTCTCCTCTCTTCCTATTCTCTCATAGCCACGACCTGAAACGTCTTCTCTCTGTACCTTCTTTTTTTTGTTTCTCTCTTAGAAAGGAATTCACGTTCATCAGCTGAGAAAAGGGAGAACAAAGAAATGGGACCTCCTTTTCGTGAGGGGCACCAGCAACGTCAGAGTGCGTCAGTCTGCGCTCCGTGGAACGTTCGGAAGTGGAGCCCCTACTCACTTATTCACAGGGTATTTCATGAATAAACTGCCGTAGATTCCAGCCCTTTGTCAGATTACTAGTCACTACTTAACCTGGAGGGGATAGTCAACCAGAAAAAGCTACCTACTACAACGGCCTCAAACCTGCGAAAAATTGATATAACGAAATTTATTTATTTACGGGCTAGTTAGCCCAATATACAATAAGAAAACTATACATGGAAAATACAGACAACTAATGAAAATTGAAATATATACAGAGTCAGTAACAAAAATTGAATCAATACACAAAAGATAATAATAGTACCATTTACTAGGTTGGAAATTTATAACAATAGGAAATTATGTGGTTTTTAAAAACGGAAAAACTATTGAAAAATCAATCAAGGCAATTATTCTCAGCTGCTAATAAATTATAATGTCTAGCCATGCGATAAAGGGGGTTGTTTAACAAATAATTAAACGGGACAAAAGGGACGGAAAATAAATCATTACTTCTTGTGGGATGGATCAGCGTACGAAAATCAAAATGAGATAATAACTGGGGGCTAATAATGAAATAATTTCTTTGAGGGATATAATATATATATATACTTATATATATATATACCTATATTTTTACACATAATAAATTCACTCGTTCATCGTTGTCAATCAACTAATTCTCCTAGTCTCGCAGGATGGCTTCATTGAAATTAGCACCTTAGCAACACCGTACCATCATTACTGGTGACTAGAAATGAGTTGCAGTTTCACTGGATTAAATTAAAAAATAAAAATAGAAAATGATTAAAGGTAAAAATTATATTAATTAGGAAACATAAAATAAATAAATACAAATTTTTAGAACAATTAAAAATGAAAAAAATGAAAATAATTTACAAAAATAGATGTGGCGATGGCCAGGTGTTGTATCAATTGAGGCCAGGTGGATGTAGTGCTCCCAAGACCCATATTATGTGCCTGCTCAGTGATATGAAGCTTGATGGGTGACACTTTATCTGGTAACTATCACTTTAAGCCGATAGCACTGATTGAATCCCAATTCGTGGGATGTTGCATGTTGGGTCACTGACTGACCCCTATATATATATATATATATATATATATATATATATATATATAAAATATATATATATATATATATATATATATATATATATATATATATATATATAAAATATATATATATATAAAGAAAACAATTATAAATTAAAATAACGGAGATATATAATGGCTCTTAATGACTCTTAATGGATATTAATGACTTAATGGATCTATCTATAAGTCGTTAAACTCTGGGATTCGTTTCAAAACATCTCAAAACGGATTTAAATTATGACATTATTCAAAAAATTTGATTTCAAAATTTTGAAGCCATTGCCATAGCTTCGTTTTCTACAAAAATTCGCTAAAATCACCGCTAAAATGAAGCTTCCCTCTATGTCACGTGTCGCTCCGCCCAACGCTCTGCCAAATTTACAATAACAGGAGTAAAGTTCAGAAAATGAAGAAAATGCAATGAATAAGTGGATTCAAATTGTATTTCAGTCAAAAATAACGTTTCGAGGATTGAGGATATGTATTTGAATGAGTTGAATTATTCGTATCCATGGCTGTTTTTGAAAACTTTTTGTCGGAATTCAGCCAGGGAGTAAATAATACGACTTTGCCTCGTCGAAGTTTTATCAGGTTGGAGAAACGATGAGGTGCAGACTTATACTGTTCATTTACTCACACTCTAGGGAATAAAAATAACGGAATAAATGATACAGACTGTGTTTAAGTAGTAAAGTTGGGTAGGACTTCATTCCAAGACTGAAGCCTGGCAATAATTACCTAGTTTTTAAGAACAATCGTGCTGGTTACTGATTCTACAAAATGAAGCAAATCTATAATGGAGGTTAACTACCTTGTTATGAGGATGAGTATCCAAGCCTTGGGTTTCAGATGGCTAAGTGCGCTTAATGCACGATCCACTTGGTAAGTGGGTACTGAACTCACGAATAATATGATCAAATGTTCGTTTATGAGAAAGAAACCTGAAAGTCATGGAATCTACATTCAAAGCGTGATTTTGATTAAAACGTGACACCCCCCAGTGAGGACCATTAAAGCAGATAAAGAGATCGGACAGCGGAGAATTCCACCTCATTTATTAAATTTATTTACAGTTGGAACGTCTCCGTGAGATATTGAGAAAGGTGTATTATGATCGGTAGGTATCCGACGGCCAAAACTGGGTGAATTGGTCGCGGGTAATGAAAAATATACGATAGCTACTTCTTCGTAAATTCTTGAGGGGTGGATTTAGTGCTCTGATACTGTATGGCAACAACATTAATTTAAAAAAATAAATGAAATCAATAAAGTAAGTGTTTTAGGACCCTGAATCTGAATTTGAGGTAGAAAAATCATTTCGGGGAAACGAAGTAATAACCGCAGGTACATCAGTGATTGAAATCAACACCAGCACGTCTACCATTATTGATATTAGCATCATTTCAGCAAAATTTTGTCACAAATGAAGCTTGCAATGACCCCACAAATTTTAAAATGAGAATTTGTTTATTGGTGGAAATCAAGTATTGAAAAATTCTGAATCGATTCCTGAATTTAAATACTTTTCCATATTCAGAGTGAACTTTGCCCGTAGATAAAAAAAATTGTTTGGAAATTCGTTCTAATATTGTCATGCTATTCAAAGAAGATTTCGGGTTTTTTCTCAGTTTTATAGTTAGTGGTTTAACAAATATCACGAAATATGTAAGTACTTTTTTATGCATCATTTTGTATGTAATTTATTAATGTTCTTTTTCATAGTTGATGAACTACTTTAGACTAAATTCTGCAAAAAATATTAATCTATTAATTTTTAGCCATTTTAGTGATTTTTTACCGGATTTTTTTTTGTAATTCGACCAATTTATTGTGCTCAGAATGCCCTGGCCTACGAACTCATATTTTCATTCGAAAAGCTTGATTTTTGGAGCAAGAAAGAAATTTTTATCTCAATCATAAGGAGTATTAGAGTATTATCGTCTGGAATGACATATATATATATATATATATATATATATATATATATATATATATATATATATATATATATATATATATAAAAGCGTTCAATCTTTATTTATTTTATTTATTTTGGAGCCATTGCAAAAGCTTCCAATAGCTTCATTTTCTACATAAGTTCGACAAAATATGTAAAATGCGAAAAAAATGATAAAAAATATTATTATTATTATAATTATATATTATTATTCTCGCGGGTTTGTCAATAATTGAGACTTTTTGCTTGGCCGACGTTTCGTTGTATTTATACAACATCTTGAGGTCCACATTAACACAGAGGGTGACAAGATGGTACGATTTGGTCCATCTAATTTGAACCAATTGGGAGAATCTAAATATGGACCGAATCGTACCATCACGTCATTCTCTGTGTTAATGTAGCCCTGAAGATGTTGTACAAATACAACGAAACGTCGGCCTAGCAGAAAGTCTCAATTATTGACCAACCCTCGAGAATCCCAAACTTCATCTTACGAAAAGTGGTCGAGAATACTAACATAGTTTAAAAATATTCGGAAAATTATTTAGAACAAGTTTGTTTTGCCATGAAAATGGTAGGTAGTTCACAATTTCTTCCCTTTCAAAGTTCTCAAATTTCAAAGCAACTTGACTTGAGTATAACACGATAATTTTAACGAAAATCCGCTCATGCATAACTGTGCATTCATTTAACGGTGCTTCAATATCCACTTCAACCGTAATTGCTATTGTAACTATAATTAAATAAATGGGAAAAAATTAGGTACGTGTTTTTCCGTTTTCTCCATCCATCGTTTCGGATGTAAGAAAATCGGAGTTGAGCTCTCAATCACAACGAGTCTTCCTCTCAATGATGCCTATTTTATAGATAATGAGAAGTGCTTAGAGGGTGTGACACCACTCAAACAATATCGGAATCCATTGGATTGGAGGATCATCTCAAATGATTGCGAAGCATTTCACATAATCGTCTTCTTCTCATCGCCCCTTCAAATCCAGATGGTATTATGTAAATCATGGCCGTTCCTTCAAAGGTCAAGCACACTTTCGAAGAAAGAAAAACTCAGAGGTAAAAAATAAAGTTGAAAGAACCCCCTCTCTTCCTTTATATTGCCGTCTTCAAGAGATTTCTAGAAACAGTTCTCAGGTTGTTTTTATCGAGTAAACCAGATAGGTTGCTTAGTGACTACCCCGAGGCTTTTCATTTCTGAATGACAAGAAGGGGAGTAGGTAGAGAGAAGTGAGAAGGAGAGATCAAAACGTCCACAGGAGAAGGAAATGGGAGGAGGACGGCGGAGAAGTAAAATATTTATTCTGCGGAAAGGGGAAAAATCTCTGGAAGGGAAGATTTTTTCCCTGAAGAGATGAAAATACGGGATTTAGATCGCCTCCCGTTTCTTTCGGACTTTATATTTCATTTTAAAAAAGGATAGATGGATAAAGGCAGAGGAGGACGGGTCCTCGAATAAATAAAGCAAAAGGCTGAGGAAAAGCTAACAGATTTATATACCCGGGCATGCCTTTTTTGCGTTTTCTTTACGTCTTTGGGGAGTTTTGTGTCTTTTACCTGGCATGGCATTATGCGGTATGGATGATGGTTTCGCGTGAGGATGATTCACGATGTGCATGTTTATGTGGCCGGGAATGATGGTGGTGATGCGGGGACTTTGAAGAGGAATTCCGTGGTTATAGCGTCCCTCACATGCTGCTATACATTCATCTGAAGAGGGACCTGGAAGGTAAATATCCAAGCAAGGAAAGTCCATAGACTTGTAATCTGGAATGCGAAAGTCTATTCAGAACTCGTGCGAATTTCGTGCCAGGATCCCCAGAGGATATTTGACGTGAAATGAAGGTTCAGATTTTTTCGGCCGTTTGTTTAGTTTGCCAAAGCGTTGTAAGGCAAGAAGCTCCTTCACACTAAAATATTTGTCAAAATAGAAGCTTATTGTTCTGAAACAATTAGGCTATTCGATGGTCCAGGATGTGGAATAGTGGAATTCCCCTTCATCAGTAAGTGTTCTTAATCGTGTTTGTACATCTCGTGCAATGTAAACAGAAATATCTCCATACAATCTTAATACTGAATAACTTTGAAAATTCATTATTCAAAGGTAATGTATTTTACTTATCAAGGATTTAGATCGCCCCCCAGACGTTAGCCGTGCATAATCCTAACCACGCTCTGCTACCATATCATTAGTTCCCAATTTAAGTCCCGAACGTTGGGCAGGTGATCCGAGAACCGGAAAACCAATCTGGGGGGGTTCCTAAGTCCTTGATATAGGTACTATCTGAATAAGTAAGTAGTAAATGTAATTAAAAAAATAAAGAGAAAAAAAAAGTGGTCACAAAAATTAGAAAATCACTAGAACGCCTCCAATGTAGGTAGGTCTCTAAAGTCCTAACCTCACACATGGGTTTCAGTGACCCGGAAGTATCACAACAGAAATTAAGACTCCACATTAGGACTGTTGGGTCTAGATGTCGCGCTATGGGTCCAAAAAAAACTTATATATATATATATTATTGAGGTAGATAATGACCAGGCTAGTCGAAGTTTTTTAAAAGGTTTTTAATTGTTCTGCGACATTTCGGTCCTGGAGCAGGACCCTATTCATGCAGATGAATAGAACTGTAACCACCACCATCTCCAACATCCATCCAATAACCAACAGTACCAAAGTTGTAGTTTATAAACAACATATCGTAGTTTATAAACAAAAAACTGCGATATGTACCTACCACATTAGTATCTATTAATGAAGAACAATATTGTAAGTACCACCAATAGCTATGTTATTGTAAAATTATGTACTATATTCTCATAAAAGCTCTGATGCATAGACAATTATGTCCACTCATGACATTTTTCCTGTATAGGTTTGTTCATCTGCATGAATAGGGTCCTGCTCCAGACCGAAACGTCGCAGAACTATTAAAAACCTTTTAAAAAACATCGACTAGCCTGGTCATTATCTACCTCAATTGTACAATTACAACTAGTCAGAATCTATTATATATATATATAACTGTATATGTCTATACAGATAACAGTCTAGATATCTATGTATATATCTATATACAGGTAACTGTATATATATATATATATATATATATATATATATATATATATATATATATATATATATACAGGGTGGATGGAGATCAGTGTGAAAAATTTTTTTGGGTAAAACTACATCGAAAATGGAGTAGAATGCCGCCAGAGTGGGGGTCCTATCTCAGTCCATTGGATAGTTATGATTTTTTTAGTGTTTTCACGGTCAACTCCGACCTCAAGTCATGAAATCGAGTTTTCTGGAACACTGAAGCGTCCATTTTAATTTTATTATACATTTTCGGATTCAGCATTAAATTTCCTATAAGATAAACATAATTTCAACCTTATAAAATTTCGATAACTCTGTTCACAATCGCAGTGAAAGGGAAAATTTGAAAAATTTGAAATTTTTCGATAAAATTCGAAACAGAGCCGACGTTCCAAAAATAGGCCAAGAAGTTGTCAAATCTCATAAAAACTTCCTCATTTCATGAGCTTTCCAACGGTATACTCAATTTCAGGATTACGACATTTTTTCTTTGAGAAATTAAGTTTCAAATACAAAAAACCAAGGTGGGGGCGTCAATCTTGGTAGGGAAGGGGGTGCAAGGAGTTAACTCACGTTCTCATTTCTTTCTGTTTCTTTATTCTTATTTTCTGTTAAAAAACCTGCAAATTACAACAAACAAAAATGAATTTAGGTTAACATTTGTTCGAACTGACGTCCCCTGTTACGAATGCATAACCTAGCTCGTTTTCGAATAGCTCCCACAGTAACTGAGAGTGTTAACTTCTCCTGAAGTTTTTGAGCTGCTGCTACAATGTTTCCCTTCAACTCTTCTTCGGTGTTCACCTGCGTTTTGTAGACTTCTTGTTTCAAAAATCCCCAAACGAAGAAGTCCATGGGGTTGAGATCAGGGGACCTCGGCGGCCACGCAATGGTACCACCTCGCCCTATCCATGTGGAAAACCGTTCTGATAGCCATGTTCTCACTGCCGTAGAATAATGCGGTGGGGCCCCATCTTGTTGGTAAATCAATTGTTGAAGAGTTTGAGGTTGAAGATCTTGCAACAGGATCGGTAAATCGTTTTGGAGGAACTCCAAATAAGTCACTCCATTCAAGTTTCGTGGGAGAAAATGAGGTCCTATCAGTTTATCCCCGACTACAGCAGCCCACACGTTAACAGAGAAACGTCGTTGAAATGAGGATTCTCGAGATGCATGTGGATTTTGTGAAGACCAGACATGCATATTATGGGTGTTGAATACCCCCTCTCTAGTAAAAAGAGACTCATCAGTCCACAGAATATTCCTGAGAGCGTGGTATTCCACAATGTCCCTCTCGAGGATCCACCTGCAAAATTCTTCACGTTGGGCGAAGTCTCTTCTAAAGCTTGCACTTGAGTAAAATGATACGGGTGGTAGTTTTCTTTATGTAGAACCCTAAGTACATACCAATGAGAAGCACCTATCTCCGCAGCTATTTCTCGAGCGCTGATAGTGGGGTCACCCAAAACACGATCAAGAATAAATTCTTCAACACCAACGTCAGCAACGGTTGATGCATCTTCCCTTCGCGATCGCATTACTGAGCCTGTGTTTAATAAACGCTGGTGCAGCCTCGTGAACACTGCGTGACTGGGACAACGCCTATCTGGGTATCGAGTTCGGTACTCCCTTTGCGCTGCAAGTGCGTTTCCGTTACACAAGCCGTAGACATAATGCATTTCTGCGTACTCCCGAACACTAAACTCAGCCATGGTCAAACGTCAACTGTCCCCAAAACGGCGAAATGTATTCATTGCTGTTTAAACAAGTTTAGCCAGATCAGTGTTTATTCGTAAAGGTCAACGTCCAGGAGCTGGAGGAAATGAGAACGTGAGTTAACTCCTTGCACCCCCTTCCCTACCAAGATTGACGCCCCCACCTTGGTTTTTTGTATTTGAAACTTAATTTCTCAAAGAAAAAATGTCTTAATCCTGAAATTGAGTATACCGTTGGAAAGCTCATGAAATGAGGAAGTTTTTATGAGATTTGACAACTTCTTGGCCTATTTTTGGAACGTCGGCTCTGTTTCGAATTTTATCGAAAAATTTCAAATTTTTCAAATTTTCCCTTTCACTGCGATTGTGAACAGAGTTATCGAAATTTTATAAGGTTGAAATTATGTTTATCTTATAGGAAATTTAATGCTGAATCCGAAAATGTATAATAAAATTAAAATGGACGCTTCAGTGTTCCAGAAAACTCGATTTCATGACTTGAGGTCGGAGTTGACCGTGAAAACACTAAAAAAATCATAACTATCCAATGGACTGAGATAGGACCCCCACTCTGGCGGCATTCTACTCCATTTTCGATGTAGTTTTACCCAAAAAAAATTTTCACACTGATCTCCATCCACCCTGTATATGGCACACAAAGTTGGAGTTTTTGACCTTGAAGGATCGAAACTTGTTTCACGGGCGTCCCGTAAAGTTCCGATGCCCCCAGGTGATTGTGAGACGGGTCTTGTATGAACTCGACGAGCGCAAGCCCGAGGTCTCCCAAACCTGACATCACATCCACACGACCTTGGGAGCTCCTTCTTTCTTCCGCCACTATAATCAGCCGGTCCGGGGGCCCTTCGCTTTTTCTCTCGCTTCGACCGTCCAGTTTGGTCGAGTTTCGAAGAGAAAGAGAGAGAGAAAAAAGAAGAGTTGTGAAATTATAGTGCCTCGATGGCATCACGGCCTCAAGGAATGTCATTATCGGCTAAAACGTGAGTTCAAACTGTCATCTTGGTCATAAATCTGCTGGAATCCCTAAGGCTTGTACAACTAATAGATCGAGGATAAGGTGATTAGGTGATTTATATCGTCAAATATCTAAGATGTAAAACACATAGTGTTATCGTTGTCTGTATTATCGCTAAACAACCAGGATCAGTCTCCTATTACTCCCTAATATTTTGAAAATCAGTTCGATTTTCAGGGGCACCCAATGAGATTGAGATCAGACTGATGATACCAAGTACAACACTGTTCTACGTGAAAATTGCTGGAGAGGTACCAGGCTCGTATGTAGCTATGCTGTCCAGAAGTAATTCCAATATAGGTATTATACTAGCTGATATTAACAAGGCAATTCTTATGTATTCCAGTATCACTATTACTACTATTAGCGATTTTTGATGAAATTTCGAGCTTGATCGTCTAGTTAATAGATCCCCTAGCAGCATGTGATTTCTCTATCTTCTCACGCTTAGAAATTCAAAGGTTTTTTTTTTTTTTTTTCGGTGTTCAAGCCCTTGGGGAAAGCGAACTACTCAACGAATAGCATTGCGGGTGGTTTTAATAGATTCTTTGGGATATAATTTATCATTGACAAGCAAAACATTATAACTGTTACTTAGAAAGTTTTCGAGATCTCGATTTTTTAAAAATGTTCAGCTCTTAAGAGTTTATAAAAATTGATGCCGAGCTTCTAGGACCATCTAGACCCCAAATGTGACTTTTAACACAACTTTCGTATAGTTCAGTCTATTATCGGACAAAAGCCGTTTACGGCGGACAAACGGATTTTTTTCTTTTATTTTAATTCTTTTTTTGGATTCTACGTATCTTGAAACGTAAACCAAACAATTTTCGGAGGGTGTTTATTTATTTATTTTTTATTATTATCATTTTTTTTTTTTGTCGATTACCAAATGCTCATTATTTGTTCCGGGTTGAGTGGAACATTATCTATACAGAACAACAGCAAACTTCGTGTAATAATTTGAAGAGTCTAAGTCGTGAAACTTCAAACTAAATTAACAATCAATTGGCTTCCCAGGAGCTTAATGAGCAAAGCTTAAATTTATGACTATCCGCAGCCTCTCTACAATTCTAATTTTCTGAGCGATGTTTTTCAATTCGTAATGAGGGCTTGGAATTAGGAACGAATTCGGTCAGGGGCATCAATTCATCTATCAATTCTATCGGATTCGTCCGTTCGGCCGGAACAGGGAAGGAGCTACCATTTTCAGTGTAAGCGCTGCAGAGTGAGTTCATAAGTCAACTGTTATAATCAGATCTACGTCACCGCCCATTAAGGCCATCAAGAACTGTATAATGATATTCCACCCGACCAGCCCCCCTGACACGGGATTCTAGGTTTCACACTACCGCACCGCGGCAGACAAATGGAGCCTCCGATTCCGTGATTTCAAAGACAGATTATTCTATTTTGATTGGCTAACGTAATGGATAGGTACATGTTCAAACAATCATTTCTTCACAACCTTAGTATACGAACTACTACCTGCTTCAATTGCACTGGTTTACAAAAGATAAGTCATGCTCCATGATAATATCTCATTAACAACTTCCAAGTTTCTTTCCAGTCTAATAGTGGTTGCAATCATGTTTACAAAATTAACTGAGAAGGATAACCTGTATGTAAACAATTATTCAGACAACCACGCTCATACTTCAGATTGTTGCCCAGTGGTTAACATAATACGGTTAGGTAAATCGAGAGGTTTCCAACGACTGAAGATCGATTTTTTTAACGCTGGGAAATGCCTAAGATACAGTTCCGTAGCAACGATTTGGTTGTAAGCGAGCGATATTCATCAGGAAATAGGAGTGACAAGATGTCATTTAACGGTAATTTTGTATCATTTTTGGCCGGATTATGATGGCAAAAACAGGTTCCATGTTAATTTGTCAAATTTTGGCCCAATATTTCCAGTGATTGTATTTGGAGTGTGAGGTATTGTTTCCTATAGCTTGTGATCTCCTGAATCGAATGAGACCAGCCGAGGGTCGATACAATATTGATGTTTACGGAGCAGGAGCACATTGAAGTTCAAAAAACGTGGTTTTCGTGTTTTCTCTTTGGCCCAAAAAAATACAACTGGAAATATTGGACAAATTGGGCCAAAATCGCACAAATTTTGGCAATACCTCAAAATATTAATGAGATGGGGGAAAAACGGACATCGGAATCGAGAACCCCTCACATACACAAGAACCCCTAGATTTGATTATGAGATCTCCGTCACGGAACATGACTATTCTTTTGTAAACCTATGTCATTCAATACCGATTGAGAGGACCAATGACACTAAAACCTCTCAAACTATTACACTAAACTCAAAATATTAATCCGCTTATTTCGTAAAATTCAGCTGTTTAAGCGCCATTTACCACCTGTACTGCTGTAGGATAGAATACTGAGTGAGTAACATGGAAAATTTTGATATATAAAAACTTTTATTCTAGAAATTAGAGATTGAAAAATAATATTGAATGTGGAAAGTAAGAGTAATGTTCGTTTAGTATGTATGTAGATCGATTATGGTTAGAGGTTGTGTGTTCACTAGTTGTAGCCATCCGTGAAGCCACCATGATGTTTCCTCTTCAAGCACTGTTGAATAAAAGGGAGTGGATGTTGTTGGGAAATGATGTTAATGAGGTCGTTCGGTTGAGACGAGCTACTCTGCTTGACTGGTGGGCTGCAATTAATTCATAGTCGGGACGTTGATATGTGTATACATTCAAGTCTTCATTGTGTACGTATACTAAAGAGCATCCACTTTGCTTTTACAATTTTTGAAGCATTTGGATTATATCAGGGTTTGTAGAGGATAAACTGTCTTATTCATCAACATCGTTAGGTGCAAAGGAAGTTTACGGTAGCTTAGTTGTGAAAATCTTAGTGATTGTCGTGATTAAATTCCTTATTTCTCTACAAGGTACATTTATATTTATTGAGTTTAGGAGTTATTGAAATAGATACAAGATTTTATCACATGGAAAGTTTAACACAGAGTTCTTTAATTGGAGCCACAAGGAAGAGATCACGAGGAAGGCCTGATAATGTAATTCAATAGTTGGTAAGGAGATAAAACAATGGGGTATGAATAATAGTAAATTGATGTAAGATAATACCTAAGTGGAAGTTTGATCTGGAATGAGTGAGAGAGTTGACGGACTCGGCGTTCTTTCGGGAACGTTCCGAGTAACAATTCGTTCGACCGGAACTGTTACACTCTACCCCAGGTAGCCCACAATTTTCGTCAATCACAGTTTGTTTGAGTAGAGTTAGAAGAATAATAAAGCTCTTGATCTATCTTGAAGGATAGCGATATCCTAGTTTCTTTGTTCCTTAGTGCTTTGACTCAGCGTTTCTATTAAATATATCCTAATGGTTAGTGCAAGGTACAGTATATTATAAGTATAGTTTCTATCTATATTAACATTGTATTTTTTAGTTACTATACAGTAGTATGTATAAGTATAGTTGTATGTTTATTAACATTGCATAGTTATTAGTTATAGTAACTGATAGGATACTTGCGTGTTCGGTTATTTGTCTATTTTTCATTTGATTTAACCATTTAGCGGCCGTATTAACTGAGCGTTGAGAAATCTCGGCAGCTAGTTCTTTAGTTGGTATAACATGATAACAGGAACATTTAGGTAGGTACCTTCCGATTTGCGCAATATTCCATCAACCACTCGGGTTGTTGATCCATGGACATAAATTATGTACATCAGAGGTCTGAAGGCACTACCTAGGAGTACTTCATCCCAGATATACTGCGGTATACCGGTGAGTATATATGAATGGAGACTATGAATGATCGGTTGCTGAATGAAGTTGTATTGATTTAAACAGAAGCAATAATTTTTGAAGTGGATGTTCATCAGAAGACTGTCGTGCCTGGCATTGCCGAATTCCTCTTCAAAATCGACGAATATGCCTGAGCTCTATCTTTCTATTCCTACTAAAATCGCCTTTATGAGTCTATGCAGCTTGAAGTAGACAGTTAATTGACTCAGTCTGCCCCGATATTGTAACAATAGCATAGCAACGGAAATTTATCCACATATTGCGAATCGTTTTGAAACCATGTAAAGCCACAAGCCATACAACCATATATTTATGTTGAGGTCTTTCAAAATAATGAAGCAACATATCTGTTATGAGTAACCGCAGATATCATCACTATTGCTTTCCTGTTCACTGCACCAACTACAAAAAGACCTCTACACATAAGTATTATGATGATACCCTAGCAGTTTTTGTATGCACAACGCCCCGACCACCCTTTCTGCCAGATATTTTCAAGAAGCCACTACGTTTTGTGGGACTTGAACTATTTATTTTCCACGTTATCATGATATGCCAAGGTTTCTTATCTTTCTGTCCCAATATTCGTCAGCCACCTCACCTTAAAGAACAAAGGAAATCGTAAAATTTTTGTTTTGTACCAATGGTATCTATCATTTAGGGAAATATATGGAATTTCAGCAATAAAAGTCAACCTCTGAAAATATTTGTAGAAATTGTTTCCGCATGAATGTATCGTACCTTATAAGTTCTGAATGTGTGGCTAAATTCAACGCAACAGATTAATTGGAAACCACCTTAATAGACACAAAAAGAAAAAAAAAAGATCAAAAAGAAAAGCGTTTGAAGAATCTAATATGGAGAGACGATGGAATACAGATTATTGAATCACCAGGGCGATACCGTTCAGTGTGTCAACATAATGAATGTTTGATTGGATTTCTCTATTTCCTTTTTCCAACGAAACTGCTATATTTAAATGTGAAAGAAGATTATGAGGTACAGTCGAACAATAAATAACTCTATTACCCTCTAGTCTGTTTACTTTCAGCTAAGCCGAAAATCATCATTCTGCGCTACAAAAAAATGTAGGTTTTCACTAAGTCATATTGCAAATTAAGCAGTTCATTTAATTTTGATTAATTCAGGGCCAGATGAATTTGTCCGCGACGCGTGACAAATAGTCATTTACCGCTTTTGGTTTATTATTTTCAATAAAATAAGGGAAAGGACACAAACTAACGCCTCCTTCCCTGTGAATAATGATTTAATGAATAGAATGTGTATGTAATTCTGGTCATAAATCAGGTCTGGGCCATAGTTGGGGCTGAATCTTTAGCGTCACTTTTAAACTAAACTGTTTGAATATTAAGTCAGGTTCTGTGAAGCTTTTGAAACAAGAGTTTTTTTCTGTTATTAACAGATTTCATTCCAACGAATTCAATGAGACCACCCGGATCGCGCTCCCTGAGGGCTATACGTTAGGGAAGAAAAATCGTGAGTGTAGATGAGAACACGTGAACAAAGTAAAACTCATCTTATAAGCACGGCATCATCAACTAACCCCAATGATTTGGACTATTTGAGATAACTTACATGATGTATTCCCTATGTATGAGCGCGTCTACCTAATGTTGAAGAATTTTTGTTCGTTTATTTCGCTGGTGTTTTCGTTGGTCCTCTGCAAGTAATTCACTTTTTGTAACACTCTATTTCTTTACGCTACACAACAGTCTGACATTTCCTTGTCTAGCTAGATGCTTGGCTGGTAATAATAATAGGCTTTCTGTAATTGGTGTATAATTGCTGTGACTGTATTGGATACATCCCCTCTTCTAATGAAGTGTAATTCGCAATCAATATTGCTTTACGCCCTTTATTTCAACTCGCATAAGAGTGGATTAATTGCTTGAACATTCATAAACCAACTTAAGCAACCTCATTGATTTGGACTAGAGTTTGAGTCTTCGACATGAAGTAATTTCCCATTTACCACCCAATGAGCGCATTGTGATACAAGACCGCGCCTGCCTCATCTTTCTAACTTACCCATATCGTTGATGAATTATTGTTAAATTCTCTTGATGTTGATTCCCTGAAAAAAGTTAACTTTCTCAAATCAATTCAGTAACCCCGTTGATTCAGACTAGTTATGAGACAACATACATGACATAGATGGTGTAATCACCTATTTACCGACCATTTAGCGCATTGTGACACAAAACCGCGTCTGCCTTTTCTTACAGATGCACTTATATCGTTGTGAATTCATGTTGTCTACAACGCCAGTATGTTTTTGATCTTCTGCGGGAAGTTAACTTTCATATATACACGAACTTCAGCAACCCCATCGATTTGGACTATTTCAGACGACTGAAAATAAGCAATTTTCTATTTACCGCCCAATGAGCTGCTGAAATTTGTACATTTCATTCCAACTAATACAATGAGACCACCAGGATCGCTGCATATCCATTCGTTTGTGCTACATGTTAGTTACGAAAACACATGAGTGTGGATGAGAACACGTGTTCTGAACAGAGTAAAACTAATCTTAAGCACGACTTAGTAAATATCATTAAGCCAAAAACTAGTTTGGACATTCTGAATTCAACTTCATGTAACCCTTGAACTATATGAGACGAGTGATATGACGTAATTTCCTATTTACCATCCAATGAGTTCATCGTGACACAAGAGCGCGTCAGCTGCCCTTTTTAAAATTGACGCCTTTCCCTATTATTCCATCTCTATTTTCTTCTATATTCCAATTTCGTTCGGGGTCGTCGGTATGAAATTGCGCGAGAAAAAAAAGAAGAAAAAATCAACAACGAATTCTCGCTCTCGTGGCGAAATTAAAAAGAACCACGAGTCTTCTCTCAACGTTCCAATTGCGCCAGGGGAGTGGTTTTTAAAGGGGAGAAGGGGCCGGGGGGCAGAATGAGGCACATCCTGTAGCTACAGGATCTACGGTGCAGCGAGCAAGCCCCACTGGGTCTTCTCCTGGGGTTTTTTTCCAGCTCTCATTCCCTTGAGCTTTTATAACAACGTGTTTCTTGGGACGGAATGGAACGTCAACCCTTCAAAACTGACGACGACGATACAAAAGACTAGGGAAATAACTTATGAGACGTCTTGTCGCGGACTTGTCGTAAGAACTAAGTAATTGAGTAGGCCAGTCCTACAAGTTCCAGTAGGCCAGTTCTACAGCTAAACTAATCCACCTCGGTCTAGAATAGATGAAAAATTCAGGAGAGATTAGATTGTGAAAATTTAGACTATCTGAGTGAGAAGTGTGGGATTAGAAATTGGTGGGATGAGAAATGACGGCCTCATACAGATAGCTAAATGCGCACATTTTAATGTGTTTCTTCAATATTTCCTGGACCGTTAATTCTATAGAAATATTTATACGTAGCTAAGTTTCATAGCTTAAACAGCAAAGCGATTCGACACCTAAATTATGAATTATTCCCAAAGCTACGGGAATCGCAAACAATTGCAAATCAGGCAAGGGGAATTTTCATGTGTTGCCATTTCACACTTCTGACCTCAAATATGGATTCAGCGCAATTTAAAACCCCTTAGTTAAAATTTTCTGCTCAAAAGACCATTTAGTTTTACCATTAGACGGGTAGGGAGATCACGCGTGACGTAGTTGTGCAATGGAGCACAACACACCACACCATCACCACACCACCATACCACCACACCACCACCACTACCACCACTCCAGTCATCGTGCAAATGAATGTCAAGGGCAGTAGTAAGATACCTATTAGTAAGATACCTTACCTATTAGTAGGATACCCATCATATGAAACCTTTTTGGAAAGTTCTCGCTCTAATCTTTCGATTTACGAAATAAAAAACGACCATGAAAATTCACCATTTTAGGTGAGCCCCGTCACATCTAGACATTTCCTCTTCAAAATGACCAAGCGACCATTATGTGGTCTGATTTAGGTCTGCCTGAGCTCAATCAACTCAGCTTTAAATACGTTCCAAGGCATTTGCATCTAGCATCTGCACCCTTTCCCATTGAAGTACAACGTAAAACGCCGTAAATTGTCTCTAAACTATAACTTACTCGTTATTATCTGCCATTTTAGCCTTAACAATAACTTTAAGTAACCCACCAGGAAATCAGGTGATGTCGGGAATGAGTGAATAAAGAAATATTACACTAAAACAGCCTGCTTAAACATCACCTGATTTCCAGGTGGATATACTTAAAAATATAACTTACTCGATATAAACCTCAGAATGTATTTAATCCTGCGCCAAATGAGCTTTGGGAGAAATAAATAAGAAGGAGAATCAGTAGTATACCATATGTATACCGTACATAAGCGTAAAAACTATTTGTATGTCAGGTACTCACCAAGATCAGTGTTGCATAACTTCGCTGATCCGACGTGAAACGGTTCATTGAAACGCCTAATCCATACAAAAATTGTAAATTTCCTTTAGTTACCTACCTAATGATGTTTATATTGTACAAAAAAAATACATCGGAAAGATTATGTTTCACCGTTTTAATAACTATTCTTTTTTTGCAGGTATGTTCCCACTTGATGTTCAAATTGGTAGAACGTGTGAGTACCGGAAATATTTTCTAAGTAATACAATTTAGAATATATTATATACATACTGTTCAGAAGAGATCCATAGATACAAGTTACTAAGAATATATACGGTTAAGAATAACAACGTAACAGGAAAAAAATAAATCAAGTCTTTTGTTAATAGTTTTGATAATGTATCCTGTCTTCATATACTTAGGAGCCATGATGAGTGTTTACGCACCGCAAGATACTATACGGTGTTTGAAGCCCATGGGGGGGGGGGGGGGGGGAGCCCAACAACATTCAATATAGTACACTGTTATCTGAAATTATAAGTACATGAGGTAAAACAAAATAATAAATTTATAAAAAATGAAGAAAAGGAGTTGGAAATAGATCAATCAAAAAATGACAATCAACAATAATAAATCTGTGAGGAGGCGATACGCAATTTAAATGTCCTTACCGGTGACTTGAAGAAATCATGATCGAGATTCAGAGATACGAAGAGGTTGGCATTGCGGAGGATTCTATGTATGTAGCGGTTGGTTTCTTAGGTAATTTGTTGAGCAAAAAGGGATGGAAAATAGTAATGATCAGAGGGTGGCGGTTTGTGGAACCAAAGTTAATTTTTGAGAGAACTGGTGGGCAGTCGATGATTCTGTTCAATAGTTTATGAAGTAATATCAGCCCTGCTGAGCTTCTGTTCTCCAGATTAGAGTGTGTTCCGGATCGGCCCATGGAATATGGAGTTTGAAGGCTACGTACCGTAAAAACTTATTCTGGACTCGCTCTAGCCGGTACATATGCACCGCATACGAAGGAAAGTTAGGTATGTTTTGAGAGTATAAAGGTGAAAACATTTCATGGCTTGTAGCGAGGCTGGTCGCTTATCTGCTTACGCACGGTTGCCTTGCTGGTTGCATAGTGGGTAGCTGTACAGACACACAGTGGCGCCTAGATGTTCCCCGTCAAGGGGTCTTTCACATTAAATTTGCGAAGGAACAGGTAAACAATTAGTACCGCGCATGTGCGAGTTTTCGCTCATAACTCATAACTTCGATCTAATGTTCGGATTTACGACCCCCTCCCCTCCCCCCGAGATATGTTGCCTAATTCAGAAATGAAATACCAAAGAAGATTCTTTCACCCAAGTTTTTTAAGTTGCATTGCTCCCTTGAGTTAAAACGCTGCAAATTATTTCACAAAGGTTTATTATTTTTTCAATTGAGTATGATCGTAGTTTTAGTTGGCTAGCGTACGTCATAAGGCCCGTCCATATAAAATAGTATAAATATTATAGATATAATAGTATATAGATATACGCATGTTTATATTTATCGATTTGAGCTCCTATCTATTCAAATAGTTATTGCCTTAATAATATCATTATCTAAGTACGTACGAAAAGTCGAGAGGATATGTTATTAAATATGCGTAGGAAAAGCTTTGGTATTAACACACAAATATGACCTTGAAAAAAACATATTCATGCCTCGAACGAACGCCGGCGCCGTACCCACCACAAGACGCGGCGCCGGCGCCTCCTCTCACTCCACCCCCCGCTCACACCCCCCACCACCCTCTCCACCCATCGTGACCCCCTGCCAGGCGTGCTCGCGTCGAAAAAGACACGTTTTTGCCCGTTTTTGGCCCATAGCATCTATGCGAGTAAAGCGATCGGGATGGTTAAACGTTAGGACCAACTAGACCCCAAATGGAGTCTATGTGAGAAAGAACGGGTTTTTTAAGTCAATTCTTAGGCCTTTTATGGCCCGGACGGCGGACGGCGAACGGCGGACGGACATTTCAAATTTGGATTCTACGTACCTTGAAACGTAAAGTGACCAAGTTTGAGGGGGGGTTATAAAAATTTTTTGCTACACGATCACATAGGCTTATTATTGGAAATAATAAACCAAAATGACTTGAGAGCTTTTAATTTTCATCATTTCTACCTATATTTTTTAGTCTCTTCTAAAGGTCTTTGTCATCATTGCAAGTTTTCCCCAAAGCGGGTAACATGAATTGAGCCTAGAAAAAAAATTTTATGCAACGAACGAAGTTAGGTAGCTACTTTCTATGGTTATTTCATCTTACCGAAAAATGTAAATTATTGCTTTTGAAATCAATCCAGTACATCCCTCAGGTCTGTCGAGTTGTGCAAATTTCGAGGCTATGGATGTGAATTATTACAATATTCACAAAAGGTTATGCGTACTCGTGTCGCCGAATGAGGTAATTACTAATCCACTATAACTCAACGACCGTTATTACTCTGACATTCAATAAATTACTAACTACAGTAATTTACTAATCGATAGCCAAGTGATATGCCTGTCTATCCCGTTTCCAAGGAAACCGCCGGAGCTCCGCCCACCTGCTAGCGTATAGACTAGAAACTACAACAGTTCGGAGGCGGAGGCGTCAGAGACGCTGATGATGTTTGAAGGTCGAATTTGTTGCCCGTTAGCCGAAGGTAATTATCGTCGTGGGACTATCAGCTCGGTGTATTTTACCAAGAGCTTCGTCCCACGCTGCACCCCCGCAACTGCGGGAAGGATTCACAAAAACAACCTTTTACCAAATTTTCGTAGACAATGAAGCTTTTGCAATGGCTCCAAAAATTGTAAAATTAAAATTTTCGAAAATTTCATCCATCGAAATCCATTTCATTTCCATTTTTTTCCATTCTGAAACGAATCCTAAAGTTCATTTTTTCATAAATGTGTGTGTGTCCGTTCTTGCGCCAAAAAATCAAGCGTTGCAAACGAAAGGACGAGTTCGTTGGCCAGCATTTTTTGAGCACATTGAATTGGTCAAATTAAAAAAAAAAAAAAAAAAGTGCTGAAAAAACCGGACATGGGGGAAAGTATAGGCTAAACCAAAAATCAAGTTTGGTATCGTTTTCAATCGTTTCCGTCACATATAATCATGATGAAGAAGGAAAGTCGAGTACATTACACTAAACCAGTTTTTTGGACGTCCCTCAGAAGCTCGGTCATACATGCAAAGCTTCTTATTTAAGAGGGACGACCTACTGGAATTGATCCTGGGAGTTAGGGGACAACCCAAGCATGAGAAATCCCTAGCAACGACTCGGTTGTAAGAGGAAATCATCAGAACTATTCAAAGAGTCTGGGACTTTTGGGACACATTGGGACATTTTATGTCTTTAGTTGCAGACTTGTATGCAAGCTCTAAGAACCACTCAGCTGATCCGTACTCTGGGCATCGTCAAGTAAATGTCCTAAAGAGGCTACAAACGAAATTACAACTTCCCCTTAACTGATTAGGGACAATTACTGGGTTGTACCCAACCTCAAGTAACATATTAATTAAATGTATTTACCATAAACAATTATCAAAACTGTATAATAATTGAGTTGATAATAAAGTTGAAAATAATTAAAAAAAAAAAAAAACCTAGAGTGTAAAGTATAGAAATTACCTGCTAAAATGATTTAACCACCGCTTCACAAATCAAACCGTTATCGCAAAATTCGGATCACCTGCTATGAATGAAATCATCGAAACACCAACTCAATGAAATCATGAGAAATTAACAAGATTGCGGTTGCAATCATGTTATCAATTTCAATTATTGAGAATGATCACCTGAGTGTACACAATTATTCATATAACCATACTCATAACTCAGCTTGTTGGCCACGCACTTCGCAGTAGTTAATATAATATGGTTGGATAAATCGAGAGCTTTCGAACGAATGGTTAACGAATTTTGTGGGAGGAAAAACGACGAAGTACCATTTCCCTAGCAACGACTCGGCTGTAAGCGGAAATCACCAAAAAACCAACCGTAACGCTTTGTTTTAAACGCTTTTTTCGTTTATGTGACAAAGTAAAGACATAAAATGTCAAAAATTACTAAAAATAACAAGAAAAGGCTAAAAACCGTTAAATTTATGTTTTTCAGCAGAATATTGCTCAAATAACGTTCATTAACTATAAAATAGAGCATAATAAATTGTATGTACAAAATTATGGTGAAAAATGTACTTAAATTTCATTAAAATGCGCTAAAAAATCGATAAAAACTGCTAAAAAATGTAAAATCCAAAATCTCTTTTTGAAACACAGAATATTATTTAGAAAGAAATTTTGGCAGAAAATTGGTAGTTAACAATTTTTTTCCCCACAAAGTCCTTAATTTTTAAAACTGATGTTCCATAATATAGTACGATAATTTACGAAGATTCGCTCATACTATCATGCTGCGTGACTGGAATTTTTCTCGTTGGCGCACAGTGCTTCGATATTGGGGCCGGGTTGGAAAAAAATCTATTCTTGTCCGATTCATATAGGAAATTTCACGCTGATTCTGAATATACCCAAACAGAGTCGCAACGGATAACGGAGCGGGGAACAAAAGTGAAGAATTTCGGGTGGCGTTTTGCGTTCTATTTCGTGTGACGGAATTTTCAGTTGACCCCCTGCACCCCAGCGATAAACCTCGACGCATATTCATCTCGAAATGGACCAGATGGTGGACTGAGGTCCATGGGCTTTAGTAGAAACTGGTACGGAAGGGAGAGGTGTGAATACGAATAGTTACTGTACCAATCTGTGACAGATAGCGAGCTTACAGAGTTGAGGTTCGTGGAAAGAAGGATGCCCCTTTTTAAGTCCAGTGTTATCTATTCCAATGTTTCAAGAACCAATGTTACCTATTCAGGTCGAATAAAGCTGCAAAAGTACCTACCTAGTAAATGTAAAGTATTCTTCGTTAAAAATTAAAATGTTAAAATGTTAATGAATAAAACCTTTTACAAATAAATGTGAGATGATTAATTTGATTTCTCGTAGTTACAGCCACAAATTATCAGTTCTTATGGAAATTTTACCGACACAGTGGATCAGAAAACAATGAACTTAGGGTGGCCAGTGACTGGTGACAAGGTGGCCAATATTAGGAACTCCCGGCCAGTGACTTGTAGAAAACAGATTTTTCCAAAATCATTGAAAAAAATACTTGGTAGATCTTTTATTAGTTTAAAATTGCTATTGTTATTACATTGTTTGGATGTTTAGCTTCCTAAAACCCCAGGAAAGAAACAAATATCTTCAAAAATAAAGCGGGTAAGGTGATAAACATTGCTAAGTGGCCAATGACTGGTGCCCTTACCCTACTAATTGTTAAAGGTACAGGTAGCTAATTGTAGTACGACAGGAAACAGAGACAACTTACGATTCCCTCACAATAAATATCAGATGCCTATAGTGAAACAAAACTTACGCTCTCAAAAGTATTTAGGAACCTGTAGAAGACGTCTGAACGCACCGTATTTCGTCTGCTTGGCCCGGGACCTGTCGACTAATGTAGGTCCCTCCAGCGACACAAAAAAGCGCTTCATTGTTCTCCTCTTAGTTGGGATGCGAGCTCATTTTTCTCATGGCGGATGAAGAAATTCCGTTAGTTGAGGAACATGAATGGTCAATGGGATTTCTTTCTTTTTGCTTTCCCACTTGTTACAGAAGGTGGGTAGGCATTTGTGTAGGAGCTTGAAATATCTAGGAGTATCTTCCGAAATCAGTGGACCCCGCTAAATGTGATTACGGTTAATATTATCACCAGCTAATCATTATTAAAATCGCCAGAATGGAACTGTCGTATGTAAATACACGGGAATTTCTATACGAGTATTGTTATTGGAGTTCGGTGTAATAGTGTCGGTTTGGTTTAGTGGACCTTCTATTTAGGTCTGGTTGACTCGGACCAAGAATATGAACTAAAGCCAGAAGTACTCCCTTCTAAAATATAAATTATGGCCGTGCTAGACCTTTTGCGTTAGGGGGTTATAGGTAGAAGTGGATCCAGAGGGCGCAGGGGGGGGGTACGCGCCCCCTCTTCGGACCTTGGTAGGATGTGTTCAACATAAACAGCCACAGAGGTCTAATTTGCTCTCGTGGAAACATTTTGACTGTACCTTCATCTCTGGTATCACGTCCTGAGGTGGTACTTTCAAAGCATCCTGCAGCCTTCATCCTTCGGTTGCCCTTCACTTGCACACAAACAATGTGTGGAGCACATCATCTTGTGAGTCCTGGCATTCAGGATATATATTGGGGCATCTGATTTTCCCATTTTACAGGTAGAGGCGTAAGTCCAGAGAGGATGAGTTGATATTTGAAGAAAAAATTTACTTCTACATGTTTTCATTCTCACCATAGGTATTTTGATAAAGTACCAAACACGCTGTCTTTCTCTCTCTTTGCTTTTCAGTCCACATTTCCTGCCAGATTGCCACAAGTTCTTGTCTCCTCTTCCATTTATTCTCTATTATTTCCTTCTTCTGTTCTGACACTATTCCGAAGGCAAATTCTGACGTGAGAGAGACTTGCATAATAGTACTGCTGAATTAGTCCGAAGGCTGATAATGAATTAACTTGTTTGATTCTGACATCAGATGTTAAAAGTTTCAGTCATGCAGCATGATCAAAGAAGGACACTCGTGGACAACGTGCAGTCCCTGGCTGAACCCTAAATTGAATTCTTTCTCCTTCCCAACAGACCTAGATGAATGACAGTTCGGCCTAAAAGGGGTCGGGCCAATCTGGTTTGGCCTAGTCCAAACAAGAATATTCTAGCACTGATGGGCCATAGTCCTAGTCCAAACTAGATTGGCCTGGTCTTTTTAGGAAGAACCACATTGACCTAGGACTAACTAGTGTGGCCTAAAATCGGGTTTGGCCTGTAACATATATACATATGAAAAATCGCTAACTTCAGGAATCGTTTCAGAATTCCAAAAAACCGATTTCTATGAAGACATTTTTTAAAATTTTGATTTTAAAAATTTCCGAGCCATTGAAATAACTTCATTTTCTACAGAAATTCGCTAAAAGTAGAATTCCACTTTTTTCAAACTTCGTGGGGAACGTAGTCAGCAAACCGACTGGTATAAGTCCGATTTTGATTAAATGTTAAGGGATGGCGCGAACGTCAATTCCCCTAAACTTTTGTTCCCCTGGATTTATCAGCTGGAAATCGGGGCTTAGTTTTCCGGCGAAGCTCATTCCTCTCTGTATCTTCCTGCGAATTCTCATTTCCAACTGTAACGACTCTGAAGGATTTCGAGGGATGAAATATGTATTGTTCCAACTCTACTAGATTATTGCTCCTCATTGACATTCAAATCGTTGCTCTCAGGGGGTAGATAGAGCGAAACAGACCAACGCTATTTCGCCGGTTAATCGAGACACGTCGAGTGATTGTATGCTTAAATTTTAGCCCCCAATATTCAATATCATTTCTATTCTACAGTGCCCCAGGGAAGCCTCGTGAATCCCATCGTTCGAGAAAATGTAGCCAGGTTCAAATTCATTTTCTTAATTTTTCGAAGGAAAAATAGTTGGAGATGTCGATTATATTCGTTATGCATAATGGTCAAGGAAATTGGATTCGAATATTATATACATTGATTTTTTAACAGAAAAAATTCACAAAAGTGAGATTCACTATGAGACGTCAATCGTCAATAACTAATTCTCCTAGCCTTGATTTCTTCATTGAAAGTCCCTACACCTGTTTAATAAGTTTTTTGTTTACAAAGCTTCTAAATTTTTAGAAAACATATAATAGTATTCTTAGCTTTTATTCGTCCCATTTATTTGCTTGTTCCTTTTCATAAGTGAATCAAAATATATACCAAGGTATTTTGCTGTACCAACATGAAGGATTTCGTCGCATTAGTTACATGCTAACAATATGGTTTGAAAATCATAAAACCCAATTAAACAAAGAAATACTCGTTTTTGTATACAATAAATCAATTAGGAGAAAAGTTGAGGGCAACTTCTGCGTACTAATTTCCCACGTAGAATGAAATTCAAAACCCCTCAGACCTCCCTGATGGTATAATTACTGAGTGCTGCTCGTTGTTTAATCTTTAACTACCAGGTGTTTTGTGAATATTTTAGCTCGAATTCAGGTCTGTTTATTTTAAACTCCGTAATTACGCCATCAGGGAGCTCTGCGTATATTATCATTCGATTCAGCGGGAAAAATTAGGAGAAGTTAAGCCCGGACTGTCTGCTTATAATTTAAAAATTAATTTGACCGCAACGTAGGAAACCTAATGATTCTTTTTTAAACCCTCGAGAGGTACCTACTGTCGGGGGCTGGAAATATTTTTATCAAAGTGCGTGGTATCTCAAAATGTTCTTGTAATGGCAGAAAAGTCAACTTTTGGCTTTCACAACCGCAGGAACGTTATGTTTTAGAAATGAGTATTTTATTTGATGAACCACATCTACGTGGAAAGTTACCTATTCAACTCATTTCGCACGTTAGTATCAAAGTATTCACCGTGTTTTGTTATGGCAGGTTTGTCTGAGAAAAATAACTTCCAAAAAAGTTATAAGCAAACATACCTTAAGAGAAATTTTGTCTTTGACAAGCAATTCAGTTACGAGTATGTTTTTTCGTTTGTTCAAACTTGAATTTTACATCTACTGCTGCATCAGGATGTCCTCAAACTGCTCAGTATTGGAGGAATCACTAATTCAAGCCAGGAAACATCATAAATTCGTTTTTTTAAATCAATTTTTTGACCCAGTATTTAACAGCCAAATTTTTGGTTGCACCTGTGATTGACATGCCATGATTGACACAACAGTTCTTCCGCAATAAATGATTCCGTGTATCAACAAAACATTTATTTCAAAATTTTATCAATAAATTGCGCATTCGAACTTAGTTTTATTATTCTAAATATAAAATTAATACACTGCCAAGGAAATGGCACATGAGCTTCCTCGTGCCCTTCACAGTACGCCACCATTAAATTCCAGAAAACTAGAAACGACCGGTTCTGGCATCAGGGAATTAATAAGGTGGGAAATTATCAATAAGGTGGCAGTACCGTACGATTCGTATAGCACCTCAAGGGACTCTACCGGGATCATCTCTGAAAATTTGAACAAAACCCGATAAAATTAACTAAGTTGTAACCGTAACAAAAACATCACTTTCGCGCATGCGCCTTGCGTACCGCTGCTGATGATCGCGAAGAATGTGATACGGGACCTCAAGAAACCTTGCCCGCATCATCCCTGAAAATCTGACTGAAATCCGTTCACAATTGCCTGAGTTATGACCGAAACAAGAAAATTTTGTTTGCGCCTGCGCAGAGGCTACCAATGATTCGATCATGACGGAACTGATAGGGGACCATGTAGAGCTGTACCCGCACAATCCCTAAAAATTTGAATGTTTTCGCATCAAAATTGTGGAAATTACGGCTGTTGCAAGGACCGTAACAAGAATATTTCGTTCACGCATGCGCAGAGCGTACCCGTAATGCAATTATGATGATTGTCTTATGGGACCTCAAGAGACCTTATCCACATCATCCCTGAAAATCTGACCGAAATCCGTTCAACATTGACCGAGTTATGACCGTCACAAGGAATTCACGTTAGCGCCTGCGCAGAAGCTACCGTTGATTCGATCAGCAAGTGGAAATTTTGATTTTGGAGCAAAAAAAAAAATTTTTTTTTTTTTTTTCATTTCGAAAGTGAAAACAAAGCTTCCGCTGCCTTGCAGTCTCGGAAGCAAAATCAACACGAGGTTCTGTTGGGTAAACTTCTCCGGATTTTAAGATTTTACTAAAACCCACCTGAAAACTTTGACCGCCTTATAGGTACTTCACTGAGCAGGTATTTTGTCTCAAAATTCAAAAGGATCAAGCCAGTAAAACACATTATTTAAACTTTTTGGTGAGATGTCAATCATTGGGTCCTTGTCAAACACTGGTCCCTCCACCCTACTTAAACAATCGATTTCGAAAAGTTAAATTCTGTTATTTATCGTAATCTATTATGAAAGATGGGAAATTTGTCTTAAGAAACAGTGGTGGCCGAAATCCGGCAATGTTTTCATGTCATAATGCCACGAAACGGAGGTAATGTACAGCTCATTAGGGTTGGTTATATATATGTTAAACTAATAATGAATTTTTAGATACCCTAAGAGATGTTTGCACGCTCTTGAAAAAATGGAAAAGTCCAACAATAATTCTATATTATTGGCTGACTCAACTTAAGGAACTTTTTATAAAATGTGGAGTCTAGAGTGCAACAAGTAATAACACTGGATTGCGAAAATCTCAAAATGCTCACTCATAAATGTGTAAAGGATGCTGAAATCTTTCTTAAAAATAAAAATGTTGATGCGGTATTTTCTGGTTCCTATAATGACTACTGTTATTTGAATTACCATAATGTCCCATTTCAATTTAAAAAGTCATTTGCATAAATAAGAATGGCAAGTTAACACCATTTTACAATTAAAATTAGAAATTATAATTACAAAATTTCTCCAAATACTGCATATACAGTCTGTGACACAGGTCTTCTTGAAAACGTATTTCATGTTCTATTTGAGTGTCCTACGTGTAACTAGATCAGAAACAGATATATCTCTGACTTGGTGGGGGGTACCGGAAAATTGACAAATTTTGTATCAGTACCAAGTGAATTCGACATGAAAAGGCTACATTTCTTCTTAAGTGAAGTTTGCTAACTGAGAAATTCATGTTTGTTTGACTAAAGGATTGACTCGCTTATATATACTGGTGCTGCTTATTTTAACAGCTTGAATGTTTTTGAAATGATATATGAAGTTCATTGTGTGTTTTATTTTATTATTGTTTCCAATATTTATAAGGTAAAGAGAATAAGCTGAATTAATAATGAATGTTGTATTAAGTTGTAATTGATAAAATATTCAAAATTTCTACTAACGCTGTTACTGAATAGATTATCATTAATTCTGTTTAAATCATGTAACTGGACAGAAAACACTACGTTAATGATGTTTACACCAACTGTTTTCAATTATGTATTTTTTGAAAAGCATACTCGAATGTAAGGAACATACATGTTCAAATACATTAAATAAATAATGAATTTGTACTTGGTGATGAATTTGTACTTGTCCGGGAACTAGGAAACTCATCAACAGGAAACTCATCAAAAAAGTCGTGGAACCCCATTTTTGATCAGTTTTTCACGTGGGGTGGAAACTCGTCAAATCTTCATGAACCAGCGACTCATCAAAAATGGAATCCAATAAATTTATCCCTTTAATTCAGTTATGAATCAGTGTAAATTTTTTTCGACTAGAATCCAGCACTGTCAAGTCACTCCTCAAAAACTACCTTGAAGGAAACTCATCGAAAAGGAGCTGACGGGAAACTCGTCAAAAATGGTTTTATGTAGTAGTAGATGGATATTGGTCTACTTTGGGTCAACTACCTGCTATTGTTATAGCTCATCGCCACCATGACCAAAAACCTTATAAAGGTTGGGTCTGGCACACGGTGAAACCTTCCGAAGGTTTGGTTTGATGACTTTCCTTTCGATGAGTTTCCCCTTAGGAGCTTTTGACCAGTTTCCACAAGGGACAGGAAAGTCATCAAAAATAATTGTCAACTACTTTTCATCTTCCATATTTATATCCGTTTTCTATTTGAAATTCTTTTTGACGACTTTCCCTCCCCTTCAATTTTGACCAATGTCCCACCCAAAGGGGGAAACTCCTCAAAAAGTCTCGACCTCACGTTTTTGATGAGTTTCCGTTTGATGAGTTTGTAGGGATCCATGTGTCCTTGATTTGATTTAGCGGTGATGTGGGGAAAGGTGTCATCGAATGGGAAAAGAGGACAAAAGAAGACATAGAAACGTGTTGTGTGTGGGATTCATCGTGTTTCAATAGCCTATGAATTATTGAAGACACCGGAGACTTAACCGTTCGCGTCCGTCTTCATGCACTTTTGCTCGTCGGAGTTTAATAGGGAAAACCGCCCGTCCAATCGATCAATTTCAAGCCAGAGATTAAGGCGATGTTGCAGCATATTGGCAAGAGAAAAGACCTTTGTTGAACAGCGAGGGGGGAACAACGAAAACGCTTGCCGAATAAATCATGGCGCCCACGGGCCCCGCCTGACGCGCTTACGCGGCGAACTCGCGAACAATCGGACGGAACGAGGAGGTCAGGGGTCTCGGAGACGCGGGTATTGTGATCCCATCCGGGATGTGGTCGGGGGGGCGGAGGAAGGCAGGAAGTCAATGGCCAACACCTGTCCCCTATACCTACACTATGCGCCTCTCTCGAGGGCTTTGCATTCACAAGGGATGCATCGTATCTCTTCATCATGGTTTGATACTGGAGTGAAGGGAAGTGCTTGAGCGACTTCCGTATTGGCTACTCGGGGATTAGGGTTGCCAGATTTTTTTGGATCATATAAAGTATATCCTGGCTGCAACCAAGAAAAAGAAAAAAATTCAATGAAAGTTAAAGTATACATTAAAGGTAACGTTCTCGATTTACACACTAAGGTATTTTTCATTCAGCATCGGCACACAAGAGCTTGAATGTGTCAGATTACTGAAAATAAGAAATTTCGGTTTGAGGAATTAAGAAAGAACCATGGATAGTGTAATATTTGGTAGGGTCTGTCCGTTGGTAGTACGCCAAACCTACACAAAATCACCTAATAGTTGTACTTAGTGCTTAGATGGGTAATTGACTGATTTATTTATCTTTAACACAAGAGCATTGACCAACTAGCACTCCTGTGTTAGGCAAGTGGACTGTATATGTGTTTCTCAATAACTGAGAGCTAAGGAGCAATGAAAATAAATATTTACGAATAATAGGTATATCCTATTTTATTCGGTTGAACTGAAAGCCAACATGTGATACAACAATTCAAAACAACAACTCAACAAAGGTACTTGTTGCCTACCTATTACGTGGCCACGGCAAGTTGATGAAAATAATCAATATTCGATCTTCACAGAAGGATACAGGTATACTTAGTAACAAGTTTAGTTATGATTTCCCCTTCCCAGAGTCTCAATTGATGAGAATTGATAATTCTTCTTAAAAGAACACCAATGCTACGACAACAACAACACATGAGGCTACAGAATAAAAGGTTACTTCATTGTTATAAATGTGAGGTTATTTAATGCAAAATACGAAATATGATTATTAATATTATTTATTTATCAAGTGCTAGTGCAACGGATAGCTATTAGCGAGATGGTTTTACAAGGTAAGTGAAAACACAAAGATACCCGGCTTAGCGGCGTATCCAGATAGTAATATTTTTACTTGTACGTAGGTCACAAAATTTTTATTCCGAAGAAAACATTACTTGACATTTCAATCTTAACGAGTCAATTTTTCAGTAAGGTTGTGTTACATACATAAATGTAATTAGGAACATCATTTTCAATTTCGTTCTCACTAAAAAAAAAATATATATCTCGTGCATCTATTGGGCACGTAAGGACTAAGGACGTTAGGGACATTTTATGAACTCTAAAAGTTACATTCATTCAGTCCCTCTTTCTTTCTCTGAAACACTGTACCTATAAAATATCAAAAATTCGGAAAAGAGCTGTGGAAATTGAAAATTCAGAAAAACTTTGAAAATTGACAATTTGAAAGAAATCTTTGTACTTGACAAAAAAGTAAATTAGACCTTGTCCTTGACTAGTAAGTAGGTGCGGGGGCTCATCTTTTCTTCTTCGTTTCAAATATAAAGTATTTTGGTCTGCCTTAAATTTGTTATAAAGCATACAGTATTTTGAAAAAAACAAAAAAAAACAAAGTAGGATACTTTAAATTAAAGTAGATCTGGCAAGCCTATCGGGAATAGAGATGTCAGATTCTTCAAAAAGAATCGATTTAAATCGTATCGATCTTTTTGAAAAGAATCAAAAATAATTATTGTATCAATTTTTTATAAGAGTATCGATTCTTTCAACTACCGATACTTTTTCGAATTTTAAAATGAGTCATCGTAGAATGAAAAAATCACATCGATTTTTCATAAAGTATCGATTTTTTCTAGAATCAATCCTTCGAATTTCGAAACAGTGAATTATTTACTTGTCAGAAACTTCTAATGACTAATTAAAACCAAAATGTAAGTACTTACCTAACTAATTGAATCGTATAGTTTCTTTCTAATACCTAACTACCTACTTCTTTCATGTTGAGTTTATGTCGTGGCACAAATTATTATTGTTGCCACCTATCTCCCACGTAAATTACCGCTTACCTATTCATATTTCTTCGTGTGCTGTCCGTCACTGAATCAGTTGTGTAAAAAATCGGGCCGATTCTCGGCATTTCGAATCAATTCTCCGATACATTGGGAGAGAAAAAAGAATCTAAAAGTATCGATACTTTTTAATAAAAAAATCGATTCTTTTCAGAATCGATACTTTTTTACCAACCCTACTCAGGAACTTGTTCACCAACATTTTGATTTCAAGAAGTACCTATATAATTGTACTCAAGTGTGTGTAGTCTGAAAAGTAATTTGAATCCCTTCAACTCGAGGCTTTTTTTTGACATGGATATGTCTTTGCTCTTGGGGGTCAACCAAAACTTTTCGTCACGCAAAAGTTGATGTCACAATTTCTAATAATTTTCACGTACAACCCAGCCGTTGCTAGGGGAATGGAACTTCCGCAGTTTTCATCGCACAGAAATCGTTCGCCCCTCGTTGGAAAGCGCTTGATTTATGTGATAAATGACATAAAATTCATAAATTCGGCAGTAAGTCAATGGGGAAAGGTCTCAGCTAAAATATGCTCGATATGAACTTAAGAAAGTATTTAATTATGAGTAGAATGAGCTCATCACACTGAAATCAGACAAATATTAACGTCACTAGGTGATTTTGAAGGGCAAAAGTGTTAACGGGGGAAGAAGAAGACTGGTCCAAAATTAGCCCGATTTTCAATTCTTTGTAATTCGCTTATTTTATGAGATAATTGTGAGTTTTGGGATCGTCTTGTTTTGTTTTTGTATGCTCTACAACATTGCTGCGTATAAAAATGACTGTAGGATGTACGGTTTAGGAATTATTAGAAAAAAAAGGCAAATTACGTCATCTTTATGAGGCCGCCATTTTCTCACTCAGAGCAGACTAAATTTTCAAAATCTAATCTCGAACCTTCTCAAGAAAGTACTACCTACCTATTTTCGGCCTTGGCTCCTGGACTATTACCCTTTGCAACACTTTCCTTGGCTGCTTGGGGAAAAAAATCCTTTGGAGGTAAACTAAACACCTAAGTAGTCAAAACTGTTGACAACATCCAACTTCATTTCATTAAAGAAAACTCGACGCTGCGCGCCTCGCCAGGGGGCAAGCCCCCTGGACCCCTGGATGCTTACTAATTCGAGAAACATGGAACATGCTATATATATCCATATATTAATGTATATATATATATATATATATATAAATTTGGATATGAGAGAAAAAAGACAGATTTAGACACACAAAAACTTCTGTAATATATTACACACATAAACACATAAAAACTTCTGTAATATATTACACACATAAACTTCTGTATATATATATATATATATATATATATATATATATATATATATATATATATATATGTCGATTTTGGTTTATTATTTCCAATAATAAGCCTATGTGATCGTGTAGCAAAAAATTTTTATAACCCCCCCTCAAACTTTGTCACTTTACGTTTCAAGGTACGTAGAATCCAAATTTGAAATGTCCGTCCGCCGTCCGCCGTTCGCCGTTCGCCGTTCGCCGTCCGCCGTCCGGGCCATAAAAGGCCTAAGAATTGACTTAAAAAACCCGTTCTTTCGCACATAGACTCCATTCGGGGTCTAGTTGGTCCTAACGTTTAACCATCCCGATCGCTTTACTCGCATAGATGCTATGGGCCAAAAACGGGCAAAAAAATGTCTTTTTCGACGCGCGCACGCCTGGCACGCTTGGCAGGGGGTCACGGTGGGTGGAGAGAGGGGGGTGGAGTGAGAGGAGGCGCCGGCGCCGCGGCTTGTGGTGGGTACAGCGCCGGCGTTCGTTCGAGGCATGAATATGTTTTTTTCAAGGTCATATTTGTGTGTTAATACCAAAGCTTTTCCTACGCATATTTAATAACATATCCTCTCGACTTTTCGTACGTACTTAGATAATGATATTATTAAGGCAATAACTATTTGAATAGATAAGAGCTCAAATCGAGAAATATAAACATGCGTATATAATTATAGAAGTATAGGTTGTGGCAACTCGAAGTAGGACACGCCGAGGAGTCTGGACGGGCCTTATGACGTACGCTAGCCAACTAAAACTACGATCATACTCAATTGAAAAAATAATAAACCATTGTGAAATAATTTGCAGCGTTTTTAACAAGTGGTAATGTGATTAACAAGCGGTTGCAATCGTGTTCACAATATCAATAATTGAAAATGATCACCTGTGTGTAAAAAATTATTCATATAACCATCGCATTATTGGATAAACACCTCACACATTAATATAACACTCTGATATAAAAATGCAACATAAATCAGGAGCTTTCCAACGAATGGTGAACGATTTCTGTGCGATTAAAATTGCGGAAGTTCCATTTCCCTACCAACGGCTCGGTTGTACGTGAAAATCATAAGAAAATTTGGTCACCCATCCGCGTCACCCATTCCGCGTGACATTTTTCGGATAGTTAGTCCAAGGCTAAAGCATGTTCCATGCTAAAATGATCTCTATTCTTCATATGATCCCCCTTGCAATAAATCATTATATTTGATTTAGCATCGTTCACGGTTAATTTATTTTGCGAGACCTTCTCGAACGATCAAGTTTGTCCCCCAACCCGGCAACTACTTGGAACCGTTCCCTACAAGAAGAACTGTGAGTTCTTCAATTCCATGTAGTTCAGAATGAAGTGTATAGTTTCTTGGTCTGTATACTCGCATCTCAAAAATACATAACATCAAGTAGTCAATCCCTTAGTAAAAATGCAGATTAGTTGGATATGTAGATCAGAATGAAGTGTATAGTTTGGTGGTCATACCACGATCACAAAACAGTTTAGAAACGTAAATGTGACTTTTCATTTTTGACTCATGAGCTGCTCCGTGTTGAACGGAATTGAAGAACTCATAGTTCTTTTTGTAGGGAACGGTTCCAAGTAGTTGCCAGGGTGGGGGACAAACTTGATCGTTCGAGAAGGCCTCGTATTTATTTTTCATGCAGTATGAGTTCTTTCATGGCTTGTTTCTTTTGACATTGATAATGTCTTAGTCGACGGGTCAACCAGAAATTTTGTTACGCAAAGAATAAAACGTCACGCAACCTATAAACAAGTTAGGTGTTGTTTTGACATTTTATGTCTTTACTTTGGCACATAAACGAAAAAAGCGTTAAAAAAAGCGTTACGGTTGGTTTTCTGATGATTTCCGCTTACAACCGAGTCGTTGCTAGGGAAATGGTACTCCGTCGTTTTTCATCCCACGAAATTCGTTGACCATTCGTTCGAAAGCTGTCGATTTATCCAACCATATTATGTTAACTTCTGCGAAGTGCGTGGCCAACAATCTGAGTTATGAGCTTGGTTATATGAATAATATTGTTTATACACAGGTGATCATTCTCAATCATTTATAGTGCGAACATGATTGCAACAGCTTGTTAATTTCTGATGATTTCATTGAGCTGGTGTTTCGATGATTTGATTCATAGCAGGTAATCCGAATATTGCGAGAACCGTTTGATTTGTGAAGCGGTGGTTACATCATTTTAATAGGTGCGTAATTTCTAAACTTTACACTCTAGGAAGCAACACATACGAGTCTGCAACTAAAGACATAAAATGCCCCAATGTGTTGCAGACTCGTATGCAAGCGTTTCTTTCTTTGTTTTGATTTTCACGTACAACTAAGCCGTTGCTGGGGAAATGAAACTTATTCAGTTTTAACCAGACAAAAATTGTTCTCCACTTGTTGGAAAGCATTTCTTTCGTACTTGTTCTTCTATTCATGTCGTAGTTTTATATTTATTTATGTTATAAATGGATATAGTAAACAATGCCGCTTGTTTTGCTGTCACTTGGTTGAAAGTTAATCTTGGTTATGGTAATTGTCGACGCACATCATAACAGAAAATTACACGAGACCTTCTCGAACGATCAAATTTGTCCCCCACCCCGGCAACTACTTGGAACCGTTCCGTACAAGAAGAACTGTGTGTTCTTCAATTCCGTTCAACGCGGAGCAGCTTATGAGTCACAAATGAAAAGTCACATTATTTACGTTTCTAAACTGTTATGTGATCGTGTTATGACCACCAAACTGTACACTTCATTCTGATCTACATATCCAACTAATCAGCATTTTTACTAAGGGATTGACTACTTGATGTTATGTATTTTTGAGATGCGAGCTTGCGAGCATCCAGACCACCAAACTATACACTTCATTCTAACCTACATGGAATTGAAGAACTCACAGTTCTTCTTGTAGGGAACGGTTCCAAGTAGTTGCCGGGGTGGGGGACAAGCTTGATCGTTCGAGAATGTCTCGTGAAAATTACCTACCTGTGAATTCATATTCGTGGAAGAATTGGGCATCGTCAGACTGGCTTACAGCAAATTCAGTAATTGTATGTTAATAATTATTTTATGTTTTCTAATTGTTATTTTATTTAAAACAATCAAAAACATTGATATTACTGAGACATTTTCAATGCTCATAGCTCTTCTCTCATAAGCAGAGCCTTTCAAGTGCCATTTTGCCATGGCGCGATCCTTAAGTGCCATGTTTAGCCAATTTTTGGGTAAAAAGCCATTTTTTGCCAATTTCTGGGAAAATGCCACGTTTGTGCCATTTTTCGTCTGATTTTCTTGAAAATTCCTAAAAGAAAATTTTTTTCCTTGAAAAATTTGCAAACATTTGCAAAAAGTTGGGGTTTTCAGTATTTTTTCAAAAAAGGCAAGCTAACAAGGGCTTTTTCATGTGGGCAAGCTCACAAGTCAACGACCGAGAATTCCCTTCCGAGGATTAATGGCGCCATCCTTAAGTGCCATGTTTGGCCAATTTTTGGGTAAAAAGCCATTTTTCGCCAATTTCTGGGAAAATGCCACGTTTGTGCCATTTTTCGCCTAAATTTCTAGGGAAAAAAAAAATTTTTTGGAAAAATTCTCAAAAAGTTGGGGTTTTAAGTATTTTTCAAAAAAGGCAAGCTTACAAGGGCTTTTTCATGTGGGAATGCTCACAATTCAACGACCGGGAATTCCCTTCCGAGGATTAGGGTCTCCAACGTCCGTGGATTACAGCTATTAGTGCTTGAAAAGGAAAGGGTCATTGCAATGTCATGGGAAAAAAGAAAAAAAGACAAAAAAAAAGTTTGGATTTTGAAGAATAACTGCTATGTTTACCCAAAATAAAAACCATGATTGGCCAAAATAGGTGCCATTTTGCCATGTTTTTTAGAGCTACGTTTGGCAAAAATAATTGCCATTTTGTAAAGGGCTCTGCTCATAAGAGTGAAAGTACGAGCGGCCTGCCGCGTTTAAATCTGAATCACAAATTTCCTAAATACAGAGTTCGCTCATAAGTAAGAAGTATTTTAGCTCAATAGCTGAATTGGCAGATAGCCTAAACGGTATTACCTACCTGTGTACTACGAATGAAATAAGACAGATAAAAACGACAAAAAACATCTTGCCACGAGAAAGGTTTGTGTAAAGAAGATCCGTGACGGAGAAAGAGATGGCGGCGTAAAAGCTATCTCACAGGAGCAGACCCCTCACCGCCGGACTTATCGGCTCGCGCTAATGGGATAAACTCTGCGAGAACGTCCTTTTTTCGACTTGAGGGTCCCCCTAAGGGCGACTACTTTGCATTTCATGACCCTAAAAACTTTCAGTCGACTTTCCCTTCAAAGTCGGATAATCTTTGTGACCTGCCAAGATGGGTCGAGGAAGAACGAAGTTTGCTGGATTGTCGTTTCATGGAATTCCTATCGCAATAAGTCAAGGTAAAGGTCTTTGAAAAATTGCACATTAATTTCTAAATATTTTTTATGGTTAGGGGGTGTGAGGGGATGAGTAGATAGTTAGGCACGTTTTCTCATCAGTTTATCTTCCCTCCGAGCGCTTTCGCCAATATAGGCCTCATTAGGGAGTATTATCATTTAGTTGGACATTATGACATTCATACATGTTTTGCTGCAGATTATTTGGTAGCATCAGTAAGTTATCAGCACCCACTGTTAGGGGATATTTGTGAAAGTTTAAGTTGTATGATTTATTAGGGTCCATTAATATTACGTGATTCGTAACTTGTCCTGGGGAAAATATAGTAGAAAAGTAAATTATTGGAGAGAGCAAGGGCCTCATGAGAATATATTTTTTAGTGAAATATTCTCATGAGGCCCTTGCTCTCTCCAATAATTTACTTTTCTACTTTATTTTCCCAAGGACAAGTTATGAATCACGTTATACTAATGGACCCTATTAAATCATACAACTTAAACAGTCAATTTCACAAATATCCCAAAACAGTGGGTGCTGATAACTGATGCAACCAAATAATCTGAAACAAAACATGTATATTATGCCATAATGTCCAACTACATAATAATACACCCTGATGAGGCCTATTGGCGATAGAGCTCGAAGGGAAAATAAACTGATGAGAAAACGTGCCTAACTCATCCTCCCACACCCCCTAACCATGGAGAATAAAGGGCAACCTACCCAATAGATTTAAATATTTTTTATTATGAGGAGTGAGTTAGTTCATTGTTACCTATGGTTGCCAGCCATACTATAATTTATAGTATCAGACTATTTTTTTGAAAAAATTGCTATGGACACGCTATACAAAAAACGTGTGCCAAGTTGGGTGGGCAGTAAAGCTTCCTCTCATATTGTAACATGGATGTATAGAATTAGTCGAAGAGCAATGTACGAGTCGAGATGACTGATATGAAAAATGACGTTATAAGATAATAATGTTTGTGCATGCGCACAGACTACTATTAGTCCAACGGAAATGAAATATATAGGGGAACTACTAGGAGCTATACCGCACAATCGTTGAAAATTTCATAAAAATCAGTCGTTAGTTTCGGGGTTTTGTCCGTGTCAACTAATTTTGGTTTTGCGCATGTGCCATATTATTACTCCACCAATCGCGACATAATTTATAGGGAATATTTCTGGACCATATACTCATCCACTCCCCAAATTTGAAAGAAATCGGACCAATAGATGATAAGAAATCGACAGACTAAGAAATTTACGATTGCGCATGCGCACAGGCGTTGATTTTACGGTGTCGAAAATTATGGGGAACCGTCTAGGACTATAAAGTGGTATAGTTTTAGGCGTGACAAGATTTTACCACAGACAGACAAACAGATGGACAGACAGACAGACACGGATCCAAAATTGATCACAAAGCTCTGAAACGCAAAAAGCAAGTAGAAAACCCCGTGTAGATCACCAACTCGTAAACGAGTTCCACTATCCGCTTTACAAGCAGATACCATGTTTGGTAAATGGATATGTCTTTGATTGGGGATTTCATAACGGTTGTCCTCGAGGAGTCCTCGACTGTTGTCGAGAAGATGAAAATATATCCTATGGAGTGGAGTAAATGATGCTATTGCTTTACGTTAAGAATATTGTAACCGGCTTATTAAAATTGTTTATAGTCCAATCAACTTAGTTTCGGAATGTAGCCTGGTACGTAAGGAGGGGGAAATTGATAGCTTGTCGGCCACGCACTCCGCAGTGGTTAACGTAATATGGTTAGGTAAATCGAGAGCTATCCAACGAGTGGTGAACGATTTTTGTACGATGATAACTGGCGAAGTTAAAGTTCCGTAGCAACGAATCGGTTGTACGTGAAAATCATTGGAAATTTTTCATAATGTTTTCTTCGTCACACCGTAACGTCACACTTTTTGAGTTATGTGCCATAGTAAAGACATGAAATGTCAAAAATCGTTATGAGAAACTTTCGATCAGAAATGAGCTTTAAAATTGATTCCTTCAGGTTGCCCTATAATTACTGTATACATTGCCCTATAATTGCTGTATGTATTACATTAATCGTTATTCTGATTTTTGCAAAAATTCACCTTTGGAAAATTTTACATTGTGCATTCCTACTTTTTTATTCCCTCACTCTAAAGGTGTAGTTAGCTAGTTTAATATAACCGGGAAACCTGTTTGGTGTAATAATGACCTGAATTAATTTCCACTATACAATTATACATTATACAATTATCATGTGCCATATACGGGCATGTAAAATGAAAAGAGCAACAAAGGCTGAAGAAATATGAGTTCTAGACAACGATAAACCGTTGGTGACGCATGAAGAAATATTAGTCGTAAAATATTTCAATAACATCTCGTTTTCACAGCGGCATCATGAAAGCTACTCATGCGTGGATATTGCGGTTGAAAAATGAATTTGTTTGGTTTAAACGACACCAAGCATTATTCTATATTTAAACTGACTCGGGAGATGTTACTATTGGCGCCTTGAGACTTGTTTTATTGAATTTACCATACAAATAACATCAACATATATTTCCCCAGTAGCTTGAAAATCTCCTCCATATTTATATTTTAGAAACTCCGAATACCAATGGATAATGTTTGAAATATACATACATGGTCTATTGAATTTTCTTTTGATGAAATCTACTAATGTAGTGAAGATATAGGTAAAAGAGAGGGCTCTTAATTTGAAAAATTAGTTTCTTGGAAAAAAAAAAATATAGTGTGCAACATGCCACACCTGTGCTAGTCGCGTAGCAAACAGGTATCAAAAAATTCAGAAACTCGTAAACGAGTTCCACAATCTGCTTTACAAGCAGATACCATGTTACATGGATATGTCCTTGTGTTTGGAAATAGATTTACCTGAGAGAGATTTACGACTCCTTAATGATTTTTACATCGTCACATTGCACAATAAATTGTAATTACTTATATAGATGAATCATTTTGTAGTTATTAATTTATGTAATGTTTGTAATGCTCGCCTAATTTGTATTATTTTTCTGCTTATCATACTTATCACATCTTCGTCTTGTTCATTTAATGCGTTATTATGCCATTTACGGAACCTACCATGGATTCACTTCACCATCTTCCCTTCTTCGTGGACTTGTAGTTCCTCGCTCTCACTACCTTTCTGAGATGTCGCTCCTGGCTGGTTTCTACGGACTTCAATGATGGTTCACCCTGGAAAACCCTAAGTTCCCCTGAAGCTAGCGGGAAAAAGTACCATATATAATTGGTCGTTGGAGGTGCAGACTGAATGCGGCCGACTTTTTCGGTAGATTTCGCCATTACCATTTCTGCAACGTAACGCACATGTTTTTACGCCCTCCTATTACTACGCTGATCTGTTCACGTGGAGATCTCCCCTTTTCTTATAGGTTATTTCAATTAACCGAGAACGATTTATGATTTTTCTTCGCACTGCTAGCGTTAATCAGCGTGCCATTTACTGTTTCGCCACAAGTATTCGGGCCTATGAGAGTTTTATTACCCATTCGCCGTTCCTGCTTTTCTGCCTGTGGGACTCAACTTCCTGGATTTCTGCAAGGAGCAACCATCGCACACGGTTCGATTCGTTATTTTCTTTTCTCTTTGGCCAAGGAGTAGACTTAGGTAGGTCTAATCAAAGGACTTTAAAGGCGTTATTTCGTTGCCTAATTCTACAGTAATAGTTCATGCGCATTTTCAATTTTCTATCGCATCAGTACCTACCTTTAAATACATGCGTTCGTTTCGTTAATCAAGAATAAGCTGCCTTCTTATTTAACATCACCTACTATAAAACTTTCATACAAATCATCATTCCAGTTACTAACTGGTGGTCCTTCGAGGGAAATTATTAGTTTGTACAATTTTGAGGATAATTGGTATGCACACAGTGCAGCCCCATTCTTATATTTGCACCTTGATTGGGGATTTCATAAAGGTAGCCCTCGAGAGTTGTAAACAAATCCTTTAACTTTGGATTGTATACCGGCTAGAAACAGAAAATGTTGAAAATAACTGTAGAGCCACTACAATGAGTTGTTGTTAACAGTCGACTGTTGTCGAGGGTATGAAAATGTTTCCTATGGAGTGGAGTAAATGATGCTATTGCTTTACGTTAAGAATGTTGTAACCGGCTTATTGAAAACGGGTCATGTCTAGATTCTCCTCCACATATTATTATCTCCCCAAATGATGTCAACAACAAGCAGTTGACAGTAAATATTAAATAGGTATTAAATTTCGCCAAACTGAATCATGTGCCGCCAAACGAAAATTGTTTGTAATCCAATCAACTTAGTTTAGGAATGTAGCCAGGTACGTAAGGAGGGGGAAATTAGTAGCTTGATATGTGAAAATTTATCACATAATCAAGCTCTTTCCAACGAATGGTGAACGATTTCTGTGCGATGAAAACTGCCGAAGTTCCATTCCCTAGCAACGGCTGGGTTGTACGTGAAAATCATTAGTTTCGTGACATAAAATTTCGCGTGACGAAAATTTTTGGTTGACCCCCCCCCCCCCCCCCATAACTATGTCAAAAACGGACGATAGACCTACGGTTCTACAATCACATAATTTAATAATGATCAATTTTACACATTATTAGTTCATTATGGTTACCTACTTAGCAATATTAGTTTATAAATTAGCATAATAAATCAGCTTTCTTTGACACTACAGAAGCTTAGGAATCATGAGATGTTGTAATAAAATGAGAGCATTCCAAAAAGTGTATTTTCCTGCTATTGTGGTATGGAATATGTATTGAAGAAAATTTTACCACTTACATGGAGAAAAAAAAAAAAAAAAAAAATATATATATATATATATATATCATGGCACGGATACTCTTTTGGCTTCTCGATTTGACAAAATGTTTGATTCGTTCACTTAACGACATTTCTGAACACTTGAAAGGTGTGACTCGTTCTTACGTTAATGAATGACACGTTCTTACGTTACTCTACTGCAGAATTGATCTTAGCCTTGCTAAGCGTTCTAAATATACTCGACAACGTTTACTGTTTACTCAACTATTATTCAATGGGAAATCGTTAGAAAAATCTCGGTAATTAGAGAAATGTAACTCTGTAGGATTTTCACCTACAAAAATCGTTATCCACTCGTGGGAAAGCCCTCAATTCATGCGACATGTCACTGCTTCTCACGCTGCCCATTTCTCCCTCTTAAACGTTATATTTTTTGGGTGGAAAAAAAATCTTACGAAATTTATGCATTCATCCCCAGCCAATAGAAATATGCTTGCAAAAACATTGATTTTCACTAGCAATTCCGTTGGCACTATTACCTAACACCAGATTATCAGTTCGAGAAACACGTGATTTGTACGCTTCCCCGATCGTTTATAGGCGCTACGCTCTTCTCTGTTTGGGTGGCAACTAGTTTGCAAATCCCCTTTGAAGTTAATGATTAGAAAAGGACAGAGGGAAATCAATCGATGCTCTCTCTCTCTCTCTCTCTCGCTCTCTCACTCTATCTCCAAGCGATTCCTCAATGAGTCAGATCAACAAACGAACCCAGTTGTGCCGGTTGCCGGACGGAAGGAAGATTTCCTTCATCTGAATCGAAGAGTGGAGTTCTGCAGGATAAGCTCTAAGTTAAGGTTACCAGTTGGTATCCTTTGGGAAGACATGTCCTCCACTTACGGCTGTGTCCTCCATGTCCTCCATTGTGCTGAAATGTCCTCCATTTTCTGAGTGTTCCACAAAAATAAAAACCTGAGCTACCTGCTCTAATTACTGCCTTCTAACCACTATTGCCGCCTCTTCTTTTGGCTACCCGACACCAGCCCTTCCCGTACAAGTAAAACAACTCCATCCTCATATACTCTTATTTTACTGTTATCTAGCACCTTATTACTGTTAATAATTACCTTATCACTACTACCTTGTGTGGAGTCATTGAAATCACTCATATTCCCTAACTACAATAATAAGGGGATGACATGTGAACAATTATAGAAGTTGGCTTTGACAAATGAGCAGATGAATAAGAAAATGGGGGGGTTTAATAAATATGACTAATTTTGAAGAAATGATGTTATTGTAATTTCTGGTTCTTTCATTATTAATAATAATGGATGGAGAATCCTGAAGAATGTGATTTGATGTTTTTAATAACATGAGATTTGGAGAGGTAATGATTCTAGAACATACCTACCAACCTATGTATCGTATTAGTTCCTATGAACATGTGTATTAATTAATTTCAGACTAGCATGCGCCAATCTTTAAGGCGTTTTTCAAAGATAGTAGTATTCCCACACATATTTTTGATAAGGTTGCTTTAAAAGTGCTCTAGTATTGGTTGTTTACATAAGTTTGAATAAAAATGTTGTTATTTATGATTTTTTCAATCTTGGAAAATTTGTCCTCCATTTGATTGTTTTGTCCGCTCTCAAGTCCTCCATACGTGTAACCCCTATAACTGGTAACCCTAAATTAGGTACCTAATATTTCTCAATAACAATGAAAACATTATTTTTCAGTTTTATTCAATTTATAAAAAATTAAAGTTCACTGGTAAAATTGTGTGAAGTTGGCAGTAGATTTTCAGCGGTAGATCCGAGCGCGCTAATGGCCGACCGCCTACCCAAATATGGGTTCCCGACTGCCTCTCACCGAAATTTCATCAAAATTTGCTAAAAATCCATAACAACTGCAAAAAAGCTAAAAGTACAAAACCTCTATTTGAATATTGTTTTGTACGAATTAGTCGGGATGCGGCCCAGGGAAAAAATAAATGAAATTACTTCATTTATTATTTAGACAGTTTGTTGACTAATGGATGTGGACGATTTTCAATTTGTATTTCCTTTTCGTTTCTTTCTTTCCTTTCTTTATTTTTTCTCATTTAAATAATAACTATCCATCCATTCTTTTATTGCTTTCTGGACATTTTGTTGACTTGGTGAACCTCTATATGTTTCTGACAAATCCGTTATTCGGATGTTTATACATTTTTTCCTGGTCACACCAAAATCTGAAGATGTCCTCAGTTAGAGGACGAAACGTCATCAAATAAAATAATAAATGAAGTAATTTCATTTATTTTTTCTCTGGGCCGCATCCCGACTAATTCGTACAAAACAATAAGTACTTATGGCCGACCAAACTACCAATATCTCTATTTGAATTGTACATTATTATTTAGAATACGTTTTTTGTTATATAATTAATAGTTAACAATAATTTCCTTGCACTCAAAAACCTCAAATTTCAAAACAATTCAACATTACATAATACGATAATTTACGAAAATTCTCTCATACGATCATGCAACATGACTGGAACTTTATGCCATAAAATTGCTGATTAAGAATTTCTTCACGCTTAATGTGTTCAAATTTTAAAACAATGAAACATAATATAATACGGTAATTCACGGAAATTCGCTCATACGATCATGCTGCATGACTGGCAATTTTTGAAGCGAACCTTTTATACGGACTAGGAACGCTCGCCGCTCGGGGAGTCTCCCCGTGAAAATCATCATGGCCCGAGCGTCAGTCATAATCCGAACTGTCCCGAACGATCCCGATTCTATCCGAGGCCTCCCCGGTCTTTCTTTCTCTACTCTACGACGCCAATCATTACTTTCATGGAATAGAACAATGCGAATAATGGTGTAGAAATTACTGAATGTACTTCTGATCTTGATGAACAGGCAGAAAATTAAGCTTTGTAAATGATTTGGAACTTGTATGTTTTAAGGAATTTAGGTGCCCCCCCCCCCCCCCAGAGGTGCAATGGGGGCCTAAATCCTCATAAAAAGGTAGAGGAGAGTAAAGAGCATCCCGTCAGAGAGATACCCACTCCTACTAATAGCTTTTAATGAGCCATGTTCGGAGTAGATTGGTTTTCCAGTCATCTGGAACCCCATCCAACGCCAAACCCAGCTGCTAAAATGATCGAGGACGGCCGAGGGGCCGTTGTTTCATCAACGGAACGCCGACAGCGCTATCTCTGGTGCCCTGACGGGACCTCGATGGACCTCACAGGAGGTAACTCTGTTACAATGTTACAAATGGTATGTGAGAACTTGTATGCAATAAAACTGATTTTGCAAAAATTGAAGGATGCAAATTATTAAAATTATATGAAATTAATTCCAATTAGAAGAGATTGTTTATGAGTATGAAAATACTCATAATTCTATTCTACGCTTTATGATATAAAGCTTCGCTTCCTTCGGGCGTCCCTAGACGGCCCCATTTATTTTCAAGGTCGACTATACAGATTCATTATTGAAAATAATAAATCAATAAATACAAAATAAATAAAATGTAATTTAGAGGAGGGAAAAATCATGGGTGAAATGAGAGGTGGAGGTTTCTGTACCTCTTTTAGTAGCCTAGAAACCAAAGTTACTTCTTTAGAAGCCGCGATGAAAGAATGGATCAAACGGCGAGACCCGCTGAGTTAGTAACAATACCTAATGCTTCGAGAACCTTCTCAAAACCCCCTTTTTCAGCTCTCTTGTCAAAACTTTCAGGTTAACGTTTAAGTACCCTCGGATACTTTTTTTTCTCTTCTTTTCGCCCGTGCGCCTTTTAGTCGGCCGGAAGGGAAAAGAGAGAGAGAGAGAAGCTTCGAACAGTAAAGGGGTGATCGATCGGTTTATTTCTTTTGGGTGGAGGATCCTTTGCTAGCGGGAAATACGGCGATGGGGTCGGCGGTTTGCGGGAAGCAGAGCGGTAATGGATACTAAACAATAAGCCGTGTTTTTCAAGCTTCTTAGAGCGATTATGAAGTTTCCTTTGAAATGAAGACCAAAAGAGTGAACTACATTTCTGAACAACAGTGATGGGAAATAGTTTCATCTTATAGCCTTGTAAAAAAAAAAAAAAAAAAACTGATAAATTGAAAAACGAACAATGCTTAGCACCTTATTCAAAATACATACCGTTAAAAATAAAGAAAACACAGACACATGATCACATTGAATTTCCAATCAAAATGAATCAATGAATTGTAACGAACTTACGCGCAGCGCATTCTCTTGGATCTCGCGGGAACTGTCACAGAATAGAAAATGTATTCCGTAATGAGAACAAGATCGTGTAGGAGGTATATCTACAGTACAGAACAAGGGATGTAGAATAGAATAGAATATAAGTTTGTTGGCAGAAAGAAAGTGCAATTTATAATGTTATACAAGCCGATGGAATAGAAAAATATAAAAATTAAATTTGCTCCTGTCCACCAACTGAATAAATTCATAAGAACTTGTGGTTGTGGCGGCTGGTGGAGCTGGTCTCAGCCAATAACAACCATGTAATGTACAAAGTTAGTAGCAGTAATTATAAATACTACAAAGTGAAACCGAAAAACAGGTATGTTAGGTTTCACTGGGGTCATATTGGTATTCTTTTATGCTGTGCTGCTGATTCTTTATAAGGTTTCAAATGATGTTAAAGGTTTAGTAGTTCAAGGGCTGGTGAGGGGGGGGGGGTCTAATTCTCTGATTCGCAATGTATTTGCTGGCTTTACTTGAGCTTCTGACTCAATAATGATTCGGTTCATGTATGTCTGTCCGTTTGTTTCGCAATTTTGGAGCTATCAACTTAAAATTCGGTAGGTGGCCAACTTAGACAAACTAAATATTATTATGACGTATAGTTTTTCATGCCGATTCGACACGATGACTATTTGATATCGAATGAATGCTGATATCTGAATGAAACACCTCAGAAATACGTGTTTGGTATGGATTTGGATAGTTTTTGGCGTTTTGAATCGGTTGAAATGACTTTCAGAGCGACCAAATTCGATACAACGACAATATATGTAACCGTCAACTACCGTCGACAATCTCACTCGACAAATCTCAAAAATTTATCAATAGCTTCAGAAGATTTTTGGGCTGAATCGAATACTTATATAGGTATACTTACAATATTTATTGGTAATTCCACTGTTACTACCACTGCTATTCATATATGTGTATCGCAGATTGAACGTTTCATTCCAAATTTACAGATCGTCCAGACATTTAACGATAACTACCGAATTCTCTTTCGGAAATTCTCGGCATGTGGCCCTCCTGGTGGCAGTATTTTTATGTAAATACAGTCAATAGCACCAATATCACCGAGGAACAATGCCCATTCATAGAATGCCATTCGAGCTTGCAGTAATTCTTCCTCAGAAGTTGTCTTTTTTATGAAACGAGGCAATAAGATAGCTATTGGCAGAGACACCTGCTTGACTAGTTTACAAGCTGAGATCTTGCTCAATTCAGAAAATATCCGTCTGATGTCAGCATCGTCCTTGGGGCGAAAAACCTTAGAGCCAGCAGCAATTTACAAATGGGGGATACAGAATTATTGCGATCAGTTGTGGACTCAATTTCATCTTCGATCCACGTTAGAATGTAAAGAACCGTTAATTTGTCCAACCCAAACCTCTATAAAATCTCGCATTCGTCCCATTTGAGTAGATTATCAATACGGGGTCTTCCTATAAACGGTCTTCTTTCCCATTCTACGAATACTTCTACGATAGAATCATCCTCGCCGCTGCTGTGTGGAGACAAATACCAAAATATATCCATTGGAAGGCACAAAAAAACATAGGCAACCGTAAACAAAGGAATGCTGGACTTGATTGAGGCTAGAAAGCCCTAGATTATATCATTAACCTCCAGTTATAATTTTTATCCAGCCGTCTAGGGACCAGATAAACTAAAACTCCCGATAGCGCTTTATCAAGGGATGTATGAACACCACCAATTTTGTTAACTGGAGGATAACGCTATCCCTAAGATTAATTCCCCTTATCTGTTGGATAAATCGATAATATGTTGATAAACCAGCCCTATAACCTTTAAACCTAGTCAGTTGGAACACTAAAGGGTATTAACGAAGTGAACTCACAAAATCAGCCAAAGAAGGTACAAAATTATTTATGCACTCTGCTGGAAAATTTAGTTTTTCGAACGAGAGTTTCTTCTTTCTCACGGCAGAAACATCATGGTTTTCTCCTTGGACCTCAACGAGCTAATGAATGGACTTCTGCCAAACTTCCCACCGTATTCAAAATCAGTCAAAGACTTCAAAACTCCTTTTTCGTCGAATGCGCTCCCAGCGGGATATTCATCAACCCCCACCCCCTTCCCTTCCAGCCCTTTCCAAAACAAACCCTTTCCCCAGTCTCCATTTGGGAGATACCGTTTTCAAACTAATTAGACTTAATTGGATTCCAAGGTTTTCCTTCGAATTACTTAATCCAACGGCTTGTTTACATAATGGGTTTGTAATTAAACAAATGTAATTAGTAGTAAGACCTCACTCCTCCCCGTCTCACCCAACTCCCCGTAGAGGGAAAAATAAAATGCTGAAGGAAAAGACGCTTCAGAAACTTTGGGTCGAGATGATGAAGATGTTCAGCGAACAGTTTTAGTTCATGATGAAAGAGGGGCTATAATGGACTGATTCCTTCAACGATTAAAATCAATTTTGCGCACGCGCATACCATCATTTCAACGAATTGAAGTCCGTATGGCGTACTTACAGGGGGGTTGCTTGTTGTATCTGAGAAAAGACGGATATGCACGGGATAGTGAAACCGACAGAACTTTGTGAAACAAACTAGGTAGGTATTTATGAAATAATACCTATCTAGGTAGGTACCTGTTAGTCAGTACTTGTTAGTTCGTTCCGGTTGGCACACAGGTCTCCAAGTTTCCAGTGAATCAATTTGGTGAGTTCCCGCGAAACATCAAGCCGAATGTCCTCTATCATAATAATAATAATAATTAATGTTGGCCCCCTATGACAACAAATATCATCTCCCGTAATATCTATTCAATCTAAGAGTACCTTCGCAATTTTGTCTTAGGGATTTTTTCTTTCCTGGTTTTTTTTTGGGATTATTTTCTGGGGATTTTTATTCCGTGAATCCCGCAGAGTTCCCCCAAAATGTCATGAACCCCTTCATCTGAGGAGCGGCCATTCCATCTACTGAACACACTAAAGGCGAACCAAAAACACTCTACAAGTTTCACTCAAACATCTCTAAAATTGGGGCAAAATGTTTGGGGGGGAGTTACTTTTGGGACACCCTGTAGAGATTTTATCCATACACTATCTGTTTCACGTTCCACTTCCGTATTCTCAGTAATTTATGGGGGGTGTGTGTTGTGGAAGCATCGTTAATTTTCTTTCTTCTTTTATCTCTTCTATAATCTTTTTTATACTTTAAACTCCTAAGTGCTCTTTGATCTTCTATTAATTATAAGGCTTTGTCAATATCTCGTTTCGCAATTATTACTATATTTTAAATATATTTTAGATCCTGATGAGTCCTACTAAGGCGAAAAAGTTCGGAAGCAATAATAAAACGATGAGAAAACGTGCCTAACTCTACTCATCCCCTCACACCCCCTAACCATGGACAATGAAAGGCATCCTACCCAACGGATTCAAATTATTTGTAGTGAAGTTGATTTTAGTTGCCGAAATTGTTTCCAAATAAATTAATTCTTGCGATACACATAACATCAAAATGATCATGTTTACGGCAGTTTCGCAACATGATGGGGGGGGGGGGGGTCTCGATCCACGCTACCCCTCCTCAAATTACGCCCTATGTTCAGTAAAAAGGAAGAAAATCGTTACCCCATCCACCTCCCGAGTGCTCACGTAATACTACGAACGGCCTCAAAACGCACACGGAAAACGATGTTTCAGTTGATGGTCCGTAGAAGGGGAAACAAGTGTTCCGGAACATTGAGGGCGCAAAGGATCGGCCGGGCCGGAGGACCAACTTTGACGGTCGCCGGATAATCCATACGGAACCCCAAAAAGACCCGGCTGAGGCCTTGGGATCGATCCTAGCTCGCGAGTAAACAGACGTGTTTACAACCGAGAGAAAATAGGTCGCCTTTCCTGTGATCTACTTCATTTGCCTCCGCGGCTGGGCCCTTTGCTTTCATCTTTGATATTATACCAAATTTTACGAGTATGTTGGGACCTCCGTGAAAAAAAACAAACTCGTTTAGTCTCTAGGTTGAAAAAACACAATTTACTGATCGGGAGAGAGAGCACAATAACATTTCCTAATCGATATCTGCAGTAATAGAATAGAATAATCTTTATTGTACATAAGACAATCAGTCCCTCATAGCGTACAGAGAACGACATGGGTCATAAACATAAAGCATTCATCAACATAAAGCGTATTATGTCAACATATTGACATAATATGACAACAGTAAAACAAAGTATGTACACTTAACTAAAAGCAGGTAATAAATCTAAGAGTAAATTATTATTATTATTATTTTTGAAAAATAAAACGAAACAAATTAATGAAAAATAGAGATGGGTAAAAAAAAACCTTAAGTACTTGAAATGGGATCTGATTTGACTAAAAGTTTCATCTTACGTTTTCATGTATTTGAGAACTGCGCTCCTGAACCGAAAACGATTGGCGTGTGTTGGTATCCGGAGTGCACACGATCTTTGGGGCAATGCACGGGTAAAAAGCTGTTGTAGGTAGACGGGGGATAAATCATCCATGATTTTGAAAATTAGGGAAAGCTGACGATATTCAAAATAGTCAATAGGTCAAGACCCACCAGATTGGTTTTAAAAGGTGTTGTATGGTCACACTTCTTGAGAATGAAGGCGTACCTGATGAAGGAATTATAGGCAACTTCAAAGCGTCGGGAGCAAGCGCTATCCATGGAGGTGCTATATACATTGGCCTATCGCATTTAGGCCGGAAACTAGAGCCCTCTATGGGTGAAACGCGGCTTAATTTTACCTCATAACGCTCATACCGCTTGATGGTATGCCATTCATTTTCAGATTTATTTATATAAATATCCATTTATTTATTTATTCATTCATGGTCAATATTTTGTGCTCACTACTCCTCCACAACTGCTGGACTAAATTTTGATATGACGTAATACCATGTCGGAACCTGTGCCTCGTTGATCTTGGTGAGGATCAGCTGACCACGAGCCGTAATTTCAATCATGATGATGACGAAATCTTGCTCAAATCTCTCCTATTCACCGTAGGACGACGAAATTTGATATGGAGCCTCTCTGGGATAACAAGAGACGAATAACCTTACAGGCTCCATCCTGATCAGCTGAGTGTGCTAAAAGTTATGTCGTTGGTCTGATAATAACAAAATATGATAGAAAGCTGATGTTTTATATTTTAATTTTTGTTATTTTTTAATTTATTTTTTATATTTTATTATTATGATTTATTTATTTTCATTTTTTTCGATACTTAGGAGTTATAACGGGCTGTTTTCTAGAATTTTAACTGGAACGAGTGATACAGCTCCGCAAAACTCCGAAAAGCTATGAAATCGTTCAATCCTCAGTCAATTTGATTCTGCCTCAATTATCAAAAACTGTCTTGGCATAAATAAAGGTTACTACGTAATAATACAGCTTCAACAATTTTTAGGAGGATATAATAGGAAACTAAGAGTTGGGTAGGGACCAAAAAAATGACTGGTGCATGATCATGACTGGTAGCAGGAAGGGACTTTCGTATGGTACCAAGTTTCTAATTCACGTATATAAAAAAAGACAGGGCATAAATAAAAAGTGATATATCTAAAACTTCTTTTTGAATTTCAAGAAGATAGGTTGAAAACTAAGTGCAAGGTAGGTACGTAGGTACTAGTCTGGTGCATGACGGGAACAACGCCCAGGAGCCGGATTACGAGTCCCTTTATATTAGCTGTAATACTTGATGTCAAATGTGAAAAATTGGACAAAATTATGATGAGGGAAAACTTATTACTAGCAGTTTCAAGAATAGCCCCATAATAGTGTTGTAAATAACGCCCTCCGACGTAAATCAAACCGAGAACGTTGTTTAGCATAAAATGTTTTATTTCTTCAAAACGCCGCCCTGTTTTTCAAAGAACCTCCTCCTCCACTTTTCCTCAGCCTTCTGTTTCCGGATCTCATCTTTTTCCAGTAAAGGGAAAATTGCAGTCACGTCCCGTCTCCAGATGAGCTGTAGGTGCGGCGACGTCTCGAGAATAATTTGATAGAACGATGCGACTCCGGGTGATATTATAACGCGGGATTTTCCCACTTATATTCATAACGTCGTTTCTCTTTGGGCCTTCCGTCATCTAGGAGCTCCGCCTTTTCCCGCTCTGTAAATCATCCGAGCAATTATTAAGGTTTCTGATGTCTACTCTGACCGTCAACCGTTTTATACGACTTAAATAAAACATTTAATGCCACCTCCCATTGATTGATTGATTGATTAGTTCTAGGTATATAATAAAACAGCACAATGAAAATGAAAATGATGAGGATAAAAAAGATAGCCCATTTCAACAAAACCCTAACTTATTGGTAGTCAAACTCAAGCTCTGGATCTTCTGAATGTGATTTTCAAAATTAGTTTTTCAAAATTTTTCAAAAATAGTTTTTCAAAATTTTGAACCATATCCGTTTAAATTGCGAAAGTGTGTCAAAAAATATGGTTAGATCGAAAAAGAAAGGGTGGCCCCCGTTGTTTGAAGAGACGGATTTTCGCGACCTTCTCCGTCCACCTCCTACTTCCAAGGTGCGGGCGGTTCTTGTCTTTGCCTGCGTTCCCACCGCCACCTCCGGCCCGTCAGGCCGAAATGGGCGCTCTGTCAGAATAAATACGCTAAAGGCCCGATCACACAGGACGCGTTATAACGCGACGTTAGGCGTTAAAGTAACGTCACGTTACCGAGATGCAGTACATTGCATCACCCCCGTCACGCACACGGCGGTACCTCTCAGCGATACTTTCAGTAACGCGACGTCAGCCAAGCGGGTTGTACAAAATTACAAAATATCGCGCGCTGAGGGCGTTCTCTTCGGTTCTTCTGGTTTTCTTCTGGATATTCACCGCTAGTAGTTCATGTAGGTCCTCGAAATTTCGTCTCGACATGTGGAAATAGTTCACAAAACGATCTTCATGCGAGCGCAACTCCCGACATAGAGACGCGGTGTCTGTGACGTTGCTATATCGCCAAACGTCTGGGGGACGCACGTTCCTATAACGTCGCGTTATAATGCGTCCTGTGTAATCGGGCCTTAAGGAGGTGAGCAGTATAAATCCCGCCAATGAGGTGGGCAGTATAAATCTCGCCAATGAGGTGGGCAGTATTAATCTCACCATAGAGGTGGGGAGTATAAATCTCAGCAATGGGGTGAGCAGTATTAATCTGCCAAGGAGGTGGGCAGTATAAATCTCACCATAGAGGTGGGGAGTATAAATCTCAGCAATGGGGTGAGCAGTATTAATCTGCCAAGGAGGTGGGCAGTATAAATCTGACATGATTGGCGTCAGAGCGCAATGGGTGGTCTGTGAGGCCGAGATGGGCGAAGCCTGCAGTGGATGGCCCGTAGTTTAGTATAAGCCTCCGCGGCACAAAGCTCCTTGGTGTCGGACTTTCCGACACTTGAGCAAATTGTGGGCCACTAGACGCTCCCTTTGGACAGAAATAGGCTGTGAGTAACACAAGTGCAGTGAAGGCACATTCAGGTTAGCCTTATTTTTTTACTAAACACTTGCCTTTCATAGCAGGAACTGCTGCACATCAACCGAAGGAGTCACTAGCAACAAGGTGTACAAAGGGATACCGCAAGCGGCACGATTCTGAGGAGAACCATACTGCCCTTCGTCACCAAACGGAGTGCCACCATGGACTCCACCGGTGAATCAGAAGGAAGAAAATGAGGGGAACGGTGATGACCACTGTTTATAACCTAAAGCGAAAAAATTATAATACAACCAAGACTAGAGAAGGATAGGTCTCTCAACTACTAAACCTATAACATCATTTGAAACATTATAAAGAATCAACTGCACAGTGCTGAAAAATACTAATATGACCCACGGAAGATGGGAAAGTTATGTTAAACCTCACATACCTGTTTTTCTGTTTGACTTCGTAGTATTTATAAGTGCCTATACTACTCCTGTGCTACAAGGGAAGAAACTAGCAGCCGTTAATTCACATACAATTATTACTCACTGCCTTCGCATCTGTATAAACTTCGGTGAATGCTTTAAATGATTCTGAATTCCATAGTTAGACAGCAGAAACTTTCTGCCGAACGGAGAATTATAACGGAGTCCTGGGATTACCCTTGCCAGAGAAACTCGATTAGCGGTTTCTGAAGGCGAATCACAAGTTATTATCGCGACTGGCGTAGGTAAACCTCTGGTCTATCCAACCAGAATTGAATGGGCCGACCTAGACAAGTAACTACGAAGTGATAGACGAACAAGTAAACTCAACTAAACGGGAGAAGCAATCAAACTTGCGAAATCGTTCGGTAAGGTTTCTGAGGCGGTTCGTGTGGAAAAGCTTCCCGCATCTTGCTGCGAAGTGACAATGAGCGGGTTGACGAATTGGCCCGTATAGGTTGCTAAGGTCTTCTGGAGGTGTCAAAGTGTCTAATTAGGAGGACTGAATGGGACGTATAGGGGCGGCTGAATTAGCCGAACGCTGTATTTACAATCTTGAACCGTTAATGACGGCAAAACTCAAGCCAAGATTTTCAGCCTGCGTGAGCAAATATTTTTGGCGCATTTTCTTTTAAAAATTTATAAATGAGCTATTGTGTCCACTGTGTCCGTTGATGTATGTATGTATATATATGTCGTCTCAAAATCGTTTTAAATGCCACTTTCCGAACTCCGATTTTGATAAAACTTGGTATGGATGTAATCTGCAACATGGCGTGGTTAAATATCTATGAAGGTATCCGGGGGGGGGGGGGGGATGACGTCATTGATCGGCGGAATGAACTCAAATGCCATTTCGTCTACCATTCAACGCAGGAAGCTGAAATTTGAGATGGAGGCTCAAGGGAGAATACTGGAGACGCATGAGAGATGAGAAGTCTTGATCAGCTGAGTGAGCTCCAAAGCCATTTTTTCTCCTATTCTACGCAGATCCCCTTACAAGAAAATGCGCTTTCATGTGACTCACTTCGTGAGCGCTGATCTACTTCTTCCTAGTTTTTATCGATTCAACTGCAAACATTAGTGAAATCCATATACCTATATACTGAAGAATTTCAGCATAATTTAGTGCAAAGAATTTTAAATGTTCTAGTTTCTTGTTGATGAACATCTCTCGACCAATTTCGGTAGAAAAATATAAATGTATAAATTTGTTACCATTTTTACCATTCTCTTTAGTAATTTGTTGGCAGGTTTTTTGTAAGTCGACCAATTTAATGCATGTTTAACAAGTACTGTCCAACTAACTCATCCTTCAATTAGAAAGCTTGATTGTTCAGCGCATGAACGGAATCTTTATCTTAATCCTTATAACAAACACACACACACGTATATGTATGTCGATGCAAAGGGTTATTTACTCGTAGATAATAGGTTTTAGCTTTTGACTCACTTGCGCTTCCTTGGGGGAAAGCCCACGATAACGTACAAATAAAATATGTACTTGTGTATTATTATGGAATAATAATAGTACTCGGGTGGGGGGGAGGGGGTAGTTCGGTATATGTTCCAGGTAGATGCTCCATGAGTTTTATTGTGATTGGTTGAGTAATGACTTCTGCGCATGCGCAAAACCATAGTCGCTTGACGCTGGTGGAATTCCAAGATCAATGGACAGATTTCGGTAAAATTTCCAGAGATTGTTCGAGTAAGCTTCCAATTGATGTCATTGAATTTCATTGCCGGAAGATCAAGCATAGGCAGTGTGCATGTGCAAACGTGACTCCATTATAACATCGATTTCTTATGATATATTGGTCGGATTTATTTCAAACTCGGGTTGTAGTTGGATAGGTATATTTTCTATAAAGATGCTCTACGTATTTTACCGTGAATAGTTGAGAAATAACAATTGCGCATGAGAAAAAAGAAAGAAAAAAGAAAAATGGTTGGCGCTGGTGAAACTCCGAAACTGATGGAGCATTTTGATGCAATTTTCAAGGTTGAGTGGATTTTTTCTAAACAGGATCCTATCAACCCCACCACCAATGAATGGCATATCAATTCGTCTACACATAATACGAGTATATTACTTTTAGATACCGCATGCAATCATTTTGACTTGTACTTTGTTTTTCAACCAATTCAATACGTACTTATTTCTATGTGAAGAAGTGATGAAGCTATACTGACTTTGTAAACTCTTTTGCTTTCCTCTCTACCTTCGGTTCGTGCTCGTTCAAGAAGTAGAACAAATGTTTGTCCTTCAAAATCTGAATTTCCTATCGCTTCTTGCGTTTCAGAGCTTGTTGATTAATTTTGGTTCCGTGTCTGTCTGTCTGTCTGATGTCTGCCTGTGGTAAATCCTTGTCACTCATCCTACCAAAATCCTTTACCAAACCCTCCTCCCGTTTTTATGCAATGACAATGTCCTATGAATTTCATTGTCGTCAGATTAATATTAGTCTATGCGCATGTGCAAAAGCGAATTTGTTATAACGTCGTTTTTTCAACCTGCATTGGTACATTTTCGTTCAAACTCTGGGGTTAGTCGGGTATATGTTCCCGAAAGATGTCTTATGAATTATATTGCGATTCGTTGAGTAGTATATACTGCGCATGCGTAGCTTTTAAATTAGTTGACACCGGCAAAACTCCAAGTTTACTGGGCAGATTCTCTTGAAATTCCAGGAATTGTGCGGATAAACTACTAGGTATTCTAAGAAACGCATTGCCGTCACATTAATCGTAGTCTGTCTGTGCACATGCGCAAATGCGAATTTGTTACAGCGCCGTTTCCTGATCCTCTAATGGTCCATTTTCGTTTAGACTCTGGAGTTAGTTGGGTATATGTCCCCGAAGAGGTCTTATGAATTATATCGCGATTGGTTGAGTAATATATACCTACTGCATATGCGCAACACTAAAATTGGTTGACACCGGCAAAACTCTAAGACTAATGGGCCAGTTTTCACCAAATTTTCAGGACTTGTGTGAATCAACTAGGTACTAGATGGTCCCCCATGAATTTCATTGCCGTCAGATTGATAGTGGTCCGTGCGCGTATTTCTCCCTACTTAAGGTCATTTTTGTAGAATACCTGTTCTTGAAATTCAACTTTGTAAATTTATTCTCATTTGCATAGGCTCACATTTCTTTTCATCTTTCAGAGGTTTTACCGCACTACAACAGTAGCAAAACACATTATCAATTCTTATAGCTCTATTTCGCATTTTAGCAGCATGTACCTCTCCATATTTACATGTACAAAATAATTTCGACCCGTCTGACTTGGTTTTTCGACTACCAATACATCCATGTGACCATAAGTGAGGAAGCTATGCTGCCTACCCGACTTGGCAGACTTTCTTTTCTTTTTCACGTTACATATTACATAGTTATAGTTACAAATTATATGTAACCGAATCTGCTCTTTGTTACTGTTACAAGTTCCAGAGCTGTTATCCACTTTCAAGTGTCCCGATGTTAAATTTCCTCTTGATTCGGAATTCGACCGAGTTTCGGAGTGCGTTCGAACGCTTTAATGGTCTTCGACTCCCGTGTTTGCCCCCCAGGGCGACCGTTTCAGTTCAACTGTTACATACATAGTTGTTTTAGCCGGGAACTAGGGAGCGTTATGTTGTCAATAAACAACGACCCATTCGGGATGTCCTCGGAACACGAAATACACTTAAGCAGGTAGGTAATTCTAACTAGGTATTTGGAGCGAAATCCAATTTTCCGGGAGGTATATTTAACGCATTTACGCGTTTACGGCGATTTATTTACGCATTACGGGGTTCTAATCCCAATTATATAATTAGAAATTATAATAGACTTCTTTAGCTAAAGTATGTGAAGATTAACCCTGGAATGTCCCGGCTAAATTTCCTACACTTAACATCCCGGTGGGGTGTGTCAAACCCCAACTTTGAAAAATGTTAGAAAATTCAAAAATAAGTTACACTTGAATCAAAATTTATTTTTATTCTGTTATCAAGATTGTAAAGAAACATGAAGTAGGTACGTAAGCTCATGAAGAAAAAAGTAATAATAAGGCAAACCTCACGCTCTGAAGAAAAAAATAATACCTAGCAGAAAGGTATCTCATTGTAACAAAATTTCTATATAAAATTAGCACATTTTCATTTAAAAAATAAATAAAATCTACAAAACATTTTTCTGAGATTAGTTTGATACCACTTACAAAACCCAAGAACTAGAATGAAAAGGTAACATAGAATTGTCACCAAGCAATAGGATCATCATTCTCAACACTTTGAAGATCTATGATGTTCACAGAAGGAACATCGAACCAGTTTCTCCAAAACTGTCACTTTTGACGCAACTTCATCGGAGGCAACTTCTTGTAACTCGACATTATCTCTCGTGTTTGAATTTTCTCCGCCAAAATATACTTCTTCTTCCTCCAACTGTTCCCAGGGGTGATATAGAAGGGGGCGAGAAGAGCCAGACGTGCGGGATTCAACATGATAAACTGACTTTAAATCGCGATTGGGGTTTGACAAACCCCACGGGGCATTCCAGGGTTAAGATTCATTATAATTCGGGTTAATAATATTTTCCCGACATTTAAGGGGAATGGGCTGTATTACTTTCCTTCCGAGTGTACTTACCCACAGGTTCTCCCCCAATTTCCAAAGTAAAAGTAAAATTGACTGCACAGTTGAAAAGTTTAGATTTTGGCGCAATTTTTACCGTTCTTGTGTCTTGAAAAATATTGGTTCTTATAGTTAGTTCAATTCCCGATTGAAAAAACACCCAAAATTATGCAAAATTTTCTTTTTAGAGGGCTTTTTCATGCCTCAAACCTTAATTCTCAAGAAAACTCAGGCATCTATCTGATAAGAAATGCAATGGTATTTTCAACGATATCCTCAAATTTGAATTTAAACACCAAAATATAAGAGTTATGATCGTTTTTGTGAAAAAAGGTCGGAAACACGAAAAAAAATCTTGAAAATTAAATTACTTGATAAGTAAGCATTTAATAAAAACCTCTATTAGGAACTTTCGATCAGAAATGAGCTTTAGAATTGACCCCCGATGTACTGACCACCTTATGCGGGACACCCTGTATAGGATGTCCTGAATAGTCCTTACATGGTGAAACCGGTTGACCACTGAATAATTTATTACTGTAATTATTACTTTTGTGAACTTTCACCCTCAACACATACAATCCTAAGTGAGAAATGTAATTATTTGAAATCGAGGATGACCAAGGGCACAATGTGATGGAAGAATATTTTAGGTTATAATTTATTCGCTATTAGATTTTTCAGTAATGATGAACGATGATGTTCCTTTTTGTGCTGAATTCCTATTTATTTTGTTGTTGCAGGTAAGAAAACTCACATTATCTAGGAAAACGAGGTGTTGCAAGTCAAATCGTAAGTAAACACTATATCATGCAAGGTAGTGTAGCGTAATAAGTGGTGGGCAAAACGTAGTTTTGACTAGTAACTAATAACTACAACTAAATTAGTTACTGCAATGGCGAATAATTACTAAAACTAATTATATATCAGTTATTGTTTTCAAAGTAACTAAACCAGTTATTCGATTAGGTACCACTAGTAGGTAACTAACAGTTAATTTAGTTACTACTAGTGACTAATCACTAATTAGTTTCTAGTCGTTATTCGCGTGAATAATAACTAATAACCAAATTTGGTTTCAAATTTACCTATAAGTGGCGGAAACATTGTTTTCGCTGTCGGAAGATGACATGGCTTTGACTCTGACTATAAGAGCGAATTCTTAATATTAATTTTTTTTTTTTTTTTTTTTTCCTTATAACTGCGCCAAATTAGTGAACATATCTCTTTATCTGCTTTTCAGCTTCAAATTTTACTTTATATTCGCTTATTGTAGGGCTCAGCTACTCCACTGAAGAGCACATGTTCTTTTGAACTTATTCTTCTTGTGGGCAAAGTTTCTACTTATTTGTTTTCAAATCATTATTTATTCATAGAAAGATGTGTATTAATTTTTGTAATGTGAATATTTTTGAATTTGCCAAATAAATGAAATTTTAATAAAGTGTGCGAGGAAGCAATGCTGCCCACCCAACTTGACAGACGTTTTTTATATGTATGCAGGTACTATAGTTTGTCCGTGTAGAGTGAAGGGGTCTGATGAGACATAATGATAACTCAATTTTAGGGTTACCAAGAATTTTCTTCTTCTATCTTCTATATATATATATATATATATATATATATGTATATATATATATACATCAATTGCTGTATATATGTAAATCAATTGCTGTTGGTTAGTCTCGCTAAAACTCGAGAACGGCTGGACCGATTTGGCTGATTTTGGGTTTAAATTATTTTTATAAGTTCAGAGAAGGTTTAAAAGGTTTAAAATTTCAAATCTGCCCCATAGGGGGTGGTTTGGGGGTGGAGGGGGGAATTGGGTATCCTAGTCATCACTGAACAAACGGGGGATCTGAGTTGTCAATTATGTTTGGAGTATTCTAACTAAAATCGCAGGCTACTTGAAAATTTTCCAATCCAACCCACAGAAGGGGGTGCTTTAGGGTAGGGGGGGAAATGGAGTATCTTTGTCATCACTGAACGAACTGGGGATTTGATAGTCGAATATGTTTGAATTACTCTAATTCAAGTCAAAGACTACTTTTTTCAAAATTTTGAAATGTGACCCAGTGGTGAGGGGAGGAGGGGGAGGATGTTAAAGCGTTTTGAATGTCACTGAACTCACTGGGGATTTAAGTGGGCGAATCTATCAGAATTACTTCAATTTGAGTCACAGGCTATTTGATAATGTTCAAGTCAACCTGTGCAACGCACGAGTGAACCAGCTAGTATGAAATAAAAGGCTAGGTTTTAGCATGTTATCACATATGAATTGTTATTATTATTAGTATTTATACATGTAGGTCAATCAGTGGATTGCAACCTACTTTCATATTTCATGTTAATTAGGTCTCTAGGCCTACTATACAATTTATTATGTTTGCAAAATTGTAATGTTGTAACTACAGGGTAATTGTAATGTTGTAACTACAGGGTAATTGTAATGTTGTAACTACAGGGTGGTCCGTAATAAACGGACATATTTTAAAATCCTGTAACATTCACAAATTCGATCGTAGGGATTAAAAAATAAGCAGAACGTGTAGAGAAAATCAGTAAGTTTTATTCACAATCGAAAAATCGGAAAAAAATCATCAAGTTTTAAAAATTATGTCATTTAAATGACGACCCTATTTGGTAACGCACAGTTTAAGACGGTCCTTGAAGTTCTGCATCACTCTTTGCACCATATCTTCCGGTATTTCCGCGATTTCTCGTCTTATTGACTGCTTCAATGCTTGAATGGTTCGTGGTTTGTCCACGTACCTTCACTTTAGATTTCAGGTGGCTTTTTGGGAACGATTTTTCCCGGACGCGTGATCTCCCGGCATGGGGATATTCCTGGGGATGTTCCCTGGCCTCCGCGTTCCCCAGACCTCACCCCCTGTGACTTTTTTCTATGGGTCCACCTGAAATCTAAAGTGTACGTGGACAAACCACGAACCATTCAAGCAGTGAAGCTGTCAATAAAACGAGAAATCGCGGAAATACCGGAAGATATGGTGCAAAGAGTGATGCGGAACTTCAAGGACCGTCTTGAACTGTGCGTTACCAGACAGGGTCGTCATTTAAATGACATAATTTTTAAAAATTGATAATTTTTTTCCGATTTTTCGATTGTAAATAAAACTTACTGATTTTCTCTACACGTTCTGCTTATTTTTTAATCCCTACGATCGAATTTGTGAATGTTACAGTATTTTAAATGTGTCCGTTTATTACGGACCACCTTGTATAAAGTTTCCATTTGTTAAAAAAAAAAAAAAAAAAATTGAGATGGCTAGTTGTAGTTTTGATAAATTGTGAAATGAGGACGGAACGCGGGAGTTTGCTTCCATTATTCAGGTTACCTCATAATATGAGCCTCCAACACCATCCATTCAGGGCTATCCCTGTCCCTCTCCCGCAGTGAATAAAACGACCGTCTCTCTCACTCTACCTCCACCTCCTTTCTCCCCAGCAGGTTAACCTTTGACCAGGCTTTCACTCGGATTAACCTCACCCGCGAGGGGCGGCTCCTCGCGGCGGACGGTAACCACGGCAACGCGGAACACTGAAGGCTCACAGCCGTGCTGAACTGCGACGGGAGCGGGAGGGTGGGTTAAGGTGGTACTCCTCCCCAGGAACGGCTTGTTGACCCGTTGCCACGGTTACTGTGTAATGTTTGGAGAGGGAGGTAGACACAGCGAAAAGCACGTTGAGATAACCCCCCCCCCCCCCTCACCACTCAGTCCAATTTTAACCACCTACCCCCACCCCTTTGCCCCATTTTAACCACCTTCCCGCATTTTCCATCATACCACACCCCATTCCGCTACCTCCCCTTCTATACCTTTTTTTTCCCTCGTCGTCCGTATCTTATTTATATTCAACTTCCTGAAGGAGGCCGAGTCCTCGGGGTATAACCCCCTCGACTCTAAGGGTACACCGACTTTAAGGGTATACTAACTTTAAGGGCACGCCGACTTTAAGGGTATACCGACTTTAAGGGTAGCTCGTTTGATGGAAAAGGGCGCCCCCTTTCCGACGTACCTCCCTTACCTTTTTCTCGCCATAACTCCCGCATGTATGATCCACACTCGCACAAATTTGCAAGTTCTCTCCATATCTACACGATAAAAACTAATCGTCCAGCATCGCCTTATGAGCAAAAGTTCATGAAATCATGCAAGCGATTTAATCGATTTCGACAGTTAGGCCATCAACAGTAACAACATATATCGCTACATGTATCTTTTCTATAAATTGAAAAATCATGCTTTTCGTTTGCCAAAGAGATGGACAGATATAAAAAATTGAGTTTATTTCCGCCAAATTCGTGGCATCAGCATGAGCATCAGGAGGATTCCAGGGAAGATAAGGGTAAGCCTACATTATTTGCGAAACATCTTAAGGAATCGAATCATAGTTACGATTTTTATTTGACAGATCTAGACAGTTTATAGAATTTCTTCATTGTTGTCCAAAGGGAGGTATGTTGAATGTACTTGAAAAATTCGAAATTATCAAAAGTGACAGATCTGGTAAATGTTCAGATGAGGATATACCTCAATACATTCCACCACTGATAGGTCCATTTCTATAAAGCCTGGAATTATCCCTTCACACTGTTCAAACCATATTTACCATTTTTTCCCCCCCTTTCACTTCATCTAATTAGTTATAATCCCCCGTCACTTTTTTTGCACTTGATTGGTTGTACTCTCCTGTCCCCTTTCCTTTCTCTTGACCAATGGGATTCAATCTCCCTTCACCTGTACTATAAAAGATGTGTCCTTTCTAATGTGTCTTCAGTTATTGTTTGTTACTGATGATGGCCTAATCGTCGAAATCGATTTAACATTGTGATCGAATTATCTGTATTTTTTGTGGAAATAAACAACGTTTTTCACTAACTTCTGTTTTGAAATAGGTGGTTTCCACAACTTCGTCGCATGTGATTTAGTTCGGAGCAGCATGAAAAGTGTAATGAACTCCATATGATGAACGTAAGTAGCAGCGTGAAGGTATGAGCGACTTTTCGTGATTTTTCTGTTCATATCTATGTTAAAGACGATTTTGTAACTTGAGCACTTTATGTGCCAATAAATCGTCTGGTAACATATTCCATTCGATATGCTCAAGCGTATGTGTTTCTAGGGATGAAACAAGTTCATTAAAGCGTAGGTAAATTCACTTAAGTCGAAGTAAAAACTGCTCACAAAAGCTACGCAGCCATATTGATATCACCGCTAACGAAGATTAATAAGCGTAACTGGCCGGATTTTGGGGCTTACATTCTCGAGGTGTTTAAAATCTTGAAGTACTCTGGTTGAAAGACGATAAGTTGGAATTTTCGTTAATTTACAATCGTTTACAGCTTAAATTTGTTCATATTTTTGGTGGAAGTGGCCCTAGGGATGCGTTTGCTAGTTCTAAATAATCGGAACCGCATTTGATCTGTGGATATTCGTAAAAACATACTAAAATGAAAAAGTGTGAAATAGACCGCAGCCCCTCGGGAAAAAAAACGAGTTTCAACTCCAAAAGAGATTTTGAACAATAGGAATGAAAAATTCTGTAACGGAGTGAGGAGGATCTCTTTTATTTTCCAACCTTAAAAAACGAAAAACCATTTTGTCGCTTCCCGAACTCGATGACGCTGGAATTTAAAACTGCGGAGGTTGGAGAAAAACGCGGAAAAATCAAGAAGAATGAAGAGGATGTACAAGAATGAAGGAAGAGTGAAGAAGAGAGTAAAAAAATTATTCGGGTCGTTAGTTGAGTGGGGGGTGAAGATCCATCAGTGTGATGAAGAGACGAAGTGGACGGGGCGGATAATTTCTGTTTTTTCCTTCAAAGAAAAGTTGACTGATTGTTGGAACTGAGTTGTCATCATCGGGGTTTTTTAATTTCGGCGCCAGAAACTTGCTTTTACTCGAATGCTGTCCGAAAAAACGTCTGCCGAGTTGGGGCGACGCAGCGATTATTGAATTAGTGGTTTCAATGTGATATTAAATCACTACCAATATTAATAAGATCATTAAAATCAACATTTTTACATTTTATGTCTTTACTTTGGCACATAAACGAAAAAAGCGTTAACAAAAACGAGTTCCACTATCTGCTTTACAAGCAGATACCATGTTACATGGATATGTCTTTGATTGGGGATTTCATAACGGTTGTCCTAGAGTTGTCCTCGACTTTTGTAAAGAGATGAAAATGTTTCCTATGGAGTGGATGCTATTGCTTTACGTTAAGAATATTGTAACGGGCTTATTAAAATTGTTTATAGTCCAATCAACCTAGTTTTGGAATTAGTTTTGTAAGGAGGGGGAAATTGGTAGCTTGGGATGTGAACATTTATCACATAAATCAAGCGCTTTCCAACGAGTGGCGAACGATTTTTTTGCGATGAAAACTGCGGAAGTTCCATTCCCCTAGCAACGGCTGGGTTGTACGTGAAAAACACTGAAATTGTGACACAAATTTTGCGTCACGGAAATTTTTGGTTGACCCCCCAGAGCAAAGACATGTCCATGTCAAATTGATGGAAAAAAAGCGTTACGATTGGTTTTCTGATGATTTCCGCTTACAACCGAGTCGTTCCTAGGGTACTTCGTCGTTTCTCATCCCACAAAATTCGTTGACCGTTCGTTCGAAAGCTGTCGATTTATCCAACCCCATTATGTTAACTACTGCGAAGTGCGTGGCCAACAAGCTGAGTTATGAGCATGGTTATTTGAATAATTGTGTACACTCAGGTGATCATTTTCAATAATTGATATTGTGAACATGATTGCAACCGCTTGTTAATTTTTGATTTTTTCATTGAGCTGGTGTTTCGATGATTTGATTCATAGCAGGTGATCCGAATATTGCGAGAACGGTTTGATTTGTGAAGCCGTGGTTAAATCATTTTGATAGGTAATTTCTATGATTTACATTGTTGGAAGCTGTAATTTCGTATGTAGCGTCTTTAGGACATTTACTTGACGATACCCAGGGTCCGGATAGGATGAGTGGCTCTTAGAGCTTGCATTCGAGTTTGCAACACATAAGAGTCTACAACACAAACGAGTCTGCAACTAAAGACAAAATAAGTCGCAATGTGTTGCAGACTCGTATGCAAGCGTTTCTGATGATTATCGTTTCTTTTCAGACAACCACGCTCGTACCTTAGATTGTTGGCCACGCACTACGCAGTGATTAACGTTAGGTAAATCGAGAGCTTTCCAACGACTGGCAAACGATTTCTGTACGATGATAAATGCCTGAGTTTCATTCCCTTTGCCGATAATTTGTGCTGAAATTGTTTTTATTTTTTTATTGTTCACAAACTCCATTGCTATGATTGTAATTTGATCAAAAAGCAATAAGCAATTATATTTCGTAAGATTTCGAAATATTTGTTTTCTTAACTCTGGGGTCGTTCAAAACACTCTATCACTCAAAATGTTACAAGAAACTTCCACTGCATTTCATGGGAAACTGATCTCAGTTAAGGAATTGCAACTTCGTATCTTACTTAACCCTAGATTACCACCCACACGTCAAAACGAAGTACATACCCGGAGAATCATAGTTTCCGCTGAAATTTTAAGAGAAATCATGACCAATAGAGTATTCTAATATTAAACATCAGAACTTTATTCATATCAACTTCTGATACCTGCACATTACTCTGTTGAAATATAAAAATATCGTTTTCCGGTATTTTCGTAGGACCTTACTGCAACAAAAAATAGATACTTAAATGCGATAAAATAATTATGAACCGAATAAATTAACATTTTTTTCGAAATGACAGTAAAAATCTTCCATCTTACAATTTAAAAGCCATAAACATAATTTCTGGAATCACGAATGTAAAAAAATGTTTATAGGTTCTAACACTAACCACAGAATAAAAAATAAAACTACCGTAGAATTTTTACAGAATCAGTCAACTGTAGTACGATGGCTTCAGCCAGTGGGCTATCACGGGCTGGATCCTTTTTTCTAGTGTTTTATTTTGTGCCGTTCTCGCTCACTATAAAAATTTTCAGTCCTTATTTTCAAGCTCTTACAGGCTGGGTACACGCACGAAGGGACAATGTCCTAGAAGCCGACTAGCTGTTTGTCCCCACGTGTCTTGTACCCGTTGTTAATTTGCTGGGATTGTGCATGTTCGTTATGTATTCGTGGGACGTGTTAAATCATAAACTGTATTATTTTTGTGCTGTACTTAATTGATAATATTTATGGAAAATTAATTTGCAAGAAATGGTCGGTTTGGAGTTTTTGAATAGACTGCATTTATTCGAATGGAAAAATCTTTAAGTAATAAAATTAAAATGTGGGCCTAAAAATAATCGAACATGAAGTTAGTAATTTTGACCTTGGAAACGAAAAATTAACTTTGAAAATAAATCAAATCATGAAAAGAAAAAGAAATTAAATCCGTTAGCCACTGGCCATACCCGTCTTACTCACAGACACCTGCCAGATCTAGTAGCTCGTGATGGTATGTGTGGGAGATGTGGGGGTGATTTGTCTATCCGCCACTTTTTGGAGGATTACCCAGCCCTCATGGAACTTAGAGTCCAGCATTCACCGCCTCAGTGGGTGGATGTTCTATCAGGACTAGACAAGGTCCAGCCCCTGTTGGTGTACCTGAAATCCACAGAGCATATTACCCTGATAGCTACCGAGCGATCGCGCGCCCGCCTCCCGCTGCAGCCCAAGACACTGTGGTGCCGTCTCACCCTCCAGCCCAAGCTTTTTCAGCCTTTTCCCGACGATTTCGCGCTGCGTTCACCCCTCTATTTTCGCCAATCCCGTCATACTTCATGTTACATTTAGACAAGCAAAGTGTTCACTTAATGTTTTTCTTTGAAATACAAGTTTTTTCCCCGTTTTTTTTTTTCTTTGTGTGGATTAAGTTTCGTCATAACTCATAACCAAACAATGTTTCGCTAGTTACATTGTCTTTTTTGTTTATATACCTATTTCTATTTTCAACATCTGAATATAGTCATTAAGATTACGATTCAGCTTATGAATAAACGGAATGCACTATAGTTGTTTATTGTTTTGCAAAGGAGAATAAGTTTGTTTCCCATCCCTCTTTCTCATTTCTTTCTGATGTTTACTTTCTGATCTTTCTGCGATCTTCCGAGTGACACTAAAACTAACACGGCCGATTATGACGTCAGCGATGTCTCTCGGATACCCAAGTAAACACTATCTAAAAAATAAGTTCATTAGCCTCGCAGATAGATGGCAGAGGAGTTCAGATCGCGTGATGGTGCAGCTCGCGCATAAACACGGCCATGGGACCAGGGGCTGTATCGGAGTTTTGCGCTTAAACACGGGCCTGGGAGGACGGCGACGCTTTTGTTTTGCGCTTAAACACGGCCGTGGGAGCGATCAGGTTATTCCCCCTCCAATCTGCTTATTCCCCCAACGAATTGGATGTTGCTAAATTGAATTTCACTGAATTGAATTTAATCAATTCAACATAAGAATACGATAATCTGGGAAAATTACGATCATGCTGTATGACTAGAATTTTTTCCCTGGGCGCTTTTATCGCGACACCGATTTTTATGGCAGATACCGGGAGATTCCGGGAGACCAGCTGGGAGTCGGATTGAGAGCCGGTTGACCAGCTGATGGAGGAAGGTCGACCGGTAGCTGGTAGTGGACCCCGCACACAGGTGTCTCGACGGGGAAGACGTACGAGACTGCAAGGTGTTGATATACTTGTTTGAGAAAAAGAAGGGAAGATAAAAAAAAATCGAGGAAAAAAAGAGGAAGGTATTTCCAAACCGAAAAAAGATGACCGTATGAGTGAGACAGGATGATGAAGGGGGGGGGGGGGGGGGGGATCTGTAGGGGCAAACAGAGGCTGGTTCGCGATGAAGGGGCTCCCGGAGATACAAAGAAACGAGGTTGGCGCGTGCCGGCTGCCGCACACACCACCTTTCTCCCCCATCCCGAGCAGTTCTCGGCTCCCTCCTTTGCCCGCCCCTGTATGTACCCACAATGCGTGGTGGACCACTTCCTTAGGACCGGCCACTTCCTGTGTGAGGGGGTGGTCCACGGTTACTCATCCTTCTATCGATAATAAATCGCATTTTCACGTCATATCGGTAGGGATGTTCGATATCAGCAAAGTATCGATATTAATACTCGTAAAAGTATTTGAATCAAAATATCGATACCGTACTAGTTTCGAATCAAAAGTTTCGATACTGTACTTGTATCGATACGAAATTATCATTAGCAATAAGTGAGAAAGAAAATCAGTTTACTAACTCCAATAGTATACAGGTTGTGACAGAGTTCCCGTCATAGAGGTCCCCAGCTCTGCTACCATATCAAGGATCTAGGTAGCCCCCCAGAGGTGCAATGGGGCCCCAAATCCTCGAAAAAGAGGTAGAGCAGGATGACAGTATCCCGGAAGAGAGATACCACTCCTACTAATAGCATTAATGAGCTATGTTCGGAGTAGATTGGTTTCCAGGGACCTGGATCACCCATCCAACGCCAAACTCAGCTTCTCAAGAACACGAGAAAGGCGGCGACGACAGCGCAATCTCTGAGATCCCGACGGGACCTCTATGAGGGGAACTCTGTCACAAGGTATACTACACTAGTACTAATAAATATTATTCAGTAGTACTTATGCTAACGAATAAGTAGATAATTAACAGAAAGTTATTGTAGGTACCTACTGATGATAAGATAATAAAAATTTAAAATATCTTAAAGGAACTGACCAGGCAAGAAAGTAAAACACCCTTTAATCAACCACCGCCGCTTTTAATTATTTAAAAAATGAACATACAAAAGTTTTTACAAAGTTTGATTGGTTTTACCCCATCAAAACCCAAATTTGTTTCCCCATACCTCTCAGAAACACCAGTTCATTGAGATGTCTGGGGGACAGGCGGCTTCGTGATTCATTTAAAATTATCCCTGTCTTCGAGAATAGTCTCTCACATGGAACAGAAATTGCAATCAGCATCAGCAGGGCTTGCTGATAAAGCCCAGGATTTATCGTCCTCATGCCCTCCCACTCTGTTAGTGGGTCTGCCTTCAATTACAACACCGGTTGGCTCAATACCGCGACATCTCATCATTAGCGATTTTACCTGAACGTTTTTATCTAATCATAATCTATCTTCCTCTACCAACCTATCTTTCTCCAACAATCTATTTTTTACAATAACACAATACAATAAGTTGATGATTAATTTCCATTTGAGTATTTCTTACGATACTTGACTTTTTTCCGATATCAGTACTAGTATCGAAAGGAAAGTACCGATACCAAAATACTTGGTATCGAAAGAAAAGTATCGATACCGTACTAATATCGATAAGTATTGAACGCCCCTACATATCGGAGGTTTTACACACCGAATTGGAGGTTTTACACATCAATTTGGGGGTTTTCCATTTCAAATTTAAAGTTTTACACACCATGTCGGAATACTAGGTCAAAAGCTTGGAGGTGTTAACTTTATCAGAATCGATCTAGCCTGTTTTGTTCCTTTTAATGAATATTTCAATATGAACTGTAAAAACCATACGACTTACCGTTTATCGGATGCTTGAGTATCACAATAAAAAGGCAACGATAAAAGCTGATGAATAAATGTATACTTGATTTTAACAAGATTGAAAATAACACAGACGCTACGCACTTGGCGAAATATCAGAACAGAGAGAGAAAACCCGGACCGTGTATACGGGATACTATCGATAATTCCGATAATCGATTGTTCACGTCAGACATCGATCTTCTTTGAAGACCTCATAAACAATACACCAAATTTATGGTCCTCAGTGGTGGTCTACAGGGCGTTCCGCATAAGGTGGTCAGTACTTCAGGGTGTGATTCTAGAGCTCATTTCTGACCAAAAGTTCCTCATAGCGATTTTCTCTAAGGCGCTTACTTTTCGAGTAATTCAATTTTTGAGATTTTTTTCGTGTTTTCGACCTTAGGTTACTAAAACAGCATTAACTACAATAATTGAATCAGTAAGTTGAAATTTGAGTATTTTGTTGGAAAGACCGTTAAATCTCCTTCCTATCTAATTCCAAATCAAAATTTTTTAATTGGGTTCATTTGGGTAAAAAACTGCCTGAACATGAAATTTCCACGAGAATGAGAAAATCCAATTTTTTAAACCGGCTTTGAGTGTCCCATTACTAGACTGTTTTCGCATAATTTATCTGTACGAATTGGCCAAAGATCTCAACTTTCTAGCGGTATAATCAATTTTTATTTTACTTTACTAATTAGAGGCTAAAAGTATGTTTGTATGTTGAAAAACATGGTTTTTTAAAATGAAATTGAGAGTTTTTTTTAAAAGACTCTCTGAAAAAATTCGAGTTTGGGGTCGGTTTCCACGTAATTTTTCACGCTGAATCGAATGGTAACACTTGCAGATCTCCCCAACTCCGTTGTAACAGAGTTTCACACTTTAACTCACGAATTTTTAGTTTATTTGTTATGTTCAATTTCATGTGTTTTCTAATTATTAAAGTAAAATAACAATTTATTATACCGCTAGAAAGCTGAGATTCCGGGCCAGTTTTTGCAGATGAGGTACCCAAAAAACAGTACAGAAAGCACTCACAGCCGGTTTAAAAAATTGGAATTTCTTCTACTCGTAGAAATTTCATATTCCGACAGTTTTTTACCAAATGAATTCATTAAAAAACTTTGATTTGGCATTAGATGGGAAGGAATTCTAACACTCTTTCCAACGTCATCCTCAAATTTAAACGTATTGTAGTTGTTGCTGGTTCAGTGACTTTCGTTTCTTCTAAGTGTTTTCGGGTCGAAAACACGAAAAAATTAAAAAAATCTTTAAGAGGAACATTATTTCAGAAATGAGCTATAAAATCACGCCCTGATCACCTTATGCGGGACACCCTGTATACTCTTGTCCCAGCTCGTTCACCTAAGAAGCCTTCCACCACCATATCGTTTCCCAGTAAGTACTACTCGTGCTCCAGGATAAGGTACACTGGCTGTGCTTTGGGATTGAATACCATTCAATTCGCTTCGACAGTACGTGACGAGTGTAAACCCGAAACGCGAAATCGATCCGGAGAGCAGGACATCACGTTTCATTATTTTCCGATAGCATGTATAGGAGATGGTGCAGGGGCATCCTTCCATTCCAGTTTACCAGGGGGCTGAGCGAGCATCTTTAGTATTCAGATGGGGAGGCCGGATATGGAAGGCAAGCGTGCCGCTTGAATCTCCGCACTGAGGGACCGCCTATAGATCCAGGGACCCATTCGCCTACCAAACCCATTCCACCTTTCCGGAACTGATTGCCGTTACACATATAACCTATAAACCCCCCCAAATTATATCCCAATAGCCTATGAGATACCGAACCCAAATTTCTCTCCCTCACCCAATTTCATCCCTCCCACTCTTCCACTCTCCCTTCTAGTTACTTCCTATCACAAAACTAGCCACTTGTTTTTGTTTTACTCATTAACATATGGAATGAGAACTATGATTTAATTTGTTATATATAAAAAATTTTTTGCCCTGCATTCCCACTTTGAATTAAACCTTTGAAACCATTAAAACTGTTTCGAAAATCGTTCGATTCCCAACTTTTCAAATAAAACAAAAACTAGTTAATGTTGAACGATATTTAGCGCTGAACAAAGTATGTCACAAAGTGGGTCACAAATGAAGCCTTCATACATAACTGTAAAAAAAAGTGCCCATTTTTCAATATATTAGACGGTTTCTTTTCAATACTGAGATAACTAAGTCAGGCGAGAAGCAGAACAAACATTAGTGTACACTAGATGCAAATATGCGTTAAATGAGACCTGTCACAGCTTAGTACTTTGTTTTGTAGGTGTTGGAAAACACAAATCTGAATCTTTTGCGAAGATAAGTTGTAAACAAAATATGAAATCGTGTTTTATTTTTATACGAGAAAACACATAACCTTACTGAAGGCAAAACGAGACAAAAGATTTTAATCTGATTCTTTTTGTAGGCATCCCACTTATGTATTCCTAGTTCCAGATCTGAGTTACTTTGAGTTACTTGGACATTATAGTAATAAACATCCAAAAATTTAGTTATTTCCATGCTAAAAGTAATACCCTTCTACCTAATCAATAATTTTTTGCTTACCTCTATCTTTATAGATCATTGTGGGAGATTTCTTATGTCCCAAGCCAGACTGAATAGCAAGTTCACTCGTCGATCTGTTGAAGTGAACTGGTCACAAGTTGTTTTAATCGTCGTTTTTCCGCAGTCCTCAGCATGCACTGACTGTATAACAGCCTTGAGTTCCACTAGACAAAACCTATTGGAATGTATCATAGAATTGCTTAAAAGCTGGTTGGAAATTATAATTTGTAATATATGTTGGGTGGTACCAGCTATGTACTTTGGTCCTTAAGCCAGGGAGCTTTTGAGGGTTATAAGATTGTCATCAGACAATGGTTATCATTGGTTGGTTATCATTGTTGTGGGGTCATTAGATTGTCATCCTTCTTTATTTGTGAAGCTATGCATTTCGAATGCAAAACAATAAAGTCCACATTTTGGTCACATATAAATTATGGGGTCAGCATAATGTGCTCAGATGCAATCCAGGGGTCTGGAAAGGGGGATTTCGTCTAACTAGATTGCGTTTTAACATGGATATGTTTTTGGGCTGGGGTCATACAAAAATTTGCGTAACGACACCAAATTTTGTGACGACCCGGCACTTTAGATTATTATTAACTCGAAAAGTGAAGGCTATGTAGAATTTCTATTGATTTTTCACGTACAACCAATGAGTTACTAGGGAAGAGTAACTCCCATAGTTTTCATAGTAGGAAAATCGTTCGCTACTTTTTGGAATGCTCTCATTTTATCACAACATCTCATGACCTCTAAGCCATGTCAAGAAATGCTGATTTATTACTCTAAGGTATAAACTAATATTGTTTTGTAACCATAATGGAATAATCTTGTGAAAAGAAGGCACTACATGGTTGGTATACAATTGAGTAGTAGGTACCTACTGGTAAGCAGTACGTACTAGACATATCCATGATCTATTGTTTTTCCCATCAAGGGAGAAATTAAAATGCTTGAAAACTTTATCAGGCGTTTTTTGAATCACTGTGCATCGTATTTTTGGACCTCTTTCACCTCTCATGATCCCAAAGCCACTACTACCGCTAAACTCATGGAGTGCTCGGAAGGTTTCCAGGGAGAGTCGTCTCTAGGAAAGTTGTTTTGTCATAACTTTTCCCCTCAAAGGTGATGTTGTGCTCAAGGAGGTCCCGGCGTCGCTGATCCGCGATCAGCTGACCCCCTTGGAGTCACGCCCGACCCGGCAAAGCTCCTGACGAGAAGCCACTTTCGCTTCTATAGGATCATCCCGGGGAACCCCAAACCGATCACACCGGGCGGTCTTTCGTTCATTTTTTTTTTATTTCTATTTTTTTCTTTTCTCCAGAAAATAATAAACGAAAAAGCGAATACTGCTGGACAGTCGAGGAAAATCGTATTGCGTTTTCACTCTTTTCGTCAACGCACAATTTCTCCGGATCCGCCTTTGACGTCGGAATGTCACAAGAATGGGAAAGGATGTTGTCACTTACCAACCGAAACAAACTCTTTTACAGCCGAGAAATCATCACACAATCAAACCTAAAACTTGGCAGAGTGGGACATTATTCAACTACTTTTTTACTTCAACTAACGCTGTAACTTATAACTATTTGTTAGCCGAGAAATCATCACACGATCAAACCTCAAATTGGCAGAGTGGGACATTATTCAACTACTTTTTTTAGTTCATCTAACGCTGTAACTAATAACTATTTGTCAGGGCCGGCCTAATGGTGAAAAATGCAAATGCGCAAAATTCACATTTTATGCCACTATCGGGGGGTTTGGGATACCAAAAAAAGGTAGGGTCCGGGTGCCCTCCCTCGGAAATTTTTTGAAATTTATGGTATAAAAAATCAGTTTTTGTGAGCTCTTGCTCCTTTTAGAACATTAAATGTATGTCATACATTTACTAAATCAAACTCAATTTACTACATCATACATTTACTACATCAAACTCAATTTGATTTATTATTGATTGGCGCGATGGGTTTATTACTCATTCTTGTACTTCAACCACTGTTATGTTGAATAAGCTAATGAAAGCTTTTGGGTCACGTTACAATGATTTTCACACTTACATTGTAAGTACCTTAATCAAGGGCCTCGGACTACTTATTTCAGAACTCATTGGGGGAGATATTCGGATTTACCTTGAAATTCAACTGTAATAGTTTTGAGACAAAGTTCCTTTTAGTTTAAATATTTCTGCCCAATATTTAAATCAATTTCTAAAAATTTGTCTCTTTTTTTAAACCAAAATATGCCAGTTTTATCCCCCTCCAAAAGGCTAGAGTGTGCGGCTTTATACTTTGCTCACCCCTCAGACCGGCCCTGCTATTAGTTATTGGTTACCAGCCATAACTAAATTTGATAACCTGATTTTTTGGTGTAACTGGCATTGTAATTGATAACCGCGACTCCAATTTATTAGCTATGGCTAAATTCACCTGAATTAGTTATTACTCACTTTTACCCTTCAACTAACAGCTAATTTTGGAGATATTAGTTGAACTAATAACTGATAGATAATTGGTGTTTAGCTATAAGTGCCACGCAGGTGAAACTAAAACTAATTTATTTATTAGTTACACGCAGGTTAAACTAATAACTGAATTACACACAATGGAACAATCAACTACCTAACTTAGTTATACAAAATTCAGTTGCTACCAGTAACTGATAACTGATTAGTTTTTAGTCATTATTCCCGCAAACTAATTTTTTTTTTTCCCGTTTAAAACATCAAAATTGAAACCAATCAATATATAGTGGGAAATTTTCTTCGCGCAACATGGCTTTATGTGCTAATTTTCATGGAAAACAATAATAATAATTAGTGTTTGCGTAAATTTTGTCCCGACAAATCCAAATATGTTCACTATCTTGGCACAGTTATGTTTGAAAAAAAATTCGTCACACCTGTAGTCATGTCACAGCCATGTCATGTTTCCGCCACTTGCAAGAAAATTTGGAACCAAATTTAGTTGTTAGTTATTAAGCGACTAACAACTAATAGTTATTAGTAGTAACTCAATTGTGTAACTAAACTAGTTGTTAGTTACTAGTGGTAACTAATTGAACAAGTGGAGTAGTTTCTCTAAAAATAATAACCAATAGATAATTAGTTGTAGTCATTATTCGCCATTGTAGTAACTAATTTAGTTGTGGTTGTTACCTACGGGGAATAGGACGATGAGAATAGAGCATGATTTTGCCATCATTATGATTGATATTACGGCTTGTGGTTAGTGGATCCTCTCCAAAGTCAGCGAGGCACAAGTTCAAGTTCCAACATGGTAATTTGGTCAATATGGAACTGGCGGTTTCGGAGGAGTAGTGAACATGAAATTTTGTCGATATATATATATAGAATTACCAAGTGATAAGTTAGTAGAGGGCGGGATTTAAAATGCTTCGCCAATTAGCTGTGTTGGCAACGCTTTTTGTGTTCAACAAGAATTGACGTTTTGGAAGTGCAACGTTGCATTCGGCAATATTTCTGTTTTGTCAACTCAAGTTACCATTAAATACCTACTAATTACAAAACCTACCAGAATACGATAGAATCCCAAAACGTCAATGGATTCTGGTCAACTTGGGCGGAGAGCGCGGTAGATTGGAGCCGTGTTGGTGGTGGGGGTTAGCGTTGGTACAGTCTCGAACCTCCACGGAGTTCTCTCTGGTTCTTTCTGGAAGTTTGTTCCCTCTCGTCATAGCTGTCATCAGTGACGCAATGGCAAAAACAACGGGACAAAATAATACCCGCCGCATCTCTCTCGCTCCTCAGGCTCTCCCGAACCAGGCGGAGAAAGAAAGACTCGTCCCTAACTCACAATTCTATTGCATTGTCAGTACTTATTGTGATCTCAGTGGAGTGGAGGGATCGGTCAATGTGGCCGGGCTAGTAGGGAACTAATATAATAGATGGCTGTAGGGTTGCACCAAAGCCATCCTGTTGTTTTACTTTCCTTACTTAACCCGAAGGGTGAAGGAAAAGTCTAGCAATCATCCGGAAAATCCATTTCAGAAACTCATTCATTTTTTTCAACCTGAACCCATATCTATACATTTCATAAAAATGTAGGTATGTATGTGTGTATGTATGTATGTACGTAACTCGTGTACACGATTGCATCTTACGGTTCGACATAATACAATTCCAATTTCGGGGTCGAGTTTCAATACCAAAGAGCTAGCTACTATAGAAAAATTAGCCTAAAATGATCATGATGGTTGAAAAAATCAGAATAGGTGAAAACACGTAATTTGTAGCACTTTTTTTTGCCTTTTCTCCGAAATGGCTCGAAGGATTTTGACGAAATTACAATAGTTACTCTTCTTTAGAGAAAAAACTATATACCATATCCCTCAAACCTGGTAAAATACTCTGAAGGTGGCAATCAGCAAATAACCTTCAAGAATAGTTGCAAATGCCATTTTTTGCATCATTTTGGCCTTTCTTGATCGTCAAGCAATTAATGTATATAACCTATTCTCTACGTAGAACAAGCCAAATCAGAAGCAGCAATGTTATAATACTTCAATCCAAGCTGAAACCGTTCTTGCCAAAATTTATGGTATGCATCATCCAAAAGCTATTCATCTCGAACAAACGAATGGTTCATAATCGTTGAGTTTGTTGGACTTATTTAAATTTCTGATAGGTTCCAGGAATCAGGGTCATCGTGGGTACGACTGTCCTCTGCTCTCTGCCCCTATAGTTGTACACAACTTGAAAAAGGGCTCTTTGTCTTAGGGCTAAGCCCCTCTTCCATCCAACTCTTCACTCCCGGCCCTCCCTGATTAATCATTAACAAACTGGAGTGGGGTCGACAACCAACCTTCCTTTTCCAGTTGTCCCATCCACGAAGCCCTTACAAAGCTCCGAGTTCCTCCTTTTGTTTGGGAGCCGTAGGGCTCAACTAAGTCGCATACATCATTAACATGGCTTACCGCCTCTCGTCACGAGTTTTTTGCTTCCCCTTTCCATCTCTTCTATCTTCCTTTCCAGCTCTTGTAAAGGGTAAAAAATAATTGCATGTTTGCAGTAACCCTCCAATCTTCTTTGACAATTTCCGTCTGCTTCCACGCCCTTTCCACTAGTCTTGTTTTGTTCTTTCGTAGTCATACCAGACAACGCTGTTCCGCGGTATCGATTTGACGCGTCCCGGAATTATGGTTCAGCTCGCTTTAACTATACTTAGTATCTACAGCTACATGTGGAGAACCAGTCCACCGTGCCTTGAGCCTTAAAATCTTTTTCTTAGACTGCAATCATACACTTGTGAATCAAAGCGAATCCAAATCTTTTCTACCAATAGCTCTTGGTATTTCGGTTACCCATTCGGTTCATTCACCCATTTTTACGGTATTGTATCTGTGAATGATATATGAAGAAGTGTTAAACTCCAGGATTCGTTTCAGAATCCTCAAAACGGATTTCAATGAAGACATTTTTCGAAAATTTGTATTTTAAAATTTCTGAAGCTATCACAATAGCTTCATTTTCTACAAAACTAGCTCAAATTAATGAGGAATGCAGGCCCGGTGCTCTCACCCCTCGGTCAGTGAATAGGAAAGAATTCTCTGAGTTCGGTGTTGAGACCCCCTCGAAATAGTGTTTTTAAGTGTTTAGGATTCGCTAGTTATCAGACAGTCAGAAGTTTGAATGCACATGAATAACCCCAACCTAGGTGCTGGCTCTTTTATATTCCATCTTGAGGCGACGCGACCCCAGAACTGTTCACGTGATCCGTAAAAGTAATTCGAAGGTACTAAATCGGCGATTTGGGAATTATTGGTAAAAATATATACATTACAGGTAGGACACATCAGTACCTAACTACGGCGTCATAATATCCCCTTCGCCGATTTCCATTTTCAGGGTAACCCTCAAAACCCTCAAATATGTTTGACAAAGATGTGGAAATGATTACTGTTTTAAATTCAAGAATGGTTTTGTTGTACTTATTCCTAGTTTTCATATTTTCATCGGTTCCCCCACCAATTGTCAGCAAATCCACTGTTTCATTGAAGATTTTGTACATTCAACGGTCCAGCTGTTTGGTCTGCTGCTTATTGGCGACCCACGTACATACATTCGTAGCAGCAAATAAGCACCACAGCAAAGCTGCAAAACAGCAAATGAATACAAACCACTCGGTAGAACAGAGAAAGGCTGATGTAACCGAAGAAATCGATGCTACCAGATCCGTATGGACTATGAAAGGGAAACTGTTGGTAACTCGAGACGAGAGGAATTGAAACGGAAACCAGCGGGTATCAGTGGTGAGGCGAGGTGACCAAGGTAGGCCCTGCTAGGCCGTTCTCCATCTGCGGTCGAATCCGACCTCTAGACCATCTGATACTCATTATCTTCCCTCGAGAGGGTCCCTATGGAATTTTGTTTTGGAACAGCCAATGGGAACGCAACCGGCTAATGTTTCCTCCGAGAGGGCACGACTATCGCGGCGGCCATGGGATTTATCAGGTACGTGCCTAATGAGCAAGTGATGCTGCGCGGAATTCTCAAAAACGCTGCCAGTTATTACACAAATGTTCGTTATTGCTTCACAATGTAACAGGTAGGCAGTGGTAGAATTTGGATCATCAAGCATTGAAATTTCCCTTCAAAAACTGCTAAATAAAAATTTCTGTAGGCCTTCCTGTTTTAGATCAGTAGTCTCCAACCTTTTTTTCGCTCACGTACCCTAAAGCGGGGCAAAAATAAAGGCAGCTAATTTTCGGTTTCCAATGGGTCCCTTTCCAGGAGCCCAGTACTTACTAGTTACGGCAGCGGAAAGAAAAGCACCTTATTACTGATATAGTTTACGGTAGAGTTTATTACGCACCCTGTTTAATTTCTAGCAGAATGTGACGAGCCAGTTTTTCCTCTTCAAAGAGAAATCTGAACAAATTTCAACCAGCATTTTCTTTTCAGACTTATCTGAAAAAGCTAACTGCTCCTTGTATTCCTTCATTCCTTTATGGAATCCAGTCGTTTTGAATGTCAGGTTTCAAAAACTACTCTCAAACAATTGCATCAAATATTTATTTATTGGTACGGGTCTAACTCAGTTACAAGTATATAGACATCTCTAATATAAACTAAAAATTACGTAGGGTCAGGGGGGGGCAAGTGCGTACCTGTTTTTCATGAATCTTATTCTGTGATGCTACTATTTCCCTCAAACTACAAGTTGAATAATGACTACAGTTTTATTACATTCCCCAGACCTTTCTACGTCTAAAAACGAGTGGATATAATGAATTAAAGTTAGTGATTCATTAATAATTTGGAAAAACCTAGAAGCATTCAAACAACGCACTTGCAGGGTTGGGGGGCAAATGCGTACTTATAGTGGGACAAGTTCGTTTTCAACTTTCAACCTGAAAAATAATAAAAATAAAATGGACCAATGTAGGTAGATTTTAGGTATAATTTGAAATGAATTGTTAATGAAAAATAAAACGCCGCAAAATAGATCATTTTTAGCAACTCAACATGAATTCCTGAGTGGATAAAATGGTCAATAAACTCATCCACTTGTTGGCTGTCCTCTGATTCGCTGTCGACTGGGGAATGAGGTTTGCGTGAGAGAGAATTTGAAGGCTCCAGATTTTGGCAGAATTAGATGAGGCTGAGGTTTGGGAGAAGCATGCGGTTGTGCTTGGGGGTTGAAGAAGAGGTTCTGAATGGAAACTAGACTTCAAGACCTTGATTTTCTTATTTTTTCTGGTAAATTCATGCGGTTTTTAATGAAACGCACTTGCCCCTTATTTAAAAGCGCACTTGCCCCACTGTCAAAAAAATAGGGGCAAGAACGTTTTATTGATTTACTGCAGCAATTTTTGTAGCCTTGAAGTTATCAAGTGCGCAGTTCATATAGGGACAAAAGGTTGAAAGATGAACAGTGGAATAAACAGGAAAAGAAGGGTTTTAGACAAGAAAACCACTGAAAACTAAACCTCCCTCAGATTAACACTCTGATATCGAACGAAGGCTTCGCGGAAAATGGTTCCAATTACGCTTATTTGTTCACTGAAGAGGTTAAAAATTTTATCAGATGATGACCTGTTCTATCATTTGCTAAGAAACTTATTAAAATAGAGTGGCCTCATAGCGAAATAAAACGAAGAGACGCACTTGCCCCCAAAACGCACTTGCCCCGCCTGACCCTATAAAATTTCACGCTGTATAGTAAATGTCGAAAATTTTAGAAAAAATGTTGAATAAATAAAAGAGTTTCAGTTTGCCTATCTTGAATCCGGACATTCCACAGGAATTGCAATTTGAGACTATAATATAAATCCAAACTAAATAGAAATTTTTGATTCAGATCAAAAAAACGGATCATGTTTTATGCTTACAAAATTCCAGCTTCATAGGTTGAACAGCAAGGAAATTCGCTCAGGAGCTCACTCAGAAGATAATAAAAATCTCAATTATTTCAAATTAGGTAATTATTTGATAGTCACTCCTGTACATGTTATTAACTACCCAGATAACATCAAAGAAATTACCTCACTCAGGTGATCTGGAAAGAGCCCATAATTTCATTTGTCACTTAATATCCCAAAAAGGCTCTTTGTCAAAGTTCGACATCCTACAGCGAAAAAAAAGAGATTCTAGCTCACTCAGCTGATCAAGAAAGAGCCCGTCATGTCATTCGTCTCTTGATGTCCAATAGAGGGTCTCTGTAAAATATCAACATCCTACAGTGGAACGGATGTTTTTATATGAAATTTGGCTCGAAAATCATACATCAGCCGAAGTTGTACCGACCAGTAATATAGGCATCCCGTTTGATAAACTCTGATGGGTAATATCTAGCAACATAAGCTAATAAAGGGAATATGCAAGCTCAGATGTACGTCGGATAATTGAGGAGCTGACATGGAAAACCAGTTAAGTCCAAAAATCAAATTTCATAGGAACTCCCTCTGAACTGTTATCAGATTTTTTTGGACATAATCTATTCTCCATGCAAAGGTCACACATTTATTCAGGATGCGATCTAGCATGGACGGGAGGACCTAAGGCCGTTTGCGTGACCGTTTACTTGCACTTCGACGAAAAAAAATGGCCTTTCGATTTTTGGACTTAACTGGTTTTCCATGTCAGCAATTGATTATTTTATTTTACACAGGCGTTCGCACCTCAGAGGATAGAGCGTCAGACTAGAGGCCAGCCGGCTGTGTAACCATCCGGCCGGGGTTCGTATCCCAGCAGGCACTCCTTTTTAGAGCATTTTCTTCAAAAAAAAAAAAAAAAAGTTATCATGTTCACTTCACTTTGTCCGTTGATTAATGTATGTATGTACGTTCTCTTAAAATCGTTTCAAATGCCACTTCCCAACGTCCGATTTTGATTAAACTTGGTATGGATGTTATCTGTAACATGGCGAGGGTAAAGGTGTATCAGGGGCTGCTATCGCATGAGAGGTCTTTGATCAGCGGAGTGAAATCCAAAGCAATTTTATCTGCTATTTGACGCAGGAAGATAAAATTTGAGAAGGATGCTGAAGGGAGAATGCTGAAGACGACTTAGAGGTCATTGGTCAGCTGTGTGAGCTCCAAAGCCATTTTGTCTACTATTCAAAGCAGGAAGAGTCTATTTCACGCGGATTTCCTTACAAGAAAATGCGCTATGATGTTACTCACTTTGTGCGCACTGCTCTACTTGTTTTTAAACTCTTTCTCCCTAGTCACTTTGAGTGTTTCTTTCTTCTAAATCCAAGTTAATTTATTTGTTTCCTTTTGGTAGGTGACATTGTCCAGTTATATTTCAATAATGCAGCTTAGACTCAGTTTGTTAGGTAATTATTTATGGACTGGTGTCCTGAGCAGAAGGGCTATCTAATACAGAAATAATAAACCTTTGTGTAATAATTTGCAGCGTTTTAATATTTCAGCCCTCCGATTCTACTCTTCAGGGTAGACCGAAATTGACGCAAATGTCTTTGAACCAGTTAGGTCCCATGTGTGATTTTTGACCCAAGTTTCTTATACGTTGGTCAAGTAGTTTCTTTTGGAGAAAAACTCCAGACGTTGGACGGGCGGACTCCAACCCCTCCGGAATTTAGAATTCTTCGATACGTATACATTTGTAGGGGGGGGGGGGGTCGATTACAAAGGTTTAGTTTTTGAAAATAATAAACCAGAATGAACCAAGACTCCCAACAACTGGACGAAATGTGAGCTCAAGCAACGCGGGTTGAAGGGGAGGATAGAGCGCGACTGCGGGTGAAAACCACCGCATCACCGTCGCATAATTAAAGTCGTTTTCCTCGTTTATGTTAACCGGAACTGAAAACTCAGGATTTCCGCTCTTCGCTTTCCCGTGAGGAAAACTGAAGCCACTTAAAGCTGTTTTCTCCCCCACACCTTCCATCCTCCTGGCGAATTTTCCGACTTATTTTCATTTTAGTACTCCGGAGAACGTGATACCAGGAAGAAAAAAGTTTCAACTTCTTTTCAAGTACGAAATTCCGCTACGGCACGGTGGAAGCCTCATGTCATGGTAAGAGTGAACAAAGGAAATTTTACATTATAATATATATTGACCACAACTATTCAACATTTCAATTTGTTATTCGAATCTGGTTGTATTTATAAAATACCGTCAAGCAACAGAAGCTTTTCACTTTGGTACAACAAGGAATTAAACAACGAAAAAATACTTTATAAAAATTAAAAAAAAACTACCTTACAGATAAAATCAAAAACTTGGCCAATACAAAAAAACTTGTGCCAACAAAAGCCTAAATTCAAAGAATTGGAGTTCCCCGTGGAGTACCAAGCATCTCTCCTGGTTTTATAATATCAACAATAAATCATTATTGTTTTCCAGAAATCTATTTATTCATTTATTTATTTATGAAACATACGGGCTGAAGCCCAATTACAAGAGAAATGTTAGTATAAATATTATAAAGGTACAGAAATATTGATAAACGAACGCAAAAGAATGACTGATAAAAATAAAACAAGGATTTCTAATTTTAAAGTATCAAGTATTTTTTTAAACGATAAAGGGAAACTGTGCTGATATCTATTTTCTCGGAGGCAGAAGGAATATGGTATATATTTTTATTCAACCTAGAAAAAAAATTTATCGGTTATTGTTCACCCCCCAATTCGTTTAAGATGCATAGAATCTGAAAATCGAAAATTTTTTAAAAAATTCTATCAAACTACTAATCCTAATCAAAACTACTGGACCAAAGTTTGTGAGATTTGGCTGAAAATTCATACATTGGCGATCATAATTCTGATCGACCCGATAAATCGAGATCTCGAAAACTTTTAAGGTAGCAGTAATGTTTTTTTTTTTTTTTTTTTTTTTTTTTTTTTTTTTGTCGTTTATATTATATTATATTTTCCCAACAAGTCGAATGAAATCATCTGGAAAGCCGTACGATCTTTGGTCATTCACTATGAGTAATAGTGGAGCAGCGACCCTATGATTTCCTAGGAAACTATGTTTCATCAATGACCGCTAGATAGCAAGCTAGCGGCTTATACGCCACGGTGCCGCCGCGGTTTTACCAATTCATGGCATTGCATCATAAGCTCCTGTAAGGAAAGTTTTTTCTGGAATCTAGGAAAGTTTTTTCTTCCTACACATTTTGAAACGTAAACGAAAAATTTAGACGGAGGTTCAATTTATATATTTTCGGTCGATTCATGGTTTATCAGTGATAAACTGATAAACCAACCAGCTCTAAAACATCATCAGGCGTAGAACATGATATTTTTTTACCACCGGGGTTGTTGTGTAAGTAAAACAAAAAATTATAGCGTACGAATGGACTGGGGAACCTCTATGTGCACTTCGCTCGTGCAATATTCACATTTTAATCCATTGGAAGGACCCTCATCTCCATACGGCTGATCTTTATTTTAAAACGCGGACTTCGCTTTTTTTTCTTTCTCTCTCTCGGTAGAAATTTTGGTAAAACCGCTCGCGTCCCCCGTTTGCGATTCCTGGAGGAGATACAACAGGAGCGACCGGGCGCACCTGAACGGAATAATTTAAAAGTCGACCGACGTATTTTGTATTTTCCACCTTCTGAATAAAATAAAAAATAGGTACACAGAGCCCTCTTTTTTTAGAAATCACAACGGAATTACTGACTGGAAATTCAAAGGCGAAACTTTACATTTTATACAGTTTGAATTTGATGATAACAAATTTTTTGAAAATTTTGATTTTAAAACATTTGGGGCCATTGCAATAGCTTCTTTTTTCACGAAAATTTGCTAAAACTTGAGTAGCGTCCATTGATATTAGAACAATAGGGATCAATCACTGTCTGAATCAGGCAGAGGTTAGAATATTGATATTGCCTATAATCTTATACATTTACTTTTTGACATGGACTTTTCTTTTGGCTGGGGGTCAAGGAATTTTTCGCGACACTGTTTTTTCTACACACAAAATGCAACGCTCCGGCACTTGAGATTATTATTAACTCGAAAAGTAAAGGCTAGGTAGAATTTCTATTGATTTTTCACGTACAACCAATGAGTTACTAGGGAAGAGTAACTCCCATAGTTTTCATAGTAGGAAAATCAATCGCCACTTTTTGGAATGCTCTCATTTTATCACAACATCTAATGATCTCTAAGCCATTATAGTGCCAAGGAATGTTGATTTATTGCTCTAAGTTATAAACTAATATTGTTTTGTAACCATAATGGAATAATCTTCTGAAAAGAAGGCACTACATGGTTGGTATACAATTGAGTAGTAGGTATGATCTATTGTTTTTCCCATCAAGGGAGAAATTAAAATGCTTGAAAAATTTATCAAGGCGTTTAATTAATGAGAATTTAACGTGAGTCATGGTTTTTGTCATACAATTCTTATGTCTTTACTTTGGCACATGGACTCGAAGAGCGTTTATGAAATTATGAGACAATTGGAATGATTGGCTCATTCTTACTCACCTGAGTGAGCTAAATTGCACTAGGTTTATGGATCTATCAGTTTTAGAAGTTCATTGGGCGTGTACGTCCTAATAATGGGCGAATTCTTCTGGTTAACGTCTCGTGTCATTTCAAACAAGAAGAAAAAAACGCGACCCAGGGGTTTCAAAAAGGACCTTTTCGCTTTTGCTTCAATATTTCTTTTTTCGGCGGAGTGAGTAGTGGCATTATTTTCATTTTGCCTTTTGAAGTGAACGAAAAACCTGGGAGTAGCTTCAAGGGGGTTCGTTTTTCGCTACAGAAAACGAAAAACACCGCGAGTAATTTTCCTGATAGAGTGAGAGAGAAAGGAGAAAAGGGAAAGTTCAAGGGGTCTAGAAGGGTGGCGAGCCCTCTAGCAAAAATGTAAGTGAAGAAAAAAAAGGCGGAGGGATGCGCGGTGGCGGTGGGGTTGTAATAACCTAATGGGCCCCTACGACGGCTTTTAGCCCGAATGAACCATAAAACAGCGATTTTTTCCTTTGCCAGACGTCGCGAGATGGGACCGTCCTATCAAAATCGATATACCTACTGGAGAGAAAAACGGAATTTTTCCTATTGAAGTTGTATTTGAACACCTGTGCAGTCGTGCAACGTTACATTTTAGCTCTGTTGGGTTAACAGAAGAATTCAGTAAAGCTTTTTTACGAGAAATTTTTTTAGCGTGGAACACGCTTTTATCGAGACTCACAAGGAAAAATGTGACAAAATTTTGTTACGAAAAATCGAGACTAAAGTAGCGGCGGATCTAAGTTCTTCGCTATTCAACCTAGACGCTTAAATTTGGAATGGAGGCACTCTGGGGCGTCTACAAACGAATCATGAAGTCTACAGCCCTCCAAAAATTCTCCGAAAAATTTGGAGCTAAGTTTTTTTCTATTTAACCGATGAAGCTGAAATTATGAATGGAGCCCCCAGTGCCCCCAAGGTCTGGGATCCACCCAGCTGCGGCAAGGGGGAAAGCCCCTTGAGAGATGTGCAGCGCCAAGTTTTTGTCTTAAATTTAAATATTTGGTAACTTCTGACTGTTAGGTCATCATCAGTATTGATCTATCAACTATGAATAATAGAAGGAGGTATAGTACAGCTTGTATAGTCCATGGAGTAAGGAATCTTGAATAGTTTTGTACGAAATGCAGCAAAGAAGGGTGGGAATACGTAACCAATGAGGTGGCAGAGAATGTGAAATGCACAAGCACTAGCACGGTGATATAATACAAAGAAGGATTATCCTTAATGCCCTTATTAAGGCATTAATATAAAAACACGAATGTTGAACCATAAAGCAACAGTTTTTCATTTTCGAAACCTCGGCATGGTCTTATCAAAATCAATATCGGTGATTCTCTCATTTCATCAGAATAATTCATGTTTTGGAAAGACTACAGTTTCTGCTATAGTTTTTTTTTTTTTTTTTTTTTTTTTTTTTTTTTTTTTTTTTTTTTTTTTTTTTTTTTTTTTTTTTTTTGGTGCCGAATTACTAGTAGTCAACCTTCCCTCAATTTCCTATCAAATTTTGGATGAATAGCCCCTGATATCATGGATACCTAAATTTAATTTCAAAACGCCAAAACCTACTTTCCTCACCTGTCCATCAACCGGAGTTGCTAACTTTGATGGTCAATAAAACCCATTTTACATCAAGTATCGTTCTTCTTCTTTTTTCTGTGGTTTTAGTATGTTATAAGCTAACGATAAGTATAATTAGTAGTGACCCAAAAGTTTACCTATCTGTATGCAACATCAAACACCTATGTCCATAAGGTTTATCCCAATGCCCTCACTTTTTTCAAACATACCGCCACATCTTCCCAGAGCATCTTTTTTATGTTTTGAAGTGTTGGCAATATTGACACGTATCGCCAAACTGAGGTTAACGTGTTTCAAATAGATTGAAACATTTTCCAAATTGAATGAAACATTTTCCAAATAGATTGAAACATTTTCCAAATTGAATGAAACATTTTCCAAATAGATTGAAAAATTTTCCAAATTGAATGAAACATTTTCCAAATAGATTGAAACATTTTCCAAATGAAAATATAGATTTTCCAAATAGATCCAAATTTCAACGGTGGCGTCCATGGATCGAATTAGTAGATCCACTGCAAAGGGACAGGTGGCACTCCTTAGCCATGCAAGGCAAGCACCTATGGGTGGAGACCCTACAAAAAATCACAGGTCCTCCAGGTTGGGGGTTAAGCGTGGGTTCGGTAACCCAACCTTGTAAAAAACACCTCTTACTACGAATCCCAAAAAGAAAAACGCTGCAAATTATTTCACAAAGGTTTATTATTTTTTTAATTGAGTATGATCGTAGTTTTAGTTGGCTTGCGTACGTCATAAGACCCGTCCAGACTCCTCGGCGTGTCCTATTTCGAGTTGCCACAACCTATACTTCTATAATTATATGCGCATGTTTATATTGCGAAGCGTTTGGTTTGTTTGGTTGAGATCTTTCTAAGGAATGGCGGAGGAAGGTTCGCGGATCGTGTAGTGGTGGGGGGGGGGGGGGGGGTCGGGACGCGATTCGCGGCAGATCCACACGGAAGGTATTAACTCAATCATGGCCAGAGGGGGCCCGTTTCTAGGACGCTACCTACTGTTCCCGAAAATTCCCAGCAACTATGAAATTACCTACCTAAATTTTTATGTTTCACATTCTTTGATTGATCGTAATGAACATCGTCACTAGGCTTACGTCAGTCTAACACTCAAAACTCTCGAAAAAGACACTTTTTCACCTATTTTTGGCTCATAGCACCCATGGGTGTGGAGCGATCGAGCTGGCGAGACGTTAGGACCAACTAGACCTTAAGTGGAGTCTATGTGCGAAAGTACGGATTTTTTCAGTCAATTCTAAGGCCTTTTATGGTCCGGACGGCGAACGACGGTCGGCGGACGGACATTGCAAATTTGGATTCTACGCACTTTGAAACGTCAAATGACAAAGTTTGAGGGGGGGTTATAAAAATTTTTTGCTATACGATCACATAGGCTTATTATTGAAAATAATACACCAAAAGCCGGACTGATCTCACTGATAAGACAACGCCTGCCTAATTGACATTCGTCTTCGTCTTTGCAGTGGATCTACTAACTCGATCCATGGACGCCACCGTTGAAATTTGGATCTATTTGGAAAATGTATATTTTCATTTGCAAAATATTTTAATCTATTTGGGAAATCTGTCATTCAATTAGGAAAATGTTTCACCTATTTTTAAAATGTTTATTTTAATTTGGAAAAGCTATATTGGAGGATGTTATTAGGTTTGAATCCTATCCTCAGTTACCTAACTACCATGAGGCCGAGCAAATGAACTAGAGGACAGAATAAAAACTGAAAATCCTAATTTTTATATTCTTTGTTTTTCTCTCTCTTTTTTCATTTTCTTTTTTATCATGCTAGCCTGAGGCTTTCCAATCCGTAAAAGGTCGGATCAGGCTACGGAGAGGGGCCCCCTTTCCACTTGAAATCTGCCAAGAGCACACTTGGTTAACTTCTCGACCTCTTCTTCTACTGATCCGTTCGAAATAAGTAAAGAAAAAAAAAGAAAAGAAAAGAAAAAAAAGAGCCTTCTCCCACTTTTAACCTAAAGCAAAGCGAAGGTAAAGCGGAGAGTCATAGCGAAGGGATGGGAAAGGTAAAGGAGTATACCTACCGGATGGAACGGATGTGGAAGGGGATCGAACGGGCGTAACTCCTGGGAACGTCTCCACCGACGTCGCTCTTTCTTCGTCTTCTTCCACCAACTTCAACGTTGACAGGCAATGGGGAAAAGTGTATCCACCCAATCCTCTCTGGAAAGGTGTTTTTTTCTTTAATACCCTGTTTACTAACCGATCGAGAGAAGTTTTCTCTTTCTTTTCTCTCTTTTCCCGCGATTTCCGTTGCTAATACAGACGGAAAGAGAAAACACGTGAGTGGGTGATTCGTATTGTCATATAGAAAGGGGCATTAAAGTAAGGGGGTGCATATCCTAAACCCCAAAATAACGTATTCGATCACCTTTTTATTTATTAGTAGTTTTTAATTTATGTTAACGAAAAAAGCTCTCAAGGAGCTTTTTCAAACTAAGTAAAGACAAGTTATTAATAGAAGTCCCATTAAGTTGAGGTGCTTTCCAACTGCTAAATTTCTCCCTTGATGGGAAAAACAAAAGATCATAGATATGTCTAGAACCTACTGCTTACCAGCAGGTACCTACTACTCAATTGTATACCAACCATGTAGTGCCTCCTTTTCACAAGATTATTCCATTATGGTTACAAAACAATATTAGTTTATAACTTAGAGTAATAATTCAGCATTCCTTGACACTACAATGGCTTTGAGGTCATGAGATGTTGTGATAAAATGAGAGCATTCCAAAAAGTGGCGAACGATTTTCCTACTATGAACAACTATGGGAGTTACTCTTCCCTAGTAACTCATTGGTTGTACGTGAAAAATCAATAGAAATTCTACCTAGCCTTCACTTTTTGAGTTAATAATAATCTAAAGTGCCGGGACGTCACAAATTTTGGTGTCGTTACGCAAATTTTAGAATGACCCCCAGCCCAAAAACATATCCATGTTAAAATGCTTCCTTAAATCTCTTTCTTCTTAAAAAGTAAATTTTGTGTAAACTAGTGTAAAAAAGTAAACTAAATCTTTTCTGTATAGCCTCCCTGCGCAGATCATTAGTCAATAAATATCCATATATTGTGATAGGTCCTGTCAGATCCAAGAGAATGCGCGTCTATCCGTCGCTATCGCGCTGGTTTCAACGCGTCATTTTCGAGTTCTTGAAATGCTGTGGTTGGAGATAAATGAGGATCCGAGAACCGGAAAACCAATCTTCTCCGAACATAGCACATAAGCTATTAGTACGAGTTGTCTCCTATATGGTACTCACACTTCCCTCTCTCTATGTAGTGCGGAGTTAGGCCCCACTGAATTATATAATTGTCAATTATATATTAACAATAAATAATTGAAGACCTTCTGGTCCATCCAATAGGAAGGTCTAAGTGCCAAAAACTTCAAAAAAGTTATCGCGTTCATAACTTCCATAATTTCCAAAATGTATTCACTATGCATTCAAATTCCTGAAACATTTCTTACGTTACCTTTGTTGTATGTGCTTCTATATCCCGCAGCTAGCACCTTCACAGGGCTTCTTTATGATTACCGAAAAAATAATATTGTTTTTGAAAAGCTCAAAAGAGCCTATGTACCACCCCAGTTTCCCAAGAGCGTGTAAGTGCCAGCAGTTTCTCTATCAATGACTATTGATCACTAACTAACCTTTGTTGAAAATATTGGTCACCGATCCATTCTTCTAATCCATTGAAACTTAGAAGAATGTATTGGCTAATCGGCCGAGATCCACCATGACCGTTGGTAACAAGCTGCTTCTTTACAATCAAATACTCAAGCCAGTTTGGATGTATAGAGCGCAGTTGTGGGGCTGCTCAGCTCCAACCAATAGTGAGATCATTCAACGTTTCCAGAACTCTGTACTACGATGTATCACTGATGCGCTGTGGTACTTCCGAAATGAGGCACTCCACCGTGAACTTCAGGTTGACAGTGTGGATGAGGTGATCAAAAAGCAAGCGACGGCTCATCTTACCAGACTAAAAGATCAGGTGAATGAGGGAGCTGTAAATCTCCTGGATGTGCAAAATCGAACTCGACGTCTTAAGCGTTCAAAACCGCATGAGCTTGTGGTGGAAGTGAATGTGATATGCTCGAGAGACAAGGGAAAAAGTAATGCATCTTAGGTCCTGAATAGTGTATTGTGGTAATATAAGTCAGATTTATATTGTTTATGAGATTACTTGGTGCAATAGAAACTTTAAAAACTCGGCGCTCCGCGCCTCGCCAGGGGGCAAGCCCCCTGGACCCCCGGTTACCTCTATTTACATACTTCGGACGAAATTATTGAAACACAGAATGTGTTTGCGTTGTCGCGCAACCAAGTGACAACCAAACAAGCGTCATTGTTTACTATTCATTTATAACATCAATTTATATAGTTATAGTATGAAACTACGAAAAAAAATACGAAATAAATTCGTGATAAATCAAGAGCGATTTATCAAGTAAATGTCCTAAAGAGGCTACATACGAAATTACAGCTTCCTAGAGTGTAAAGTATAGAAATTAGCTTTAAAAGCCACTCGTCTGATCCGGACCCTGGACATCGTCAAGTAAATGTCCTAAAGAGGCTACATACGAAATTACAGCTTCCTAGAGTGTAAAGCATAGAAATTAGCTTTAAGAGCCACACATCTGATCCGGACCCTGAGCATCGTCAAGTAAATGTCCTAAAGAGGCTACATACGAAATTACAGCTTCCTAGAGTGTAAAGCATAGAAATTAGCTTTAAGAGCCACACATCTGATCCGGACCCTGAGCATCGTCAAGTAAATGTCCTAAAGAGGCTACAAACGAAATTACAGCTTCCTAGAGTGTAAAGTATAGAAATTACCTATTCAAATTATTTAACCTCCGCTTCACAAATCAAACCGTTTTCGTAATACTCAGATCACCTGCTATGAATCAAATCATCGAAACACAAGCTCAATGAAATCATCAGAAATTAACAAGCGGTTGCAATCATGTTCACAATATCAATTATTGAGAATGATCACCTGTGTGTAAACAATTATTTATATAACCATGCTCATAACTCAGTTTGTTGGACACGCACTTCGCAGTAGTTAACATAATATTGTTGGATAAATCGAGAGCTTTCGAACGAATGGTCAACGAATTTTGTGGGATGAAAAACGACGAAGTACCATATCCCTAGCAACGACTCGGTTGTACGTGAAAATCATCCGTCACACATTTCGTTACCATCCCGCGTTCCATTTTCGGCTAGTTAGTCCATGGCTAAAACACATTCTGTGTTAATATTGGTCACCGATCCATTCTTCAAATCCATTGAAACTTAGAAGAATGTATTGGCTAATCGGCCGACGATCCACCATGACCGTTGGTAACAAGCTGCTTCTTTACAATCAAATACTCAAGCCAGTTTGGATGTATAGAGCGCAGTTGTGGGGCTGCTCAGCTCCAACCAATAGTGAGATCATTCAACGTTTCCAGAACTCTGTACTACGATGTATCACTGATGCGCTGTGGTACTTCCGAAATGAGGCACTCCACCGTGAACTTCAGGTTGACAGTGTGGATGAGGTGATCAAAAAGCAAGCGACGGCTCATCTTACCAGACTAAAAGATCAGGTGAATGAGGGAGCTGTAAATCTCCTGGATGTGCAAAATCGAACTCGACGTCTTAAGCGTTCAAAACCGCATGAGCTTGTGGTGGAAGTGAATGTGATATGCTCGAGAGACAAGGGAAAAAGTAATGCATCTTAGGTCCTGAATAGTGTATTGTGGTAATATAAGTCAGATTTATATTGTTTATGAGATTACTTGGTGCAATAGAAACTTTAAAAAAATCTTCTAATCAAGAAAAGCTGTGAACAACATCAACCCACAAATAAAGAGGAGAAACCTACATAAAACGATTGCAGAATTGAACGATTGCCCGAAAACGGGTTGGCACTTAGGCCGTTTCAACAGAAATCTTTTCTGGACCTAGGCATCTCTGAAAAAAGGAGGTAAATATTGGAAACCCTGCTTTTTGTCGGTCGATTTCAAATCGAATAGAAATGAGTTGGAACATAGGACCTTTCTAGATATATTCCCGTTGGCACATTGGTATCGAATATGGGTAAAATGAAAAACTTCTGAGATCGCACTTCGGTACTTTGTACTTGAACTCGGAGGAGTATGAAAGCGCTCATCCGTTAGGGAACGTTCAAGTGAGAGTTGCAAAAGCGCGAAAAAAAGCGCGAATTTATGAAAGGGAGTCGCGAATGCTTGGAACTGAGCGATGGGCCGGCCGAGTGCTGGGACGTGCGGGAGGAGACGACGGAAGTGGGACGGGGAGATGTCAAAAAGTCCAGTCATGCAGCATGACCCCATGAGCGAATTTTTGAAGAAATCTTCGATTATTTCGATTTTTGACTGATTTTTCAACTTTGAAATTTTTGAAAACTTGATACATATTATTATAGGAAATTTTACGCTGATTCCAAATATACCACATGTTAGTATGCTGAAAAAATTATTTCGCACAACAAATAGCAAAAAAAAGGCTATTTTGAAATTTTTGACTACATTTTTGAAAACTTCAACCCGAAGATGTAATCCGATCATGCTGGCCAACGAACTTGAACTTTCGTTTTGTGTCCTTAACATTTTAAAATTTGTTTGAAGTTTCTAGCACAATTCTACGTTCAGTTATCGTCTGGAATGATACATAGATATATACATACATACATTAAAAAATGCGTTAAACTTCAGAATATGATTCACAATAGCCTGAAACGGATTTTTGCATAAAATTTTTTCAAAAAATCACATTCTACAAATTTTGAGGCGAGAGCAATAGCTTAATTTTCTTCAAAAGTTCGCCAACAATCGATCTCAAGCATATCATACTGACAACTAAAAAAATTTCGCGTTCATGAGTAATGCTGATATCTTGCCACACTAAGAATAGATCCCGTATCTAACCAAACCCTACTTTTGGGAAAATGTGTCTCTAGGTTTTGAGTCGAAATTTCCTGATATTAGCTCTATTTGACATTGTCTCGAGCTTCAAAAGCACTCTTTCCAAAGGAAATTTCCCGCTGAATCGCTAAGTGTGGCTGGAAAAGCAATATTTTGGTCATAAAATTGCAAAAAGACGTGCAGAACATATTCACTAGGCGATTTCCTCGTATCTTGTGTACATACGAGTTTTCGTTCTGCAATAAGACTGATGAGACTTCATAGAACACCTGGTAAAAACTTACGTTGGGCCTAAAAGCCGGTTTCCACCGGACATATTTTTGCGCTTTCGCACCTTATTTTTTGCGCTTTTGTACAACCCATCTTCCCGGAAATTAGCGCTTTCGTACACCGTACTTCAGCGGATTAGCGCTTACGCCATCCAGCCCTTGAAGTTCTTTAGTTATTATAAAAGACCTCCATACCGCCAGGTTTGCTGCGATCGCGATTCGAATTTGGCCTGCCGCCTATTTCTAGTCATGAAAACTAACTTGCTATTTCTGCTTGTACAAATGTGAACCGTTCCCGCTGTAACGCTGTCCGGAAGAGTGCAAGGTTTCTGCTAAAACAGCCAAGTAACCTATTGGTGGCAGGGAATATCATTCCATACAACTGCTTAAAAATTCCAAATTCTTGAATTATTTGTGAGGATGAAACCTCCCTATTATTTGAGACCACTGCGGTCTGATCGTCAATGGAATAGCGGGGGTTGAGGAACGAAACCCTTCACAACCCCTCGGTTCCATTTTCCCCCGCAACAGGTTTCCGCGCCACCAAGTATTTCGATTGTTGTTCTCTAATGAGCCGAAAAGGGAGAAACTCCTCATAATTGCTGCCCCCTTCACACGACCTCGTCTGTTCCCTTACTGGGGTAAAGTTAAATCGGCCAAACGCTTGAGAGAGGGGAAGTTCAGGGAGCGTTTATTGTGAATTAGATCCCGTAGTAGTGTGGGAAGGGGTATTTTCGTCGAGGGCGGGATTACGGAGGATCTCATTACATAAGGAGTTCCCATCATCTCCGTTTAAAAGGAAACCCTTTCCAGACTAAATCGTCCCTACTATTGGGGGGTCGCGTGGCATCGAGGTCTTCTCTCCCCAAGCAACTACCCCTAATTCTTTCTTTATTTGATTGCAACTACCCCTTAATTCTTTCTTTATTTGATTGCTTTCTTCGACAGTCATGGGTCTAGACTCGGAATAAAAAACACTATTAGCATTGTACACAACTAGAATAAATTTGAGTGTCCGTTTGTCTTCAGTGGAAGTTTTGATTTTGTCAGTTCTGTTATACCTACGTGTAATGTGGAAATGTTTAATATTATGTGTATGGGAATTATGGATCTGTGAGTTGCACATATCTAGCAATCTTATTATCACATAAAAGGTGTATGAACAAATTTTTGAAAATCATTATATTAAGTTACATCGTTTGGAAATAAATTAATGAACATTGAGTGCAACTAAATTTTTAACTGCCGATTTCATGGGGGGGAAAAGTCGTTGCAAATAATATTCTGCAATCCCAAAAATATGTCGAATTTTTAGCTTTTTTGTTGGAGTTTTTATCGATTTTTCAGCAAATTTTATTGAATTTTAGGTCCATTTTCCCGCATAATTTTATCCTTGAATTCCTAACAGCTCTGATAAAACTAGTTCTAATCCTTAGTGTTCCGAAATTGAGATACCCCAACACTGCAAATAAAGTATCATGAATCGCACTCAACCTTGCGGAAGGTTCATAGTTCAATTCATGATTGAAGCGCGCGTATCCCTCCACCCCCACTTCTCCTCCCTCCAACTCATACTTAATTGCGCAATAAATTTCATACATCATTTGCACTATAACTTTTCAAATTAGTTTCATAACATGATTTACAGTATAGTGTGGACTCAACAGACTTGCAACATGTTTTCTCCTGGAATAGTTCATTCGCTTGGCGCCGTATTCGCCACTGCTCCCACCTTTTGTTCGTTCAACATTTAGTTTTATTCATTCCCTTAACGATCCACTTCTTCTCTCTGAAAATCCTTCGGGATCTTCACTTTTCCCTAGCCGTTCTTCCCTGCATTCGTTTAGACCTTACTGTTTTTTTATTGTCACGCTCTTTACAGCCGTATTCAGAGGCCCCTGAGGTGGTGAGACAATTTACCGAAGTGCTCTTGAGAGGTTTTTCCTCTGATACAGCCACCTCAATCTTGGCGGTTCTACCGCTGCCGATTTTTATACCGGCCCGTACACTGTTGGGAAAACTCTACTGAGAGACTTTACACTGCCCACTTTCGTTATCCGCGCTCCATTTGAATTGGCACTTCTATAATAGGATTGGATGTGATTAACAAGATTGGAAATAAATACAAATAAAAAGTGCTCCCGCAATTTTAAATTCATAGTGAACCCCCATTTTTACTGGATATTCGAAACCGACCTATGTGAAATTTCGTGGAATAATAATCCACGGGGTTATGCACAAACCGGCCTAACTCCAAAATGTCGAAAAATAGTTTTTGGCATCAATGGATTCGTCTTGATGAGCACTTCCATAATTTTCAGTTCAAAGCGCCCTCTGTAGCGTCTTGTACGAACTACGAACTATAGGCCTCGTTCTTACTCCGAAATACAGCGCGCTCTATCAGCAAAATGCGACGTAACGGTAGGTCTCCACGCATCCAAACCACCGCCCTCCCTCCTGCCCAGTCTCCCTAGTTGACAGTGAACCTTTCTTCTTCAGCGCTTTATGGGAAATTTTCTTTTAGTTTTTCAGGCCCAAAGATTATGGTAAAAAAAAAGAAGAAAAAAAGGTCAATCTAACTTGTGATTAAACAGTACTGAGTACTTGATTATAATTCATTGACTACTTATTGCGATTAAGATACCTGTGATAATTTATTGATAATCTGTGAAAGTTTTCAAGGTCTCGATTTTTTATAGTTTCAACCCTTAAATGCTCCCTTTTGGGTTGAGAGAAATTGATGCCGTGCATTTTAGACCAACTTCACTCCAACATGTGATTTATAACCCAATTTTCATAAACTTTGATCCAGTAGTTTCGCAGGAATCTCTGAACCGCGGACGGATGGATGTTTTTTCATTCGATCTTTGGATTCTATGCATCTTGAAACGTGAACCTACATTTGGGGGGGCTTTGATTTTTGTTCTTGGCCAATTACAAAGGTTTAATTTTTTGGAAATTGAAAATAATAAATCAGCGCATTGCTGGAAGTGATGTTATACTCCCTGAGACTGTAATTGTTTTTGGCGACAATGCGGTTATAGTGATGTGTAAAATAGACTTTTCAGGAAAACTTCCAGTCATTTGATGTGGCAAATTGAATGAGCAAAGTCCCATTGGGCACTTTTCCAGCGGCGCGTCGCGTTGACACGACCCGTTAATTCGTCATCCACCTCCAGATGAGGCAGCCCTCACCGTTCTGCTCTATTCACTTCTCTGCTGCCATCTTTTCCTTTTTTTACTCTTTGCCAACTACAATGGGAGGAAACCGACGTAGGTACAGGACCGTGCATAGAGACAAACCAACGATAATTACACCCTTCGAGGCTCCTTCTGCCCGACTAAGTTCGAAACAATGGGAAATAATGCGATTTAACTAACCGGAACCGTTTTGCGCCGTTCCTGCTTGCGCTGGCCCAGTGAGTTTCATGAACCCTGAGTTTTTCGGTCGGTAATGTACGAGAATCTTAATGATGAGTATAATGCCGCAAAGATGTCACTCTGATACTACATGACACGGTGGCCCACCTTGGACCACAATGTCAAATCGCCAATTTGCTGTTTTGCTCTTTTTTGTCCATCTGTATATTCATTTATTCACTATGAGACGATGCATAATATGCGAATATACGATGCAACCTATGCCAGGTATCGTGCAGGTATCTGTACGATGACAAACCACACCGCGCAAAAACGAGCGATTTGGCATAGCATGGAGCGTTGGACTGCGTTTTGCCAATGATGAGCAGAATGCTGCAAATATGCCACTCTGATGGTATACATATTTACATACGGTGGTCTCGCTTTGGACCACAGAGTCATAATCGCCAATCTGCTATTTCGATATTTTTTTGCCCATCCGAATTTTCATAGTCACTATAAGACATTACATACTCATGAACAGACAGAATCATGTCTGCCAATCGCCATTCTAATAGTTTTGATGTGACTTAAGTCACCTGTTTGCTTATCTGTAAGATGAAAATCTATGCAGCTGAGAGTAGTAGTTTGCTGACTTTGGTTTGTCATGAAGTGCTGGACTGCGTTTCGCCAGTGATGAAAAGAATGCTCCAAAGATGACACTCTGATAAAATATAGTTTATACGGTGACCCCTCTTTGGATCACAATGTCAAATTCACCAATCTGCTTTTCTGCTCTTTTTTGCCCATCTGCATTTTCATAGTCACAGTGAAACGTTGCGTACCATACGATCGCTTTTGATACAACTTGATCCAGCGGTTTTGCGAAGGAATCTGTAGAATGACAAATCACAAGCGCGAAAACGCCAATGTGGTAGATTGCTGATTTTGGCATAGCACGAAGCATTAGACTGCGTTTAGCCAATGATGAGCAGAATCGTGCAGAGATGAAACTATGATGATATACATTTATATACGGTTTATATACATTTATCCACTTTGGACCACAATGCTAAATTCGCCAATCTGTTATTTTGCACTTTTTTGTCCATCTGCATTTTCAAAGTCTCTATGAGACATTGCATACTAGCTATTTCGCGTAGGTATCTGAAGGAAGACCGACTCAACGCAGTAATGGCAATGTGGTCGATAGGAGATTTTGGCATACAATGGAACGTCGGGTAGCGTCTCGGCAATGTTGATCAAAATGTTGCGAAGAGGACAATCTGATTATATAATTATTTACAATGGCTCAATTCAGACGACAATGACAAAATCACCATTTCGATCTTCTTTGTCTATCTGCATTTTCATAGCTACTATGAGACGACGCCGGTTTTATGATAGGGCTTGAAATGATATACAGACAAATTAGTACAACCACAGTTGATGAAGTAATTATGAATGGAAACCGTGGTAGAGACATCTAGCAAAGTAATGGAGACTCCATTGACACACAAAATTTCACAGCAACCAATTAACCAGAATGGTTTTAGGTGCGCCCCGAACATCGCCGTTCGAAGTTTCAGGCAGGAGAAGCACGGGATGGATCCTGGCTTCGGGTAGCAGGCTGGGAGGTCTAGGGTTTCGTCGAAACTTTAAATTGTTTTGATGCAAACTTAGCCACCTGTTTTGTGTAGGTATCTGTAGAAAGCCTAACCACACAACGCCAAAAAACCATTAATTAAAAAAATAAAATAAAATATATACCTATATATATATATATATATATATATATATATATATATACATATATATAATTAATTATTATATTATATATATATATAATATAATATAATATAATAAAATAAAATGAGTAGTGCTAAACTAATGTATAATCGTATATTTATGACTCTAATGATTATTGTTTTGTTGCAGGTAAGAAAATATATCGTCAAACACCTGTTGGCAGTTATAATGTAAGTGTAGTGCCTGTCTTTACGTGCAAAACCCTTATCATGGAAATTACCTGATGGTCATGGTGCCTTCTATTAGTGGGTTGACTGTGTTTGAATAACTGTACAGCAACACTACAAAGACAAGATCTGTATTTCAACAGTTTCGAAATACAAGTACACGAGTCAGCAAACGGCCTCCAAAGAAATGTTTAATACCCTAGACCCAAGAGGTTACAGTCAGTTTATTGTTTCCACATACTTCATACAATTGTGTGCCCAGTTAAGTTTGCTTTTGGTGTCAGGTACAAGTGATAAAAACGTTCCAGTCATGCAGTATGATCGTATGAGCGAATTCTCTTAAATTACCTATCGTATTATGTTAAATTGTATTGAATTTTGAGCGATTTCAGTAGAAAAAAATTTATTAAAAACCAATTCTATAACAAAAAACAAAAAAAAAAAAAACACAAACTAAATGAAATGCGGGGATTCAGAAAAGATTTTGGATTTTTCGTTTTTTTGCGGTTTTTATAGATTTTTCAGCAAATATTAATGCATTATAATTACGTTTTTCAGCATAATTTTGTTCATGAATTGTTTCAAGTCCTAGGTAGTCGTTGATAATTTGGTTTTGACTGAAACTCGGCTGATAGTTATAAATTCAACAATTTGGTCGTTTTTAGCCATTTTTAGTGATTTTTGGAGTACATTTTTTTGAAATTTGACCAATTTAATGTGCTTGAAAATTGTTGGCAAACAAACTCATCTTTTCTTTTGAAAAACTTGATTTTTTGGCACAAGAACGATTTTTTTTTTCTCAACCCTAAAAATAGATTAAGATTCGTTTTTTCGATTTTGATAAACAGATAAAAAGTTATTGTTTTAGAATTTGTTTGAATTACCTCTTGTTCAATACATAGATTCTTCATTATTGGTAGGTAAACTTATTTGACTATAATTGATTTCAAATTATTTAGTTCCTCAAATGTGAGTAAAGTGCTCATTTCATCCGATGTTTCAGAGTGCGATCCAGTCATTGTTTATCGCGTCGTTAGGTACCTATTGTTTAGATTCGTGGTTATGGGGTAATAAGACGAACGCTCTGTGGTTGTGAATCATCATCGTAAAATCTGACGATGGGAAGGGACCTTGGGTCTTAATTGCCTTCCATTCTATTGTTGATTCTACGAAACTTATTACACAATATTGTATCGATCACCTTCCGACTTGATGTGTTTTAGGTTATATTTCATGTAAAAAGCTTTCAACTAAAATATGTAGATACTAGTCGACCAAGGCCTAATGAGGATAACCATCGTAATAATAATATTGAATCAATCGTGCCAATACCGTTGTGAAAATAGAAACTGCAATAATACTCTACTGCACCCAGAGAGGCTTCGATCCAAATTTCAGCATCTCAAGTTGAATAGGTAGGAGTAAAATTAGCTACGCAGCGCTCATTCAGCATTAGAGTGGTTCCCCAAGATGTTGAACATTTTATCACACCTTGAGAGGCATCGATGAAACCTTGGGAACAATAGAAACAATTCTAGCTTCTAAGTAAAAGTAGTTCTTATAGATAAATATGACTTTAATACGGCCAGCGAAATGTATAGCTCAGTTTACACCAAATCAATTGATAACTCGTTTTTTTGCACATGAAATATATACAGTAGATTCCAGGTTCGTCCCCTCAGAAATACCACATCGTAATCCACCTACTAGGTTGTTCAAGCTATTCTACCAAAATGTCAAAGGTTTATCTGACTTAAGTTTTACCAGTTTGAACCGCTATTTAAGAGAGCTTGACGGTATTAGTATAGTGTGCCTAGTTTAGTACTGGAAATCTGTTCCAGAAATAGCTCTCGTTGGTCTTCATGGGTATCAGCTAGCGGACTATGTTTGCCGTGCCGAACGACTCCATGGGGGCTCGGCAATTGTTGTACCGATTGGTATGCAAATTACTCTAATACAAGACATTTCTAACCTAAATCCTAAATGTCCTTGAATGTTATGATATAGAATGCCAGGTCGAAGGTTCAATCTGCATCATAAATTTTACCCAGGGTTTTGAGAGCATTCTGCATTTATCCTATAAATGACAACAAATAAATTATCATTTGTTTCTAGTGACTTTAATATCGATCGTTCTCTTCTTTCCATTCTCCAAATCAAGGTTCCGAATTCAAAATTTTAAAATTTTGCTATCCGAAATTAAATCAATTCATTCTGATTTAGTATTATTATTATTTTTATTTTTTTTTAACATATTTTCTGATTATTTTATTGTTTTATGTTACTATTTGTTTGTTTTCTTTTATTCGTTTACAGTTTATTTTACCCACTTTTGATTATTCGAGTTTTGTTATTGTTATGATTCTGTCTAGTTTTTGTTTTCAATCATGCTTGCTTTTTGATTTTTATTATTTTCATCCATTTTGTTTCTTATTCCTTCTCTCCGCTTATTGTAAAATTCGGAAAGTCGAAATAGTGTACTTCGCCATGAGGAGCACTCTGGAAAAAAATAAGTTTGACCTACAATGAATAAATAATACTTAATAGTGCGCAGGAGAAAGAGGACATTCTAAAATTGCTGCAATCTTTTAACATCTTCCCTGCTACGTGAAAAGCTACAAGACCAGCATCATTCAGATGCGTTGACAGCTTTTTCACCAATACCAAATTCCTTGTCAACTGCTCAGTAACTGATAATGCAATATCTGATCACTCATGCCTCATTCTTGAAACCAATCTTGGTATCACTATTGAAGCTGAACAGCAAGCATATCTTAAACGGGCATTTTTACCCCAAGCCATAGATGAATTTACAAGGCAGGTGGCGCGCGTTAATTCGTTGTTATTGGTTAAATGAAATTCTGTTGATGAATATTATTCCTGCTTCATTAATGTGTTCAATTATTACTTTGAGGAAAACTTTCCTTTGAAGAAAAGCCACCGTGAATTCATTGACCCACGTAAAAAGGCCATAAACTCTTCATCCCTGGTTGCTTTGTGTATAACGGAGTTGAATTCATTGCTAATAAAATCTCGAACAGTCTTAGATGTCCAACGCCACTTCAAATCCAAACTCAGAGTGCACTCACAGTTTCTAAATTTCATCACACTTCTTATAAATGACTCAGCCATTGTTAAATCTGCTCGCGATCCCAAAATGAAATGGAACGTAGTAAACTGGATTAGTAATCCAAACCCTCCTTCTAAGAAGCTTAGGCTGCAAATTAGGGGTGCCCTTATGAGTGAGCGTTTTTACATATAACAATCGTATTTTCAAATCAATGAACCTATGCAGCCGTCTGTTCAATTATTCTAAATGACGCGGTTGGGAAGATGACGTACCTAGTCATAAAGTGTTTAGTTTAGCAAGATTAACCAAAAAGAATTCTCAAAAAGTGTTAAATTAAGCCAGTATGGTGATGCACGAATAGCTGAATTATATGAATAGATTATTTACAATTATTAAGCAAATGGCACCCTTCATGGAACCTATTTGTCCGGATATGACGTAATATTATGCTTATTAGATTGTAGGAAACAATTTTTCAAACATGTCTTTGAAGAGTGGAACTTGGACCATTACTGTATATTACTCCATCTTTCCCAATAATTTCATTTATACATCATGTCTAAATTCGGCCGCCAGAAATTCTCATTGATTGTGAAACACGCCTCCGGCAAGCCTCATTGATGAACTCAGGCCAGTTGCGAGTTTTGCAAAGGAGAAAAAAAAAGAACTTTCGAGCGTCGAGCAGGTTGAGGTTGCATCATTATCATTACGACGAATGAATCGTCCTTGGCATTGTTATGCAAATCCGTGGGGACGGGAGATCGCGGGACTGAGCTCGATAGTTTGTTCAGACATCATTTGTTCTCCACGCCTCCTCGACTCAAGTTAGCATTCTCCGAAAAAAGGAATCAAATTCCGAAAAAAATCTTCCAAATGGTTCTTTGACTTTTAAGGCCGGTCCACACGCAAGGATTTATCGTACGTTTTACCTGCGCAGGTAAAACGTTGCAGTCAAGTCGTTGCGTGTGGACCGTAAAACTGTGCATTTTTGAGAACTGCTCGGAGACGAAAGACGGAGAGATAAAACTATTGAGGGGAGCATAGTTTATGTAAGGTTGTTTATGGAAGGTGAAGAGTAAGGAATATAGTGACAGTGATAAGAAGAATCAGGCTTACGAGAGTCTTGTTGAAAAATACAAAGCAGTAGATTCAGACGCGAACAGAGAAACGATTAAGAAAACAATTAATTCAATGCGTTCTGTGTATCGTAAAGAATAAATAAAAGTAAATAAATCGCTTCGTTCTGGAGTGGGTGCAGAGGACGTACATACAAACCAACCCTTATTATCATTCAACCCAAGTTATCACAAAACTACATTAAAAATTGGTGCTGAAACCTGTACCGTGTGGACTCATTTCTTTGCAACGACTTGACTGCAACGTTTTACCTGCGCAGGTAAAACGTACGATAAATCCTCGCGTGTGGACCGGCCTTTATCATTACCTCACAAACTCTTTGTGATATTAAAACGTATTGGTAAGAAATGGATTCATTACCGGGACTTCCCTAAGAATGGCTTGTATTTAGTTTTGGTGAGGGTTAAAATAAGAGAAAAAACAAACATATCATGGCCTCTTGGAATTACCATTCCCCCCATCCACTGACATTAGATTCCCATGATAAAACTTCCAGCATGAAACTTGAAACTCCTGTCATATTTCACAAAACTAGACCAAATTCATAATTGAATAAATGAAATTATCACTAAAATCAGATAAGAATAGTTAGGACATAATGATTATTTATTATTAATACCTCCTCCATTCACCCCCTTCCACAATGAAATTCGAAACTCCTGATATACGATCTAAAGCTATACCAAACTCATAATGGGGGGGGGGGGGGATCACGAAAATCGGAGGGGAGTTGTTAAAACATCATGATTTATCAGTATTAGCCCCTCCATTCATCCCCTTCCATAAGGAAATTTGAAACCCCTGACATACATTCCAAAAATATATCAAATTCGCAATGGAACAAAATAAGAATCACGGAAATCGGTCGAGATTTGTAACTTGGGAAGCGCTTGGAAGCATCGGTAACTGTCCCCTCCACCCCCCACCACGACAGCGAATCCGAAAGTCCCAAGTTTTGTTGCACAACTAGACTGGAATGGAAATCGAACCAGAATGAGAATTTGAAATGAGAATTTGATACCCAGTTATAATCGGGAAAGGACTTCACTCACTATAAAATCAAATTGCGGAAGTCAATCAAAAATCTGGAAGTCCTAATTTGATAAAATATTGTATGGTGGCCTGGAATCTAAGGTATAAGGCGAAGATTGAATACGGTTTTTAACCAGTCTTGAAAGAAAGCTTCCTGCTATGTCATTATGAATATGTTATGTATATTATTAAGCATTATTTATTTATTATATTATGTGTTAGGTAAGTATATCCTTTTTGTAAAATTCGTTAAGCAAGCAATTATTATTATTTCTCTGGCTATAACTGTGTTTGACGGCGAATCCTTCGGACGGTCATTCTATGACCACGATAATTTACATGACTCCTTGATTATATTCATCTTCTGATGCATTACTAATGTACTTATCAATAAAGCATGCTTTATCTATCTATCTATCTATCAAATTGCGGTTCTTCATCTTGTCACTGTTCGCATTTGAAAACTACGCATCTGATAGAGGAAACTATTCCCAGCTAAAGATGAACAGCTGATCTAAAAAATCTCTCACCCTAATTGAGGCCCTCTAGCCAGAGAAAATACCTAAATACCCACTTGCCCCACCTTACCTTAGTGCATTGTCTGTCATTCAGTTCGCCGATGTGAATGTATACAACCGGCCTACCAGCTGTTAACTCGTGGTCGGAAAATTTTACGGTTTCTGGAATCATGCGTTTCACTTAACACTGTTTGAAAAGACGCAACAAAAATGCGAACTATACAGTCAGATATCGACCTAAAAGTTGCTCCTTGGTCACGGATCAGTGTTTTGTCACTGTTAACCAAATATGATTGTATTTTTTAGTCACTGTTACCTTACTGTGATTTACCATTTTGTCGCTGTTACCCTACCGTATACCAGGAAAATACCATCATTTTCATATTTCACATACAAATTTAGAGAATTAAAGAAAAATTGGCTCCAAACGTCATTCAGCTGATCATAGTGCTTCTGTTACAAGACTTTTTTGTTTACCAGTTATCTCAAAAGAAACTAGTTCAATTGGTTCACTACGGAATAATATTGAATGAACACATACTGGCTAAGGTTTTTAGAAAAAGATTTCTACACTATTGTATTCACTGGTACTTATTTTGAAAAATAATACGACTGTTTAGTAGTGAAAAATGTATTTTCAGACCCTCAGGCGTGTTTGGGTACGCCACTTAGTACGAATAAAACATTAACAAAAACTTCTAATTCATAAGAGAATTTTTACACATTTTTTTTGCAACATTGTTTCTTCATGGTATTTGTCGTCTTTTCGAGTGGTACATTATGCCCGGAAATCGTGGAAGAATAATTCCGTCTAACGTGAATTTGAATCGACTAGACACAAATCATCGCTTCGTAGTATTTTCCATTATCATACTATACCGTACTATTATTTTGTTCGCTTTATCAGTCACTCAATTGCTAGTATTTAAAGCCAACAGTTTAAAAATCTGACGTATTCAGTGGTTTCCTGGCATAAAACCATCTCGCTCCCGTTTTGAAAGTCTGCTTTGCATTTATAGCGGTCCAGATGAGCGTATTATATTACCTTCTAGTGGCCCTTTCCCACTCTAAACTCGAAATACACGCTGGAGGCTCAACTTCCCAGTTGATACAAGCGGCCTGAGTGTATCCTCGACGTTAATTTGTCTGCTTTTAACCCTGCGATAAAAGGGGAGCTTCCGCGAGTCCACCCTGAAAATACCCGATTTTGCGAAACCGGTGCCCCCGGTCGGTGCCGCATAGGAAAACGGCCTTTTGATGTTCAGGGGGACCCTCGTGGGCCGGGATTTTCCTTTGATATTTTCTCCAAAGTAAATTTTCATCTCACTTGGAAGTTACGGAGGGATAACGGCTCCTACCGCTGCGATGATACGCAATAAAAGCGGGGAGAGACCTTTCAAGTTTGAACCTGTTGTCGCCACAGGTACACGAGCCGGGAAACTCTTGCTTTCAAAGGCCTCCTCCATATTATCTGTCACTATCAGGATATTAGCTACGTCACCAGCTTCAGGATGTTGTTTAGTACCGTTCACGATTAACTGAGGCGCTTTGAAGGAGTAAAGAGTTTCCTGATTATGCCATCGTATATAAGGAAATTAATCAATATACCCAAATCGTTATTTAGGTACCGTATAAGCGTTAGTTTTGAGGAGGTTCAGTACCAAATAACTTAAAATACATATTTTCGTCCTGTCTTAATCTGTACTTGATGCTGAATATGTTGGTATATTGATAACAGCAAGGTGCGTGGTTTAATGAAGAATGAATATAAGACGTGACGTTCTCGAACAATCAAGTCGAGTCACTAGACTCCAGACCCTGACTTTCTCTTTAATTCGACTAACCACCACGTTGCATTCCCAGCGCTCCAGTCTCCATGATATTTTACACAGATCAGGTTTTTGCTTAGATCAGTGGTCTGGAGTCACGAGACTCTAGACCCTGACCTACTAATCTGAATGTTTACTCAGGGATTCAACACTTGATGTTATGTATTTTTGAAATTAAAGCAAAGCGAGCATCCAGATCACTGATCTAAGCAAAACACACTGATGTGTAAAATCTCATGGCGACTGGAGCGCAGGGAACGCCACGCGGTGGTTAGTCGAATTAAAGAGCAAGTAAGGGATGAGTAAGCATCAAGTACAGATTAAGAAACAAAAAATATTGACGGATATATTGCGAGTGAAACGTGTTTTATTTATACAGATAGAATGTGGGGGATAGTTGCCTGAAAGTTCTAAATTTGAGGTTTCTCTCCTTTTTTGTCGATCTCTCTTTTCTTATTTTTTATCTCATTTTTCATTAATTTTCATACGTTCTTCATAGCGGCATAAGTGCGCCAGTCCAAGGCACCTCACCTTCTCCACATGAAACCACCAGTGATGCGAAGGATCCCCTCATCTTCTGCTGCTGCATCGTATTTAGCATGTTTCGCGTTTGCTGTATTTTGAGATATTGTTTTCCCATTTTGAGAGCAGTATGAGGCAGCGTCAGCGTTAATCACGCGCTTATCAAAGTACGGCGTTCTCTCTGCGTCCCAGAATCCTTGTACTTTAATGTCTGCAATTAGCTTTGGATTACCATCTACGTTTTCTTGCAAGACTGGTTCCAGGCCGACAGAATTCCAAGCAAGACTTGCCATCTTGGCACAGGAATCTCTAATTTGGTTGTGGCCATACTTTACGACCCCTCCTGTTTTACAGTTAAGCACATGACTGAAGTTCATCTGGTTGCCATATCCGTCGCAGAGCAGCTACATAATCCCTCTGGCTCCTTCTCATACCTCATGGCGATTCTATCTCGAAACTGTATGAGAGATAGATCCAAGTCATTTAGAGTTATTGGCACAACAATGAGCCACTGATATGAGTTGCTGGAGGTGACCCTCTCCAATGCTCTGCCGGAGGTACCTGAGAAATCATATGAACACCGCGCTCCCCATTCGATGCGGCCTTTGAAAGAATGAATTCCTACATTTGTTTCTAACTTCAAATATATTGTCGATGGACAACATATGGGACATAATGTATATCTGCTATCGAAGCTGACGGCCGAATCCCATCATGATTTCGTAAAATTAAAAAAATCCAATTTCTATACTATTTATCCTACGATGCTGAAATTTGGAGCGGAGCCTCTGTGAACCAAGTAACCTATCTCAACGCTCATTTCTATGCTATTTATTCTTAGAAGTTGAAGTTTGAAACGAAACCTCTGTGAAACACGTCGGATGGGATTTTAACTTGTCGAACTCTTAACGCCAATTTATATATGCAATTTTTTCTACGACGCTGTTATTCAGAACGGAACCTCTTTGAGACAAGTAGAATAGGATTTCAACTTACCAAACCTCTCAAATCAGCTGAGTGAGCTCTTAATGCTTATTTCTATGCTATTTATCCTACGAAGCTGAAATTTAGAACGGAACCTCTGTACGACAGTTAGAATATGAATTTCACTTGCCGAAACACTTCAATCAGCTGATTGAGCTCTTAACGCTGATTTCTATGCAATTTATCCACGATGCTTCATTTTTGAACAGAAAACGACGAACATTTTGGAATAGCCAAACAACTCCAATCAGTTGAGTGAGCTCTTAAAGCTAATTTCTTCGTTCAAGTCGTCCCCTCGAATTTCTTATATCGTCATTCCTTGTGAATCACTGATCTGCTCGAAAGAAAATGCGCCCTGAGTACTGATCTACATATTTTCCATTCCCATATTCCAAACATCGCGTGGTAGACGCAATCTCGGAATAGATCGAGTTGACGTATTCAATATGTCGAATACTGTATAATATTGTTCGGCGAATCCTCTCTGGAATTTGTCTCATCAATTATCAATACATTATGTGATCCATAAGGTAGATGGGTGTGTGCCGACGGTCATTACAGAATTACATCCTTGTCCTCCTCGACATGATCGATGAGGCCGCGAAACGGGTGTTTCCTGGGCTTGTTAAACAGCTCTGATCAACCTGACCGGAGTCCACTTCCGATTAGAGCTCCACCCCCTCAACTTTGAGTTGTGGTCCTCTAATAGCCCTTTGTTAATCATTGCCGAAAACATCCATCATTATTCTCTCCAACCATTCGCCGAAGAGATAGATATCCCAACATTATTATTGCATTAGACCCTTCTCGTAATAACGGGAATCAATATCGGTAGCCACCGCGATATCCAATGTTGGGCGGTCACTTCGGGATAATTATGAGGGATGAAGATCAAACGGCCTTTTCCCTCCCTTTGTTGAACATCGCCGGTTGAAATTGAAAACTTGTTTGACGTCAATACTAAAGTCTCTAACAACTATTATAACCACCGCGTTAAGGGCGTATTGACGTCAAATAAGTTTCTGTTTCAAACAGAGAGATTAATCAAATCATCAACTTTACCTCTGCTCTGTTTATTAATTAATGAGTGTTTTATTGGTTAAGTAAAACGCCAACCACCTCCAATGGATTAATGTTTATAGGTTGTACTTCAAGTATAGCCATGACCTCATGTAACGTTAAGGGCTAAAACGTAGACAAGAAAAAAAAAAAAAAAAAAAAAAAAAAAAAAAAAAAAACGTTGCTTCCTCAAAGAAAGCTTACGTATTATACACAAACTATCCAAACTCGTAAACGACTTCCACTATCTGCTTTACAAGCAGATACCATGTTGCATGGATATGTGTTTGATTGGGGATTTCATAACGGTTGTCCTCGAGAGTTGTAAACAAATCCTTTAACTTTAAACAAATCCCCGGGCCGCATCCCGACTAATTCCAACAAAACAACGGTTTCCTTATAGAAATGTTGAAAATAACTGTGGAGAGAAGCCACTACAATGAGTTGTTGTTAACAGTCGACTGTTGTCAAGATGATGAAAATGTTTCATATGGAGTGGAGTAAATGATGCTATTGCTTTACGTTAAGAATATTGTAACCAGCTTATTAAAATTGTTTATAGTCCAATCAACTTAGTTTAGGAATGTAGCCAGGTACGTAAGGAGAGGGAAATTGGTAGCTTGAGATGTGAACATTTATCACATAAATCAAGCGCTTTCCAACGAGTGGCGAACGATTTCTGTGCGATGAAAACTGCGGAAGTTCCATTCCCCTAGCAACGGCTGGGTTGTACGTGAAAAACACTGAAATTGTGACACAAATTTTGCGTCACGGAAATTTTTGGTTGACCCCCCAGAGCAAAGACATATCCATATAATATTTAAAAAAAAAAAAAAAAAATACATCAACGCAGTTGTGAACTGCAACCAGTTAAAACCGCCCTGAAAACTACGAAGATTGTATCAGCTGACATAATTCCAATGGAATTTTGACATCATGAAAACTAGTTTATTATGACTTCTGTACCTATCCTATAGATGGATGTGTGAAGTATAGGTAGGTGATCACCTCTTTGATTTTCAGTTGGTAGGTCAGCTCTTGTTAAATGCATAATGACTAGTGGAGTGAGGGTGTTCAATTCAATTTATATTATTGCTTCCTATGTGAGCGTCAATGGCAAAATGCAGCTACATTTAGGTATTGCGTGATAGATTTCGTTTAATGATTACAGACAAAATTCTAGTTTTCTGCTCTTAGGATTCTACACACCTTGAAACTTAAACCATCTTCAACAATTTATATCTATAATGCAATTACAAATTATGGAGGGACTCTGATCAGCTGTAGGACCTCTGAGGCTAATTCCTTCTAATCCACTGAGAATTCTGGAATTACTGCTTTGAGATCTCAAAAGCAATTAGGTACGAGGTACGGAGGTGCACTGATCAGGGGCCTGAGAGAAAAATTTCTTCTTCTGATCAACCTTCAGTCATGGAGCGCTTCTGGAAATAGCAGATTATATTTACAAGTTACGGAGGCGGAGTGTCCGATGTGATCCATGTGTCACACGTCAGAAATGACACAAGCAAGCAAACAGAGTGTTCAACTGAAGGACCTCATAGGCTAAATTATATCCTAGTCGACCTACGGTGCTCAAATTTGGAATAGAGCGCCTTTGGAACGGCTGGAAAACAATTTTATTAAATATGGAAGACAACTTATCAGCTGAGGGTCCTCTGAGCCTGATTACTTTTCCTAATCGACCTACCTACAATCATGTGATTGATGGGCAAACTAACAAACTCACACACACCTTAATGGAGGGTCAACTTCCATTCACCTATTCGAATTCATAGTTGAGTGGGGTCGTTCACGCAGGAGTTAGGCTCACACTCAGATAACCCAATTTTGACAGTTCACTCGTGAGACACTCAACGATTTTTCAACTTAAGTTGGCAGCTTTGTCAGTATGTTAGAGGGGAAGCTTCCTGGTTTGAGGAACGGGATAATTCTCTTTCGCATTCCGTACTGATCAATAACAGTTCTCAATGATCACTCTTTTCTAAGTGTTTTTGCTTTTTGTGCAGTTTTCCTTATTCTTTAGGAGAATAGGAAACTAGGAGACTAGGCCTCATCAGGCGAAGTCGAAAATCATTGGTCCTCTCGCTTGGCTTGGGCTCCCACTGTTAAATCGAATCCTTGATTTTAGACGTCTTGATAATCTGTGCATAGAGTTGTGACGGAAAAGAAGTGAGAAAATGAAATATACAATGATTCGCCAGTTAGGTTTGAAGAACAGAGATGAAGTTGAAAATAAGAAGAGGTATAGGTATAATGAGACTGTTGGCCAGAAAGAAGACTGAGGTTTTGGGAGAGGTTCAAGCAATCACATTTTCTTGAAATTCTCTTTGATTGTAATGTCCTGATGAATGGAAGATGGTGCCTACCACCCACTCATTCCACAAACTGAGATAAATAAAAAAATCATGCACTTTAAACTTGGTGGGTATGTAGGGATCGCATAAAATCAAAGAAAGACCAGCACTTTCAGCTGTGTTAGTTATAAATCCTCTCAATTTATTTTTGATTCTTTCAGGTTAGTCGTTGTCCATAACTTGCTCTTTCAAAGATTTCGTTTTTGATTGTATACTATTCGGATGGGATCTGTTGGTCACATCAAACTACCTACCTACAGTTAAGGTACCTACCTAGTCTCATGTGCGGCTGTTTTTGAAAAAAAAACTCCAAACAAAATAAAAGACTTATGCTCTACTACATTACCAGTACCTATACCTACGTGGAAATAATAATAAAAGTGATCAGTTGACGCACTTAAGTGACCTCCTGCCGTCACTCAGGATATTGCACCGTTGAGCTGAGGGTAACACGCAACTCAACGCCATATTTTTATTATGAATCCAGTTGAGTGTGCTTTTGGGTTGCGCACTCAGTGCTCCCTAAAATCATGTCAGAATCGCGCTGAGTGCATGAATTCCCTTATCGATACACTAGGTTCCCACTCATACTCAATTTCCGCCTATGAATTCTGCCCTTATTCACAGATCGTTTGGTTTTGTGAACCCATTTGCGAGGCGGTAATCCTTGAGTTTCGATTCTAAATGTACTATAAACGGGGTTCAATAATTACAGACCAGTGATCTGCGTAAAAGGGCTATCTAATACAGAAATAATAAATCTTTGTGTCATAATTTGTTGCGTTTTCAATAAGTTTTTCTAATCTGCCATTCCCATTTGATAGTTTTAGATTTTTTATTCCATACCACCTGTTCTGCACCGATATACATCCAAATATGCCTATTTCTACGCCTTCGCACGCACGAAGATGGAGCGAAAACGGATCTAACTCCGAGTTTTCGAAATGTATTACAACTTGACAACAACTGTTGGGGGCATCCGTTTCATTTTGACTCTGAACGGAGAGAAAGGAGGGATGAAGGGAGGGAGACTTCCTGAATAAAACATCGCCGCCTTTCATCACAGCAACAAACAATTACAAAACTTTTGCCGGGACCGAAAACAATGTGGTGACTCCCAAGGGTGAATGATGAAAATGCCCGTTGCGGCTCAACGCAGAATGTTTCGTGTGAAATGAACTCTCGTTCCAATTAACGATAGTTTGAGTAGGGTGTGCGCAGTTATACGTTACTTTACAAGGATGATCGTGTTCAAGGGTCACCGCAGAATAGAGTGGACTGCTTCGTTCGCTATTTAGAAACGTACGTTCGCTATTTACTAATGAGTTGGCCAGTTCTGAACTATTTTTGTGAAAAGGGACAGTTAAAACTTTACTGAAATTTGGAAATTTTCAGTCTATGAGCAGGGGTAATCTAACCAGCGTATCTGCTACCACCTAGATTTACCAAGCTAGGATACGAAATTAATCTTAAATAATAGGACGGGGTAAACAAAATATGTAGGAAATGAGGAAGGGACGTTGTATTTATAACATTGCTAGAGAGAGATAACCTACCTACTATTCTGCAACAAGACTGAAAAAGTAGTGATGCCTTGATATAGACTTGAGGGAAAGTGTTTAATGTAAAAATAATATATATTATATAGATTTCCCGGTTCAGGTGAGGGATGATCTGCGTTGTCTCGATGGAGAGAGGGAAAAGAAAAGTAAGAAAATATATTAACTGCGTGGGATAGAAGTTAGAAGATTAAAGGGTTGGAAGTTGGAGGTTATTCAATACTTGCAAAAGGTTGAAATCGGAGTGTACGAGAGGGGGAAAGGCCAATTTGAATGCATTGGGACCGATCGGGACTTCCAACTTAATTATGAAACTAGCCGCTCCGGCTCGCTTCGCTCGCCTCCACGACCAGCTGGCTGATGAGCTATTTATATGCTTTCAAAATTTTTAATGAGGGCGGGGGTAACGCGAAAGGGAATGGACGGGTGTTTGTACGAGCGGTCCCATAGGGTCCTGTACGAGCGGTCCCATAGGGTCCAGCGCAGTTGTACGAGTGTTCTCACAGGGTCCAACCCCAGTTGTACGAGCGGTCTCATATGGTACCTACAGCCCCAGTTGTACGAGTGGTTTCATAGGGTACCTACAGCCTCAGTTGTACGAGCGATCTCATAGGGTCCAGCCCCAGTTCTACGAGCGGTCCCACAGGGAAAATTTTAAATTTCATTAAAATCTACAAATCCGTTTCATACATGAAAAAACACAATCCTAGATTTTAACGTTGTCGTACGTATGTATACGATTCGTATATTTATAGGGTGTATTTCCAGACGATAACTCCCATAAAATACGCCGTAAAAATGTTTTTACCGCTTAAGAAATCCATCTTGGCTAAAGACAGTCAAGTTTGTTGGCTAGCTCGATCGCTCCAAAATATCAGGTTCAAATTTACAATTTAATGGCCCAAAAAATGCCTAAAAAAATCGTTTTTACTATAGGGCATGTGGGGTGTCACAATCGAAGTATTTTTCAGCGCTGAGTAGACAGCAACTCTCCCGCCCCCCCTCCCAAGATTAATCTCCATGATTCATAAGTAAGGGAGAAAAATCGATTTTTTCGTGAAAATAGCCAATAATTGACCAAATTTTCGAATTAGGCTGCTTGTCCCAACATTTTCTTGAGGTCTCGTCACACAGCTACCCCCTCAGTTTTATTCAGGACATGGTTGACCTAGAAGATCATAATTAAGGTGCCTAATTTAATTTTATCCTCAATTAAGCTTTTAAAATTTGCTTTATTAGCCATACTGTATGACTGAGTACTTTTAGTGAATTTTCGTAGAATGTGAAGCTATTGCAATGACTTCAAAAATTTTAAAATCAAAATTGTTGAACATTTTATTTTGATACATTCTGAGACGAATCCTGGAGTTGAACTCCAGATCTTCATAGTCATTAGTGTCATTCCAGACCTCTTTAGGATTGAGATAAAAATGCCGTTCTTGCGTAAAAAAATCAAGATTCCAAAAAAAATTCCAAACGAAACGATGAATTTGTTGGCGACCATTTTTTGAGCACATTAAATTAGTCACATTTTAAAAAATGTGCTAAAAAATATTCTAAAAACGGCTAAAAATCTTTGAATTTATATTTTTAACAGAATTTTAGTTAGCGAAAGTTTATTAGAAATGAACTAGAACGTTAAGAAATTTATGCTGATAAATATACCTAAATTTCATTAGTAGGTATTTGCCAAAAAACAGTTAGAAACTTCAAAAACTGCTAAAAATTCCAATTCTATTTTGAAATGCCGAAAGTTATTCATAATGAGTCATTTTCCATAAAATTAGTAGTTAGTAATTTCTTTTCACTTGAAGTTCTGAAACTAAAACAATTTAGCTTAAAATAATTCGATAATTTACAAAAATTCGCTCATATGATCATGCTGCATGAATGGCACTTTTTTTTTTTTTTTTTTTTTTTTTTTTTTTTTTTTCATTTTGCTGGTTATAGTCTAGTCAGGTTATGAGAGCCGCTGATGTGCAGCGGCCGTTGAAGGCAGACGCGCCAGGTGCTGCGGGCGCATCAGGTGCGGCGCCTCCACCTGCTCTCTCCCGTCACCTGTCGCCCGCCGACGGCCTCGAATTATCGTCGAATTATTTCCCGCTTTTTATTCCCACATTTATTGCCGCCGGAACGTTACCAAGTCTGGGAAACCGAATATTCGGACTCCGCAATGAATTATAGAGATAACCGAGCGGTATTTGTTATGACAACCGAATGAACAAGGTGGAAAAAAAAGTTGCAAACTATTACACAGTGGTTAATTATTTATGTGCTGGATCGCCCTTACGCAGGTCCCTGGTATATAATTATGAAACCCCATTTATAGTATATTTATTATCGAAACTCTGGGTTCGTAGCTCGCAAACGGATTCGCTACATTACAGCACCTGTACCCACACACCACACCAAGATTTTACGCTTTTGAGTAAAGTTAAGGAACTTAACATTCTATGACCATGAGTCATCTTCCCATGAAGTTGAAGGGTTGCATACACTGCAGAATGATTTGAAACTCTGTTTGATTTTCGTATTTAAAATACTTAATTACAATAGTAATGTATCCTAGTAAGTTGATTAGAAAAAATCAGTCTTGGAGGACAATCAGCAGATAAGGACCCCATGCTTATTTAATAGCATTGTTTTCAAGCGGTTCCGAAGGCGCTCTATTACTGATTTCAGTACCGTTGGTCAACCAGGACAGGATTTAGCCTGTGAGGTCCCTCAGCTGAACAGTCTGCTTCCATAGCTTCTAATTGTATTCAACGGGTTCCAGAGCACTCTATTTCAAATTTCATCACCGTAAATCGATAAGGAAAGAAATTAGGCTCTCGAGTTCTTCAGCTGATCAGTGAGCCTCCATGCTTCTTACTATCGGTTAGAATAGGAATTAACCTCAGAGGTCCCATTGCTTATCAGAGTCCCTCCATAATTTTTGTGGTTGTATGATGGATGCAGATATTCAATTTATAGATTATATATGGGGATGTGAACCCTTTAATGTTTCTGTGGTTTAGTACAGCGCTCTTTACAGCCCACTCTGCATTCGTAAGATTTATACGTAACGCAAATGTCATTGTATGATATGATTTCAAGAAAACGACGTTCACAACTGTTGTACATACTTCGTAGTGGACTCGTGTTAAAAGTTATAAAGCTTGGCAATGGTAGGCAATGCGGAGATCTTGGGTTCTTGTCCTTATATAGAAATAAAATTAAAATCTGGAAGATCCGTTCGTGGGAGATATTCCCCTCTACATTATTGAAGAAACGTCTCAGTCCAAACGCAGTCAAAAATAATGAGAGAATCCGACTACAGGCTAGGCCCGAATTTGATATCATGCATTTTGTGGCCTGGCATCTTTTTTACGCGGGTCGTCTTTATGGAGGGATATCACACATTTTTTATGGCCTTGTAGGAAAAGGTTGGAATGTCCTGGGTGCTCAGATGGAGTCAGTCATTTTATTCGGATTGTTGTCCGTGAAGGAGCTCCTTGTCAAATTTAAATTTAGCTCCTTGTCAAATTGTAATTTATTTTTTAGGACCCAGGGTGAACCGGACAGAATTTAGCTCAGATAGCTGATCAGGATAGAATTCGTAATTATGTTCATTCTTTAATATACCAGAGAAGCTCCCTATCAAATTTCACATGCCTAGGGCGATTGGGAGACAATTTAGCAAACTCAGCGGATCCTAATAGAGCCCATATCAATTCATTCATCTCATAATGTCCGAGAGTTTCTTCCAACCGAATTTCAACTTCCTTGAGTAAACAAGAGATAATTTAGCTCACACAGTTGATCCAAAAAGAGCCTATAGGTTTATTCAAAACATGATGTTCCAGAGAGTCTCACTATCACATTTTGACTTCCTTGGGTGAAAGGGAGATTATTTCATTCACTCAGCTAATCAGGTCACATGTTTTAAATATCATCAAAACTGGCTAGGGAGAACTGGTAGAAGCAAATGAGAAAATGAACGTAGTTAGAGTGGTTTATTGAAAGCTTGGCAAAGCGAGACTAGCGTCTTGCTGGATATCTATATATAATGGATAAGTGCAGATGCCAAAAGAGGAGACCTTAATTTAAATATAATAAACCAACGAAAAATTTGTTTCTTGCTTGACTACTAAAGTTCATTATTGGAAATTATAAACCGTAAGTTTATTATTTCTGTATAAGATAGTCCTTCTACGCTGATAAACGGAGTATCATTATTTAGCCCAGTCTATCGTACTTTATCTGAGCTAAACGCATTGCGCCTAGATATAGGCAGAGATCCCCCTCCCCCCACACCAAATTTAAAATTTTTAGTAAATGTTCAAAACCATCAAAGACAATCAACTTCCCAGAAAGGTTGCATGAACTGTTTGTTAATTTGAAACTACGAGTATGTTCGTTGTAAATCGATAAAATACTGTACTACTATAAACTAATGCAGTTCAGTAGGACGGATGGAAAAGAAATCAGCATCAGAAGCTGATAAGAGTTGTTTCATGTCTCAAGGTATTCCAAAGGCGCTCTTTTTCTAATTTCTGCCTAATTGGTTCAGACTTATGGTGTTCAAACGTGGAACGAGGACCCTTTGAGACATCTGGAATTCAAATACAAAGTATAGAAGGGCTGTGGGACCTATGAGTCTAATTCCTTTCCTAATCATCTTACGGTGCTGAAATTTGGATGGAGCTACTTTGGGACACCTCGGAAACAATTCGAAGTAGGGATACGTACTGATCAGCTTAAGTAGAAGCATTTGCTGTTTGTTTTTTAATAAAAAGCGTAAAATTAAGGTGTCTTGGAGCTGTAAAGGTAGGTTCAAAACACCAAATTTAGCTTGTATTTTACGTATGGGGGTTTAGTGGTTGTAGATGTAGACCAATGATCTGCGTTGAAATAATAAACCTAAAAAAATAAATAAACCTTTGTTAAATATTTTGCAGAATTTTTTATTCGATTTTATGATTCCACGCATAATGAAAATAAATTTTGAGGATTTTCTAGGTCGATTACAAAGTTTTATTATTTAAAACAGTAAACCAAAAGAAGAAATAAATAATATAAAACTACATTGAAAGCCTCTCTGAAACCAAAATCTGTGAAAAAGCTACATAAATGTATTCAAATATGTTCTATTTCATTCATTCTTCCCACGTTCGAAAGCTAATCACACTTTGGCTGCTTTGGTCGGCGTGGAATCAAAATCAACAGTAACGTGTCAAATTTCAACAACAAAGACATTATTTTTTATAAGTAGGTAATCACTTTTTTAACTAATTTCATTTTTCTTGTTTCAGGTATGTACATAGGTGAATGACTTGGAGCTTAAGGCAATTGCCAAACACTGGTAGAAACTTGACTTCTGTGTAAGTTTGAACAACTTTATTCATACATTCTACATTATGGTTTATTAAAAAATTGTGATCGTTCTTCCTAAACAGAAACATCTGTTTTTCATTTGCCGGATTTCGTTTCGGTTTCATTCAAAAAATCCTGTTAGGTACATTGTTGAATTAATCACTTTTACATCAAGAAATCTATTATGATTATTACTATTATTTATTTTTTTATTTTTATTTTTGTCTTTTTTTAAAAGTTTTTTCTCGTAAAAATTTAGCCAATGGATTTTTTTGACAAATTCTGTCGACGCCACTCAGTCTACAATTATCAGCCGATTTTTGTGATTCCTATTTGGTTTGATTCAATTTTAGTCTAGATGTACAATGAACCTTGGGAATTTCTTTGCTGTCAATGAGTGGGGTGGAGGGGATATTAACCTATTCTTTCAAGCGCTGCTCAAGCTACAAATATCTTGTATGTTAGAAGTTTCAAATTTCATCATGGGAGGGGGTGAATGGAGGGGCTAATACTGATAAATTTAGTTGTTTCAACAATACTCGTACGATTTTTGTGATTCTTTTTTTGTTCAACTATGGATTCGGTGTAGTATTGGATCGCACATCGAAAGTTTGAAATTTAATTATGGGAGAGGGTGAAAGGAAGGGGTAATAGTGATAAATCATGATGTTTCAACTATTTTCGTTAGATTTTCGTGATCATTTTTTTGTTCAATTATAAATTTGGTTCACTTTTCAAAATACTTTAGGAGTTTCAAATTTCATGCTGGGACTTTCGTGTTGTAGTTTTTAACTCTCACCAAAATTCTATAAAATCCATCCATCTGGACGTCCCTGTAATGCGTGCGTTACTTACCAATATGTTTTAAAACCTACATTACAGTCCTCTATCCATGTCTCTGGAGAATTACTACGCAATATTGTTAAATGCAGTATCAGGATAAGAGATAATTAATGCCCAATAACCACTGGAAATTACGAATACGCTACCAAGCTTCCGATGTTTTCATTACAGTTGAGTTATTTCGCACTGATGTGTATCTAATGGACACCGTTCGTACATCGCTGGAGAAAATTGAGTTTAACTCGACAGCTGATAAATGGGGTTGTTGTGGAAGAGGGGGGGAGGATGTATGTAATAGGCGAGAGTGCTTTGACCGTGTTCGAACCAGATAATCCGCGGACGGTTTGCGAACGGTTTGCCAACTACCTCCGTTCATCGATCGTCCCCCCACCCCAAGCCGGAGGTTTTCGTATTTGTTTTGCGACTAATCCGGTAATAAAACAAACAATTATTCAATTAGCCCGAGGGCGTCGATGAAGCGCCCTCCGGGAACGATGTTGTCGAGAAGGGTGAAGGGGTGGGGGTAATTGATAGACGTTTACCAGCAGCATCCGACCCGAATGGGTCCTATCGATCGATCCAGACTGTCAACAAGGGCGACGGAATAGGATACATAGAGGCTATAAACGATAATTATAATCAGCACAATTCCGCTGTCGGTTGAGTGCCGCGTTCCATTGCATATCTCACACAATGGATAAAACTGTTGCAATTCCGACCAATTTAACGGTACGGACAACGTAATTATAATGGAATATCACTAGGTGAATAGAAATTTCACCATTTGACCTCAATCACGGAATTAAAAACGCCTTTGAATAAAACGATACAAATTATTACACACAGTTTGATGATTTATTAGTGGTAGTAGCAAAATTAGTCTATTATTTTTAACGAAGTCTATTCTAAGCTATCTGAGTACAACTTCATCTGGTTAGTAGGGTTCCGGTTAGCAGTTTATACTGTCCACTTTATCGCAGTTTCGTGCAGGAGCATAGCTGCAATTCAATACTGCCTGCCCAGATCACGCTGATATATATTGGTTAACTCAACTATCCTTTAACATAACCTTCCCTAACTTAACTAACTAGGTATCTCAACTTAATCTTAACCACCCGAAAAAAGTTGTCCGCCATTTTAAATTCAAAATATAGGTATATATCAAGAGCTGGTGTAAATATAGAGATTTTTTCTAGTGCATGAAAAATCAACACTGAATTTGGAGTTTTTGATCTTGACATACAGCATGCAGAAAGACATGTGTACATTAGACTGACAACGAAAAAAACGAAAGTTCGAATTTTTGAGGGGCTCAAAGCTCATATGATTGCATCAGATGCGAGGAACAACTCCTGAAAATTTCAGTCCGAACCGATAACCCCTTGAGGTCTCCTAAACCCGTTTTTTGATAATTGAATTATCGATTTTAGAACACTAGGCGCTTAGGACAAAAAGACTTTTAGGACAAGGAAGATCCATGCGTCTGGACACTTTTTATACTCTATTCCTTTGTTTTCGGTGTCGCGGAACACGATGCCGCCATTGAAGCGCAGAAGCTGTAGGTATTTCTTTTGATATTCAAGAAATCAGTTCAAATAAGTGATGGAAAAAAGGCATTTTTTGCCGTTTTAACCTAGTTTTGACTGGGAAAAAAATTGTTTGCGGGTCTTTTCTACTTCGGACCTTGTTTCCTGGCTTGTTCCGAATGTAACAAGACCAATTTCGTCCTATAATATATTGTCCTTTTGTAAATATCTGCTCAAGAGCCGAGTTAGCTTTTTTAATGGTAACCGCTATAAACTATACAGTAGCTGCGAAATCAAAATGATGATTTGATTGGGAAAAACTATTTATGAGTCTCTCCTCTGCCTTGGACTTTGTTCTGTGACTTATTCTGAATATGACAAGACTAAGTTTGTCCCATAATACATTTTTCTTCTCGCAATATCAGCTCAAGAGCCGAGTCGACTTATTTAATGGTAACCGTTCTATATTCAATAGTGGCACTACTACTTGCACGTAATATTCAACGAGCCCAAAAACATAAAATAATGGGATAAAAAGGGCTTCAGGGCGTTAAATTTTGATTTCGCAGCTACTGTATAGTTTATAGCGGTTACCATTAAAAAAGCTAACTCGGCTCTTGAGCAGATATTTACAAAAGGACAATATATTATAGGACGAAATCGGTCTTGTTACATTCGGAACAAGCCAGGAAACAAGGTCCGAAGCAGAAAAGACCCGTAAACAATTTTTTCCCCAGTCAAAACTGGGTAAAAACGGCAAAAAATGCCTTTTTTCCATCACTTATTTGGACTGATTTCTTGAATATCAAAAGAAATACAGCTTCTGCGCTTGCAATAATGGCGGCATCGTGTTCCGCGACACCGAAAACATAGGAATAGAGTATAAAAAGTGTCCAGACGCATGGATCTTTCTTGTCCTAACCGTCTTTTTGTCCTAAGCGTCTAGTGTTCTAAAATCGATAATTCAATTATCAAAAAACGGGTTTAGGAGACCTCAAGGGGTTATCGGTTCGGACTGAAATTTTCAGGAGTTGTTCCTCGCATCTGATGCAATCATCTGAGCTTTGAGCCCCTCGAAAATTCGAACTTTCGTTTTTGTACATTCATACATATCGCACCCGTCATAGAAGAACGTCACAACTCAAAAAATGCGAATTCTGGGAAATTGTGATCAAAGTTTTTTCACTTGCTTTTTCGCATCTGAATCTCTTCAAAACTACCAAACGGTCCTTGTCCTACAATTTTTCGTCCGTAAAACTACCCTAGTCACCCATGATCGAAAAAAAATGTTTTTATTTCCATTATCCTTGCCATAAATGTCTTAATTAACTCAAAAATTGCAGATGTTACGTTATTCTGCGGACTATGTTTGTATTTTTTGAATTGTTACAATTCCTAACTGGATAATAGTTTTACAAATTAATCCTTTTTTCTTTGTTGCTACCTCCGGAAATTTTATTTCCTACTGTTGATTTAGCTTGGTATGTTTGAAATTAGACACATTAGTGTGTACAAGGTATAAATCGTTATATTTTGTAACTTTTTCGCATTTTATTCAAACAAAGGAACAAAGAAAAGTATAGGTATAGATCATCAAAATAATTACCAAGGCTAGGTAGAATCAGAACAGGATCTAAATATTAAACCTAGCGGTAGTTTTTAAATTACGTACCTATGATAAAAATGATATCATAACTGCCAATCAAAAAAAAAAAAAAAAATAAATAAATAAATAAATAAATAAAAAAGAAAAAAAAGCATTTCAGACTTTTACATCCCCCCCCCTTCCCCCCCTAAAGTCAAGTTCTGAATTTAAACTTCTATAAATCACTGACTTATTAGGTAAACATCACAGTCATAAACTAGACTAGATGAGAATCAGTCATGAAAAAAATTAAAGAGGCAGACTATTGAGAATCATAAGAATCAAAGAATAATAAACTATGAAATCATTATTTTTTAGGGAAATAATAACAAAAAACATTATTATAGGAAAATTCAATAGCTTCCAAAATTGAATTTTATGTTTCAATTAGCATGGAAGTTTTTTTTTAAGGTTTAAGTCGCACCTCAACCAGAAGGGTCATTAGCGGCATTGAACAAGGTGTTCAAAGGGACACTGGAAGTGGCGCGATTCCAAGGGGAGCATTGTTGTCATCCTTACTAAAAAGGAGCGCCATCATGGACTCCACTGGCAACTCGGAGGGGAAAAAATTAGGGGTACAGTTACGAACACTGTTTAGCCCCCAAAGTGGATTTAAAAAACTCCAAAAATAAAGTAGGTACCTAATACAACTAAGACTACATGTAAAATAGGCTAACAACTATATACATGATACTATATACAATCAGCAAAGTGAAACAAAACTACGACTAGATGTATATAAATATATCACAGATCAGATCAGGTCTGCTGACCGTAACTCTACTGAGTTGTCACACTCTTCCATGGACAGGAATGGACTAACCCCCCTAATCGGATAACGTATCATCAGCGCTTAAGCGAAAACAAAACGAACTACGATAATCACCGTCTTCTACATACATTCTAGACGCCTTCCTGCATTATTTGCCGTCAATAACTCAAAAATCGAAAATTTTGAGATGTGACGTTCTTCTAGGATGGGTGCGATATTTTCTCAGGTGTAAGTTTATATTATGTATATCCGGAACGACTACTTAGGAATACGAGTACTTATCTTGGCACTGTTACCGTTAGTCTCTTGGTCCCATTAACTTCATTCAAATTGATTAGGATGGGAGCCGAGTTTAGATAGCTGATGCGGGCGCAAGGACTACAAGCGTCCGGGCGCATGTACCACCGAATACCTGAAGAGTTGACATCAACAATAATCGTTAATTTTATTTCAAGACGGACGTATTGGTTGAGTTACCTTAACTATTCTTTACCGTTATCCTACCTAACTTACCTAACTAGGTATTCCAACTTAATTTTAACCACGCGAAAAAAGTTGTTCGCCATTTTAAATTCAAAATATAGGTATATATCAAGAGCTGGTGTAAATATAGAGATTTTTTCTAGTGCATGAAAAATCAACACTGAATTTGGAGTTTTTGATCTTGACATACAGCATGCAGAAAGACATATGTACATATGTACATCCATACATATTTTCTCAGGTGTAAGTTTATATGTATATCCGAAACGACTACTTAGGACTACTTATCTTGGTACTGTTACCGTTAGTCTCTTGGTCCCATTAACTTCATTTAAATTGATTAGGATGAGAGCCGAGTTTAGATAGCTGATGCGGGCGTAGATACCACTGATGGAGTACACGCGTTCAGGCGCATGTACCACCGAACGTCTGAACAGAGTTGACATAAACAGTAATCATGAATTTATCTCAAAACGGAGTTTTGGTTGAGTTAACTTGACTATCCTTTACCGTAATCCTTCGTAACTTAGCTAACTATCCCAACTTAGGTACTATACTAACTAGGTATCCCAACTTAATCTTAACCACCCGAAAAAAGTTGTCCACTATTTTAAATTCAAAATATAGGTATATAGCTGACTTAAATAGAATATCAACCCTGAATTTAGAGTTTTTGATCTTGACATACAGCATGCAGAAAGACATACTTACCTAAATTCCTACATATTTTCTCAGGTGTAAATTTATACGTATAACCGAAACTACTACTTAGGACTACTTATCTTGGCACTGTTACCGTTAGTCTCTTGGTCCCATTAGCTTCATTCAAATTGATTAGGATGAGAGCCGAGTTTAGATAGCTGATGCGAGCACAGATACCACTGATGGAGTACACGCATTCAGGCGCATGTACCTCAGAACGTCTGAACGCATCCCGCGCCCGAGTTGACGTAAACAAGGACTCTCCACCCTTAAGAGGATTACAGCCCCGGGGCGCACTCAGGATCACAATGGCGGGGAGACGAGCACTCAGGGCGCTCGGGTCATTAAGGCTTTCGGAGCAGCCCTCCAATCCTGACGGAGGCCTCGATGGCGCGGGTGGAGTACGGTGGAGGACGGGGGTCGGTTCCTAACCTAAATGCTCGGCCGGTGTTTACTAAGTAAGCCCTTTTGTTTCAATTAGGGAGCAAAGCAGGGAGCCATTCAAGTGCCGTCCCGCGAGTAATCAACGCAATGTCCTCCCAGGTCGACACGTTGTTGAGTTCTGGTCCGAACTATAGCATTTTCAGTCAAATGAAACCTTGTTGCAATCAAATGAAACTTCTTTTCAACCAAATGAAACCACGTACCGATCAAATGTAACCTCATTTCATTCAAATGAAACTTCGTACCTACCAAATGAAACCATGTACCAATCAAATGAAACCTCTTTTCAACCAAATGAAACTTTTTTTCTATCAAATGAAACTTCGTAACTACCAAATGGAACTTTGTTCCAATCAAACGGAACCTCGTACCTACCAAATGAAACCATGTACCAATCAAATGAAACTTTTTTTCTATCGAATGAAACTTCGTAACTACCAAATGGAACTTTGTTCCAATCAAACGAAACCTCGTACCTACCAAATGAAACCATGTACTGATTAAATGAAACCTCATTCCATTCAAATGAAACTTCGTACCTACCAAATGAAACCATGTACCAATAAAATGAAAGCATGTACCAATCAATTGAAACCTCTTTTCAACCAAATGAAACTTTTTTTCTATCGAATGAAACTTTGACTACCAAACGATACCTTGTTCCAATCAAACGAAACTTCGTACCTACCAAATGAAACCATGTACCAATCAAATGAAAGCTCTTTTCAACCAAATGAAACTTCTGTCAAACAAACGGAACCTTATTTCAATCAAATGGAACTTCTTCGAATCATCCAGAGGAACATTACATTTTATTTCAAATTTTTGCAAAATAATTTAATACAGAGGCACAACAAATTAATTTAGTGAAGCGGGTCTCCAGAAGCTATATAATATAATAATATATATAATATACATAATAATTACTATCTATTACTATCTGTAATCTATATGTAATTAGTATAGTAACTTACCTATATATAACGAACTGAACTGAACTTGAGGACTTAACTACGTTTCTTTATTTGAACAGTTCAAATTATAAGGAGACTTTAAAGAAAAAAGTCTTTCTGTCCTTAAATTGGTTTTTATTATCTCCAACGTTTTTCTCCAGGAACTGGGGCTTCTTTAGGGAGACAAACTTAAAAATACCAAATTCAAAATTTACAAAATAAATACCTAGGTACTTATCGTTTTATTTTTTGTGATAAAAAATCGAATTCAGAAATTCAGTGTAAGGAAATCAAATTTAAAATTGTTTAAGTTTATCTAGGTAACAATGTTTTTCCGTATGCTTTACCTAGTTCGCTGGTGACGGTAATTATAAATTTAGAGTCCCTCAATTTAATACGAGCAAGTTTTGAGTGTCGTTCCTGAAGTTAATTAAATTTGGATTTTTTATCTTAACCATTTCTGGAAATATTCTTTTTTGCAAATCGGGTTCTCTTCCTACAATTTTGAAATTTCCGAAGTCCAGAGTATGTCCTGAAGGTCTTTGGGCAGTCAATGCGTTTTTCCTATTTTCTTGTCGTAGATCCGATATGTTTTGAAAAACGACGCCGAACGGACTGAGACGTTTCCACCACACTCACATTTCCACACCCACCACTACCACTACCACAAGGGATCGACGATTAAGGGCAGTCCGAAGTTAGTCGACACGACAAACCTTCTATTGTCAGCTGCCAAATTACCGGTAGTATCCAAGGGTTAATATATTTCGACGTATAAATAACTTGGAACAATGCTAACTGACCACGATTACAGTCGACGGAGTCAGTGCGGGACAGAATAATAGCAACTGAAGTGTGATTGAGCTCAGTTAGTTTCTCGCATGTCAAGACCATTCGCCTAAATTAGAAACCCGTTTCTATTTCCGTTCCGCACATTACCAAGCTCACTTCCTTCTGCACTTCAGAGCTGCCGCGTCAGCTGAGCATTACGCTTGCCGCACCGTAGAAATTCTAATATTTATATGCTTAGTTAAGCCCGAGCCACGATGGAAACAAGTAACAAATGAGCTCAGAGGCACATTTTGGTGGATTTTCTTCTTACTAGAATAGATTATTGAGAATTTAAAATTTTAATTTTAATGAATTTGAGCGCTCTTCGTCATACGGTGATAACAATCCGCAATGCCAACGAAAAATCCTTTTGCTTCGTCAGTACCGTGGGAAAGGAAATTTGAAAAAATAAAACTTCCAAACATCTTTAGAACGTTCCAACATTTCTAGAAAAAATTTCAGGAAACTGGCGAATCTCATGAAAAATGCTTTATTTAATATTCTTTCCAACGGAAAAGTCAATTTTATTTTCAATTTGCTATTCAGGGGAGAAAAGTTTGTTTAAATGCTGAAAAATTTAGGATTTTTCAAAGAAATAGAGGGCTTTATGGAAACATAACCCTCTATAAACCTACAAGTTTGGAGTTGGTTATTCCGTATTGTTTCTCGCTTAATCGAATGGTCACACGTGCAGATCTTTCCAACTGCGTCATAACCGAGCTATTCGCTTTTTTCAACAAGTTATTCCTACAAAAACACGTCAAATTGAGCATAACAAACTGAAAATTTGTGATTCCAAGTGTAAAACTATGTCATGTCGGGGTTGGAGGGATCTACGAGTGTTGCCATTCGATTCAGCATTGAAAACTACGTAGAAACCGACCCCAAACTCGTGAGTTCATAAACAGTCATGTTTCAGGCAAACCCGTGATTTCATTGGGAAAACCTAACTTTTTAACAAAAAATGAGTTTCTCTTCCCTAAAAGGCAATATAATTGTAAAATTAACTATACCGTTGGAAGGAATATTAAATAAAGCAGATTTTATGAGATTTTCCAGTTTTCTGGAATTTGTTTAGAAGAGTTGTCAAGTTTTAAAGATTTTCAGAAATTTGATTTTTTTTTTTTTTTCAAATTTGACTATGTTTGAGCAGTTGTTATGGTCGGTAGATGGAAATATTTCTGAATCAAGGTACACCATGCTCATAGGAAATTTAACGTTGATTCCTAAAATGTGCTGAAAATACAAAATTAAATCAACTAAAATGGTGTAATTCAAGTTTAATACGAAAGAACACGGTTTTCTGTATAAAAAATAAATGAATAAATAAATTTAAAAAAAAAGTTAAATTAAAACGTTAAACGTTATATATTGAGAACGGATTGAGATAAAATTGTCCAGTAGGCGGCATTTTAATAAATTTTCTATGTAGTCAAGGTAAATTTTATTTAGAATCTACGAGCAGTTTACCCACTAAATCAATTCAATATAATATTGATGTATATGATGATTTATGATTCAAATATCGATTGATACGTAAGCATTTAAAATTATAAATAGGTACCTATACCAAATAACGCCAAGTCGCTAGTTTTTCTCAAAAATTTTCATAATTCTGATAAATAATATTTAGGTCTGGTTTGTTTCTCAGACCTCCACAATTTCTAGGGTAATGGTATACTTATGTACCTACTTATTGCAAGATTTTCAAACACTACCAATACAATAAGGATGATGCTAAGAGTAGCAACCTAGAAATCTATCTATACTATTAATAAGAATGAAACTCCGTTTGTCTGTCTGTCTGTCGTGTCTATGCACGGCCAAACGGCTGAGTGGGCCGGATCTACGAGTGGGGGGATCTTCTTGGGATTTTCCAAAAGTGGGAGCGAGCGAATTTAAAATTGTTTAATCCCACCCGAACCATGGGCCGTAGGCGGGAGGGGGGTCGAAGTAAGAATTAATGTGCGCTTTTTGGACTTCCCCGCTTCCCCTACCCCTCTAAACGGCCGTTGACAATTCCGGAAAAATACGGGTTTCGTAGGTATTCCTACGAGGAAGACGACGGCGCGATCGGATCGCGAAAAAAGTATCGGGAAATGCGTCAAAAAAATGCGAGAGTACGGACCCGTTTTCTCGAAAAGTCCGCCGAAAAACTTGGTTTTTTCCGATTAAAATATACCCCATAAAGGTACGTTTTTCGGAACGGTTTTCGCGGGCGAAATACAGCTTTGGGTCCGCCGAATCTGAATCCGAAATCGGATATCGAAAAAAGTGACGGGCAGTCGGTCAAATCACGAGCGGAAGCGAGGGGAACCGTTTAATATGAGAAATTAATCGACCCGGGCGCCCGTTTCACAACGTTGCTTACCAGAAGGGACCCTCACAGGGGGGTTCCCATTTGCACTTCTACGCAATACCTTGCGAGCGAAGCGAGCAACATCCCCGAATAAACTTTTCGTGGTTCCACGTAGTTTTATAAGATTTAATTTGTTTGTAAGAATTCCCAACTGAAAAAAACGTCTGCCAAGTTGGGTGGGCAGTACAACATTCCCTAATAAACTTTTCGTGGTTCCACGTAGTTTTATAAGAATTAATTTGTTTGTAAGAATTTCCAACAGAAAAAAACGTCTGCCAAGTTGGGTGGGCAGTATAACTTCTTCAAGCGAGCGAAGCGAGCAGCATCCCCTACAGAAGTAAAACCTACCCTTAGGGATCTACCATTTGCGAGCGAAGCGAGCAACATCCCCTACATGTTTCAATTGTAATACATCGCATGTATACAGCCACACTTTGCGAGCGAAGCGAGCAACATCCCCTACATGTTTAAATTGTAATACATCGCATGTATACAGCCACACTTTGCGAGCGAAGCGAACAAAATTCCCTACACGCCACATTTTGCGAGCGAAGCGAGCAATTTAATGGGGGGTCCGGGGGGCTTGCCCCCCGGCTGGACGTGGAGGCGAGCGTAGCGAGCCGGAGCGGCTAGTACTATTTATAAGAATGAAACTCCGTCTGTCTGTTTGTTTGTCTGTCGTGTCTATGCACGGCCAAACGGCTGAGTGGGGGGAGTCTACGAGTCTTCTTGAGATTTTCCAAAAGGTGGAACGAGCGAATTTAAAATTGTCTAATCCCAGCCGAACCATGGGCCGTAGGGCGGGAGGGGGGTCGAAGTAAGAATTAATGTGCGCTTTTTGGACTTCCCCGCTTCCTCTACCCCTCTAAACGGCCGTTGAAAATTCCGGAAAAATACCGGTTTCGGAGGTTTTCCTACGAGGAAGACGACGGCGCAATCGGATCGCGAAAAAAGTATCGGGAAATGCGTCAAAAAAATGCGAGAGTACGGACCCGTTTTCTCGAAAATTCCGACGAAAAACTTGGTTTTTTTAAATTAAAATATACCCCATAAAGGTACGTTTTTCGGAACGGTTTTCGCGGGCGAAATAAAGGTTTAATCCCGCCGAATCTGAATCCGAAATCGGATATCGAAAAAAGTGACCTTAAGTCGGTCAAATTGCGAGCGGAAGCAAGGAGAAGCGTTTATCAGAAATTAATCGACCACGGGCCGCCGTTACACAACGTTGCTTACCTGAAAGGGATCCTCACAGGGGACTCACTACGCACTTGACTCATTTCAACGGAATTTCATACGGGTATTTCCCAACACCTATGCAGCAATACCTTGCGAGCGAAGCGAGCAACATTCCCTAATAAACTTTTCGTGGTTCCACGTAGTTTTATAAGATTTAATTTGTTTGTAAGAATTTCCAACAGAAAAAAACGTCTGCCAAGTTGGGTGGGCAGTATAACTTCCTCAAGCGAGCGAAGCGAGCAGCATCCCCTACAGAAGTTAAACCTACCCTTAGGGATCTACCGTTTGCGAGCGAAGCGAGCATCATTCCCTACATGTTGGGTGGGCAGAATAACTTCCTCAAGCGAGCGAAGCGAGCAGCATCCCCTACAGAAGTTAAACCTACCCTTAGAGATCTACCGTTTGCGAGCGAAGCAAGCAACATCCCCTACATGTTTCAATTGCGAGCGAAGCGAGCAACATTCTCTACATACCACACTTTGCGAGCGAAGCGAGCAACATTCCCCACTTGCCACACTTTGCGAGCGAAGCGAGCAACATTCCCTACATGCCACACTTTGCGAGCGAAGCGAGCAATTTAATGGGGGGTCCGGGGGGCTTGCCCCCCGGCTGGACGTGGAAGCGAGCGTAGCGAGCTGGAGCGGCTAGTACTATTAATAAGAATGAAACTCCGTTTGTTTGTCTGTCTGTCGTGTCTATGCACGGCCAAACGGCTGAGAGGGGGGAGTCTACGAGTGGGGGGATCTTCTTGGGATTTTCCGAAAGGTGGAACGAGCGAATTTAAAATTGTCTAATCCCAGCCGAACCATGGGCAGTAGGGCGAGAGGGGGGTCGAAGTAAGAATTAATGTGCGCTTTTTCCACTTCCCCGCTTTCCCTACCCCTCTAAACGGCCGTTGAAAATTCCGGAAAAATACCGGTTTCGTAGGTTTTCCTACGAGGAAGACGACGGCGAGATCGGATCACGAAAAAAGTATCGGGAAATGCGTCAAAAAAATGCGAGAGTACGGACCCGTTTTCTCAAAAAGTCCGACGAAAAACCACGTTTTTTCCCATTAAAATATACCCCGTAAAGGTACGTTTTTCGGAACGGTTTTCGCGGGCGAAATACAGCTTTGATCCCGCCGAATCTGAATCCGAAGTCGGATATCGAAAAAAGTGACGGGCAGTCGGTCAAATCACTAGCGGAAGCGAGACTAAGCTATTAAAATGAGAAATTATTATATGTGCTGTGGACGCGAGAAGGCAGGAAGTCTAGGAAGACAGACGTGTTTGGGGTTGATAACTCAGGTACAAGTTTCGGTGTTCGGGTGTTGCGAGCAGGTACACAAGGTACCTTGCGAGCGAGCGAGAGCCATTTCAACAGAATAAATTCGGATTTTTTCCAACAAATATACAGCAATACCTTGCGAGCGATGCGAGCAACATCCCCGAATAAACTTTTCGTGGTTCCACGTAGTTTTATAAGATTTAATCTGTTTGTAAGAATACCCAACTGAAAAAAACGTCTGCCAAGTTGGGTGGGCAGTATAACTTTCTCAAGGATACACAGGTATACCTTGCGAGCGAAGCGAGCAACATTCCCTAATAAACTTTTCGTGGTTCCACGTAGTTTTATAAGATTTAATTTGTTTGTAAGAATTTCCAACAGAAAAAAACGTCTGCCAAGTTGGGTGGGCAGTATAACTTCCTCAAGCGAGCGAAGCGAGCAGCATCCCCTACAGAAGTTAAACCTACCCTTAGGGATCTACCGTTTGCGAGCGAAGCGAGCATCATTCCCTACATGTTGGGTGGGCAGTATAACTTCCTCAAGCGAGCGAAGCGAGCAGCATCCCTTACAGAAGTTAAACCTACCCTTAGGGACCTACCGTTTGCGAGCGAAGCGAGCAACATCCCCTACATGTTTCAATTGTAATACATCGCATCCGCACAGCCACACCTTGCGAGCGAAGGGACGCGATGACTCACAGGGGACTCACTACGCACTTGACTCATTTCAACGGAATTTCATACGGGTATTTAACAACACCTATGCAGCAATACCTTGCGAGCAAAGCGAGCAACATTCCCTAATAAACTTTACGTGGTTCCACGTGGTTTTATAAGATTTAATTTGTTTGTAAGAATTTCCAACAGAAAAAAACGTCTGCCAAGTTGGGTGGGCAGTATAACTTCCTCAAGCGAGCGAAGCGAGCAGCATCCCATACAGAAGTTAAACCTACCCTTAGGGATCTACCGTTTGCGAGCGAAGCGAGCATCATTCCCTACATGTTGGGTGGGCAGTATAACTTCCTCAAGCGAGCGAAGCGAGCAGCATCCCTTACAGAAGTTAAACCTACCCTTAGGGATCTATCGTTTGCGAGCGAAGCGAGCAACATTCCCTACATCCCACACTTTGCGAGCGAAGCGAGCAATATTCCCTACATGCCACACTTTGCGAGCGAAGCGAGCAATTGAATGGGGGGTCCGGGGGGCTTGCCCCCCGGCTGGACGTGGAGGCGAGCGTAGCGAGCCGGAGCGGCTAGTATATGATAGAGGGTTGGTTTTACCATGACGATAGAGTGACAATGAACAAGGGATAAATGGAATAAAGTGAAGCTTTAGAAATCAACGTAGGTAGGCATAGAACAAAGCTGTGTTCAATCGAATAACCTACTTCAATCATATTAATTTATTAAATTATTGATTAGTAAATACTTAGGAATTACTCTTAATTGAATTATTATTTCTATTCCAACAACAGAAGGTTGATTACTTCCGAGTCTACCAAGGTCGGAACGTTTTAGCCAATTTTATAAGAAAATGAAGCTATTACAATGAATCCAAAATTTCCTTCATGGAAATTAGTTTTGAAATTCCTTTAGTTTAACGCTTTTTGGTTTGAGCATTGATCATTGATGTAGTAGTTTGATCAAAAAGTTCTGGTTCTTTTCAATTTGCGCGCAGAGAGAGGGTCGTTGAAACTTCTCGGTGGTCTCATCGTTACTATTTCTGAGTCACCTGGTTATTTTATATTGCTGTAATTTTCTCATTTTATTGTGATCAGCTTGGCAACATCCGAGGCCAATTTATTTCTTAATCGACTTACTTTACTGAAATATAATGGAGCTCGTTCGGGACACCTCAAAAACTATTACGAGGTTCGGAAGATCACTAAATACCTAGCTAATGGGGCCTCTGAGGCTAATTTCTTTCCTTTTCGACCTGCCGTTTTGCTAAGTTTTTTGTTTTGTTGTTTTGACATTGTTGGAAAAATTTTCAACATTCACCTACTATAAACCGTAACATTGTGGGGGTCCTGAGCGGTAAAAGTGTGATCCTTTTGGGACGCACGATGCGCCAAATTTTGATCATTTACTATATATATATATATATATATATATATATATATATATATATATATGTATATATATATATGTATAATTATTTGTTAGAAAAAAATTAGACAGATATATAGAACGAAAGAATTCCATGAATTCCATAGAACGACAATCAACGGACAGGCCTTCGCTGGTGACAACCTTCTTCTTCAGGGCTCAAAAAATCAATGGAATTCTTCGGGAACTCCAATCAGTTCTAGCATCAAGCCCGCAGACAAGAGAAATATTCCGTGAAACACCGCGAGTGGCCTACCGCCAAGTCAAGAATATAGGGAACATTTTGTCCCATTGCCATCCACAATCACAGCTATCGCAGCCACTTCAACACGGATTATTTCCATGTAGGCATCCGAGGTGCAAGTGGTGCAATTTGGTAATTGATGAGCCTACTTTTACTTCGGCCAATACATGACATACCTACAGATATCAAGGATACGCAGAATGCCAGTCGAAACTGTGTCTATCAACTGATATGCAAGAAATGCGAAGATGGACCAGCTTTTTACGTAGGAAAAGCCACAACCCTGAATCTGCGTATGAACAATCACAGGGTTCATCACAATCTGGGTTCATCAACCCAGAACACTTCCAGTTAAAGTCCATGCACGATCCCATGATGCATCTTTTGATGAGTGCTTTGGAGTGAAAGTGTTGCGCAAAATGCCAGATGCGGCTAATGATCGTTTTTTGCAACAATCGGAAAGAGCTCACCGGTGGGTACTTGGAGCAAACCGACCAGCTGGCCTCATGAATGATTGAATGTGTGCCTACTACAATCACGGCCATGGGATTCATTATTTACGCTTCAAGCTACCAGGAACTACACAAGTTAAATTTACTTCTCTATTCTGTGAACAAGATTTTTTCGAAATATCAGAAACAATTCTTTCGTTCTATATATCTGTCTAAATTTTTTTCTAACAAATAATTATATATACAGTTCAGTAGAACCATTATTAATGAATGTATATATATATGTATTTATATGGGGCTTAATAACAGAGCAATGATTTGCGTAGAAGGGCTGTCTAATACAAAAATAATAAACCTTTGTGTAATAATTTGCAGCGTTTGGAATCGGTCTCAAACACAAAATCATGAGAACCTGTTCCTAATATTTTTCAGCAGAGTGGGGCTATAAAATAAGAAAAGCTTCTAGACTGATACAGGATGTAGAAATGTTTCTCCCTATTTCATTCTCCACTTCTCTTTTTTCGCTCCTAATTTTTCCGGTAGCCATACCAGAGAAGGAGGGAGAGAAAAAACGCGGTGTCTCTATTTTTCATTGGAGGAAAGGAACCAGTTTCGTATTAATCATGAACCGTTGTCGAGTCGTCCCGGAGGGAATATAGGGATGAGGGTGTAGGTTCGGGGTGAGCTGCTGGAACTAAACCGGGGTGGAGGGGTGGTTACGGAGGGGTGGCAGCAGTGGTAAGGGGGTAGTCGTTTATTACGGGCATTGTTTTGCTGGCCCATCTCCCCGTCGCCACCTGAGCCCCTTCACCCCTTGTCAAGGCCCGAAAACATTTGAGCCCGGTTTGGAGTGGGTTGAGAACTGCCGCAGTTCATGTTCGAACCAACTAGTTAATGAATGGGGAAGTGTTGCGGGTGATACAACCCCCACTTCATTTCCACCCCTCTTCCCCAATGAGAAAAGTCAGAATGAATGGAACGCGACGGAACAAGTTTCGTCCGGGTTATCATTCTAAAGCCCTTTCACAGGAGATAAATTAAGGTTCAGTTCGGAATTTTTCCCCATTTCGCAGTTCACCTCCATTCTCAGTACTACCTACAGTCTGGCACCTACATTAATCTTGAATAAAATACATTAATGAACTTCCAGAACTCGATTCTGTCGTTATAACTTACTAAGCATTCCCCTAACTCTCAGAAATTTGTCCCTGGATTCACGGGATATCAACGTGAAGATGAGTTCATATTTCGGAATATAAGGTGATATCCTAACAATTCCATTCACCTGTATGATGAACCGTCGAAATAATCTAATACAGACATTATTTTCGATCATCCCTGCAAAGGTTGCACTTCAGTCTAGCAAGATTTGAGAGTTGACATCTCACAAAATCAGTTTACGAGTAAGCATCTCGAAAAATATCAATGCGAGCAAGGATACAAGAAAGGAAATAATTAAAGAAACGATTCGTAGTAAATAAAATGATTTTATTTATATATTTATTATAATTTACTTATGGCTGATACGGCATTCTGCCAAATTTTCCGAGCGGCACGACATGTTTCTCCAGAAAATCTTAAAAAGCACTCAAGAACTTATGTTTTTTGTCAAAAATAAAGACTGTTTTCAAAATATGTACGAAATGAACTATTTTTCATGTCGTTGATTCAATTTTAAATTGTATTTTCAAACGTTATTATTATTCATAAACTTAGTCAATTTTTAATGAGGTATGTTGGGTGATTATACGTGAAGAAAAGAGAAAAGGATCAACTTGGGCAATTTTGAATACAATTACATGAAATTTTTGGTTGCAATTTTAAAATCAATTATTGTGAAAATCGATTTTTGTTATCACGATTTTTATAGCATCGATTTATTAGATCGGATTCCAAATCGATTCAAATGTTTTTCATAACGATACCCCTTCCTCGTGTAAACCAACTCTCTCAACGGGTATGCCTGCTAGTTCACACATTTCTAGCCTAACGATGAATATAGCGAATGCGAGATAATTATCGCATCATTGCTCATCATTAGTAGCTGAGTAACTTTGGTAGAAGATGTAGTGTGAATGGAATGTAAATTGTACTCGTTAAAGAATGGATAAAACGGATTCCGGCATGAAAGCTTCTTTGAAATGAATTATTCAAAAAAGAATAGGCTATTCCCGGGATAATAACGCTTTCAGTGTCAGAAGTTTTATAGATGTGAATTCAGACGAGAATGGAGATGACCAGCAATTGTTAGATAATTATAATATTGTTTATTCAACAGATAGGTAATGAAATTCGATTAAATATGGATTTTTGATTAATTATTTCCATTCCTTTGTAATCGACCAAACAAATATACCCTCCTCTCCTCTCAAAATTTGTTCATTCACGTTTATTGTAATTGAGCGATAATGTTCACTGGGGCAATAAACAGCAAAACTTTAAAATTTCAGACAATTTTATAGAAATCGGATAAAAACTGGAAGTTTTTTCTCATACGAAGCAGCTAATAATGATACGATCTTGATGAAACTGATGTGGAGTAATCAAACAATCATTTTTCAAGTATTCTCTGAATTCGAGCGAGATTTGATTAATAGGTCATGGAAAAATGATTTTAGGTATGCGCATGCGCAAATTGAAGTATTGGTTTATAGACAATGAAACTGACAGGGAACCGTCTACAGTCTAACCCGCACATTAACAGATAAAATGATGAAAATCGGATGAAAACTGAAGAGATAAAGCTTATTACAATGATTTCATATTCATGCTTGCGCAGCGGCTACTAATCATACAGTCTTGTTGAAATTAATAGGGGATGTTTCAATATGAGTAAAAAATTTGGTTTTATAGAAGATTTTCAGTTGCCTATGTTTGAGCTACTATTGTGGTCTGTAGATGGAAATTTTTCCGGATCAAAGTGCACCATGCTTATAGAAAATATAAGATTGATTCTGAAAATGTGGTCAAAAGGTAAAATTAAGTGAATTCAAGTGGAGAAATTCAAGTTTAAGTTGGGGGAAAAACAGGTTTCCTTAAAAAAAAAAAAAAAAAAAAAAAAAAAAAAAAAAAAAAAAAAAAAAAAAAAGTTAAAAATTCATATCTCGAGAACAGATTAAGAGTTTTGTGGCATTTTACTCCATTTTTTACGTTACTGAAGGCCATCAATTTTTTAGCATCCACAGGCAGTTCACTCTGTATATTACTTATCAATTTATACGTCTTTATTCATCAAAATTAGCCGCTTGGCAAATGAAAGGCTTGGGTTTTGGGACTGATTCACCTCACACGGATCTCTACAGCTCACTCACCACCCTACTCTACGTTAGAAGATTGATTGAGCCAATGACATATGATGTACCATTTTACCAACATATACACCAATAAGCATTTGGCAGACCACAACTCATAAACCACAAAGCAGAGCAGACTGTAAGTCTCTGATATCATGTTTATGAGAAGAATAAGAAGAATCATTCACTAATAGTCTGTCGTGTTGATGAGAAACATTAGTTCGTGTTCCCATCGTTAAATTTTTTTTTTCTCCTTCTCCTATTACTTGTTTACTTACTCGCTCCTGAGGTGCTAGCTTTACCCAGCACATATTGTTAATAACAGCAAGTAGGTATGTAGTAGCATAAAGCAAGCTGTAGTAGTTACAGAGTAGCTAAGTGAGAGGATACAGAAACTCACAACGTGAAATGGCTTGTAGCCACATCATCAGCATTGAAACTTAAAATAAATAATAAACAACTAAGTAACGTGAGGTAATACCGTTATTCTCAGGGAATAACATTTCATCCGCAGCACGGAACTGCACTCTTCCCCTTCTCATCCTCCCTCTCCGTAATTAATTAATGTCGATGAGGCAGTAGAAATCGTGCCATCTTTCCGACACTTGAAATATTCAGGAACAATATCAGCAGCTTTTTCTATATAACAAAAGCAATGAACATCGCAGAACTCCCAATAGCAACTATTAGTTATTGCAAAGTTGCTAAGTGGGAGGATCCAGCAACTCTGAACTTTGAATGGACTCATCATGAACTTTCATAATAGTTCCGAAGTAGCTAGGAGGGAGGATAAAGAAACTCTGAACGTGAAATGGGTTCTAGTCACATCATCATTATTAGAACTGAAACATGCGTTTATAATCAACTATGTAAAGTGATATAACAAGAGCAATGGACATCGCGGAACTCCCAATAGCCACTAAAATAGTTACGGACTAGCTATGTGAGAGTATACAGTAACTCTGATCGTGAAATGATCTCTTGTCACATCATCATTACTGATAATGAAACATGCGTTGATAATCAACTAAGTGACGCTGCATGTAAAAAGCAATGGACATTGTGGAACTCTCCCAATAGCAACTATAAATAGTTACCGACTAAAGTGGGAGGATGCAGGAACTCTGAACGTGAAATAGCCTCTTATCACATCATCATCATTATTGATAATGAAACTTGCGTTGATAATTAACTAAGTAACGCTGTGTAACAAGAGCTATGGACATCGCGGAACTCCCAATGGCAACTATAATAATTACGGAGTCTTAGCTAAGTGGGAGGATACACATACTTCTCGCCGGTGAAATGGCTTTTTGTCACATTACTGCATAATTGAAACTGAAACAGGCTTTGATTATAGTCCACTATGTAACGCTGTATAACGACATACAGCGTTTGTCTGTATGCTGTACATCGCGGAACTCCCTTCACGCCTCAACATCCAACTCCTTGATTCCAGATTGACTGAGCCAATACAAAATAATCACCTTTCTGGCAATGAACAAGCACCAATGGGTATTCAGCTCATACCCATCAACTTATGGATTACCTACTCCATTGCGCGGTCTGTTGGCCTTAGAAACAGATCAAGTTCATGAACAGTAACCATTCACCGATATTCTGTCGAGATGAATTTCTGCTGGGTATTTCAAACATTGCTCACTGAGAATATATCAGCTCCTATCTCCATCGTGAACTTGTTACTCCTCTCTCCCGTATATCTCGTCGGCATAAACCTGCAATGAGAGCTTGTTACCGGCTTGCACCGGGAAATAGGAGACACGGAACGAGCGTATGTGCTGGCAGTCTGCCCGCTCTCAATCACTGCTTTCTGTTTGCCGAGTTTCTGTTCAATAGCCGAGGTTTGTACACTGGCGCTTATCGCTGCGGGATTTGCTGAGGGCCCAACTTGCGGCTTGATGAGGTTTTCATTTCATACCAACCAGCTCAATGCAACACAGCTATGATGCGTTTCAGCAGACCAACACAGTTTTGAATATTTAAAAAATATACATATTACTAGTATACATTTAAATATCACATTACCTACTGTATTATATTACTATTATTATATAAATATTATATAATTATTTATTTTATTATAAAATATATACCTACCTACATTTAAAATAATAAATATAATTTATAAATAATATACTCACGAAATATAAATATATAAAAACCAGGTGTGCTAAAGACCACACGGGAGAAGTGTGAACTTCTATGACGATTTGGACATTACTTTCCAGTCTGTTGGGATGTTGGGAAATAAAAGTGGACAGGCTCCGCTCCTGGACCCTCGGTAACTTTCCGCCTTGAGCCTTCGGCTAAAATGCTAAAACATGGAACATGCTTTCTTCCCGCTAATTCGTAAATGTAAATAAATTTAAAACTACGACATAAATGTTTTAAAAATCGAAATTAGAACAGATTACCTAAGTAGGTAATTTTCTGTTATGGTGCGCGTCTACAATTACTATAAGCAAGATTAACTTCTCAACCAAGTGACAACAAAACAAGTGGCGTTTTTTACTATATCCATTTATAACATAAATAAATATAAAACTACGACATGAATAGAAGAACAAGTGCGAAAGAAATGCGTGATAAATTGAGAGCTTTCCAACGAGTGGAGAACGAGTTTTGTCCGGTGAAAAATAAAGAAGTTTCATTTCCCCAGCAACGGCTTGGTTGTCAAAACAGCGTGACGGAAAAAAACGTGACGGTAAAATCGTATTCACACCCCGCTAAATTTTTCGAAGAGGTGCGCCTATAGAAGTTTACACTTCCAAAGAAATATATAAACGAAACCGATTTATCATTATAACTCTTTATTATTCGTGGAAATGGACAATTTTTTCACTCAATTCCGTTCTGAAACGGGTTTTCAAACTTCGTCACGAAAGATTTAGTTTTAGATCGTACTAAACTCCTGTATGACAGTGATTAAGCGATTTGGGAACACGCATCGTTGTCAGTCGAGGAATTCCTATCTTCCCCCGAAACATGACGACTCTCGCAAGTTTCGAAACGAAAGGTCGTTTGTACGCAACCCATAAACATACTCGCTTTACCGTTTCCGGGTAGTTCTGAACGTTTTCTTATTAGGGGAGCGAACGCTCGAATTATTTTGAAACTCCGGGAAATTCGCTTGTGGGAGGCGAAGGCGGAGAAACAGGTGAGTGTTCGGGAAAGGGGGCAAACTACGTGGTTTTCAGCTCAGGAAACTTGGGAAATTGTTTGCCATTATTAGAATCAGCGACGGATATACAACCTTCCTAACTGCGTTGTCAACGTAATATTTGATCTTCGCTCCTGGTTTCGCCACGTTTTGACAATGGTTTTCAGACAGCGGTAGGTAGGTACTCAACCTGAAATGCTGTTATTTTGTTTCTCCACTGTCATGTCGCTTTGGGTAAATGTGCTAAAATAAGGTTTGTTTATTTACTAGTGAGAAAACCCGTTGTTTTAAGTAAGACGGGAGCTAGAACGAGGGCACCTTAATAGAAAATTCCGTTTAAATTTTCATCATCGAAGGCAGAATTAGGATGAAATTGGGCTCAGAGGTTAATGAGCTGATCATAGTGGCTATGTACCTTGTCATTGTAACCCAGCCATCCCCAATGTACATAGCCACCATGATCAGCTGATTAAGCTGTGTTAAATAGTAGTTCATAATTTAAGTACGCGAAAAGGGGATGTGTTCGAAAGAGAAAGAAATATTATTAGTGGACTGTATCACTGTATGTGTACTTTTATGTGTATTTAACACTGTAGAGGAAAACCAACCACCAGATCAATTCCTGGCGGAATGCTACAACAGGAAAGCTATTTGAAAAATGGGAAATAAGTACTGATGGAGAGTATTTACCGAAATGGACCAGCGAGTACAACAGACATAAAACATGTAAGTTAAAGGAAAGGTGGGTAGGTACCTTAATCGAGACTGGGATGACTCTCGATAAAGCACTTAGGTACTTAGCCACCATGATCAGCTGATTAGGCTCTGATCCTTATTAAGATCATGATCGGCTGATTAAGCCGTCCCAAAGAGGCTCCATTACAATGTGCAGAGTATTATTCAGATATAAATTAGCTTCAGAGTTTAATCAATGATATTACGTTAATCGACTACCAACAAATAGCCAAGAAACTACAATGATTGTGATGACAGATTCCTCTTCTTTTGTGTGGCAAGTAGTGTATGGTGATCAGCATATCAATTTTTGAAGATCTGAATCTGTCAGCAACGAATGATCGGGTCAACCCTCAAAAATCGTTTAGGTAAGTTCTTTACTCCTGATCCAATCCCCAACCTCATATTCCATAGTACTGTATATCAGGATTTCCCCTACTTACGAACTTGTTTACCGGGGTAACGTCGCTAAGGAAGTCCAATTGACGACGAAGGGTGAGGCTTGGAGGAGTTTATTATAGGTAGCCTAAATGCTGATCCGGAACTTAGGCTATGCTGTTCAATATAGCCTAAATATTGATCCGGAACTTTGCAAGTTCATTCCGCAATGAACCCACATCAAAACCGGTCAAGCCGTTTGAGCGAGAACCGACCTCAGACTGATAGACAGACTGACCTGTTTCCTTTTATATAGGTATTAGAGGATTTGAACACGGGCAAGCCCAATACCATTAAATTGCGAGAGGTATTGAGTGGAATGTTAGATATAATAGATAGAGAGTTGAATTAATTTTACAAGTAATAGTGCAAAACGCTGCAAATTATTACACATAGTTTTATTATTTCTGTATTCCATAGCCTTTTAACGCAGAACCTTTATCTATAATATTATTGAACGAAGTCAATTATAAATGATCTAAAAATAATTTTATTTGCATAGACGGGTACGGAGGAGAAATGAATTAAGATAAATAAAACACATAAAATTTTACTGGTCCTTCTGTATTCAACAGGAACTGATCAATAGGTGACAAAAGTTATGATGCACTCTACTTTGTGAAGTGAGAATTCCATGGGAATCGTGTCAGCGATCCCTGGGGATGATTTTTCTGTAGGATCCCGCAATAATCGATAATAAACCAGTTAATCAAAGAACACAATTCATTACGAAACTTGATATGAACTTTGTTGACCGTTACTCAGGTATACTAAACACCCTACCAGTTCTCGAAATTGCTTGGGAATCGATAACAAGCTCCACAGATCGGAACTGGCCATTACATTTGGAATACCATGGAGCTATGGAGTTCGCCATCTCTTTTCACTCCTATACCCCGATCGGTTGTCGATGTCTAAGTTATGAATCACTCTTCCTCCATCAGCTTTGGCAGACCTCTCTTGTGTGGTAAAATTGATTTTCTAAATTGTGGAGTGCAAACGGGACGTAATTACTAGGGATCGGCTCATATGCATATGAAATTAGCCAAATATGCTTGCAACTAATTATGGACTTTATGAAATAGGGGGGGTGTATAATATATGTCGTACTTGGACCAAGTAAAAGCAGTAAGTATCCCCAATCGCGGCCGCTCGAGAACGCGAGCAGAAGCGGCGTTCGACCCAACGGTAGAAAAAGTTGAAGGGTGAAAAAGTTGCTGAAAAATTGTTGATACTCGCAATGATTTAAGATAATGTTATCCATTGTAATTAGATGGAATTGAAACTAAGTTTTCTGAGCAGTTCTCATTGTTAGTAAGTTTTGAGAGAACTTTGAAATTACTGTGATTGCTCTATTTTCTGAAAACTAATTAATGAGAGTAGTGCTTTGAAATATTTTAAATAATTCCAGGATTTCAATGGAAACTGTTTCCATAGCACATTATTCCACGAAAAACTGCTACAATTGCTCTGGGGCCGTTTGAATTAACGCAAAACGAAAATATTTTCCAGTAAGTACTACTTATATTGCGACAATGTCTACTTTGAGTACAACCCAAATAATAACGGAGACCATTAAATTAACCATCCGCTCAATGAAAAAGCTACCGTTCGACGTAACTCCCAACTATAAAAATCAGAGGGAAATAAAAGTTTCTGCCCTAAACCTAAACGACGATCACGATTGCGGGCGGGAAAACTCCTTATAATCTGGAGAAAACGAGATTTCCCCGACAAAAGCTTCAACCCCGGAACAATAGTAGGCAGTAATTTAATTATAGAACGAAGGAGCGTAGGGGACGGGGATGGAGAAAACGGAAATTATTTTCTTCCTTTCCTCTGCGCTCTATCTTCCTAATTATGAAATTAATTCCGTGCCCGAGACACAGAACTGAAACTAAGGATAATCGGGGCGAAAGCTCTCGGATTCTGAATTCTTAAATTCTTCCTCCTTTTTCACCAAAAGGTTTTTCTTTTATTTTTCATTTTCTTCTTTTTTTCAATGAAGATTCGGCTTCTCTAAGTCTTTCCTCGGTGGAGAAAAAACAGGTCGAGAAGAGAAATTGAATACCTACTTGAAGTGGTTAATGAATGTCTAAGATATTGTGGAAAATAACGAAGGGAAAAGAACTTTTTTTGCGCTGAATTTCCTTTTATAGACACTTCTACTCACTCTTTCGGAAGTTTGATGTTAATAATTAATAAATTGCGAGTTTTCGATTCATTCTTCAGCTTTTCATTAAGAACTGTCAGCTGTCCGTTGCGAATAGAACTGTTCTAGATGGTGTAGTTGCTCGGATTGATTGATTTGATGGTATTGATGGCAATATTATAAATTACAAGCCGGCTACCCTTGCGTTGCTCTAACCCACATCTACGGTTCATTTTTACCAGGTCATTTTATTCTAATGTACATTGTCATTTTTACCCAGCAGCCTCTAAAAGGCTTCAATTCAAATTTCAGCAATCAAGTTTCGAGTCGATTAGTTAGTTTTTCAACTTAGCGTCCTCTCAATATAGCCAACACAATATAACCTTAGTTACGTTAAAACTATTCCCGACCAATATTGCTGCAGTTTGAATGTTGCTGCAGTTAAGGCGTTTTGAATGTCAATTTTAACACAGAATGTTTTTTAGCCCTGGCATCTCCAACCGAAAACGAATCGTTTATGTGGAACGAAAATGATGTGTTGCATTTCTGATGGTTTCTGCTTACAACCGAGTCGTTGCTAGGGAAATGGTACTTCGCCATTTTTCATCCCATAAATTCGTTGACCATTCGTTCGAAAGCTCTCGATTTATCCAACCGTATTATGTTAAGTACTGTGAAGTGCATGGCCAACAAGCTGAGTTACGAGCATGGTTATTTGAATAATTGTGTACACACAGGTGATCATTTTCAATAATTGATATTGAGAACTTGTTAATTTCTGATGATTTCATTGAGATGGTGGTGAGTCGATGCGCTGGTGATAGATAAATAAAACTACTTGATATAGTAGTGAAAAGTTACACCCCAAAATCTGATTCATTCTTAAATGCGGGTATCACGGGTTTATGTGAAACGCGTGAGCTAAAACACGTTGTGTGTTTCAATAATTTCATTCGAAGTATTTAAATAGAGGTGACCGGGGGTCCAGGGGGCTTGCCTCTGGCGAGGTCTGGAGCACCGAGTTTTGAACATGTATCTTTACGAATAAAAACTGATCTGCTCAACCACCAAAATCGTTTTGGTACCGTTAAAATCGTTATCGAAAGTTCTTTACACGTGAACCCACCCTATCCTCATTTGGCGTGAAAAGTTCGATGCATGTCAGGTTTTTCTTTAATAGAAGTACGAACCTGTATACACGGACGACGTAGTTAGGGAAAGCCAGGTTCTCGATGAAGGAGTAAGTCTGAATGATTGTAATATAATTGATGTGAAGAAGTGGTTGAGTAACACACACACTCAGACACACGCACACACATGCGCGCGCGCGCCTAGTATAGTAAGTATAGTAAAGCCAAATCTCGTTGCTTGATGGAGAGGCGAATGGCTGCATAGAGATTTCATAAATTTTTTTTGCCTTGCTCAGGTAAGCGCCAACAATATCTATGTGAGTTACATTCGTGTAGAGAATATATTCCGTCTCCAGCACTAGCTACCAAGGCTTCGTGAAAGACTACCCATGTCATTTGAAATCCGCTCAATGTCACTCGTCTTTCCCTCTTACTTGATCGCCCATTATAATAGGCGACCCCTTCGTGAAACCACGACCTTATATCAACAATCAAGGGTGAAGACGAACGGGAAGTTGAAAAGCTGAAGTGGCAGAAGCGGAAAGGATGAAGTTCAAGAGGAAGACGGGAAGAAGAAGAGGTATCTAGAAGACTAACAGGAGGCCCCAAGTGTGAAAGGCACCTGAGGGATTAGGGCCGGGCGAGAGGCCTCTTCTAAATGTCAGCCCTTGAAAGTGGTGGAGGAGGGGCAGTTGAGGGGTGGGTTGGAGGGGTGGAAAGGGTCGAGGAGAGGGGGAAAAGGGAGCGCGAACTGCCACTGGGGCTTTTTGAGAGGTTCTCCGAGACAATGAAAGAAGTGCCTACTCCAGCTGGCCTCCCCACCATTGCTCCTGACAGTTCGTTCCTGTTTTTGTGCTTTTTTGTTCGGTATATCTATCTCCTTAACAATAACTGACGGGTTACCATTATTATCCGGAGTTATTTTTTCCTAAAAGATTGATTGCGGGGAGTTACAGTAATTACGTTGTTGTTCATCATTTGACTAACCGACCAGGAGGTTAAAAAAAAGCGTCGAATTTGTAGAAAGAAAATAATAATTGAATAAATAAATAAAAAATACACTGCCAAGGACATGGAACTGAAGCTTCCTCGTGGCTTCAACGTGAATCGAAAAGAAAATTACGTTCACTCGTTACGATTCACTCATGATAAATGTGGTGGCTAAGATCCCTGAAAATCTGACCAAAATGTCTTCAACATTGACGGACTAGTGAGTGTAACGAGGAAATCACGTACGCATTCCCAGAGCTTCAGCTGATTCAATCATGATGAAACTAAAATGGGACCATCTTGGGCTAAACCCACAGTATTCTTGGAAATTTCATTAAAATCCAACCGAAATTATTGAAGTTATGGCTGCGGCAAGGAAATATGGACAGACAGACGGACGGACAGACAGATACAAACCCAAATTTGTTCAGGAGTCCATGAACCGCAAAATTCGAGTGGAAATTTCTATTTTGGAGGACATTTTATTTCTATTTTTTATATTTATTTATTTATTTATTTATTTTTTAAATCGAAAGTGAAAACATAGCTTCCGCTGCCTTGCAAACTCGGAAGCAATATAAATACTGGAACTCTGCCGGGACATGGGTCTTCACATCATCATGAACTCTTATAACATGCATTTGTTAATGTATGCGACTGGTGTAATTGGACGCACTATTATATGAAAACATATCGGTAACTATAAAACATGCTTTACAGGAACGTCCCTATGTATGGGTTCTATATAAATTTTATTTATTTACATATTTTAATTAACCAGCAATGGCCAATTACAATTGTTTAAAGATCAGGGTAGGTAAAGAATGAATGTCTCTTTTAAATAATATCAGTCACAACGAAAAAAGGTCACATGGAACAAACTTTAAAGCCTCTCGAAAATAAAAATGAAAAATAATTCTAATGATACGTCACAGCATGATCTTTCCTCATAAAAGCGCTGAAATCTCAACGTAAATTCTCAATTTTCACGAAGTTTGCTGCCGTCATCATTCTAGAGAGAGGTGAATGATACAAATAGTTCGTTTCACGAAATGGGACCGCAAACATGGCCACATCATGGGTGTTTCTAGAAGGAACCTTAGATCCTAGTCTGGCAAGAAAATCTAATGCCTCAATACCACCAAGTAGGACATTACACGGTAGGTAGTATCAAATCCGACCATTTTCTTGTTTCCGCGAGGGTTTCCTGTCGTAAATACATCAATATTTCTTCATGAGGGATGACAAACTCTTCAGCCAACAGAACGGTACACAGGTCCATCCTAAAATATACCACCCAGAGAAACTTTAGTGGAATATTGTCCACCGTATTACGATTTCTACCCAGAATGGAGACCGAATCGTTCCCGCGAACTCACATATGTCTATCTCCTTGAAGTACCTGGAGATACCCCAAACAAACTGGAAATGAAAATTTAAAAATTGAATTTGAATTTGAAAAATGAAAATTTTGCCAAAAGAACAACAAATAAATTGGTAATTACCTTTACTTTTATCATTTTGACTTATCCGTTTCACTCAAATGTTGTTCTTTCCGAGACACACCACGTTCTGAAGATAATATTACTAAGTAAATGCAATAATTTAATTTATTTTACCCTGGGCCGTATCCCGATAAATACTAATAACGTTCTGAAGGTAGTTTCAATTCCTACGACCGAGAGAATCAAAGAATCCAATATTAAGTTGGCAAAATCCAGCAGAATGCAAATTTGGAAAAATATGATTGAGCTTGAATTTGGAGCTCCTCTACTCAAGCCCACAGAAAATTAAATCGAGAAAAAAATTGAAATTTCTCCCTTGATCGGAAAAACCCTCGATGGGAATAGAACATGGGTATGACTAACACCTACTGCTTACAAGTACCTACTACTCAATAGTATACATACCATGTAGTGCCTCCTTTTCACATTATTAGCTCGTAATGGTTACTTAGCACTATCAGTTTATTACAGGGCGAAATAAATAAGCTTTCCTTGACACTACAATGGCTTAGGGATAATGAGATGTTGTGGTGGAATGAGAGCATTGCAAAAGTGGCCATCAATTTTCCTGCTATGAAAACTAATGGAGTTGCACTTCGCTAGTAACGCATTGGTTGGACGTGAAAATTATAGAAAATAAAGATTCCCGTACAATTTTTCGGGCTAAAAAAACGTTAAGTGTACAATTTTTTCCAATACCCTAGCTAAAAGACATATCTATGTCAAAACTGACAAATTCTCATGGAAATGACTCCAAAAATGGTTTGCTTTCATTCCACTGCCATCAAACCATCAAACTTTGCTTCTTGTCTAATAAATACAATTCATTTGTTTCATTATTTTCATTGATGAATCTATTCATTTTTTCAACGGGTTTCGTCCCTAGTCTAGTTTATAAATATGATCTCTGTAATCGAGTCCATGAATCTATCTGTCTGATGAGCTATGTCAATATTTTTCATACAACCAGAACAATTACCTAATACAGAACGATATTTTTCCGGGAGTTTTAAAAAGCAGCGCCTTCATTAAATTACCATGGTTTTATTCATGAACGATTTTCTTCTCATCATCTGACTCCATTCCACAGCTTTTTTGAGCCTTGAGTTGCACATCTGTGATTTGAATGTTGTTTCCATGGTTACTATCATATCAGCTACAACAGCAATTACGTTCGGATGTCTTACGCGGAAACAAGAGTTTTTGTGTTACTATTATTCTAGAAAGCAAAACAATGGAATATCCAGTAGTTTGAATCTGTAATGGTGATTTGAATAATATCATAAATTTCGGTGAACGTTTCTTTTTAGCTAATTTTAGATATTCTGCGTTGTGTTTTTTCTGTCCTGCTTTTCGGCCAGCTTCTATCGTTGAAGTTGGCATCGGCTTCAACGTTTTTGTTCGTCGTATTTAAGCGTGTTGCAATTTTGTCTCTGCAAGTATGATTAATGTTCGACGTCGAAGAAGAAGTGAGGAGCTTCTCTATCACTTCGGACCACTTCGTCACGAAAATGACAAGGACCCAATGCAGCCAAAGATGTTATCACATAGCGCATTTCGGTTGTGTATGCTTTCAATTCTATTCCTATATGGAGTGATTTTACTATCAGACTATAATATGCCAGTTGGTCTGTCAATATTGGACGAGGAATCTAACGAAGGCCGATTCATCGCTGAAAGAGCAAAACATCATGTTACTCAACTATCCAATTTAGGCCCTAGACCTGTTGGAAGCCTTGCAAATGAAGTTCATGCTGTAAATTATCTCACAAGAACGTTGGAATCCATTAAAAATCAAGCTCACAAGCAGTTCAAAGTGGAAATCGATCTTCAGACTGTTAGTGGCGAATTCCCACTTCAGTTTTTGGATGGACTTAATAGTGTTTATCGAAACATTCAAAACGTAATTGTGAAAGTTGGTAAACAATCATCTTCTGGCTCAGCTATACTTTTGAACTGTCACTATGACTCTTTCGTGGACAGTCCAGGAGCTACAGATGATCTAGCTGCATGCGGTGTATTGTTGGAGATTTTACGTGTGATAACTCAGAGCAACGTCACTTTGCACAACGAATTAGTTTTTCTATTCAACGGCGCTGAAGAGACTTTGTTACAAGCATCTCATGGATTCATTACTCAGCACAAATGGGCCCATGATTTACTAGCTGTTGTTAATATGGATGCATGCGGTGCCGGTGGAAGAGAGCTGTTGTTTCAAGTAGGCCCGCAGAACCCTTGGTTATTAAAAGCATATGCAGAGACTGTTCAAAACCCCACTGCATCAATCGCTGCCCAGGAAATATTTCAGAGTGGACTAATTCCGGGTGACACTGATTACCGAATTTTCAGAGACTTTGGTAACATACCTGGCCTAGATTTCGCCTGGGCAATGGGTGGATACATGTACCATACAAAGCTTGACAGCGCTGACAATGTGCCATTGTCTTCTCTACAACATACTGGTGACAACATTTTGCCTCTCATCTTGCACTTAGCCAATGTTAAGTGTCCCGAGGAATGTGATCCCGAAGGAACTACTGTTTTCTTCGACGTGCTTCATCTTTACCTGTTCAGAATAACAAGTGAACTAGCATATGTTATTAATGCGTTAACGGTACTACTTTCTCTTTCAATAATCTACTGGAGAGCTTCAAACATTCCTTTTACCGGTATCAAGCGAATGGAGTATATCTTTTGGGTGGTACAAGCTTCAATGTATTTGTTTATTTCATGGATCATAACAATATTAGTGGACGTTGTTTTGGCAGGTGCTATATACTTTTTGAATCGTTCCCTTAGTTGGTTTACTCGTCCGTTGTGGATCTATTTCCTCTATGGCATCCCAGCTGTGGTGATCCCTTTGCAATTATCAATCGCATCTGTTAATCATTTCAAGAAAGCTCTGAAAGCTAAATCCAATTGGGCAGTGTTGAGTCTGTTTGTGGATGGAAATCAACTAATTTTCACACTTCCCATTACAATCGGTCTGATTACAAATATACAATCGATGTTTCTGTTTTCGGTTGCTGTTGGATTTCATTGCACTGCCAATTTAGCTAAAAACATAATTTTTCACGATCATTTAAGTGCAAAATGGTCCTTTTTTTATGTTGTTCCAATGTTGTTTCCATCCTTGCTTCTCTGGTACATTAGCCACTTGATGTTCAAGACAATTATCCCCATTATGGGCAGAGCTGGCTCTGGATTGATGCCTGAAGTTTTGATTGCTGTGACTACAGCCTTACTTAGTATTGGAGTTTGTAATTTTCTGATACCACTCATGTTCATGGTCCGGAAAAATAAGAGTTTGGTTAAACAATTTTTGAAGATATTCTTCGGTTCAATTTTGGTTTTAATGTTCACCCCTCTTGGATTTCCATATTCTTCGAGTGTCACGAACCCATCGCCTCAGAGATACACGATCATGCACACGCATAAGGTCCACTATGACGAAAACCACGTTGTGCTTTCAGAACTGAGTGGATTTTGGATTGTTGATTTAGACCCTAATAGCCCGCACTCTGTCAAAAAATTTGTTCCAGAGATTGCTAACGCGATCCCCATCGATGATTGTTCTCAGCATATATATTGTGGTTTGCCTTACAAGTTGCCTGTCTCCACAATGTTGAGTAAAACTCACTGGCTCCCTGGACCTAAACCAACCATTTACATTCCTTCCGAGTTGCAGTTGGTGAATGTGACACGTGAAAGTGATACTTTTAGAATTCTGTCAATTAAAGCTGAAGGCCCAGACCAAATGAGGATAATGATCTCTCCTATAGAAGGTGTGGAACTAGTTTCATGGAGTTTGGCTCATGGTGCCATCATGCCTGGAGTCAAATGGGGCAGTAGAAACACCTACTACATCTTCTACTCATACGGTACTTACCCCGGACCTTTTCATTTCTGGATTAAATTGAAAATCACCGATCCTGCAATGGTTGATTCTCCTTTTCTCGTCGATATTGCGGTCAGTGGCCACTTTCTTCATGGACCTCATCAGAAATCAATTGAGTTAACAAAGTTGTTGGCGAAATTTCCTCATTGGACAGTTACCAGTGGATGGGTAGCAACCTTCACGTCCTACAAATTTTGAAACTAACGAAGATTGTTGCATGGATACTCATAAGTGAATGAAGTTGTGAGTAATCAAGTTTCTAGCCGTTTTGAGTGAGATTCCTCGTGATATATTCAACATTATGGTTTAATTAGTGCAAAGATGTTTGTAAGCGTTATAGCTGCACCATCCAATTTTAAGTATGCATTCTTTCATTCATTATAATCTTTGAACCAATTGCATTCCTTGCTTTTCAATCTGTCTTAGATTTCCATAACTGAGAATATGGATGGTTGTGAATAAATGATTTTGTGGATTCTCGAGGGTTGGTCTGAACAAAAATTACCCTGTCTGTTCCAACGTTTCGATAAATTTATGTATCCTCTTCAGCGCTTGGATTTTGTGGTAAACCTAGTTTGTTACAGTCAAATTTTTAATAAATTTGTTCACTACCAGTTTTATGACCAAAAAACTCGTTTTTAATAATTTTTGAAAAGTAAAAAAGATTCGATTTTTTAGCAAATATTATATTGAAACTTGAGTTAATTTTTGAGTATAATTTTGTACCTACCTTTTTTGATGTTGTATTTCGTCGTTGATAAACTTCTTTTGTCCGAAATTCTGCTAAAAAAATATATTTAACGATTTTTAGCAGTTTTTAGCCATTTTAATAATTTGATGAGCTTATTTTTGAAATTTGACTAATTTATTGTGTTCAAAGAGTGCTGGCCAACGAACTTGTCCTTTCGTTTGGCGCGTTTGGTCCTTGATTTTTGGCGCAAGAACGGAATCCCTCATCTCTAGAAGTCTCTAAAAAAAATAAAAAAATAAAAATAAATAAATAAAAAATGTCCGCCCTTGAAACTATAGATCCAACCTACTCGGGTACAGGCGTGTGAATGTTTAAATATACATTAAACCCCCAAAAAACTAAAAAATAAATAAATAAAACAGTGTTGCCTCGGATGTGAACCCTATACCCCACCTTCCGCCCTCTGCAGCATTAACCAATAATATACCACACCGACCTTGTCAACAAAGAAACTGCAACGGCTTTATGATTGTCTTTACGATTTGTAAATGAACGGAACCAGTACAGAAGTTAGCCGCATTGAGCGCCATCTGCAATACGTGGCTGCAGCGGAAGGTTCCTCTATATCAGCTCTAATTAAATCCATAACAGCTATTAATGTGTTTAATGTTTTGTTTAATTGAACAAATTTTCCTTCGGTAGGCTTCTATGGAGTTATATTGTGATAATGATAATTCTATAGAAGACTACGTTTATTATAGACAAGTGTTCTGCGTAGAAGGGCTAATTGAAAAATAATAAGCCTTTTGTAATAATTTGCAGTATTTTTTCTATCCTTCCTTCCAACTAAACTCAGCACACATACTATTCACTCTTCCTTGTTTTCTAATCTTTCTCAGTTTTGTTGCCATTTTTGACTTCGTAGTACCTTTTTAACTTTGTAGTACCCAACAGATAATACAAATCGTACATTTCTTACACTTCTGATTTGTGAACAACCCAAGTTGGGAAGATGGTTGACAGAAAGGTAGTGTAGAAGTCTCTCTACTCCGCCATTCACTCTACTCGTGTAAATCGGACTTATAGATGTGTTTTCACTAGTAGAACAGAATAATCCACTCTGACAACGGAACTCTTTTCTGTGTTCTACGACTCTACCACTCTACTCCACCTTCAGATGTATCCGTGTAAACGTGTTCAATGAAATAGAACAGGATAGAATAGTTATTTATTTTTCGTTTACACAACGGTATATGAGGATTTTCAAAAGGGCTTATCAACTAAATCTACATATATATCACAAACACATTAAATATTTACAACATAAATACACAACTAATTATTTGATAAGTCAAAGAAATCATAAAAATTATAAGGGACTATCTGAATTAATAAATTTTTCTAAAGAATGAAGTTTTTCCTGGCGAAAATACTGCGGAAAAGCGTTAAAGATTTAATCCCCCATCAATTTGCAGAATTTCGGCTGACGCTCGAACGGACTAGCAGGAGCGCCAGAGTCCAAATTTTTCGTGTTGCAGGAATGAGATGCACGATGGTATCCGCAACGTTCACATGGACATTCATCAAACATTCAAAACTATAGAAAGCAGGAATTAGTCATTTCACCTAAGTAGAGAGATACCTCACGACAGTCATGTCGGTAGGAAAGACCCGCTACTGCTCTGATCGCTCTTTTTTTGGCTAGAAAAAATCAGGTCACCATGGGGTGAGTGACTCCAGCGTAGCCTTCTTCTTTACTCTGGAAAACTGCGTAATGAGCCGTCAATACTGCGGATTTCGACAGCTTTTTAGTGAGTCAACGGAGTAGATATTTGTCCCTTGGCTCAAGGATGTTGGCCAGTTTAAGGCAAAGTATGTTAATACACGTAATGAAGTCAATTTGCATATTCATATGTTTATTATGGTCGTGTTTATATCTAACACCAGATTTGTCTTCTAGTAAAGTCACTCTTTTCTACCATCACGAAACGAATTTTTAAACCATGAAACCCCGTGAAAACAACTCACTATTTTCGTAACCCAATCCAACAGTTCGGCCAACTTCAGATCCACCCACCCCTGTCAAGGGTCGTCGCGACGATGAAGAGCCGAATATAATGTGAAGGGATGGAGGCGAAGGGGGTGAAAAAAGCATGTTTGTGCACGGTCGGATGAAACCTACCACAGTGGTTATCAAAAGGGAAACACACAATAGGGTAGGGAAAATGTTATGGAAGGAGGGGTAGGTTTGGCCAAACCACAAAGTGGACAGACGCGGATGTTACCTCCAGCCCAGGGACTGTTTTTTTGCGACAATCCTCTTCAATCGCGGATTTTTTTTTTTTTTTTTCTTTCAACTTTGTAACGGCTTTGATCGTCCTGAAAGGGGTCAGAAAAATGAAAGGGTCATGTTGATAGAAAAGGAGCACAAAGAAATTCTCTGTAAAAATGAAGAAAATAGCTTTCAAAAAGGTACGATGCTTCACAAAAGGTACGGTAATATATTAATGGATGCGATGGCATAGCATGAGCGCACTTTAAAATATTATACAAAAATATGTTTTATTATAAATTATGCATTACACTAATGCCTTTCTCCTAACCATCGAAACTATTACCACTTCGACTATTGGCTAGAATCTATTTAAAACCAGTGCCATGTTATTCATCACGGTTTATTATTGATAGGTATGTGTTATACATTAGATTAGTTGCCTAGATCACTGATATTGCTTACTGTTCAATTATTGTTTCCCACTGACTCCAATGCATTTGCCCCAGTGCCTATCCTATCCTTTTCGGGTCCTAAGGGATGTCAGCTGATAGCACCCCCCCCCCCTCCCCAAATAGCTGGCCCCCTAAAATACAGATCCCCCTGAAACAAATCGAGATCTTGAAAGTTTTCAAAATAAAATAGTAGTTTGTTCGTTCGATTTAGATGGAAATCGGTTGATTGAATCGAATGAGACCAGCCGCATTATAAGACCAACCGTTCATGCTCCAAAATTACTTTTTTAAGGATAAAAAACCGTCAATGTGACTGTGAATCGCAAAGCTAATCTCTTGCAGAAATAATAACCTTTACTGTGATAATTTCAAGTGTTTCAGTTTGATTTACTCGAAATCTTCTTATCTTAATAGGTCTTCCGTCAAAAATTCCTTTTCGAATTTTAATATGCAGCATTCAACAAATCGACATTGTTAGCTACATTTTTATTCGAACCAAAATTTGTTCTCTGGGTTTCATGATGAGCAAATTCAGTTAATCACGCCGTCGCCGTTTTCAGCTGTAAGAATTGATGGAAAAAAAAAAAAAATGTTCCAGTCTTGCAGCTTGATCGTATGCGGGGTTGCCAGGTGTCCGGTTTTAACCCGGACAATCCGGTTTTTTATCAAGGTGTCCGGGCGAAAATTTCTCTAAACGCTAAATGTTTGGTTTTCATTGAACGAGCGGAAAATGACGGGTTTCTGGTTATTTAACCACTGCCTTTCTCTAGTGGGCGTTGCGTCGACTGTATTCGTCAACCTGGAAGTGAATGTGGTCATAATAACACTTTCTTCTTTCACCACCACATCTGTGACTAAGTTTTTTCGAAATCCAGCTCAAATTTATTTACAAAATTGAAAAGAAATCACTATGTTCAAAAGCGTTCAAAAGCTTGAAACATAAGGCAGTTGAGATTTTACTATCTTCAGGATTTTTTTTTTTTTTTTTTTTTCAGCAAGTAAAATATGAAGTTTCATGGATTTTCATAAATATTGATGTTTCAAAACAGTTCATGCTTCAGCTGGTGGTTGATATTTAGATGGTCTTTTTTGAGAATCAAAAGAGACAATTCCACCAGAAAATTCAGCACAGATTTCAAAAAAATGCTCAATAACCAAATTTGGTTGAGTTGAAGTAGAGAAACATGGTTTTAATGCAAAACAAAAGTGGTATCTGAAAAACTGCTTAGAAAAATCATGTATCTCGAATATTGTTGAAGATTAAGATGGAAAAGATGGCGGTGTTCCACGAAATTTTCGGACTGGTTTAACTCAAAAATTCTTAACTTATCCTAATTCACCCATTGTAGTCGGCAAGCGATATTTTTGGTACGTATAGATAATATTAATATTATTGTATAATATACATTAATAAATTAATATTAATATATAATATTGATATTAAGCCCTTTTGGCAGGGACCTAAATAGAAAATAGAAAAATCAACTAATAGTAATATATACTATACGAAAATACGTATCAATAACTGTGCATGCATGGCTTAAAACCGCTTGATGGTTCAATGAGTATTTTTAGTCTGCTGATCATAGCGTCCGGTTTTCAGGTCCAGACCACCTGGGAACCCTGATCGTATGAGCGAGTTTTCATTAATTATCGTGTTATATTATGTTGCATTGTTTGGGAAATTTAGGACTTTGAGTGAAAAATAATTGTTAACTACCAAATTTATGGCAGAAAACGAAAACTCGTTATAAATAATATTCTCCAATTCAAATAAATATTTTGAATTTTGAATTGAGATTTTTAATTAACTTTCTTTAAGAAAAAAAAGTGTTCTATTGTATTTACTTTCTCGTTCATGTTTGCACCTATGTATGTATGTTTTTGTATCCTCCTAAATTTGTTATTATTTGAGGAGGCTGGACCGAATTGGACGGGATAGGTCGCAAAATGGTTTACTAACTAGTCATTCAAAATAAGGTGGTTGCGAAAATCGTCATTTATAATCAGCAGCGTTAGCTGAATTTGTGATTCAAAACGTCCAATTTCTATGTTATTTATACTATGAAGCTGGAATTCGGAGAGGATCTAGAAGTGAAATTATAGTTATTCGCTCGTATTTAAGAGTTCATAAACGATTGAAAATCGCTCATCGCTCGTTAGGTCAAGCTGCACGTTTTACTAAATATAATTCTGATATAGGTTGAGGGGAAGAGAATTTAGGCTGCTCTTCATGTGTTTACGTTCTTTAATATCAAAACCTCAGCGCTTTCGCCCATTTGGGCCTCATCAGGGATCTAAAATATCACAAGAAGTACCATTATGGTGATGTTATGGTAAAGAGTCATCACGTAGAGGTTATATGGTGTCAAAATTTAACATATAGTGCATATAAACATACCTATCATACCTTTCTATTGCAGGTGACCTATGTATGTTGTACTATACTGATGTGCTGTAGCCGTAAAACCATTATAAACTAGTAAACCATTAGTAACTCTATATTGATATTGATTAAGTACTAAATATTGTTTTACCGCTAATCTATACTATTATATGTACTAGGTATATGTTAAATCTTGACACCATATAACATCTATGTGATGACTCTTTACCATCACATCACCACAATGGTACTCCTTGTGATATTTCAAATCCCTGATGAGGCCCAAATGGGCGAAAGCGCTGAGATTTTGAGATTAAAGAAACATAATTATGAGGAGCAGCCTTAATTCTCCTCCCCATAAGCTATATCTGTCCAGCTGAACGGCTCTCTATGAATACAATCGAAAATAGAATTCCTATTCGATGCTTCTGTTCCTCTTTCCTAATTTCCCATCATATTCAAAGGTCAGAGAAAGATATCAAAATGGAACATTACATTTTACGTATAAGTAGCATCCGCCATCCCGTGATTAGGAATTGTTGTGAACCATAATAGAGAGTTTTGTACTTCACGTATTCAGTTTCTAGCACACGAAAATGGCCTCTCCAAAACGAGGAGAGGTTTTCGTAACGTGGAAACGCTTTTCAGAACGGGTAGAGTCAGATTTACTCGTGCTCAGCTTTTTAGGAATCGTAATTACGAGACAAAAACTTGACCTTCCTCTAGGATAACACTCCAGAATAACTTAGCAATTACCATGCAGTTGGCATGGATACACATACACACCCGACAAACTCGCCTGAATTTTCTCCGTGCCGTCTTTTGGTGCTGGTTTAACCCTTTGTATTTCTCTTTCTTTCGTGTTTTTTCCCCGGCACCTCAACCAGAAAGGTCATTAGTGGCATTTTGTTCTTGCTTTCGAAGTTTTATCGAAGATTTCAGCTTTAACATTTTCAAGGTTCATTTCAGTTTCAAGATTTCGTTTCAAGGTTCATTTTACACGTTTTAAAGATTCGTGTTCTTCACGGCAGAATCGTTTTCATATGATGTAGAGGTAAGTGGTCGTTGTTTCTTAATTCATGTTATATTTTGGAAATTGTCTACTGTGACAATTGAGTTTTGAGCAGTGATTCACTACAAGAGTCACGTTAACGTCTCTGTAAGAGTTCTCTTCCTCTCGGGCTTACGAAAACGCTACGAGAAATCGATGCAAAAAGGTTAGCATTCATCATGCTTGCTCTAACAGCTTGTTTTCGTGTTTACGAGAAATACCAATACGAGAAATACAAAAACTCTCTAATAATATGTCACCCACACGTTTGCAACTGCGGGATCCTGTGGATGCGCCTGAATACCCTTCCGCACGACTTTTCAGTTTTGCGGGTCTTAGTATCACGTCCCCGATCTTCAATAAATTCCAATCTTTCTGCTCGATGAAACCTATAAAGCATTTTACCACAAATAAGCGGACACCACAAATCACTTTGAGTTGTACATGATTCGTTCACATCTGGATTTGTTCAGTCTTTCAAAATTCACTTCCGAAGCGTTGTATAGCACAGGATACAGAAGTTATAGCGGTTCACTCAGCGTTTCCTCGGTTATCTAGTCCAAAGTTTCGTGACGACTTTCCGATTCACATGCTCGTCCCTCCGGTAAATCGCGTGAGTTCCCTACTTGATTTTCCTCCTAATTGAGGCCCGCTAAATCCAACACCGGCGGTTCGCTCTGCATCGCCGCTCTAGCGATATTGACGAGTATCCTTCAATTCAGCCACCTGTCAAAAAATTTAGTTCATCAATAACCTGAAAAAACTCCTCACAAATCCGTTTTCCCTTTACCTTTTATTTAACATTCGCGTTGTCAAATCCCAGTTATTAATAATTTGTATTTGTGTTTCTGGCGCCCAAGCGGTCCGGCAATTAGGTAGTTTAGTTAGAGCTACCAGTGAAAAAGTACTGTCATGCAGCATGGCTAATAGAGCGAATTTTCATAGAAAAGTTGTGAATAAAACTGAGGGGGACAGCCATGTGGCGAGATCACAAAGAAAAGTTTAGAACACACAGTCGAACTCGAAAATTTGGTCAATTATGGCCAAAATCTGGGAGTGGCCGCAATCGAATAAGCGCTGAAAAATACTTCTGCTGTGATGTCAAAAATACCTCACTTGCCATAATGTCAAAAAACCGATTTTTTTAAGCATTTTTTTGAGCCACTGTACAGGTACTAAATTTGAACCTGGAATCTGGGAGCCGCGCAGATAAGTCTCGAGACCGTAGAGTTTATCGTTCAGGTTAGCATCCATCTGGTGTTATCCCTAGGCTTACGTTCGCGGGCGTGTCCGTGCGGGGGACACCATGGAAATTAAAATCTCTCTATTGTAACGACCCCAAAAATTTCAAAATCTAAACGTTCGAAATTTTTCTCCGTTGAAATTCGCTTTGGGGCATTCTGAAAAGAATCCTAAAGTTTTACACTTTTTCATTTATAATTAAAACGGTAAAAAATCATTAAATTTATTTATCTTAGCAAAACGTTAGTCAAAAAAGTTTATCAACAATATAATAGTGCCTACATTAAAATTGTATGAACACGATAATGCTGAAAAAGGTACATAAATTTCAGTATCATTTACTGACAAATCGATAAAAACTGCAAAATAACTAAACATCTTTTTTGAATCCCAGATTATTATTTAGAAGGATTTTTTTTTTTTCCATAAATTTGGTAGTTAGCAATTTATTTGCACTCAATGTAACTAAATTCAAAGAATATGTAACAAGTATGATACGATTATTCACGAAAGCTCGATCATACGATCATGCCACATGACTGGAGCTTTTTCATTTTCCACGTCGTACATGTAACACGGGTCAAATTTCAATTTCATACAGTTCCAATTTCATCCACGCGCTGCCATAACACAGATGTAACAACCTAAATAATTCCGCAGTTCTACAGCTCCCCAAAGACGCGTTCCCCTCGTAACCGAACCCATTTCCCTCCCCCAAACACAAGGAAAAGCTTCGGAAAAGGATTCTAACAAGATGATGGATGTGGTTTTAAATATCGCGGTAACATATTTCCAATTTTTTCTCCCCTTTCCCCCCTCTTCTACCCCACAACCCCGCAAAATATATATTTATCGTGTTAAATGGCGTGTGGAGCGGGAGGGGTTTTGTCGCCTGCTGCGGGTTAAATCGCTCGGAAGGTCGTGCGTCTCAATTTGAGTCCTCTCTGCGATTCCACAGTTTTTAATGGGAGGGTCCCCTTCTGTCTCTCATCCATCTGACAATACCCGGTTTCGGTTTACTTGTTCTTTTTTTTTTTTTTTTTTTTCATTTTTCCATCTCTCTCTCTCTTTTTTTCGCTGATAAATCCGTCGCTGCGGATGACGTCGATTTATCCCGTCCGGCGCCTCTTTTTTTTGCCACTTTCCCTCGCTACGGTTTCATTTTGAGGCCGGGTCGTCAAATATCCCCGTGCCAATTAGTATTTCTACACCTATATATCTCTTCAGTGGAAATTGGCGATTGATATGAAACGAATATGCGTAGGAGGGAAGGCGATCCTTCAGAATTCATAATTGATTCGAGAGCGCTTGAGAGAGGAATTCAAATAGTGTTCGATTGGCTCGATCCTCGTTGTAGATACTACGCTATTTTGCAATTCCGCAATGAAACTTTTATAAATCGCGAGTTCTAAACTCTATTTTTAGCACAATAAGAATTGATCTTAGGGATAAAAATATACGATCATATCGTACGGAAACTGCGATAGGACCATCGTAGTTTAGAAGGTAGTTTTAGCGAATTTTCAAAGACAGTTCCAGTTATGCAGCATGAACATATGAGCGAATTTTCTTAAATTATCTATCATATTATAATTTGGGGGCTGACGTATTACTTGTTTTGTAGGTGCGCCTACTGAAACATTAACAAACAAATTTTTGGATAAAAGGGGGGGGGGGGGGGGCTTTTACTTGGTTAGTTACAAAGGTTCACACAAAAAATATATATATATCGTTGTGAAAGAATCGCTGCACGATTGTATCGTGTGGAAACTACTAGAAATCGATTTCAAAAACTGACTCATTGCAAAATGTAGTACCAACACCCATCCCAAATCGAAAACCTCGTATTGAAAACTTCTGAAAATGTTTTATTGGGTACGTACAAGAAACCCGACAGAGGAGAGAGGTACATATAGACAATATACCGATAGTATTTTTGTACGTAAATATTACGTGAAACTGTGTACGTAATACACTTTACCTACAACATTATTTTTTTGTTTCAGGTAAGTTGGGTCCTTCTCATTCAGCAGCGGAAATGGGTATGCTCAATTTTCTTTTATCCTCCAATATAATAAAGTTGTCGCCTATTTCTTGTGACATATATTTTATTAGATATTTTATCTTATTTTATTTAAGCAGTCGTTTCTATCACAACCTCCAGATTGAGTGGGCTGCATCAGTTATTTGTTTTTTAAATACAGTTTTCAACTTCAGATGGTTCAGTGGTGGATATTTCTAAAAATTTCTTTGCAAAAATTATTAATCTCCTTAGGATTGAAATAAAAATTCCGTTCTTGCCCCAAACAAATCAAACTTTTCAAACAAACGGCTCAGCTCGTTGGCTGACACTTTTTAAGCCCATTAAATTAGTCAAATTAAAAAAAATGTGTTAACAAAATCAGTAAAAATTGCTAAAAACTGCTAACAATTTTAAATTTATATTTGTTGCAGAATTTGATTGAAAATGTTCATTAACAACGAACTAGAACGTTAAAAAATCTATCCCAAAAAGTATGCTAAAAAAAGTACTCTAAAATTCATTGATAGCCCGAAATCCCCAAACTTTCTTGAATATTATTGTTTATAACGAGTTTTGGCTATAAAAGTGGTGGTTAACAAGTTCTTTCCACTCAAAGTACTCAAATTTCAAAACAATGTAACATACTGTGATAGTTTACGAGCATTTGCTCATATGATCATGCTGCATGACTGGAACTTTTTTTCCTTTAACTTTTCACCAATAGAGATATTTTATAATGGTATGTAATGATGATATAAATATAATGATTATACATTGATAATAAATTTATAATGATAAGTAATCCGATCAACCTAAAAACTTTATACGACCAAAACTAAAACAAACTTACACCTATATCAGATTCTTCTTGAATGTTTTACTTACCGAAAATTTCTCTGTGGTTACAAAGTTTCCCTGTATTAAATAGTATCTATGCTGTTTGGTTGCATTCATAGATATTATTTTATAGTTTCTAGAAGATAATTGCACTGTGAAAACAGGAAGAGTTATGTACCACCCCTTGCCAAAAACTCACACAGCTAGTAACACGGCCTCCACCGCGAGCGCTTGAATCGATGTGCACTAAGCCTATATCAAAATCCTCATCTTTATTCCGTGGTCCCATCATCTGCTGTTGATTTTTAATGTTTTTCGAAGCTACATTTTCCTATAGACGAATCCAATTGGAAAGAACCGGCGGCTTATTATTTACCTGAGCTGACCTCATCCTATTTCTCCCACCACTGGAACCATTCTGACAGATCCATCGATCATAATGACAATAACCTTTCTAACCAATAGCTTTCCCTTGGTATTTGCTTTGCCAGCGTTCCACTTCCAGAAGATAATACTGGGAGGATTTTTCCTTCCTCTTCCACCTGTTTATTTATATATGTTTTTCTTTTTCTTTCTGTATTCAATCATGAGGTCATAACTTGTGCTGTGAAACTGATCTCAGGTTTTCCGTTCAGTTACTATGTGCATTATGAATTATATGACCGCAATAGCTCATAATAATAAATAATCTGGCTCGGCGAAAAATAATCTTGGAAATTACGCTATCATCACCTAGGAGATCACCATCAAACAAAATAATTGATATTACCAATTTTTTAAGATCAGAAACATTTATGTTACGAACCTTCTTCTACAATACTATCCTGATATAGAAATTACTCACTTACTTTTGAATACGTAAATAACTCGATATTTACGTGCAGGATATGTTAATACTCCTAGACCTAGATTGACTTTAACCATCTCACAGCCCACGTTATGAAATTTATATCATTCATAGAGCCCTAGACGGCCACTTGAAAATTCCTTAAAACTTTTCGAGATCCAGATATAAAAATTACGTACTAACCTGGTATATAACAACAGGATTTATGCATATTGAATCAATATTAAATAGCTCATATGTATAACGGAATAAGTGTTTAATAGCTAGGTAGTAGTTTTGATAATATAAATTTCAACAGTACATACCTATTTATTCATGTAAAAAAAAAAAAAATGAATGCAAATAAACTGTTCTATTCTATATATCTATTCTCGCCCAACTATTTTATTCTATCCTATAACTTCAACGATATAGAGCGTACATGTATAAAAGTAGCGCAGGTATGATTTTGAATTTAATCCACAACTCAAATTCCATAATGCGAAGTGAACTCACATGTGATTTATGTGTACTCCTTGGTATTCGATGGAATCGTTAGGCACTGGGGTCGAAATAGTCACATCATTGTCACATTTCAACGGTCAAGCAGTCCAAGCATCATATATATTGTGTAGCTGTCTGTTTTTTGATACCCCGTTTAGCAATCTTCGATAACCTCCGCCGTAAAAATGACTCTTTGTATTGTACATTAAATTTAGGTACTTAAACTATTTAATTTTTTCCATCAGCTGCAACATCTTCCCTGTAGCTTTCCAATAAGGTGCCATACAGTGGGGTGTTTTGTGATTGGAAAAGACAAAAATGGCGTTACAGAGAAAGCTGAATGACGTCATGTAAGAACGACCTCAACCCCACGTCCGCCTTTTTGCGAAACCTTGGCGCAATCCAACTATTTCGTCAATTCTTTGGTATCTCTCCTGTCCACTCTAAGAAGTTGAAATTTGACAGGGAGACTTTCTAGGTCATTAAGAGACGATGGCAATTATGGAATTCGTCCTGATCAGCTGAGTGAACTAATTTATCCTCTGTTCACCCTAGGAAGTTGAAATTTGATAGAGAGAATCTCTGGGTCACTAAGAGACCATTTAAAGTATGGACACTTTCCTGACCAGCTGCGGGAGCAAAATTCTCCCCTAACTCTAGGTAGTTGAAGTTTGGCAGTGAGCTCTACGGGTCATTAAGAGAAGACTGAAATTATGGACTCTCCCGATCAGCTGAGTAAGCTAAATTCTTTCCTGTTCATCCTGAGAAGTTGGAAGTTGATCGACTCTCTGGGTCACTAAGAGATAATTGAAATGAAGGGCTATTCCCTGATCAACTGGGTAAGCTAAAACCTCTCCTCTTCACATTTCGAAGTTGAAATTTGATAGGGAAACTCTTTGGGTCATTAACAGACGATTGAAGGCGTAAGGAGAATTGTTTATGTTTATTCGAGAAGGAATTTGGAACACCTACTTGGTGTCGAAGGATATTCTTGTCACAATATATCTGCGTGGAGCGTTGATTTTGACATGGATATGTCTTTTGGCTGGGGGTGAAGGAATTTTTCGCGACACCTTTTTTTCTCCGCAAAAAATGCAACGCTCCGGCACTTTAGATAATTATTAACTCGAAAAGTGAAGGCTAGGTAGAATTTCTATTGATTTTTCACGTACAACCAATGAGTTAAGTTACTCGGGAAGAGTAACTCCCATAGTTTTCATAGAAGGAAAATCGTTCGCCACTTTTTGAAATGCTCTCATTTTATCACAACATCTCATGACCTCTAAGCCATTGTGGAGTCAAGAAATGCTGATTTGTAACTCTAAGTTATAAACTAATATTGTTTTGTAACCATAATGGAATAATCTTGTGAAGAGAAGGCACTACATGGTTGGTATACAATTGAGTAGTAGGTACCTACTGGTAAGCAGTAGGTACTAGACATATCCATGATCTTTTGTTTTTCCCATCAAGGAAGATATTGAAATGCTTGAAAAATTTAATTAGTAATGGACCAATAGCCATTGAAAAATTTCCTGCTGATTTCGTTTAGATTTGATATTCGTTCTTCTCTCTCAATTAGTTTTGTAGTGCCCAATTTAATTAGTTTATGTTTTTTGACAGATGTTGTAAGTGAAAATTGTGTTCAATTACAATACAAGGATATCTACTTTCTCTCAGTGAAGCCAAATTCACTGGATGACACTTGATGAAAGGTTGAAAATTATAAAACAAAACCTTTTGTTTACCACTTACATTTAAATAATCACTAAGCTTTTCGTTCAGATTCTGAACATCTTCAGCATAAGGTTTATGTTTCTTGTGACCTGAAGATGTTCAGAATTTGAGCGAAAAGCTTTTTGATTATTTAAATATAAGTGGTTTACTAAAGGTTTTGTTTTATATTTTAAAACCCATCAGATTTTGTAAGATGGCTTACCACAGAAGGTCAATTGAAAAACTTAATGAATTGATGAAAGGTGTTTGATGTGAGGGGGGGAGGGGGTCGTACACGTGCGTATAGGGAGGGGTAGAAAATGAGTAAAGGGATGAGTGGAGGGGAGTTAAAATGTTGAAGTGGTGGGGGGATCACGATAGATAGAGTGGAGGTTGTGTGGAAGGGGTGGAGAAGATCCCTCGCATTACGGATTCCGTACTCGTTTCCCAGACACTTCCTGGCCGATAACCCCCTCCCCCTTCCACCATCACGACATCACCGAGGTCCCCCCCCCCCTCCCCAACCCATCCGTTCGTACCTCCTACAGCAACGTCCTCGCTTTTCTATTCCTCTACAACGTACCCCCCCGCCCCCACAACTCACCCCTTCACGACCACAACCTCCAATTTCCCCCTCCTTGAACTCCCATCGCTGCAGTTTCTCTCTCCCAAGTCTCCCAACGATAATAGAATTATACATTAGTTATCACATAGTCAGAATTCGTAATGACGTGACAAACTGCGCTTCCTCCCTACTTGAAGGCCACTAAACTTTGGAACGGCTCACGTCTGCAGTGCTCTACTGAATATTTTCAGAATGATACACTACCTACATATTCGTGTTACTATATCCAACTAGATCTATGAATTGATATCATAAAGGTCATAGAATCAATTTCAAACCAGATTATTTGGTTTAGCCACACTAGAATTGCAACAAAACTGTAATAAAATTATACACAAGTTATCACACGAACAGAAAAGAGAAGAATTATGGAAGGATCTAAACTCATTGTTCAAATCACAGCGAGGGTTTGGGAGTGTCTGAAGATCCAGTAACCTTAAAATTAACTACTTAACTAGGTTGTTATAATTAATGCAACTACAGAATTTACTCTACTACAGACTGGGTTTAATAATGAGATGCCATTGATCTGCGTAGAAGGGCTATCCAATATAGAAATAATAAACCTTTGTGTAATAATTTGCAGCTTTTCTAATAAATAGTTAATAAACAAGATGAAATAAACACTTAAATAGGCCCAAGACACTTTCCCAGCAGTGTACCGAGAACACATGGAAGATAATATCTTTTAACTGTGCCAATATTCACAAATCGAGTCCGCCCTTGTAAGGAACTAGCCGACCACGTCACAAAACCTTTATTTATGCCAGTTATTGGAAATTGTTCCTTATGTAATATTTGGAATGAGTATCGCAAACCTACTCGTACGTAGAACTCAATCCTCTTCCATTATTACAACATTACCGTTAGTCTTATTACGCTAGTGAACTATAGACATTTTCATTCTAATGAATACGATTAAGTGTAGGTATTTAAATAATTTGTAAAGGGCTTAAATTATTTTACGAATGGTTGAACTAAATAACATGTAAGGGTTGATGCTATATAACACGAAAGCACGAGATCGCGGAGTTCTTTCACTCAAATAATAAACCTTCAAGACCGAGCTATCGTGCAGGAATGGTAGAACTGGCATGTGACAGGCGCTGTACCCCCATCCCGCTAGCAGCCCCGTCCAACGCCCTCTGGCTCGTTAAACGTACAGACTGTTCACAATACATACTTCCCAAGGTCGTATTTATGTAGAAACCTCTATTTAAAAAACTTTATTATTTAGGATTATATAATCACTAGCTGGATTACCCAGGTTATGGACAATAAAATAGTTGAAGGGTTCACCTACCTAGTAGGTGATGTCGCTACCTCATAATTATTACCCTAAAGTCCAAGAGGCTCAGCATGATTTATGTCGGTATTGTTATGTAATGTCCTGGTACCCGCGGTTTGTTCCGTTACCCTGGTTTGTTCCGTCAGCCAGAAACCATATAAATGTGACTGTGAAATGTGTATTTCCGCTAACGTATAACAAACAAGTAGTAGATCAGTGCTCACGAAGTGAGTCACATGATAGCGGATTTTCTTGTTAGGAGATCCACGTGAAATAGACACTTCCTGCGCTGAATAGTAGACTAAATGGCTTTGGATCTCACTCAGCTGATCACTGAACCTTCAGTCGTCTTCTGTATTCTCCCTTGAGAATCCCTCTCAAATTTCAGCTTTCCGCGTTGAATAGGAGACAAAATGGCTTTTGAACTCAGCTGATCATTTCTGGATAAACCACGTTAAAATAATCCGTGGAGCTGTTTAGCTAGTTAGATGGGAGAAACAAAAATTCTTATTCCATTCTTATTTATTTATGTATAAGACGATATTATTCCAGCATTAATTAGGCTACGTCCCAAGTAAAATACAAGTGAGTGCGAGCGACAAAGCCGTCACAGAACATCGGATCCCGAACCAGTGTCACATGTAGACGGCGACAAGAACTGACGGCGACTGACTGACTGGTGGGATGGTTCCCTCACCATTTGATCTTATTTCCTTTTCATATTTAGTTTGTGATTACTCTGCTGTGCGTGAAGCTTGATTTTTACTGAAACATTAATATTGGAAACATAAGCAATGACGATAAAATGCATAAATGAGGAGGGAACTGAGAACTAAATACTTTCACTTACCAATTACTTTGATACTGGAATACAAGCTGTGTACTCAATTTGAAGCATGGGTTGGTTAGTGCACTTATCTAGAGTAATAAGTGATGAGTAAAATTACTGTTCCCGAACATGTTAATCGGGAAAATACAATGTCTATACCTACTCACTCATCAAATCAATGGATTTAAAACTAGCTGAAACTTGCTAGCACCAACTGGTTACTAGAGCTGACATTGCAGCACGGGATGGCTTTCAGTTAGAGTAAGTAATTGCTAAAGTTACGAAAATACCACCAACCAGCTAGCATCATGATGAACAGAAATTATCATTCCGTGATTTGGCTTCCAATTTGAGACTGGCATTTTAACAAAGTACCTAAGTAATGGCAGTAAGTATAGCAACGTTGGTAAGCATCACAATCATTAAAGAAATTAACAATATGCCTCTGCCTAATAACTAATCAACAATTTATTTGTCATACAGCTCTAATTATCAGACAGCTGTATTCAAGCTTTTAGTCGGGCTCACATTAGAAACTAAGCTTGATTAATTCACAAGGCTAATAAGACTGATCAGTAATAACTTTTCGGTTTGACTTATTGGAAACAATACATCGGTTTTGCATATTTCAGTTAATATCAGATCAGTGATTGACAGTAAGCTGTTATGCTGTTCCTTGTGGCAATCTGCTGGCCACTAGAGCAGACGTTGTAGCGCGAATTGTATTTCAGTGGGTGTAATTCCACAAGTTACAGAAACACCATTGGCTAATTAGTATTATGATGACAGAATTACTATTCCGTGATTTGGCTCCCCATTCGAGACAGAAGTATCACCTTAGTAAGCTACAGTACATATACTAACGTTGATAATTCGGTGGGGTCCATATTACTTTGGATCAAATTTGGAACAAGGTTTGGTAAATGCACTTAGGCTAATGAGCGGTATGTAACAATGACTGCTACTTTTGACTAGTTAGTGACGGTAAAAAGTTTATGCCTACTCACTCATCAGATAGTGATAGATTATTGATAACACTAGGTGCTACTTGCAGCTATCTATAGGTTAATGCGTCTCCCTCCCTCGGTCTCGGTCTGTTCGCTGAGGTTTTCAAACTGATTTCCAACCGGTTGCGGATCGTCGAATCGGTCAGAGTTCTTTCCAGCTGACCACTTTCTATTTGCCCCTTTCATTCCAAACTCACGGCAGCCAATGAAATCATTATAATTTTAGCCTCTGTTTTCACCACTGTTTTACGCCTCTGAGTGTTTTCTTCAAACGTTCAATCTTAAAATGGATGGACTCCAATCCCCTTCCTGCACGAAATCACTTTGAAAGTTGGCAGAAGTTGTGCATGCGCACTTGACCAGTCCCCATTCAGTTTGAAACGATTCGCAAGTGATTGCAAACCACCTCAGCGAACAAACCTTATACTTGTTCCAACTGGTCACTTGAGCAGTTATCGAGCAATAGCACAAGTTGCGGAAATACCGCTAACTAGTTAGCATTATGGTGAATACAGAAATTATCATTCTGCAAATATTTCCGCCCCATTGTCAGCTAATCTGCCGCTAATTGGTGTTCGCGGCTCATTGCACCAGCGTTTTCCCAGACAGGCTATTTCACTCTGGCAAAATATACCAGTAGTGGGAAGGTTCGGCGAATGCTTCCAAAGGTGGGGAGGCGCCTCACGGAACATCGCGTGCTTAGAAGAAATCGATCCGGTGATAGTTGGCCTCAAGGTGACCCGACGTCGGTCGATTCTCAAGTCGGACGGTGAGGAATCAGGCGTCGTCGGGCACCGGAGCCCATACAACCGCTTTCAGCCAATAAGCCCTTCTTGTGCCAGGCTGCGTTGCATGGCGATATGAAACGACCCCGACATAAATAAGAACTGGATCTTTCAATTCCACGCATTCAGTCACAGGCCCTCCTATTTTTGTGGCCGAGGCGAGCCAGCTGACGAGGGCCCCCTAAGAATAAATGCCCTTAAGTGGGGAGGGGGGAAGGGAGAGAAATCGCGGCAAAATATCGAGCCAAAATTTCTTATTACTGTTTTAGACAGCCCTTATACGCAGAACTTATCTATTATTACACTGTATTAAACCTAAACTGAGGTAGATACATTATCACAACATAACTATAAAGGCATTAAAGGTTACGGAGAAAAAATTAATTACATTATATAACACATCTGCACCTATTCAACACGAGCTGACCCACCAACTGAAAATTAATTATATAAAATAAATCACTTGGGTACTCCATACTTCAAAATTCCTTCTATACGTGACAAGAGTTATAATGAATTAGATGACTAGATTTCTTGAAGAGAGAATTTCAATGGGATTATTTCACTTGATAGGATCTTCGTATTCTATAAGGCAATTTTTACTTTGTCAAACCAATTTCTGATTTACCAACCAAATGCCAACCGGTACGTAGTCAATGTAGCGATTGACCCCGTAAGTTTAAGATGACGCTGCGAGCTCTTGCATTAGATCAATCTTACCCTTTCACACCGGACGCGACATAAGCTGTCCCAGTTCGAAACAATTTTGAAGTTACGGCTGGGACAAAAATAATGCTAACTTGAGCCGCCAAACGTATCTTGCCCGTAATCTCTCATCTCAATAGCTCCCCACACTTGAAAACGGGTGAGAACCTATTGCAACGCAGCATTGTTCAACAAATGTTCTGTAATCTATGGTTGCTTTTGACTTTTTTTTCTTGCCGATAAATGAATAAATAGATACCTAAATAAATAAATATCTGAAATATATATCGGAAAAACGATAGAAAACTTGACTTTTCAAAGTGAAATTTTCCTCCAAGTTATGTTGTGGCAAATTCATTCAGTTGGATCACCTGTCATCAAGTCCTTGGATATCATACTTTTGGACATAATATGTAAGAAACTTGTCTTTGAAAGAGCCTGTATTATTAGCAATACTAATATCAATAAACGTTTCAGCCATTTCACACTCTCAAGAAATTCAGACATCAAATTTTAACTTTTTTTTACTGTTTTGGCTGCCTCATCAGTCATCACCTAGAATTTCAATATTTTAGCGGGGAATACGTTTTTACCGAGACCTAAAAATGATAAATATGGTCACAAAAAATATTTCCACAAAATATTGTTTGAAAAAAAAAAAAAAAAAAAAGTTCCAGTCATGTAGCATGATCGTATGAGCGAATTTTGGTAAAATTTCGTAATATATTATGATAAATTGTTTTCAAAATTAAGGTCTTTAAGGGAAAAGAAAATCCTAACAACCAATTTTATGGCAAAAAACTCGTTATAAACAATATTTTGCGATTCAAAAACAGATTTTGGATTTTTAACTTTTTGAAGTTTTTATCGATTTTTTCTTAGAACATTTTTTGGCTTACTTTTGCACATAATTTTTTAATGTTCTGTTTTATAGTTAATAAACTTTTGTTTTGCTAAAAAATATAAATTTGACGATTTTTAACCGTTTCTAGCTATTTATAGTGATTTTTCAGCATTTTTTTGAAATTTGACCAATTTAATGTGCTCAAAAATGCTGACCAAAAAACTCGTCCTTTCGTTGGGAAAGCTTGAATTTTTGGCTTAAGAACGGAATTTTTATCTCAATCCTAAGGAGAGTTTTCGTCTGGAAGGACATATATAAGTATATGTATACATATGAACAAATGTTAAGCTCTAGGATTCGATTCAGAACGTCTCAAAACAGATTTCAATGAAGAAAAGTTTGAAAATTTTGTTATAAAATTTTTTGGAGCCATTGCAATAGCTTCATTTTCTACGACAATGCTAAAAACGAGACTGGCGAGACTAGCGGTGGATCGAAAATCGTTGCTATTCAACGTATGAGGCTGAAATTTGAAATGTGGAACCCTTGTGGCGTGTACAAATGGATCATAGAAAGTGAACTTTTTACATGGAAATAGATCAGCTGAGATCAACAGCTAATTTTTTTGCAATTTAACCTATGAAGCTGAAATTTGTAATGGAGGCTCCTTGGGGCATTTAATTTCGTCTAAAAAAGATTGAATTTGGTTTGGAAAAGGTTGAATTTGATTTGGGAAACGTTTAATTTGGCTTGGAAAAGGTTGAACTTGGTTTGTTAAAGTTTAAATTTGACTTGGAAAGGGTTGAATTTAGTTTGGAAAACGTTTAATTAAGTTTGTAAAAGTTTGAATTTGACTCGGAAAAAGTTAAATTTGACTTGGAAATGGTTGAATTTGACTTGGATATACTGTATATATAATACATAGTTACTTATTTTCGGTAAGTAATAATCAATCAAACCATTCCTAAACCGACTTTTTCAAAATTAATTCGGAGGTGGTTGTAACACGCCTGACAAGAATAATGTTCTACTTGTTAGGTTCACGTTATTCTATTAGAGAGGAGGGAGCGATAACTTCGTATTTTTACCAGCGACCAACTCAATTTGCTTCCTGTCTTCCGAAGGCCCAAAGAACAACAATGTATCTTCACCCGAGAAAATGGGATCGGCGTGCATTTACCGCGGCGTGAATGTAATCCACATTCGAACAACGTTGTTACGTTGTGTAGATATAGACGCTTGAACTTCGGTATTCTAAAAGCTAGTGTGGCAGCATGGGTTTGCATATACTAGACTCTTACCTCACTTTTCTTGCTGCAAGTGACCAAAAAGTTAATACCTAAATGATTAACATGGCTGATGGCAGATTTTTCAATATGAGGAAGAGGAAAGATTCTAATAAACAAAATTAACAGTGGGAGACTTTCTCATGCTGACGAGAAGGGGGGAGGAGAGGCAGACGCCCCCAAAAGGTAGAAAATGATTCAAAAATGGCTGATTTTGTTTTGATAAAGAGAAAAGGCGCTAATGTACGAGTATAAAAATTCTTTGAAGAAAAAAAAGGCCTTTCTGTCCTTAAATTAGTTTTCTCCCCAAGAACTGGGGCTACTTCAGGGAGGTGAAAATTCAAAAGTGAGAAATATATACTCACTTATCGTTTTCTTTTCTTTGATAAAAAACGAATTTAAAGTTAACTCATAAGTTAACTTATTAAAAGTTAACTTATAACTTTAAATTCGATTTTTATCAAAAAAATAAAACTATAAGTAAGTAGATATTTTACACTTTTGAATTTTCATCTCCCTATAGATGCCCTAGTTACTGGGGTGAAACGTTGGAGTTTGATTTAAAAAACCATTCTAATGACAGAAAGACCTTTTTTGTAAAGTCTTGTTATAATCTGAACTGTCCGAATAAAGAAGCGTTACGAGAATAACAATGCCAGACGATTTCACATTGACGAAAGATTAGGAAAAGGGGAGGGGAGTGAAGATCTGCCATTTATTAAAGGGATTTAAGGACGAAATTATCGTTTTTAGATCGTCTTTTTGTGTCTCTGGCTCTTACTGTATACGACCTAAATCACTCGCGAGCAACACTCTCACTCTATGAACAACGCTCATGATTCTAACTCATATTATCCGGAGAAGATTTTTTTCGAAGTACCTAACAGTTTTAAACCTATTTCAATTCCAAGACGGTATGGACTTGTCACATTAACAATTCTTTCATGATCTAGGTCTTTGCTACTGGACTCTCTCCTTCAAGTCTTCTTGAAAAGTGCGATGGGTGTGGCGCTTGGTTCGGCCTGTACCTTCCTTAAAGTATCATGAGGGAAAGATTGGTGAAAGGGGGGATGGCGTAGGGGATGAATGTCAGTCTCTCTGAGGGTATAACCCAACCCAACCAGATGCCAATTCTTCAGGAGGTACGAAAGACCAATGCTGATAGTCATTGTGGAAGCCCAACGAATGTGGAGCAGTATGAGCTCGTGTCTGTAATGGATATGAGTCCTCCCTCACGAATCTTGAAAACGCTGCAATTGGGGGTATTCCTGGGGTTATTCAACCTTCGTGATATCCTCTGGGCTTAGCAGCTTAATTGCCTCTTCCATTTGAAGGAACTACTACATTTCCATCAATACCATAGTCAAATGTTAGCAGAGCTTGCACTTTCAACCCCCCCCCCCCCCCCTCACTACAGCCCCTCTATTTTTGACTATCATGGAGTCATGCGGCATTATCATTCCCTCTCGAGCATTTTTAAAATTTTCGCCATATTGCCTGTTCTGGTATGAACGGAAGATCACATACCTACCAGAGTGGTTAAAAAAGGATTTGGAATTAGTACCATAACTTTTTCCAATTACTGTAGGAAGAAAGTAATTGCAATTTTCCTTTTTTTAAAACTCTGATATTATAAATTAATGTGATCCTCCGTGCATACCGAGACTGGCCATATGACTGCATTTTTAAAAAATGGTCGTGAGAGAATGGTAATGCTACATGACTCCCAGATGCGCGAGCACACACACACGCCTTCATATACACACAAACGCACACTGAAATGAATGTATGAAAAAAGCGCGCGCAGGGCAAACGTTCCTGTAATGTAATTCCATTCTCATTACCTTTTCTATAATGGGTAATTGGAAGGACCCATTACTTTCCCTATAACGAGTAATGATAATTGAAAAATCCGTTACCATTACACGTAATCGGAATAAATAATTGCTTCAAACCATTCCCGATTCCGAATGTTAATTGCAAATACTTTGGAAGTAACTAATCATACTCACCGTACTCATTTCATTGCATTTAAGAATCGTAATTGAAAAATTTATCATTACTCAAAGTAATCATTACCTTACCTCTGCTGTTAAAGACGCTGAAGAATATAGTACATTTATCGAAATCTTGAGGCAGGAGATGGATGCGATATTTTAATGACAGATTTCTTTGATATTTGACTTACTTACTTGTTCCCAGCAAGTTTTGATGCTCTGCTAATGTGTGTTTTGGCACTAGCACTGCTCGAAGAAATTTCGTGTGTCCTGAAATCAAAACCGCATGCTCCATATAGCTACAGGACAGAACGACAAATAACCGAAAAGTCAGAAAATACGTGGAAATCATTTCGGTGTAGTGAGAGTGGGCTTAATGTCTTGATAAACTCGCCGACTCGTTAATGAAAATGGAAAACAGGGAACCTTAGGTTTTCCTCCTCTTGTCAGTTGAAGGATCTCGGGAAAGCGGATTAATTTGAAAATCTCCCTCCTCCCACTTTTCCTTGCTAATCTCTGTTTTCGCAACTTGGTAATTAAGAAGTTGATTATTATCATTCTTGTAAAAAGAGGAAGCTCGGAGTAGTTGGGCGTTGAAGAGATAAAATTAATAAAATAATCTCTTCTTGAACACTCATCATCAAAATCAAAAGGAAAAAAAGCATATTTCAGGAGTCAACTAAATGAAAATTGAAAGTCCGTTTTAACTGAGAGATGATGGTGAATTCATTACGGATTTAACTTTCTTGTCATTTCCATTTTCGTAAGTTATTATTATTATTAATAATTTTTTTTATGGGCCAGTTGCATTTCGGCGTTCATTGGCATTTAATAGAGATCTTGGCGGTGAATGATTCAAATTATCAATCCATAAAACAGATCGGAATTCAACTTCTCGTTCCTCTTTTCTGTTTTCTATTTCCTATTTCTTTTTCTATTCCCATATTCGGTTTTCTTTATATTTTCCCTTTTCTGGCCCCCTTGACAACCGACCGCCTATTTGGCTGCCCTCAACTCGAAGCCTTGGGAAACTCATTTTAGTCCAACGACTTCACCTGAAATAAAATTTCGGGAAAAACTGTACCTAGGTATACAGAATCTACAATTGCTTGTAATAATTTGGAACTTTTGTGTATCATAGCTTCATAACGTAAACATCTTGTACTTGTAAATTTGAAATTCGTGGTGTGTTTACAAAATATGGGGAAAACTAAGGGATTTAGAATATCATATCGATTGATAGAGTGAGACTGATATGGTGGGAGCTACGTTGAGAAATATTTGAACTTGAGGTGAGCTTTATTTCGTCAACATAATTAGTTGATAACTTATTACTAAGTAGCAAATTCACTGGCATTTATGACCTATTTATGGACTAAGACTAAAAGACATGATTCCTTCTGGGGCTGAGGTCATTGGTGAAATCATCGTCGAAGTTAACATTGATTTACCGCTATATATGTTTTGTCTGACGCTTTGGAACTTGATGACCTGCATGAAATACCGACACTGAAGAATAGGAATTCTGCTGATACTTTTTGGATTAATGACTATTGGACTGAGAGAGGCATGACAACAACTGAGTCCTTGAAGCTGATATATCAAAAGCTACGTAAAAGAATAAATTTTTTACTTACAGGAGAACATGAATGTGTGCTTCTATCACTTGTTAAACTATTGAGAGCTCACTAAAAAATGGCAAATCCACGGGGATGTATTCATGACTGAATTATGACGGAAAGACATGATTTCAAACGGAACTGACAATTTTGTTTTAATGTCCAGGTGAGTTGAACTGAATTTTTAATGACTCGTATATCACCGGACGAGATTTTCATTATAATATGGTTGTACTATCACTGTAGAACATCAAATTTGCAGTTAGTTTCATGATGATTAGTGACTGGTCGGCAAACAACAACCTATTGATTAAAGCTTGAGGTAAACATTTGCGCTTCTACCACTAGTCGAACTGCTATGAAATCTCTACGGATAGCAATCACATTAGCGTTCACAATTGTGAGGTATGACTGGAAGGATTGATTTCAATTAATGAAGATCTCATGCATTTATGTATAGGGAGAATATATTCTGAGTTGGCAGATGTTTTGAATGATGCCTACATCGTTTGGTGAATTGCTGAAAATGCTTGGATTACAGTACAGTTTACTTTCGAATTTAGAGTGTTCCTGGTTGTCCCCCGAACAAGAGATAGGGTATGGAATGCAAAGTTTAAAGTCTAGATACACTGAGAAAGAGTCAGTTTTGCTAGATTCAGTTGCCTTTTTCGAAAGTGCGCGAGAAAAACTTTTAGAAACCTTTTCTTCCTTACTTTCTTATAAATGAATTAAGGCATTTTCGGAATCCACTGCATCATTTAAAACCATGCCTATATTATTCTATATAAACTGGTGATGTATTCAGACTCCAGAGCAGCAAATCGTATTTCTTTGGAAGCCCCTGTTAGAAGTGATCGGAGCTTATGGCTTCCCCCATCTCACCCCACCTTTTCAGAAAAGGGCCCATTCTTGAGCCCACCTTTCTCGACGAATTTCCCTTTTTCCGCCAAGAGGCGGTTCGGGTTTTTTATTTTTTCCCTCTTTTTTGTCGGTAACCTCCGGGTTGTCCGCCTCCTAATTAACGTAGCAATTAGGAAGTTGTAATAGGACTCGGGGTGCTGGTGACCCCTTAAGTCGATTAATTCAGTTCCCCCTTCCGCTGCCCTTCATTCCAGGACCCTCCCGCCCTAAGGACGTACGAAGGGACCCCAAGTACCCTCCAGTTTTAGCGGGAGTGACAAGAACGAGCAATTTCGCACGCCCTTTTTTACCCCACCTTCCGCACCTTTAGCCCTTGAGGTCTTGCAGGAGGAAATCGCGTTTGCGTTTATTAGGACAAGTGGAAATGTGGTTTTTTCAAGATAAAAACATAATTAATGCGTTGGTTGTTATTCAATTTAATAGCCCATCAGTACACAATCGATAAAATTTATTTAATAACCCCAATAATTATGTATTCGATAGCATAACCACTGGGTTGTTTCAAAAATTGATTTAAATTGTTGTTTCACTCTTTCGACTACACTCTCACCTTCAGTTTTTTCTTCATGTAACCTTTAAGGACTTGTTGCACCTGGGGTGTTGCGTTTTGGTCGATTATATCCTTTGCTCTCCAAGTTGGGAGTTTACAGAGTTGAGATGACGCTAAATTTTCTAAATTTCCCAAAATTTGAATACACTCATTTTTGGGGGGAAGGGGGTTAGCGAAAAAACTCTTCATCTTAACACGCGAACGTTAAATCTAGAGTTATTCCCGAAATTTGATTTTGACAGGTTGAGCAGTGTTTATGATAACACGGACTAATACTGAAATTTATTACATTTGGGGTTTGTGGGGGTAGAGAGGGTGGTGCTTGTTCGTGCGAAACATTTCATCACTTTTCTAACTATTACCGCCACAGCATTTTAGTGAAACTAATCAGTCATAGCCTCCCGTTCGAAAAACTTCGTATTTAGAGGCCTGAGAGTAATGGCTTGGACAATGGGAAGAGGACTAGTAGGTATTGTAGGTAAATTGCGCTATATTCCAGTCAATGAAGGATTTGTAGAAAATATTTAGAATGGGAAGATGTATTTCATGAGGGATGCGTTGGGAGCAGTTTGTAGACGAACGCGCCTACTAAAAGTCCTGAGCTCTACCTTGTACGGATGTTGGCGGGATGAAGTGTCCCAAAAGATCTCCATCTAAATAACAGAACAATGTGTCGATAAGATGCGTTTCTTGAATGAACAATTTGAGAGAAAAATATTGGGTCGTACAGGTGTTTTGCACATTCTTCCAGCATTCTCTTCCTGGCCTTGTTGTAATTAGGGCATATTATAAAAATATGTTCGAGACCTTCTCCCTGCAGTTGGTATTAATTGCATGTTTTATATTTGTGATGTTAGCAGATTAGAGACAAGGGTGGTAGTCCGATTGAGTTTCTAATCATGGAATCTGATGTTTATCATTAATATTTACAACGGATAATTCTACTCAATACTGCAGTGTGCACCCAATGCCAACATTAGGAAGAAGATCTCGAACTTATTTTTAAGGTATGCCCGAAATCAACGAGGCCAGGTACTTTAGTATACATTTGAGATCTTTCCAATGACTGGCGATTCGTGAAGTGGTAAACACACAGTTCAGTAGTAACGATTTGATTATAAGCTAAAATCATCAGAACATTTTGCCGCTCCTTAAAAAATAGCCTTTTGCGGTTGTGTGCCGAAGTAAAGACGCGAAAATGTAAAAAGTGCTAGCATTAGAAAATGTCGAGAAAAACTTTATCTTTACTTGTCCAACTTTTAGGTTGATGGCGAAGTACTAATACTCATTATATTATGGTTCATCGAGATGTTCCTTCAAAATTACTGTACTGGATGCACACCTTTAATTTGTCACATACTTATTAAATTGACAACAAAAAAACCTTTTTAAACATCTCTGATGGGGAAAAAGAATATTCCCCGTTTAAGAAAATAAAAATTAAACCCTGAAACCCGGTTTGAGCTCTGTATATTGGTCTCCCAATGAAGTTTCCCACCCGAGGAAGGAAAAGCGACTGTAATTGAGAAAAGTGTGCAATCTGAAAGGCAAAGCCGGAGGCCGGCACCCGTGTCAAGCTTTAATTAAGCTTTAATGAAGACCAACCCCTCCCTTCCTCCCCTATAACCCCCACCACACCCCTCTTTGATACCCCCGCCAGGCTGTACCCGTCCGTGGCCCAGCTGTTCAGCTCTATCTCCCGCCCGGAGCATCCCCAAGGGCCTCCTTGTCTCGACGAACAACTGGATTTCCCAGTGAAAACACCTAGAGAAGCGTCAAAGTGAAGGGGAGAGAATCAATGGACTATTTATCAGGGAACTTGATAACGTTCAGTTTGTGTTCCCTTCGTGGGATAGGTGACGGGAAGGTCGTTTTAATTAACTACCAACACCTCTTAATGGGTCTAACATTTGTTTTCGAAGAGTTCCAAGGTTAATAGCAAAGGATCTTCGGTATACCTAGTTATGCACAGCTGTTTTTTTTTTTTTTTAATATTTCCAGTTTTAGACGCATTCTCAACCCCATTCGAATTAGAACGATCCGATTTTGATAATTTGTGTTTGATGTCTATTTCTGGTCACCTTAGTGGTACCAACTCATGGTAGAAGATAGACTGCTGTATGAAATGAAGTGAATGAAATGCAATAAAATTTCTACTTGATACATGTATATTCCAATGTCTGTCTTTTTGGGATTCCATTTTGTCTGGATCTATGGAAATCAAACATGCATTCTATCTTTAGAGGGCTGATTCCATATTCCTCTCCACCCTTATAACCTCCTTCAAAACCCTATTTGATACCCCGACCAGGTGTTTAGCTCTATCGCCCACTCGAAGCATCCCTAAGGGCCTCGTTGTCTCGAAGAACAACTGGATTTCTCATTGAAAACATCTAGAGAAGCGTCAAAGGGGAGAGAATCGTTGGACTATTTAACAGGGATCGTGGCAACGTTCAATTAGTGTTCCATTACGGTGACGGAAATATCGTTTAAATTAACTGCAGAAACCTAATAATTGGTCTGTCAAACAGTACTAACGTTAATAGCAAAGAATGCTCGGTATATCTAGTTATTCACAGCTGTTTTTTCTGAATGTTTCCAGTTTTTAAACGACACCTCAACCCAATTAAAACCAGAGCGATCCATTAATGTTGGAGGTATTTGTGTTTAAATGTATGTTTACGTACCTCTGCGGTACTCACGGTAGAAGATTACTCAGTAAATGGAATTCAATGAAAAACTCACTTGAGAGATGTGAATTTCAGTACCTGCCTTGCGGTTGGTATATATCAGTTTTCCCCGATGGTTGCGCACCTCTTGATCATCACTGTTAGGGGACCAACCAATGTACCTGTGTATGGTTACCAGATTTAAAAAAAAACACGAATGGAGGGCTTTAGGGAGGACAAAACATCCAAATGGAGGACAAATTTTTCAAGATTGTGAAAAAATCATAAATAACTTCGAATTTATTCAAACATGCATAAAAACCAATATTAAAGCACTTTTAAAGCAAACTTGCCTAAAACATAAGTACCTACATATCTTTGGAAAACGACTTAGAAATGCTAGTCTGAAGTAAACACATACACAAGTACATATGTACGAACCCTATACAAGGGTTATTACGTTCTAAAATGACCACATCTTCAAATATGGCGGGTAGCCAAAAGACGAGACGGCTAAAGTGGTTGTTAGGTAGGTAGTAAGTAGAGTAGGTGGCTTTAGTAGTAGATACCTTTGGTTTTTTTCTTTTGGTCGGAAGATTCCAAAAATGGAGTTCATTTTCAGGTTCAAAACATAGGAAACCGTCGTAAATTGAGGACATGTCCCCCCAAAGGATACAATCTGGTAACCCTATGCCTATGCCCATCAATAATCAATTATGTTATACTGAAGGTGACAACGAACCGATACAACCTACTTATTGTGTATATATGTATCATAGATTTAAGCAAGTGAGGACATGAGTCAGCATAGAAGTTTGCGTATTACTTGTGCAGACTAGAAAATATTCCTTTTGATCCCAATGCTTGTTAGGCAACCTAGTTTACATTGAGCGAATTCTTGCTCAAATTTTAACTTGAACCGCAGTAGTTGATTCTTTTTGACTTATTTTGCATTTATTAAATTCTTATTTCATCAGGTTATCAATTTACTCGTATTCATCCAACAATGGCAAACGACCCCGTCTTTTCATTTCCTCTCAACCCGCTGCGACGGATGAAATAATTTCCGTAGCTCCCACCTTCGTCCGTATTCTGCACATATCCTTCTAAGAAGGGACTTTCAGTACATGTCTTTTCAAAATGAGCTCCTACTAAATGCTTTTTCAACTTTTTTGATGAATTGAAACTGAAAAATCTTTTTGAATGAATATTTATGTATTTTAATTTGGTTTCGTCTCTTGCATAATTTCAACAGTTCTCATCCGATTTTGATGACATTTTCAGGAAACGTGCAGGTTAGGCTGTAAATGGTCCACTATCAGTTCCATACTTCTCAGATCATTACTTCATTTCGCGCATGCGCAAACGTAAAATCTATCAAGCATTATTTTTTTACGCCACAGTCGTCCAATCCCGCTCAAATTCGGTGCGCAGTTGGGGGACAATGGTTCAATTATTCCATGTTAATTTCAACATGATTGCATCATCATTAGCTCCTGCGCAAGCGCGAAAGTGTTCTCCGAGAACAAGGTCTAGTATACATCAGATTTTGATTAAATTTTCTGGGAATTTGTGGGTTAGGCTGTAGATTGTACCCTACCAATTTCATTTTTCTCAAATCATTACTCTATTCTGCGCATGCGTTAATGTAAATTATTTCAAGCATCATGTTCCCGTCCCTTAAACATCTTTACTGTGAAGCGTTAAATTGCGGCGTCTTGGGACTGTTAAAGTGTGAACCCTTCTCGGAGGCACGATGCGCCTTGTTCTGATCATATGTTAAATACGGGGTTTATTAATTAAAGACCAATTATCTGCGTAATAGGGCTATCAATCATAGAAATAATAAACCATTGCGTAATAATTTGCAGCTTTTATCTTGCCCCACTGTGACTAAAGCCGGCCGTGGTGCCTAAAAGCATCTGGAACGTATTTGAAACGGAGGAACGGCTATGTGGAACTGCTCCTGACGTGGTGCGTAATCGTTCCGGAGCCGTTCCGATTTTTAACACAGAATGGAGGGTTATTTTTGGTTTGAAGGCGTCCGTCCCGTAAGATCCTCACCGAATCCCACCCCTCTCCCGTACGAGCTGCTACCCCCACCGAGCGTCCGCTCCACCACCTACTTCCTTCGTCTTACTTCACTCCCATTCCCTTGCAATAAGAGTAGGATATCCATAATATAATATTCATATAATATAATATACATATAATACGAGTATAATGCATAGTGGCCAGCATTATTATAATATTATTATAAATATTATAAATAAGCCGGTAGGTAAGAAAGAACGGTACGTACTGCTCCCATTTCATTGACAGTTAGTAATCAGACGATAGTTGGATTGCTTGTAATCTTTATTATTATTTGACTAATTCATCAGGAAGTGGGTGTTTTAATTATAGACACAATTGAACGGAATTTGTAAGTATAATTGCAAAACACAACTTTCGCGAAGGCGTCCTGTACGACAATGCTCCAACTCTACCTGGCCAGAAGGTTTTCCTAAACATCCCTACCCTTCCTTGGAGGGGACGAGCAGTCGGTCACGTAGGCCCAAAGTAATGGCTTTCATGGAAAATCATCGAAGGAAGAAGGGAGATTTCGTTACTGAGAAGTATAAAGCGTTGCAGTATGTGGACATTGAGTTGTAAAACATAGGTACATGCCTAACATGCTTAACGACTTTTTTAACTTACTGCTCCCATTTTATTGAAAATTAGTAAACAGGCGATAGTGGGATTGTTTAACGACTTACCTGAGCCTCCATTCGTCTTTGGATTCAAAGGCGCTGGATTCCATGAACGCGGAATGAACTTCGGCCGAACTTACCAGAATGCCACCAGCCCTCCGGGGAATCCCGGAAATACACGTTCTGTGTTTCATTGGTTTGATCCTTGATCCTAACATTAACAATCCGGGGGTCTGGGGGGTCCCCCAGATTTCATTTTACAATAAATGTACCATCATGAACACAAACCACTGGCGGCTAGACACCCCCAACGGCAACGTTTTTTTTTCTTTGAACGACACGCTTGTATCACTCATGAACAATCACCTTCTCACCTAATAATGAGTCAGAATGAACCTCACCTCCTCACCCACCACCACCGCCCTTCCAGCCGGAAACATTCAGCCCCATCCGTGAATCACAAAGCGAAAAACCCGTCTGCATGATAGACGACGCTACAACCCTTTCCATTTCCCAAATGGAATCTCTCCTAAATAATATCTGCCTGAATCTCCATCCGAACCATTAAAGAATTATCAGCTTGGACACGCCCTTCCCCCTTCTCTACCTCCCTCCCCCCCTCCCCACCAGGAAAATATATTTCGCCGGAAAACTGCTCTGGTGGCTCGCTCTACGCGCATAATTCCGCTCTAATGTATATACCCGTCGCGAGAGAAGAAAAAAAACTGCCTTTGAAAAAATCTAAAAATTCGTTCTCTCGCGTTTTTTTTTTTTTTTTTTTCTTTTTTTTTCCTTTGCTTTTACCACAACCCTTTAACCAGGTAACACGGGCGGGTATTGCCTTTCCAAAAAGGGTTAGTATATAACGTTTACTGCTGACGTTTTCCGGCTAATTATTTACCAAGGGTCTCTCCTGTGAGCGTACCAGGAGAACGAGTTGGTGGGCATACAAATTTATTTATGCTCTTGGCTTAGTTGTACAGTATGCCTACGAGAGTTACGGGCTGTACCGGGAGATAACGCGTTTTAGCGGAATTCGCGTGTTTCAGTCATAGTACATAATGGGCGGGTTTTATTGCGATATAAACGGGTCGTTTTGACCAGAAAGGAATAATATAACTCACATCGTGTCCTTTTATAAAAATAAAAATAAACTTAACAAAATGAACATAAACTGCGGTTTCTACTGTTAATTCAAATGAATATTTCAAATCGTGAAATCAGATTTTACAGCTGATGAATGTTACAGATCAATTAGTTTGAGCTGCAGATTGAATGGCCACTCATTCAAAACAGATTGATAAAATGTATACCACAGTTTGAGTCAGTTAAATGTATTACACAATATTTATAATTTATATTAATATCTATTTAGATATTCATCAACCTTGTAATATATTTGACACATCAAAAATTAAGGCGAACAAATTATCTAAGCAAACCCAATATTGGTCGAGGATTGTTGAAGAGGGATATCGTGAGATAATAATTTCCTAAATGCCGTTACAAGATACAAATAAAAATTAATACTAATATTATTTAATTTCCAAAATGGGAAAAAGTTGAGCCGTTGAACGAAAAGCTCAAAAGTCACTAAAAATCGCTAAAATGGAAAAAAAAATTGTCAAATTGATAATTTTAACAAAATTTTAGTAAAAAAATAAATAAATAAATAAATAATAATCAACACCTAACTAGGACACTAGCGAATTTCAGCACAAAATTATGCGGAAAAACGTACCCGCTACGGTTGATTAACATTTGCTAAAAACTCTATAACTGTCCCAAAAATACAAAAATTCAAAACCTTCTTTCAATCGTCGAATTCCACTTAGTATGAGTTTTTTATCCATAAAATAGGTTACTAAGAATTTTTTGTACTCAAATTGCTCAGATTTCAATACAATTTAACCTTTTATGATACGATAGGTGGTAATTTAAGAAAATTTGCTCTTCAATCATGCTGCATCACTGGAACTTTTTTCTTATCTTCCCAGAGTTTGTAGAAATACGATAAAATAAATGTTTTTCAGATTGGATAAGTGTAGTATTTTGAAATGATTATCAAAGTCAATACTTATCTCGGTCTAGTAGCAGGAATCGTTCTTCAGTCAGTGATGGCCCAGAAGTTGGGCAGTTGGTTACTTCCTCCTAGATAACAAAGATCACGGTCGTTTTACTGACCGAGGTCCCTTTTCCTGGCAAAATTCATTATCACTACTCCATGTGAGAAAATTGGGTGTAAAGTTAAAGTTTAAACCATTATGTTCAGTTCGTTTCCAAAGTAGTGGTGTCCGGACGTTCTTTGTTTCTTCCTATATTGGAAAGGAAACATCTTCGTATACATAATAAGGTTCTCTTGATTATTTATGAAGGTTATTGTGTGTTCCGATGATTTTCCTGCGAAGTTGAATTTTTTTTTAACACAGGTATCTCCAGGAACACAGGTTTTTTAATCCAGGAACTAGACCTTTACATATGATCTTTATCTTACTGTAAGACCGTCCAAGTTCCGGGCAACAATCTGTTTTGAGGTCCCAGTTGTTAGGACGGTCTTACTGTAAAATCATTATCCAATCTAACGGTTTTTTTCGTTATGGATACGTTAACAAATATGTTAAATTCAATGGAAAAAATTGGAATATACAAAAAACATAATTAATAATTGGGAAAAACTTATTATTTCAACCGTGTTTTTAACCAAAATCAGAAAAATCCAGCAAATGTACTGATAAAAATAGATTCAACTCAAAACTTACACTAAAGTTTCCCACATGGAGTGGCGATCGTGTGTTGGCCAGGAAAAGGAACCACAGTCGGTCGAAGGACATACGTCTTTACTATGGATAAAGTGACTAACTGTCCAACTATAGGGCCCTGTCCAACGACTATTGGACTAGTTACCCTACAAAAGCATATCTATCAATACCATATCGAATTTACAGGAGAATAAATCGTAATGCACTGTAAAAGGTCTATTTTGTCATTTATTCATGGTTTACCCGCGTCAGCTGGCAATACGAACGACACCCTTTTCCCGGTGTTGTCCCGACTTTCCACAACCTGGACTCTGGACCCATCGTCGACTTTGCTCTCGCTGCTGCCCACGCTTGTAGCTGCTGCTGATTCTGCGCTCATGAAAGGCTGCCCTGAGGAGCTGAAGATTTCGTTCAGCAGAGACTCGTCGATGCTCGTTGTGCTGGGTGCTGGAAGCGGCGTGTAGGTTTTGGTGCCTGTTTCCGTGTCTTGAATCAGTATAACGCTATTAATTTACTCAACAATGGCATATTCCTATTACATGAAATTTAAACATAATAAATTTAAGAAAATGTTTAAATCTATGGTAAATAAAACTTGGTGGGTAAGTAATGAGTAACGAAAAGGTGATATTCAGAATTTATTACTCTAAAAGTGATAAAACTATCAGTAAATGAACCCAAACAGTAAGATGTGAATCAACATGTCCTTCGTATTCACGCCATAAATTCCAAAACTGATAATCCACCTTAGAAGGACTAATACATTCTCTTTGCTTCAAATGTATTAAATTACAAAATGCCCAAAATTTTGAAGACAATTTTGCATGATATCGCATATAGAATGGAGGCTAACTGAATAACTAGTTAAATAAACTGTAACCAGCCCGTGTTGAGGTAGATACCTATCTGAAGATTTATCTCTCCGCTTAATATGTGTTCTGCTAACCATATTTGAAACACTAAAATCAACAAAATAAAGATGATTTGAGATGGTCCTAACTTCTACGTTTCTTACCGGGATCACATTCTACCATGTTACAAGTGTCAATCCTTGAGTCAATTCAGTTTAAAGACGATCTTTTTTCAATTGGTAAATTTTGAAGAAAGCTTTTCAAAAATTTGCAATAATATTGTGTTCTATTTGTATTAGAACACGTGACGACACCCGCTCATTATACACTCGACCTTCAAACAAGTGTTTGGACTGCAAAGCTGAAAAGTTGCATGCCTATATAGCTTTCAAAGGAGCAGTACCGTAAAAGCAAAAACTACTCAGTCACGCAGCATGACTGATAGAGCGAATTTTCAAAGCAATGTTATGGATGAAATTTAATTAGACATTTAAATTCAGATTGAGGCCAGCCATGTCCTGAATAAAACTGAGGGAACAGCCGTGTGACGAGATCGCAAAGAAAATGTCAGGAAACGCAGCCTTTGTAAATTACGGGCATTTTCCACCTAAAATTAATTTTTTATCACTATTTTCAGATCTTAGAGATTTGGGAGTGGTCGCCATCGACTCAGCGCTGGAAATGATTTTGAATGTGTCACCCCACATGCCCTAAAAAATCCGATTTTTTAGCATTTTTAGACCACTAGATCGTGAAATCGATTGTGAAGTTCTGGATTGATCGGGCTGGCCAACGAACTCGACCTGTCTTTGATATATATTTATAAATATATGAATACATACGTTGTTAAAATCAAGGATTAAGTTATTTGATTTGTGAAACGGATGTGGAGGGGTCCCCCCCCCCCTCCACACATTTAAAATTTTGAAACCATCTAAATAAATCCGATTCTGTTGTGGTCAAGAAAATTCTGGTCAACTTCTATTCCTTATTGGGACTGATAAGAGAAGATTATGCTCATTTCCCAGATTCCGCATTGTAATTTTGTGTCTGAATATGGGTTACAAGCCTGATCAGTCTAACTGAGGAAGAATTTCGGTTGAGAAAAAATAAGAAGGGTTATAAACTATTTATGCACGCCCACCTACCTACCATTCTATCTATAGATATAATTTCCTACCCAAAGCCTCAACTAGTTCATTGAAACAGACGGCTTTTCCACTATCAGCACTGGCCTCACTTTGTCCACCGATCGAAGAGTTTCCGCTTAGCACCTGCTGTGAACTGTCAGCTGTCACGTCGACGGTTTTCCCATCCAATTGTTTCCTGCAATTTGAAGAAAAATTGATAATCGTAGGTCTACAAAGGTTCGGTAATGAGAAACGCTAAGGGGAACTTCTGGCTAACCGAAACAATCTGAAATATTCAAATCATAATTATTATTATTCACGAGTTTCGACGTTCGTCTCTGTAGCACGTTTTGTGGGAAGTTTACATTTGCACATGTGGCGTTATCTCTATCTTTGTTTGAATTCGTGTTAGGTTGGTACGTTGTGAGAAATAAGTGGTTTAGGAAACGTACGTATAAGTTTACCCGTTGACACGCGCTATTACTGGTCCAACAAGGATATAGCCTACACAACTCTAGAGCGTTCATCAGAATAACGTGGACAGACAGATGGAAGGTCAATCAAATACCTATACGAAATTGATCAAAAATTCGCGAACTACCACACCCAAATAGAAATTTCGAGTTTTTGAGGACGAGTAATTGTTTAATCTTATGCACGAATTCACATGGTAGGTAGTGAAAGCGCTACAACAAAATAGAAATTGAGGCATTCAGGTTGATATATTACGGTTGATAACTCCGAAGATATCATCATCCTCACAAAACAGTCAATCAAAACAACACAATAATTGTTGAACAGTCCCAACAAAAACTTTACAGAATGAGAATAAATTGGTAAGATCTTACTTCTATAGATAAAGTAAGCTGCTATAAGTAAGATAAAAACAAATGAAATGCATCCACTATGCATTTTCGTGGATTCAAATGCTTTACAGAGAGGATAGGGTGCATGTTCTTGTGTTTTTTTTATGGTACTGGTCACTGATGATGCAGAATCGTGAATAATAAAACCTATTTCTCGTTGATATAGGTGCGATGATAATTTTTTTTTGACTTTTTGTAATGATAAACTTACTGTTATGTAACATAGTTGAAGTACCTACCTACTTGGAAAATATAAAAGGTGAACAAAAGAATCTCACACACACACACACACACACACACACACACACACACACACACACACACACACACACACACAACATATTTCCGAATGTTGTAATTAAGAAAGTAAATATGTAAGTTTTGGTATCACCAGAAAGGGGGGAGGGGGTAGTATTGTAAAATTTATTTTCCATTTTGTTTTTGATTGACACAATAGGTGAAAGACTTTTCAAAAACCTTTACGATTTTTTTTAAATTTTAATTTTAAAATAACTTGACTCCAACAATTTTCAAGAACGAATGAGTTTTATTGTGTATCAATGTACTCGTAACAAATTATGGATGTGGGAATTAAAAATTTTAATTAAACTGCAACTAATAAAAATTGCCATTTCAGCGTTGTTGATGTAGTGCACATTGTTTCATGTAAAAATTTCGAAAACTTCACTGTTCGTACTGATCTCGTCTTCTGATTTCCAACTGCTGATGTAGATGGTGCTGAAGAAATTATTTCTTTGTTCTCTGTCTTCTACTCCGCTGTCTTCGGTTGATCGTCTGTCAGTTCGTCCTCAATCGTTTCTGGATACAAGTAAACTTTGAGCAATCAACCGAAATATTAACTCGAGTTACTATCATTTTGAGCATGAAGAATTTTTCTGGTCAATCAATGATCTTGAATGGTCCTTCACAATGGTTGTTCAAAGAGGCTTTCAACCTATCAACCCATACGAATACATGGCTGGCGTTTTTCATATCTTTGAAGATGAATGGTATAAACGCACTCGTGAGTTCCTTATTCATTGATTTTGGCTCATTCTGCTCAGACTACAAGACTTGCTAGTGGCTGTTTGAAGAACATCACCTGTTTCAAAGTGCCTCTCTTCTGCAGACGGCGTTTGGGGAAGGGAGTCAGGTGGTTGTGTGCAGATTAGTTAGTTGTGTGTCTACCATACCCTCCCACCCTTACGTGTGACACCTTACATGCATGCAACAGGTCACTTTTATGCCACGAGAACAAGAGAGGAAACATAACTAATTCAATTTAGTGGCTATATGGGGAACCTGATCACCTGTTTCAGAATGCTTCAGCTCTGCAGATTAGGTGTTTTAGAAAGGCACACAGGTGGTTGTGTGTAGATTAGTTGTTTTGTGTGAACTGCTAGCTAATCTGCATTTGAAATTTCATTGATGGGGGTCAAAATACTTAATTTATTCTTGTTATCAATTAGTCTTCTTCTTGCAAAGGTAAAGAGTAAATCAAAATTGTGAAGAAAATCTGCTCCTAAAATTCCTTTGGTTGTTTTTGCATTTATAAATGGCCATTCACATTTTCGTTTCAATCGAAAATCTTAATCCATAATTTCATTCCAAAAGTAGGAATTTCGGTTCCATTTGCAGTAAAAAGTTTGCAATCCGTGTGAACCTGTCGCTGCCATTTCCTATATGTTGTTTACAGCACCAAAAGCTAGTGATGCTGTCTGCCCATTTCTCTTCTTTTCCCATTGGAAAGGGGGCTTACTTCTGGTCTACATTTTCTACCAAGACTAAAATGAAAATAACAAAATTTCCCGTTTGAATCAAACCTCTGTCGTTTCTTGCTGCTGCTACGGCTTGATGTAACGCTTGGACTGCTTGAACAGTGGGATCTGGATCGTAGTTCACAGAGCTGGTGCTGAATCTCCTCCACAGCTCGTGCCAAGGATTCTATTGAATTTCTGTGTCGTTCCGTGGCTGTTGAGTGTGAGGCACTGAAATCAGAGTATATAGACCTTGTGCGTATCGATACTAGCGCTAGCAGTGGCGGCTGGCGTAATCTACGGGAGGACTTGGGTGCAAGGCGCCTGGGGGCGAAGGACGGTAACATTATTTTTTCTACTTTAACCGTACAAACATATCTCTGTTTTTTTTTTCAGTTTTCAAACATATCCGTCATTTTCGGTTTTTGAGGCCAAAATGCAAGACGTTTTATGCCATTAGCATCACCATCACTACCAACTTCATTACCTGAGTTGAACAACCGCATTCCCAACAGTGAATGCCTTTTATCCCACCAGCAGTAATTTTGATCGATGGTTCACCAATGCATTCATCACTTATTTCAAGGAATAACTTTTCTGACGCCTATAAAATTTTGAATTTTAATTTTAGTTTCAACAACGAATCAGTATTTATTGTGCAACTATGTTGTCAGTAAGACTACTAGCGATTCTTAATTGTGGACGTGGGGATTATAAATGTAAATTAATACGTACTAAATCACTCGTGACAAACTTGCGAAAACCCATTTCAACACGAAAGTTATTGAAAAACGTTGTCTATTTCGCAAAAAATAAAGAGTCACGATGTTAAATTGTTACTGATGATGGCCTAGCCGTCGAAACCGATCTAACATTGTTACTCTTTATTTTTCGTGGGAATAAACAACGTTATTTACACTAACTTCCGTTATGTAGATTAATATCTTGAATTAATAAAAATCTATGTAACGTAGTCCCAACAAACACCCCATTTTAAAGGATTTTAGCCTTGAGAATGATGGTGAAGCCAGAATCGCTCTTATTTCATTTCGTTTTCAGAGAGAACACTGGATTACAATATTGAACATTGAGCTTCGAAAATTCATTTCTATTGGAGGTTCGCGGGTGTTATGAATAACATCAACAATATGAAATAGAATCATATTTTTTGGACTTGTTCAAAACTCCTTCCTCCTACCGAAATACACCTCTTAATTCAAAGTCTTCTCTTACCTACGTTGTCAAGTGTTGTAGGAGAAATAGCGGCAAAAGAAAAGATTATTGTATCTCATATCCTCACATTGTTGTTCGTTGGACCGACAAAGCTTTAGTGAAACGGATTTCGATTCTTAACTTTTAATATTTTACTCCTGTTCATCAGTAAGGAACGCACGGCAGACACAAACAGGAACGTCGGCTAACAAAAAACTACGCTTCTTCATGATATGAGATATATCACAATTCTGTCTTTACCATCGTGTTCAGCGCTGAAAAATGTTTGAAATGAGGTATCACTTGCAAAAAAGACCGGTACCTACAAATTACCCCCCCCCCCCCCCCCCCCCACACGCACACACAAATCTTTTGGGTAGCCCAAAAGAATTTTACTTTTTTTTTCAAAACTTGGAGCAAGCAAGTAACCCAAAATCCAAGGTTTACTTTGATAACTCAAAAATTGTTGAAAAAAGTTAGGAGGTGTCACTTTTCGGAAACCCTCAGTGCTTAATGCGAGCATACATATAAATCTGCATCTATCTCATTTACTTACACTTCTGCTTTGTTATCTTCATGAGCGATGTTCTCAATCTGCGCTTGCGTCGTATCCGTGGTCGTTTGCCCTCTTTCCGCATTATTTCCATCTTTCCGTTCATCATCTTTTTTAGACTGGTTCTCCAGCGTGACACTTACACCAATCAAGGAGCTTTAGTAAATTTGTTCGTTGGATCTGTTACTCTTTATGAAAGACCTTGGAGAGCGTTTCGTTTTACAAAAACCTTGGGAACGAAATTCACTAAGACGCTCTTTACATTGGATTTGATTCAAATGAGTTCCAATATAGACTGAAGGGACTTGATTGATTTGAGCATTCTTGTTTTAAGCTACTGGCAAAAATATGGGAGAAATTCTCAACAAGCGATACGCTAGTCTCACATGGCCCAGTTTTCAATAAACCAATTCAATCTGATTGCCAAGCTTTCAATAAACCATTAAAAAGAGACGCGCCTCCAGACCTCACCTCGTTTGCTGTAACTTAATATTTGCCTATTCTGAGAGGGTCATGCCCCCAGAGTCGCCTTATGCCAAAAACACATGTAACTTTAGATCGATTGTATATATTAAGCTAAAACTAGGTGTCAAAATGCACGTTCTCTCTCGTCTCACTTCTTTTAGTCCACCCACTTCTTCAGCTCCCCACAGCCAATTTCAGTGAAATCTGAAACATAGGCTAAATTTGATCTGACGAAGTGCATTTTGTGGTTTCGTAGCCGCTATTACCAATATTTCTGATCAGCTGAGTAAGCTAAATTCTCTCCTGTTTACTCTAGGAAGTAGAAATTCGATCCGAAGACTCTCTGAAACATTATGAGACGAATGCATTAATGGGCTGTATTCTGATCAGCTGAGTTAGCTTAATTCTCTCCTACCGCCCTAGGAATGTGAAATTTAGTAGGGAGCTTCTCTAGAGCATTAAGGGATGAACGAAAAACCGGTTCTATCCTGAACAGCTACGTGAGCTAACTTCTCTCATGTTCACTCTAGGAAATTTAAATGTGTAAGGGACCTTCTCTCGGGCAACAAAAACTCGAATGAAATTACTGACTCCATCTTTAGCAGACCATTCAGTCCAACCTTTTCCTCCTAGACCAAACCACCAAAAATGTGTCCCCCCCCCCCCCCCCCAAAAAAAAAAAAAGTCGCACCGCAAACAAAAGATGCCAAGCCACCAAATGCATGATATCATCCAGCGCTGGCAAAGCCAATAATCGGATTCTCTCACTCTTATTGGATGCGTTTTGAAGTTTGACGCTTCTTTAACGGCTTGGCTGATTTTCGCCAGTTAGACAATGAACACCATTGCTGTTTTCCATATGTGGTGAGGGAATATCTCCTTCAAATGGACTTCCCTGATTTTCATTTCATTGCTATATAAGGACCAAAACCCACAACCTGCGTGTTCCTATTACTTTGACAGAGCTCTACAACTTTCAGCACGAGACCAGTACGAAGTATGCAACAGTTTCATACCTTTCCAATCCCATTTTGTGAAACTACTTCCATTCTAATGTGAATGTCGTTCTCTTGAAATTATGTCATACAATGACATTTGAGTGACATTTATTTCATATCAATGCAGAGGTAAAGTGGCTGTAACGAGTGCTGTACTGATCCTCTGTAGCATTAAAGAATTCACATCCCCGTAAAATTTATATATGAAATATATTAATATTCAATATTGGGAATATATTTTCAGTCCCATTGTGATGTATGAATCCACCACCACACTCATACCAGTACGGTTGTGCAGTAGGCGAAAATCGGCCAACCCGTTGGAGAAGCGTCTATTCTCAAAGGCATTCAAAAAGAGTGAGAGAATCCGACTATTAGCTTGGCCCGAATAGGATGATATCATGCATTTTGTGGCTAGGCATATTTTGTACGCTGAGCGTCTTTTTGGAGTTTCAATACGTCAATAGACAATAGCCCAATGACAAGTTCAGGAACGGACTTACGACTAAAGGTGGGGTTGTCACGCAATGATGAACAACATCATTGGTGCCAGTTGGCGATCTTAGAAACAAGAGTACCTTGGTAAGCTTACTTGTGTGCCTCAGTTACGAAGGTCACCTTGTGCTGACACTTCGCTGTATTATTCCTTCATATTAACCCTCCATTAACAACGGTAACAGGTCTCCCAAACTTCGGGTGAACCTCGAAGGAGTTGTAATGACCAATCCCGTATGGTTACTTTTGGTTGGTTCGATTCACCTAAATCACCTTTTTTCGGTATATTCCCCCAGTTGCGGAGCCCAAGGTTCCGGCCAACGCTCAAGTTTTTCCCTTGTTATCGGGGCGGCCGGCCTTCAAATTGATTTTTGATTTGTGAGGGCGTTCGTTCCCGAGCCAGTGCGGTATAAATCAAGAAACTCTCCACCAAGTTTTATTATATCTCTCGGAAATTTCCTCCACACTTACGAAAGTTGCTTTTCTCGAAATCGCCAACCCCTACCTCTCAGTGGCCTTATTTTCCCGATCACCTTGCACGATGTTACGGGTAAAGAAATCACGTATAACACCTGTATTAATTAATATTTACGTTTAGTTTGAATGTAGTAGAATGGCAAAGTGATCAGGTAGATGGTATATCGGGTTCGCAAACGATCTTGGGTACGCATGTCATATGCGATCTACAAAGACTTCGACCATGTCGTATGCGATCTACGAATGGAGGGTGAGATCTACTAAGATGGTTCGATTCAATTTGTGACCTAGGGCTAGGTAGGATCTGGAAAATAAATTTCAACTCACCTTTATGTTATTTACAAAGTACACGTTGTCTTCGAGAGGTTGTCTTCGAGAGGTTGATTGTCTAGTTTATTGTCGTATTCAACAGTGTCAACCCGCGTAAGATCGCATACAGCTTGGAAAGATTGGTAGATCAACTCATATCTGTATATCACATATGACTTGAGTATCTGAACTTGTAAAAGGTGTATCAAGATGGGACTGGGGAGAACGGACCATGCCTTTAGGAGCGAGCTGCTAGAGACCTGGCTGATGAATTGAAAGCATGGTTGGTACCCAATGAGGATGCTCTCTGCCAAGGAGCACTTCTGGACTGATCGTTTCTTCATGATATCCTGTGTTTACTGACCCGGAAAGTGGAAACTTACATATTCATTCTACAGTGTCAGGACTTCATGTTTAGTGGTCTAAAGATGACTGAACGAATTATAATTGCATTCATTATGGACGGATGGATTGAACCATCTGCCAAAGCCAAGCACCGAGCCCGTGGTGATTCTAGAACAAATGTCTGCTCATTTGCATTTGACTCATGTTAGAGCAGAGCATCCACCACAGAAAAACATCAGCTGCGTACAGGGCCGTAGTCCAGGCAGGATAAGTTGGATGGAAATGGACATCGACATTGGTGACTGAAAGGAAACTGGAAATAATCTGATGTAGTTCGGACAAGGATCTTCTTAAGCTGCTCCATTGTCCAAAAACATGACTGGAAGCACATTACTTAGCTTCCGATGGGTTAGGTATAAGCAGTATGCACTAGTGAGTAGTTTGCTTAGGTAGATACAGCCTATGTACACCTTGTAATTCTGTACCTCAGAGGTCGATTATCGTAAGTGACATTTTGGCGATTTTACAGGAGAGCCAAAAGAAGTTGTGGGCACACCTATTTTGATCCCTATGGCCCATTCTGATGACGGTGCCCACAATATCTTTTGGCTCTCCTGTAAAATCGCCAAAATGTCACTTACGATAATCGACCTCTGAGGTACAGAATTGAGCAGCATGCGCTCATCCATTACTTTTCGTGCCTTGCCTACCGTTTTAATGAAGGTTGGGAAATAATTTCCCCTGCAATAATTGAAAATAACAATCAGGGAATAAAATGTCTCACGTAAGGGAACCACTTGATCGGATCTGTGCCTACTCTTCTTTGCCTCTCGTAATATTGGTAGAAAACAAATTACAAGAAAACACTGTAGTGCGAGAAAATGTAATAAGATACGTGCGTTCCTCTTCACATTTTTTTAATAACATTATTTAACCATAACATTTTCAGAAATATAAAATTAAGAATCCAATTATTTTTTTTTTCTCATTTGGTGAATCCACTAATGAAAATATTTTCTCTTTTGCAGGTGAGTTGAGTATTTCACATCCTTTGGAAGCCTGAGAAGTAAGGTATAAGTTTAAAGTTTCAAATATGAATCAGTTTCAAATTTTTATCCAACCGCACTGTTGAAGAATAATTCATACCTAATTATTATCAAGAAGTTGATTGAAAGAAGAGAATTGATAAAGTTGTTCAACCGAATCCTGTGTGCCATCTTTACAAGGACACCCATTATGATGGAAACGAAAACCATGAGAAGAGATGTAATGGTTTTTTTCGGAAAAGGGGTTTTTTTTTCGTCTTCTTCTTTTGTTTACTGAATAAAAAATAGGTATTAGCTGTGCCCGCTCCTTCGCTCGCTCATCCAAAACATAAATGTAGACCACACTTTAATTTCAGATTAATTGTGTCAGTACTGCAAGGGAAATTCTATTACAGTATAGGATATACCATCTACCACACTCAAAGAGACTCGTTCCAAGATTCAGCATTTATAACAAAATTCAGCAAAGTTAAGCTAAATTAGCTATAGACCTGCTGATTAGAGTGTTACCTCAAGATGTATTATCCTCCACCATACCCTGAGAGACCCCATTCAAAAATTCAGAATAAGTACATTTGAAAAGCTGAATAGGGAACATATAAGCTAAAGAGCCCACTCAGGTGATTATGGCGATTCTTCAAGCTTTTATTATACCTATCACACCCAGAGAAATCCCGTTCCAAAGTTCAGCATCTCAAGTTGAATAGAAACCAAAATAGCTTAAGAGTTCACTCTGGTGATTATAGTGTCTTTAAGTTAAAATAATAAACTACCATGTTTTTTTTCCTCTCTTTTTGTTTAATACTTCTAGCTAGAAAAATAAACAGTTTAGAATTACTTCAATATTACCCAGCAGGTCCAAAAACGCTTCAATTAAAATTTCAGCAATCAAATTTCAACTTGTACCTAATTAATTTGCCAACCAAGCGTTCCCACAATGTAACCAACTGGGTTTTTTAAAGCAAAATACGAGGGACTTTAGTGACATAAGTGCTTTAGTAGTCCTATACAACGCATTTGTGAGGTCCGTTCTGGAATATGGCGCTATTGTATTGAAACTCAAAGTACCATCGGACTTCAATGCATTTATTAAAAACAAGGGTGGATGAGGCCTTGAAGTTAAGTCCTAAATTATACCAAGGTATGTCTAGGCAACGTTTGGGTATAATTGTTTACCATTATCAGGGCTACAAGGAAATACACCAAAGAAAGTCAGACAAGCATTAAGTAACTTACATAGGCAGGAAAAACAAACATAACTATGTATGTTTGTGACTGTGCATGTATATACAAACCCACATGTGTGTTTGGGCTATGCTATGTATGTGTAATAATGGGCCAACAAATCTTTCATCAATCCTTCTCAACAATTTTCATATATACGTATATAGTAAATTATTTGTTGTAAAATTATTATAAATGAGTATTTTCTTAATGAACGTCAAGACCCCAACAACCCTTATTTTGAATAATGTATTCGAGAGACCAAACTTTATTTATATTAAAAACTACTCGTGTTATGGCAGTCTCAAGTTGTGTTCATGTATTGTCTTGCCGAAAGGCTCCACATCGAGCCGATCTTCCTTCCATTCCTTCTTGATGCGAGGAATGGAGGAAGAGGAAAAAGAAAAGCGATAGAATCAACCATGGAAAAGAGATGGGGGTGAGGGGGTTGATGCACCCTTTGAAAGCTCCACTCCTGCTCTCGGGTCTGACTACTCTTCCCTCAAATGGTAGAAACAGCCTTTGGCATCTAGGGGATGAGAAGTAGGTTGGCCGTATAGAGTTCCCCAGGGTAGAAAGTAGGGTAGGAAGGGTGAGAGGGAGGGGAAGAGACCTATTTTCGAGAAACATAATACCCGTCCCTTCCTAGTCGTTTACAACTTCTGCTACTGTTTCCTTATTATCATTCTTTCTCTTTCTCGTTTCGACCCCCTCATTTCATACTTACTAAACTTGTCATCGACCTTCTGATAGGATGATACTTTTTGTAGGGTTTTCCCTTAGGTACTTTCATGTTTCCCGAAATTTATCTGTCAGAAGGCAGAAGTTTTGAAAAGTAATGAAACTTTGTTCGGACATCATCTAGAAATTGTGAAGCACAGTTTATGCACTGTTTTAATTTCTTTTTTTTTTTTAAATATTTTAATATGTTATGAATTCGACAAAATTGTGACTTGTATTTTGGTTTTGGTTTTAATGGTCATGGAAGTAATATGGAAATTTTGTTTTATCATTTAATGATGATTTACAGTACGTTTCCATTATTTGTTTTCGTCTCGTCACGGTGGGGTTTTCTATTGATTTTCACGTACAACCAATGCGTTACTAGGGAAGTGTAACTCCCTTAGTTTTCATACCAGGAAAATCGTTAGCCACTTTTTGGAAAGCTCTCATTTTATCACAACATCTCATAATCCCTAGGCCTCTGTAGTGTCAAGGAAAGCTGATTTATTACGCTCAGTTATAAACTAAGATTGCTAAGTAACCATAATGAACTAATAATGTGTGAAACGAATCATTAGTAAATGATCTGACTGTAAAACCTTAGGTCTACCGTCCGTTTTTAACACAGAATGTGTTTTAGCCTTGGACTAACTAGCCGAAAATGGAACGCGGGATGGTAACGAAATGTGTGACGGATGATTTTCACGTACAACCGAGTCGTTGCTAGGGATATGGTACTTCGTCGTTTTTCATCCCACAAAATTCGTTGACCATTCGTTCGAAAGCTCTCGATTTATCCAACAATATTATGTTAACTACTGCGAAGTGCGTGTCCAACAAACTGAGTTATGAGCATGGTTATATAAATAATTGTTTACACACAGGTGATCATTCTCAATAATTGATATTGTGAACATGATTGCAACCGCTTGTTAATTTCTGATGATTTCATTGAGCTTGTGTTTCGATGATTTGATTCATAGCAGGTGATCTGAGTATTACGAAAACGGTTTGATTTGTGAAGCGGAGGTTAAATAATTTGAATAGGTAATTTCTATACTTTACACTCTAGGAAGCTGTAATTTCGTTTGTAGCCTCTTTAGGACATTTACTTGACGATGCTCAGGGTCCGGATCAGATGCGTGGCTCTTAAAGCTAATTTCTATGCTTTACACTCTAGGAAGCTGTAATTTCGTATGTAGCCTCTTTAGGACATTTACTTGACGATGCTCAGGGTCCGGATCAGATGTGTGGCTCTTAAAGCTAATTTCTATGCTTTACATTCTAGGAAGCTGTAATTTCGTATGTAGCCTCTTTAGGACATTTACTTGACGATGTCCAGGGTCCGGATCAGATGAGTGGCTTTTAAAGCTAATTTCTATACTTTACACTCTAGGAAGCTGTAATTTCGTATGTAGCCTCTTTAGGACATTTACTTGATAAATCGCTCTTGATTTATCACGAATTTATTTCGTATTTTTTTTCGTAGTTTCATACTATAACTATATAAATTGATGTTATAAATGAATAGTAAAAATGACGCTTCTTTGGTTGTCACTTGGTTGCGCGACAACGCAAACACATTCTGTGTTTCAATAATTTCGTCCGAAGTATGTAAATAGAGGTAACCGGGGGTCCAGGGGGCTTGCCCCCTGGCGAGGCGCGGAGCGCCGAGTTTTTTTTTTTTTTTTTTTCTTTTGTGTAACAAATGTAGACTCTATCTTAACTGGCCAGCTTGGGACCAAAGGCAGTTAGTTTGCTTTGGGGCCAATTAATCTGATGTGCAGTCATTTTTATAAGAAAAATTAACTAATCGTGTGTTACACGTTTAGGGACGTGTATTTTTTTTTTTTTTTTTTTTTTTTTTAGAGCGTTTATTTTGATACTATATCAACTAGTTACATCTGAAGTATGAAACAGGTAACCATCTAGATATTTACTTCACATAAATTCCGCATTGTATTGTTTAGGGACGTGTATATTCATAGAATACACGTAGTATAAAGTTGGTAAACAAGTATTTATTTGCTTATATTATAGTAAAATATTAAACAATTTACTGAAAAGTATGGCGAAAACAAAACTGACTAGGTACAGTATGATGAAACCAAGATACGGCAATACAAAAGATACGGCAATAACACATTAAGCTAGAACATATAAACGACAAATGTAAGAATGTACGAAAACGCTGCAAATTATTACACAAACGTTTACTATTTTTGTGTCGGATAGTTCTCTTCGCAGAAGACCTGTCTATAATTATTAAACTATGTCTATTAAATGTACTTACTTAGTAGAGTTCTAGTACGTTCTTCCGCTAAAAATGAAATGCTTCCCAAATTGAAGGATGAATTTAATTGAAAGCACTTTTTGAACACATTAAATTGGTAAAAATTCGAAAAATGTGCTAAAAAAAGCACTAAAAATAGTTAAAAACGTGCAAAAATTGTTAACTTAAATTTTTAGCATAATTTCCATCAAAAAATTTTTTTAATGTCCTAGTCAATCGTTGATAATTTTGTTTGATTGAAATTCTGTTAATTCAATCAAACAAAATTATCAACGATTGACTAGGACATTAAAAAAAATTTTTGATGGAAATTATGCTGAAAAACGTAGTTAAATTGCATTAATATTTGCTGAAAAATCTGTAAAAACTGCAAAACAGAAATCTTAAAATCCAAAATCTTTTCCATTTTCACTTGCAGGTGTTCGCTCAGTGGCTATCAATTAATTGGTCTTTTGACATAGACATGTCTTTTGGGGGTCATGACCAAATAAGCATGATCGTGATCACAAATTGTAATGAGTAACTAGGTTTTTATCTACTTTCATTAAGATATTAATCACGCTACTCTATCCAGAAAATGAGGAAGTCACTATTTCTTAGCAATTAACGAAACAACAACAAAACAATTCGAATTTTTAATTTAAGTGATTTCTTCACCTACTCTTCTTTATCTTACCTACAAGTTAAATAGCATAATGTGTCCTACGAAAGACATATCTATGCATGAGTTTTTTCCGTGCAAACGGTAAAAATTTTCAACTAAATGTCCCCTCAATCAACTCATTCAATCAATGAGTAATCAACTCATTACAACCTCAGTTACGTTAAAACTAATCCCGACCAACATTGCTGCAATTAATAAGGCGTTTTGAATATCAGTTTTTGAACCTTGCGAATAAAAACTGCACGGCTCAACCCACCAAAATCGTTTTGATATCGGCGAATTCGTTATCGAAAGTTCTTTACCCGTGAACCCCCGCCCCATCTTAATTTGACGTAACTTCGACGCATTTCGGCTTTTCCCAAATCGTCCCTCGGAATGCCAGAATCTAACAATAGGCTAACGGGAAGCAGGTTTTCTGCCAATAGTAGGTATTTTCTTTTGATTTCTGTCTTTGGCATACATATGTTCTGATTCTTGACACATTGGTCCATTATAAAGGCTCAAGATATTGTAAATACATGTGAGGTTGCTTCACATTGGCCCGTTGTACGCGCCGGAACCGCAATTCAAAGCACGAACGGGCACAAATTATCCTCGCGCGCAGGAGCGACAAGAGTGATACATGTGCGGATTGCGGTGTCGGAAGAAGGAGGTGGGGGTTACGAGATGTGGTTGAGGAAGGGGGGGAGGAAGGCGAACATGTTTGATGCAGAAGTCCGCGGAAACATCCGTGGACTGACTCCAGGGCCCTTTTGAGGGGCCGTTTCCCCTGACTTTACTCCTGGTGAGGCTGTGAATTAATGAGCGGACTGTAGCCCGTTTTCCCGGTAGAAGCTCCTGTAGAGCTCTGCACGCCGGGGAGCGATAGTGGTAGGAGGGGGGCAGAAAGGAACTTGCGAGGTGCCGGTCTCTCGTTTCCACGGTTCTATAAAATATTACCCCCCTTACACTACCCCCTTACATTCCTCCTCTTTCATTGCCCCCCTCTGCCCTCTGCCACCTTACTGCTCTCTAGAGGTGGCCTCTCAGGTTCTTTCATGTCAGGAAACAACATTTTCGGCCAACATCAACTCGGCATGTCCACAAAAAATGTCTAACGTGGCTGTACAGTAGCTTTTATTTCAAAATTTACACGAAGAATCAGCGCACTGAAATAAGTGCTGGTTTGAATATTTTGTTCATGTGAGATTAATCACGAAGACATGAATGAAGAACAATTATATTTAATAGAAACACACAATAAAAAGAACGGAGACGTAATGAAACATACGTATAAACGGTGAAAAAGTAAGAACAAAGTGCAGGGTGTTTAGCCCATCGTTGTAAGCGCGTATGGAAGAACACTGGTGTTCCAGCACGTAAGAACGTAAGTACGTATGTAAATTAAACACGTTATTAACAAATAAGAGGTCTAAAATCTATGATAAGTTTGTAGGAGTCGGCCCCAGTCCGAGAGCAGTGAAATAGGTGGGGGTCATAGTAAAAAGTTGCTATTTGGGGTGTCTGTTGGAAGATAAATTAAGTCCTATAGGCGCTACGTCCCCACCATCGTAGTGTTGCATCAAACGTGATGATCATTACGTTGTGTTTTGCTCGTAGAATTATTAGATAGTTCATAGCCATGTATTTATTATAGATCGTAAAAAAGCAGGTTCCTAACTCAAAAGTGACTGAAATAAGAACAATCATTACGTTAAAATTTGTTGAAAAAATGTGGACCATGCAATTTTGAAAAGCTAGCTACTGAGATATTGGGATATTGAACTCCCCGACCCCTAAGAGATTGGAGAGTTTTTGTATTTCACGTATTGGTATTTTTCGTAAACACGAAAACATGCTGTAAGAGCGAGCACGATGAATGCTAACCTTTTCGTATCGATTCCTCGTAGCGTTTTCGTAAGCCCGAGAAAATTCTTATAGTGACGTTATTGTGACTCTTGTAGTGAATCACTGCTCAAAACTCAATTTTCACAGTAGACAATTTCCAAAATATAACATGAATTAAGAAACAACGACCACTTACCTCTACATCATATAAAAACGATTCAGCCGTGAAGAACACGAATTTTAAAACGTGTAAAATGAAACCTTGGAACGGAATCTTGAGAATGAAAAAGCTGAAATCTTCGATAAAACGCCGAAAGCAAGAACAAAATGCCGCTAGTGACCCTTCTGGTTGAGGTGCGGGGAAAAAACTAGAAAGAGAGACAAATACGAAGGTTAAACCAACAAAACAAAACGGCACAGGGAAAATTCAGGCGATTTTGTCTGTGTGTCCATGCCAACTGCATGATAGTTGCAAGTTATTCTAGAGTGTTATCCTAGAGAAAGGTCAAGTTGTCGTCTCGTAATGACGATTCTGAAAAAGCTGAGCACAAGTAAAGCTTACTCTTCCCTTACTCTTCCCTCCTTCGTCTGCATATAATTCTAATTTCCCTTTTAGGTTTGTTCAAGTTCTTGAACTACGGTACAAAATTAATTTTTGGATTTATATTTTTATAAAATTTTCCTTTTGACCCTTGATCAAAAAACTGCTGCCAACTTGCACGAATGTAACCTTTGGATATCGCATAATACTCTTCCCTTGGCAGATTCGGGGTCATTGTTTCTCCTTCACGCGCGGCGGAGTTTGCTGCCTGATCTACACGTTCGTTGTGCAGTAGACCTACATGAGACTTGACCCACACGAATTGAATATTCATCCCAGCGATCCTGCACCTGTTGACTAGACTTACTGCCTTAACAACAAGATGATTTTTGAATTTAGCCAGGAAAGGGGAGGAGAGTGTTTGTAAGGAACTGAGGGAGTCTGTACAAATTATGGCGGTTTGGAATGAAGGTTGAGTTGAAGAAAGTAGGACTTTAAGTGCTTGAATTATTGCGATCACCTCGCAGGAATAATTATTAAAAGATAAAACATTAGTACTTAAGATTCTCGTGCGTAATCATTTTATCCCTAGAACTGCAAAAATATTTTCGCGCTTTTGTACTATCCATGTTCCCCGGAAATTAGCGCTTTCGTGCATCGTCCTTCAGCGGATTAGCGCTTATGCCATCCTGCCTTTAGAAGAATTTCTGATTTGCGTTTTCAAGCTAGTAATTGGAAGTTTTGCCCCCTGTTCCAAGCGGCATGAGTAAAGTTGAAGTTTATTTCGTGCGTTTGGTCTGCGGTTAAATTGACTAACGTTTCCTTTCCCGAGAGACAACGTGCCTGTCCGTAATTACCGGTGTCGGGAGCGAAGGGAGGCTATTTACCTCGCAGCCGCACCACCCTCACACCAACCGTTTGTCTCAGGAGCTCTGAGCTTCTAAAACCACACGTAAATGATATTGTCCCCTTAATGAATCGCGTTTGTAACAAAATAATATGGTACGTACCTCTTCAACATGTGTAGGTACAATGAGCAAATTCCGTATTTTGTAATTTATCATTTTTAATTCGAAAATCGGATTCTGAGACCTTGAAAAGGATGGGTATCAGTTATTATACAGGAAAGCCCAATATAAGGGTAGTGTAGGATAATTCGAAGGAAAAATTGTGACAGTTCCCGCGAGCTCCAAGGGAATGCGCTGCCGTCGCTCCGTTATTTCCCAACGGGCGTCGCACGCCTGTGCTCGTGTTCTTGAAAGGCCGCGTTTGGCGATGGATGGGTGATCCTAGAACTGGAAAACCAATCTTCTCCGAACGTAGCATATATGCTATTAGTACGAGTTGTATCTCTTATGGTACTGTCACACCCCTCTCTATCTAGAATGTGGATTTAGGCCCCCATTGCACCTCTGGGGCGGCCTAAGTCCATTACAAAATGCAAATAAGAAAAATAAACAGGTATTCAATAAGGTTATTTCAATACGCAGTCAAGCTACCCGGCAATAGTGGCCACCCATTCAAAAAAGTTCCAGTCATGCTGCATGATCTATGAGCATATTTTCGTATATTATCGTATTGTATAATGTTAAATTGTTCTAAAACTTCAGTTTTTAAGTGCGAAGAAATTGTTAACTATTAACTTTACGGCAAAAAGCGTATCCTAAATAATAATCTGATATTCAAAGAGAGATTTTAGATTTTTACCATTTTTCGTGGTTTTTATCGATTTATTAAGCAAATTTCAATGAAATTTAATTGAATTTTTGAACATAATTTTGTACAAACATTTTTAATGTTATATTTCATATTTAATAAACTTTATTTGAGCAATATTCTGCTAAAAAATATATATTTTAACGTTTTTTCGCCGTTTCCAGGCATTTTTAGTGGTTTTATCGGCACTTTTTTTGAAATTTGACCTGTTTAATGCGCTCAGAAAGTGCTGGTGAATAAACTCATCCTTTCATTTGGAAAGCTTTGATTTTTTTAGCGCATGAACGAATTTTTAATCTCAATCCTACGTAGAGTTATCGTCTGGAATGACACATAAATAAATAAATACACACACAACACACACACACACACACACATATATATATATATATATATATATATATATATATATATAAATATATATATATATATATATACGTAAGCGTTAAACTCTTGGATTCGTTTCAGAATGCTTCAAACGGATTCCAACAAAGATAATTTTCAAAAATTTATATTTTAAAATTTTTGGATTCATTTCAATAGCTTCATTTTCTACAAAAATCCGCTGGATGGATAAAAACCCCTGTCCGAAACGGAAGTTAGTGAAAAAAAAAAGTCTATTTCAACGAAAACTAAAGATTTACAATGTTAAATCGATTTCGACGGTTATTCCATCATCAGTAACAAACAATAACGGAAGACACATTAGAAAAGACACAGCTTTTATAGTCACAGGTGAAGGGAGCTTGAATTCCCATTGGTCAAGAGAAACGAAAGGGGCAAGAGGTACTACCAATCAAGTGCGAACATAGAGACGGGGGATTATAGCTAATTAGATGAAGTAAAAGGGGGGAAAATAACGAAGTATGGTTTCAACATTGTGAAGGGATAATTCCAAGCTTTATAAAAATGGAACAATCAGTGGTGAAATATATTGAGGTTTATCCTCATTTAAACATTAACTCTATATTTTTCGGGGAAATAGAAATTTTTTTTTTCCCCCCATTTAAGTACTTCTGTTTTAAAATCGGTTTCCACAACTTCGTCGCGATTGATTTAGTTTGTAAAAACCCCTGCTCTAAATGGAAGATATATTCGAGCAGTTTATAGTTTGAGTAGTAGCGTTCGTACGAAATGTCCAGGAAATTTCAAACCTGAGGATTCCGGCGATTTTCCGAAAATTGTCACTATTCCCCCTCCCCGCTCAAAAAACTCCGAGTTCATCTCAGGAAAATATTTCGCAATAAGAAGGGCCCCCGAGCTAATTTACACAAACTTTGATCAATTTAATGCGCTCAGAAAGTACTGGCCAACAAAACCAATCCTTTTATTTGGAAAGTTATGATTTTTTGGCGCAAGAGCGAAATTTTTATCTCAATTAAGAGTTATCGTCTGCAATGACACATAAATAAATAAATAAATAAATAAATAAATATATATATTTATGTATATATATATATATATATATATATATATATATATATATATACATGTATATGTACATATGAAAAAGCATAACACTCTTGGATTGGTTTCACAATGCCTCAAACGGATTTCAACGAAGACAATTTTCGAAAATTTTGATTTTGATTTTAAAATTTTGGAGCCATTTCAATAGCTTCATTTTCTACAAAAATCCGCTAGATAGATAAAAAACCCTGCTCTAAATGGAAGCCATACTTCAGTTTATAGTTTGAGTAGTAGCGGTCGTAAGAAACGTCGAGGAAATTTCAAACTTGAGGATTCCGGCAATTTTCCGAAAATTGTCTCTATTTCCCCCCTGCCCCCAAAAAACTCCGAGTTGATCTGAGGAAAATATTTCGGAATAAGAAGGGCCCCCGAGCTAATTTACACAGCTTGTTGCCCCAACGGAACCACCCCGGGGGGCCCCCCCGCTAATTCGCTCCGTTTGAACGTCTGCTCACTCCGCAACCGACTAAATGAATCAATATGCATACATAATGGGATGCAAATATATTAAACAACCCCCGGAGTATTTACCCAGACGTCTCTAAACGCTGCGGTTTGCTCTCCAGAGGGCTTGCGGGAGACTATCACCGTTTGCCGGAGCGATATTATTTGCGTTTGTTATTCCGCCGGCATAAGCGAAAAGCCGTATAATGGGAATCTCACTCTCCGGAGTCATCTTGGGAAGGAGCTCTTTGTCATTTGAACGATGACGAACACCCCGTTTTGAGAAATTTCGGAGCCGCGTTCGAGCTACGCTCTGATTATCTGATTCAGGGTCGCGAGCGCTATATGAAATGTTGGTCTTTGTAGGGTACATACGAGGCCAAACAAAAAACGCTGCAAATTATTACACAAAGGTTTATTATTTGTGTATTAGACAGCCCTTCTACGTAGATCTCTGGTCCATAATTATTAAACGCCGCTTATAGTATATTTAGTATCGGAACTCGGAGCTTCGGACCTCACAAATGGGTTCAATCCATTACAGCAGCGGAATCTCACAATTCTACGCTTTTTAATATAGTTGATAAACAAAACAATTTATTCCAAGTCATCTTTCCAACACATAAAAGTGTTACCTAAACTGTATATTGATATCATCTAATTGGTCAAATTTCAAAAAATGTGCTGACAAAATCACTGAAAATGGCTAAGAATTGTTAAATTGATATTTTTTAGCATAAGATTGGTCAAATAAAGTTTATCAACTGTGAAATAGAACATTCAAAAATTTATGTACGAAATTATGCTAAAAACTTGAACTTCATTAAATTTTGTTTTAAAAAATCTATAAAATTGCAAAAAATAGCCTAAAATCCAAAATCTCCTTTTGGATAGAAGAGTATCATTTATTTATTATTTACGGCGGACGGACATTTCAAATTTGGATTCTACGCACCTTGAAACGTAAAGTGACAAAGTTTGAGGGGGGGTTATAAAAATTTTTTGCTATACGATCACATAGGCTTTATATTGGAAATAATAAACCAAAAGTTCCAGTCATGCAGCATGATCGTATGAGCGAATTTTCTTAACTTATTGTATTGTCTAATGTCTACCACATTGTCTTTTGTCTTGCATTTTCTGAAACTTTACCAATTTAATGTGCTCAAAAAGTGCTGGCCAACGAACTCACCCTTTCGTGTGGAAAGCATGATTTTTTGGCGTAAGAACGGAATTTTTATCTCAATCCTAAGGAGAGTTATCGTCTGGAATGACACATAGATACAAATGAAATTAATTTTATAGCTCAAATTCGTCATATTGTCTCCAAAAAATTGTTAACTATCAATTTGATTGCTGAAAAATTTGTTATATTATTTAAACAAAGATATTGGATTTCTAGAAATGTTTTCATTTTTATCGATTTTTTAGCACATTTTAATGAAATTTAATTACAACTTTGAGCATAGGTTTGAGCTTTAATTTTTAAATTACCAACTTCTTAGTTGATAAACTTTATTTGATTAATATTCTGCTAAACAAAACTAAAAACACCGATGTTTAGCCTTTTTTTGTCATTTTTTATGATATATATATATATATATATATATATATATATATATATATATATATGTATATATATATATATATACCTATATATATATATATATATACATATATATACATATAAAAAAGCGTTAAAATCAAGGAATCATTTCAAAATGCCGCAAAACAGATTTCGATGAAGAAGATTTTTATTTTGAAATGTTCTAGTTTCTGCTCAATGTAAGGTAGAGAGGAAAAGTGGTCTTGCAGTCGGAGATAGCTCTTCAAGTACCTAGACTTAAGTAGACATGAAACAAGTTAAGTTTGGCATAGAGCTTCCTTGTTTCCGTAACACGAATGTATAGATCATTGAAAAGTATTAAAATTGAATGATTTATCATTTTGTGATATTGAAAAATTCCATAGCGGAAAATAGTAAATCAACATATTCAGTGAAACGTCATAATTGGTAGGTACCTAAAAGCAACGAAAAAATTATACTCGACGTAATTTACTTTTGCACATGCGCAGAATGAAGTGATATTTTGAGAACAATGAAATTGCTACAGGACCATCTACAGAACTAAATCACTCGCGACGAAGTTGAGGAAACCCATTTTACGGACCATCTACAGCCTAACCTGCACATTCCCTGACAAATTCATCAAAATCGGATAAAAACTGTGGAAATTAAGGTTGTTAACAGGATTTCCCATTTGCGCATGCGCAGTATCTGTTAATGATACAATCATACATTAATAATTGATCTGGATTGATAAAATTGTTGTTTTCCAGCAACTATCCCAATTTGAGAGAGATCGAACTACTAAGACGTGAGGTAATGATGCTTGGTTGAATTTACGTTTGCAAATGCGCAGTGTAAAGAATTGAGTTGAGAACAAGGATATACAGACACATGACAGACACACACACAGATAGACAAGGAACCAAAGTTTTTCAGAATGGTCTAAAACGTAAAATGCGAGTGGAAATTTTGATTTAGGAGACCAAAATTTTTTTCTTCCAGAAGTGGAAATACTTCCATTACCTTTGGGTAAACTTGAAAGCAAAATCTCAAAATAAGTAGGTAGTACTTTATGTGCTGTTATCTGGCTCTATGGAACCGTTCATGTACCTACAGCTCTAAATTTATGGAGTCCCTATATCAATGAATATGAGCCACTGCTAAAGGTTTTTGCATTTGTGTCCTTAGTAGTTCCTTTTATTTATTTATGTCAAGAAAACGGGATAAAATCTCAATTGGAGATTGTTACAAAACACAAATCTGGACTTCAGTCCAATGATTACATAACACAGTAAGTTGAATAATTTTGTTATTTCGCTGATTCTTGATATTTCAACAGCAACATATAGACAAATTCAGATAGGATATTGTTCAGAATGCTGTAAAATTCAATGATCGTGGAAGAAGTTTCGATTTTAGCGGTAAGTACAAATTTTTCGACCTGGTAGACGCCGTAGGTTCAAGTTAGCTCATGGTATATAATATTTAATTATTGGTGTTTTCTTCAATATTTGTGGATTCTTATAAAAATTTAGAAATATATTATTTTACATACAGGGTATACCAAAAGTAACCCCCCGAAGTATCGAAGTGAAACTTCGAGAGCGTGTTTTGGGTGCCTGCTACTAAGTTTAAATAAATAAAAATGAGGGGAAAATCCAAAAGTTTTTGGGCTACCCAAACGGGTGAATTATTGAGTACTAGCCGCTCCGGCTCGCTCCGCTCGCCTCCACGTCCAGCCGGGGGGCAAGCCCCCCGGACCCCCCATTAAGTTGCTCGCTTCGCTCGCAAAGTGTGGCATGTAGGGAATATTGCTCGCTTCGCTCGCAAAGTCTGGCATGTAGGGAATGTTGCTCGCTTCGCTCGCAAAGTCTGGCATGTAGAAAATGTTGCTCGCTTCGCTCGCAAAGTATGGCATGTAGGGAATGTTGCTCTCTTCGCTCGCAAACGGTAGATCTCTAAGGATAGGTTAAACTTTGTATTGTATACTGCTCGCTTCGCTCGCTTGAGGAAGTTATACTGCCCACCCAACTTGGCAAACGTTTTTTTCTGTTGGAAATTCTTACAAACAAATTAAATCTTATAAAACTACATGGAACCACGAAAAGTTTATTAGGGGATGTTGCTCGCTTCGCTCGCAAGGTATTGCTGTATATGTGTAGGAAAAAACCCGTATTTATTCTGTTGAAATGAGTCATCGAGTCCCTTCTGGTAAGCAACATTGTGAAACGGCGGCGGTCTCGATTTGTAGGAGGAAGTTATATTGGAGGAAGTTATACTGCCCACCCCACTTGGCAGACGTTTTTTCTGTTGGAAATTCTTACAAACAAATTAAATCTTATAAAACTACGTGGAACCACAAAAAAGTTTATTTAGGGATGTTGCTCGCTTCGCTCGCAAGGCATTGCTGTATATGTGTAGGACAAACCCGTATTTATTCTGTTGAAATGGCGCTCGAAATGGAAAGTTCCATCCTTATCCGCGCGCGTGCGTTGGCCTGCTCGCAAGGTATTGCGTAGAAGTCGAGTCCCTTCCGTTGTGAAATGGGCGGCGGGGTCGATTAAAAATTTAATTTTAAACGCTTCGCCTCTCTTCCGCTCGCGATTTGACCGACTTAACGTCACTTTTTTCGATATCCGATTTCGGATTCAGATTCGGCGGACCCAAAGCTGTATTTCGCCCGCGAAAACCGTTCCGAAAAACGTACCTTTATGGGGTATATTTTAATCGGAAAAAACCAAGTTTTTCGGCGGACTTTTCGAGAAAACGGGTCCGTACTCTCGCATTTTTTTAACGCATTTCCCGATACTTTTTTCGCGATCCGATCGCGCCGTCGTCTTCCTCGTAGGAAAACCTACGAAACCCGTATTTTTCCGGAATTGTCAACGGCCGTTTAGAGGGGTAGGGGAAGCGGGGAAGTCCAAAAAGCGCACATTAATTCTTACTTCGACCCCCCTCCCGCCCTGCGGCCCATGGTTCGGGTGGGATTAGACAATTTTAAATTCGCTCGCTCCCCCTTTCGGAAAATCTCAAGAAGATCCCCCCACTCGTACACTCCCCCCACTCAGCCGTTTGGCCGTGCATAGACACGACAAACAGACAAACAAACAGACAAACGGAGTTTCATTCTTATAAATAACTAGCCGCTCCGGCTCGCTACGCTCGCCTCCACGTCCAGCCGGGGGGCAAGCCCCCCGGACCCCCCATTAAGTTGCTCGCTTCGCTCGCAACGTGTGGCATGTAGGGAATATTGCTCGCTTCGCTCGCAAAGTCTGGCATGTAGGATATGTTGCTCGCTTCGCTCGCAAAGTCTGGCATGTAGAAAATGTTGCTCGCTTCGCTCGCAAAGTATGGCATTTAGGGGATGTTGCTCGGTTCGCTCGCAAACGGTAGATCTCTAAGGGTAGGTTTAACTTCTGTAGGGGATGCTGCTCGCTTCGCTCGCAAACGGTAGATCTCTAAGGGTAGGTTTAACTTCTGTAGGGGATGCTGCTCGCTTCGCTCGCTTGAGGAAGTTATACTGCCCACCCAACTTGGCAGACGTTTTTTTCAGTTGGGAATTATTACAAACAAATTAAATCTTATAAAACTACGTGGAACTACGAAAAGTTTATTCGGGGATGTTGCTCGCTTCGCTCGCAAGGTATACCTGTATATGTGTAGGACAAAGTCCGTATTTATTATTTGAAATGGCTCTCGCTTCGCTCGCAAGGTAGGTACCTATGTAGGCATACCTGCTCGCCTCGCAATGTTGTGACATCGAACCCTTCACGTCAATTCTTGAGCCTTCTCTCGTCCACGGCAGAATCATTTTAATCGCTTTGCTCGCTTCTGCTCGCAATTTGACCGAGTTCTCGTCACTTTTTTCGATATCCGATTTCGGATTCAGATTCGGCGGACCCAAAGCTGTATTTCGCCCGCGAAAACCGTTCCGAAAAACGTACCTTTATGGGGTATATTTTAATCGGAAAAAACCAAGTTTTTCGGCGGACTTTTCGAGAAAACGGGTCCGTACTCTCGCATTTTTTTAACGCATTTCCCGATACTTTTTTCGCGATCCGATCGCGCCGTCGTCTTCCTCGTAGGAAAACCTACGAAACCCGTATTTTTCCGGAATTGTCAACGGCCGTTTAGAGGGGTAGAGGATGCGGGGAAGTCCAAAAAGCGCACATTAATTCTTACTTCGACCCCCCTCCCGCCCTACGGCCCATGGTTCGGCTGGGATTAGAAAATTTTAAATTTGCTCGCTCCCCCTATCGGAAAATCCCAAGAAGATCCCCCCACTCGTAGACTCCCCCCACTCAGCCGTTTGGCCGTGCATAGACACGACAAACAGACAAATAAACAGACAGACAAACGGAGTTTCATTCTTATTAATAGTATAGATAGAGATTTCAGAGGAAAAAATTCCATTTTTTGCCGAGTGCATCCATTCACTTGACATTTTGAATATGTTTTACTGCTGAACCCGATGGTGATATTAGAATTGCGATATTTTATCCCGTTCTCAAATTGGAGCTGATGAACAATGTAGAAGCGCGATTTTGTCTATAGATAATTACTTTTAGAAAAAATTCCGCTTCTTCACGATTCTTCGGGTCCGATCCGAGATCGGAATAATATATTGCAATTTTGGTTTCACCATCGTGTGCAGCACTACAAATTCTTGAAAATGAGGCAAAGAAATGGACAAATTTTTTCCGAAGTACACAATACCATAAACCATTGGGTAGACCAATAACTTTTGGATTTTTATACTGATTTTTAGTTGCTTAAAACTTGCCATTAGACACTCCAAAAACGCTGTTCAGGTTTCACTTCGATATCACAAAAATTGTGGAAGTACTTTTGGGGCACCCTCTATATGTAATTACCTATCCAAATAGTCTAAAGCTCGCAGAATCAAATTTATTTTGACATTTTTAAGTCTTTACTATGGCACATAACTCAAAAAGTGTGACGAAGAAAGCGTTATGAAAAATGTCTAATGATTTTCACGTACAACCGATTCGTTGCTACGGAACTTTAACTTCGCCAGTTATCATCGTACAAAAATCGTTCACCACTCGTTGGATAGCTCTTGATTTACCTAACCATATTATGTTAACCACTGCTGAGTGCGTGGCCGACAAGCTGCGGTATGAGCGTGATTGTTTAAATAATTGTTTACACACGGGTGATCATTCTCAATAATTTATATTGTGAACACGATTGCAAGCTTTATATTAAGTAAAGACATAATTTTAAGACCAAACAAATCACGTGCAGGAGGGGGCGCAAAGACATAAAATGTCCCTCGTAGTTGCGTACTTGTACGAAAGCTGTACCCACCGTTTGTGTTTCGATACATTGGAAAATATCGTGTACGTGGTTTACTTTCGGTTTAATTTTTTATATGGCTTCTACTATAAAGGCTCACGCTATTCATAACTGGGAGTGTTTCATCAATCCAAACGAGTAGTTTAGATCCTCCGCGCGTCATCCCACCAACATACAAGCTCAAAAAGAGGTGAAGTCTCCGGCTTAATACAGATCCAGTTGTCGTGGAGAAACCTGCTCCCTAGCTCAGCAAGCCACCCCTAATTCCTCATACAGCGAAATGGAAGTCTTACGAGGTCTTTATTAAATCCCCCGCTGGTTTTACGTGGGGTCTCCCCGGGGGCATAAGCTCCATTAAATACAAACTAAATTCCAAGTGAGGGCAAGGATTTTACTAGTTGAGGAACATGACTTTATGAAATAATTGGCATGTTCTATGTTTTCAGGAAGGCCCGTGATTTGAATTTTTGCGGGACCGTAGGATTGTATTTTTTGCAGGACCGACAGACGAGCAAACGTAGACGTTGTAGAAACATGAGGGTATTAACTTCATGTGGTCATATGGAGAAAAGTATCAATTACCTACCTAATTGAAATTTCCATTATCACGAACTAAATCACTCGCGACGAAGTTGTGGAAACCCATACAAAACGGAAGTTAGTGAAAATAGTCTTAAAGCATTACTATGATCCGTTAAGGACAAAATTAGTGTTCAGGATAAAAGTGGAGTTTATAAATTAAAATTTTCTTGTGGCTACGAATATTGCGGTCAGACTGGTAGGAGATTTAGGGAAAGAATAGACAAGCATCAGGAGTATTTCAGAGAAAATAAGGGTAAGTCTACATTTGCAAAACATCTCAAGGGATCCAATCATAGTTACAATTTTGATTTGACAGATAGACAGTTGGTAGAATTCCTTCATTTGTGCCCAAAGGGAGGTATGTTGAATGTACTTGAAAATTTTGAAATTATCAAAAGTGACAGGTCTGGTAAACGTTTAAATGAGGATATACCTCAATATATTTCACCACTGATAGGACCATTTCTGTAAAGCTTGGAATTATCCCTTCACACAGTTGAAACCATATTTAGTTATTTCCCCCTTTCACTTCATCTGATTAGCTATAATCCCCCTTTCACTTTGTATGCACTTAATTGGTTGTACCTCCTGCCCCTTTCCTTTCTCTCGACCAATGGGATTCAATCTCCCTTCACCTGTCACTATATAAGCTGTGTCCTTTCTAATGTGTCTTCAGTTATTGTTTGTTACTGATGATGGCCTAACCGTCGAAATCGATTTAACATTGTAACTCTTTATTTTTCGTGGAAATAGACTACGTTTTTCACTAACTTCCGTTTCCATTATCATCCGAGTAAGCTCCGGGGTGAATTTCTTTGCTGTTCAACCTATGAAGCTGGAATTTCATACGCATGAAACATGATCATGATTATATGAAAAAGCGTTTCAAAATGCCTCAAAACGAATTTCCTAGAAAATGTTAATAAAAAATTTGGATTTCATCATTTTTGAGCAATAGCAATAGTTATTTTTTTTACGTTTACGTTTTAAATCTAAACGTTTGAAAGCATTAAACTTAATGATTTGTTTCGAATGCCCTATACGGATTTCAATCAAGAAAAATTGCAGTATAATATTTTTAGAATTTTTTTTTTTTTTTTTTTTTTACCAACTGAAATTGCTTTGTTTTACAGAAATTCCCTAAGAGTGTTTAAAAATCTGCTATAACGTAAACTATAACGTAAATTGTATATGAGATGTTGTAAGAGAAGTGGGGTTGAAATAGGTACCTACATACAACGTTCATCGTGTCGTGCCCCCCGAACCACCCTCCCGCGGCGTTTTCTCGCCCGTCTCAGTCCCACATATCACTCTCGTGGCTTTATCCTCAAAAGGTGGAGGTGAAGGGGAAGCTAGGGGAGAAAAGGAAGTAGGCTAGGGGGGGAAAAACAAGGCCTAGGGGAGAAAACAAGGTGGATTACGAGAGGTGACTAATGCGGAGGGTCGGTCGTTAAGGAAAGACGCGGTTGGTGCGGTCCCGAATTTCTGACAGCGGCAAATATGTTAGGTCTGGGATCTCCCTTCGTCCTCACGAGATGCTTTCAAAGGTTAATCCACGCTTGGAAACAACTTGACGTTTCGTGTAAACAACGTCAATGTTGTCCGCCTTCATAATGCTGCGGTGATATATTCGTCATGTGTCTCTTATTGTAGGTATGTAAGTTATGATACTAACCTCCAGGACTTTATTATCAATGTAAACAATTACGGAGAGTCAGTAAAAAAAAAAGGTTTTTTCGATTTAATTTTATATTATTCTCTACTCAATTTCGAGCAGTTTGATATATAAAAATTTATTGTTCCGAATATGGAAACCCAAAAAAACCCGAGTTCGAAGTTGAGCATCTGGTGGGCGGGCCCACACTCTAAACCAAAGAGACCGCACCTTCCACCTGCTCAAAAAACCACAATAATTTGAGTTTCGGAAGCAATAAACAAACTTTAAACCTAACAAAGCCTTCCCTAACCAACTATAACCCTAACAAAACCTTCCCTTGTCTCCCTCTTCCGTGCCCTAATGGTAACACAGGAAGAAAAACTTAGTACGACCAATGGACTTGTGGCAAGGGGGTAAAAAATATTCTAAAATAATGTTTTTTTTTTAAATAATTTATTTGTTTATTCAAAATAAACAAGAAAAAAAAAAAAAAAACAGAACAATCATCTGTGGTAAGTCTAAGAAATTACAGGTCAGATATAGAAAAATACAACTACCGTATGCTAGTCCCCCATTTGAGGAACCCTCGTGCTTGGGAGAGGAGTCACAATTAAATACAAATTGAAGATTAGGATTGATCGAAAAATGAAATGAAAAAGAATCTACATCTCTTCTTGCGACTTAATTTCAAATAAATTATAAATGGTACATTTTTGTCATGATGATATATTATAAAAATAGATCTTAGTATACTGTACTAAACTATTACTGGGGTGAGATAAACAGTTTTTTGACAAGGAGCTTGAACGAGGCTAGAAATGGGCAATCTCTAATATTCATGGGCAAACTATTATAAAGTTTCGCACCATGGTACAAACATGTCCTCTGACCCGACGCAGTCAGTCGGAATGGGATTTTAATACTCCCGCTACCACGGGTATTAGAGTAATGGTCAATTTTTTCAGAAGGATCTATCTTTTTTTTGCTTCCGAGACTGCAAGGCAGCGGAAGCTTTGTTTTCACTTTCGAAATGAAAAAAAATTTTTTTGCTCCAAAATCAAAATTTCCACTCGCATTTTGCGTTTCAGAGCCTCCTGAACAAATTTGGTTCCGTGTCTGTCTGTCTGTCTGTCTGTCCGTCCACATTTCCTTGTAACAGCCATAACTTCCACAATTTTGATCCGATTTTAACCAAATTTTCAGGAATCGTGCGGGTTAAGCTCTAGATAATCCCCTATTAACTTCATCATCATCGAATCAACGGTAGCTTCTGCGCAGGCGCTAACGTGAATGCCTTGTGACGGTCATAACTCGATCAATGTTGAACGGATTTCGGGCAGATTTCCAGGGATGATGTGGGTGAGGTCCCTTGAGGTCCCATTAGACAATCATCATAATTGCATTAACGGTACGTTCTGCGCATGCGTGAACGAAATATTCTTGTTACGGTCCTTGCAACAGCCGTAATTTCCACAATTTTGATGCGATTTTCTTCAAATTTTTAGGGATCGTGCGGGTATAGCTCTACATGGTCCCCTATCAGTTACGTCATGATCGAATCAACGGTAGCCTCTGCGCAGGCGCAAACAAAACTTCCTTGTTTCGGTCATAACTCGGGCAATTGTGAACGGATACCGGTCGTTTCTAGTTTTCTGGAATTTAATGGTGACGTACTGTGAAGGTCACGAGGAAGCTCATGTGCCATTTCCTTGGCAGTGTATTTTTTTTACTTGGCTTTTTTACTTTTACTTTTTTTTACTTGACATCATTATCTTTTTTTTTTTATTGGCCCTATATCAGGAGTTTCTGATCGACACCTTGCCATAGACGTATATTCTTTAATTTAATCTAGGTCGCACAAAACTACTTCACTATTACAAAAATGATGACTGTTTAATTCGTCAACAGGTACTGATAACGTCTCTGAAAACAATTTTCCCTTCGCGACGCCATAATTTCTGACAATTTTCCAAAATCCTTTTGGCTGCCGCACACTCTATAATAATTCGTAAAAATATCCGATTTCCGATCATTTGCTTGACTTTATTTCTCAAAGACTTATATCCATTCCTGTTCTAATTTGTTTTATTCTTTTCGAAGTTTTTAAACGCATTGTCTCTACCAATCATCAAATCTGTAATATCTTATCTAGGGTGCTGGTGGTATTATTGTTTTACTTTAACTAATGGACAATGCTTGTCATAGGTATAATTCTATTATCATTTTATTGAGGATTTCTAGATTTCTATTTTATGCTCTCTCTCTCTCTCTCTCTCTCTCTCTCTCTCTCTCTCTCTCTCTCTCTCTCTCTCTCTCTCTCTCTCTCTCTCTCTCTCTCTCTCTCTCTCTCTCTCTCTCTCTCTCTCTCTCTCTCTCTCTCTCTCTCTCTCTCTCTCTCTCTCTCTCTCTCTCTCTCTCTCTTTCTCTCTTCCGAAGTTTTGAATGGCCACGCCAACGTGTTGTACTGCTATAATAAAAGCAGGTTAAAGAAGAGTTAAACGGCTTTTGTAACATTCTCTTTTCGTTCTGCCGCTAACCGCCTCAAAAACAGCATTCGAACTTCTGAAAACAACCCTCGAAAAAAAAACCTGTTCGTTCCGTTCCACGGTTTTCAATCAAGTGATTGATGAATCGTAAAAACGGTCCCAAATGTGTCCCCGCATCGTCGACAAAAAAAAATCCCTTTTACGGGACGTCGACGACGGCGAATCCCATCCCGACGTAACAGGTAACGTCGGGTGACTAACGATAATTGTTGACAAGAGAGCGGGAGACGCGGAATGAGAAGAGGGTCGGAGCGACGCGAACGATAGGTTGGAAAAAAAAAGAAAGAAAACGTGGAAATTGATTTTTTCATTATTCATTCTCACATGAAGCCGAAACGGGCGTTTTCGCTGCTAATCTTCGTTACAGTGATGGAAACTCCGCAGATAAAAGGGCTTTTACGATCGCTAGTCGGGGGCCTTCAGAGTGAAACGATCGCTCGGCCCGCGGATCGGTGGTATAATGGCGAAGGGGTGGGTAGAGGTAACGGTGAGGGGAAGGCGAAAAAACCATTAATCTTATCGTTCTGATTATCGAAGTTGAATTCGGTTGGAAGTAATTATTAATAGGGGAAAAGCCGTCCACCCCTCCACCCCTAAACCTTTCCACCCTTTGAAGCGAGGTCGAGTTAATGTGCCTTAATTTGATGCCAGAGCGGGGGAGGCGATAAACTTTGCGCTTGATCAAACTTTTTTTTTGTACGCTTTTATCCCTTTTTTCATTGTTGTTTTCACGGTAGTAGTTATTTTCTTATTATTTTGTTTTTCTCATTCGATTGGTCGTTATTGTGAGGCCGTCATAGGATCGGCGGCTACTACGTTGTTATTAAACGAAACGTTACGTGAATAATAAGTGATTGTAAAAATGATGCTCGCGGTTGGTAGCATACTGCGATTATCAATCTTAGATAATGAAATATGAATATTTATTTGCTTTCCGTTTAATTAGCGAATTTTCATAGAAAGAATTAGCTATTTAAATGGCTTAAACGTTTTTAATGTGGTGGGAGGGAGAGGGAGGCCCCTGATAATCCGTTTCATATATCAATGAACAGACTAGATATTAACGTGTTGTGTATACAAATTTATATACATGGTGCCCCACGGAAAGGTTACCCCCCTTTATTTCCCCTGTATCCAGCTTAAAAATTTGAAACCTACGCCATTATTCATAATTGTTTACGTGGATCTCATGAAAAATACTATTGTGCGCGCCACTTGCGCCAGAAGTGTCGCAAATGACATAAACTTTGTTGTTTCAAATGGGAATCCCCATTTTTTCATTACAGATTTGAATTCTACTTGAAATTTCATGAAGAAATGCCTATCACTCTGTTTTTAAGTGTACGTAAACGGGCGAAATTCCGCTCCAAATTGCGCAATTCTGCTCTATAAGTGCAAACATTGTGGAATACTGAGTTTTACAAGACATTCAATTGCTACATATAATACATGATTTTGGGGTATTTTTTCGTGCTGAACCTCCTAATGACTTTAATTTATTGATATTTGCATCACCAACTTCGATTTAGTACGCTTTGTGCTGTGTGGAAATGAGTAAGATAAGTTCAGTTCTGGTCAATTTTTCGGTACAAGCAGATTTTTGTTACGATCCTGCATAGGAACCTGTTATTTTTTTCACATTATCATCTCACCGTATTTCTCTTATAGTTCAGTTATAGTTCTCTTATAGTTAAGTTATAAACAAATTTTTTTTATCAAGAAGAATGAATTAAATCTATTTATAAGTAGATGTTATTTCCTTCACGAACTAAAAGTCAATTCGTTACCAAAGCGTTTCTACTTTAACCTAAGTCAAAGAGAGTCTCAGAGTTTATTTATGTAGGTAGGTACACAGTTTATTTAATGTGCTCCACGAACTGAAAGAAGGATGTTACTTAGGTAGGTACGTGTATTCTTCTTGAGAGAGCCCGCTAGAGCGCTCAAAAAATCCCCACAGACCAAGATAGTGGGTTTACCTACAAATTGTTTTCATCTATGGGTTGAAACCCAATATTCCGTCTTGAATGTTCAAAATCATCAACTAGTACATTACCTACTTGTGTAATGAAAATGTGGAAATCGAAGGCACCTCTTCAACACTTCACTAGCACTACGGGCATACTTCAATTACACTAAAAGCATAATGATTATCATCCGTTTACCTTGTAGTTCGTCGATAGTCTGATAATTGAGGTAATCAGCTTTGGTAATTCAAACGTCAAGTTTCGACGATCAATTTAACCAACGATAGGAGTAGTTGGTAAATGAAAGATCGCTGTAATTCCAGACATAATGCCGCTTTAGCGGTAATTATTGGTTGACTCAAATTATGCCCCTCTGTCTTGTTTGTCGTAGTAAATCTAACATACCAATCCTCGCTCTACAAATCGATTGGTTTGAATTCAATGTTGTGTTGGATGCAACATTCAATTTCATACCTGAGTTATTAATTGTTATTGTCCTAACCGTTTATTAACTTCCAGTTTCTTCACAGGCAACGTTTTCGCGCGAACCCTGATCGGTCTCTGAATTATTACAGTCGCCTATAATATTTAGAATATGCTTGTTGCATAATTTTCCGCATTCTTTCGCATAAAGTTGCCGCAATTTTCTCTTTCGCTTTTGACATTTATGCTGCGATTTTTGGGGAATGTGTGGCTCAAGCTTTAGGCGGTCCTATATCAGTCTCATTGCACAAAATCATAACTTCACTCTGAGCATGCGTGAACATCTCCAATCAATCGAGCGTCATTTCCAAACGGTGGGCACTTGGGCGATCAGGAAAAGATGATTTTATCTCCCATATGAATTTCATCACGATTATCATTAGTAGGTGCTGCGCATGCGGAAATGTGAAATTCTATCAAACATAATTTTTGAAGATTTCGCTATATTTTGTAGTAATGTTTAATGATCTATAGATTCATGATGCTAATATGAGGAACCTATGTGCTTCATCAAATTCGGGAGACTTTTTCTTCTTTCTTTTTATCAGCAAATTGTGGGCAATATTCGTTGGCAAATCTTTGTTTTCATTCAAACACTGTGAACGCCATGTTTTCTGGGTCAGGCTTGAGGATGTGTAATTGGAGAGAGGGATTTTTTATTTCTAACGTAAACAATGTACATAGAAATCGTCATTGAACAATTAACAATTTATTAATAAACCAATAAAACATTTGATTTGCAATATATGCATGTTAGATTTTGGGTAAAATTTCCGACATGAGCCATTTTGAACGGGCTATTCCGCCAATATAAACAGCACACGCACTTACCACAATCAGTCAATAAATACATTCATTCCCTCAAAAGAACACATCCATACAGAAACTTAAGATTTTCATCTAAAATGCAGATAACAACAAAACGATAGACAACAAAATAAGAAACGATGCTTTTGGTCAGCCATAGTACTTATATAAATATCCCTCTGCTACCATACAGGAAAAAATAGAAAAAATATATAATGTTGAAAGGATAATAAACAAAAACTTTAAGTAGTCATGCATACTTCCTGAAATTTTAGTGAATAGAATGCACTCTTATCTGTTCCAATAAACTCTTATAAATATTAAAAACAATTGATAATATAAACTTTTTTTATCCATCAACAACACTTCCTATAATTCTTGTTTCGAATATCAGCCAAAAGAGCGTTCGAGAACTTAACACCCCAATAATTTGTCCCATTTCAGTCTATGTCTTCATGAATACTTATTGTTTTCTTTTTTGGGTTAAAAAATCAACTTCAGAAATTCACTTTAAGAAAACCCAATTATCTTGAACTGAATTTCTGAATTCGATTTTAGATATATCTTCTTGAGTCCAGTAAAATTGCTCCTCTCGTATCATAAGCATGAGTTTCACTTCTGAGTATAAGTTTAAATGCTTCAGGGTACAGCATATACCTTCCAAAATATATATACAGGGTAGTGGAAGAATACTTAAATCACTAAAAATAAATACCTGCCTAAATCACTCAATTTCATTACCCAAAAAGCAATTGTTTCCACCTTGCATGAGGGAAGTTCAAATTATTGTAATACGCATGGCTTCTACAGTATTCATCCGATTTCGATGAAACTTTCAATGATTTATTTACTTATTCATATTATGAGTATGAATAAGCTATGTGCCTCACCCAACTTGGCAGCCCTGGTTTTTCAGCAGCTATTGCAAGGATATGAATATCATGGGCGAAATTGACCCAAGAATTTATTCCATTACAGGGTTTTTTTTTTTTTTTTTTTTAATTTTTTGTTTTTGACATTTTATGTCTTTACTTTGGCACATCTTTATATATAATTCCGAACGGTCTTTGAAATTGTGAAGAACTTTGCGGTCTGATTTTAGTGTTAAACTGCTCATTCGAATCAGCACGCCCCCAAGTTTGTTGCAAAAGTGTCGCCGTTCGTCTCTATACCCGCCTTGATCGTGTTCTAGGCGGTCCTTATCAACGAGAGTTGTTTATAGGCTGTGGCGGTAACAACAGTTGCCATCGATTCACGGTCAGTAAGAAACTTAGTGTAGTTACTAACATCTAGGAGAGTTATTTCTGAGACTTTATAAGTATATAATTCCGAACGGTCTTTATCAGCACGGCCCCATTTGTTGCAAAAGTGTCGGTAAGAATTGTAGTGATGGGGTCTTTTCTGATCAGCTGAGTGAGCTAAATTCTTTCCTGTTCACTGTAGGAAGTTGAAATTTGATAGGGAGACTCTCTGGGACATTAAGAGACGACTGAAGTGATGGGATCTTTTCTGATCAGCTGAGTGGAGAGGACCACCTCAACTGGTGGTATTTATTTTATTACATTACTTGCATTTTGATCGTTATTTCCTCTTTTGTAATCATTTATTAACATCGCCTTAGCTTTGCACCAGGTCACATAACGCCGCAAATAGGTAGGACTTATATCGTTACTATAAGGTGCTGTGTTCCTGTTAGGTATTACTGTTATACGGACTAGATTAGGGCTTTCCAAGCCCTAACAGGCCTCTAGTAAACGAAAAAAGCGTTAAGAAAAAGCGTTACGATTGGTTTCATGATGATTTCCGCTTACGACCGAGTCGTTGCTAGGGGAATGGTACTTCGTCGTTTTTCATCCCACAAAATTCGTTGACCATTCGTTCGAAAGCTCTCGATTTACCCAACCATATCACGTTAAATACTGCGAAGTGCGTGGCCAACTAGCTGAGTTATGAGCCTGGTTATTTGAATAATTGTGTACACTCAGGTGATCATTCTCAATAATTGACATTGTGAACACGATTGCAACCGCTTGTTAATTTCTGATGATTTCATTGAGCTGGTGTTTCGATTATTTGATTGATAGCAGGTGATCCGAATATTGCGAGAACGGTTTGATTTGTGAAGCGGTGATTAAATAATTTCAATAGGTAATTTCTATACTTTGCACTCTAGGAAGCTGTAATTTCGTATGCACCCTCTTTAGGACATTTACTTGACGATGCCCAGGGTCCGGATCAGCTGAGTGGCTCTTAGAGCTTGCATACGAGTCTGCAACACATAAAATGTCCCAATGTGTTGCAGACTCGTATGCAATTGTTTCTCAATGAAAATTCGCATAAAATACAATTATTTACAATATTTTCCAAATCCACCCTTTCTTATAATTCTTACGTGCAACCAAGCCGTTTTTTCATCTGTGATAGCCAATCAAAGATTTCGAGTGTTCAGTGGGACTTTTCTTTCTATTTTTTAGTTCAGTTATGCGTTTCAGTCTCTCGCGAACGTTCAAGGCGAAAACATCGAACGAGCTCAGTGATTTGTAAACATTCCCGTGCCGCGAGGTTTGTACTCGTCGGCGCGATGAACTCGGACAGTGGCGGTTGTTTAACGGTCGGCGACATTATTTCCAAAACAAAGGCTCAGATTTCGCAACACCAGGAATTCTCAGCCCGAATTCTTGACCCGACTATCAAGACGTCCATAGGTGAGCTGTATTCAATTATTGAAATATTATGTGGCTACTTGGCCGACATTGAGACATCCATTTGTGAGTCCAAGACCAATGTCACTAAACTTGAATTGGAGAACTCTGCACTGAGGGAAGCAATTCAATCAAAATCAAAAACTAGTTTAGCTAATACAGAGTTTGAAACCGACGAGGAGGAGTTAGAAAGAGAAACGAATTGGATTCTCAAAAAAAATAGGAAATCCACTAAAAAACGTAAGGCTGGTTCCTCCCCTGAGGTAGACGTGCCGCAGACAACTAAATCTGGCAAGAAGGTGGACAACACCAAGACTGTGCTGCATGATGGAATTAAAAGTAAAACTGTTCAGCCCCCGCCTCCGATCACAGTCACTGGTGTAGCAGAGTATGGCACGATCCATAATCTCGTCAAAACAGTGGCCTCACAACGATGTACTGTCAAGGCCTTATCCAACAACGTTTGGAAAATTTTTGCACCAGATAGTGATACGTACCGATCCTTAACTTCTGGACTTAAAGAGAAGGATTTCCAGTGGTATACGTATCAGGATAAAAACACGCGACCCATCAGAGTGGTTGCAAGAGGATTGCACCATACGTGTGATGCTGCTGAGATAGTTAGTGACCTTAAGAGGAAAAACTACAAAATAACTGAAGCAGTGAATCTTCTAAAAAAAACCAGAGAAATTAATGATAAGGGGGAATCGGTGCTGGTGAAGAGAGGCCTTCCTCTTTTCATTCTAAATTTCGAGAACACAGAGGTTATAGAACGAATCTATGACATTAAAGAGATTATGAACATTAGGGTCAAAATTGAACCTCTACGGAAAACGACGAATCTCATTCCCCAATGTAAAAATTGTCAAGGCTTTAATCACACAAAAAGCTATTGTATGCGTGAAACTAGATGTGTCAAGTGTTCTGGTAAGCACGATACCACCACTTGCCCTCTAAAAGAGAACCCTCGGTGCGTTAATTGTGGAGATGCCCACCCAGCAAACTATCGGGGGTGCGAAGTAGCTAGGGAGTTACAAAAAATCAAAGACCAAACAAAAAAACTCCATTCTGGGAAATCTGCCGAAAAAACTACTTCGAAAACTGCATTGAAGCCTCAAAGTCAAGTCAGTTCTGCCTGTGCAAATAATAAAAATACTCGTATGTTGTCGTACGCTAGTGTTGTGCGCAGCAATACTCCGAACTCCTCTGTTGACAAAATGCTCACTCTGATGTTCGAAATGTTAAATGAACAAAAGCACACCAACAGACTGTTGATTGAAAGAGTTTCCACGCTAGAAAGGAGTATTAAACCCAAATTGTTGTTGAAATCATGAAAATTCAAAACACATTTAGAATAGCTGCCTGGAATGCGAATGGACTAGCAAAATATGCCTCAGAACTGGAGTTGTTCCTGAGCCAAGAAAAAATAGATATATGCCTGGTTTCTGAAACTCATTTTGTTCAGTCATCCTACATTGGAATCAATGGTTATAAATGCTACCGAGCGGACCATCCAGCAGGAAGACCTCGAGGGGGTTCAGCTGTCCTTATCAGGAGTGCTATCAAGCACTACGTACACCATAAAATTCAAGAAGAATTTATGCAAGTCTCCTCAATAACTGTACAGGTAAATAGCAAAAAATGCAACATAGCAGCGATCTACTGCCCACCACGATATAATCTCAAAGAAGTAGACTACTTGTCCTTACTCAAAAGCTTGGGACCCAATTTTGTCATTGGGGGTGACTTCAATGCAAAAAATACTTACTGGGGCTCACGCCTAACCACAACGAAAGGCCGAGAGCTATTCTCTGCTGGTAAAAAAGTGCACAGTGATTTCTATTCTTCTGGTAAACCGACGTACTGGCCCACGGATAGAACAAAAGCTCCAGACCTTATTGACTTTTTCGTGATCAAAGGAATATCGAGTAATTTTATCTACGTCGAAGACAGCGGAAGCCTCATGTCTGATCATTCCGCAATAGTCCTCACAATTAGCGACACAATAATAATTAAAGATAAACCTCCACAATTAGTCACTCGTTATACTGATTGGGATGTTTTTAGGGAATACATAGCTGTTAATATTGATCTATCTGTTCCCCTTAAATATACAGAACAGCTTGAAGATGAAGCGGAAAATTTCATGAAATGTATCCAGCGAGCAGCTTGGGCTAGTACCCCACAAGGGACTGAGCATTCTGATGCTAATGTATCATACCCTCGTGAAGTTAGGGACCTGATCAGGGAAAAAAGGAAAGCTAGAAGAACGTGGCATCTTACTAGAGCCCCAAGTGATAAAACTAAATTAAATAGGCTGAAGAATCAATTGGATAATCTATGCTCAGAAATGAAGCAAGAAACCCACCTTAGGCTAATACATAGTCTAAACCCTGAAAAAGATACGGATTATTCACTCTGGAAGGTTACCAAGTCACTCAAGCAGACGAAGGAATACGTACCTCCCATTAAAAAGGAAGACGGGGAATGGGCAAAGAGCCCAATTGAAAACGCAGAAGTCTTTGCTGATCACCTTGAAAAAACATTTGTCCCGAACTCTAGCCATGTGAATGATGGAGAACTACCGACTATCACCCCCTCTACGGATTTAGAAGATATACAACCAGTTACAATAAGTGAACTTAAAGATGGGATTCGTGTCCTTAAAACGAACAAAGCACCTGGGTATGATCTCATTACTGGTAATGTAATTAAAAAACTTCCAGAGGAAGGCATACGAATGCTTCTGTATCTTATCAACGCAGCACTGAGGCTGAAATATGTACCACGTTGCTGGAAAGTGGCGGAAGTTATCATGATTCTGAAACCGGGGAAAGACCCTAAGGACAAAACTTCTTATAGACCGATATCTCTGCTACCAGTAATCTCGAAACTGTTTGAGAGATTACTTATACGAAGACTGAAAGTTACTGTCGAAGAGAGAGAACTAATCCCCGATCACCAGTTTGGTTTCAGGGAAAAACACTCTACCATAGATCAAGTGCATCGTATCACTGATATATTTGAAAATTGCTTAGAAAGGAGAAAAGTTTGCGTAGGCACCTTCCTGGATGTTTCCCAAGCTTTTGATAAAGTCTGGCACCAAGGCCTTGAATACAAACTTGAGAGAGATCTACCAAAGCAATTCTACTTAATTCTGAAATCTTATCTCTCTGAGAGACACTTTAGAGTAAAACACGAAGGAGAGTATTCCAGTCTCAAGAAAATAAAGGCAGGCGTTCCGCAAGGTAGCGTGCTCGGGCCCTTGCTCTATCTTCTGTTTACACGTGATGTACCCAGCGATGACGACACAACAATTGCAACTTTTGCTGATGATACTGCCCTGTTAGCGGTTGGTGATACGGTAGAGGAAGCAACTAGGAAATTACAAGTTATTGTTAACAATGTCAGTACATGGACAAAAAAATGGCGGCTCAAACTCAATGAACAGAAATCTACACATATTAACTTTACAAACAAAAACGTAACAAAAATACCAGTCATGCTGAATGGGCGTGAGATCCCTTACGCCAATACAGCAAAGTATTTAGGAATGACTCTTGATGCAAAACTAAGATGGAAGGAGCATGTCATTAAAAAAAGAGATCAATTAAATATCAAGTTCAAAAAAATGTACTGGCTGCTCGGCAGGTACTCCGATCTATCCCTTCACAACAAATTGCTTATATACAAGCAAATTCTAAGGCCAGCCTGGACGTATGGCATCCAGCTCTGGGGCTGCACGAAAAAGTCAAACATAAAGATCATACAAACTTTTCAGAACAAGGTACTAAGGAGTATTGTTAACGCTCCCTGGTACATACGAAATGATGACCTCCACCGGGATCTCAAGATGGAAACAGTTAGCGAAGTGGTTAAGGACTTTGCTATTAAACACGAACAGCGGCTTCATGAACACATGAACCCAGAAGTTCTTCGTCTATTAGACAACAGTAACGTCATCCGGCGTCTCGACAGAACGAAACCTCTCGACCTTGTAACGTGATGTGACAAGACTTGTGAGAAAGTGATCGTATAGAGTAGTTGCCATTGGGCTATGAACTCTACACAATGTCGAATATTGTATTAAAGTAAATTAACTTGATGGGCCAAGCTCAGTTGTTATGTTATGTTTCTAATAAAGAAATTTTGAAAAAAAAAAAAAAAAAAAAAAAAAAAAGTTATGCGTTTCATGTATGGATTGTGGTTTGGTGTGCTTTCTAACCCCACGAATCCAATGTAAATGACAAAAAATCATTACGTGATCTTCCTTTATGCACAAATGCTTCTGATGTCTTCCAACAGGGCTATGAAGTTCTATTTGGCATTACATTTTGTACACAGCCATACAATCAGTAAATATAGTATTCAATATAACTATTCATAATTTGATGTTACATTTTTTTTTTTTTTTTTTTAATTTAAATAGTTCTTCAAAAATTGTTACATTTTTGAAGCTAAAATTGAATTGTAGTCAAAATTACTGGGTTAATAGATAGATTTAGATAGGATCAAGATGGGTAGATTTTAGGGAACTTATCGATCACCATCAGAGGTCCATACACAAGTGTCGTTGTGTGTTCAGTGGATTAGGAACCCGCAAACCTTCGCTGCTTCTCGTCCCCTTCGGAGCCCTTTGTACCGAAGTAAACAAGGAGCGGCGCGCGAGGGTTTGATGGTAACTCCGAGATCCAAGGGGAATGGGAACGGGGGTGAGGCAAGGGGGAATTGGAACGGGGTGAATCGGAACAAGGGTGAAGGGACCGAGAGGGGGTGTGAATGGGAACTGCTGAAGAGGGAGTATGGAGAAGATCTAACAAGACTGGGGAAGGGAACAAGAGGGCCAGACATGGGGCCGCGCCGCGCCGTAAAGGGACTTTAGCTTGACCAGTGTCAACTCCAGGGGAAACACCCTCGCCTGATTGATCTCTCCCTACCATCTAATCAGGAGTAGCTTTGATCAGCGCGGCTCTATCAAATCGATCGGATCATAATCCCATCAACGCAAACGTAAATTATCTTACACTAGGAAATCAAGGGTTCAATAAACAGATTCACTTTCCCTAAGCCACAACTGTACCAATATCATTATAGATTATACACCTATCTAGTTAACAGGTAATTAGCAGATATTTCCAGGAACAGGTCTGAAAAACGATAATATTGCTGGTCCACAAGTGATCTGAAGCTAAAATTTGTGTAAAATTTGATCTCAAGTATGACGTTCAAGCGAAAAACTCGCTTAAATGCGCTTAGATTCGCACTACATTTGTTTGTTTTTGAAATGTAAATCCCCAATTTTATGAAGATCCGAAATTTACATAAAGTTGTATAACGAAATACCCCACCATCTGAATAATGGGTGCAATCACTCTGAAAATGTGCGTTAAATGCGAAATCTCTCTCTCTCTCTCTCTCTCTCTCTCTCTCTCTCTCTCTCTCTCTCTCTCTCTCTCTCCTCTCTCTCTCTCTCTCTTTCAATTGAGTTTCAATTCGAGGGTTCGAGGGCTTTTTTTCAATTACCAATTGTGATACCTGATTTTGGGATATTTTTTCATGCTGAATCACTTACTGATGACCATTTGCTGATATTCGCAATACTAAATTGCGAACATCAGCAAATTGCGAAAATCCGTGGTATTGGGAAATATATTCCCCTTTCACAATTTCTTTAGGAGTCCTGTCGCTGGACAATACCCTCCGTACATGTTCCACTACTGTAATTAAGTAGAATTTGCCGTAAAACGCAAGCGTAACGAGCAAAACGCAAAGCGTATTTATAACACTAGGAGTAGACAATAAATTAAAACAAAAATTTCTATTTATTTTTAGAGACTACAACTTGCCCAAAGTCAGCCCCAAGGAAACGCTGCCTGATTGACTTCTCTTCTGTCTAATCAGGAGTAGCTTTAATCAGTGCAGTAGCTTTGATCCAGTTGAACTCAATAAGCAGATATATTTCAATATACCTCTGCCTTACTAGAGAAGCTCAAATTCATTCCTCTCAGATTTCGTTCAAATTTTTTACTAAAATTTATAGCACCAAAATAATTTGAATATTTCGTAGCAGCTCTAGAGGTCTCCTGATCAATGTGACTCGTTACCTTGTAATCGTATTCTAGAAGTCCCAAAGACGCTCCAGTCCAAATTTCAGTGCTGTAGGTCAATTGGGAAAGCGGTCGTTCTGCTAATCAGTAAGCCTCAGCATCTTGTAATCGTTTGTAGGTACTTCAAGAATGGAGCTTCGGGTGTATACATGGTAACTATAGCTCAAACAAAGCATCAAACCAGTTTTGTCATCACACCAAGCTTGTAACCTTTGTTTCTAGGGGTGTATGGAGGAAGAAATTAGCAATGTGCGTTTCGCACATGTGTAGCGCTGTCGTTTCGTTTAAATCAAGAGGTTTTCAACATATATAATTCCGTTTCAATAAGATCGATTGTAAGCGAGAAGCATCAGAAAATTTCGTCACTCACAAAAAATGTCGATTCTTAAACGTAACGCTTTTTGTGTTTTTATACTAAAGCAAAAACATTAAAATGTCAAAAAAGTATCTTTATTTTCCCTCCAAGGTTTCTTGATGTACACGCAGTTGTTTAATATTTAAATAACATGCATGCTATTGTGGATGAATAGAATTTTAAGAGACCTTCGAAGAATCAGAGACCTTGGTACCACCTAAACTCGGGATCACGTTCGTCATACATCAAATTTAATGGTAATGGCTAGTGAGCGCAGCAATTAATGTGCGCAAGGTATTTAAGAGATAGTCTTCTTTGATGAAAAGATTGTCATCTTCTCATAGTCCTGCTTTTAATGCTCTATTGAGATACTATACGTTGACTTATCTATTGCGCTCGAACCTCCGGCACACGGTAATTAACCATGCCGTGTTTATCAATTTTAAGGTAGTATTGCAAGTCGTTCTTTGTTAATTGTAAGATGAGCCATTTATATATCTATCTATAGGAGAAAGCAACTGTTTCAAATTCTGGAAAACCTACATAAACGGCTTATGGGGGAAAAAAAGAAAGTGTTTTCCAGAAAAATATCTTTCCTTTACCCATCGAATGTATCTGCATAATGCCTCGAAGTTGAGAAAGACTTTTTCATTTCATTGTTACTTTCATTTCTTCACCCAAGAGATCCCAACCAAGTCCGCTGAGAGGCTTAGAGCAGCCACAAGATAGCGCGGAGCTGGCGGAGAGTAATCTAACTTTGAATCCACCGGAATCCGGCCCCTGCCGACCCCCAGATGCAATAAAACTCGGTATAAAAGGATTCCCGCCCCTGACGTCATATTATCAACTTTCATAGTCATAGAGGTTTTTTTTATAAGACGCGTGTACTTTCACCTAACACGCGTTGAAGACGAATTGAATCGGTATGGTTTACCCCAGGGACTCTTTCGAGTTCGCAAACCTTGCGAACACGCGTTGCTCGGTTCGGTACACACGGATTTGTCTTTAAAATGACCCGTAATTTAAATTTTTGTAGGACCGCGAGACGAGAAAACGTAGTCATTGTATTACCAAATACAAGGAGTGAGCTCCGAAGCGAATTTCTTTGCTATTCAACCTATGAAGCTGAAGTTTTGAGTCATGAAACATGAAGGAGCGTCTCCCCATCGAGTGGTGCCAGAAGGTGGCACACTCCTAAACCCGGGCGTGAATTACTTCCCCTGTTCTATTCAGAGAGTTAAAGAGAGAGTTAAAGCGTTTATTGATCTTAGACAACAGGTACAAGTACATCAGATAACACGACAACCGAGAATATAAAAATAACATGCTCAAACTATTATAGCTATTCGTTTATACTGCTAACCGTTCTGTTGTTGCAGGGGATTTGCCGGCAATTCATAATTGATATCGATTAAACAAACAAATAATGTATAATTACTTTGAACATATGTGCTCCGCATCTCCGACAATTTAATCAAATGTATACCATGATTCCAAACTACGAGTATTTCAATATAAGCCCTTCAGATAGCCATATCCATGCAAGTCGCACTTAGAATTGTTAGAATATATACAATTACTATTAAACAGTAATCTTAACTCTAGCTCTTAAGTTTTTATTATCAAATTCCGCCATTTACCTATTATTTATAAATAATTTGGATACAAATTCATGCACGTACATATAAACTTTCAATGATATTCGTTTATCTTTTCACTAATATAATAATTATTATCATTATTATTAAGCTTATATACATTTAATTTTTTTCCCCTAGTCATCGGAATAATTGAATTCATTCACTAGAAATTTTCTATAATTCCCAGCTTTTCTCATATAGTGCACCGAACCTGGCGAAAACTCATCTCCGTTGAGTATGTCAACCCTGTTCTATTCATACCGCTCTGCTATCTTATCTCTTGTTCATTCTATTTTCGGCTGTCAAATCGTCAAAAATCACTTGTCTCTCCACAAAATTCAAGAAGTAAATTTGGTTTTGTGGTAATTTGGTAATTACTAGTTTTATTTTAATCCAAATCACAAAGTTTGAACATCCTACAGCGTTCCACAGTGGGTAATGCTCATCATTTCAATGATTTCAAGCTCATACTGCTCATGATTTCAAGTTGACCAATTTTGCTTTTCAACCTATGAAGCTGCAATTTTATAGATGTGACAATCTTTTTTAAATTCCGAATTGCTAATTGCCACTATTACAGCGAAATTTAAACCGTATACGTCCACCAAATTTACATAGTACCTATATGTAATTTCAGTTTTTGCGTAGTCGAGCGGATTTTTAATTTCAACCCTAAGGAGAAATTATGGTCTGGAATGGAAATATGGTTATCATCTGAAATGAAAATAAATAAATACATAGTATTATACATACAGAACCGTTTCTGAATGGCCTAAAACGGATTTCCGTGAAGAAAATTTTCAAATCCACAGAGCTTGAAAATTAAATTCTATCATTTTATCCAATACTGAGATATTCTTAGGCCCTGCATTTAAAAGGCGAGAAAATGAAAGGTTCGCTAAATATACGCACTCTCTTGTTTGTGATGGGAACGTCTTCTCACCGCCTTTAAATTTCTCAAAATCGAATGACAGCTGCCTCCGTCATTGGCGTACCTCCGGGGCATCTAACAGACACAATTGCGTACCAGCGGGATAATAAGATACACAATTAAACTACACGCCTTCGCCGCGTTAACCCGATCGAACACAAGGCGCTCACAAACGAGGGGAGGCTTTTCTGTCTTTCACTCAATTCTACTGGGAAAAGGAGGGGAAATGAGGGGTCTTATATTATTTCTCGTTGGAAAGTCAAACACAACCGACTTGACATGACGAGCGATAACGAATTTGAGAGAAGGTTAGGGAAATGTGTTTGAAACAAAGTCCCTTTGTTCTACGTACTCCTTACTCCCAGTCCCAGGATTGTACGTTTTAATCGAAATTACTACCATGAGGTAGCTTTTTCAACTCCACTGATTAACATTTTGTACTTTGAGCTCGTTTTCTGTCTGAAAGTAATTGAAACTGATTTGGAAAACACGCAGTTTTAGTTTAAGCGAATTTCCGAGAGAAAAAAGTAAGTTACTTATAATATTGTAGTTGCTACAAAATTTAAAAATTAAATTTTATGACATTGAATTCATACTGTAATTATTTTGGATTGGAGTAACAGAAATTGGAACGTTTCGGCACGTACGGCGCGCAGTGGAGCGATTGCACTAAAACCCTAGAAATCGCATTTGAGGCTAGGAAATCAAAATTAATAAAATCGGTTGGATAGTTCTTTCAAAATGTGAACCAAAAAGTTCCAATCACCCAGCATGTTCGTATGAGCGAATTTTCTTAAATTACCTATTGTATTACAGTATATGTTTAATTGTATCGAAATGTGAGCAATTTGAGTATAAAGAAATTATTTAACATTCTTAAACTTCTTTAAAACACATACCAACATAAAAAACAGCAATTCAAAAAAGATTTTGGATTTTTAAATTTTTTTGCAGTTTTTATAGCAAGAAAAGTACAATTTTGGTAAATTTTTCAGTGTTTTTTCAAGTTGGTATTGCAAATACCTATGAATAAATGAAAATCATCACTAGGTTCAGCCCGAAAAAATACCCAAGAATCATGTATTACTTGTGGCAGTTGAAAATCTTCAAAGCTCAGTATTTCACAATTTTCGCACTTGTAGAGTGGAATAGCGCACTTTACGAGCGGAATCGTGCCCGTTTGCACACTCTTAAAACATCTATTGATGAGTCATTTCTTCATGAAATTCGGAGAAAAAAATTCAAATCTGCAATAAAAAATCGGGCTTCCCATTTTAATAATAAAGTTTATGTCAATTGCGCGCGTTTGCGCGAATGCGCAATTTTTTCAATTTTGAGATCCTTACAATAAAAACATTGAAGATTGCAAGAAAAGAACAGTTTTTTAGACCCATAATTAACGATTTAAGCAGGGGGGGGGGGGAATGTTTTTGGGGACACCCTGTAAATGAAAAAGCGAAAACTTCAGGAATCGTTTCAGAATGCGTCAAAACGGATTTCAATGAAGAAATTTTTTTTAAATTTTGGTTTCAAATTATCCAAGCCATTGCAACATCTTTATTTTCTACTAAAATTCGCAAAAAGGAGTAAAAAACTATGATCTGCGAGGCAACCTACTCTGAAGGTGCTGCTGTCCGGACTCCTGTCGGAACCTCGTCACGTCCGAGATTTCCAGTTGAATTCTGTGTAGTTCCGCCCTGCACGCGCTCCTGAATCCTGCGAGCTTTTGAGGGAATTCGCAGGCCTTTGCCCTCTCGAACTCCTTCCCGAAGGTCCTTTTCAAAGACATCGCACTAAAGACAACTTCTGGGTTTCGTGTCGTAAAGGATTCGGGGACCAGTGATAAACAGCCCTTTCAAAACTTGTGTGCCCGCTTCCACCCTCCATCATTTACGTTGACGGTCGCCAAGTTCGTCTGTATCTCGCTTTTTACGGGCTGATCGGACTGAGTAGTTTAATTAATGAAGGAGTGAGAAATTAAATGCAAGACTCCTTTCGTATCGCACACAACTAGTTTATATAATTATATGGCCTCAACCGATACAACACCTGACCATCGCCACATCCATTTGAAAAACAATTTATTTTTTTATTTTTAAAATTTTTTTTTTTTTTTTTTTTCATTTTTAATTGTTCTAAGATTTTTTATTAATTTATTGATTTTATGTTTCCTTATTTATATTATTTTTTTAACTTTACTCATTTTCTATTTTTATTTTTTTATTTAAGCCAGTGAGACTCCAACTCCCTCCTAGTCACCAGTAATGCTGGTACCATGTTGCTTAGGAGCCAATCTCAACGAAGCAATCCTGCAAGACTAGGAGAATTAGTTGATTGACAACGATAAACGAAACGTCTCATAGTGAGTCTCACTTTTGTGAATTTATTATATATAAAAATCTAAGTATATATTAATTGCTATGCAATTCTTAGGCCGACCCCCAATAATTTTTTTTGTAACGTCCCAAACGAAATTAAAGATGATTTTCACGTACAACCGAGTAGTTGAGTAGTTGCTATAGATTGTGTCACAATTTCAGTGTTTTTCACGTACAACCCAGCCGTTGTTAGGGGAATGAAACTTCCGCAGTTTTCATCGCACAAAAATCGTTTGCCACTCGTTGGAAAGCGCTTGATTTATGTGATAAATGTTCACATTTCAAGCTACCAATTTCCCTCTCCTTACGTACCTGGCTACATTCCAAAACTAAGTTGATTCAGGCATAGCAAATTATCCTCGTTTTCTACGCAGTAGAAAAGAGAGAAGATCCGGCGAGGCGCGAAGCGCCGAGTATAGATTAGGGGGGTCCAGGGGGGCGAAGCGCCGAGTATATATATATATATATATATATATATATATATATATATATATATATATATATATATATATATATATATATATATATATTACGGACAACGGTTAAGTAAAGGACGGATGATAGAACACAACTGAAACATGATCATGCGCAGCGTCCAGCTTACTTCTTCATGGGGCAGGTTGGTGGTGGTCCTTCAGAAATTGGAGCGCGTACTTTGCAACCGTTTTGCACTTGTTAAGCGTGTTTTCTCTAGACATGTGCCTTATTAGGCCAAAACGAAAGTCATTGGTCCTCCCGACCGGGCTCCCGTAAATGAAAATTCAATCGCTGCGCTTTTCATAAGCTTATTTCGTTGGAATTGATGATGTCGAGAATTTCTTGGAGTGTCTCCTTCTTGATGATGGCTTGAATGGCAGTTAGCTTGTATTTATACAGTATTGTCTCTCTTGATGATCTCGTTTTGGTTCATACATCATTCATTAGGTGGCTCACATCTCCTACCCCATCCTTGAATGTACTGCAAATATATGAGTCCGGGCCAATTTCAGAAGCCAACGGAAGTGCTTAGTGCTTCCGTGACCTGTAATCACGCTGTGAATAGTTGTAAAGAATTCGAAGCTGTTCAGTAGTCCAGCAGTCTTTCATACCATTCCAGTATGTACACTTGCCAGCTGTCAATCTTTGTGAATGGACTTATTGATGTTTTTATCTAAGTTGGTTGTTTTTAGTTGGATGAGTTCAAAATAGAAACCAAATAAAGGGATGATCCCCGAAGGTATCAATCGCCAAAGAACTGCCGCGCTTCCAAGTGAGCCAGCCAAATAGGAACTTGGAGAGGTTTTTGGGTTTCTTGATTCTGAACTTGAGGAAAAATAAAATCAGAAAAATATCCAAAAGTTTTTGGACTACCCAAAATCGGGGGATCGGGTACTTGAAACATTTTTTAAAATGCTTTGCCGAGTGAAACCTAATCTCAAATATTTGTTAGCGCTGGACATAATTGTGAAGTCGGAATCGCAATCTCATTCCAATTTGAGAGCGACGCTGTTGTACCATCAAGAAGATAATTGTATCTAAATATTTTTGTTTATGTGATGAGCTGGATCGAAATACCATCGAAAGACCATTTTCGCTAAAGGTTTTTGGATCTAACGAATATCACAAATAATGTAAGTGCATGAAATACAATCATCTCTCTTTTTTCTGTTTTTTTTTTTCTGTGACGATTTTCAGCGTAATAAAAGAAGAATTCGCATTAATACAACATGAATTGCGGTAAGGGAGGGATTTTTAAAAATTTACAATGGGAAAATAGTATTTCATTTTTTGAGGGAAAAAGGGCTTAGTAAGACCATACTGAGAAATGTTGTGATCTGCACCTTGAAGGGATCAGTAAGTATTTTATGGCATAATTTATATCGGTCTTGAAAATAAGAGATAAGCGACAAAGCTGAAGCCCTTTGTCCTGAATTAGAAAAGCTTTTCAGCTATGAAATATATAATATATTCTAATCGAGTTCATCATACAAGCATCTATGTGGCAACAACAACAGCACGCTTTTCCGTGGAAATTATGAAGGAGAATGAGATGCTGAAACTTACTAGTTCCTGTTTACTGCGGTTATAGATCACACGGTGGTCGTGAACCATGATCAGATGATCTGGTAAAAATCGAGAGCTGAAAAATTACTACAATTCCGCTACGTGAATAGGAGACCGCTTGATTGACATCGCAAGATCGAGTCTTAGTACGTCCTCGTTACCACGTCTCCAACACAACGTCCCTAAATGTATAAACCCGAGGAATGTTTCTGTGATAAGCGTATTCAGCTCATATTTTTATACTAAACATATTAATTATATTATTTTAAATACTAGTGGAAAAGCCCGGGATGCAAGTACAAACTTTAATTATGCAAATAATTGTGTAATAATTTGCGCGCGTAATTTTGTAATAATTTAATTTTGAGGTACGTTGGCTGCGATGTGTACGGTCAAATTTGCGGAGCAAATTCGGCAAGTATGCAGCTATTGGGTTTTTCACGTGTGGCTGGTCGGTAGGTGCGTGCGGGCCAATGGTTTTATTGTCGAGTGCGATGACCGCATCGTATAATGACCCTATTGGCTAATCTATTGGCCGTTATCGAACTACCTATATATACCAATATCTCCCCAATGATTTTTTAGTTTCCATGGATGCCTCAATTTTAAATAATTCTACAACTTTCCCTCGTTTTTGCGGAGCAAATTTGGCAAGTATGCAGCTATTGGGTTTTCCACGTGTGGCTGGTCGGTAGGTGCGTGCGGGCCAATGGTTTTATTGTCGAGTGCGATGACCGCATCGTATAATGACCCTATTGGCTAATCTATTGGCCGTTATCGAACTACCTATATATACCAATATCTCCCCAATGATTTTTTAGTTTCCATAGATGCCTCAATTTTAAATAATTCTACAACTTTCCCTCGTTTTTGCACTTTTTCTTGTTTTTTAATATGAAGGAATCTGATTTATAACTTGCTAGAATTATCTGCACCAGTTTTCTTCATGCCGGTCAGTTTAAAAAAAATTTGAAGAGAATCGGTGCAGGCGTTCAAGCGTTATCACTTTGTATGTATCCTATTATTATAATAGATGAATTAAATATATAATTATATTAAAATAAATTAATTTTATTTATATTCACCTTATCTTCACTCGAATCATCGATTGCCCAAAAACAACTTAGTCTACGAAACGGAGGGTAAAGGGTTACTGAAAAACGGATAAAATCTTTTCATTCCAATCATTATCTACCTTTTTCAAGATGCAAACATTAAACTTCTGAGATACCAACATGTATTATTTTAATGAGTTTCCCCACAAAATGCATAAAATATCTTATACCAACCTCTATACCTACATTACTACTAACGAAGTTGAGTGAAAACTTACTTAAACTATCGCCGAGGATGTGTCTTCAAGGTAAACCTGTAAAGTATCGTTGGCCTCGTCTCTGGTGAATAAACTAGCATGATAATGTAATTATAAGCCTACTAAGTCTAATACTTCTCGCTGAATTTCATCGCACAAATAAAACGCCGGACGAATGGACGACGGACTGATTCGATTTTTGAAATCTACGTATCTTGAAATGTAACCAACAAGTTTTGAGAGAGGGGATACAAAAATTTCTTGGCCAATTAAAGGTTCACTTTACAAATATCACTACTAATTGAAAACAAAATAAAACTACGATGATGGATGATGAAAACTGGGATCTGGTTGAAGGTAAACAGAGTCGGAATACAAGATGTCGGAATCACCGTCAGGTTACAAAACATTTGATAAGAGACAACGTGTGAAGACGCGTGAAACGCCGAAATTGCACCGTGATAACAGCCAGCGTGTTAGCGAAATTTTGATTTTCTCTATATTCACTTTCACCGTATTAGAACACCGTAGTAACCAGGAACTCTCTAATATATCATCTTTGCGTAAGTATCTGTAAAAGTCTGATTGGAAATTCTCATGTGGGTTTCCATTTGTAACTAAACGGCGTCTAAAATTCACTTTATTGATTGCTAGGCTTGAGAGAAACGGCTACCTATCGCTGTTGGTACGCAAGAACCCATAAATCAAACTTTATACTAACCCTACTATAGGAATCATTTCTTTGATGAATCACCCGAAATCCATTGTGCCTCTGTCACTCACTCATTAGACGTGATTTGCCTTTGCACCCTCAAAAGGCCCCGTAGCTCAATTTCTTGATTTATCGGTTCAGTAGAATGAACGATCGGTGGTAGGACTACTAATGCCGGTGAAGATCGATTTTACTTAGGGTTTTCCAAGGTTCCTGCCGGGGCTTTTGTTCATTTCACCCTTTGTTGTAGGTAGATGAAGTTTCGATGCGAGTCCAGTCGAATGAAGCGCCTACCTCCCTTTATTAGAGATCGATTGTGATTCCGAGTTAGGAGACACTACGCCTAATCAACTACTGTCTTAACCCTCCCCTTCTTTGTTACAACTTAGACCGCACTGGGCATTCTGTTCCCGACTTATGTTTTTAGTTATATATGTAGTTATTTGGGAGGCATGCAAAAATATTGATTACAAACCAGTTCATTTCTGAACGATAATTCTTCAGACCATCAGGTTACTGTAGGTTACATTAAACCGAAAATCGAATTACTTCAACCTCAAATCGGTAGAGTGATAGATTTTCATAAGTACTCCACTGAGTCAAATAAACTCCACATGTAACTGTGGAGATGCGAAGCATCACGTTGTGCGCTAACATACACCTACCAAGCAGAAAATTGTTGCTAGAAAAGAAAGAAAAACGCTAGGATGCACGTAGTGCGATGAAATGAAATGCTAAGTAAATTTCTCGAAGAACTACAGCCTATGCTGCTGAAAAATAAATCATAAGTATCGGTAAATGTACTGGTCAAGTGAAATGAGAAGGCGAGCAAGTTATCTTGTAAAGTTACGTATATTAATGCGTTAAATATAAGTGAGTTGCGGATGGAAACCTACCTAATTCAACGGTCATAGAAAATTTATGAACGGTGCCGTGATGATGAAGCTGCGAGAGGCGAGAGGTTCAATCTTCTAGGGGCAGGTGGCTGTCCGGATGTCTCAATCGTCTCCAGCTAATTTCAGATCGCCGAAAACATAGAAGGGATGCGGGTGAAATACGGGAGAAATACTTTATTAGTGTGTTGAAATTGAATGCCTATTGGGTCTAACTCGCGAGAATAGTTGTGTAGGATTGTGCGGCAGTAAAAATGCAAAACTCTGCGTCTTGGGTTGCGAAAGTCTGCGGGAGAGAAAACTTGTTGAGCTAACTCTTGCCTCTCGCTTTATTTTTCATACGACAGCGGCGATTCGCAATTTCATTCTTCTTGATTCCCACCAAAGGCCAGCTGTTGTGGAAATTGTACTTGTGACTGTGCAAGAGAAAAGAGAGCTTAACTTGCCAGAAGTCAAATCGGAGTTTAGGTATATTCATTTATTTTTTCCCCCATTCTGAACAAAATCTTTTTTTTTTTCCATCATTTTCCAATCAAAATGTATGATTTTTTCAAAGTTTGAAAAATAGCGGGCCCGAAAATTACGAATTTTTCAAGAGAAGCTATTGAAGTTTGAAACCATGTTTTGAGGTATCTTCTTATCTTAAAAATCTTCTACTGATTTTTAAGATAAAAAATGGAACTTCAAGTGTATGTCAGTCAGTGAAGACCAGAGAACCCAGAGAGTTCACAATATTGAATTTAACTGTACAAAATTGTTCAACAAACAAAATAACACACACACACAGCCAACTCATTCTGCCTATAAAACGAGCTTCTCAAATGCCCACTCTTTAGAGTGCAGGTAATCAGAAATAGGTAGACAAGGTTCCCCAATCTGCCACTAGGGTGGGTTGGAATTGTCTTCTCTGTTGTTCCCATGCCTGGAAATTAACAGTACAACAAGTGGATCAGGTGTCTCACATTAGGCTGGGAGGGTGGGGCACACATACAACACCGAAAATAAGTAACTAATGAAAGTTATTTTAATCATGGACTTAGCAGTGTGGTGATTTAAGTTGTTGGAAATCATTAGCAACAAAAGGGAGCTTAACTTGCCTGAAGAAATTCCCATAAGGGAAGATAAGCGCCCTTTTCTCATCTCCGACCTCCTTTCAGTTTTTCGCGATTATAATAAATATCAACAATGTAGAAAATTCAAGTTTTAATGATTATAGGGGTAAAAAAAAATAGTTTTGGGACCCAAAAATTTTTTACAAAAATAGTCATTTTTTGACCCAACCTTTGTTTTCTCCTTCTCTTGTTCTCCTGAAAAAAAAAAAAAAAAAAAAGTGTGTGTGTATATATGTATATATATAAAACTTCGGCAAGTTAAGCTCCCTATTTCTTTGCACGGTCACATTTGAAATAATGATTGGAATTCAGTACGCCTCAAGCAACAGAAAGAAGAAGGAATCAACAGAGACATTATGGAAGATGGATGCTATATAGTTGAATAGGTGCGGAATTTCAAGTCGTTTGCGGATGTTGCATAATTCTAACTACAAGTACTTATCAAATTTGTGGAAATGGGTGCATTGGAAACATTAAGATCCATCTCTACCTATCTATTAATTATTGGAGATCCGGAGTGCACTTCGAACCCGGTTCATATTTGACGTACAAAGGGCGTAACCCGAATCAACCAAATAGAAACGCCCGACCTCAGGTGCCTGCGATGCCGTAAATCACGGTTACCCAACTCCCAGGTGGATCCGTTGAACGGAAAATGCAATCAAGAACTAATTAACGACGGATATTAATTAGCATTGAGGTCATCAGACCCCCCTGATCTGTGAAAAGGCATACCGGAGGCCTGGCAGACCCTCCAGGGCGCTGAGAGGTCTCGCTGGCTCATCTCTCAAACTCAAACCGCGTCTGTTCGCCCCCTCCCGCCTCTTTATCTCTTATCAAAAGATGGGATTATCATTACCGAGGGAGATCCCACCCTCCACTTCACGCAAGCTTTCGATCGAGCGAAAGCGGTCGTATTGACCCAGTTGGGAGAGGGGCCACATTAAATCTCCCTCCTCGGGTTTCAAACTCATCATTGTCGCTTGGGGTCTTGGGATTGATGGGATTGCTAATCTCGGCGAGTCAAACGGAGCACGAGTTTAAAGGTCATTATCGAATCACTCGGGATTATTGACTGAAATTGGCTCGCGTGCCAACGAATCAAAACCTTTGACGCGAAACAAGGAGTTCAGATTGTTTTATTTAAAATGAACGAATTGTTGAGTGAGAACGAGATTGTGTTCTGAACTTTGCTTGTTCATCCTGTCAATAAGACACCCTCAAAATGCCTCCGCGAGTTAATCACTCTAGTGTTGTAAATCATGAATGAACCCCAAACATTTATACGTAATTTGTTTCTCCCAATTCTAAAATATTTTTAGGATAGATTTATAAGATTATATAGATTATATATAAGATTATACGGATTGACTAATGTAAATTTACCGAACATCAAACATTATACTCATCAACAGTAGCTATTCGCTCCTTTCTGTACAGTTCTTGGGAAGTCCCTACACAAAATATATTTATGAATGTTTAGCAAGGGGTTCATGAGGAATTTTTAGGCTATTCCCACACTTAAAACCCAAATTACATTCTCCTGTCTGAAATTTAAATTTGTGAGTCGTCTGCGAGGATATGGAGGATCTTTTACCTGCCTCAATTAATACCGAAATTCGAAACTTGAGATCATATTGCTATCTTAAATGTTCAATGACACCATATCCTCCTCTTCACACAGCTCCAACAAGCTCAACCAGTTCCTCCAACAGTTTCTAGAAGCGTTTAAAAATCATCATTTTCGCTTGGGGTCTTGGGATTGATGGGATTGCTAATCTCGGCGAGTCAAACGGAGCACGAGTTTAAAGGTCATTATCGAATCACTCGGGATTATTGACTGAAATTGGCTCGCGTGCCAACGAATCAAAACCTTTGACGCGAGACAAGGAGTTCAGATTGTTTTATTTTAAATGAACGAATTGTTGAGTGAGAACGAGGTTGTGTTCTGAACATTGCTTGTTCGTCCTGTCAGTAACACACCCTCGAAATACCTGCACGAATTTAATCACTCAACAAGGGTTGTAAGTCAGGAATGAACCCTAAATATTTATACCTTCTTTATTTCTTCAAATTTTTAAATATTCTTGGGACAGAGTTTGAAGATTATATATTACGATTAATGGTAAATTTACTAAACATCAAACATTATACTCATCAACAATAGCTATTCGCTCCTTTCTGTACAGTTCCTGGGAAGTCCCTACACAAAATATATTTATGAATGTTTAGCAAGGGGTTCATGAGGAATTTTAGGCTATTCCCACACTTAAAACTCAAATTACGTTCTCTTTCGTGGAATTTGAATATTTGAGTCGTCTGAGGGGGTACAGAGGATCTTTTACTCGCCTCAATTAATTCTGAAACTTAAAACTTGTGATCACTTGAGAGATAGCTTAAAAATGTCACCATATCTTCCACTTTACACAGTTCCAACAAGCCCATCCAGTTCCTCCAACAGTTCCTCAAGGCATTACAAAACCATCAGTCACACACAAGCATACATATATTCATTGCTATGCAATTCTTAGGCCGACCCCCAATAATTTTTTTTGTAATGTCCGTAACGAAATTAACGATGATTTTCACGTACAACCGAGTAGTTGAGTAGTTGCTATAGATTGTGTCACGATTTCAGTGTTTTTCACGTACAACCCAGTCGTTGTTAGGGGAATGAAACTTCCGCAGTTTTCATCGCACAAAAATCGTTCGCCACTCGTTGGAAAGCGCTTGATTTATGTGATAAATGTTCACATTTCAAGCTACCAATTTCCCTCTCCTTACGTACCTGGCTACATTCCAAAACTAAGTTGATTCAGGCTAAGAATTGCATAGCAAATTATCCTCGTTTTCTACGCAGTACAAAAGAGAAAAGACTGCAAATTGAATGATTTAGTTTGTACAGTTTCTAATATAAATACTGAACTAACCAGAATCTCCAGATGGGGTTCAGAGAATGGTATTTTTCTTAATCCCAAGAAGACTCAGTGCATTATAATCTATAAATATGTTGTTCCCACTGACCAGGGTTGTTAAAAAAGGAATCCACATTCCCATTACGAATTCCCATTCCTTTCGAATAAATGTAATTGCAATTCCCATTCCAATCTTGTAATGGTAATCGAAATTGCAATTACTTTTTCTGATTACATGTAATGGGAATGGGTTTTTTTGAATTCCCATTACATGTAATCGGAAAAAGTAATTGCAATTTCGACTACCATTACAGGAATTGGAATGGAGTAATGGGAATGGAGTAATCCCATTACACGCCTGTCTGTAATTGGATTACCAGGGAATGGGAGATTTTATGCAGTGTTGGGCCAAATCTTTTATTTTTATTGGTCCATGTATTGGCTCATGGAATCCTCAGGATTTTCGAATGTTTTTATATATATATGTATATGTATATGTATATATATATATATATATATATATATATATATATATATATATATATATATATATATATATATATATATACATATATATATATATATATATATATACATATATATATGTGTGCGGAGAAAAATAGAACATATATATAGATAAATTACAAGGAAACTCACAGTTATTTCATTTCGGCTTTTGCCTTTGTCAAATAGAAGAGTAGCATATATATATATATATATATATATATATATATATATATATATATATATATACACATTAATTTGAAGTATGTTGATCGTAGAGTATTAAAGTAGTGGTGGAATTGTTGAGGTCAACCTCAACAATTCCACCACTACCTTATATATATACATATATATATATAAATATATAATCATTCGAAAATTCTGAGGATTCCATGAGCCAATACATGGACCAATAAAAATAAAAGACTGATTTTGCCCAACACTGCATAAAATCTCCCATTCCCTGGTAATCCAACTACAGGCGTGTAATGGGATTACTCCATTCCCATTACTCCATTCCAATTCCTGTAATGGTAGTCGAAATTGCAATTACTTTTTCCGATTACATGTAATGGGAATTCAAAAAACCCATTCCCATTACATGTAATCAGAAAAAGTAATTGCAATTTCGATTACCATTACAAGACTTGTAATGGGAATTGCAATTACTCTCGATGAAATTTTCTTGTTCAAAGGCCTGCATTCTGATTTTTGACAGTAGCTGGTGTCGCCCGAGGTGAATTTCCATCAAAACAGGAAAGTAATTGAAAAAGTAATCATTACTCAAAGTAATCATTACCTTCCAACTCTGCCACTGACCCCATTCCTCCTATACTAGTAAATGGTGTTCCTATCCCATATTCCACTGATATTGTGAATCTCGGCGTTCGCTTCAACTCCAACCTTACGTGGGATGTACTCGTAAAACACATTTGCCGCCGAGTGTATGGAGCACTTCATTCACTTAGGCGCTTAAAATTTTTCACACCTCATGCACTAAAAAAGCAACTTGTTGTTTCTTTAATTCTCCCTTACTTCCTTTACTGCGATACAATATTCAGTTGTTCATTGGATTATAAATGCAAGCAACGCCTAGAGGTTGCTTTCAATAGTTGCATCCAATATATCCACAACTTGAAACCTCGAGCACATATTTCTCCATTCAAAGCCTCTTTGGTAGGCCTCGACCTCACCAGCTATTATAAATTACGCCACCTTGTCGCCATATTAAAGATATGCAATGGACTAGCACCAGAATATTTGAATTGCCTCATCTCTCGTGCTCTCTCTGCTAGATCCAACGCATTGAGAATTACCCAGCATCAATCTCGAGCACTGGCTTACTCATTTGGTGTTGCAGGAGCGAAGCTGTGGAATTCATTGCCCCTTCGGGTCCGTAGCCTGACTTCCATTGCTCGATTCAGGCGTGCTGTAGGATCGTTTCTCGCGCGCGACAACTAGCTTGCCCCCTCCCCCTTTTCTTCTCTCTCTCATCTCTTTTCATTTCCTCCTCCCCTTAATTTTTCTGTTTCTCTTCTTTTACCTCTCTGTATCTTTCTTCAATTCTTCTTAACAGCACTCACTAGATTCTGTTTCATTTGTCTTCTTCTTTTCTCTCTCTCTTTCTTTTCTTCTCTTCTTCTTCTTTCCTCTTGTTATTTTAAATATTTTATTCTAAAAAGGATTATTTTCTTTGAATTTTATTATTTTTGAATATATATTTTTTTTCACTTACTTTTGTTTCTGTTAAAAACATTTTGTATTACTATAACTTGTTAGTTTTAATTTTCCTGCCCACCACTCTTGTAAAGGATTGTATATATTAGGATATACGTTCTATCTATCTATCTATCTAAAAGATCCGGCGAGGCGCGAAGTTATATATATATATATATATGCAAAAGCGTTAAACTCTACGATTCGTCTCAAAATGTCTCAAAACGGATTTCAATGAAGACATTTTTCAAAAATTTTGATTTTCAAATTTTTGGAGCCATTGCGATAGCTTCATTTTCAAGGAAAATTCGCTAAAATACTCCAACTTGAATGTCCATGTCTCACGAAATTCCTTCAACGGAGACGGATTCCCCTCCAATATTTCAAGTTAATTCGATTCGCGACAATTCGATATCTCACTTCTGAATTTTCGTTTCTAAGCTCCACTTATCGCTGAATCCCAAGCAGTCTTTCCCCCCCTCCCTTCAAACACAAAAGTCGTGCCGATATAGCGTGAAACTGGTGTGGGGTTAGAGAAGTGGGGGTCTTGAAAAGTAGCTCCCAGATTATCGCCCTCGAACAACGAAGGAAAGTCGAAAAACTCCCGTAAATCGCCATAACTTGGGTTTTATGGCCTGCAGAAGGGCTTGAATATTTAACAATCCCCTTTCGAACCCCCTCCAAGGGCATTTCTTCCTCTTGGAGCTATAGAGCTAATACCAGTTGCCTCAGTTGGCAGTAGGAGTAGAAAACAGAAAATCCTTCTTTTTTTCAACGGCCAGAGAAAAAAAATAAAAGAAAGTTCTATTCCTTTTCTCTTCGAGAAGGATAAAACGAGGGAAGGGGACCTCTCCATTTCCGTAATATAATTCCTTCGGGGTAAATTAAATTAGCCATTCGAGTGACGGCGATTCCCTATGCAAACCTCAGAGTCGTTTTGTGAACTTCTACTTCCTTCGGGAAAGTTTGGAAGCTGAAGAGAAAGTTGATCGCCGGAGAAGAAAAACAATCGGAGGGGAACAGAGCGGCAAAAGAGGGAGACAATAAAAGGAATAGAAAATAAGAGGAAATAATTGATGGCGTCAAATTACACGTTGGAAAAGTTGTTTTTACTGAGGGTGGTGGTGGGGAGGGAGTAAAAGTTTCATCATGGTCTCTTTATAAATATATCAATACATGTATAAATATCACGTGACTGAATTCACAACCTACTACTTGTATAACACTACTTTACAAAATTTAGGGGTGGTCTTGCATTGTCGGTTTCTTACGTCAATTGATGTGGTGAATCCGAATTTTTGCTCATTTTCCCATGGTATAACTAGCTTGTTTCCCCTTTTTTTGTGCACAAAATTTTCAGGATTTTTCATTGAACACACTTCCAGATTAAATGCCTTCCAACAGTGCCTAACTCATGTAAAATTTATCGCTGATTCCGAATATTTATTTATTTATCAACGGGCAAGCCCAATTTACAACGGCATTATAAAAGCAGCGATTCAATGTACACAAGAAATTACACATTTAAGAAAAACGACAAGAAAAAGAACAACTTTACCAGGAACGGCAATAATATAGCAGTTATTTAACTTATGGAGTCAGTAGAGCAATTTTAGAGATAATAGTCAAAACAAAGCGGGAGAAGAGAGCACTAGAGATTTCAGAGATGACAGGGGACTATTGAATATCACCTCAATTTTTCAATTTCACTGCTTCTAACTCCCCATTTTTTCAAAAAACTTCAGAAAATTGTTGGAAAATCTTGGTTTTTTGTCATTTTTTCTGCTTTCATGAGCTGAGAATAAAAATCAGGACTGGAAACATTTTTTTGGATCTGCATCTTGTAGAGGACATTCCTCCTAGCAAGCGCTAACATTTTGCATCTTTTATTAATTTTAAAACTAAAATTAAACCCCCTACATTCAACAACATGTTAAAAGGTACAGCAGCAACAAATTTAAAACTATCACAAGAGGAAGGGTCCCCATAACCAATGATAACAAAAAAAGACTTATATAGAGCTCTGATGAGACCAATAGGCGAAAGCGATTAGCTAATAAAGTACCTAATACGAGAAGATGATCTCTCATTCTCACCCTCAACAACTCTAGGATACATTCCTCAAAGCCAACTACCCCACACATCAAATAGCGTAAGAAACCGACAAGCTCCGGCCGGATGCATGACCACCCCTGAATTTTGTAAGGTTGTGTAGTTCGCAGTCTGTTTATTTATTAAATCCAATTGTCCGAAATGGTTTAAATAATCCTCGATGGTACACATACAGCCGATCTTCACAAAAACCACCTGACTGGCTTCCCCAAATACCCACTCTTTAGAGTTGAGGCACTGTGAAACAGGTGAAACAGCCACTAGAGTGGGTTGAAGTTGACTTCTCTCTTGTTCCCATGCCATAAGAGTGACCTGTTGCACGTGGATAAGGTGTCACACACTAGGGTGGGAAAGTGTCACGCTCTAGGGTGGGAGGGAGTCTGTGAGCTCGTTCGTAGCAAAATTATTTATTGAGACACTGATAATAACTTATGACCAATTGCGTCATTCCACTTACTAAATATTTGAGTTGGTAGCGAGCTGAAACCACGTCTTTGTTCATTTACGTCTGATCAGTGTGTTATTTAATAAAATCTAGTAACAGTGCAGTGAGTGTTCTAGCTAGGTATTTGTCGGTAGGCTTACCAGTGGAAAAATCATCCGTTAAAACAGTAGTAATAAGTGATGACGAATCGCGTCACTAGACTCGCTCAGCAGTCAACTTGGTAGCGAGCTGAAACGATCTGCATCCTTCTTTGTTGTCATTTCAGCGTGTTATTTCCTAACGAATTGCAGAATTCCTGTGACGAAGTTTTGGAAACCCAATTCAAAACGGAAATTAATGAAAAAAACGTTGTCTATTCCCACGAAAAATGAAGAGTTAGAATGTTAAATTTTTTGATATGATGATTTTGATTTAAAGATTTTGACGGTTAGGCCATCATCAGTAACAAACAATAACCGAACACACATTACAAAGGACACAGCTTTTACAGTCACAGGTAAAGGGAGATTGAATCCCATTGGTCGAGAGAAAGGAAAAGGGCAGGAGGTACAACCAATTAAGTGCATACAAAGTGAAGGGGGATTATAGCTAATCAGATGAAGTGAAAGGAGGGAGGAAATAACTCAATATGGTATCTGAGTGAAGTGATAATTCCAAGCTTTTTAGAAATGGACTTATCAGTGGTGAAATATGTTGACATAAACATATGTCGATGTTCAAACGACGATTCAAACATTTAACATACCTCCCTTTGGTCAAGAATAAAGAAATTCTACAAACTGTCCATCTGTCAAATCAAAATCGTAACTGTGAGTTTACCAGCTACTTGTCCCAGAATATCAGTTACTGAGACAGCAATTATAACTGATGGTCAATGATATCATTCCACTCACATAGTAGTCATCTTTTTAGGAAGCTGAAACCATTTCTTTTCTTGGTTGATACCTTTTGGGATAGTTAGTTTGGTGTTATGTTGAAATCGAATCCAGTGGAATAGTATTGTTCAATTATCTAACGACGATCTGCAAACTTACTGGTGTCCTTCATATTAGTTTGATATCCGTGGATACAGCTACTTGGGTTAGGAAGGCAAATGCTAGTGATAAATAGGTAATGGTTGATCCGATGAAGGTCCAATGTCTGAGTTGGAGCTAGCATGATCCTTAGTTTCCTGTATTGAAGGGATATTTTTTTTCGTAAAAGTTCGCAACGTAAGAAAAGAGCCGATCGCGAGACGGGAGAAGGGTTTAAGCCTCTTTTGAATGTTTCCTCCCTTTCAGGTCGTCGGGGATAAGGAAAGAGGCGTTCGTAATCTCGTTCTTCAGACCGGAGAGTGAAAAACGAGCTAGAGAGAGGAACGTCGAAAATGAATGGGGTTTTTATTGCTGGAGTGCTCGGCAACATTGCTGGGCGAGTCCTTTCGCTTTTTGTCTCTTATATAGGCGCTACCTCCCATAACATCACCGGGAACCGCGAAATCCTTGCTCGTATAACGCTGCGAAAAGGAGCACCCGAGTGTCGGAGAGGCGCTCAGCATAACGACAGGGCCTCTAGCTGAGTGTTTATGCCGCAAATACCCTTCGCCCTTTTAGTTATAGTCTTTTGAAACGTCGGGCGGTTTGGAATAATGAGGTTGGACGGAATGGCTGGGAAAACGGGAGAACGGTGGAAATAAGGGGTGCAATGAATATAATTATAAACAAATTAGGGAATGGTAATAGGAAGAGGATGTTATGGGTTCCCTGTTACAACTTGTGTTTCAGGGAAATAGTAGGATTATCAGGTACAGAGTCAGCACGATGAGATCAGCAGCATCAGGCTGAGCTGTGGAGAGTTCTAGCTTCGAAGCGTGAAATGCCGACTATCCTATCCTCTATTGATGGAGCAGTTCTGAACAAGGAAGTTAAAAGAATACCAATTTCATCGATGACTATACTAAAATTGTAAACAATCCTCTGTATCTAATGGAAGTTGTTAGTACGTCCGTATTACACTCAATAAACCAAAATCAATACACGACGGCTGTTTCATTTCCTAGCAACATTGATCAAGCCCCCAGCCCTTTATTATTTCCATTTATTTATGATTTATTTATTACGAGCAAAGCCCAATTTCACATTTTAGAACAAAAAATTTATAAAATAATAGATTTAGATTAATAACGAGGAGATACAATGAAGTACAAGATACCGGAGATACAGAAAACAGGATATGCTTACAACAAATGAAAAGGTGATAAACTATAGACATTTCATAAGTTCCAAAACTACAGTTCCAAAATACAGTTTCCAAAATAAAGTTCCAAACTACAGTTCCAAAATAAAAGGCGATAAACTATAAAAGTTGCATAATAACAACTAAAGTTCCAAAAAAATAGGGAAAAGCAATCATCAATGGTGGAGGTGGCGGAAGGCAGATCTGAAAAATGCTGATGAAGCACTGAAAATGTCCAGATTATCGACCATAGTTGACAATATGTTAAAGTCTTCTTGGATGCGTAAGATTGGATCGTTTCGGAGGTATTTCGTCCAGCACATTGGTATGTATAATAATTGATTAGCCATTGAGGCATATGGTGAGACGTACATGTCAAGTTTAAATAATATAAATGGGCAATCGACTCTGTTAGATGCCAGACCGTGCAAAAACAAGGTAACTGCCTCCCTCCTACAAAACTCCAAAGCACGCATGCCATTGCCACTCAAGGCTCTGTCGTTGCTGAAATGATTCCATCTTCCACCCCTCATATATGATATGTAACGTAAGGACCTCCGCTGCACACACTCCAACGAATCATCGGCATGTGAATAAATAGGCGACTACACAATGGATGAAAATCCAAGACAAGGTTGAACGAGTGGTATAAATAAAAGTTTCAGAGTAGCCCTTAATCAATATCAAATCATAATCACGTCATACGAATATATTCATGCCTATTTTGCTGTGGCTGTTTTTACTGTCCCATTATTGTTGAATATCAACGTCAATATGACAACTCCCATTTACGTCCGTTCGGAGGGACTCAGAACCAGTTCTGAGGAGTCCTGGAACCTCAAGTTCGTTGTCTGAAGGAGGAGTCCAGATCCGTTAAGAACTAGTTCAAGTGGTTCGAGATTTTTGCTAGAACTTTAAGTTCGAGACATGCGTAGTATACGGTTTCACGCTTATCACAGATTACATATTTAAGACCCCCACCACCCGCAAAGTACCTAGTCCGAAAACCGTTCGGAACAACTGGAGTTGGAACTAACAATCTTGAACGTCTCTTTCCCCTCCCCTTTTCAGTTCCATTGCTTCTGGTTCGATTCCGATCTGATTCGGGACTGTTTCTCCTCTACTAAACTCGTTTTATGTGGATAATTTACGGAGTTAAATCCTTAAGACAGTCCGAAATTGCATCATTTCACGGATTTCTCATGTTAGGAAAGGCGCCAAAGGGCCACGAACCTGATGCGCTTACAAGCCAGGCAGATAACGCCAACACCGATTTTGATTAGGAGCGACGTCCTTGTTCTGTTTACTCACCGGTGTATGTTTTGGATAGGCGGAAAACGAGGTTGCGTGCCAAGGGGAGGGGGATTACACCCTTACCCCCTCCCCTCATTTAACCCCGTCCCACCCCTCATACCCCCTCCCCCATTTAACCCTTCTCCATCTCCTCGATCAACCCCCCTTCCCCATTTAACTCCCTCACTACCCTCTGTTACACATGGTATCGCTAAGGACAGCGAGGGGGAGGGGGAGGTTTATACCAAAGGGGGTGGGTTTGATCGATCCTCGGGAACCGTTTGTTGTGGGTGCGTTGCCATGGATCCAACCTTGCGGGGTGTGACACCTGCCTTTCATTGATTTACCATTTTCTCTTTTAGTTAATGGACATCCACGAAAAAACGTGAAAAACCTATGACTCAATGATTAGTATTTGCTTAATCCCATCACACATACTAAATCACGGACTTGAGAAACGAGTTCAAAATATATCATTGACAACAAATGAAAAGCATTGTGTATTTCTAAAAAATTTCTATAGAAATATTTCTACTTTATGTAATAAATCGAGTTCAACGTAACACGGAAAACTGCGATACGTCAAAGTAAAGATCATTAGAATTTCTTTAAATTACTGTTCACGTAATTGTTCTCAAAGGTGCATTTCCCAGATTCAGGGAAATTCAATTCTTATTTGTACACGCATTTCTATTTGGACTGCACAATAGGTTAGACAAACAAACTTGGTTTGCCGTTCTTCAAAGTCGTCAAAGTTGGTCTAATTTGAACGAGTATCTATTCATATTGTCTTATAGTGATCGAACAAATCATACAACCTGCATCATTAAAGCTCGGTTCGGAACTCTTCAAAAACATCATCGCCTAATTTGAACACATAGGTACTCAAAATATTTTATTCAAGAGATTAGAAAAATTAGTGAACACGTGATTTGTATCTTCAAAGGAGAGTGGAGGGTGGGGGGGGGGGGGGGGGACTTGAAAGATCTGATTACACCGACATCAACACCTCGACCGTCATTTCAATACATTACGCCATTTCGTTTTCACGAGACACAAAGGGGAAACAACACGAACATAGGACTCCGTATTACAATCTGTCTCCGCATAATAAATGGGCCTTCGTAATAAATAGGAATAATGTGATGCTCGTAAGCTCGCATCTCAAAATTATAAAAAAAATCCCAAGTCAAACTTTCAAGTAGAATTTAGATAGCAAAATAGATGTTTTTCTTGTGTCCCTTACAATAAAATGAAGTATACTGATGAACAGTCGAAGAATCGATGTAGAAATATCGTCGAATAAGCAGTATAAGCGGTTGTGCGTGTGATGTGGAGGACTGTAGCACAAACACTACACTTGAGTTTAACTGGAGAACATTGGAAAACAATATGACGCATTTGGGTGATGTGTTAGTAATATGATTCATGAATGTTTACCGGTATGATTCGTTTTTCTCTATATGATCCATGTCTCTCTATGATTAAAATAAATAAAATGCAATCTGACGCTATAATAGACGGAAAATATCGCAAGATATACAGTAGCAGTTTTCAAACATAAAATGTGGAGAACTAGAGCATTTTTTACTCTTGAGTTTATCTAGGGAGGGTAGGAAAAGACTGGGCCTTCACTTGGGTTTAAATTTCAGGCAATGGAAAAAGACGCAGTTTTGACTAGTTATGGTGATACATTTTCATGTTTTTATCCCATATGGTATGGTATATACCCATATGGTATGGTATGTTTCGTAAAATACGATCTGATCCAAAGCGATAGGTGTATGAAAATAAAATTCTAACGGAAAGGAGACAGGCGAGGAGGAAGCGCCAGAATTAGTGCTAGCATACAAGAAAAGATCAGATTTTCCGTTTGATGTAAAACACTGGAGCACATTTGAGTTTGATGAGCCTTTTGGTGTAACTGAAGGAAATAGGAAAAGACACTATGATGAGTTTTGGCGAAAGAGTCCTGGCAATGAAGGACTGAATGAGGTAGGCCCCAGGGCGAGTCCCATCGGACGGCATCAATCACGCTTCGGCCCCCAACGTCGTTTTTCCGGTAATAAGAAATTTCCCGGCCGATCGATCCGACGGGCTCTCAGCTTCAGGAGGAAAAGGGCCTTGTGGAAGGGAAATGGCACATGCCGTAGGGAAAAACGGATGTTCCGGAGCAGAAACTCATGCTCATCTTTCTGGTCGTTGCACAAGGATATATATAAACATGTAGCTAAGTTCATATTTGTTGTTTGTATTGGTTTTTTTTAACACAGAATGTGTTTTAGCCATGTACTAACTAGCCGAAAATGGAACGCGGGATGGGAACGAAATGTGTGACGGATGATTTTCACGTACAACCGAGCCGTTGGTAGGGAAATGGAATTTCCGCCATTTTAATCGCACAGAAATCGTTCACCATTCGTTGGAAAGCTCTTGATTTATCACGAATTTATTTCGTTTTTTTTTTTTTTTTTTTTTTTTTTTTTTATTTTTTTTTTTTTTTTTTTTTTTTTTTAATTGAAGAACGGTTGGGATCCAATTAAGAGTCTCCAAACGAGAAAAATGAAAAATATTAGGAACCTATTTTAAATTAAGTTTATAGCTACTTTTATTACACTAAAGAACTAAACAGAGATCGGAGGAAAATCGTGTAACTTGGATAAAGTACCCAAGGGTCAGGATATGCGCTATCAGGATATAAGTGAAATATATATGCGTTAGGCGGACCACACCTCAAGTAATGACAGAGAACTTGCGACTGTAAACCTGCAAATTCTACAGTCTACCTTCAAATATCTTCGAGCAACAAATCGTGAACTGCTTGTATACATTCCTTACAACGTCATCAATGTATCTTTGTCGTTTAAATAAAGCATGTGTTGATCCATTTATTCATAACCATCATCTTCTAATTCATTGGACCATCGTCTCCTTCGTTTCATCGTCTATCCATGCTTGCACAGTATCGTCAACCGTGCAGTAGTTTTGACTGGTCCGAATCGTCGTGCCAATTCTCCAATCTACCTTCAAATGTCTTCGAGCACAAATCGTCAATCCCCTTCCAACAATCACCGCTTTCCTGTCCCATCACTATCACTCCTCTCGCAAATGAGAGCTAACGCCAAACAACCGTCTGAGAGCCCATTAACACCCTTCGAGCCCCAAGCTCAGAGAAAAATTATTTACAGATCAAAACACTTCTGATATTACTTAGCCCCCCTTCAGAGTTCCTGGGAATATTCTCCATGTTGCGTGAATCTCGTTTGAACTTTCTTGGCAAAATAACCACAGAAGACCCACTGAAGGATTGGACCGGTTTGACCAAGTTGTGCAGGATTGAATGGCTATATAGAGGTGAGTTGACAGGGGAGTTCAAATGTGCAGTAGTCTTGACTATTCCTGTCGTCATCCAAATTCTCCAGTCTACCTTCAAATGTTGTTGAGCACAACTCGTCAATCCCCTTCCAACAATCACCGCTTTCCTGTCCCATCACTATCACTCCTCTCGCAAATGTGACCTAATGACTAACAACCGTCTTTGAGTCCATTAACACCCTTCGAGCCCCAAACTCAGAGACAAACTACAGATCAAAACCCTTCCGATGTCACTGAAGCCCCCTTCACAGTTCCCAGGAATATGCTCGATGTTGCGAGAATTTTGGTTGAACTTTTTTGGGAAATGATTCGTAACCAGAGAAGGGCATGCTGAATTGGAAAGAGATTAGATCATGTTGGCTAGTTCTGCATGATTGTCTGTCTTCATAGACGTGAGTTGGTTTGGGAGTTCAACTGGTTGTGGTGTCAACATGAAAATTGTGTTATAGGTAATTGGTTCTATTTCCATTTGAAATTTCTTGACTGTTCCATGTCGTCGTGCAAATTCTACAGTCTACCTTCAAATATCTTCGAGCACAAATCGTGAACTGCTTGTATATACGTCACTTACATCGTCATCAATGTATCTTTGTCGTTTAAATAAAGCATCTTCTAATTCATTGGACCATCGTCTCCTTCGTTTCATCGTCTATCCATGCTTGCACAGTGTCGTCAACTGCAGTAGTCTTGACTGTTCTAAGTCGTCGTGCAAATTCTCCAATCTACCTTCAAATGTCTTCAAGCACGAATCGTCAATCCCGTTCCAACAATCACCGCTTTCCTGTCCCATCACTATCACTCCTCTCGCAAATGTGAGCTAATGACTAACAACCGTCTGAGAGTCCATTAACACCCTTCGAGCCTCAAGCTCAGAGACAAACTACAGATCAAAACCTCTCCGGTGTCACTAAAGCTCCCTTCGGGATGAATAAAGGAGGCGAGATTCCTCCTGAAGGGTTAGAAGATTGTAATTGATTGAGGCCTCGGTTAATGCGAGTTATGGATGAGAAAGGTTACAGAACGTAATGGGGTTGCTTGCATAATGGGCGCGGCAGGCCGACCCCCGCGCAGCCTTTCGGAACGTCCCGGCGTTAATGGCACCCCTTTCCGTCCGCCCTTATCGCGAGCTTCCTTTTCCAAGATCTTTGTTCCTGAAGATGGATTTTTTTCTTCTTGCGTTTATGATGCAAAGACTTGGCTGGATCCTCGGGTACTGGCCAGGCTGTGGATGAGGTTCTGGGATAATAGATTTAAATGAACTCTCTTCGAAAAATATTCCACTTAGAAAAGAGACTCCCCACTATAAAAGAAATCTTGGATAAAGGGTCGGTTGTTATTCAAGATGAATTGCAGAGATCCTTAATCTTAAAGAAAGTGGTTGATGAATTTGTATTCAAACCACATACAATGTTTAAAATAGAACACAACGTTTATAATATCACATTCCAATTGTGTTCCGAAAGTCATATAGAACAGCCAACAAGGTTCCAATCACGCAGCGTCACCATATGAGCAATTTTTTTTATTAATTCAATTTATTTAATTTATTTTTCAATACATTTAAATCACATATTGTATTGAAATTTGAGCGCTTTATGTGCACATAATTAGTACCTATTAATCGATCCGGTTGTAGGATTTCCATCAATTCGTTAGCCCAATTTAATTAAAATTTAGTACCTACCTTTACCAAAATTTTGATCCGCCCAGCCTGTCCGATTGTCATTCCCTTTCCGTTCGCCATTACCTCGAGCTTTCTATTCAATGATATATGTTCCTAATGACCTATTTTTTTCTTGCACTTATAAAACATATAAAGTTGCTATTCATGAAGTGAAACACCTTTTCATTCGAGAATTCGAGTATTACTTACGAATTGACTAATTACGATTTCTCTGTTTGTTGCAGGTAAGCCATTCACTCATTAACATTTTCAGGCGATTCGGTAAGTGCACCAATTTCATATATTCAGAAATTTCGCTAGCGATGTGATTCCTAGTTGCTGCGCCCCAACCACGTTTTCAAATTTACGTTTCTTGATTCTACTAGAACATTTTGGAATAGAAAACATTTTTGACTCGTTGCAATAGCTTAATTCTAACAGAATCATTTCATTTTGAAATTATACGTAAATTGAAAAAGTTTCGGTCTTTCAGTAAGACGATATGAGAGAATTATTTTAAATTATCCATCGAATTATATTTGGATAAAATTGTTCTGGAATTTGTGTAGTTGAGAGCATAGAAACTGGTAAATATCAATTTCATTTTCCAAAATAACGTATAAATATGTTATGCTAATCAAACAATTACTAATTTTTATTTATTTTTTGACTTTTTAGCTCATATCACTGAAATTTTACTGCATTTTTCAGCATAATATTGTACATACAAGGTTTACTGCTTCCCATCAAATTTGATAATTTTCTTTTTAAGTTCCGAACTTTTGAACTCCTTTTGAATTTTGAACTTCTGTTTTGCTATAAAAGATAGATTTAACGATTTTCAGCTGTCAATCAGTTTTTGAAATTTGACCAATTTAATGTACTGAAAAAAATTCTGGACAACGAACTCACTCTTTCAATTAGAATAGAAAGCTTGATTTTTTTCGTTTCATCCTTCTTTTGTTACGCCAAGATCGGGATAACCTATTTACCTGTGTAAGTAAGAACACAAGTATACTTATGAACAGTTTCAGAATTTTGGATTCATTATACGGTTCCAGTTATGTAATTTTTTAAAAATTTCATTGCCGAATATTTTAGTTCTACTTCGAAATGCGTATTTTTGTTGTGGATTCGGTGATAAACCCGATTTTAACTCTACAAATAAAGAAACGTTATAAACCCCAGTTTGCCGTAAACTTGTCATAAATAGCCGTTTTCCGGAACTGTTATGAACTTGTGCATATGTACTCGCGGTATTCACGAGTACAGTTGCTAAACTGTTGAATTTATCACCAGCAATAAAACTGAGGACGCCCGACTAATTCCGAATCGAGTCACCCGAGAGACGCCCAAAACAGGCCAACTAATCGGGAACGAGCTCGTTCCCCTCCGCAAGTTCTTATTAGGACTAATAGACCCGGTTTAACCCCGGGAGTCGTTAGAAGGCATCACCTTCCCGAAGTCTCTCAAGTTTAGTTGAGAGGAACGGGGGGGTGGTCGGGTAGTCCGAAGGTCGGGTAGTCCGGGAGGTCTTGTACTCAGATCTTTCCCTGAGGTCCTCTCCCGGGACGGGACTCGGGCGCTTTCCCATTAAGACCTTCAGACGCTGTAGAGCTCGAGGGCCCGGACTCGGGGAAATGCGTGTTTTGTGTTCATTACGAAGTTGCGGATCTCATGGGCGTTGACTACCCCCACCCCCTCACAAACCACCCCACCACCATCACTAAATATTGGCTTCTCACTGAACCTCAACAGCTTGCCTTGTGCCCAACAATACAAACGAACAACAGGACGTTCCAATTTTTTCCCACAGTTTTTGAGTTATCAATGTGAAACTTTTAGTGTTCTGAGGATACCGAATACTAAGTCCTAAGCAAATGAAAATCAGGAAAAAACCAAAAGTTTTGGACTACCTACCCATAAAGTATTAGGTAGGTTTTTGAAAACAAAAATCCATTTCTTGCCAAGAAACACCTAATTTTAAAATTCTTATTAGCGCTGAACCCGAGCGTGAAACCAGAATCGTGATATCTTATTCCGTTTTTGGATTATAGCTGATGAACCTTGAAGAAATGAGGTTTTTCAAAAGACAGGTACTTTTAGGAAAAATCGCGCTTCTTCTTGGTTCATCAGCTCTAATGCGCAAACGGAATTCGATATCGCAATTCTGGTTTCACCACTGTGTTCACCTCTACAAAAATCTTTAAAATAACTGTACCCAACAAAAGATTTTTTTTTTTTTTTTTTTTTTTTTTTTTTTTTGGAGTGCCTAATACTCTTTTGGGTAGTGTCGGTATTCCGGCGCAATCAAGCACAATTTCGTCACACCACAGTCGTACGATCTAGCTCAGATATAGCATAGTTGATAAAAAGGTTAGATCATTCCTTATAAAGTTCAATATAATTGTAGCATTAGTTGCTGCTGTGCATGTGTGAATGTGGAAATCTTTTAACAAACTCAATTTCCTGTCTTCTTCCGATTTTGATTAGTAAAGTAAAGTACACAGCCATTCCAGGTTGGGGCTTTTCGTCCGACTGCCTCGGGCGTAGCGGACGTCATCGGTTGTCCTTCAAATGGAGGATCAGAATTCGTTCTGATGATTTTCTTTAAAGCTACCCCCTACCCCCCCCCCCTTCCCACCTCATTACCAACCAACCACCCCACCACCATTCACTAAATATTGGCTTCTCACTGAACCTCAACAATACAAAATTACAACAGGGCGTTCCAAAAGTAACTTTTTCCCACAATTTTTGAGATATCTATGTGAAACTTGGTGAGTGTTTTGGGATACCGAAGACTATGACCTAAACAAATAAAAATCAGGAAAAAAAAAAACTTGGCAGGCCGCTCGTACTTTCTCTTTTATGAGAGAAGAGCTATGAGCATTGAAAATGTCTCAGTAATTTCAATACTAGTATACACAATCATAGCAACACCTAACTTGTTAATAGGTTGCTCGGTAATTTCATTGCTAGTCTACACAATCATTACACCTAACTTGTTTATAGGTTGCGTGACGTTTTTTTCTTTGCTTAACAAAATTTTCAGTTGACCCCTCGACTAAGACATTTTTAATGTCAAAAAACCAAAAGTTTTGACTCCCCCATGCAGTATTGGTTAGGATTTGAAAAATAAGTTTCCATTTCTTGCCAAAAAAACACCTCAGTATACAGTTGTTTTTTTTTTTTTTTTTTTTTTTAGTGCTCTACCAGATCGCAAAGCCAGAATTGCGAAATCTTATTCCGTTCTTGGATTAGAGCTGATGAACCTTGAAGAAATGAGGTTTTTCAAAAGATGAGTACTTTAAGGAAAAATCGCGCTTTTTCTTGGTTCATTTGCTCTAATCCCCGAACGGGATACGATATCGCAATTCTGGTTTCACCATTGTATTCACCTCTAAAAAATCTTTAAAATGAGGTGTTACTCTACAAAAAATTATTATTTTTTCTCGAAGTGCCCAATACTTCTTTGGGTAGTGTCCGGTACTCCCGCATACGTAAACGCAAACAAGCACAATTTCCTCAGGCCTTAGTCGTACAATCTCGCTCACAAATAGCATAGCTGATAAAACAATTAGCTCATTCCTCAATTTCAACATAATTGTATCATTTGTACAAATGTGGAAATCTCGTAAGAAGCTCAATTTCCTGTTTTCTTCCGATTTTGATGAGCAAAGTAAAGTAAACTGCCATTCCAGGTTAGGGCTTTTCGTCCGACTGCCTCGGGCATAGCGGACGTCATCAGCTGTTCTCCAAATGGAAGATTATAATTCGTTCTGATGATTTTGCTTAAAGCTACTCATTGCCTCGCTCCCTAGAGTGGAGCCGTACAGAAGCGTGAAAACTACTAGGACGGGAGATCATTACCTGCGCGGTCACCCATGCAAGTACACACCTAGCTCGACGTTGCTTAGCTACTAAGCTAAATTTTCTAACTTCCGAATTTATGAAATTCTCAGGGAATGTGAGGGTTAGGCTGTAGATGGTACCCTATGAATTTCAATGTTTTCAAATCATTTTAAATTGCTTCCGAATCAAACTGTAGGAAACGGAATTATCATTTCCACTATTGGGAGATGCAATTTTTTCCTCCTCCAAAACCGAATTTCCCACTCGCATTTCACGTTTTAGAACCTTCGTTTTCGTGTTTGTCTGTGTCTTACTGTGTCCATCCGTGTCACCAAAAATCCTTGCAACAAGCAAAATCTACAATTTTCATCATACATTGATGAAATTTTCAGAGAATGTGCGGGTTATACTGTGATATTCCCCAATCTACAGCTCACGCATTAACATTTCACTCTGTGCATGCGGAAACGTAAATTCCATTAACCCTAATTTTTCCACTTCAGTCTTTCGATCTCGCTGAAATATTTAGGGTAGTTAGGAAAAGTCGATCTGATCATTCCTTATCAATTTCATCATGAGCGTATTATTATTAGTAGTAGGATTGTTCTTTTCGATTTTGGGACCCTACCCATCTGGAAACGTAAACCAAAAAATTTTCAAGGGGATTAATTCTTATTATTAATTTATTTATTAATTTTGTTAAAGGAGGTTTATCATTGAAAAAGTAACCCAATTACAGACCGCAACCCTACACTCTGCTACTGTGATTATGATTATTGTTATTATTCTTTTTATTTTCTATGATTCCAATGAAGATTTGGTAAAAAGCCAACTCTATGTCATTATGGAGCGCCCTCACCTGTTGTAGTTAAGGCGCTCAATATAATGTAGTTGCGCTCACCTCTGGAACTCCAAAAATCCAGTGATTTCATAACCAATTTGCGATTCACATTTCGAGGTGGTCGGGCGAAAGGATGACTTCTTCCTAAATCATAATAATGTTTTGTGTTACATAGCTCTTCTACGCTGTTCATTACAAACCAATTTATTTATTAGGGTGCATCACTAATGGGGAAATCGGGCTGATGAGGAGTTCCCATCTTCCTAGACCAACTAAAGGAAACAATGTTTAGGAAGAAATCCATATCTTCAGTTCATTGATCTATAATTATTAAAACCCGTATATGCATAAACAAATTGTATTCTTTATTTAAAACTGATGTTAAGTATCTACATTATAAGCCGATACATTGGTTTATGGATATATCTTATTTTTCCCCCTGTGAAATATGTGTTTTTTTTCTGAAGTTAAAAATGTCTCAATTAAATTAGCTTAGTCAGCTGATCAGAAAAGACCCAAACATTACAATCATTTCTTAGTGTCCAGAGAGTCTCCCCATCAAATCTCAACTTCCTAGTATGAACAGGAGAGAATGTAGCTCACTAACAAAGAGACTTTAAACTGCCTTGCAATTTGGGAACTTCTTATTCACATTTCTAATCATTTCTAATTTTCATTCTTGCAGTATAATTACCGAAGTTGTAAATCGGTATCGCGATACAATTTTTGATCTGAAAATAAGGTTGAATGTAAAAAACACATGACCCCCAGCACACAGACATAGGACCTTTTCCGTTAATTCACTACCACCCCTTTTATTCGTTTCCGCTACCGCTTGATATATATTCTATTGTTCTAAGAACTGTTCCCCAATCATTAAGTCCACGTCCACTGTGGTTAGATCAAATGCTGTATAGTTTAGTGATCTGGATGCTCGCAAGCTAGCATCTAAAAAATACATAACATCAAGCAGTCAATCCTTTTAAAAATTCAGAGTAGTTGGACAAGTAGGTCAGAATGATGTGTAAGTTTGGTGGTCTGGATGCTCGCAAGCTCGCATCTCAAAATTACATAACATCAAGGAGTCATCCCTTAGTAAAAATACAGATTAGTTGGACATACTTAGTTGGACATAATTGGAAAATTCAGAATGAATGAATGGTAGTGAATTAACGGAAAAGGTCCCAGACATATCCATGTTAATAATAATAATAAATGTAAAAACTATATGTATAAATAACAAAGGAGGTATGTTGTTTCAATATTTCACAGATACGCCATATCATGGACGAAGCGTTTGAACAACATAAATATATACAGCCAAATTCATGTTCGACGTAGGGAAGTTCGCTCCACATATTTGTATATGACGATAGAATCTTTAAAAATCAACATTTCTCTATCTCAACTGTGCCTACTGATCATCAACGCATAACAGCGAGTTGTATCATCCCCCTCCGTTAAAAAGGAGGAAAAAGTAAACAACCTGGCAACAGGAAAAAATGACCGCTCAGCGAAAACGAAACCGGGATGATAGCAGAAAATTGCTGAGAAATACTTTTTAGGGAAACAGCCTCCTTTCCGTTCTTTCAATGTAGCGTTGGTGGGCCGCGTGTAAAAAAGAAAACCCGATTTCTCACCTCATCAGCAATTGTAAGCCCCCCTCGCGCCATCAGCCGCACAAGCTAAATCCCCCCGAACGAAAGAAATCTTAAACACTGCAAATCATTACTCAATGGTTTATTATTTCTGTGTTAGATAGCCCTTCTACGCAGATCATTGGTCTCAGTGGCGTAGCTAAGTCATTTCTCATGGAGGGGCAACAGTCAAGGAGTTCATTCTATTTTATAGTTCTAGTATTCATTTCTAGAACTTGTTTTTGAATACCGACACGAAGACTGTATAATAAACTGTCAAACGTTCATATAAGTAGATATTCAATGGTTTCTTGTAATGATTTGAAATCACGTACGCTTTCATATTCACAAATCTACCTAAGGATTATTAAAGTATATCTAATACTATTTAGAGAAAATATCATCCAATTAATTAATAATCAGAACGTTGAAAACAACTCTAAATACGAAACCTACGGATAAACTGAGGAGCACTAGGCTTTCTGGGCAATGCCACACGATTGAATTATGTATTTAGTATGCGGATATATATAACTGTGATTTAATTCGTGAATGGTATAATACAAACGATATATCAACAATCAAAAATTAATTAAAGAATACGGGAAACAACCAAGCTAGATCAAGTAGGCAGTGAAAAGAAGGGGAATTTGGTAGGGGAATCTGGTGGATACTGAACAATGGATATATTTCTAAGGAAAAATCGCATAATATGGGAATATTACCTACCTCCCCCAGAAGGTAGTGGGAAACGACTTGATTTCAGTTTGCAGTATCCACATTCCCATTTCGTTGACTAGGTGGTTTTACTCCTCTCCGAGGGGCTGTATAATATCCACGCTAGGTACTGTGTTAAGTGTAAAGTGTTAGGTAGTGAAGTTGGAAGCGTATTTATTAATATTGATTGTATCGATACCACGAACTTCTGCGTCCTCTGTAATTCATGGAGGGGCTCCGCCCACCCTGCCCCTCCTCAAACTACGCCACTGATTGGTCTATAATTATTAAACCCCGTATGTAATATATGAACAGAACATAGCGCATTGTGCCTCCGAGAAGGGTTCACACTTTTACAGTTCCAAGACCCCGCAATTTCACGCTTCATATTGATTACATTTTCTGGCAATTTTCGGGTTAGGTTGTAGATTGTACCCTACCAATTTCATTTTTCTCAAACCATTACTCCATTCTGCGCATGCGCTAACGTAAATTATTTCAAGCATAATTTTCCCGTTCTTTTAAACATCTTTACTGTGAAGCGTAAAATTGCCGGGTCTCGGAACTGTAAAAGTGTGAACCCTTCTCAGAGGCACGATGCACCATCTCCTGATCATATATTACTTACGGGGTTCAATTATTAAGGACCAATATCTCCGCAGAAGGGGGTTTGACCAACTCCGCCAGTGTTCAACTCTGCCTATTCTAATCTCATTACCAACTCCGCCAGTGCTCAACTCCACCAGAAAAAGTAAAAGTCACCTTAGTAAGTGGATACACGATTCGTACAAGAAGTATAATTGAAAAAATCGAAACACAAATGTCTGTAGGTATCGTAACAAAAGTCGTAGAAGGGCTATCTAACACAGAAATAATAAACCATTGTGTAATAATTTGCTATGTTTTGGATTCTACGCATCTTGAAACGTAAACTGAAAAATTTTCTGGGGGTTTTAAAATTTTTACAAATTAATAGATAGATAGATTACAATGGTTCATTATTGACAATAATAAACCAAAATGTATTTTATATACATAGGAGAAAGAATTTAAATCGAGGAATCGTTTCAAAATGACTAAATACGGATTTACATGAGGAAAATATTGCAAATTTTTATTTTAAAATTTTGGGAGCTATTGAATTTATTTTATTTTCTACGAAAATTCGCTAAAAGTAGTTTTTTTAAAAATCTCGGTTTACTGACCCAATTCTTCTTTATCCCACAATATTTTTTTTCAGTTTCGTGCCCGCTACATGACAAACAAGGAAGAATTTATCCAAACAAATAGACTCAAGTCACGTATGCCTTCCCCAAGTACGAAGTATGAAAGGAGAGATGGGGCCGATAAAACGAAGGGAAAAGATGCATACGCGATGCTGCGGATGGAGGACGAAGTGGAGGACGGAGAGGACTGGAGTACATAAAAAGTCTGTTTTTACACGAATCCCGACGGCTCTTCTCCCTGATATCAACAAGTCTTTTCTCCGTTGTAAAAGATAAGAAGGGGAGCGTTTTGCATTTAGTGGTCGTCTGTGAAGGGGCTGTTTTTCCCCGCGGTCGTTCCCTTAGCGGGAATATCGTGATGAGATGAGCGATCGCCCTTTGATGAAAGTATCTCCAGCAGGGCAGTGTGACATAATGAGCGAAATTTTATATCCATGTAATGGCTCTCGAATGATTTTAGCGAATTTATCTTTTTGAAGACAATTGAATAGGTGTCTAGAACGAGAAGGAAGCGGTTTTGGTATCGTAAATTGCTGGTAGATTGCATTAAAATGCAACAATCTACTGGTAGATTTTACTGAAATGCAACATGAAGAAACTTGTGCTAAAAATGATACGTTGAAGGCCGTATGTTATCAACCAACTGAAAAAAATCTGAAAAAATGAGTTTTGAAAGTATTTTTTCCCAATTGAAAATTTGCGAAAAATAACATACACCCTTCTTCTAGACACCCATTTAATTATTAACTATACTCTTTTCATTCAAGTGAAGTTTTGTAGGAAATGAAGTTAAGGTTGCATAAATTTAGGAATTGCAATTAATCCTAAATTTTTGGAGTGGAAATCTTTGTAATGTTCCTTCTTGGAAATCCATTCTGAGTTATTCTTATACAATTCCTAAATTTATGTGAATGTATGGGTCATTCCAGAAACATATAAATCTCCTTAACATTGAGATACAAAATCAGTTCTTTTGCCGAAGAATCAAATTCCAAAGAAAGGATGAGTTAGTTTTGAAAACACCTTTTGAGCGCAATGTATTAGACGAATCTCAGGTAACATTAAAATCATTAAAAATTGAAGAAAAAAACGGGGTATATATCACACTAAAGTGGCTATAAGTTCGTGAAAACTGGGATATATATCACACTAAAGTGGCTATAAGTTGCAGAAAACGCACTGTAAAATAAAAAATGAGGGCACAGTTGGAACGAACGTTGGATTTCCCGTCTTCCTAGTGCCTCCAAAAAAATATTTCTGGGGTGGAAAATCAACTCGTTAAGTAATTTTTGTCAAATTGGCAAAAACCTCATTATTTTCTTTTGGTTGTTAGGGTATTACACCCCCATGGTTTTTGACGGGCATCAACACCGAAAACTGCGCCAAGGTCTCAGATTTCCAACGGTGTAGTCAATTTTATTTTTATTTTACTAATTAGGGGAGAAAACAGTGTTATAATGTTGAAAAACATTGTTTTTTTTTTTTTTTTTTTTTTTTTTCAATGAAATCGAGGGTTTTCTTGAAAAAGGGCCTTCTATGAAAATACTACTTTGGGGTCGGTTTCTACGTATTTGTTAATGCTCAATCGAATGGTAATAGTTGAATTTCCCCCAAACCCCGTTACAACCAAGTTTAACACTTTAGCTTACAAGTAAAATCCTAAAAAGTAAAACAAGTAAAATCCTAAAAACACATAAAATGTATCATACCAATTGAACTCAAGTTGTTTTATTTATTTATCATCAGCGCGACGACTCACCACCAGCTAAATGAAAACCTCAGAAATCAACAAGCGGTTGCAATCATGTTCACAATATCTATTATTGAGAATGATCACCTGAGTGTACACAATTATTCAAATAACCATGCTCATAACTCAGCTTGTTGGCCACGCACTTCGCAGTAGTTAACATAAACTAGCTGGTTGGATAAATCGAGAGCTTTCGAACGAATTTCTGGGGATGAAAAATGACGAATTAATATTTCTTTAGCAACGACTTGGTTGTAAGCAGAATCCATCAGACATTGTTGCAACACATTTTCGTTACAGATAAACGTTTCGTTTTCGGTTGGATATGCCAAGGCTAAGAAGCATTCAACAACAAGGCTAAAACACATTCTGTGTTAAGTCATGCTGGATGATCTATGAACAGTTTTGTATCTATATCAATTATATTTCTGTTGAATTATTTTTAAGTTTGAACATTTTATGTGATCATGTTCTTATCTCTATCATAAGGAGAGCAACCGTCTGGAATACTACAACATGTAACTAATATTCACACATTCTCTCCAGGAATCGTTTCGGAACGCCTCAAAACGGACTTGGATGAAGAAATTGTTGACAAGTTTTATTTTAAACATTTTTGGGGCCCTTTCAATAGAGAGTTTTTGTATTTCACGTATTCACGTTCTCGTATACGAAAATAGCCACTCCAAAACGAGAAACGTGGAAACGCTTTTCGGAACGGGAAAAGTCAGTTTTTCTTGTACTCAGCTTTTTCGGAATCGTAATGACGAAAACGACAACATGGTCTTTCTCCAAGATAACCCTAACTTAGCAACCACAACGCAATTGGTGTGGACACACACATACATACGTCAGTATGGACACACACGACAAAATTGCCTGACTTTTACCGCTTTCATGCTGTGTTTTGTTGTTGATTAATTTAACCTTTGTATTTGTCTTTTGTTCGTACTTGTCTTTTGTTCGTGTTTTTTTCCGCACCTCAACCAGAGGGGTCATTAGTGGCATTTATTTCGTGCTTTAGACCACGACGATTTTAGCAGTTTCATCTCAAGATTTCGTTTCAAGATATAAGTTTTCAAGATTTATTTTACATGTTCCAAAGATTTTTGTTCTTCCTTCATCGCTGAATCTTATTTGTATGATGTAGAGATAAGTGGTCGTTGTTTCTTATTTCACGTCATATTTTGAAAATTATCAACTTACTGCGAGTTTCAAGTAGTTATTACCTACATGAGTCACGTTAACTTCACTATAAGAGTTCTCTTTCTCTCGGGCTTACGACAACGCTACGACAAATCAATGCGAAAAAGGTTAGCATTCATATTGCTCGCTCTAACAGCTTGCTTACGTGTTCACGAGAAATACGAATACGAGAAGTACAAAAACTCTCCAATAGCCTCTTCTTTTATGAAAAATCACTAACGTATAACGATAATGTACGAAAAATTCGCTCATAGTGTCGTGCTAAGTGACTGGAACTTTTTTCTTTTTTAAGCCTTGCTAACAAAGTCATTAATATGTGCGAGTTTCTGAGAACATTTTATAAATGGATGATGAATATAATATGTTCCGATTTCGCGGCCGCCATTAGGATAATTATTCTCGTTTCCTCAATCAAGTCCAGAAACAGGTACCGGAGGGAGAGGCTCCAGCGGAGCGCTACGGATTCGTATCTGAGGCGGAGCCTTTCATGAGCCTCGAGCCTCGCACGGGGCTCCAACTACGGCCTGGGGGCGACGGCTCGCGGAACCGTAGATCCTCTTCATGCTTCCTCCCCTCCCACTTCCACACCGCTTGCCCTTGAAACGCCTAATTACCGCCCACGCTTCCTTAATGAGGCTTCAGTCGATGACTCTGAGATGGGATGTTTTGATAAAACTTGCTCCGTATAACGACCCAACACATTGTTCTAATTATACCCTAAAACCAGGACATGAATATGAAATATTAACATTTTCGACCAAAATCTCCAAAATTCAGCGATGATATTTGAATCGTTTATTTCAGAAACCACCTAAGCGACAAAAATTCAAAAAATTCACGCCCCTTTTACCTCTGAAGAATTAATTTTTCCCTTGATGGGGAAAAACAAAAGATCATGGATATATCTAGTACTACTGCTTACCAGTAGGTACCTACTACTCAATTGTATACCAACCATGTAGTGCCTTCTCTTCACAAGATTATTCCATTATGGTTACAAAACAATATTAGTTTATAACTTAGAGTAATGAATCAGCATTCCTTGACACTACAATGGCTTAGAGGTCATGAAATTTTGTGATAAAATGAGAACATTCCAAAAAGTGGCGAACGATTCTCCTACTATTAAAACTATGGGATTTACTCATAAAATTCAGCTTTAAGGACTCATTCAGCAGTTTAGGGTGGTTCCACATGTTGGAATTCTATTCTACCTGTCTCGTGGAGGCACTGTTTCAAATTTCAGCTTCATGAGAGGTCTATGCATTGTTAAGAACCTTCTACTTACTAGTACCTACCTATCATGATGAAGTGCCTTTCTTTTCGCAATATTGGTTTATTATGTTTATATAGCAATAACACAATAAACCAGCATTCCATGACTCGACATCGGCTTATGGATTGTGTGGTGTTGTGATGAAGTGAAAGCATTCCTAAAAGTGGAGATCGATTTTCCTGCAATGAAAACTAAGGGAGTCACACTTCCCTAGCAACGAATTGATTGTACGTGGAAATCAATAGAATCGAAAATCTTGGATACAAGTCTTTCTGAAGAAATTGAGACATTTTGTCTTCACTTCCCAGTCTAATATTGGTTGCAATCATGTTTACAAAATTAACTGAGAAGGATCACCTGTATGTAAACAATTATTCAGTCAACTACGCTCGTACCTCAGATTGTTGGCCACGCACTTCGCAGTGGTTAACATAATACAGTTAGGTAATTTGAGAGCTTTCAAACGACTGGTGAACGTTTTTTTACGATGATAAATGCCGTCGCAATTTTCGGACAGTTCCGTAGCAACGATTTGGTTGTAAGCGATAATGATCAGAAACTCAAAAGTAACACTTTTCGGTAACGTAACGTAACACTTGTCGATTCTGTGTGCCAAAGTAAAGACAAAAATGTCAATATGACAATCTTTGTCCTTTCGGACTAGATGACAACGAAATCTGGATTACAATTTTGCTCTGACCTCTCGGCGTGTAGTACTCTCTCGTTTTCCTCATCCCACGAACTGGATGACATAACATCTGCCATCTGTTTGGCAAGGACAGTATGACGTAAAATTTAGCCACCGTTACACAAATGAAAAATGTGGCCACACTTGCACACAAAGAGACCTATTGATTTATCCACGTATTCAGTTTCAAAATATTCTAAAACTGATTTCTTTAGGGTTGTTTTATTTTAAATTTCCACAGTTTCGTGTTCACTGCAGAGGGGTTTTCTGAAAATTCGATCTTTCTAATAGCACTTACATTTTACAGCTCTTTATTTATTTACCAACCTCCCCGCTCGCACTTCTCTTCTCCCTCTATTTCCAAAAATATCCCGAATGTTGGATTGAATTATGCACACGTGAATATGTGAATACCTATACGAAAGAACAAGGGAGGAATTATTCAAAACATCCCATCTGATAGAGCAAAGGGTCGGGGATCAAAGTATAGGAAAGACTTGAGTCTTTCGGGAGGAGGGGGGGGGGGGGAGGGGGTAACGCGAACGGGGGCAAAAAGTGGGATAACAAAGTAGACACATCCGACTTCCATTGAGTGAAGTCGGGGAAAATGTCTTTTTGGAGAAGTGTCAACATAATAAGGAGCAGAGGAAGGTGTGTAGGTGTCTGGTCCCAACTCGAGGCATCCAGTCTTCCGTCTGCCTTTTCCCCGTTTTTTTTTTTCTCACCTTTTCTCTTTGTTTGTACTATCACCCGCCCTCCTTCTTCCATCACCTTCCACAACATCCTCTCCCACTCTTTCTCTCATTCCACCACTCTCACTCGTGTCTCAACTTAAGTCCTGTAACTTCAGGGATCGATTCTACAACTAATTTGCAACATAAAGTGACACCTAGACTGTTTTTTTAGAGGCTTAGTTTCCGAGTGATTTCACTTTTAAGATTTTTTCGTGATGTCAACCTTATATCACTAAAATAACAATAACCCACCATTCTCACTCGCTCACGGATAACTCGTATGGTATGATGTAATACGCAACCTCTCATTAAATACAGGGTGTCTCAACTTAAGTTCCTGTAACTTCAGGGATCGATTCTACAACTAATTTGCAACATAAAGTGACACCTAGACTGTTTTTTTAGAGGCTTAGCTTCCAAGTTATTTCACTTTTAATATTGTTTTCAACCTTATATCACTAAAATATCCATAACTCCCTCAAATGACAGTGAAAATTAAAAATTAGTACACCTTTGGAAAGAGCGTTAAATTTCCTACCACCCTGATACCACTTCAAAATTTTGTAAGCAGGTTTAATGGGAAAGGAATCCGGCTGAATGTTGAAATTTGGCAAATCATAAGAAATTTGTCACAATTTGGACCGCTATAGCTCGAAGTCTTCAATCGGTTTTTAACCTCGGAGACAGAAAAACTGCGCCAAGATCTCAGGTTTCTAACGGTGTAGCCAATTTTACTTTTACTTTGCTAATTAGTGGAGAAAATTGTGTTTTAATGTTGAAAAACTTTGTTTTTTCAATGAAATTTGAGGGTTTTCTTGAAAAATGGCCTTCTATGAAAATACGAGTTCGGGGTCGGTTTCTTCGTATTTGGTAATGCTCAATCGAATGGTAATAGTTGAATTTCCTCCAAACCCCGTTACAACCAAGTTCAACACATTAACTCACAAATTTGAGTTCATTTGGTATGATACATTTGACAGATACAAATGACAGATTTTCGAGCCTTATACACACTTTCGAACATGCTACGATACGAACATACCACCATTCTCCAAACTAAAAGATTTCACATCATAAGAACAACGTTCTGACTTGGTCTACCAGATCCCTTGTTGTAGTGGTACGTGTGGAAAAGTGTATGCGGGGGAAAAGTCTCAGTCTGTTGACTTCGTTTTTCAAATTCAATTAGAGCAATTTGAAAATTTTAGGTTTTTTCCACCCTTCGACCACTGTTTGGGGCGGCGTATGAACGGATTTTTATTTTTTATTTGACGTATTCATTTATTTTTTCGGATTCTACGCAATTGGAAACGTAAACCAACATATTTTGAAGGGGGTTAAACGTATAATGGCCGATTACAAAGGCCCGTTACTGAAAATAATAAACCTAAATGAATTTCGGTCCGATAACATCGCATTGACTTTTCAGGTCATTGGAAGAGTGAAAATGGCAGTTTCAAGTTAAAGCCGCTCGCCTGACAAGCAGAGTCCCACCTGAAAATTTCGCTTCGGCTCATGCGATCCCGCGGCCATGGAAATGTATTTCCCCGCCTAAGAGAAAGCAATAAAAACTAAATCTCTTCCTTCCCCGCAATTTAAATGCAGCTCAGCCCCCTCCCAGCTGCGCACGCTACGTTTAAAACGGGCATTAAACTTGCTTTCTCATCCCGTGATTGGTTAGTTTAATTTTCTAAAGAGCATCCCGAAGGATAATTGGTTCCTTCGGATTCCGCAAGAGAAACGGTCGGGCGCTGGCGGCGGTAAACTGTTAGAGGTCGTTAATCTATTTTACTTTATCCCCCGTTTTTCATTGACTTTGCCTGAAGGAGTAGACTGTTTAATCCATTAAGGGGGTGTTTAGGTGTGGTATAGAAGGCGGTCAAAGGAAGTTGAAGAAAAAATTATGAATGCATTTATCGAGAAAATGAAATGGGGTCTGAAGAAACGATGATGATCTTCCTCCGAGCGACGCTTTTCTCAGTCATTAGGATAACAAAAAATGGATGTTTCAGAAGAATGATATGCATTATTAAATCTTTAATCCAGTATTATTTATTGCATCTGTATTGTATAATTGTACGTGAGTCTGAATTCTATAGTTGGACTGTATTATATTGAGCCTGAAATAGTGGCATTTCAAATACCACTAAGGTCAACTACAAAGGTTCTTTACCTGTGGAATCCTAAAGATCTAGTCTTAGCTGTATTATTTTACTTTTGGGTTTTTTATTTATTCTTATCCTCTTGAGGGACTAACCAGTGGTTATCACTGTACCCTCATTATATTCCCCCCTCCGATATGCCAGTGGATTCCATGATGGCGCTCCTTTTTAGTCAAGAATGACAACATGGCTTCCCTTAGAATGGTGCCACTTGCAGTGAGTGTCCCATTAGACACCTTGCTCAATGCCGCTAATGATCTTTCTGGTTAAGGTGGGCTTAAACCGTAAATTAGGAAAAAAAAACCTGTGGAAAGTTTTGAACAACTCCCTGGAATCATGGCTGTTAACCTTAAAACAGCACAGTGGGGTGGTTGGCACCACTCGCCAAGTTGGGACACCTTCAACGCCACGGATCTCTAGAAACTCATCGAAAAGAAACTCATCAAAAATCTGAACTCGGGACTTTTTGATGAGTGTCCTCATGGAGTGGGACACTAGCCGAAACTGAATGGATGGAAAAGTCGTCGAAAATTATGAAATCAAACATTAGGATATAAATTGGAAAGATAAAAATTATTTTCGATGGGTTTCCTGTGGTAACTGATCAAAAACTGGTTACGTGTTTAACGTGTTTTGATGACAGTTTTCTATGAAATTGTGATGGTGGAAAGTTTCTCCTATGGATCTTAGAAGTGAATTTTGCGATGTAAGCGCACTTCTCTCACACGCGCACATTTTCACTTATTGAAAACAATACTCATATTATTATTAATTTAAAGTTGTGAGTTACAAAAACGAAAAAAAAAAATTAAAGTTAAAATAATGAATAAAAAATGAATGTCGAAGAAATTAGGGGTTAGAGAAAAAACTTTACAACGAACTTATCGTTAGTTATAGAATATATTTGAGAAGGTCTATTTCTGAGTCCTGAATATTCTGAAAATATATTCCCACTGTACACTGGAGACAGATTCAAATCTATCTTTCAAATATTTACGTGATCACGGCCTACTCCATTCTGGTTTGAAACCGTCCCGCTCTATTCAAAGGAACCGAGAGATAAACCCTTTAATGGGACGATCCAAGTTTCCAAGTGGAATAAGTGATGACCAGAGCTACAAATTGCCCGATGAAGTCCTTAATTGGAGTCTTCTTTGCTCGCCGAACCCCTTCGGTTCACCCCCGCAGTCTCGACAACTTGCTTTCCACATCGACTCCGTTTCATTCAGCCCGCAACATTAGCAATGCAAGGAACGGACAACTGTCTAATTAATTCGGTGCTGAAGGGATAACATTCCTTAGATTCTTGGCTTCATCACTCTTTCCCCTTGAACTCATTTCTTCTTTTGCTTCCTAACTGGGGAGGTAGTGGCCTCAGTGTATTTGTAGTATTGCAAATATTTGGACGTATTCAATTCTCCAAATCAAAATTATCACGTACTTTTAGCGCTTCTCAGGTTTCTGAATATTTTTGGTTTCGGGTCTCACCCCAGGCTCAAATAAATACACTGAATAACTGAATCACGAAAATAAGTGGGGAGAACGCCCAGGTTTACTCAACTGAGGTTTCGATATAGTCTTTGTAAGAATTAGAAGAAGAAAGAGTGTTTTGGATATTCCCTGGAACCGAACATGTATCCAAAGTTTCATGGTTGCTATATTGGATTTACTCAATCGTTGAGTTTGGGTCCAGGAGGCCGATTTGAACCCAGTACCCACCTACGGTAGCATTCGTCGAAGGTGACTGCTTGACCGTGTGTCCTTGCATGCAGCTTCTTCTGTCGTTGCTGGGACTGACTCAAGGAAGCTCTATGGTTATTCATCTTTAGATTCAGTTGGGATGCCTTCTCCACATAGAAGCTCCCTTGACTGATCATCCTCACACTTCTTACAAATCAGCTGGTACACGCACATCCGTCACTGGCACTCTGCTGACCCTTGGCATCTGTACGTGTGGGTGTTATTTGGGGAGGTAAAATTCGAGTCCTCAATGACCATATATATTTATATATGAAAAAGCGCCAACTTCAGGAATCGTTTCACAATGCCTCAAAACGTATTTCAATTATGAGAATTTTCAAAAATTTAGATTTTAACATTTTCCGTGCCATTGTGTTTGATATTTAAGGGTTGGTGGCTTCATCTACCTAATAACATTCATGGTATCACACTGTTGTTACTAATCAACATGTGGTACCTACTCCTGTCCTGTTAACATGAGTGTTGAGTGTAAAAATATATTCTTGGTTTAACCACCGTACTACTGCGTACTTTATACAGTATAACAGGTTATGAACGATGAAAGTGACAGGAGGTCATGTACAGGCTACACTTTCAATCTCAGCAATGCAGCAATTTCTTGGGAAGCCAGGAAACAGAGGGCTGTGGCTCTATCAAGCTGTGAAGCAGAGTATATGGCACTAACTGAAGCAAGTGAGGAAGCTACAGCTCTGAAAAGAATCATAAACGAAGTGACCGGAGTCAATTCTGCTGTGAAGCTGTACAACGACAACCAGGGAGCGATCACATTGACTAGCAATCCTGTACATCACAGAAGATCGAAACATATTGACATCAGGTACCACTTCATCAGGCAGACAGTGGAAAGTGGAGACGTCAGCATTGAATACGTACCAACTGAACGTATGGTTGCAGACATCTTAACGAAGCCGCTACCCAGACAGAAGGTGAGATTGTGTACAGAACTATTGGGTTTGAAGCCTTCGCAGAGTACCACTTAAAGGGGAGTGTTAGATATTGTAAGTGGTGGCTTGGTGGCTTCATCTACCTAATAACATTCATGGTATCACACTGTTGTTACTAATCAACATGTGGTACCTACTCCTGTCCTGTTAACATGTGTTGAGTGTAAAAATATATTCTTGGTTTAACCACCGTACTAAATACTACTGCGTACTTTATACTCTCTAACACATTGCAATAGCCTCATTTTCTACGGAAATTCGCTGAAATATTAGGAACCACTGTAAGTAGAAGTATGTCAAAACTTCTCTGCGTTGGCCCATTTTGAGAGCCTGAGCTATGTCTAATTAATTCGGCCCTGAAGGGCAGCCTTAGCTTTCCTTGGATTCTCGGCTTCATCACTCTTTCTTCTCTTCCCACTGGGTAGGCCCAGCCGAATCCCTTAAGGGAGCAAACAAGCTCTACAATAAAAAGGAGAATTTTTGAAGTGTTTGAAAAGTGGAAGGGACTCCGTGCCCTTCGCTCCTTGCCCTACCACTTGAGCTCTCGGCCCTCCTTTCGGAACAAAGGACGCTTATAATACTCGACATTGCAATTATACGGGAACACAGCTCTTGCGTCGCCCGACTTTTTTTTCTGCCGCTTTTTGACAAAGGGTTTCTTCATGTACTTTTCAAGAACAAAACGTAACTGGCAACGAGTATGAGGATTCGAGTCAGTTTTGAGCCCGAAAACGTGGTTAAAACGAATGAATGACGTACGTACCTACTTACGGGGTAATATATGTTTAATAATTTAGATGTATGAAACAAGGGAATTTATCACGTCAAACAAATGTAAATTTCCCATAAATATTTTATTCAATGACAAAAATTTAGTAGGTACCTACTTTTTTTAAATTTGGTACGTCATTACACAATAATATTCTAAATAACTAGTCGCTCCGGCTCGCTACGCTCGCCTCCACGTCCAGCCGGGGGGCAAGCCCCCCGGACCCCCCCTTAAATTGCTCGCTTCGCTCGCAAAATGTGGGATGTAGGGAATTTTGCTCGCTTCGCTCGCAAAGTGTGGCATGTAGGGAATGTTGCTCGCTTTGCTCGCAAATGGTAGATCCCTAAGGGTAGGGAATGTTGCTCGCTTCGCTCGCAAACGGTAGATCTCTAAGGGTAGGTTTAACTTCTGTAGGGGATGCTGCTCGCTTCGCTCGCTTGAGGAAGTTATACTGTTCACCCAACTTGGCAGACGTTTTTTTCAGTTGGGAATTCTTACAAACAAATTAAATCTTATGAAACTACGTGGAACCACGAAAAGTTTAGTGTGGTATGTAGGGAATGTTGCTCGCTTCGCTCGCAAAGTGTGGCTGTATACATGCGATGTATTACAATTGAAACATGTAGGGGATGTTGCTCGCTTCGCTCGCAAATGGTAGATCCCTAAGGGTAGGTTTTACTTCTGTAGGGGATGCTGCTCGCTTCGCTCGCTTGAAGAAGTTATACTGCCCACCCAACTTGGCAGACGTTTTTTTCTGTTGGAAATTCTTAGAAACAAATTAATTCTTATAAAACTACGTGGAACCACGAAAAATTTATTAGGGAATGTTGTACTGCCCACCCAACTTGGCAGACGTTTTTTTCAGTTGGGAATTCTTACAAAAAAATTAAATCTTATAAAACTACGTGGAACCACGAAAAGTTTATTCGGGGATGTTGCTCGCTTCGCTCGCAAGGTATACCTGTATATGTGTAGGACAAAGTCCGTATTTATTATTTGAAATGGCTCTCGCTTCGCTCGCAACCTATGTATACCTGCTCGCCTCGCAACATTGTGACATCGAACCCTTCACGTCAATTCTTGAGCCTTCTCTCGTCCACGGCACAATCATTTTAATCGCTTTGCTCGCTTCCGCTCGCAATTTGACCGAGTTCTCGTCACTTTTTTCGATATCCGATTTCGGATTCAGATTCGGTGGGATCAAACCTTTATTTCGCCCGCGAAAACTGTTCCAAAAAACGTACCTTTATGGGGTATATTTTAATCGGAAAAAACCAAGTTTTTCGGCGGACTTTTCGAGAAAACGGGTCCGTACTCTCGCATTTTTTTAACGCATTTCCCGATACTTTTTTCTCGATCCGATCGCGCCGTCGTCTTCCTCGTAGGAAAACCTACGAAACCCGTATTTTTCCGGAATTGTCAACGGCCGTTTAGAGGGGTAGGGGAAGCGGGGAAGTCCAAAAAGCGCACATTAACCGGAACTTCGACCCCCCTCCCGCCCTACGGCCCATGGTTCGGCTGGGATTAGACAATTTTAAATTCGCTCGTTCCACCTTTCGGAAAATCTCAAGAAGATCCCCCCACTCGTACACTCCCCCCACTCAGCCGTTTGGCCGTGCATAGACACGACAGACAAACAGACAAATAGACAGACAAACGGAGTTTCATTCTTATTAATAGTAGAGATGTGGGTTTACGTTGTAAGAGACGCAGAAAATTATTAATCAGAAGTTCATTATTTCTGTATTACATGATCTGCGTAGATCACTGATCTAGAGTATATTGGGTTTAGTTTAGCTCTGTATGCTTGCCAGCAGCTGTTTTTTCAATTTTTTTTTTCAATTTTAGCCCCTAGTTTTTTGAGTCCTATTCATGTGCCAACCATTGTTAGCCTCATCTGCAACCATTTCTTGTTTTGTTATGACAATTGACTTGTCAATTGACTTGTGTCTTATATTTCGACACAGTGAAAGATCGTTGAGCCCTGAAGATGGTTTTACATAAACCGAAAGCTCGGCGATAAGGACTTTTATTCGTTTTTTGACCCTTATCCTGATATTTTGACAACGTACATATTGTGGGTCGATAATCTCTTTCTCTAGAGTGTAATTATTAAACGCACGCACCAACTGAAAATTAATTAGATAAAATAATTCACAGTTGTAATTATATGGATTTCTTGGAAAGAGAGTACTATTTTAATTATACCAGCTGATGCGATCGTTACAGTTTATAATGAGATTTTTGCTATGTTCTCACCGGTTTCCATTCGAATGCATTTTGATTGTCTCATAACCTGCTCAAGTTCCAGCCTTTAGAAAGAGCGAACAGATTAATTTACAGCGATACGGATGAAATCATTCAATTCATTGACGAAGTATAGACAGAGAGAAAAATACTTTTCATATTTCGGAAGTACCTACTTGAGATCTCGAAATTGATGCCGAGCTTGCTTCTTGACCGACTAGATCAAATACGTGATTTTGATACCGTCACTCTGTAACGTATTTTTTATGTACCTATTTAATTCGTTTTTTTTTTTTGTTTTTTTTTTTTGGATTCTACACATTTCGAAACGTAAACTAACAAATGAAAAATGGAGGGGAGGATTGAGTAAATTTTAGCAAGGAACATGCTTTAACCATCACCTAACCTGGCCAAAAGTTTCACGATTTTACGTCACGAAAAACTGTCACACAAATATTATGATTTTCACGTACAACCAAGCCGTTGGTAGGGAAATGGAACTTCCGCAGTTTTCATCGATTAGTAACTTAACATTGTTCTTCAGCGGAAGCTGAGTTATGCGCATTACAGTCTATTGATAAATATGAAAATACGACCTCAAATTAGAGGGAGAACAAAAATGGGACCCCAAATTAGCGGGAAGAAAGCATGTTCCATGTTTAGCATTTTAGCCGCAGGCTCTTTTTTTTTAATCATTCAACAATGATTAATAGGATGTTTGGTTTCGCTAGTGTACCGTCACGCAACAAAAAAGAATGAGTGAGCAAAATTCTTTCCTGTTCACCCAAGGAAGTTCAATTTTGATAGGAAGATTTTTGGGATATTAAGAGACAATTTAAGTGATGGGCTCTTTCACGATCAGCTGTGTGTGCTATACTCTCTCCTGTTCACCTGAGGAACTTGGAATTTGTTAGGAAATTCTCTGGGTCATTAAGAGACGATTACAATTATGGGATATTCCCTGATCAGCTGGTTGAGCTTAAGTTTCTCCTGTTCACAATAGTGAGATGAAATTTTACAGGCTGACTGTCTGGGTCAGAGACGATTGAATTGTGCTCTTTCCTGATCAGCTGAGTGAGCTATACTCTTTCCTATTCACCATAGAAAACCCCTGTTCACCCAACACGGAAATTGTTACTTCGTAACGGTAAAATACCTGACTAGAGGTCAAAACCCCGTTGACATGGTCATGACAAGCACTCAATGCATAAATCATATCCCTTCATTCCTTCAGTTGTTGAGCCCTCTCTGGGGTTTTCCCTAAGCTTAAATACCTGCTTACCTACCTCAGTCTCCAGCAGCTAATTGGGAATTTCCCCAGAACCTTCTTTTTCAACTTTGTTCGATAGGTTTCATTTTCGTATTTAAACTCCAGGCTTTTAGCTTTTTGGAATCAGTCGAAGTAACACCGTCATACAGTTCACATTTATTAACTTCGTTAACCGTATTTTCAACCGTTTGTAATAACGCTATATTTTCTGTGTATTTCGATCTTTCGTTTGAACATTGACTTTCTTGGAACCGATTGTGTTAATTATAAGCTCAGCAACTTTAATAGCTGTGTTATTAATTCAACCTCAATATCCACTTTTGTACAAGTGTACAGAAATACTGAAGCTTTCCGTAACCAATAATCATTGCGCAGGAATTTTGTTATTGTAAGTGATTTGTTGTACCAATTCAAATAATTCCTGCTGATATTAAAATATCATCATCATCACTCATGATCTTCAATAGGTACCTAGTATCTTGAATTAGGTATCTTCAATTAAGTACCTAGGCACTTCTTTTCTGACCGAATAGCTTTGAAAGAACTATGGATCTTCATTTGATACCCAAATAATGAACACCACCAAAACACAGTTTCTACAATTATTCAGTTCTTAGCTACAGTTACAGTTTCTAAGAACTATTATTTTTGTCTACTGCGGATTTACTCAACCTACAAATTATTAAAGGAAATGAAGATGATAAGTTACTGGTTATGTAGTAATGGAGAAATGGATCTATCCTCAGTAACTTCGTACTTCTGCAAAGTTATGTATGCGTACAAGATCTACCGTTCCCTACAGTGGTAAGCAGGTTCGATATTTCTTGTCCAGAACTTACCGTCACAGTTGATGCATTGTTGGCCATAACCGATGGCTGCAAATCGCGAGCGAATCAATGAGCTTCACGAGCAATTACGCGTGAAACGGATCTAATCTGAAGTTAATACGATGGAAATCGATAACGTTGCGCTTGCCCCTTACGTCACACTCTCCGTCTTAACCTGTAAATCAAAGGGGTGAATCATGTCAGCGATCACCCACCGTACTGGGAGCACGTCCTGTGGGCATGTGGGTACCGTCCACGTTATGTATTCATGATACAAACTACAGACTACACGCTTCTAGTATCATCTACAAACACCTTACCACTCATGCCAAACATAAATTAGACACATATTTACTTTCCTGACGGCCTTGTCAGCTAGGGGGAAAGTTTGCAATAGGACTGAACATCATTTTCCGGAACTGTCTCAAAATATGTGTCTTTGCCCCGAAATTGAAACATATTACGCATAAATTTTAATGCAGGAAGTGCAGAATTAAATAATTCATTTGGAGTTTAATAACCAATCATTTGAAGTTGGTTTCGAGTTTTAGTTGGTGGTTGTTTAGAGTTGACGTCCGACCCCGATCGTCGTTCTCGTTTGAACAGGGCGTTATATGTGCCAATTTCGCCGATTTTCGTTGGAAGGAACCCATCTTAAACGTAGCCAAAGAAATTCTGGCGTAGATACGAAAATATTGACGGTGATTATCGAGAAATTAACTTCAAATTTGGATTCTACACCCAAGAAACGTTATAAACCTAATTCGATGCCGATGCAGCTATTGTGCCCAGTGAGTAAACTCATACAGTCAGTTCTTAAAAAAGGCCAATTTTTTCTCAATATCAATTTTCTTTTTTCCTTTGGGCGGGGAGGGGGCAAAATCTGGGAAGAAAAGTCTGGGGAAGCTAAGTCCTAGAACCGTATTACTACTAGTTACCATGGAAACATAAGCAATAAAAAGTTCATTCTATGAAATTGAACGGAGAAGATTACCGTGTTTGTGTTCATTTGGACAAGGTTTATTTTACTCTGCTTGATTACATAAGGTAGTTTTTTTTAAAGAGAGAGATGATTACTACATAATCATCATCTAATAGTAATAGCCATCATCTAGTAATAGTCATCTATCTAAAAAAAACTATCTTATTCTTGAATTTCAAACTAATTTTCCTCATAATTACTCACAATTCTGTACATAATACAGAATCATGTGTCACTGCAGGATTTCATGGATTTTCCCATGACTTTCTCTCAAGCTAACATGTAATCAAGCAGAGTAAAATAAACCAAATGACAACATAGCTCCAACATTACATAGAATAAGCAACCACCCACCCTTATTCATCTGATGAGGCATAATATAGGGGCGAAACTAGTTGTGAAATAAGCTATATAACAGGAAGAAGCTGCCTACCTTCCACCCTCCTACCAAACCTCCTTTGAGACTAGATGGCTGCTACTAAGAATACTTATTCAAGTGTCGTAAAGCTTCAGACCAGATATTTTTACCAGATTTCACTGAAATAGGACGTTGAGAGTCGTGTTCCTGCATGTGTCTGCTTAGGAAATGGGGTCGGTTCGGGAAACTCCCTCTTAACAATAAGGGCTGATGATAGACCGGTCAACAACCTCCTCGAAACCCCATCTGGCGTCGGGGTGATGCTAAAACAATACCTCGACCCGTCGCCCTTTCCCACAAAGTAACAGTTTGTCACGAGAGTCATTAGTCAAAAAGTTGTGAATCGTCAGAGAAAACCGTCCGACGGAGGACAAACCCAAAACTTCGCCCATTCACATCTTAACTGCTATGATTCCATAATTTAATTTGATTTCCTCCCCTAGCTCGTCTCCTCCCTGAAAACGTAATAAAAGGTCGGGTTTCAAGGCAATTTGTCGCGCGGGGCCTCTGCTACTGCTATTTATCAAAATGAGATTTTGTCGTTTCTCACCCCTTTCAAACCCAGTTTCGGTGAGGGATCTGATTCTAGATTTATCTGTTGACGGAAGCCTGGCAATTATGGGATAGTATTCATCTGGCAAATTCGTCGGACTCCAATGTTTTGTCATTTTTGAGGTCGTTTAACCACGTGTTCTTCGGACATCTACCATTTCCAATCACGGCAATATTTGATAAATTGGTCATTTAGGGCAAGTAATGGAAGTGGTATTGTCACATTTTTTGAATGATCCGGTTGTCTTGTTCCTGCTGTTAGACGTCTAATTCGAATGAGTGATTTACATTTTAGCAGCATTCGTGACGGTTTTTCACAAAATTGAGATCAGCTTCTGAGTTTATTCTGCTCATTAGAGTGAATATCTTCAAATGAAATTATTCTTCAGAATGGATGAAATTATTATCCCGGAGCGGGGGAGCCCCTTCCCGAAGTATAGCGCTGAATAGGGAACAGAATCAGTTATTTTTGAAGGGATAGAAGAAGCTGTACCCGCTCGCTTCTCTTGCACGTCCTATTGCATACCCACCATCATTAATATGTTTGGGGAAAAAAATACTCTGCCAAGGACATGGCACAGAAGCTTCCTCGTGGCTTCAACGTGACTTCAACAAGAAAAATTACGTGCATGCGCACAGCGTACCGCTGATTCAATCATGATGGAACTGATGCATTCAAGGCTAAATCCACACTACTCCTGAAAACTTTATTGAAATCCGATCAAAATTTTGGAAGCTATGGCTGTGGCAAGGTAATATAGAAAGACAAACGCTCGCGCATGCGATCAGCGTACCACTAATTCAATCATGATAAATTTCGAAAGGGACCTAAAAGGATCTTTCCCGCACCATCTCTGAATATCTGACCAAAATCTCTTCAACATTGACGAACTTATGAGTGTAACAAGAAAGTCACGTTCGCGCATGACCAGAGCGTACCGCTAATTCAATCATGATGAAACTTTTTCATTTCGAAAGTGAAAACAAATCTTCCGCTGCCTTGCAGACTCGGAAGCAAAATAAACAAGAATTTTCGATAGGTACCTACTTTCAGAAAAATACACAGTTTAAAGTATTTTATATTACTCAGCAGTCCCAAAAAGTCTTCAATTCTAATTTCAGCAGTCAAATTTAAACTTTACCTACTTATAATTAATTTACCAACCAAACGTTCCCTCAATGTAATGAACTCAATATAACCGTAGCTACGTTAAAACTATTCCCAACAAACATTGCGTTTTGAATATCTATTTTTTTAGATCTATCGTCAGGAATAAAAACTGCTCCGCTCAACCCACCAAAGTCGTTTGAGTAGGTATGTTGACTTTGTTATCGAAAGTTATTGACGCGTGAACCCACCCCATCCACAATGACGTGAAAAGTTCGACGCATGTCGTTTTTCCTTAATTACGAAGTTGCCTACCCCTTGTAAGTGTAGAAGATTGTAACATAGCCTAAGTTCTATTCCGGAACTTGCTCGTCAATTTGCGCCCACCCTCATGGAAATGAGTGACACCGTTGGGACATTTAGAGCGGACAAACAATATATATATATATATATATATATATATATATATATATATATATATATATATATATATATATATATATATATATATAGAGAGAGAGAGAGAGAGAGAGAGAGAGAGAGAGAGAGAGATAGAGAGAGATTTAATTTAAAAAACGCTGCAAATTATTACACAAAGGTTTATAATTTATGTATTAGACAGCCCTTCTACGTAGATCTCTGGTCCATAATTATTAAACGCCGCTTATAGTATATTTAGTATCGGAACTCGGAGCTTCGGACCTCACAAATGGGTTCAATCCATTACAGCACCGGAATCTCACAATTTTACGCTTTTTAATATAGTTGATAAACAAAACCATTTATTACCAAGTCATCTTTCTAACACATAAAAGTGTTACCTATACTGTATATTGATATCATCTAATTGGTCAAATTTCAAAAAATGTGCTGACAAAATCCCTGAAAATGGCTAAGAATTGTTAAATTGATATTTTTTAGCATGAGATTGGTCAAATAAAGTTTATCAACTATGAAATAGAACATTCAAAAATTTATGTACGAAATTATGCAAAAAACTTGAACTTCATTAAATTTTGTTTTAAAAAATCTATAAAATTGCAAAAAATAGCCTATAATCCAAAATCTCTTTTTGAATAGAAGAGTATCATTTAGAATACTTTTTTTTCATAAAAGTAATAGCTAACATTTTCTTTTCACTCATAAATCTCCAATTTCTATACAACTTGAAATATACACACAAAAAATTGTATTTGACTGCATCTAGGTAAAGTGTGCGCTGTCATTGATTTTCTTTTTAAACATTTTTTAATTTTTAACCTGTTTGTAATGTAATTTTAAGAGTGAAGTTTTGCAAATGTTCTTTACAACTCCCGTTCTGATTTTTTTGTAGGTATGAAACGTTGCAATTATTCAGTTTGATCGTCTAAAACGATGGAATGGTGGGTGAGTTGGACGTAAAACCTAAGTATCATTCTAAGGCACTGCTTACAATTAGGTACAGACTGCTTAATGTTTCCCGTTTTTAACGAGAACTATTTATCTCAGATATAGTAGTTGAACTATGAAGTACATATGGTTCGCTGCTCCTTTTTCATTCAAGTGTTACACTTGAATTCTAAATGACTTGGTGTCTTCATTTTCTATTTTGGCCTACTCCTGTGTTCGAAAAGAGTTGTTGAATAGTTGAATTTCAGTTCGATTGAATATGCATGGTCTTCCTGTGACAACACTCTGGCGATTTTCACATTTCTTACATCGTCAAAGGATATTCGAGAGAACAGTTTCTTCCTAATGGTTATATCATTCACAGTTTGACAGAAGTTATACAGGCAAGAATCGGCTGATATATCAAAAAATATATCATTTTATGAACTGTAAACCAAATACTTTTCTCAATTTAAATGCAAACCAATATTATCATTTCTAAAGTTTAAGGCCCATTTCTTAGCGTGTCATATTTTGACGAACTGTGTCGATAGGTATATCGTGTAAAACGTACTCAGTCATGCAGCATGGCTACGAGATTATTGAGACCAACCATGTCCTGAATAAAACTGAGCCGTATGATGAAATTGCAAAGAAAATTATCAAAACCCAAAAACTACAAAATTTCAGTCAATTATGGACATTTTTTTCCTAAAAATATTTTTTTCTCACTTATTTATGAATGTTAGTGATCTGGGAGTGGTCGCAATTGACTCAGCGCTGAAAAATACATCGACTATGTCATCCCAATTGTACGACATACAATTTGTCATACAATTGTATGACAATCCTATAAATAGTATGACTTTTGGAGTAGACGTTCAAGGGGAGTATGCAAATCCCTCTTTTGTCAAGAAACCGATATTTCAGTATTTTTTGGGCCACGGAATTGTAAATTTGAACCTGAAATTATGGAGTGATCGTGCTGGCCAACGAACTCGACCTGTCTTTGGCCGAAAGATTTCGCCGTAGTTGAGGGACTAGCCGTCTAGAAATACACCCTATATATATATATATATATATATATATATATATATATATATATATATATGTGTGTGTGTGTGTGTGTGTGTGTGTGTGTGTGTGTGTGTGTGTGTGTCGTTAAAATCTAGGATTGTGATCTTTAATCTATGTATAGGATTTGTAAGGTTCCCCGCCTCCTCCCTCCCAAATTCAAAATCTTGAAGCCATCTAAATAGCTCATTTTTTCTTTGAAAATTCGCTAACAGTATTTACTGGACCTGCAAATATATTTCTTATGAAACGAACGATACGTGCTTTATAATTTTTAAGAGTTAGAGAAATAACATAACCTCCATAAAACTCAAGCATATCAAAATCAATGGCTCCCATCTAGAGACATTTCACTGCTACAAAGTTACGAATCGTTTTAGTCCACTTCTAATTATTAAGTGTCCTTCGAATAGCAATGTTCTGATAACTACTCAATGAGATCATCATTTTAAATGAACTGTAATCGACTCAGAGAATAAATTGTAATCGTTTGAGAATATTTTGGTCTTCAATCAGCCTTTGCAATCGTATTGCAAAAGTCAGCAGTATTATTCGTTTGAAAAGCTTTCCCTGCAAGCTTTTGGAGTAGACGTTCAAGGGGAGTATGCAAATCGCTCATCTCAAAAGCCGAAGTGAACATCAGAGATCCTGGTGAAGACGTGATGGACTTTGAACTTCATCAGCAAGTTTAAATTAATGAGCCCATCCTCGCGGATGGTTGCGAGAGGGGGCTTCATCGCTTCAAAGATATCGATTTATTCCCTCTTGACGATATAGAGGGAAATGTTGGGACAAGCCCCTTCCTCCACGCCTTGAACAGCACCTGGGTAGACATCTCCGGTTGGTTGGTAACGACGATGCATATTCATGCGCCAAACACACGTCTTCCATCTTCTGATGGGGGAAGGCGACGCGTATCCATGCAATATGGATCTTCTAGACCCCTTTCCGACGTTCGGAGGCCGGCTTTTAGACGGAGGAGCGGGCATCTAAACAACCAGGTGATTAATAAGTTAGGGATTAGGTACGGGAGAGAAGTTGGAACTTGACGTCCGTCGACGGCAGAGACGCAAATTAACGTCAAGAAGTCATTACAGAGTTTGCGAGAGGCGGGTTTTAGCGAGTAAGCCAATTTTACAACTTCTTGGATGCGAATACATAAACATGCTAAATTTTGAACAATTTACCTACCACATCTTCCGAGAAAAACGTTTATTGACTGAAACCAAAGAAAGTAGTGCATTTCGTGGTTATCCATTGTATTTGAAATTTTTTTAATTTTCATTTACAAGAAGAAACGTTGGGCAACGGAAAATATTGAAAATTGAAAATATTACACAACGGTTTTTTTTCTGTATTAGATTGCTCTTCTACGCAGAACATTTGTCTATCATTATAAAACGAAGTCTGTTATACATTATTTAGATCTAATTGCATAGACGTAGACGCCTAGCGAGGAGAAATTATATAAATTTAATAAAACACCTACACTATACTATTCACTCTGAATAAAATCAGAGCTGATAGTACATCGGAATCTAAGTATATTGATATTTTCTTAGGTACCCACCAACTGAAAATTATTGTGATAAGATAAATCACCTACCTTCGCTTCACTAGTATATCTATAGCCGACAAAAGTTACTTATAAACTCGTTACTATGATTTTGAAAAGTGAGTGATGCATTGGAATTATATCAGCTGATACGATTGTCGTAGTTTGTTAGGCGATTTTTACCTTGTTCAACCAGTTCTTATTCACCAGTGAGATTGAATAAATCACCTTCACTTTTCCATTTATAAGTGACTAGAGTTATAAAAACACGATTTTGCTAAGTTCGAACTCCATTAGAATTATATCAGTTGATACGATCTTCTTAGAGTATATGACGATTTTCACTATGTTCAACCAGTTATGATTCGCTCGCATGTTGTACTTCATTTTTTTCAATGCTTCTACCCCATAGAAAGAGCGAACGGTTTAACGTACTGCGATCCGGGTGGTTTCATTCGATTCTTTGAGGTGATATCTAACATTGACAACAACAAAAATCGCTCATTTTTCTAAAGTGTTTGAGATCTCGAATTTTAAGTATTTCAGCCCTTTAATTCTACCATTCAGGGTTGATCAAAATTGATGCCGAGCTTTTAGAACTAACTACACCCTACCAGCGATTTATGACCCAAGTTTTACCATCTTTTGGAGGCACTACGAGCAAAGTTTTGATCATGTACTATATGCGGGGCTTAATGAATGTAGACCAGTGATCTGCCGAATTGATATTTAATGCAGAAATAACAAACCTTTGTGTATTAATTTGCACCGTTTAATTACTACTTTGCAGCTGTACCCAGCTTGCTCAAGACCAGTAATGTATTGGTGTAGATCTATAATTAAATTGTGACTTGGGACTTGCTCTAATTATGCTTCAGGCCTAATAACCGTTTTTTTATTTTTTTTTTTTTTTATTTTTTTTTATTCTATGGAATTCGCTCAATATTATTCGTAAATAAACGTTCTTTCCCCTTCTTTATCTCATTATCGCCGCACCGTCTTAGGAATTAATTCGTCAGATTTGTGAGCATTAAAACGAGATCGCAACCGTTGCAACTAATTTGAGAAAGGGCAGCTGAAGGGAAAATGGGGGTATTTGGTTCGAGTAACGACTTCCGAGAAAGAGTGAGAGCTCCCATCGTCGACGTGAATATTTCATTAAACGGATGGTGCAGATGTTGCTGGAATGGGGGGGTTAGTGGAGTTTCTCAGTAAATTGCCCATCAACCCCGCAGAATCAATTAGATGCCTCGTTGGTCCTTAGAAAGGTCGCTCTAAAATGACGGGAAGGATGAGGGGTTCTGTCTTAGGTGAAACGGCTTTAGGACTCCGTCGTTTTCGCGGATAAGTATTTACTTTTAAAACGACTTTTTTGCTATAGCATCGATGTTTTTGGAACAGAAACTTTGTAAATATTTAATAGACATGTGTTTTGACTCACCTTGGATCAAATCATGATCTGCAATATGCAGTTGTTCGGAGACGAAGACAAATCAACAAGTTATTTTCACCAGTGAGCAACTTTCGTGTTTTGAAATCTCATTTTTTATATAAAAATCGAATTCTGCGCCCTTGAAAGTCCACGATTGCAAATTTTAAGCTAGGAACTTCGAATGATTAAAGATGGAAAGCTGAGAGAAAGATAGCTGAATTTCGTCATAGATAGATGGCACTGTGCCCCCACCCCCGATGACGAAGTGGTGAGGTCATTTCTCTATGACATTTCTCTATTCATCCTAAGAATTCGTCAAGACCTTTCGGCTGATGGATTTTAATAAAATTTTGGCTGATGGAATATAATAAAATAGGTGAAAATAAATATTTATGAGGTTTACGATTACGACACCGGTGTTCGAAACACGGAGAGAAAAAAGTATGCTCCTGCTGAGATTCGCAATCGGTATCGTCATCTTCCCACCAACTCTTGTCTTCCAATCCAACAACTAGAAGAGTTTTATAAAAGTAATAAAATTTTATAAAAACATAACACGTCTCCGAAGTGGAGTGTGCTCCACCAGGATCGGCGCACAAAATCGGAAAGGCGACCACTCCCCAGTGTAACTCATGAGGCCATCCTTTGGAAATCGCTGAACACTCGATACTAGAATGCCCCGACCACGCTGGTCCTCGAGAACAATTCTTCAACGCGATTTCGGATAAAATCACACTTCCAGTGAACCTAGACACAATCATTGGAAGCGGCAACCTTTCTGTCTACAACAGCTTACAAACATTTATCGTGCAAACAAACATTAAAATCTAATTAAATCCATAATACATTAAATGCAATACTTAATTTCTGCAATAAGAAGAATAATATAGGTGTATTATATAGTATCATTGATTATGTACAAAATTTAATATAGTAGTACCTAATAATAACAATACATAATTATATTTGATTTACTCATAATAGGTAACTATTTTGTAAACTAGCAATTGTAACGGCTGTATGTGCTTACGAAGCCAATTAAAAAGAAAAGAAAAAAAAAACTAGAATAGTTTTTCCCAAAGTGCCTACAATGGCTTACAGGCAAGCTTTCTCTATTGGTGATATCGTATTACACAGGCAGTCAATGAGATCTGACCATCCTCCTACAGGATTACTACCTTGCCAGAAACAAAAGTGCAAACTCTGTGCGTTGGTATTGAAAGATGCCTGTACCGGTGCAAGGGCTCTACGGATTGCCAAACACCAATGTGCGTATATGAGCTGATATGCAAAAATTGTTCAGCATTCTTGTTTGGGAAAGCGGAAATAGGGCTGAATTTAAGAGTCAACTACCACAGGCACTGGGAGGTGGCACAAGATAAGAATTCCACACGATGGGTCACAAATGAAGCCTCCAAACGTAACAATTAAAGAAAAATTTTTTTTTTTTGCCCATTTTTCAAAATGTAGGTCGGTTTCTTTTAAATATTGATAAAAACTAAGTCACGCGGGAATTATAGAAACATTAATGTATACTAGATGAAAATATGCGTTAAATGAGACCTAGCATAGCTCAGTGCTTTGTTTGTACGTGCTGGAAAACACACATCTGACTCTTTTGCGGAGATGAGTTGTAAACAAATGATGAAATCGTGTTTTCTTCTCCTACAAAAAACTCTTAATAACCTTACTAAAGGCAAGCAAAGGCAATTGATTTTAATCTGATTCTTTTTGTGGGCATCCCACTTATGTATTCCTGGTTCCAGATCTGGGTGACTCTGAGTGACTAAGACTTTAATCTCATAAACATCCAGAAAAATTACTTATTTTCATTCTAAATGCAATACCAATAATTTACCTAATCAATAATTTTTTGTTCACCTTTATTCATATAGATCATTGTAGAAGATTTCTCGTGTTCCAAGCCAGATTGAATAGCAAGTTCACTCGTTGACCGGTTGAAGTGAACTGGTAAAAAGTTGTTATTAATCTGCATTTCTCAGCACACACTGACCCGTTAGGTCGTAAACAATATTGATAATGTCCTTGAGTTCCACTAGTTCAGTTTAAATTGGTCAACAATTATTATTACTATACGGCAATTATACAATACGGCAATTTACAAAAACTCGCTCATACTACCATGCTGCATGACTGGAACATTTATACATTATAAATAATGTATAAGCGTAATGTATAAGCGTAAATTTACGCTTTTTGAAGTTTATAAATCTACCGCTCCTATCCGCTTTTGAAAGTCTAGTTGATTCGTCGTTCGTGTTCATACAGGTATGGAAAAGCGATTACAACACAAATTAACTGCGACCGAGTGCGACCCTTAATCCTAGAACCTTATTAGTGAAGACAAACGCGTCTGATTATTTGCATTCACAGTATTCGACTCACTATTAAAAACGCTGCAAATTATTTCACAAAGGTTTATTATTTTTTCAATTGAGTATGATTGTAGTTTTAGTTGGCTTGCGTACGTCATAAGGCCCATCCAGACTCCTCGGCGTGTCCTATTTCGAGTTGCTACAACCTATACTTCTATAATTATATACGCCTGTTTATGTTTATCGATTTGAGCTCCTATCTATTCAAATAGTTATTGCCTATCATTATCTAAGTACGTACGAAAAGTCGAGAGGATATGTTATTAAATATGTGTTATTAAATATAGGCAAAGCATTGGTATTAACACACAAATATGACCTAGAAAAAAACATATTCACGCCTCGAAGGAACGCCGTACCCACCTCATGGTGAAGCGGTGTATTATATGGGTATAACACGTAAAAGTAATAAATGTTCATTCTCATACACCCCTCTGCTACACCCCTGGTCACCCCAGACACCACAAGTTGCCGCGGCGCCTCCTCTCACTCCACCCCCCGCTCACTCCCCCTCATCAACGGTGACCCCCTGCCTAGCGTGCCAGGCGTGCGTACGTGCGTAAGCTTAACACTCAAAGCCTCGAAAAAGACACTTTTTCGCCCGTTTTTGGCCCATAGCATCTATGCGAGTAAAGCGATCGGGATGGTTAAACGTTAGGACCAACTAGACCCTAAATGGAGTCTATGTGCGAAAGAACGGGTTTTTAAAGTAAAGTCAATTCTTAAGCCTTTTATGGCCCGGACGGCGGACAGTGAACGGCGGACGGCCATTTCAAATTTGGATTCTACGTACCTTGAAACGTAAAGTGACAAAGTTTGAGGAGGGGTTATAAACATTTTCTGCTACACGATCACATAGGCTTATTATTGAAAATAATAAACCAAAATGAAAGAAATATACGAACGTGGTCCAGTGAAAACCATTGAAAATCATGTAGCGCTTGATTTTTGTGTAAGTTGTTTTTGTGTCTATTTTCGGACTGTTTTTGCGCTATTTTTGGAAAATTTATCTAACATGTGATATTCTTTACCAGTTTACCATCAAAGGCAATTGTTTTGCAGACTTTAGTCCCATTTATCCAGTGTGCGCCGGGAAAGCGTCTAGTCCACTGCCTCTTAAATACGCTGACCAAACTTCTCAGCCACCCAAACCTTGACAATCCGACTCTTGAAACATTCACGTCGACTGCTAGAAAATTCCTTCTCTCTTTTTCGCCTTTCGAGCCAAGCCAGCGTCCCCCCCCATTGCACGATTTAGTTCGATTCTAATGTTCTCTTCGGTCGGTAATGTTCCTCCCGGCTCTTATACCGTCTGCAAATGGCAGCTGTGTGGTCGCCCTTCTCGCTAAACCCTGCGGTTGTCCCTATTGCAGGAAGCTGGGTTTCTCCTATTTCGACGGAAGTCGGTAATGTAAATATTTTAGGGTACCTACCATTCGACCGCCCTGGTCCCTTCGCTAACGTCCCTCTTTTATAGACTCTTCTGGAATGATTGTGTATTCAGACCAATTTTACAGAGCCATGAATATACAGTGGGATGCGACCAGCGGAGAAGGCAGAATTCGAACTTCATCCAACATTTTAAATTAGGGGAAAGTTCCTGAAAAGAAATTCTAATAGCAAATTTCAAAAATGCATTCGGTTTGGTCGTGACCAGGTTTACCAGGTAGCTTGTGGAAAAACCGGACACTACTATCATGGCTGATGACAGATTAAAAAACGTCTGCCAAGTTGGGTTGGCAGTATAGCTTCCTCACATATTGTAACATGGACGTGTAGAATTAGATGAAGAACAAAGTACGAGTCGAAATGACTGATAAGTCAACGATATAAGAAAATGATGTTAGCGCATGCGCATTGACTACTTTTAATCCAACAGCATGAATATTTCGTAGAAATCGGTCCATTAGTCTCGGAGTTTTGAGTTTTTTCTGTGTCGATCAATTTTAGTTTTGCGCATGCGCTATTGTTATTTCTTCAACAGTCGCGATACAATGTTTAGATAATATTCCTGGAACATATACCCATCTACTCTCCGAGTTTGAACGAAATAGGACCAATAGATTATAAGAAATCGGCGTTATGATAAATTAACGTTAGCACATACGCAAAAAATACTATTTACTTGACGGCAATGCAAGTTATCGGGACTGTCTACAAGCTATCCCGCCTAATCCCTGAAAACTTCATCAAAATCGCTCCATTAGACTCGGAGTTCTGGCAGTATCAATCAATATTAATTTCGCTCATGCGCAATGGTTATTACTCTGCTAATCGCGATATAACTCATAGAGCATCTTTCAAGAACTTATACCTTACTGAACCACCGAGTTTGAACCAAATCGAACCTGCAGATGATGAGAAATCGACGTTATGAGAATTTCACGTTTGGGCATGCGCACAGGCTACTGTTGATTAAAAATGGCATTAAAAATCATAGGGCACCGTCAAGGGGCGAATCCGCACAATCCCTGAAAATTTCATCGGAATAGGACTCAAACGCGGTATAGTTTTGGGTATGACAAGGATTTACCATAAACAGACAGACAGACATCAAACAGACAGTCAGACACGGAACCGAAATTGATCAACAAGCTCTGACAGCCCAGTCAAATTAAAAATCAGAGTAAAGAAATTTCTTCACCAAGCTCTTCCTTCACACGTCGTAAATCTTATCTCAAAAGTCCCCTAGTATGGGGGGTGAGCTCGACGAGGGGGGGGGGGTTTCTCCTTTTTTTCGACTTTTTTATCGGTTTTTGGCTTATAACTCGAAAAGTAAGCGTTCTAGCGACTTGTTTACTATTATCAGAATTAAAGTGCATACAATTTCCTACAATTTGCACTCCTGACTTCATTCTCTACGATTTAGAGCGCGTTGAAGAGTAGGTATAATTTCTAAAAATCAGCAAAAAGGCCTTTATGCTCTTTTTATGCAGAAATCATTCGTATGAAGCTTCTGGGTGACTAAGAATACATCATGACTTGTTTTCCGAACGTTAGTGATGCTCGGACAGTGGCTTGAGCAGGTTTCATGTATGTCTTTTTTTCTGTTCTTCGCTTACATCCTGGAAACTGTGATAACCATAACATATTTTCAGCACCACCAACTCACTGTGAATTATTAGTGAATATATATGTATATAAAACAAAGTGGCTCTAAAAAATGAAAGAAAAAAAAATTAACTAAAGAAAATGAGCTGTGTTTCACCAAAAAATGTTTAATGTGCAGGTACAGTATAGCCCATGTTCACGAAAGGAGTGGGAGGGGGAAGGGGTCATCAATCTTCACAGGTGTCTGCTCTTTATCCATTGAGAATTACCATCTACAGTCAAACTGAAAATTGAAAATCGGATTACAGTGAGGTGCATATAATCTTATATTGATAGTAGTAGTAAAGTAGACAACCATTCCAGGTTGGGGCTTTTCGTCCGACTGCCTCGGGCGTCGCGGACGTCATCAGCTGTCCTCCAAATGGAGGATCAGATTCGTTCTGATGATTTCGCTTAAAGCTACTCATTGCCTCGCCCCCTTGAGTGGAGAGGGGTTCGCCGTACAGAAGCGCGAAAATTACTTGGACGTCTGACCCTTACCTGGGCGGTCACCCACCCAAGTACTCACCACGCTCGGCGTTGCTTAACTTCGCTAATCGCATGAGAAACGGTTCATTGCAACGCCCCCCACACACAGTTTCCATCCAATTTTGATGAAATTTTCATGGAATGTGAGAGTTGCCTAAAATCAAGCATTTAAAGTATTAAAATATCATGATATAATTATTGGGATTTATCTCTACGAAAATTCGATGATTTAACCCATTTAACGCGCGGGAGAGTAACCATTACGCCACTGTTTGCCGTTAAAGTGCTTTCGCTTCCAGCCTGTGTAGCTAAATTCACTTTCATGTAAGTTATAAATTAATGTAAAATATTCAAATATTAATTTAATTCATTTTGTAATTTGAGCTTCAGAGTGGAGTTGAATTTGTTGAGTTGGTTGTAAATCGATTCGGCTCTCAGTGCTGTGAGCATCTCCCGTTTCCCGGACAAAGCGGCCCCCGCGTAACTGAGAGCCGGAAGCTGACCCTCTCGAAAAGGGTAATTTCGCGCCTGCACCCCTCCCGAACACATTCACCGGACATCGGCGGCGAACGCGGTGGAGGCGGGCAGGGAGGCGTCGCAAAAAGGGACCGATCATCCCTTTGAAGGGTCCGAGGGAAAGGGCTCCGATCGACCTGCAAACCATTGTTTAACTTCCCCTGGACGGAACGGGGGTGCTTGTCACGCCTTTTCAACCCCCCCTGCTCTCACCCTCTTTTAGGGGGGGTGCGTGGTCCAGTGAGAGAAAACCGGACGGAGAAAAGCGGTAGGGAAATTCGTCTTTCGGGACGATTTTCTCCCATTTTCTCCCATTCGTCACTCACTCTGACAAACTGCTCTCGCCGTAAGTGTTCTGGTGTGTCCGACATCCAGCCTGTGTCCGACAAAAGTGTCTGTTTCTGGCTACAATCAATTTGAGCGATATATTTGGGGTCCTTCCCATCCCTGAATGGTTGATTCCACTTGAATGGCTGCTGGTTGGGAAGAATATGTTTTCTCTCAATTGCTCTTAAAAAGACACAAAAATTATTCACCTTATTGTTAATATATCATAAAACAATACTGTACGGCAAAATTATTTAATTTGTCTTTTTATTTGTTTTATTTGGACAAAAAAAAATCTGTACTATAACTAACACCAAAGCTTTTTTTTTTTTTTTTTTTCATTTCATCCAAGGTTCTTTGAACTATATTCAGGCAATTTGATTGTTCACCCTACCGATATTAACCCGTTTCTGTACATTATAGAATGGAACAAGCATTCCTTCTCAATTCGGTCTTGGAATACTACGTAGTTTATGATCTAATAACGTCGAGTGTTTCTAGTTTCAGAGAAAACTGGGCGGAGAAAATCAGGAGGGAAATTCATTTTTTGGGACGATTTTTTTCCATTTTCTCCCATTCGTCACTCACGCTGACAAACTGTTTTCTCCGTAAGTGTTCTGGTGTGTCCGTCATCCAACCTGTGTCCGACAAAAGTGTTTGTTTCTGGCTACAATCAATTTGAGCAATATATTTGGGTCCTTCTCATCCATGAAGGGTTGTTTCCACTTGAATGGCTGTCATTCACGTTTCCTTGAATTATATTGAGGCAATTTAAAAGTCCTCCTTATCGTATTCACTCGTTTCTTTAGATTGTAGAATGGTGATCGGAATATCTTCTCAATTCGGGCTTGAAATGCACCAGACTTCATGATTTAATAACGTCCAGTTTTTTTAGTGAGAGAGAAAATCGGAGGGAGAAAATCAAGAGGGAAATTCATGTTTTGGGACGATTTTCTCCCATTCGTCACTCACCAAACTGCTCTCGCCGTAAGTGTTCTGGTGTGTCCGGCATCCAGCCTGTGTCCGACAAAAGTGTCTGTTTCTGGCTACAATCAATTTGAGCGATATATTTGGGGTCCTTCCCATCCCTGAATGGTTGATTTCACATGAATGGCTGCTGGTTGGGAAAAGAATGCTCTCTCTCAACGGCTCTTAAAAAGACACTAAAATTATTCATCTTGTTGTTAATAACATCAATCAATGCTGTACGCAAAATTGTTTAATTCAATCTCTTTATTCGGACAAAAAAATCTATACTATAACTTGCACCAAAGCGCCCTGATTCGTATCAAAATCTCGTTTTTATTTAGTCCATTCACGTTTCCTTGAATTATATTGTGGCAATTTGAAAGTCCACCCTATCGTATTCACTCGTCTTTTTAGATTGCAGAATGGAATCGGAATATCTTCTCAATTCGTTCTTGAAATGCACCAGAGATTATGATTTAATAACGTCCAGTTTTTTAGTTAGAGGAAAAATTGGACGGAGAACATCAGGAGGGAAATTCATATGTTGGGACGATTTTCTCCTATTCGTCACTCACTCTGACAAACTGCTCTCGCCATAAGTGTTCTGGTGTGTCCGACATCCAGCCTGTGTCCGACAAAAGTGTCTGTTTCTGGCTACAATCAATTTGAGCGATATATTTGCGGTCCTTCCCATCCCTGAATGGTTGATTCCAATTGGATGGCTGCCATTTGGGAAAAGTATGCTCTCTCCCAATGCTCTTAAAAATACACTAAAATTATTCATCTTGTTGTTAATAACATCAATCAATGCTGAACTCAAAATTGTTTAATTTAATCTCTTTATTCGGACAAAAAAATCTATACTATAACTTGAACCAAACCGCCGATTCGTATCAAAATCTCTTTTTTTTAAGGTCCGTTCACGTTTCCTTGAATTATATTGAGTCAATTCAAAAGTCCACCCTATCGTATTCACTCGTTTCTTTAGAATGTAGAATGGAATCGGAATATTTTCTCAATTCGGTCTTGAAATGCACCAGAGTTTATGAATTAATAACGTCCAGTTTTTTTAGTGAGAGAGAAAATCGGAGGGAGAAAATCAAGAGGGAAATTCATATTTCGGGACGATTTTCTCCGATTTTCTCCTATTTGTCACTAACTCTGACAAACTGCTCTAGCCGTAAGTGTTCTGGTGTGTCCGACATCCAGCCTGTGTCCGAAAAAAGTGTCTGTTTCTGGCTACAATCAATTTGAGCGATATATTTGGGGTCCGTCCCATCCCTGAATGGTTGATTCCACTTGAATGGCTGCCGGTTGGGGAAAATATGCTTTCTCTCAATGGCTCTTAAAAAGAGACAAAAATTATTCACCTTTTGTTATAACATAAATCAATACTGTATGGCAAAATGATTTGAATTGTCTTTTATTTGTTTTATTTGGACAAAAAAAATCGATACTCTAACTGGCACCCCCAATTTTTTTCGAGACCATCCAAGTTTCTTTGAAGTATTTTCAGGCAATTTGGATGTTCACCCTATCGTATTAACCCGTTTCTGTACGCTATAGAATGGAACAAGCATTTCTTCTCAATTCGGTCTTGGAATACTCCGGAGTTTATGATCTATGAGTCATCTCATAGATCTATGATCTATGAGATTATGATCTATTCTATTATATTATATTCTATTCTATTCTAATGACAAACTGCTCTCTCCGCACCTAAGTGTTCTGGTGTGTCCGACATCCAGCCGGTGTCCGACAAAAGTGTCTGTTTCTGGCTACAATCAATTTGAGCGATATATTTGGGTCCTTCTCATCCCTGAATGGTTGTTCCCAATTGGATGGCTGTCGTTTGGGAAAAGAATGCTCTCTTTCAATGGGTCTTAAAAAGACACTAAAATTATTCATCGCATTGTTAATTACATCATTCAATATTGTAAGGCAAAATTACCTATTTAGGTTTTCTCTTTATTTAGACAACAACAAAAAAATTCGGAAGTAAAAGATGCTCAATCATCACATTTTGAAGTAAGCATTGAGGCATTTTTTCGATGAAAGCATCATGTTTTGGAAAAATCGTGGTGTTCTATGTCAGTGAGCCATGCTAAATATAAAAGTGTACCAAGTGCTTGAATTTGTAGTGTGTGTGTCAGTTTGACAGCCTCATTCAGTAAAACCTCAATTACATCTCAATAAAAATATTTTAAAAAGTTTGTAGAAACGTTTATTAAGGAAACAACATTGTGCAAGTTTGTAGAACTGAGGTCATATTCAAGTCATTGTGCTAGAAGAACTGAAGTCATTGTGCAAGTTTGTAGAACTGAAGACATATTCTTAAGTCCTACAACTGTACGTGGATCTCAGACGCCGCCTAATGCAAATTGAAGAGAGCATTGGCGGACATATTGGGGTCAACTTCACGCGCCCTTTTTGAATTGTAAGGCTAGCTAGTTTGTGTATAAGTGTTCGTAGGAAACATATTTTGTATTATCTTGATGAAAACTAGACTAAAATCATTAAAAACATCAATTATTATGATGACAACACAGTTTGTAAATGAATTTTATGCAATATTTTCAACAGAGACAAACTGTGGGAGCTGCTTGTCTTTGGAATATCTAACCAAATATGACGATTTACAAACTTATTTAGGCCACAATTCTCGTCCGATTTTCGTGATTCTTTTTTTGTTCAACTATGAATTTGGTCTAGTTTTGGATCTTATATCAGGAATTTCAAATTTGATTATGAAAAAGGGTGAATGGAGGGGGTAACAGTAAAATATCATGATGCTTTAACTAGTATCGTCAGATTTTTGTGATTTTTTTCTGTTCAACTAAGAATTTTGTCTAGTTTTGGAAGGTATATTAGGAGTTTCAAATTTCATTATGGACGAGGAAGATTGGAGGAGGTAATAGTAATAAATCATGATGTTTTAACTATTCAAGTCAGGTTTTCGAGATTTTTCTTTAAATTCAATTATAAATTCGGTCTAGGTTATAAAAATATGTAAGGAGCTTCAAATTTCATACTGGAAGTTTTATTATTTGAATTTGCAGTGGAGGGAGTTAATTGGGGGGGAGGTGGTTTCGAGAAGTCATGATATATTTGTTTTTTCTCTTATTTTAACTCTCACCAAATATATATAAAATCCATTCATAGGGACGTCCGTGTAATGTATGCATTACTTACTGTCAACTCGTAAATCGACAATTCACAGTTGACAATGGACAATACCCGAGACAACAATAAGCCGACGTCCGGAATATGCAGTTCTCTGACCCAATTCACACAAACACGACTGCGCTGATGTCAGCGGATTATGAGACATGGCGTGACGTTGAAAAGAGGCTAAATTCCCCCACTCGCACCCTGGAAAGTGGTAAGGTAATGTTTACCGCCCTTTAACTTATACGTCACGAAAACTTGTATCCAATGAACGGAATGAACAATTAGAGAGAACGACTTGGAGGAAATTGCTGGGCGATGATTGGGCCCACCAAAGGCAGACACGCCTTGGACGAATGAATAAAACTGTTTGACGAGCATCAGCTCGAGGTCTTGTTTCTGAAATTGTGTACCCGTCCGGAGGCGGAATTTTGTCCGTTGAGGGAGCAGTGGAAGACGGACCGGTCGCGGGCCTCCACTCTTCGGCGCTCGTGTACCTATGATGCCAAGAAGAATCGGCAGCCGAAGATCAGCGAGTCTCCCTAGCCAAGAGACGCCAATGCTGAGGAGGATTCAAGATCAGCAGAGAGCCGTTCAGCCAACGGTAAGCAAACACCCCCTTTTCCATCTACTGCCAAGAAACAGTCTCTCCGACACCCACTTAAGTACCTATGCCCAGATACTCAAGAAAACGTCCCGCGGTTTCCCTCGGTCGCGCCGTGCCCGATAAACCTGCGCGAGACGGAGTAGTGAATTTTGGGGGCTTAGGTAGGTGTGTATGTTAGGAGTGTAAAGGACTGTAGGTAGTCTCTCTAGCGCTAAAAAACATATGTCATAACCTGGTCATATAAGTGTATTTGAAGAACGAGGAAATGTCTGAATATTCATAATAAATACGTGTTGACCAATTCAAAATTGTCATCATGCTTGTCACCAAAATTGTCATCATTATTAACCATTCCATTTATCATTCTTCCTAAAACAGCGCGGAGACAGGGAAATTATACTCTCTGGTTATGGTCAAATGTCTCACGAGCCTGACGGTGCGTATTGAGACCAAAACGGGAACTTTTATTCTCGTCAAAACTAAGGGATCAAGAGACGAACAAATCTTACCCTTACAAATTGGTGGAGGCGCGGTTTCGACCGAGTTATGCCCCTAACAAACATTAATTGACAACCCTAAACAAAAATTACATTAGGCGTTTAAATCAAAGCGACAAGGAATTAAGATTAAACCCCCCCACAAATACCCTTACAAATTGAGGAGACGCGAAGTTCGATCATGTTCCGCCCCAAACAAACAAACAAAATTTAATTTAAAAAAAATAAAAAATAAAAAAAATGCGTTAGAAAATTGATTGAAACCGAAAAAAAAAAATTTTAACTTAGATTGAAACGGAACGGAGAGATTAAAGTTGAAACCGGATTAGCACAAGTAACCAAAATTAAAAATAAACGAAATTTATGGAAACCCCACAAAGTAGATCAACGGGTAGGCTCAGCGAAAAAATAAACTTAAAATTCTTCAAAAATTGACTCGGAGAAATTAAAGTAACACAATAACAAAAACGCAGAAAATCCGCAATTGAAAGGGAGATTAAAGTAGACGATAAAACCACTAACTAACGGAATTTTGCGAATCATGGGAATTTACAAAATTTGATTGATGTATTACCGAATAACGGAGATTGGGAAAATAATTAATATAAGGAAGGTGACGATGAAGTTCAAGCCCAAACAAAGGACGAGATAGTGAAAGACGGTAAATAATAGATAAAATTGCACCACACTAGGAGTGCATTCGCATACAAATAAGGTTGGAGCAAACAGCGTTTGGTTGTAGAAATATGCGTTCTACCTAGAATAAGATATTTTTGCATGAACAACAAGATACTTAATGTGTCTAAAATTATATATTTGTGCATGAACAAACCCAACATGTTATACTATGTCATCTTTAACACGCATTTTAATACAGAAAAATTGTCTAGAATAAGGTAGTTTCAACTCACCCTATATATTATTATGTCATCGGTAACACACGTTTCCGTTGTCACACACATATCAACAATCACGATAGAAACACAGTATAACAGGGGGAAAAACAAAAAATGGAACTCAACACTCTCGGGAAATTGCTGTAAAATTAATAAAATAAGTAACGCGTAGGTATTACTTAAGAAATAGATAATAAAATAAAATAGAATTAATTAATTATTTTTTACACATGAAAATTAGAACGGTAAACACGCTTAAGGCATGCAAAAAGAAAAAAGAAACTAAATAAACATGCAGAACGACTTACCGACGGCACCCCCAGACAGAACCCGACGGATCGCCATCACGGCGCACATAGTACACTAGCGACAGGAATTCACATAGGGGTCCAAACGCCACAAAACCTCTAAAATACTGGCGCAAAAGTTCCTCAATAATCACTCGAGCTTACACCAAAATTGAATAAATGATTAATTACGGATCCACATGGCGGAAGAAAATCCCGTATAATGCAGAGGGGACCCACGGAACTGCACAGATAGAAAATAACATCAAGTAGAGGGTAGGAATTCGAATCCCCAGAATGTATAATTCTAGAAAAATCAATAAAAACTAGAAATCGCAAAAAAAGACGGCCCTTCTTTTTGGTCAAGGATGGTAACACGGCTCCCCTTAGAATCGTGCCACTTCCAGTGTCCCTTTAGACCCTGTACAATGCTGCTAATGACCCTTCAGGTTGAGGTGCGGCTTAAACCATTAAAAAAAATATATATATATAAACTATTATTAGGGAAGAAATTATGAGTTGAACTGCACGAATTTATAAACAAATTCCCTATGAATATATTAGAAATCGCCAAAAATTAGAACCTATTATCAGGAAAGAAATTAAGAGTTGAACTGCACGAATTCTTAAACAAGTTGCTTATAAAGTAGGGAACACATTTGAAAACTGACATTATTCATTTCATACTTAGGTAACCGTTAAATTACTAGCCATTCCGCTCAGAAAAGTGTGCACTCCTTGCGCAAATTTTAACTAAAATTTAAAGCAACATAGAGGTTGCTGATCATAAAGCAAGTCACCCGATTTCAACGTGCAAAATACATTGAAAAATTACCCAAAACAAGGTTGTTTTATTAAACACACGAAATTAATGAATTTGTAAAATGTTCAAAAGAAAGTACTAATTCCAGAATGAATTATCAGAAGAAATAGGTTTAGGACAGATGTTCAAACACTAGCCAATCACTCAAGGCGCTTGAATTATGACGGCCGAGGGCCGTCGGCATAGCGTAAAGTACGATACCGTACAACGGATCCCCAAGTGAACATAAAGATGATACTAATAGATTACATTCTATACCTGAATAGAATAAATTCGATAGCTAAACAATACCTGAAGCATCTACAAAATTAACAAACACGAAAGAAATTACTACTCCTAGGAAATGAACTTGAAATAATCACAGCGAGAATTCGGACCTTACAAACTTCGGAGCATGGGAGAATTGCAAACATTTTCCAAGAAAAAAGAAACAAACAATCATAAACAATATTTAAAAAAAAATATATATATGTATAAAAAATAAATAAATAATAGGTAATAATAATAAAAAATAATAACAAATAGTTAACTCGAGGAAACTCACATTGTGATCCTTATAGCATTGTAGAAAAACCTACAAATTTCGTGAAAAATAGCTAGGAAAATAAAAGAATGAAAAGGTAGAGAGCCGAATTCCAACCAAGAACAATTATACGTAGATAATTTAAACCACGATAGATTAAAACGGACGATTTTTTTACGAAAATTCACCAAAAGACGAATAACTTAGGAAATTCTGGATTGCAATCACTATATAATCGTAGATTAACATACATAAATATACACCTTATCTCACAAAAGAAGATTACTGAAGCCATAGGAATTTCAATCAAATGAAGCACAAATTGCACTACAAAGCCCAAAAGGGCGTGAGAAGACGTTACTATTAAGAAGTACGATAGAAGAAATTGACCTCCCATAAAATATAGTGATTCCGAACATGAAATGAACCTAGCACCCTTGTAAAGAACTTTTCTACGCAGAAAATCAATTTAGAACCCAATATCAAAGGTGAACGATTTACGAACATAACCCCATTTAAGTTGTCACAAAAAGGTCAAATTTCATCTAAGTTGTCACAAAAAGGTCAAATTTCAGGAAGAATTTAAAATGGACATCTCTCGTGAGAAAACCCTTTTTCCGCAAATACTAGAACACGCACCCTCTCCTGCCTAGGTGGAGAATGCATGATATACCATCTGCGAGTATCAGGGGTCCATCAAAATTAGTGAACAGTTTCGGCGACAGCATTTATCAGCTGCTTGCACAACTCATGGTTCCGAACCGGACATGAGCCATACAAAAAGTAGTGCGTCGCAGTACTTGCCATTTTCAAACAGGAACTTCTACCTAAGAACGTAGACCTCTCGAACATTACCATTCTGCTCGTCTTCGTTAAGGGGTCTAATCCTTTCCATTGTACGGACGTACATTAGTCCAGATTTTTCTACAACGTGCGAACTCCTGATCGTACCCACAGGGTACACTTACATGCTAAAAGGAAGACAGGTCATGAACACTGCCTCGCAACAGGCTACAGCACTATTGCCTAAAATTCTCAGAAACTCGCACGCAGCGTAACTCAACGAAGAGGCATTAGGTATAGGGAATTAGAATCAGATTAAAACCAGAATCAGAAAACTATCGTAGTGTTAAGCACAATTAGACAATTTCTAAAAGTTAGGCTTAAAAGTGTATGTGAAAAATTGACAAAATAACCAAGTTCGATATTAATAAATATCGATTTACCCCCAAAAACCCCGAAATACGGAGTTGTATTTATTCAATAAACAATTTACTACAAATTCACCAAACCCCGAGAAAACTATCGAAAACGTAATTTGGAAATCACAAGTAAATTCAGAGTGGAAAATTGTGTAGAAAATTACACCCAAACACGCTTATAAACAAAAATAGCGCGAATGTACCATCAGACAGACAGACAAACTACCAATTGTCAGTAAGGCGAAAAGCACGAATTTACAACCAAAATAATAAAAATTAAACTACGAGTAATTAATATAAATTCCAAATTTTAAAGAGCAGAAAATACAAACAAAGGCATAAAATTTCAATGCTAACCCAAAATGTACTCAACGGATTACACAAAACGGAAATTATGAGTTACAAAAAAAAAAAAAAAAAAAAAAAAACCTAACCGTGATCATTCACTCATCTTTGATAGCTATACCATTCGAATACATTACCCTCAAAAGTCGGCAAAAAGACCATAAATCTAACCATGTGTAAACCATGTATAATGTATAAAAATGAAAAAAAAAAAAAAAAAAAGTATAATGATTAAAGGAATTGAACGTATATAAGCGAAGTTCCGCAGGAATCATACCCTAGGAAGACATTCCAGCCCCTCAACAAACGACATACGACGACTAATTGATTGACGACTCAAGACATTTAGTGTGCGATGATTTTAAACAAAAAAACATGTTTTCTTCAAAAAAAAAAAAAAAAAAAAATCACCAAAATTTACCTAAAATTCTAATTAATGGATACGTACCCTAACACGAAAACAATATTGAATTAATTACATATAATCAAAACGCAATCAAAAATAAAATTTTAAACTCAAAAACATATATCCTTAGAGAAAAAAAAAAAAAAAAAAAAATGATAGGACTTATACTAAAATTAGAAACGACGGGCGATCAGGATTAACGAGAGGGAATGATACCAATTAGAAAAGAAGGGAGAGGAAATCATATCCCCCATCTAAATCAAATCGATCATTAAACACATTCCAACAAAAAAAAGTTACTATCACGCAGAAATAATGCTACCCACTACTACGTGACCACTACTAAAACCCGACCTAGTACTTTGGTTAAAACCCAACCAGGAAATCACCACAAAAACCATTCTACGAAGAGATATTTAAGCAAAAAGAGAAAATTCATTTTGATTCATCCAGTAACGAACAAATTACACCCCAACTTCAATAAAAAATAGTCACACATCCCAGTTACGGGACAGAAATGTGAAATGCCTGTTAAAAAATACCAAAATGCGAAGATTGAATGACAAAGTATGCAAGGACCTGTATACGAGGAAGAAAATGCGTGAATCAAAGAATGAGAGAAACGAACGAATGAAATTGCAGCATGAATGCAGGCTGACGAGCCACGAATATATGGATATTGTATGAATTGTATGAAAACAAGAGTGAATCTAGAACAGCATAAATGAGAAAAATGATGTATAAATGAGCATGGTATAGGGCTGAACAAAACGTGACGTGAAACGTTGGACAGGGTCCTTAAGCACAAGCAAGAGGGAACCAGGAATGAGAGCAAAATGGATTACATATAAATCAGGCTTGCGGCAAATATCACCAAGTTAAGGATACGAATTATGGAGCGATACAAGACTAGGGATACAATAATCTGCACAGAATAACTTGGGATACAGCAGACCTAATAAACGAATATTAAAACGATATTAAATAGACATAGATAAAAGCGAAAAGTAGAGGACATGGAGATTACAGTAGACGCGCTAATAAATAATAATTATTGAAAAAGAATAATGAATAAATAATTAAAGCGCGGAAGAAAAAAGATAACAAAAGGGAAGTGAGAATAGATAAAGAATTGACAAAGAAAAATGAATAATTAATTAAAGCGCGGAAGAAAAAATATAACAAAAGGGAAGTGAGAATAGATAAAGAATTGACAAAGAAAAATGAATAATTAATTAATGCGCGGAAGAAAAAGATAAAAGGGAAGTGAGAATAGATAAAGAATTGACAAAGAAAAATGAATAAGGAAAAAATGAAAGAATAAACTTTATAATAGATAGATAAGTATATCTAAAAAAAAAAAAAAAACCCTAATCTCACAAACGGCGGAACCAAAAACACCTAGAAATCACGTAAGAGCTTAGACGACTATCAAAATGAAACAAAATATGTTACCAACTATTCAATGAATATCCAAAAATGCCATAGAAATGAAAGGAGCTACCTATTGGGAACTAGCACATATTAACCACAACGCGCCCGGATCACAACTGAAATACCAACTACTGTAAGTCCAGCTCCACGTTGAGCCGAAACACATAGATCAGCGAAACACAGCTTCTCAGAAACCCCCTCATAGATGCATCTAGGAGGCGACAATGGGATTGCACAGATGAGCACCAGCAAAGGAGAACAAAGAAAAAAATGAGCTAGCGCTGAGGCGTTCATCTCTAAACTCCGAACATAAGACAGGACAGATCAAATTCTAGAACAAGCTACTTCATTACAACAAAAAAGACCAAGAGAGGTAGGCCACAGGAAAAAAGATTTCTGTTACGCACATAATACAAGGACGGAACAGGGAGAAAGAATACGATCAACATGTACGTAATGCTTGCATGCATCTAATTCAGAACGATTCAAGCAGACAATTTTGTTCGGAACGACAGCACAATCGGATTACGAATTTATAAATGGAATCTAATAAAACCACCAGTGACATATGCCCAGCTCAATTCAAATCAAGAAACATTAATCAAACAATTACAACGGGACATGATGTAGGTACATCGAAACAAAAGCACAGATACATAATTTATTATCAGTTAATTATAATACTACACATATCAGGAAAAACAATGACGAAGTTCTAGATTTTAAGTTCTAATTCTTGATATTTTTTCACACTAGCAAAACAAAACAAACTAGGGGAGAAAGTAATTCAACCTAGCAACATAAATTCACAGATAGGCAACATAAATCAACAACCACGCCCTTCAAGGATCAATTACCTAAATCAATTGCCATGCCAATTCAACCTTACCCAAATAAAAATTTCCTCAGAAAATGTAACCTGGAATTACGGAAGTATACCGTTTACAAATGCCAAAAAGCCAATTCAAACTAATAAATTACAAAATGGAAACAGAATCTAATGTAGGCGAGGCTAATAGTTGACGAATTCAAAACGAGATTTCAAAATACGGCAGATCGAGAAAATCGAGTCGGAAAGAGAAAAAGACCGATCGCCACTTCACAACCCGCTCGCTACACTGAAAACAGGGAAAACCACACTACGACGAGACAAACCCATTTTTTGATTAATAAATCCATACAGACACTCATCTATGACCTAATACAAACGTAATTGAAAGCTAAAATGCAACTTTCAGCAAAACAAAAAAAAAACTCATAGTTTGGAAACTACAGCACAACATTCTTCCTCCGAAATTACGTAAACGAACACAAGAATATTGACAATTACATAATTCATAGACATGATAGCAATGGTTTACCTAAATGAAAACTGAAAGAACACCTAGTTACAAAACATTAAAAATTAATATGATAATTTAAAAGCCACCCACACTTCACGTTGACATAAAACCACGCTCCTCAAGAAATAGATACAAGGAGCTCCTACAACCAGGATAATAGATAACTAAGCCATCGATAGCTACCTAATAGATCAATAGGATCACAGATAGGAGAACAATAAATTGTAATTGCATACGGAAGTAACTATGACACATTAGAAAACGATACCAAGATCATAGATTAGGAGATACAAATTGTAATTGTATACAGAAGTAGACTACAGTTAGAAAACTATAATAGTATGTTAAGTAAGGGGATACTAATTATAAGTGTGAACATTGAATTAATCATATCATTGACATAAATTGTGAATTCATATAGAATTGAACATTAAATGCGCAAGGATAAGAAAAACTAAAATTGTAGAGGATAACTATTAGTAAAAAAACGAAGATATGAATTTATTATGCTTCATGCATAGTTAGCAACAAAAGATATGCTAGATTTAACTGCTTATTATTATTACTACAAGTAAGAATACATTAATAAGAATAACATAATAGACCAAGATGATGACGTTATTTAAGAATATTCAGAGATATTAAAAATTGAATTTAACAATGGACTTTATGAATACAAAAATGTAGGTAACGGAAAACCAGTAAAACAGCGAAAATAAAATAGAGTAAATTATATAAAAGGAATTAATTGTAGGTCATGAAAGAAAATATGAAATTATCAGGATTTATTGAAATCTATGTACACGGAAAGTTATAATACTAGAAAAAATAACGAATTCAATCGAAAATGTAAACCCTAGAAATTAATAATAATTGTAAGAATTAACAATTGTAAGAAAACTACTAAATAATATTAAAATTACAATTAAATAGTTTTAAGAAAACAATTTTCAGGAAAAAATTAATCACTAAGAAAATAAATCACATAAGGTCAACATTGTACATTAATATTTCAAAACAGGTAACAGAAAACTAATAACGACATTAAGACATACATTGCCACCTTATACATGTACAAGTTTCAAGTCCTCCCAAGCCCTCCATTTTGACGCGAGAACCGCAAAACCCCGAAATCAGCGTGTACGCGAAAATACCCAAATTTTGCCCAAACCAAAATTTCAAAAAGGAGGGGGTAATTGTCAACTCGTAAATCGACAATTCACAGTTGACAATGGACAATACCCGAGACAACAATAAGCCGACGTCCGGAATATGCAGTTCTCTGACCCAATTCACACAAACACGACTGCGCTGATGTCAGCGGATTATGAGACATGGCGTGACGTTGAAAAGAGGCTAAATTCCCCCACTCGCACCCTGGAAAGTGGTAAGGTAATTGTTTACCGCCCTTTAACTTATACGTCACGAAAACTTGTATCCAATGAACGGAATGAACAATTAGAGAGAACGACTTGGAGGAAATTGCTGGGCGATGATTGGGCCCACCAAAGGCAGACACGCCTTGGACGAATGAATAAAACTGTTTGACGAGCATCAGCTCGAGGTCTTGTTTCTGAAATTGTGTACCCGTCCGGAGGCGGAATTTTGTCCGTTGAGGGAGCAGTGGAAGACGGACCGGTCGCGGGCCTCCACTCTTCGGCGCTCGTGTACCTATGATGCCAAGAAGAATCGGCAGCCGAAGATCAGCGAGTCTCCCTAGCCAAGAGACGCCAATGCTGAGGAGGATTCAAGATCAGCAGAGAGCCGTTCAGCCAACGGTAAGCAAACACCCCCTTTTCCATCTACTGCCAAGAAACAGTCTCTCCGACACCCACTTAAGTACCTATGCCCAGATACTCAAGAAAACGTCCCGCGGTTTCCCTCGGTCGCGCCGTGCCCGATAAACCTGCGCGAGACGGAGTAGTGAATTTTGGAGGCTTAGGTAGGTGTGTGTATATTAGGAGTGTAAAGGACTGTAGGTAGTCTCTCTAGCGCTAAAAAACATATGTCATAACCTGGTCATATAAGTGTATTTGAAGAACGAGGAAATGTCTGAATAATCATAATAAATACGTGTTGACCAATTCAAAATTGTCATCATGCTTGTCACCAAAATTGTCATCATTATTAACCATTCCATTTATCATTCTTCCTAAAACAGCGCGGAGACAGGGTAATTATACTCTCTGGTTATGGTCAAATGTCTCACGAGCCTGACGGTGTGTATTGAGACCAAAACGGGAACTTTTATTCTCGTCTAAACTAAGGGATCAAGAGACGAACAAATCTTACCCTTACACTTACCAATATGATTTCATGTAGTTTTGCGTAGTGGCGATATTGTACTTTTCATACCGTACTTATAATAGTTAGGGCATAAGTTAGTTAGGTATTTTAAAGTGAAAGATCCTTCCATTATTCAAAAGCAATTATCTCAGAACCATTCTTCCAAAGTAACAGAAAATCGCTCTGCATTTCAATATTGAGACAATATCTTGTACATAAAACACAGTTTTACAACCACCAATGGGTTCACCTGGATGGGGCAAGGTGTATGATCAGAGGAGCTGAACAATTTAATAAATGAATAACTACTTCATGGAACTTTCTATGTTATTATATTATTTTAATTTTACATACAATTTCATACAATTATGTCAATACAATACAATATACAATAGTGCAATACAATGTCAATCCATAAAACAATTTCATACAATTCTCTCAATTTCTTGTTTAAAGGAAATCTGTGGAAAAAACAAAACAAAATTTAGATTAATTTGAAACTTTGTAGCTCATGCATATTGATAAGTTAGTAAAAAGAAAATTATTATCAACTACAATAGGTACTGCGTTACCACATCAAGAGGCCTACAACGGACCCAAAATAATCTTTAGGAAATCGTGAAAATCTATACTTACTTGTGAAAGAGAGTGTGCAGTCTTCAGTTTTGCGATTTATGCAGTTAAATGCCGCACACACTTTAAACCATTGTGCATTATCAAAGAAATTTCATGAGTAGATGAACTATAATAATACAATCTTCATTGCACATCAATAAACGATGTTACCCCCAATATGGCCGACTACAGACCGTTCAATTTGCAATGCGACACTAGCGCTACGAGTGGGTCTAGTTTACTATTACAATGTCTTTGTCATATTCTAACCCAGCCATACTCAACCTGCGGCCCACCAAGCTTTTCTGTGTGGCCCTCATTAGCTAGGGTCACTTTTTGTCCGATAGAATGAAATTTACCTACCTACCTATACCCGTTTCCTCCTCTATTTAGTCATTTTATAATTCTTCTGTTCTGTTTCACTCCTATTTTAACTTACCGAACTGACTCAATTCATTTTTGAGGAAATAAATACCAAAGATAACCCACGTTAAAAGCGGAGACACTGATCTGTCTCACATAGTTAAAAGCCTGTCACAATATCAAAAATCACATTAATTTTGTATTACTAAGATTTTTGTAATATTGATTTTGTAAATATACTTCTTTTTTAGATGTATTTTACAGTTCTATTTTACCTTGACTAAGGTATTCGTATTACAAAGATTTGTAATACCTGCTTTGTGAACTGTGGCCCGCTTCAACTACGGAACACACAGATGTGGCCCGTGAGACGAAAAGGTTGAGTAAGGCTGTTCTAACCACTTACCTATGTCAATCGTTTTTAGGATCAATATGACAAATAGTATCAAGTCAGAACCTTCCTATGAAAGACGGGAAACGAACTTTAGAAATCTACGGTGAATCCAAACCAAATGGCTTTTGTAGGATCAACTCGGAGAAAATTCCTATAGATCAATGAGAAAGGGATGGAAGGAAGCTCAGAAGCCACAAAGCTCCCCGCAGGAGCTTCCCCGCGATCATGTTTTTACCCCTCCCGCAAGTGGCTGGAAGAGCTCAACGGAAGACGAACGAGAAGGGTCGTCGCTAGTAATCCTGGTAGACACTATCTCACCCATCATGTCAACTTATCCCCCCACCCTGGGCCGGTCGTTGTCCGCCCTACAGGGATAGCCCTCTTCCGGGGGCGAGGGCCGACAAAATCGTTTTCGGACCCTTTAAAGCTTCCCAGGGATTTTTCCGATTCATCGGCCCAAAGTTTATACGACCTTGATTCTTATTATCGGGTTTCTGCCAGACTAAAAAAAAGCCCAGTCATGCAGCATGACCCCATGAGCGAATTTTTGAAGAAATCTTCGACATTTCAGTCGCTATTGATCGTGTAGAGAAATTTTAGTTCATGATTTTGATAGACAAACATGGAATCAAAATATTAAAAATAATTAGGAGGTACTATTACTTTATTAATATTAAACTAATCTTATAGATTTAGAGACAAATGTAGGTAAATACTCATAAATTTCTATGTCCAATATGGTCAGTATTGAAGGCTGTTGGTTATACAGGGATACTTCCATAAGAGTAGTTCAATCTGAATTTGGACAATGTTCCATGCAAATATTACCGACTTTTACAACTAGCGAACGGCATTATTTCGATTTTTGACTGATTTTTCAACTTTGAAATTTTTGAAAACTTGATGCATATTCTTGTAAGAAATTTTACGCTGATTCCGAATATACCACATGTTAGTATGCTGAAAAAATTATTTCGCACAACAAATCGCAAAAAACAGGCTATTTTGAAATTTTTGACTACATTTTTGAAAATTTCAACCCGAAGATGTTATCCGATCATGCTGGCCAACGAACTGGAACTTTCGTTCTGTGTCCTTAACATTTTAAAATTTGTTTGAAGTTTCTAGCTCAATTCTACGGACAGTTATCGTCTGGAATGACACATACAAATTTTCATATATATATATACATACACACTTATATACATACATATATACATTCATACGTACATAAAAAAATGCGTCAAACTTCAGAATATAATTCAGAATAGCCTGAAACGGATTTCTGCATAAAATTTTTTCAAAAATTCACATTCTACATACAAATTTTGAGGCGAGAGCAATAGCTTAATTTTCTCCAAAAATTCGCTAACAACCTTCACAAATTTTTTTTCATGATTTGATTCACATCTGTTGCCTCTCTGACAATGAGTTTTGTTTGAAAAAAATCATTGGTGTGGCCAAAGCTCCAACAACTTGTTCTTGGATATATGATGTGGTTAAAATGGCATTACTTTCTGTATGCAGCTGTAGTGGACGTTTTGGGAAAGTGTTATCCAAATCAGCAGCCTTTCAATTGGTAATTTCTGGAATTTGGAAGAAATAGTTAATGTAGCCAAAGCTTCAATAACTATACTCTTGATAAGATGGTTAAAATTACTTAACTTTTTTTTAAATTATTATCATTATTAAGAAACATTTTTGTGCAAAGCACTATATAATATGACAAACGTAACAGATGTATCAACAATAGCGTGAATAAATTGGAATATACTAGTTTAAAGTCCATTAACCTCTGGTAGTGAACAAATATACTTGAGTACAAAACAAATAACTGTACTGGTGGTGCATACTAAATTTGTATAACCACAAATTAGATTAAAACTTAAATTATAGTTTAGAACAAGTAGATGTATTACAAAATAGCAATATTATGAGTCAATAACAGTGGGAGTTTGGAGTCAGTTGAAGTTTTCAGAAAAGTCGGAATAGTGCCTATTCTTCAGTCGTCAGAGGTATCCTTCCAAAACTCGTGCAGTCCGGTTCTCGTGAATGCTTTCTTATCTAATCTCTACGCTCTCTTTTGTGACAATTTTTCTGTTTCACTCCCGGTTGTGAGGTGACCTTCCTTATCTTGGACCCTTTGTGACTCTTTTATCTTCCACCTGTCAAGATCCAACTATCAGGTACCGATCATTATCTTCCTTTAAACGGCCCAGTTGAGCTCATTAGCTCAACATGGGTTCGAACAACCCCGATAAATTGGGATTTGTCGACTTAATTACGGCAAAACGACGTAAAACGGATAACGGAATGATCCCAATTCATAACTCTTTCTCACCTCTTCAAGTGCAAATGGAAACAAACTCAACAACCAATACAGATACTCAAAATCAGTCGGCCACTGAGAAAGCAGCTCGTCCGCCCCCAATTTATATACTGGATGTAACGGACATCAATACAGTTAAATCAAACTTGCAAAGTTTGGGTATTAATAATATTAAGTATATTGCAACGTACGGAAAAGTAAAACTATCACTAGAAACGATTGACAACTATCGTACTGTTATCGAATACCTAAAATCAAAAAACGCCCAGTAATACACTTATCAATCGAATCAAAAACGTGCATATCGTGTAGTGGTCAGGAGGTTACACCCTTCTAGTGATGTTAAACTAGTCGGAGAAGAGCTTTCTGAAATGGGGACTGTACCTACCCAAATCACTCCCGTATTACATCCTGTTACGAAAAATCCTCTTCCACTGTTTTTCGTTGACCTCAAGCAAAATTCAAAGAACAACGAAATTTTCAATGTTAATCGTCTCTATGGGGCTGTGGTAAAAGTTGAACCTCCTAGACCTAGAAGGACAGTGGTTCAATGTCACCGATGCCAATCTTTGGGGCACACAAAGAATTATTGCAATAAGCCGCAGCGTTGTGTGAGGTGTGAGGGCGACCACGCAACTGTGGATTGCAAACTGGACAAGAAAGCTCAACCGGTATGTGTTGATTGTGGTGGTGTGTGTTAATGGTGTTGGTACTGTTGAGTTTGTACACGTGAATTAGCTTTACTAGGGGGTCGATGGACTAAACCTAGTACATAGATATAAAAGCATGTTGTTGAATACTTTACTTAATCACACTATATAGTGCTTTGCACAAAAATGTTACTATAATAAATAAATAAAAAAAAGAGGTGGCGGTGGGGTGGTCGGCCCTGAGGGATCTGCTGACAAGTCGATTTGGGTGGGTCGAGGCCTTCAGATAAGAAGCATGGTACGTTGCAATCAGGTTCTTTCACTGTTGGTAGTTCAAGATCTTTGTGCAGTTTCTCATTTCTGATATATGTACAAATCAGCACCAGTAATCAATCGTAGGACTCGGGGAGTCAGACCCAGACACCAAAAGACCAACGCCGTAGCTCCATATAGGCTTGATCATTGTAGTGTAGATGAGAAGTTTATTTTTAACATTGTTTTGTTCGCTAAGAGTGATTTTAGTTGACCAATCCTGTGGGAGATTCTCGCAGCTATTTCAGTAACATGATTTTTACATTAAAGTTTTTGGTCCATAGTTATGCCCAAATATTTGACGTGAGTTTTCAACTCAAGGGTAGACCCATCTATTTTCACGTGGCGATCTGTGTATTTACGTTAAGGGGGGACCGGATAGGATGTAAAAAAGTTGAAAGTATTTTTCTCAGCCATTTTTTGTACAATTTTGATGGTGTTTGCGACATTTTACCAAGGAAAGTGTACCATAATGCAACTCACAATTTAAAATCAAATTTTCGAAAATTTTGGTAAACAAATTTTTTTTTTTGCATGAATTTTAACTAATTAAAAAAATTCCTATGGGTAAAAACGTTGAGGTTTTCAGTAGGTAATATTATAAAGAAACGAATGCGAAAGCGGGTGAACTGCTTTACCGGCTAACGCTCGGAGCCCCACTGTCCGGTGCCCCCTTTATATGTGAACACACTAAGGTTTGATTCAGTTGCATTCATTACTATCCTCCACTTTTTCGCCCACCAACGTTATTTACCATAATCAATAATTAATACCATAATTTTCAATACCATAAATGAACTCGGTATAGTGGCATATTGTAACTGGTCCTATTTCATATTGTACGGTTCCTGGTTAATCCTGGAATGCCCCGTGGGGTTTGTCAAACCCCAATCGCGATTTAAAATCAGTTTATCATGTTGAATCCCGCACGTGTGGCTCTTCTCGCCCCCTTCTATATCACCCCCCCCCCCCCCTTCTTCCCTAAAGGCTTCAGCCTTTTCCCAGTTTAGTACGTTCAAGACTTCTGTGTAGTGTAGTACTTTCTTGTGCCTGGGGTTTGACAAACCCCACCGGGGAGTTAACCGCTAGTGATTTTCTCTATAGCAAGTGTTATTTTTGTGGGCGTTCCCACAGTTTTGTTATTGGCTCATCGTTAGAAATGGCTAAAAAACGCAAGTTTTCGGATCCTGAAGACATTAAATCCATTTCGGAGTAGTTGGAGGAAGAAGATGTATATTTTGGCGGAGAAAATTCAAACATCGGAGATAATGTCGAGTTACAAGAAGTTGCCTCCGATGTAGAAGATTCAGAAGTGACAGTTTTGGAGAAACTAGTTCGATGTTCCTTCTGTGAACATCATAGATCTTCAAGGTGTTGAGAATGTTGATCATATTCCTTGGTGCCAATTTTATGTAACCTTTTCATTCTACCTAGCTCTTGGGTTTTGTAAGTGGTATCAAACTAATCTCAGAAAATTGTTTTGCAGAGTTTATTTATTTATTTATTTTTGTTTTTAAATGAAAATGTGCTAATTTTATGTTGAAATTTTGTTACAATTCGGTACCTTTCTGCTATTATTTTTTTCTTCAGAGCGTGAGGTTTGCCTTACTATAACTTTTTTCTTCATGAGCTTAGGTACCTACTTCATGTTTCTTTACACTCTTGATAACAGAATAAAAATAAAATTTGATTCAAGTGTAACTTACTTTTGAATTTTCTAACATTTTTCAAAGTTGGGGTTTGACAAACCCCACCGGGGAGTTAAGTGTTGGAAATTTAGCCGGGACATTCCAGGGTTAACCATAGAAAGAAACCCACGATTCACGCAAGTTTAGGTTCTTTTCCCGCTTCTCTTTTATTTTTTTCTCCAGATAGAAAACCTCTTTATTTAACCAGGAAAGAAAGAAATCAAAAACCACAGATTCATCGATAAAAGAAAAAGAAAACCGAAATAAATAAAATGAAACCAGCAAGGGAAACAAGATGACATCTGCACTCTCGGAATGTTCCCGCGACGATTCAGAAGGCGGCGGGCTCGTATTCCGCAATACTGCCAAAGCAGTAAAATCCGAAGGGATTGGGGTTGATTGATTCGTCCAGTACGGGTTCCCTTAGGGGCGTAAAATGTTTTATTCTTTCACCCGCCGCTTGCAAGGAAAACAAAGGGCCGTACCTACCTAAGGAACGGAATCAATAGCGAAGAGATGCAGTTTGGGTTGACAGGTTGTAGTGAGGGTCGGTGACTGATCAAGTTCGGAATTGGATCTTTGAAACTGGGGGACATAACACGCACTGAGATAACAATGAAATTTGTCATTGAGACAAGATTGAAACATTTAGCCAGAAGGTAATCTTGCAACAGTCCTTCGATACGTATGATAAATGGTATAATAAATGGTTTAAAAGAAAAATTCACATGATAACTCCGTTATTTTTTCCGCAGATCTCCAATATAATTTTGCGCATATTTGCAATGCCCACAAACTTTGTTACTTTATTCCAGATTTAAATTCTACGTAAAATTTCAAGAAGAAATGACGCAACACTTGATAGTTTTTCCATTGCGGAGAAACGTGCGCAATTCCAGTCTAAAAGTGCTGAAATACTGAGTTATTTAGGAAAGTCAATTGCCACATATGATACATGATTTTGGAGTATTTTTTCATGCTGAATTACGTAATAATGTTCATTTATTGACTTTTGCAAAATCCACAAAAACGGAATTTTCCACATTTTTAGCTGTATGGAAATCGGTAAAGAGTGAGGAAGAGTGTAATTCGGGTCTATTTTTTCGTGTTTTTCGAAGACTTGGAAAAACATCAAAAAATTGACCTGAATTGCTGTCTTCCACACACATTTCCATACACCACAAATGTACTAAAATTTCGTTTTTTGGTGCTTTCCCTATTTGTATTTGCAAATATCAATAAATAAACACCATTAAGTAATTCGGCTATAAATTAATACCTCAAAATCATGCATCTCATGTAGCAATTGAATATCTTCAAAAACTCAGTATTTCAAATTATTTGCGCACTTTTAATGCGCACTAAAGAATAACCCTTTTTTGCGCACTAAAAAATCACGTGATAGGTCATTTTTTCATGCAACAATGGACTGTAACCGAAATGAGCCCCAAATTCATATAGCCAAACGGAATGAGCCCCTCGACTGGACGAAATGAGCCCTCATCTGAAAAAATTAACATAGTCGAGAGGACGAAATGAACCCCAGTTAGCCCCAGATTCCCATATAGATTAGATGGAAAAATAGGTCAGAATGATGTGTATAGTTTGGTGGTCTGGATGCTCGCAAGCTCGCATCTCAAAAACACAAACTATCAAGTATATATCAGTACTCCGACACTACCGGCACCGAAGTTCCCTTAGAAAAATTTGGGACTCATTTCGTCCGGCTATCCGGTTTTTGGGGCTCATTCCGGAAAGTCCCGCTGCTTGGGTACAATCAAATCCGCACTATATAGACACATGTGTGTGTGTATGTGTGTGTGTGTTCTCTTAAAAATATATGGTTTTGAGATATCCAACAATTTCATCTCAAAATTATTAGAGTGAATGTAATTTTCACTACAATGTAGGAAAGCTGATAAAATTCAGATTTTATTTCGGTAGCAGCAAAAAATTTGCATACTTACGAATTCAAAACGAATTTTTCTTACGAATCCGTAGAAATGCAATTTAGTTACATAATGTATTTCAGTAATATCTCTGAAATATTCCAATATTATCAGCAGTTTTGCCTCCGGGGTTATGCACAAGTCATTCTCCGGAACGATCTAGAAAACGATAATGGGTTTTTACACTGCGCTTTTAATGATTCATCCATGAAATGCCCCATGTGCTCGTAGATAATATTAGATATCGCAGTGGAAAACGAACTGGATGGGTTCGTGAGCATGATGATTGAAACATCTCATCTATTTCAACTGTGCCAGAATTTTTACACAACCCACGCGACGCAGCTTGAACGAACTATTCTTATCGCTGTAAAAATGAGCTACCATTCCCAAATGCTCCAGGTGTCTTCGAGATACCTGCCGCCCTAATATGGCAGCTGATTGCTAGTCTAGAACTCCTGTGACGATCTTAATTTGACGGCAGAAGCGACTTTCCCTCCCTAATTCCCATCTATATTTCAGGACCCTTCCGCAGCTCCCAATGAAAATTTCAATCTGCTTTAATGGAGGAAGCGAGAAATGATCTGCAAAAGTTTTTGATGCAGTTGGCGGATGTTTAATTGAATCCGAAGCTTGGAACGGAAATAGCAGCCGGGTCATGACGAATTTCGATTGTGCAAGCATGAAAACCGTTTCTCCAGTTTTGCGAATAATCTCCATGAATTTTTATGGACCCTTTTATCTGAATTCATGGATATGCATAATGGAATACGACCTCGTGTCGGGAGTATATAGTTCTAATTGACGGATCTTAGTGACGGGTTAGCCATTAGGTAAATGTTTCCGAGAGTGCTGTTCGAGGTACCATCCGCGTGGAAAGTGACATCCCAAACTGATGGATACATAATTAATAAACCAGAGAGGGTGGGAGGTGTATTGTTTATTCAATTCGACCGAGGGTCGTCTCTCGCTCTTGATGGGGGAACCTTGTTTTGTTCGATATGATGGACAGGTGGAGTTTTCGAAGTGGTGGTAGCTGGAACGGGACGTGCATAATGTAGTTGGGTCATAGGGTCAAAAGTGCAGGGTTTTTGGACGGCCCTTACAATTGGCCACGGTAATTTAACCTTTTGACCTTTTTGTGGCCAAATTTCGTGGATACATGTGACACCGTTTGGACTCATCTCACACTAGTGCGTGTCTACTTAAACATGCATAACTAGTGGCCAATTGGGACGTAAGCCAGTACAAAAATGATAGTTGTTCAATGAGAAATAATTTTAATGTTATGTAAAATGCTATGAATGAAAGATAACAGGAAATTTATTAAGTGAAAATGCTTTTTGTAAATAACACTATTAAGAGATTGTATAAGCGAATTTTCATAAATCGCCTTCGATATTATAATATGTTGAATCGTACCAAGATTTGATCAATTTGAGTACAAAGAAGTTATTGAAAACCAATTTTATGGCATGAAAACCCATTCTAAATAAAATTCGGTGATTCACAAAAAAGATTATAGATTTTTTCTGCAGTTTTTATCGATTGATTGTTTTTCAGCATAATTGATTGTTTTGCATAATTTAGTGGAAAATTTCTTTAATATCCTAGTTAATTGTTGATAACTTTGTTTTCAATAAAAGTCTGCTACACATTACGAATTTAACAATTTTCGGCCGGTTTTCGCCTTTTTTTTTTTTTTTTTTTTTTTTTTTTTTTTTTTAATTTTACTAACTTTCAAAAAGGGCTGCCGAACAAATCCTTTCATTTGGAAAGCTTGATTTTTTGGAGCAAGAACGGGATTTTTTATCTCAATGAGAAGAGTTATCGTCTGGAAGGAATATACATATATATATATATATATATATATATATATATATATATATATATATATATATATATATATATATATATATATATATATATATATATATATATATATATATATATATATATATATATATATATATATATACAAACATGTGAAAAAGCGTTACATTCTAGGATTCGTTTTGGAATGCCTTAACACAGATTTCAATGAAATGAAATATATTTTTACAGTAAATAATAAATAACTTGAACAGAAATAATGATATCAAAATTTTAAATAATTCATATTGTGGAATACCACTTTCTTATGGACTATGCCGTGCAGGATGGGAGAGCACACTGTACAATTTTACAAATATATGCGTATTATAATTTATAATTGCTAAGAAATCAAATAAAATATCAACTTAAGGAGTGCAGAGACTGAAAATATCTGAAACTATAAAAAAAAACAACGACTCGGTTGTAAGCGGAAATCATCAGAAACACCATTTCGACGTTTGCATACGAGTCTGCAACACATTGGGACATTTTATGTCTTTAGTTGCAGACTCGTATCATCAAAATTTAACAAGTGGTTGCAGTTATGTTCACAATATCAATTATTGAGAATGATCACCTGAGTGTACACAATTATTCAAATAACCATGCTCATAACTCAGCTTGTTGGCCACGCACTTCGCAGTAGTTAAAATATTATGGTTGGATAAATCGAGAGCTTTCGAACGAATGAACAACGAATTTAGTGAGATGAAAAACGACGAAGTACCATTTCCCTAGCAACGACTCGGTTGTAAGCGGAAATCATCAGAATATTTTCGTGAGCAATTTCCGTGACGTTTTTTTAGTTTATGTGCCATAGCAAAGACATAAAATGTCAAAAACTAGATTCTAGAGCCACTCAGCTGATCTGGGATCGGAGGGGGGGTTTCAGAAGTCCCTCAAGGGCCCACATACCAAATCTCAGAATCGTGGGATCATTAGGGAAAAAACTGGACTCTAGAGCCACTCAGCTGATCCGAGATCGGTCAGTTGCGTTCAGAAGTCCCTCAAGGGGCTACATACCAAATCTCAGAATCGTGGGATCATTAGGGAAAAAACTGGATTCTAGAGCCACTCAGCTGATCTGAGATCGGTCAGTTGTGTTCAGAAGTCCCTCAAGGGGCTACATACCAAATCTCAGAATCGTGGGATCATTAGGGAAAAAACTGGATTCTAGAGCCACTCAGCTGATCTGGGATCGGTCAGTTGTGTTCAGAAGTCCCTCAAGGGCCCACATACCAAATCTCAGAATCGTGGGATCATTAGGGGAAAAACTGGACTCTAGAGCCACTCAGCTGATCCGAGATCGGTCAGTTGCGTTCAGAAGTCCCTCAAGGGGCTACATACCAAATCTCAGAATCGTGGGATCATTAGGGAAAAAACTGGATTCTAGAGCCACTCAGCTGATCTGAGATCGGTCAGTTGTGTTCAGAAGTCCCTCAAGGGGCTACATACCAAATCTCAGAATCGTGGGATCATTAGGGAAAAAACTGGATTCTAGAGCCACTCAGCTGATCTGGGATCGGTCAGTTGTGTTCAGAAGTCCCTCAAGGGGCTACATACCAAATCTCAGAATCGTGGGATCGTTAGGGAAAAAACTGGATTCTGGAGCCACTCAGCTGATCTGTAATCGGTCAGTTGTGTTCAGAAGTCCCTCAAGGGCCCACATACCAAATCTCAGAATCGTGGGATCATTAGGGAAAAAACTGGATTCTAGAGCCACTCAGCTGATCTGTAATCGGTCAGTTGTGTTCAGAAGTCCCTCAAGGGCCCACATACCAAATCTCAGAATCGTGGGATCATTATGGAAAAAACTGGATTCTAGAGCCACTCAGCTGATCTGGGATCGGTCAGTTGTGTTCAGAAGTCCCTCAAGGGCCCACATACCAAATCTCAGAATCGTGGGATCATTAGGGAAAAAACTGGATTCTAGAGCCACTCAGCTGATCTGGGATCGGTCAGTTGTGTTCAGAAGTCCCTCAAGGGCCCACATACCAAATCTCAGAATCGTGGGATCATTAGGGAAAAAACTGGATTCTAGAGCCACTCAGCTGATTTGGGATCGGTCAGTTGTGTTCAGAAGTCCCTCAAGGGGCTACATACCAAATCAACGTCATTTCTGATGGTCATAATCATCGTTGTGGCCACTTGGGACAATTTTCGTGAGCAATTTTCGTGAGCAATTTTCGTGAGCAATTTTCGTGAGCAATTATTTTCCGTGACGTTTTTTTAGTTTATGTGCCATAGCAAAGACATAAAATGTCAAAAAGAAGGACAACAGGGCAATGTTTAGACATGCACATAATGTACTCATAAGAATGAGCGTGAGCGAATAATATTGTAGACAACGAAAATCTACCAGCTATAAAACTTGTTTTTTACATTGTAATCACTACAATGAACATACCTTGTAAATACTCAATGAATACGATTTTTAAAAGTTGTGATTTTAATAATTTTGGATCCATTACAATAGCTTCATTTTCTGCGATAATTCGCTAAAAATAGAAACAGTCCCAAAACATACATTTTGACGCTTTTTTCTTTTTTTTTACATTTTATGTCGAAAAGCGTTGCGTTATAAAAAAGAGTTACAATTGATTTCTAATGATTTTCACGTACAACCAAGCCGTTTCTGGGGAAATAAAACTTCTTAAGTTTTCAACGGACAGGATTCGTTCACCATTCGTTGGAAAGCTCTCGATTTATTACGCATTTCTTTCGTACTCGTTCTTAGTTTTTATTTCGCCATTTTATATTTATTAATGTTATTATCATCAGGTGACTAAGGGGCATGTCCCTCCTAGGATGTGCAAAGAAAATTAAGTTTGACGACAGGACGTATCTCGTTGCCAAAGCTTGGCAATTCGAGACTAGTGTTTCGATCGATTGGATAATAATAGATTTCTTATGTCGTACTCGATCATCTATTCGTTGCCCGAATGGGAGCTCGAGTCGTCAGCACTAGCGGATAAATGGAAGTGCGCATGCGCGTCCGAGTCTGGCGACGAAACGCCGATTCGGGACCCGACCCGAATGAGCCGAGTCGTACCACCTCGCGGGTCGTGAAGGGAAACGAGGTTTCTGATTCGTTTCCCGACTCAGCTGAATTATATACCTTTGTTAAGGATAACCTCACGTCACATCAAAACAGTACATCCGCTTGGCGAGTTTGTTGTTAGTATTTATTCAAGTTCTTTAAAGTGATTAGTAGTGTTGTGCTGTAAAAGTTGATTTTGGAAGTGAATTTTGAGGTAGGAGTAATCTCGCGAACTCCATTTCTCGTGCACTAATTACACCATTCAGATAAAGCTCCACATACGCCCTAACTTCGTCCATAACGGACAGATCAAAAAGAAAATGAAACAGATATGAAATGAAAATGTATTAAACTCCAGGGAAAAACATGACGAAATGGTAGATAAAAGTGGTAAAATATATATATATATATATATATATATATATATATATATATATATATATATATACAGCAGAAAGTGAGCGAAAATCAATTCTCACTTTAGCATGACTTATCGGGTCGTAGTGCGAATCGCCAACGACCGACCACTTGGCAACCAACAACGAGGTTAGCATTCGTTTGCTCGCCCTATCGCCATCCCGAGTTGTCGCGTTGTACAACATTAGAACTCTCGATTAACAGGAATTGTCATCTTGTTAGGAGCTTTTTGATCGTCAGGGCTTATCTATACTATTTATATATTTTATAAAGCTACTTGGTGCATGTATTGTAATTTATAGCAGGTGGACATGCAGTAGTTTTAGAAGTTTTGTCTCAGAGTTTTCCCCATATTTACAGGGATTTCGACCCCGCAACGTTCGAGTTAACGGAAATTTCAAACAAAAAACTAGCGTTAGCGGAGAGGGGAAAAGTTGGGGGAAGAGCCGGTCGTTGTCCCGGAGTTTCGAGGGCCCCCTGGACCCTTTGCACTATTTTCTCATAACACGCTCCTCCCAAGTTATTCATGCACCCTATTAGAAGTTTACGGGAACTCGCATTAATCTTCACTCCCGTTGAACAACCGACCCCTAAAGCCCCCTTGTTCAACAGGGATGTCCCCTGGTACTGGGGTGTTCTCGAGGGCAAGGACTGAAGAGAGCGGCCGGGTTTTTAAAGGGATTTGGAACGAATATGCTCGTCGTAGGCGCCGTTAAAGTTGAAAAAACTAGATCAGTGCTCACTAAGTAGTGCATATTCTTGTAAAAAGACCCGCGAGAAATAGGCGCTTCCTGCGTTGAATAGGATACAAAATGGCTTTGGATCTCACTCAGCTGATCGACACCTCTCAGTCGTCTTCTCCCTTGAGCTTCCCTCTCAACTTTCAGCTTACTGCGCTGACTATTAGGTATATAAAATGGCTTTGGAGCTCATTCATTTTATCGAGACGTCTCATCTGACTTCACTATTCTCCAACTTCAGCTTACTGCGTCGGATTGTAGACAAAATGGCTTTGGAGCTCAATCAGCTGATCGACATCTCTCAGTCGTCTTCAGTATTCCCTCTTGAGCTTCCCTCCCAACTTTCAGCTTACTGCGCTGAATAGTATATAAAATGGCTTTGGAGCTCACTCAGCTGATCGAGACTTCAGTATTCTCCCTTGAGTTTCCCTCTCAACTTTCAGCTTATTGCGCTGCATAGTACCTATATAAAATCGCTTTGGAGCTCACTCAGCTGATCGAGACCTCTTATGTGATTTCAGTATTCTCCAACTTCAGCTTACTGCGTCGGATAGTAGACAAAATGGCTTTGGAGCTCAATCAGCTGATGAATAACCTCTCAGTCGTCTTCAACATTCTTCTTCCAGCTTCCCTCTCACACTTCAGCTTCCTGCGTCGAATTGGAGGCAAAATGGCTTTGGAGCTCACTCAGCTGATCGAGACCTCTCATCTGACTTCAGTATTCTCCAACTTCAGCTTACTGCGTCGGATTGTAGACAAAATGGCTTTGGAGCTCAATCAGCTGATCGACATCTCTCAGTCGTCTTCAGTATTCCCCCTTGAGCTTCCCTCTCAACTTTCAGCTTACTGCGCTGAATAGTATATAAAATGGCTGTGGAGCTCACTCAGCTGATCAAGACCTCTCACGTGACTTCAGTAGTCTCCAACTTCAGCTTACTGCGTCGGATTGTAGACAAAATGGCTTTGGTGCTCAATCAGCTGATGAATGACCTCTCAGTCATCCTCAACATTCTCCTTTCAGCCTTCCTCTCACACTTCATCTTCCTGCGTCTAATATGAGGCAAAATGGCTTTGGAGTTCACTCTGCTGATCCTCTCATGCGTCAGTGGCCCCTGATACATCTTTATCTTCGTCAAGTTACAGGTTACATCCTGTAAATAAGCTATAAAAAGTTCCAGTTTCGCAGCATGTTGCTATGCGCAAATTTTCGTGAATTATCGTATTGTATAATGTTGAATTGTTTTGGTATTTTCAGCATTTTAAGTGGGGGATCCGGGCTTAGACCCGCAGGGATGAAAACGCAAGGGGTTTGGGCCCTTCTCATGTGGGAAACGTAAGGGTCCCTGTACGGCTGGATAACTATTATAACTGGAGGTTAATGAGATATCTAGAGCGTTCTAACCTCGAACAAGTTTATTTTTTATTTTTTATTTTTTTTTACGAAAACCTTATTTGAATCAAGTTGGATCATCTTTATTTTTGTACCACTGTGGATATATTTGGGGATTTGTCTTCAAACAGTAGCAACGGCGAAGATTCTATTGTAGCATAATTCGTTGAATGGAAAAGAAGACCGTATATAGTAAGACCCCGTGTAGATCACCTACTAAAATGGAACGAGTGCGTATTTTTATTGAGGTTTCGGTTGGAAAAAGATACCGTTCTTTACTTAATAACACAGACCGAAGATGAAATTATGTCCACAACTTACTGATCACAATAATTCAGGTTGCAATATCGCAATTCGTATATGTACTTCTCTCTCTAGAAATAAAGCAAATAGCAAATGGCAAAAATGTGGTGGTTTCTTATTTGCCGAGCTTGGTAGCATGATGACACTGTTCTGTTGTGGACGTCAGACCCGATTTTTTTAATAGTCGATCCATGAAGAAAATCTAGCTCCTACATTACTCTGTGGTAGCTCCATGGATAAATCGCCCTTATTTTGTCACCTACGGACACCTTTGAAGATGCTAACGGCGCTATCTGCCACAGAATTTATCTGAGGGATAATTTTATCCGCCAGGTATTTCGGCATTGATAAAAGACCCATAAGCGGTATTTCGCACTACAAATTGGAACGTAGGGGTTTTTATGTGCGCTCAATCCGAATTTGTGGTCAAAAGTGTGAAATTCCAACACCTGAGAATTCCCCATTTGAACGGAAATTTTTGGATAAAACAGTAGACCGCAAAAAAAAAAAAATAATAATAATAATAATAAAATAAATAATAATAACAATAATAATAAAAATAAAGTGAAACGATATCTGTTGACTACTATTTGAATCGTTTATTTCAGAAACCACATAAGCGACGAAAATTCAAAAAATGTTGTTTTGGTGGTGCGGTTCACTTCAGAGGTGAATACATCGTTTAGTGCAGAAATAACCAATGTTCCATATCAAAAATGCTATTTGACAGCCTTGGAAAGAATCCGTTTACTTTAGAAAGAACCCAAGCGCCGTCGCTGTAGGCCAAGCGGACTGAAGCGTGTAGTCTACTTGTACGAGTATTTTCCGTTTAATGCCTAGTAAAAACCACTCTTGTTTATACCTGTATGTCTCTTACTTACCTTTGATACCAAAACAGATAAAAATTAACCGTTTGACCTAATTTCAATAATAATTTTTAAAAAATTCACTTTGGATTTATTCATTTATTGCAGAAACCACTTAAGTTTAAATTTTTCAAAAATGTATAACTCAAAAACTTGAAGGAAAAAAAATTAACAAAATAGGTAATTCCAATAGCATGTTCTTGATTTGGGAAAAAACATTTGAAGGAGACTAGTCCTATACTTGAGCTGCAAAACAGTTTTTTTTTAGTTTTCCAAAAGTTGAAAAAAGGGCACTTAGGTGGTTTCTGAAATATTCTATACCGTCATATAAGACGTATATTTTTCCAAACTTACCAAACAGAAAGGGAATCTAACTGATCATCAACCTATTTCGCCCAGAAATTTTCATATTTTCAACATTCCTTCATGTGTACATGAACATAAAACTAGAACGGTCAAATGTTAGCAAAGTCATCAAATTCTACGAATTCCATAAGTAGATAAGTTGACCGTTTTTTCCTATTCGATATATATGATCATAATTCGAAGTTACGTGAAGCTAGCGTGAAGTTTTGAATAGCTCTAAAAGCCAGTTAGTTCTCTAGCTCTCTAGCTCATAAATAGGAAAATGGCATGTGCTTCTTATTAACGCATTTTCTTTAAAAAAAAAAAAAAAAAAATTGACGATTTATTTGCGTTATTGATGTGGCTTACCCGAATACAGGACTGCCGAGTTTATACTTTTAATTCTAACTGTTATGGTTGGGCATTAAATCGACAATGAGATAATCTGCCTTGTTGACAAGGGCAACTAATTTCAATAGAAATCGTTTACGCGCCACAAAGGTAAGATGAGAGGCAGGTACAAGGGGAAGCGGAAAATGGGATCGGAGACAGCGCCGCCCCCGCCTCGCCCTTCCAGCCGTCCTTCCAGCCCGGTCACCCTTCCTGCCGCCCCCGTCTTACCATTCCACCCCTACCCCTGTCACACCCTACCACCCCTACCCCTGTCCCACCCTCCCAGCCGCCCCGGCCGCCCCCTCGCTTCCCTCCCGATTAATTACCGACTTGGCAGGCTCCCGTGTTTGGCTCGCAGCCACGTGGGGGGGCGGCGGCAAACAATATCCCCCTCTCGCCGTCCCGCTACCGTCCCACTACCGTCCCGTTTCGTCCCGCTTCCGTCCCATCGTCCGAATACCGGAAGCTCCTCACCTTCCGCGACCATTCCCTGACGCCTGGTTCAAACTATCCTAGACAACTCTCAATACATTCGTTTTTCGATTCTACACCAATTCCAACTGTCTTTATAACAGGGAAAACCGTGCTTTCAATAGAGATTTTCTAGAGATCCGTCGGTCTCAATACGGCGTGCGGTAACGAGAAACATCTACCGCACCTTATAGTCACGTAAAGTCCTTAACGGATCTAGTTGTAACGCTAAATCCATGGAAGGAGGAAATTATCCCTAGGAGGTTATTTGAGTCCATGGAAGAAGAAGTTATTTTAGACGACTAAGTTTTTTCCAGATTGTGATCCGGTAACGTATCTGTACGGAAGGATGCGTCACCGTAACTCATTGCGTCAGAGTTACGGCGCCGGATTGTCAATACCGCACGACGTATTGTGTTTTACGGTAGTTAATCATTGAAAACTTAGTTTTGACTACAATTCTGCTAAAAATATGAAATTGAAGATTTTTGGCCGTTTTTAGTTATTTTTGAGTAATTTTTCGAAATTTGACGAATTTAATGGGGTCAAAAATTGCTGGCCAACGAACTCATCCTTTTGTTTGGAATGCGAAGAACGGTATTTTCATCTCAATCCTATGGAGAGTTATCGTCTGGAATGATATAGATACTATTTTTATGAAAAAGCGCAAACTTCAGGAATTGTTTTAGAATGCCTTAAAACGGATTTTAATGAAGATGTTTTTCAAAAATCTTGATTTTAAAATTTTCCGAGCCATTGAAATAGCTTTGTTTCCTACAAAAATTCGCTAAAATGTATAGTCTTCCCTGAAAACTTATACATCGAATATATGCACTCGGAATGCCTTGAGGAATTTGAATTAAAATAGGATTTTTGCTTAAAGTTTAATGTTACGTTTATTTAATAAAAATGTATACAAAGAAATTGTTATTTATTTGATCTTCATTTGAAGAACAATTAGTTTTAATTTGGAAAATTGATTTGGTATTAATTAATTTGTTAATGTCACCCTTTGAAATACCGGCCTCCTTTTTCGCCCATTCAAATCGCAAACTGCTCAAGAATTTCCTCCCGATTCTAAAGCTCCAAAGTTCAAACTCCGCCCTCTGAAAATTGAAAAAGGGCCCCCTCCGTTTATTCCCGCTTTTCGGCAATTTTCCGCAAAATGAAAAACCGGGCAGCTAAGCATATCAGCAACGAACACCCTCGATTCTATAGAAAAAACCTCATTTTTCAACATTAAAGAATAATTTTCTACCCTAATTAGCAAAGTAAAAGTAAAATCATGGAAAAGACGAGGAAAAGCTGAGATTCTGAGGAAGTTTTCCCCGTGCAGTGCTCTTCCAACATTGTCTCTATTTAGAGCAAAGCTACAAATGGAAAAAAGTCAAATTTGTAAAAACGCCAACATGAGCTGTTACGGGGAACCGCTGAACCGCGGTGTTTATTTATTTATTATTAGTACGGGCAAGCCCAATTTATAAGGAAAAACATAATAGAGAGTTGAAAAAAATAATAATACAGAAATTCAAGAAAAAACAGTGTGGCAAGTGAATGAAAAATGGAAGAAAAATATATATATGTTACTGTAAAAGCCCGAAGTGCGGTAAATATTAGAATTTACCAGAAAATCCTAGCATTTCCCAATATTGTTGTTGAAAGCCCGAAATTATATGAAAAACGGGCATTCACCGCTTGACAGTTGGTTAATCTTAGAATTGACTGACCAATTTGGTAAATGCTCAAAAAACCTTGTGTGACTGAGGTATTTCGGACTTTTACCAATCTCTCTTGGCAAATGTGCGGATTTCCCACGACTCGCTGGTAAATGTAGTACCTACAGAGGCTTGCATGCAGAGGCATGTATGCAGAAGACGAAAAAATAAGACTTCGTATTGCTGTTTGGGAACAATCATTGGTCGGCGGCCTGGGTTTCTAGAAATGTAATTGTTTCAAAAAGTTTTCCACTAAAAAATGCCTCTGCAAGGCAGGAAATATGAAGTGCAAAGTGCCATAATTCTCTAACTTGTTGCAACAAGTAACTTATTGTAAGTTCCTTGGTATCATTTTACTTGATTTTACTACGTGAAAATTAAGTTTAGAAGTTTACAAAGTTAGTACCGTTCACCTTTATTTCAGCTTTTACCGCCTAACGCTGGGAAATGTTAAGATTTACCACAATCGGTTGGTAAAAGTTCGAATCACGCTCTCTAACTGAAATATTTCTAGCTTTTACCAAGCCTCTTGGAAAAACCTAAGATTTACTGGAAAAAGTCCGATTTGAGTGCCAACACTGGGCTTTTACCAACAATAATGGGAAATGCTAGGATTTTCTGGTAAATCCTAGCATTTACCGCACTTCGGGCTTTTACAGTAACATATATACTATTGAAATTTGATAAACATTTAAAATCAAAATAAAACAGGGGATGATGATACAAGGGATCTAAGTTGGGATACAGAACTATTGAAAAAGTCAAAATCGGGATGAAGGTGGAGAAGTAAATTGGCTGTACGGCGGATACGGTTTAAGGGGGAATTTATTAAAGATGCTGAGAACGGGACGTGAAACAAGGTGGGATGGCGAACTGGTGTTGGTACTCATCGGACACCCCCTCCTCCCTTCCAGATGGACATCTCATCTTGTCCTTCGAGCTAGCGGTAAGTCAGCCTTTCGTCTGTACCCATTACCAATCATTGATATATCATTTATTGATTGTCAATATCCATATACCTAACTCAATTGCCATCCAGACTAACCCCCTGTCCCTCACTTTTGATTGAAGATAATATTAAAAAATATAACTAAGTACTTTCAACTTAGTCAGAAATCTCATTTAGTTTTCTTTCCGGAGCAGCATAAACCAATTTCTTGAATAAACATTTACAAGTGGCTAATTTCTGTGTAACTATACCATTCTCCTTCATCCCATTGAGGTAATCACAATAAAGATATCAGCTGAAGAATATAAGATTCAGCTGAAAGAAACAGCATTTCTTTACACTTTAGCATACTAGTTTCACCCCTAAAAATAAATGAAGTTTATCATACCTAATGAACTCAAAATTGTGAGTTTTAAAGTGTAAAACTAAAAATCGGTTTCTACCCTTTTTACGCTGAATGGAATGGTAATACTTGCATATCTCCCCAACCCCCCGTTGATACCAACACACACTTAAACTCACAAATTTGAGTTCATTTGGTATGATAAACTTTAATTGTTTTTAGGGGTGAAACTAGTAAGCTAAAGTGTGAAACTCGGTAATGACGGGGATGGAAAGATGAACAAGTGTTACCATTCAATTCGGCGTAAAAAAAAAAATATATAAAAAATAATTTTAAAAAATCAAAATTCTTGAAAAGGTGAGATTTTTGCGCAGTTTTTACCGTTCTTGTGTTTTGAAAAAATATTGGTTTTCATAGTTTAATTCCTGATTGAAAAACTCAAAAGTTTCCCAAACTAAGTAAAATTTGCTTTTCAGAGGGGTTTTCCGTGTCGCACACCTAATTTCTTAAGAAATCTTTGGCATCTATTCGATAGAAAATTTAATGTTCCTTTCAACCGTATCCTTAATTTGAAGAGACACAGTAAATTAAGGAAGTTATTATCGTTTTAGTTACAAAATATGGAAAACACGAAAAAAAATCTTAAAAATTCAATTACTCGAAAACGAAGCGTTTTAAAAAAAATTGTTTGGAGGAACTTTCGATCTGAAATGTGCTCTAGAATCGACCCCTGAAATACTGACCACCTTATGCGGGACACCCTGTATAAGGTACCTAATATAAGTTAATATTGCTTCCGAGACTGCAAGGCATCGGAAACTTTGTTTTCACTTTCGAAATGAAAAAAATTTTTTTGCTCCAAAATCAAAATTTCCACTCGCATTTTGCGTTTCAGAGCCTCCTGAACTAATTTGGTTCCGTGTCTGTCTGTCCGTCCACATTTTCTTGTAACAGCCATAACTTCCACAATTTTGATCCGATTTTAACCAACTTTTCAGGGATTGTGCGGGTTAAGCTCTAGATAGTCCCCTATCAACTTCATCATGATCGAACCAACGGTAGCTTCTGCGCAGGCGCTAACGTGAATTCCTTGTGACGGTCATAACTCGGTCAATGTTGAACGGGTTTCGGTCAGATTTTCAGAGATGATGTGGGTAAGGTCCCTTGAGGTCCCATAAGACAATCATCATAATTGCATTAGCGGTACGCTCTGCGCATGCGTGAACGAAATATTCTTGTTACGGTCCTTGCAACAGCCGTAATTTCCACATTTTTTATGCGATTTTCTTCAAATTTTTAGGGATTGTGCGGGTATAGCTTTACATGGTCCCCTATCAGTTCCGTCATGATCAAATCAACGGTAGCCTCTAAGCAGGCGCAAACAAAATTTTCTTGTTTCGGTCATAACTCAGGCAATTGTGAACGGATTTCGGTCAGATTTTCAGGGATGATGCGGGCAAGGTTTCTTGAGGTCCCGTATCACATTCTTTGCTATCATCAGCAGTAGTACGCTAGGCGCATGCGCGAAAGTGATGTTTTTGTTACGGTCACAGCTTAGTTATGAGGAACAAGCGGACTACAACCTGGATGGTCCCATATTAAAATCAAAATTTTCCTTATTAATTTCATTTATTATATGTACCATTCAGCTTCCGATTTCCCACCTTATTAATTCCCTGATGCCAGAACCGGTCGTTTCTAGTTTTCTGGAATTTAATGGTGACGTACTGTGAAGGTCACGAGGAAGCTCATGTGCCATTTCCTTGGCAGTGTATTTTTACTTACACTTAACCAAGTCTTGAAGAAAGATTTTAATATTGTAAGTAAATTAGAAGAAGCAGAAATAATGTAAGCAACAATGGCCGTGGGTGTAGTTGCAACTCGCTAACACCGTAACTAACATTATTACACAAGAAACTTGGTTGGAATCTCCCGCTTTACATTCATGGCTTGGCAATTAGATAGAAGCTGGGGGGGACCTTTTTATGAGTAAAGTTTTTCACTGGAGACTTCAGAAAAAGCCAAGTCTGGAGGCAATCAACGGAAATATTGCGCGTTGATGCAAAGACGTTGAAGGGAAATTGTCGAGAAATGAAGGGAAGGGGAGGGGGGGTGGGTCGGCCGATTAATTAAAGTGGCTGGACCAGGATGGGGAGGGGGGGAGGAGGGATGTTACTTCGGAGAGAGAATATTTCACGACAGAAATACTCGGGGTTGGATATTTAATCAAAAACACGCTTTTAACCGAGGCAAAAGTGTGGCAACGAGTTTTCAGAATGTTCATAACTTTATGGACGTTGCGGGAAGAAAAAGAGATACAGTGTGAGGCGGGATGGAGAGGGGTTGTAGGACTTAGCTGTCCGGTTTTTCATTTTGCGGAAAATCGCCCGAAAAGCGGGAAATAAACGGAGGGGCCCCCTTTTCGCTTTTCGGAAGGCGGAGTTTGAACTTGGGAGCTTTAGAATCGGGAGGAAATTCTTGAGCAGTTTGCGATTTGAATGGGCGAAAAAGGAGGCCGGTATTTCAAAGGGTCGTGTTCGCAAGGAGTTCAAGGCTCAATACGTTCTGATAGGTATTCGTTTGAAGTTCCGAACACCAACGCTAAATTCGCTAGTGCTTGGGAATAAATCATTTAGGTTTATCGTTTTCAGCATGGGAACCCTTAAAAAGGTTCAATACCCTCTTTTTTTTACAGTTTAAAACTTTTTTGACACAGATATGTCTTTAACGGAGGGGTTGAACATAAAAATTCCAGTCATGCGGCATGACCCCATGAGCGAATTTTTACGTTACTGACGGCTGAGTGGAGGGAGGCCTTGAGATTAACGTTACTGACGGCCGAGCGAAGCGAGGCCTTGGGTCTGCGTGCTAGTACGTACATAAATAGAACTTCTTCATAATTTCATTGCTGATATTTTCTAAGCCACAGTCAGTATTAAAGCTACATCAAGTCCTAAAACAGTTGAGCGTAAAACATTAAAGAGAGCGACCGAGAGAATCGGAGGACGGAATATTTCACAGAGTATCAGCTGTGATTTTTTTTTTTTTTTTTTTTTTTTTTTTTTTTTTTAACAAGTACCTACTACCTACGTTTTAAACAGCATGGTTCTAGGATTGGTTATACAGGGATACTTCCATAAGAGTCGTTCAATCTTAATTTGGACAATGTTTCAGGCAAATATTACCGATTTTTACAACTAGCGAACGGCATGATTTCGATTTTTGACTGATTTTTCAACTTTGAAATTTTTGAAAACTTGATACATATTCTTGTAGGAAATTTTACGCTGATTCCGAATATACCACATGTTAGTATGCTGAAAAAATTATTTCGCAAAACGGGCTATTTTGAAAATGTTGACTACATTTTTGAAAATTTCAATCCGAAGATGTAATCCGATCATGCTGGCCTACGAACTTGAACTTTCGTTTTGTGTCCTTAACATTTTAAAATTTGTTTGAAGTTTCTAGCACAATTCTACGGACAGTTATCGTCTGGAATGACACATATAGTCCAGCAGTGAGGTCGAAAAATCTGTGGGCTGCTGGACAAAATTGGAAAGTTAATAAAATTTTGGGGTCTTGTTTTGGGATGCCTAGGAAAGCTAAATCCGAGTTTTCTGACAAAAAAAGCCTGTGCTCGATTGTGGGTGGCCGAAAAACCGCGATTTGTTCGGACTTTTTTCGGTTTTCCGCCTATAAATCGAAAACTATGCCTCGTAGAGGTCTTTTTTATTACATTTTCGGAAAGAGCATTAAATTTCCTTTAAATTTCACTAGTCACATGTTTTATTCGACCAAATAGCTGCTATGTTACAGCCGTTCCAAAGTACATCAAATTTCTCAAAATGTACAATTTTACGGAAAAATGCATGTTTTAGCCTCATAACATTCATTTGTACGTACTGTGACTCAAATGTATGTATATTGTTAAATACTATATGAACCCCCCCCCCCCCTTTCCGCCACTGTACTCTTCATCCCCATCATAGTGAGGTGTGCTGTATAATATTCCAATAGTCCAAAACAATTTTTTTAATTGTAAGTACATGAATGTACAGTTATTACGTACATGAATATAATCTATACATATAAAAATCAATTGCTGTTCGTTAGTCTCGCTAAAACTCGAGAACGGCTGGACCGATTTGGTTAATTTTGGTCATAAATTATTTGTGGAAGTCCAGAGAAGGTAAAGTTGTTGACCTGCCCCATAGGGGGTGTTTTATGGGAGGATCGGGGGGGGGGGGGGTGTTGTCATCACTGAACAAACTGGGGACTTGAGAGTATGTTTGGATTACTCTAATTCAGGTCAAAGACTACTTTTTCAAAATTTTCAAATCTGACCCACAATGGAGGGGGAGGGGGTGGGGGAGTTAAAGCGTTTCGAACGTCACTGAACCAACTGGGGATCTGAGTTGTCGAATATGTTTGGAGTATTCTTAGTTAAATCACAGGCTACTTGAAAATTTTCAAATCTAACCCATAGAAAGGGGTGATTTGGGGAAGGGGGGGGGGAGAAATGGGGGGGTATCTTTGTCATCACTGAACGAACTGGAGATTTTATTTTCGAATATTTTTGGATTACTCTAATTCAAGTCAAAGCTTACTTTAATCAAATTTTTGAAATATGACCCAGTGGGGTGGGGAGGGGTCGGATATTAAAGCGTTTTGAACGTCACTGAACCAACTGGGGATCTGATTGGGCTAATCTATCAGCACTACTTTAACTTGGGCCACAGGCTATTTGATAATGTTCAAGTCAACCTGTGCAACGCACGGGTGAACCAGCTAGTAAGGTATAAATCAGCCCTCTGTCGTTCTTTGTCTTTTTTGCAGAGCTGGCTCGTCATCCTCACTGCCGTCTGTGACACCTGCTTCTTCGAATGGAGTGGGCTGATCGTAGTTCTGTTCTTTGTCAGTGTCGTGGTCTGTGTCCTCTTCATTCAAGTCGGGCTGTGGGGAGTTTTCACACGCAGTCCCAAAACAGTTTTTCACACAGCTGAGCAGAGGAGTCCTGCTTTTTTGCAGCTGCAGCCTCCTGTAGTGCACCCACTAGCCTGCACTCTTGCACTCCTAATGATGCCAAGGAGATGGTCCGGAGCAGCATTCAATGTTGTTGTTTTGGGAATCACGCCTGAAAATGAAAAGATTGATATGTCATTTCTGTTAACGACACAAGCGTGGATTATACTAAGAGCAGTAATATCAAATAAAGGTGTGGTACCGTGAACAATGAACGTGAGCACAAGTAATTCCAACCTCGTTTGGTTAAGCTTCAGCCCCAGGCAGATGGTATTTTTAGGTGTTTTCCTGCATACCCAAGCCATGTTTGAACTTGTAGGTGTGCCCTGTAGGAGTGGTACTTCGCAGCATCTCAAGTGAGTGGCAGTCTGGCAAGTTGAAACTTTGGTTAAACCACTACAGTTTGGAATGAGGATCCACATTCCCTCCGTACATCTTCACCAAGAACTGCTTTCCAGCATCAGAGATTTGGTTTGGCGTTGCTTCTGGGTCCTTAAAAATGCTGACTATGTCTGACAGCCTAGGGTTTTTTCAAGCACTTGCACGGCTTTCTTCTTCCCAATTCCAAAGGGAGCTGATATTGTGTCACACCCACTAATTACGTGCAGGAAGAGAATGTGCTCAAAGAAGAGAATGTGCCTAAAAATACCCTGCCTGGGGCTGGAGCTTAACGAACGAGGTTGGAATTACTAGTGCTCACGTTCATTGCTCACAGTACCACACCTTTATTTGATATTGCTGCTCTTAGTATAATCCATGCTTGTGTCGTTAACAGAAATGACTTATCAATCTTTTCATTTTCAGGCGTGGTTAAAAAAACAACAACATTAAATGCTGCTCCGGGCCATCTCCTTGACATCATCAGGAGTGCAAGAGTGCAGGCTAGTGTGGGTGCACTACAGGAGGCTGCAGTATCAAAAAAGCAGGACTCCTCTGTTCAGCTGTGTGAAAAAACTGTTTTGGGACTGCGTGTGAAAACTCCCCACAGCGCGACTTCAATGAGGAGGACACAGACCACGACACTGACAAAGAACAGAACTACGATCAGCCCACCACGTTCACCCCATTCGAAGAAGCAGGTGTCACAGACGGCAGTGAGGATGACGAGCCAGCTCTGCAAAAAAGACAAAGAACGACAGAGGACTGATTTATACCTTACTAGCTGGTTCGCCCGTGCGTTGCACAGGTTGACTTGAACATTATCAAATAGCCTGTGGCCCAAGTAGTGCTGATAGATTTGCCCACTCAGATCCCCAGTTGGTTCAGTGACGTTCAAAACGCTTTAATATCCTCCCCCTCCCCACCCCCCTGGGTCATATTTCAAAAATTTGATAATCGTAAGCTTTGACTTGAATTAGAGTAATCCAAACATATTCGAAAATAAAATCTCGAAAATTTAGATTTGGAAAATTTCAAGTAGCCTGTGCTTTAACTTAGAATGCTCCAAACATATTCGACAACTCAGATCCCCAGTTGGTTCAGTGACGTTCGAAACGCTTTAACTCCCCCACCCCCTCCCCCTCCATTGTGGGTCAGATTTGAAAAATTTGAAAAAAGCAGTCTTTGACTTGAATTAGATTAATCCAAACATACTCGACTCAAAATCCCAGTTTGTTCAGTGATGACAAAGATACCACATTCCCCCTCCTCCCATAAAACACCCCCTATGGGGCAGATCAACAACTTTACCTTCTCTGGACTTCCACAAATAATTTATGACCAAAATTAACCAAATCGGTACAGCCGTTCTCGAGTTTTAGTGAGACTAACGAACAGCAATTGATTTTTATATGTATAGATTATATTCATGTACGTAATAACTGTACATTCATGTACTTACAATTAAAAAAATTGTTTTGGACTATTGGAATATTATACAGCACACCTCACTATGATGGGGATGAAGAGTACAGTGGCGGAAGGGGGGAGGGGGGGTTCATATAGTATTTAACAACATACATACATTTGAGTCACAGTACGTACAAATGAATGTTATGAGGCTAAAACATGCATTTTTCCGTAAAATTGTACATTTTGAGAAATTTGATGTACTTTGGAACGGCTGTAACATAGCAGCTATTTGGTCAAATAAAACATGTGACTAGTGAAATTTAAAGGAAATTTAATGCTCTTTCCGAAAATGTAATAAAAAAGACCTCTACGAGGCATAGTTTTCGATTTATAGGCGGAAAACCGAAAAAAGTCCGAAAAAATCGCGGTTTTTTCGGCCACCCACAATCGAGCACAGGCTTTTTTTGTCAGAAAACTCGGATTTATCTTTCCTAGGCATCCCAAAACAAGACCCCAAAATTTCATCAACTTTCCAATTTTGTCCAGGCAAAAGTACCTCACTGCTGGAATACATACATACATACATACATAAAAAAATGCGTTAAACTTCAGAATAGCCTGAAACGGATTTCTGCATAACATTTTTTCAAAAATTCACATTCTACAAATTTTGAGGCGAGAGCAATAGCTTAATTTTCTTCAAAAATTCGCTAAAAACGCTGCAAATTATTACACAAAGATTTATTATTTCTGTGTTATATAGCCCTTCTACGCAGATCACTGATCTATAAAACTAATATAGCCTGTTTATAGTAAATTTACTATCGAAACTCGGAGCTTCGCGCCTCGAAAATGGGTTTGCTGTACTTCAGCACCAAGATCCCACAATACTACACCCTTTAGTAAAGTTAAGGAACAAAACGATCTATGACTAAGTCATTTTCCCGCCGATTAAAAGGGTTGCATCCACTGGAGGTGTATTGATTTGAAACTTCATTTGTTTTTTGAACATAAGATTCTCAAATATTATGTTAACGTATTCAGTAGGTTGATTAAAAAATGTATTGTTCAAAAACTTAAAGTTCGCAATCAAGGCATTCACTATTGATTGATGTATCCATATGATGTATAGTGAACTCTACTATCGAAATCCAGAAGATCAAAAGGACGTCATTGGAATCATGTCGTGTCACTCAAAAAATTTGGCAAAACGTGTCAAGCATTAGTAAACGATGAAAAATTCGACATAATTATTCCATTCTTCATTTGTAGTGTTTGCCCTTAATTGGTTGAAACCCGTCGAACTAACCATTGAATATTAAGCTTCAGACAATGTTTCTTTTTAAAATTATAACTTTTTGATTTTTTAGTGTGGAATACGCTTTTACTGGAACCTAGCAAATGAAGGATGTAAAATTAAAAAAAAAAAAAAAAAAAAAAAAAGTATCTAATTTCTTTGCTATTTAACTTATGAAACTGAAATTTGAAATAGAGATCTCTTGGGACGTCTAGAAACGAATAGTAATATCTAGAGCGCTCCAGATCAGCTGAGTGAGATCCGAATGGCGGAATGATGACTTTTCCGAAAAGTACTTTAACCTTACTATACAGTTCAAAATATAAACTTGGGAGGTATAGCAAGGCACCACTCCAGAAGACAACTCTCCTTCGAATTTCGATTGAAAATTAGACTAGATTGATAAATTAACTCAGATTAGATAGGCTATTTTGCTAAAATCGAGAGTCTGAACAAAATAATAAGACAATAATATTTAAGCCCAATAGCTCAAAGTTAAAAAAATGTGCGATAATTATCACTAAAAACATCTGTTGCAAAACTCGTGATAAGTATCATCTCCTTGAAAATCGTACCCTATGTGTCTTTATCTAATCATATTCCATTATTTTTAGCAAAAATCGTTCGAATTTCTAAACATGACTCGATAATGCAAGAGAAAAAAAAATTACGAAAATTTGCTGGTATGGTCATTTTGCATGCCTAAAATTTTATTATGACATCACATTTCCATTTTTTGGGGTGCTATCCTCTCCCCGAAGCGAATCATATTCGATCATAAGAGGTCTCTACTATAATATGCCCTTTATATCTGTAGAGGCTGACTCCCAATCAAATTATCCCCAAGCAGGAGCTCGGAGTCTGAGGGAGCCGCCTTTCTGCATATCAAAGACCCATTGCGTAGGTACCCCCACCCCCGCCCCCCTCTGAGAGCCTCCGTGTCTCCATGCATTATTTGACAGTCTTTGATCAGCGTTCACATCCGTACCTATTAATTCCCCCTCTCCCTCACTCTCGTTCTTTCTAGCAGGTTTTTTCAAAGAGTATAAAGTCAATGGTTCCAGAATTTTAAAATATAAAAACCCAACTAGGCCAATTTCTGTAAGTTTAATAGAAACCGTGTGAATACTGCAGTTAGTTAGTAAGCTATTTCCACAATTATATGGCTTATGGTCATAAATAGTGAATATGCTAATGATCCTATGAATCGTAAGTACTAACTTCATTTATTACTGATAAATAATTCAATCCTGGAAGAGTATAAATATATCTTTCCACTCTCAAACCATATATATTAGGGGAATATTTTAATGAATGCCCAATAATGAATACCCAATGCATACCCGATGCGGGCTAAAAGCTTGGTGCACTCGTGCACCTGACAATATGCCAAATACATTAAACATCAATAAAGCTAGTTGAGAAAATAAATTAACGAAGCATGAAGAAGTGAATTAACCGTCATGAAAAGTAATTAATGAGATAAACTAATAGTATTCCGGTAACTAGTTAATCAACAGAAACTGGCGATGAAACAATAATTTGTTCAAGAGTGAAGGTGGGTTCACATCCATGCGTAAATGCGGTAATGCGGCAATGGGTTTAACTAGTGGAGGGGGTTGGAAGTAGTGGAGGGGAGTGCGGAAATGCGGCAGGCCGTTCATAACCATCCGGTTGTGTTATCATTGCGTTATCATTGTTGTTGTCTTCTATTACCATTGCCTTTTTCCAAAGAGACATATTTCCTCCCGAATTTTCTTCAAACTATCACACATTTCTTGGACATTACAGCTCCATAAACAATGTTGAATAATAAACTCATAAAAAAAATCATGAGGGCGTATAGAAGAAATTGTTATGTATGTACATTAAAACTGCAAAGGCGACGTCGTTTTGAAATGAGACTGTTGGGTAATTATTCGGTCCTTTCATCAACTAGGTACTTTTCCCAAGATAACATTATGGGTATTTCTACCCGAAAAAATGTGTAGGTTGGCGCATTTCAAATCATTTAAGTGCATTGATGCACCATAAGAAGTACTTAGGTACATACTTAACGTAGCTAATTTGTCCATTTCGTTAGGACAAGTAGGCCATCTCTTTTCAAATACCTACTCATTCGACAGCAGGAAATTGATAATCTGTAATCAAAAAATGTCTCAAAACACAAATGGAATAGTATCATCAGGAAGGTAGGTTGTTGTTGAGATCGCAAAATCGGCACCTACACCTAAGTATATTTAGCCCAACTCGGCCTCATCTGCATAAAACCGTGTTCAATTAGAGTGTTTTATTAATTTGTTATTGTTATTATTATACGCAAGCTCTTCATCTTTATCAAATACAATCAAAACTTTATCGAAAGAAACCAACAAAGAGAAACGAAGGTTCGCTACCTTCTTATCTTATCTTTCTTAATCAAACAAAACAAAACTGCGCAATGGGCAACTGCGCACATGCGTAAATGCGTCTATCCGGTAAAATATCTAATTTTTCAGATGTGTACAGTCCGCTTGTCCGTCAAGATTTACCCCACTCTTCCGACTGCCGCTAGCCAATCAGAAGGCCGAACGCATGACCGGATAGCCGCATTTACGCATTTACGCATGGATGTGAACCCACCTTGAAACTATGCAAGGGTGAGTGATGAAGTCGAAGGTGCGATTGGCATCTAAAACTAAATTTGCCAACTGAGCAAGTCTATATAGAGATCGATGCCAGAGGAAATTTGGTGGGAAGAAAGGGACATAAAACAAGGCCTGAGGACATGAAAACCAAATTCTGGGAACCAGAAGTTCAACTTTTGATAGCATGGCTGGGCTGTTTAGATGATTGTTCAACAACTTTTGAAAGAGGATCAGATGGCAAGGGTTTCGGTCGCTCAGTGGATGTAGGTGGCAGAGCTCCAGAAAATGTGTGTACTTGTTGTCAGAATCAGCAATCCCAAGTTTAAACTCAATACCAGCGGAGGGAGTTACGCTGAACTCTTCAGGGAATAGCAGACTGGAAATGCAGTACAGGATAAGAGAGGAGGAATGCGAGAGACTTGTACAAGAAGATTATTGGCTGGGTCTTTGTTGGTCAACTATCTTGTATGCCGCTTGACGAAATACAGGACGCCCCAGGCTGTGCCGACGATATTGTCTATAGGACTGGAAAAATGCACAGTCCACCAGTATCTTGAATTCCACTAAATTTTGTGTTTCAAACCTTGCTGATCAATTTTGGTTCAGTCTCTGACTGTCTATGTCCGTCTGTAGTTCTGTGGTAAATCTTTTTCACGTTCAAAACATTACCAAGCAATAGTTTTCAGAATTTGTACGAGTTAGCTCCTAATGATGTCCTCCAAATATCATTGCCGTCGGATTGTTAGGTAGTACTGTTAGCACATGCGCAAACGTCAATTTTTATAACGTCGATTTCCCACGATGTATCGGCCCAATGTCTTTTAAATTCGGAGAATAGTTGGGTATATGATCCAGGACAATGCGCAATGGAATTTATTGCGACTGTTTGAGTGGTAACTATTGCGCATGCAAAATACTAGAACTAGTTTACCTAGGCAATATTCCAAAACTAAAGGACTGATTTTGTTGATATTCTCGAGATTCTTCGGGTTAGCTATCAAATGATGCCTCACAAATTTTAATACCGTTGGATCAATCGTAGCCTGTGCGCGTGTGCACACGTGTATTTTTCACACGATCGATTTCTCACGATCGTAAATAATCGATAAACATCGGACTAAGTTCTTCTTGGAAATTAATATTAAAACCCGTTTTCTTCAAACCATCATTTGGTAATTTCGAATGATTAAAATACTACGCAGTTCAATGAACCTATCCGTGCTCAGGAGATATTCCTCGTTTAAAGCACAATTCAACTGAATACAAATTAAAAACAATTGTACAACCATTTGCGTTTCAACTGATAGAAAATTTCGTCTGGCTAATTTCACGGTTCTTGTTGTCTAAATCCGACAAACTCGAAAGGATCGGCGTTCAACGACCCAGAATCTTCAGCCTCGGGAGATTCGTCTGCCGTAATAGAAAGCATTCAATTTCCATAACTGCCTCCATAAATATAATCTACCTCCTTCTTTTGAAACCAATCTAACAATAAGAAAAAGGCTCTATTGAAAATTATTTTTCATCATTTTTCGTCATTGTAATCGTTCGTTTTTCACCAAAGCAGAAAATCTGGGAGGAGCGAATGTTGCGATTACTACAACAATGCCTATTCAACTCACGTTCCAGTAAATACCCTATAAGGACAACATGAAGGAAGAACAATTAGGATTGTTAATTAATCTAGCTGTTGAGGATTAGTGCCCATTTTGGGATCTCTGCCAGCGGTAACTTTCACGAAAAACATGGTATTAATACAAAACTTGATGAGCCAACAGACCTGCATTTAATTCTCTTCTGAAATTAGCGGTTTGAATTTTTCACCGGCATCCTCCTCTTCTGTTATGTTAGTTAGAGTATACAGTAAACCCAATGAAAAAAGAATTTAAGTCACTCAGCTGATTTGGAAAGTCAATCATTCAATCATTACAAATTATATATAGTATATGATATTATAAACGTCAGAAGACTTTCTATCCTCTTTTTCGACTGAAAAACGTGTGTAGCAGATAGAGGACACGAATAATTATCAACAGGTGTGCTCAGGTCAAAATCCAAAAAAATGGCGTTCCTCGTTTTTCTCCTTGACATTTCATATCAAACTGAACATAAACTGTAATTAATCAGTCACAAGATCATTGTCATATACATACTTTTCCCAAATATTTTTATGGTTGTATAGTGCAAGCTAACGCCAAATTAGTGTTTCGAAAATCTATAACACACAGGCTGATAAATTAAAAAAATAGCATACTTATAGGTACATGAATATCAAATTAAATCATTTACTGGTCAACCCACATTTTCCACGTTAAATAGGTACAATAAGTCTTGTGTTACATTCTATTCAATAGATTTACAATTATAGCATGAAAATAATATCTTAGAAAAGCTTAGTTTGGTATGATAATATTGCTTTCAAATATTTCTACAATTTTGTTTTTCATAATACTAAGCATCTTATCCCTTTTTGTTTCCAGGTAAGAAATGGGCTCTTTCATTCAGTGTACGTGCCTTTTCGGTGTAAGTCCACACAAATTTTGTAATTTTCAATATATAGACCCTTATTTAACTAATAAATTTAATGTAGCATTGATGCAGTTTCCTCTTCATGTACTACAAGTTAACATCAACTTCCGACATGACGTAGTGAAAAGATCCAGATTGATGAAATCACATGCATTCCTTTGATTCTTAAAAAGATATTTTCAATTTAAATTTAATTTTTCTTTCATAAAACAAAATTCTTACTTCCTATTAGCCTGATCAACTCAGTGAGAACTAAGGCAAATTTATGAAATTCTCTATTCTTCGAGGCTAAAATTTTAAATGGAGTCAGTAAACGTAGTAATAACGTAGTACACTAGTAACGTAGTGGAGTCAGTTTGGTAGTAATTTTCGACGTTGGTGAGGTCCTAGCTAGTGTATTGTTACTCAACACATTTCAATGCTTTAGGGGGGTAGTCTACAATCTATACACAATATGGTTTTTTTTAAATGAAATTATACAAACTGGCAGATTATCCGGCAGTTGCTTGCCTGGATCTGGGTGTATAGATTTACGTTTGCTTTATCTACTCGTTAGAAAGCTTTATTTGTAAAGTCAGTTTTCAATGTGCCGTATTGGTGGACGGGGGGGGTGGGGGGGGGGTGGATCTCGAGATCCTTCTTTGGTGCCACTTGAAGCATTGCGGCAAAAATTCAAAAATATAGAATATGATTCGAATTTAGCACATTTAGCTTATCAGGATGGAAAAAGGCTTCCTATCAAAATGTCAAATTCCTAGAGTGAGCAGTAGAGAATTTAGCTCACCCAGATGATCAGGAAGGAGCTCGTCGTTTCATTCACCTCTTGATATCCCAGTTTAGCTCGCTATCACATTTCAACTTCTTGGGGTGAAAATGAGAGACACTTTAGGGTTGAGGAACTCTGAAACAGATGATTAAGGTTCCTCGAACAGCCACTAGAGCGGGTTGGAGTTGACCCCTCTTATGTCCCCTTGCCAGAAAAGTGACGTGTGACAGGTGAAAACGGAAGTTAGTGAAAAACGTTGTCTATTTCCACGAAAAATAAAGAGTTACAATGTTAAATCGATTTCGGCGGTTAGGCCATCATCAGTAACAGACAGTAACTAAGCAAGTTATTGTTTGTTACTGATGATGGCCTAACCGTCGAAATCGATTTAACATTGTAACTCTTTATTTTTGGGGAAATAGACAGCGTTTTTCAATAACTTCCGTTTTGAAATGGGTTTCCACAACTTCGTCGCGAGTGATTTAGTTCGTGTTACAGGAGGGTAAGTATGCTGGATGAAAGTGGACCATCTTGCATATCTTGGAGTGACTTTTAATAGACGAATTAAATATAAATAGTTTATGTACAAAAAAAACATAGGATATGTGCTTATGTTCTGATTAAGATTAAGTTCTTCTCTTGAAAACTAGTGCGAAGCAATAACCAGTCACTATTTCAATCAGTATTGCAATACTCATATGTGATCGGTGATCAGTTGTGATTTTGGGAAGGAGGGAACATATAAATATCCGATAAACATTTGAAATCCATAAAATGGTAATGAAAGTAATTTTGAATAAACCGAGACTTCACCCAACAGAAGATGTTTTCAAAGATTTGCAATTTTATACGATTTACGACCTAAACGTAAAAATTGCTTCACCCCAGTCACTCGGCATGAAATGCAGTACCGCATCATGACGTACTGTGTGGTCACCATGAGTCCGCGGGCACTGTTACACCGCATGGTAGAGATTCTCATTTTCACCCCGACAGGCACAAAGGAAAGGATATCCCCACCCTCTAGAACACCTCACCAAATTGACCATACACATACACACAATGATCAGTATCAATGGTTTTTCCTTGACTAAGATCCATTCGAATTCGAAGAATAGGGCGATTTGTTCTGAGAAAGATGGAACAGTCAGGGTGGCTTCTTTATGTTTGTGTGCGCGCCACAAGCTTCCTGAACCTATTTCCGACTCCTCTCAAATCCCCTTTGAATTTGAATAAAGATGGTTTTTTTTTCTCTTCTTTTTCTTCTCTTCAAGGTGCGAATATTTTTTCTTTAACGCTCTCGCTATAAAATAGAACGGCCCTGGGTACACCGCGAGGAGTTGAGATTTAAACTCTTTCACCCAAACTTCGGGAGTTACAACGTATTTCACCAGGGTGGAAGGCAAAGACTTAAAACTCTCCCTAGTCTTTTCTCAAGATGAATTCTTTAAAAGTGGGAAAGCCATAAATTGTTCGTCTTCGTTGTCCTAATCTTTCCAAGAACGATGGGGAGAGAGAGACCACTTTTCTCGCTTCCGACGCCGATAAAAGTTGGAAGGGTGGGTGTTTGATTGTTAGTTTAAAACCTAATAACAAGCTGAAAGTAGTTACACGTCAGTCAATCATAAAATTCGTTTTCACAATTTCAAAATTTTCTCTTGCGTAATATTGATTCGTCAGTACCAAAGCTAGAGTAGGCAGGTATTTTGTGAACGCAGCTTTTCCCTAACTTTGTTAGCCCAAGGCACACAAGCAATTAATAGATTTCAGCCTTGTCACACCTTATGAATTCAAACATTATTTCTCTACTTTATAATTAAATATAAGATATTATTGTCATAATATTTAATAGTTAAAATTACGATTAGAAAATTACTATAGTAGATTGGATTATAATTATTATAGTTATTATATATACTAAATTATTATAGTCGATTGGAAAATTACGAAAAAGCCACCACTCAATGCCTGTGGTTATTTACCTTAAAATTCAGCTTAGTTTTCGATTTTCCAACATAAAAAGCTGAGCAATTAGCTGAACATAGTAGCTCGTATACGCACAGTTCAATTGCTTGGCAAACTGTCAAACTCAAATTTAATTTTGCCATAGTTGACAACCAACAAAAAAAATAAATAAGTAAAAGGTGAAAATTTAAATACGAAAAAATAGTAATATCTCAAAAACTTTTAGTATGAAAGGGTGATAAACATTTTCAGCTGGTTTTAATAGCTTTTATTTACATGAATTGAATGGTAACAACCGATTTGTTGTACGTTCGTCCATTTATCTATTATTAATACGGCATAGCCCAATAGAACAAAATTACGATTCAGTTAGTAAGAGTAAAAGTTAGGTAACCACATTGGGATCAAAAATTTGGAGTTATGACACGAGGGATGTCCTCGATCGTAGTACACACAAATATTCTGCCGTGAAAAGGAAAAAAAATTTAGAGGAAGACATGACAAAAATACAAAAATTCGTTGAGAATAGCTCAGCTAAAACTTTCGTATTATAATATTGAGGAAACACGGCTTGCATTTGAGCGATTGAAGGAAAAAGAGCGTATATTTGACGGTTTTCACGCCTTGATTAGATCTGAGCCGAGTAATGAAGTGGTAAGGTCGAAATCTGTGAGGCATGTTTTCATCAACCAGAATTTCGGATCTAAGCTGTTATCCCTTTTCGTGCCAATATTTATTAGTGCTTTGATTCGTCAAAGATTTTGTTGGTTAACTGGGTAACGCGTCGGATTTAATTATAAAGATCGCGGGCTCGAATCCCAGGAGGCGCAGAAAATGTTTCATATTTATGTCAGTGATGTTCGTAGAAGAGCTATCTATTCGTAGAACAGAAATAATAAACTTCTGTAATTTTGTAGTGTTTTTATTTATTTTCTATATCTTCCATGTTAATAAACAGAGTCTGTATTAAAGCTTCGATTCTCATTTAATATCACACCAATAAAACAGGATTGATTTAGCGCTACATGAACTCGGCCCTCCATAAAACATTTAATTGTTTCTAGATCGACCCGCTTCTCCGTTATTTATCAACGAGAAAATGGGTGTATGCGGGCGGGGGCAGCTGGATACGTGTTTACCACATCCCTTTTTAAGGGAATACGATTGGTTTCCCGTCGAAAAACAGAATTTATTGCTTTTAACTCGACCGTTCTCCACTGTACACCCCGTTTCTGAAATGCTTCATTGAAATTACCACTCTTTCGCATTACTTCCCGGCGAACACTGTCTGGAAATAGGAATATATTGTTGGTCCTTTTTTTCTCATTCTGTTACAATTGTGACAATCCGCCAATTATTGTCGTGATCGAAATTCTTTGATTTCTATTCTATAGTATATGTCAATCTTTTCAATGTCATTTTGGGAATCAGGCGAAATAAGTAGAATAAGACTTCAATAACTTAGATAATTTATTACGCTTTTCTTCATGTCGCTCGAACAGAAAGGTAATCAGGGGGGTTTTCTAGCTAGCCTGTCGGTTGATTAATTTCTTATATTCACTTTGTTTAAAGATGAAAGAAATACCGCAGGGAAGAAAGAGGGATGCAGGATAGCAATGGATAAGGTATTAGTATAAACAATGGAAGTTTATGTAATATTAATTGCTTTGAACGCTAGTGAAAGAGAGAGAGAGAGACTCACCGTTCTTGAAGGTTGAACTACGATTAAGAGCAAGCTGGTCCGTGCGCGTTGCGGGTACCCACTGGGACGTCGTTTCATTGGACAGATCACCGTAACAGTTTTCGATAGCTGTTACACAATTAACTCATTTCCAGAAGTGTGGGAGGGGGGGTTCAAAGTACAACGTCTGCTCAGTCGGATGTGACATATACCTTCCTCGTATCTGTTGCATAAATGTATAGACGACTGAAATTTCAAATATTTTTAAAATATGAACCATTCAATCTCATAAATTATGATCGAAATCAGATGAAAACTGTAGAAGCCATGCTTGTTACAAAGATTTGAAATTTGAGGATGCGCAACAGCTACTAATGAAATTAACACAATTCAAAAACACAATTCAAATCATTTCGATTAATCGGACGAAAAGGCCATTAAAAAAAAAAGACACTTGGTGGATTTTACGTTTGAGCTTGCGAAATGAAAACTATCACTTTCTGAGTGATGAAATAGTAGGGAATCATCCTTAGCCTAACCAACGCATTCCCGGAAAATCTAATCAAAATCGAACTGAAACTTATTAATGTAACCTTACGGTTTTCAACTTCCAAAACCACGATTTTGCGAATATTGTGATTAATATTTCGCCTCCTGGTCAGCGAATCTACTAGTTTATCCAATCGGGCAAATATTACAGACCCTTTACTCCTCCATTTAATGAAAACCGAAAGTCGCTAGATGATCTGGAGGCCGAGTTCTGAATGGAACGGGCAGACATACAGACGGAATCATGCGCTTATTAGCGACTCCAAACAAAGTTTGGTTACGCTAAAAACATATATATTCATGTAGCAGTGGTAGACGTTTAAAAAAGTAATGTCTGATGATTTGCGCATAAGTTGCGCGCTCAAAATTGCATGTAACAGTTAGATTGATGATAGAAAGATAAATAAATGTTTATTGGCACAGCGGAAATAATAAAAGAAAATGATACACTACATATATATAAAAGTATAAGCATATAAAAATATGTTCATAGTATTGTTGTCGGCGATAGGGAAGGTGCCGACAAGAGTCGAAACTCAGCTCAGAAATACGATCAGAGGAACGCCATCCACGACATGTTATCTCTAAAATATCACGCCTTATATGAGTAGAAATAATATCTTATATGAGTGATCTGTTATCACTGGGAAGATAAGAAGAAAATATTTACATAAGAAACAAAAACTATATAGGAATACAACAAAGAATTAGGAAATTGTTTACCTGGTATTTGTAAGGGAAAATAGATTTTAAAAAAACACTAATATTTGCACAAGATTCCTGAGTAAAACGATAGACTCGTCATGGGAATGGAACTCACTAACCTGAAATTAGGAAAGATGAATAAAATAAATTTGAAAGTAGAAATGAAATTTATTTCTTGCAGTGCTATCTTCAGAACCAAAAAATTCCGAAATTGATTTTTTTTTTAAAGATATGACGTAGGCACAAGGCGGAAAAGAATGAAAATTACTCCGGCCAGTAACTTGTATGGTTCACATGTATTGGCCTACTAGCGGGAACTATAAGTACTAATAAGTACCTACTGAAATAGAATGATCTGCGATAAAAGGTAAGGAAGATAGCTATTGGATTGGTTGGGTATAGGATCGAAATTGACTTATCGAGCGGTGAGGAGTCCCAGACTTGAGAGAACGGCGGTAGGCACTTCGGTAGGAAGTTGAACTTCGGTAGGTAGGTACTTGAACTTCGGTAGGTACTTGAATGGTACGAGATGAGAGGAGCCAACGATCCGATTCTCCAAATCGGTGGAAGAAGAATCGTGGATGGGCGGACGAATTTCTTGCGAAGCAGGAAAACTGCTAGCGGGAAGTAAAGTGTACGCTTTTCTTTGAACAATCCGAGATTTGCGATGTGGCAGACAGTCCCTCCAGATGATATTATGCTGTTCTGGACATCCGAATGCGAACTTTACTTGAAAATTTGCGGAAACAAAGCAGAATGACTGTAGACGAGATGACTGGGTTGCTGGGGTAGGGTAACTGTAGGTGTTTTTATCTCTTCGGAGCTCCTTCATATCCCTACCCAAGTCATGGTCATACGTCCCCGTCGTGCAACCCGGGCACCCTCTGGGTGAACAGAGGGTGGCAAAATGACCCGCTGGCGATTAGGGGGGAGGCTCGTGTCAACGGGTCTCCCGACCCTTCTTACTGTGTCTCCCCCGTTATGGACAGTGAAACGAACGAGCCTCATAACCCCCGCATGCCCATTGGCACGCGGGGTCTTAGGGGAGGCGCTCGGGGGCGCCCCAGGCAGGGGCGTCGGTCATCCTCCCCCTCATCTTCATCCTCTTCGTCCTACCCTTCATCCTCTTCCTCTGCCCTGATTAATGCCCACCAGTGTGCCCACTGTGAGAGAGCATACATCCAAGCGTGGCCTCAGAGCCCACATCTGGCAGAAGCATCCTATACAGGCCAATGCTGCAATTGATATAGGGCGAGAGCAGCCCAGGTATGCTTCTGAGGATTTGCGCAGAATGGCAGCAGAGTAGGCAGAGGCTGTGCGTAATGGTGTACGTCATATAAATGTATTTTTGCAACAACGTTTTCCCATGCGCACGCTTTCTGCCATCCAATCTCTTCGCCTGAGGCCCCACTATAAGCAGCTTGTCCAGGATGCGATCCTGGCAAATAGCCATGGGGCCTCTCCCGCATCTCCTACAGGCGTGGGGCAACAGCCCGCCATACAGCAATCCTCCCTCGGGACTTCTGGTCTTCGTGAAGACTTGAAGACCGAAGTGTTGAGGCTCGAGGAGCAGGTAGGCCGTATTGATAGTTATGCGAGTGCCTACTTGCACGACCTGGCGAGGCGGGCTGCTGAGAGGCCTGAAGGCTTGGAGGACGAGGTTGCAGCCTATATACAGAAGATATTCCCACGGGTTGAAGGAGCGACTGTGACGGAGCATCAGGGAGCGGTTCCTCCTACTTTGGTGCCTCGTGGAGGTCGCAGAGCAGCGAAACAAGCAAGAAGGCGGGAATATCAGCGGGTCCAGAAGTTGTGGAGGAAGCATCCGGCTCGAGTGGCTGCGGAGGTACTGGAGGGAGCTGGGGATGAGCAAGTTTTGCCCCCTCTCCAGGAGTTTGTGGACTATTGGGAGCCACTCTTGAGTGCTCCCAGCCACAACCCTGGAGAGCCGGTGGTACCCCCAGCTTCCACCAGGGATTCCTTGCGCGGCATCATGTGCTCGCCGGTGCTTCATGACGAGGCACATAAGTGCCGTGTCAAAAACTCCACTTCTGCTGGGCCTGATGGTATTTCCGCCCGACGCTGGAATAAAGCTCCAAAGAATGTTAGGCTGCTCATCCTCAACCTGTTGCTACTATCTGGAAGACCCCCGAAAGCGTTGACCCGCGCCCGGACAATTTTCATCCCAAAAAAAGGAGGAAGTGGGCCTGGAGGCTACCGCCCGATATCTATATCGTCTGTAGTCTTCCGCCATTTCCAGAAGATTCTGGCATCTCGCCTCCAAGCTGCTGGTGTCATAGGTGACGTCCAGAGAGCATTTCAGCCAGCGGATGGCACAGCGGAGAACCTTACAGTTCTCCAAACTGTCATTTCGCTGGCCCGTATTAAGAAACGGCAACTCCATCTTGCCACTCTGGACGTCGCTAAGGCCTTTGACACCGTTAGCCATTTTGCCCTGACTGATTGGCTTCGTGGTGTCGGGGCACCTACTCGTTTGATTGAGTATGTTGCTTGCCTGTTCCACGAAGGCGTGACGGTCCTCGAGGCACGATGTGAGATGTCAGGGGATGTTGTCATTGGGCGCTGGGTACGTCAGGGGGATCCTCCGTCGCCACTCCTCTTTAACCTGGTCGTGGACACGGCCTTGGGTAAGCTGCCAACTGAAATAGGATTCGATCTCGCCCCTGGGGTGCGAGTAGGTGCAGTGGCTTTCGCCAATGATGTAATCCTACTCCCCGAAACCCGTGAGGGCTTGCAGGTCGCCCTCAATGCCTTTGCTGAGCAGCTAGCCAAGTGAGGTTTGGTGGTTAACCCAGATAACTGTGGGTCAGTCTCCTTGGTCCCGTCGGGTCGCCAGCATCAGGTGAAGGTGGTGGATGAGGAGTGTTTTGTCATAGGACAGTCACCCATCCCCACCCGATCCGTGCTGGAGGTTTGGCGGTACCTTGGAGTTGACTTCATGGGTGTGGCCACCATTGCCGCAAGCCGTGTGGACCTTGGTGGGGCACTAGCTCGTATCACCAAGGCTCCATTGAAGCCACAGCAGAAGCTGCGCCTCCTTCGCACGTACTTACTGCCAAAGCTGACCTATGGGCTAGTCTTTGGTAGGCTTACTGCGGGGAGGCTGCTAGAGTTAGATCGTGAAGTTCGCTCTGCTGTGCGCTCTTGGCTAGGCTTTCCACCTGGTGTCCCAAGTGCCTATATCCATGCACCGGTCAAGGCCGGTGGGCTCGGTATTGTCTCTCTCTCAGCTAGCATACCATCTTTACGCCGCCAGCGCCTGCTTGCACTTTGGGGCTCGAGCTGGGAGGTCGCCCGCACTACTGCTGGCCTTGACTTTGTCAAGCAGCAGTTGTTGTGGTGCGACCGAGCAACACCAACTGCTCCCAAACCCAGCTCATCTGCTCAGTTCGCTGCTGCACTGCGTGAGTTGGTAGATGGTAAAGAACTCCGCTAGTGCTCTGAATCTCCCATTTCTTCCCAATGGGTAGAATGGGCTTCAGAGGGCATTGGGACCCGTGACTACAGCCATTTTCATGCCGTCCGGGTTGCCACATTGGCCACCTCGGTGAGGTGTTCGAGGAGTAGTCGCGGGACAGTGGATACCCTTTGCCGTGCCTGTCGGGGTAAAAATGAGAACCTGTATCATGTAGTGCAGCAGTGGCCTCGTACTCACGGTGGCCGCATTCTCCGTCATGATGCGGTTGCCAAGCAGATAGCAGGCGCTCTGTCATCCAGCGGTTGGGCTGTTGAGAGAGAGAGACTATATCACATGCCGAGTGACCGGGGCAAGAAGCCGGATATCGTTGCTGTCAAGCCCGATGGGTCTGCCATTATCCTGGATGTCCAGGTTGTCAGTGGCAGCGTGGACATGGAGCGGACCTGGCGGGCTAAGAAAAGTAAATATGATAGAATGATCTGCGACACGCGATATCTGAGCTAAAAGGAGTGGCACCTAATAACATCAAGGTTTTGGCTGCGACCTTGTCATGGCGCGGGGTGTGGTGCGGGAAAAGCGCCACGGAGTTACTCGAGTTGGGCATCTCTGCAGGAGTACTCCGTGGTATCACCACCCGCGTCCTGAGGGGTTCTTACTTGAACTGGTGGTCATTCTATAGGGGCACTTCCTTTCATCCCATTCTTCCTCCTCGTCCTGCAACTTCCCTTATCCCTAGAGCCGGCGTCGGGTAAACCTGGGCGTCCTCCCCACTTTTTTATTTTATTTGTTTATTTTTCAATTTAATGGTGTGCCCCCTCCGCCTTTGAGGGGAGTTTTGTAAAAAAAAAAAAGTGTGTGTGTGTGTGTGTGTGTGTGTGCTATTACAGTAAAAATGATTTCAAGTTTGTTCGTAATAGTTTCATACCAGGATTTTGATGAACAGCTGCCTAATTGAGAAATTCCTTTTTAGATTGAAAACTTCCAACGAACAATGTTTTGGGCTTATTTAAACATACATTTTTGTAAGGTTGCGAGAGGTTTCAATGTAATCAAAGTTTTTTCCTGACATTCTACGTATAATCTGAATCTGCAGTAAAACAAAAATTACATAAGAAAGTCGCTGTAACGCATTCATTACGCACGCAATATGTTTCTGTATATTACAGATCGATTTTATTGGTGAACCCAATTTTGGTTGTTTATTTATACATATGTTGATAGTATCAATATTCCCTTTTCGTTATAAATAGTAATAAGAATGTTCAGCAAATAGTAGTTTGAACAAAACAAAAGAATAACAACAATCATGTGCCTGTATGCGTGTGCCTATTGTGTGTGTGTGTAATTTGCTTCTTCCGATTCCTACAATCCACCGATTCCCTGCAAGGCAGATTTGACAACGTGGCTACTGTAATACCAACTTGTGACGCATGGTTTTACGAAAATGCTCCACGCAGATGCGATTTCCCCCGGAAAAGCGTCAATTGAATGGAAAATCGGTCTAATTCCCGTTGGAAACGGGCTTCGCAAAGCTCCGCTCGACTCGCGGATATTTGTCATTCCCTGACACCAAACCCAGAACACGGGAAAGCACTTAGGCGACCCGGGGAAGTTTATGTTTTTGAATTATGGTAACGTTTTCGGGAAAAGGTAACGCCTCCGTGTTCCGTTCACTAAATGAACACTAGGACTGACGTTTTGCGCGGTCAGCGCATTATCAACTTAGTCCCTTGGGTGCTTCCGCCCCCGTCCTGAATTCCACGTATGTGTCCTCCGTGTTAGCGGGTGTGATTCCGCGATCTCGTCTTGTCAAATATGCAACGTGTCACCACTCTGCATTTGGAAATGTTGGAGGATACTGGTTAATGGAGTATCGAATGGTGACACACGTTGGCGTGCTATGACGTGGAATATATTGTTGATAATGCGAGAATTGAACCTTTAACCCTTTCAACCCGGATGGAACGTATATGTCCCAGCAGATTTTCGCACTGATTTACCTGATGTTACACGTATGTACCTGAGAACGAATTACCTGATATCTCAATTCCTCTATGGATTTAGAGCATGAGTAAGCGATGTGTGTGGAATAATCAAAATAATTATCTTGTGTATAAACTTTTTTTTTCTTTATTGCACCTTGTTACCTAAGTTTGTTATTAATAACACAATACAACTTGATTTTCTGGCACGGTTGGAGATGGTAATTTTTTAATTTTTCCACCCGTTATGGCAAAATAAAGTGAATTAGGACCTTTCTATGGACCAATATTTGCTGTTCAGTCGAGGAGCTTGTTTACAACAACTGTAATCATGAGGATGTACAAAAGTAAGGATGAATTAGGTTACACCTGCTTTCAATTTATTTTGATTGAAGTCTGAGTTAATTTTTTTTGTTAATTTTGTTCTTAGTTAATTGGTAATTTACAAAAATGTTTAAGATGGTTTTGAGTTTTAAAAGGTTATAATTTTGTTACTAACTTATGTTTTTTACCGTATAAATAGGTGTTCATGACATTATCGCTAATTAAAACATGTTACTATTAGTAAATTTTTACACTATGGTTTATTGTTTCTGTTAGATAGCCCATCTACGTTCAGTTCCCGAACATTTCTTATTATGGTTGCTAACACGCGGTTTGTTAGCGGCGGAAATTCGCGACTGGTGGAGATGCCTTGTTGGCTTGCTACGGGTGTTGTGAGTGAAGCATGGGTTGCATTGTTGATGGGTGATGGACGGGACTTCGTTATTTTGTGCGAAGAGTGGTACGGAAAACCGATTCGTTTGGCTCCCAAAATCTTATTATGGTTGCCAACACACAGTTCGGGCGCTTTCTTCGCGCATGTTTGGTTTTGAGGATTCCAATCAGCTGAGTGAGCTAAATTCTCTCCTGTTCACTCTAGGAAGTTCAAATTTGATAGGGTCTGACTCTTTGGGACCTTAAGAGACGATTGAAATGATGGGCTCTTTCATAATAATCTGGGTGAGCTAAGTTCTCTCCTTTTCACGCTAGGAAATTGAAATTTGATAGGGAGACTTTCTGGGTCATAAACAGACGATTGAAATTATGGTATCTTTTCTGGTGGGCTGAGTGAGCTAAATTCTCTCCTGTTCACCCTAGGAAGTTAAAATATGATAGGGCGAATCTCTATATTAACTTGTTTACCTAACACTTATTGTCCATTTTTTTTTTTTTTTTTTTTTTTTTTTATTATTTCCAATAATAAGCCTATGTGATCGTATAGCAAAAAAGTTTAGTATAAACCCCCTCAAACTTTGTCACTTTACGTTTCAAGGTGCGTAGAATCCAAATTTGAAATGTCCGTCCGCCGTTCGCCGTCCGGGCCATAAAAGGCCTAAGAATTGACTTAAAAACCCCGTTCTTTCGCACATAGACTCCATTTGGGGTCTAGTTGGTCCTAACGTTTAACCATCCCGATCGCTTTACTCGCATAGGTGCTATGGGCCGAAAACGGGCGAAAAAGAGTCTTTTTCGAGGCTTTGACCTAATAATTATTATTCTCATGTTAGGAAAAAATTCATTCATCTCAAAATGCACAACTTTCAAATGAATGTTGATGGAAAAATATGAGTGATATGATAGTGTAAGCGTAATAAGGCGGTGAACCTCCAGTTGTGAGGTAACGAGACCTGCTGAGTACCTCCAGGGTGGCGTGGAAAACTTCCAACACTTGTATTGCTTTCGAATTTTATGTTCCTTCGAGGCGTTATGTACGCGTTTATTTACGTTTTTTTCTAGGTCATATTTGTGTGTTAATACCAATGCTTTGCCTACGCATATTTAATAAAAAATCCTCTCGACTTTTCGTACGTACTTAGATAATGATATTATTAAGGCAATGATTATTTGAATATATAGGAGCTCAAATCGAGAAATATAAACATACGTATATAATTATAGAAGTATAGGTTGTGGCAACTCGAAATAGGACACGCCGAGGAGTCTGGACGGGCCTTATGACGTACGCAAGCCAACTAAAACTACGATCAAACTCAATTGAAAAAATAATAAACCTTTGTGAAATAATTTGCAGCGTTTTCTCCTTCGAGCGGATCCTTACTTACATATCTCTAATTTATGACATTGAAAATGTCTTAGTCGACGGGTCAACCGGAAATTTCGTTACAGAAATTTCGTTACACAAAGAAAAAAACGTCGCGCAACCTACAAACAAATTAGGTGTTTGTTTGTTTTCTTATGATTCTCAAGTACCTGCAACCAAGATGTAGCTGGGAAAATGAAACTTCTTTAGTTTCCATCGGACAAAAATCGTTCTCCACTCGTTGGAAAGCTTTCCACTAATCACGCATTTCTTTCGTACTTTTTCTTCTATTCATGTCGTAGTCTTATATTTATTTATGTTATAAAAGGATATAGTAAACAATGCCGCTTGTTTTGATGTCACTTAGTTGAGAAGTTAATCTTGGTTATAGTAGTTGTAGATGCGCACCATATTAGAAAATTACCTACCTGTGAATTCATACTCGTGGAAGAATTGGGCATCCTCGAGACTGGCTTACAGCGAATTCAGTCATTGTGTATCAATAATTATTAAATGTTTTCTAATTGTTATTTTTTAAAACAATAAAAAACATTCAAATTACCGAGTTATTTTCAATGCTCATAGCTCTTCTGTCATAAGAGAGAAAGTACAAACGGCCTGCCGTGATTTTTTTCTTTTGATTTTTTTCCCATTCTTTTTCTATCATTCTAATTGGCTTCTTCCATTCTTGTATTGGGCTTGACTGTATTGTAAATAAATAAATAACTGCAGCTTCTTTCTTTTAAAGTTTCTATTAATGGGGAAGTACAAAACGTCTTGTGGTAATGATTGGCTAATATTGGTACCGAACGTAGGAAATTTGTAGCTCTGAGGTTACAGGGATCCCCATCAACAGATCAGGTTCCTTTTTTAGCTACTTAAGGCAAGAGTGTGGTAGTTTCAGAATTTATGCTTCCAATGCTATTTTGCTATTTTACATTCCCTTTTGACTAGTTTTTAACTGTACCCACAGTATGTTGCATTACGATGTGTATCGACCATATTGTGGGAAACTCGGCGCGCGGTCTGTTGAAAGCAAGCACTCTCGCTTCGATCCGTGTTCCGCAACCCCGAAGATGTTCCCTTATAATTTCAGAAAACGCTCCCCAAAGATGAGTTCAGAGGAAGGAAGGGAGGAAAAAGGAAACCAAGAACCCTCTCGGCCCCGCCTTCCTCCATGCTACCACCGTCACCACACTCCATTACCAAGATGATTACAAGGGCATCAAATTATTGCCTCGGGGAAAAGCTAGCATGTTGATAATGGGCCGAGCGCCACGCCCTTCCGGATAGTCCCGAGCTGTGGTCTGGGGAATGGACCCCCCTCCCCCCTCTCGTCTTTTCTTTTCTCTCCGTCTCATCCCCTTCTGTGTGCTTTTAATTTCGGATATGAGTTCCAAAGATAAATCAAAAAATAGGAGATGAAAAAAAACTACTGACCTCACTTCCTGTTATGGATGAAGTCACCTATCAGATTTTCAGCTTTCCTACTATAACTATGACGTTAGCATCAAATTAGTCCAAGTGACGATACGAATTCCTTTAACTCAGCTGAAATTCAAATGAAATTTCTAGTCGAAAGGTATTCAGTATTAAGTTCTGTAAAATGAAAGATTATTATTACTATCATTTTGTGAAACTTCCGCCGTGTAGCGACCATTCACAGTCCAGGAGCCATGGCCGAAAATAGGTAGTAATTTGAGGAGAAGGTTCGAGATTGGATTTTGAAAATTTAGTCAGTTCTGGGTGAGAAAATCTTTGTCTGTCATCTCAAAATTGGTGGAATACAAAATGGCGGCCTCATAAACATGGCTTAATTCGCCCATTTTAAAGTTTTTCTCTAATAATTCCTAGGCTTTACACCCTACTGAATTTTTTATAAGTAGCAAAGTTGTGGAGCATAAAAAAAACAAAAAGATTCGATCCCAAAATTCTGAATCATCTCTCAAAATAAGAGAATAACAAACAATTGTAAATCGGGTAAATTTTGGGCGAGTCTTCTCTTCCCCCCGTCTAGACTTTTGCTCTTCAAAATCACCAAGTGGCGTTAATATTGGTCTGATTTCAGTCTAGTAAAGCTCATTCCACTCATGAATAAATACTTTCCAAAGTTATTCGTATCAATCATATTTTAGCTGAGACCTTGCCTCATTGACTTACAGCCGAACTTACGAATTGTATGCCATTTTAAACATAAGGTTCGCAAAAACGGGATTTTACTTTGAACTTTAACGGGAAACGGTCTTAGCAAAACCTTGCTCGAAATGAACTTTGGAAAGTATTTAACTGAATCGAATGAGGTTTAGCAGACCTGAATCAAACCAACATTGAGTTCGCTAGGGGCTTTTGATGGGCAAAAGTCGTTAAAGACGTCTTTAACAAATTATCTCTTAAAGTCGCCTAGACTTATGCCCTTCGAAATCACCAAGCGACCTCAATATTGGTTTGATTCAGGTCAGCTAAACTTCATTCGATTCAGTGTTAAATACTTTCCAAAGTTCGCTTCGAGCAAGTTTTTGTTCATACCGTTTCCCAATAAAGTACAAAGTAAATGGCCGTTTTGCAAAATTTATTCGTAAAATGGCATAAAATTCAAAATTTCGTCTGTATGTCAATGGGGAAAGGTCTCAGCTAAAATATGCTCGAAACAAACTTTGAAAAGTATTGAATCTTGAGTAGAATGAGCTTTGACAAACTGAAATCAGACCAATATTAACGCCACTCGGTGATTTTGAAGGGCAAAAGTTTAGATGGGGGAAAAGAGGAATCGCCCAAAATTATTAGTAGGGTGTATGCCTTAGGAATGATTAGGAAAAAACTTTAAAATGGGAAAATTAGGCCATCTTTATGAGGCCGCCATTTTGTATTACAATTTCGAGATGGCAGACAAATGGAATGAATTTTCAAAATCTATCTCAAACCTCACTGCTTCTTTATGATGTCTATCAGAAACCAAATTCCTCAAATTTCTTTCACCGAGTTCTCTTAATTGCTCTCCACATATCGTCCTGCCTAAACCTTCAAGTCTCGCACTCTCAGGTTTGCCATTCATCATTCGCTTTGGCCCTCATCTTCTCTCTACATTTCCTGGTCGTTATAAGCTATAGCTCCTTATTTCATATACGTGAAGCTTGTTGCAAAGATCATGCATTCCTTTCAGGTCCTAATCCTTAATTGCACATATGTTCCTCAGGATTTCGTAATTCCATTCAGCAAGGATCCGATTTTGGTTCTCCGTAGAACACAACAGGACTTAGAATCGTCATGTGCAGTTATGAGCTGGTAGCTCCTGTTTTCCGAATCTTTGAAGACATTTGTTTGAAACTCAGTTGCTTTTGCAAAGCGAAATGGCACCGGCTGCTTACCCCAATCCTAGTTCGGATCTATAAAACAATGTCATCCGTGCCTGTTACCATGGTTCCCAAGGACTTAATTCATCTACCTCATTGCTGGCTCAAGAGAATTTCAGGGTACCACCGAGATTTACCAAAAGTACCGATCCGTCTAGGCCTGAATACTACAGGACAGATTATGGGAGCAACACCTCTCTTTTTATGATGCAGAGGTCTGCCATTGACTTATCTTACATTGTAGAAGACTTTGTCGACCCATCAGATCATATTGGAAGAAGATGAGAGTTCGACACTTAATTATGGAATTCTCAGTGAGTGTGTAATTGTGTACCTATATCTGCTATGCTTTGTTTGTACTTTTTCTTCCGTTGTTCGTTGAAACTCAAACAGTCTTTTTCATGTAATACCATATGTGAAGGGATGTTTGATGCCGTGTAATCTAAATATATAAATAGGTAAAAAAGTTGACCCGAAACGAAACTCCCCTCCAGACAAAGACAAGAAAGATGTTTCAGCCAAGGGAAGAGTGAAGATGCTTGTTCTGGTTCGTATAGACCCGAGGAAGATGAGGTGAGAACTCCGATACAACACCACGTTATCAGCCCCCTACCGCCATCTACCGCGCACTTCCTTCAACAACCCCGATATCTTGGACGCTCATTGTCTCTGCCGCGCCAACCCTTTCACGCCCTACCCGTAGTTAATTTAACCTGCCAAGCTCCCACAGCCTTCATAGCCCTTCTAAATAAGGGGGTTAAGACGCCGGCTTCGAAATGGTGAGACGTGCCGAGCAAAATGAAGAGACGGCCCCCTTTTGTCTTTTTAATCGTTTGCTTCGCACAGGGCCCGGAGATAAAATATTTCGTCGTGAGCGGTTGTTGTAGCTAAGCGTGTTCCGTTGAACAACAATGCGACCCCGAAATTCACTGCCTATCCAATCAACGGCAGCTCCATCAGAGGTAACGTCTACAGGCTACACCATGTTCTTCATCTAACGCAGGTTATTTACTTTACCCAGGCTCGGGAATTGAATTATCTTCATGACAATGAGGAATGAAAGTACCATTACTGTGCGATCATATAACTGGTAACTGAGTTACTTGTGGTATGATTAAATTTGATCTCTTTCGTCTGATTTATGTTTTGTAGAGTAGCTCATTGCTGCACTGATGAGCTGGTTTTGCTAAAAATTATGATTATTCATCTATTGCCCTAGCGCATAACAGCGATTTCTACTCAAGCTGGAGAATTGAATTATCTTAATGACAATGAAGAATGAAAGCACCACTACAGTGTGATCATAGAACTGTTAACTGAGTTACTTGTGGTATGATTACTTTGATCCCTTTTGTCTAATTTCTGAGAGAGACACATGAGAAGTCATCGATCAGCTGCGTGAGGTCCAAAGCTAATTTGTCTCCAATTCAGCGCAGGAAGCGTCTATTTCACGCGAATGTCCTTACAAGGAAATGCGCTATCATTTGACTCTCTTCATGAGCACTGATCTAGTTGTTTTATCATTCCCTTAATGATCGAAACGAATATTTTAATGAAGCCATTTTTATGTCCGCTCTCGTTCATTCTAGATCGCTGAAATTTGTTATAAAGCACCTTGTAGACAAATGGAAGTAACCATCGAGAAGTCAGATCAGCTGTCTGTGCAATAATTCCAACTTACTCTCATTCATTCTAGAGCGCAGGCTTTGAGTATTTAGCATCTTGCAGACTTTCTCGAAGTGGATGAAGTCAGAGAAGTCACATCAGCTGTGTGAGCAACGATCGTTGTATGTATAAATCGATCATTAGTGAATTTCATGAATGCCTTCTTCTCGCTTGCCGTATATTTGTGCAATATTTCTATAGTTCTTTCACGGTCCGATAGCCTGAATGACCTTCGGATCGTTTTTCGAGGGCACGCAACCAGGGGTGCAAAAAGAACCGGCTCATTGACCCTAACTACCTTCTCCAAGTTCTTACGCTTGTTCTAAGACAACTTTTGCCCGGAGAGCTCTCTCTTTTTTTCGGCAGTAAAGACTTTTCTTCGGACTCGGGATCGTGATCACGCCGGGGTTAGTGCCTAGTGCCCCATTGAGTTGGAAATTTTGCTCCATTTCCCGCCACTAAAAGGCGGATGAGAACGTCAAGAGAGCGTCACTACCAGGAATTTCCCGCAGTGAATAGAGCCTACCGGGGGATATCTACCGTTCGTTTCGAGTCATTCTTGCTGTTCAGAATGGCTGAGGTCAAAACGATAGCTAGTACCGGATAGAATGCATTGAAATGACATAATCGCAGAACTGCTTCTTGGAGTGTACTAAAGGAAACTGTCATTTCGGGTTTCGGTGATCTCACTCGCGGCGGAAACATACTAAGGAAGCACCAAAATTATTGGTGCAATCTAGTTAAAAAGGACCATCGATAAAATCTAAATCTACAACAAATTTGAATCTCCAAGTAGATTTGAACGAAAACGCATTGTAGAGTAAACATGCTGAAGAGAAATAATTTCACTTCTCTTTGTAAAGGTCATTTTCATCATTGACACCCAGGGTTCGTTCTCAGAAAACCACCCAACTGAATAAATAACTGTCAGCGGGTATCTGGGCCGTCTGTTCGAAGTGAGTCTTTCTTTCCAGAATGGATGAGGTCAAAGTGACCGATAGTACACATGATGGAATGTGTTGAAATGAGAGATCCGTAGAATTGCTTATTGGCGGGTATATATAGGGAACCTATCATTTCAGGTTTCGTGATCTTACTGGGGGCAAATAAAGCGCTAAAATGGTTTGAGCAATCCAGTTATTAAGAACTAATGATAAATTCTAAATCGTTAACCTTGATCGAGAAGTAGCACCACTAGAACACGAACTGTTGTAGTTGTCAGTCAAACAAGGAGGTTTAGCTCTTGATGACCCAGTAAAATCAACAACACAGGCACATCTATCTTTACAGAAAGCTTCTAAAATACAAGCGCTGTTAAAACTGGGGCCCATTTAAATGGAGCATAACATGAGGAGAAGATCAGGAGATTTCAGAAACAAGAATATCATTTCATTGGTCGCAGCTCGAGCTAAGCACCGTAAGTATGATGCATTAGCCAGGGTTGCCAGGTGGAATCTTGCCGTTTGTTTCTCGAAAAACATGTAATTATCACTCCACCAGCTAAAACATGAACTGGTTTGAAAAATAAAAAAGTTTGAAAATCTTTAACTTAATTTAATAAAGAATACTAGAAATTACTCAAGAAGATTACATTTTACTAAATTTCTCAAAATTGAGACTTAATACTACATATTAAAAATGAATAAATAAATAAAAAATTAAAAAATACTTGAAGGATATCAAATCTTATAAAAAAGACATCAAGTAACAACATTTTGAACGGTTTGGTCAACTTTCGAAGAAGTTTTATCGTGGTTGAATAATTTTCAGCTTGTCGAATACAACCGAACATTTAGTGTCCAGGGCAATTTTCGCCTAGACACCTTGATAAAAAAAACCGGACTGTTCGGGGTGAACCTGGACACTTGGCCACCCTGGCATCAGCAAAAGACTTACGCGGCTCCTTCAGCTCCCTGATATGCTCATGCGAGGCAGTTCTAAAAAATGAGTTCAAAAGGTAAATAAAGGTTCCAGTAAAGGCTAACCCTCAAGTTGTCTGAAATATGGGAGAAACCAGTGATAACAGTCGGTTGGGTGAGGACCGAGTTACGATTTCCAGTGATACGGGGTGTCATTGCAGCTACGAGGCTGTGGAAGAGACATACCTAAGGCATCTGGCGCTTGAACGTGGGGCACCACTACCTCTTTTGCGAGAATAAGGATCCAACGGAATTTTGAATTAGAACAACCTGCCCAGCGTTGCTTAGCATGTTAAAATTGTCATTCATCTGAATTAATCGTAGGCACGATAAATTCTAAATCTCTAACAAATATGAGTAACGAAGGTAGAATGGTAGATACATTTGAACAAAGTCTCACCATATTTTCAGTTGGAAATCCAGTGCAAACAAAGTAGTTGGAAATCGGATTGAGCTCAAAAACATTGTAGAACTCAGAGTTGGTATTTAAATTTTGCTTCCAGGTGGAACGCTACGTCGTTGATTATTTCTCTTCACAAAAAAAAACACACCTATGGTATTTTATAATATTCTTCGGAGCTTAGCGGTGAATGAAAACCTTCGCAACACGTATATCGTATCAAAAGCCCATTTCATACTCATTCGAGAAGCTCGGAGGAAAAAGAGAAAATAGTATACCAGTGTTCACAAAGGAAGAGCAGAAAAACGGAGCGTTTATTTCATCGAGGCTCGAGGAAACTTCTGATTCATTCTATTAAGGGAAAAAAGGTTCCTCATTGTATCAAACGTCCAAGATTTGTCTGCGGTAATAAACGAGAGAGAGAAAAAGTGGTTATGAAAAATAATGGGAGAAGAAGATTGCGAATGAGGTAGAAAATGTTCATCATCAATAAACCTCGAAACGCTCTTGGTAAAAATGCTGGTAAACAAAGCTGTGTTAAAAATGACATGGGTCTGCGTGGTGAAAACATATTAAAGGTTGTTATTATTTATTTCTGTTGTTTTCGCTTTATTATTTCTAATAATGAACCTTTTTAATCGACCAAGAAAAAAAACGTTTAATCTCCCCTCAAAATTTGTTGATTAACGTTTCAAGATGCGAAGAATCTAAAAATGGAAAAATAATAATAATAATAATCTGGCCGTTTGCCGTCCGTCGTCCAGAGCTTCACTCAACTTTTTTTCCGATACAACGGGACCGAAGTTTATGAAATTTGGCTCATAAATCATAAATCGGCCGAAGATGTGCCAGTAACATCGGCATTAATTTAGATCAACCTAACTAGAGTAGCAATTAAGGACTGAAACATTATAAAATCGAGATCACAAAACCTTTCAAGGTAACAGTAATTTTTTTTTTAATCTTATCTATAGACACCGACCCATACAATCGGATGAAACTTTGAAGAAATGACGACGGGAAGTTGTTCGCCAGAGGAGTCGTCATCCTCATCCTCAGCAAAAACCTCTTCCAATTGCCTTGTCCCCCAAGATTTTTTCACTATTCTTCACTCAAACAACTTTCGTAGGATTGAAATTTGGCTGTGGAATGTAGAAGATTCATCTTAGACAGTAATATCTCGGCACCGGCTATTCCTTTGCCAATACACCTCAAACAGTAAATAATATTTTATTTACTTTACTTATTTAATTCGCTCAAACAGCGAATACATATTTTGTGTTTTACCTTACAAATTCGGTGCTTCAATTCTTTCATAGTTCCTGAATTCAGTCAACTTGTAACAATCAACACAGGTAACACGGAGTTTTGCTGCTGATCCTATCCTACTTTCAACATTAAATTGACCTCGACTACCACAAAACATGCAGATCATCACTTCAGCAAGGGGGGCTCAGAACGAGCCTATATCAATTACTGGAATCAAGATTTAACTAGCATTTTCGTTTTGTTTGCCGTTGTAGTTTTTTCACTATTCAGTATTTTTAAAAGTTCTATTTCAAAAATTTACTTTGATGTATGTGATTAACAATCCCTATAAATTTCATCGCACTACCTTTAATACATCTAAAGGAAAAGGAACATGAAATCGGCTCGTTACAAGGCGATTTCTATGTGCCAGAAAAAATGCCTTCTCCCCGAGGCGAATGAAATGATAGAACTCCATCTCGATCAGCTGGGTGATCAAAATCTCCCCTTTTTACCCTAGAAAGTTAAAATTCAATAGAGAGCCTTTCTGGGATATTTAAAGACAAATGAAACGGCAGGCTTCCTGGTCAGCTGTATGAACTAAATTTTACCCTGCTTACCCTAGAAAGTTGGTATTTGATAGGGGGTCTCCTGGGAACATCAAGAGACCAATGAAATGTTAGTCTAGTCAGCTGAGTGAGCTAAATTCTGTCCTGTTTACTCTTAGAAAGCTGAATTTGATATGGAGCCTCTCTGTGTTATCTAGGGACGAATGAAATGATGGATTATAAAATGAAATGAAAACCGTTCATTATTTACATGTTTGATCGCGTGTTTTTAATCGTTTGTAATCGCATGCCTGATCTCTTAGGGTAACCAATCATGGTGGTAAATTAGAAACAGTACAATGGATATTACCTATAACACCTTGTATGGAGTACAATACAGCGTAGTAGACGCTTTGAGTACGAGTAGCGGGTAGTACAGCAGAATGGAACGGCAGCAGGACAAAGCTCGCATTATGCACCTTTAATGGGGCAGAAACTCGGGACTCCCGTCCTCTGTTTTGTCTGCTAAGCAGCGATGATCGCACTGTCACCCCCTTGTATCCTTCGGAAGATGGAACGCGGGCTTCCATTCGGTTTTGAGCTCGTTCAGTTTAATCTACGGTCGGCATTTAATCTGATTTCTGCAAAACCCTTATCGTGATTGTACGTTCTCAGAGGGATTTTACCTTCATTTTACCTACTCAGAGAAGAGAATATTGTGATGCGGGGACTGAGATCTAGTTTCTTGGCTAGACGATTGAATCAGCAGTCGGGAAAGGTCTTCGGTGTAGGTCCGAGTTTCGGAGAATGCTGCCGCTTATTAGCAGAAACCATGGGAACTACTATAGACACTGCAGGAGCAGGAGGGGCAAGCTTTGTGTGGTGAATAATGTATATATATATATATTTATATACATTTATATATATATATATATATATATATATATATATATATATATATATATATATATATATATATATATATATATATATATATTTATATACATTTACAAACATGTACAATATTTGTTCGTGAAAACTTAAAATTAATAGTTAAACTGACCACTAATCCCCTAAATGAGCTAAATCCCGCCAAAAGGGGGTGAGACTTCTCTCACAACATCAATTCATAATATCAAAACAAAAATTTTGCATTTTGAAAGAAGAAAAAATTCAAAACAAATTTTTTGAATTTTACGACAGAGAGAGAGAGCTTGGCATTTTTGGAATTTTAAAATAGTTTTATCCTATTCAAACAATTCGAAAAAGTAAGAAAAGAATTTTAAAAAGGGTGGTGGTAGATTCTACAGGAAAGGTCTTAGGAGGGATTGAGTAAAATCAAAAAGAGGAACTTAATCCTGCATTTGAAAAAAATATTTCTTCAAAATTTTCCTATAATGTTCAGTTAATTGTTTAATTTGGGAGTTTATTAAACGCATGGGTATCTCTAGGGCCATATATGATATTTTGGCTAATGTGGAAGGCTATTAGGTGCACAGTGGGACACCGCAGTCCCAATACGCGCTAATCTGAAACCCTCGTAATCTCGGTTGTGATTGTTATAATTGATCATTTTAATAATTTTTTATACATAATTTATATGTGAATGTTAAGGGAAATCGAAACTACTTCACCAAAAACGCTATTTTGGGTCCTTTCTATTATGCGACTGCAATGGTCGAACAATTTAGATCCAGCGTCACGTTAGTCTCGCATTGACAAGCTTTCAATAAACAATTTCCGAGTTTTCAATATAAACAATTGCTACGATATAGATATAAGTAACAAAGTATAACTTCGGCCCAACGTTTGCTTCCTCCCGACCTCATCCTGTGGGCTCAGACTTAATTTTCATTGCACACATCCTAAGAGGGGGATGCTCCCGGAGTCAAATGATGCATTTCTGATTTCACCATCGTGTTCAGCAACAATAAATCTTAAAAATGAGGTATCACCCGGCTGAAAATGGGAAAACTCTTTTCGAAGACCCTCCTCTTTTGGGTAATCCAAAATCGGTAAAAGTGCATATTAACTGCCTCAACTCCAAAATTTTTCATATTGACACAGATGATATTTGTACTATATTAATGAGTATAACAAGCTTAACTAAAGGCAGGAAACAAAGAATTACCTTAATAATCGGAGTAAGAGACACTCTTCTCTGCAACCGTTGAAGATTGTGTTGGTTGTTGTTGGCCGCTGTACAGCTCACTAATCGCCACCCAAAGGAAGTGTAGTCTAGTTTTATAGTCACTATATTTGCGTGGTCGTATAAAAATTTTAACAACATCTTCAGATTGGGACAATTCGATAAAAGAGATAATATATGGTTGCACTAACAACCATCACATACACGAAACACGTTAGTGGAACACGATGCCATGACTGAATGACTGACTGTACCTGCAAGCGGCCTTATCTATGACTTTTGACCGCACCGTACTATAAGCTGATCACTTTCCGGCAACCAATTCTTATCGATAAACACTAGTATTGACTTGTAGTTGATCGTGTGTCAATATGAAAAATTTGGAGTTTAGGCAGTTGTTATGCACAATTACCCCAAAATCTTTTGATTTTTCCCGATTTTTATTCGTTTACAACTTTTAATCAGTCACCCCGAAAATTCTCATCAAGTTTCACTTAGATATCTCAAAATTTGTGTGAAAGAGGGGGGAGGTTACTTTTGTGTCACTCTTTATATCGTTCATGTAGTTCATAATTCTGTTGCTAAATTAGCTTTGAAATCTGCCTCAGCTGCCTCTTAACAAATCGACTTGAGATTTCTTTCAAACTATCGATTGATTGGGAGGTGGCTTAGCTCTGGTTGAAACTGTGAAAGTATCCTGACATGAAAAAAGGCACGGGAGGGAGAGATAGATAGAATGAGGGGGGAGTTCGATCGATTTTACCTGGAAACCCGTAAATATCTCATTTTTCCCACCTGTCAGGGAAAGGACATCAAGGTGAGAAGAGCCTCCGTTTTATAGCTTTTGAAGTATAATCAAATTACCTTTCGCCCCTTGGAAATCAATCCCGCCCTTGTGTCTCCCTCCAGGGAAGCTCTGTAAGGACGAGCAAGGCTGCCCTCTGCCCGCTCTGTAGCTGCCTCATCCGCCCTATACTCTGTAGTAACACTTCCCAGATCGAGTGGGCTGTCCTCCCCTCGTCACCATCCATACCGACCTCACTCTATCTGGCACTTCGGAAGCCTCTTTGTTGTCGCGAGGGCTCCTCAAAAGCGTCGCCCCCTCACGAAGCACCCCCCCCCCCCCCCCCGGTCCTACAGATCTCCCATAATTGGATATAACTCTTCCCGCCTTCCTCCAATCAATTCGCCTTTTCAAGCTATCAATACCACGGATTCAATCAACCAATTTTCTCAATTTTCTTCAATTTTGCACATTTTTAAGAAAAGTTGAACTTTTGCCGTAAGACGCACAGTGGTTCAGAAACCCCTTTTTCCATGTCAAAAGTCGAAAAGTCTTTTGTTGAATTTGTGTGCGTTTTAATAAATCAACTGGAAAAGTTATAATTTTACGATGCTTAATTTGGTGCCTAGCGGTTCTCAAATACAAGGTGTTTCAAAAAGAATATCGGAGTTTGAGAGCTCTATTGCTGTGCAACCATGCATCGGAGAATGGTCTGCCACATATCGGATTGAATAGGAAGTTATCTAGTTTCATTTGGTAGGCGGTAGGTAGTGCTGGCACTTATCAAAGCAATGTTATCACTTATCACATTTTCGTTGTTAGTTTCATTAGCAATTTTCGTTAGTAATGGCTACCAAGCAACAAAAAGCTTTTTGCTGCAACAAAAAGCTTGGTCAGTTTTACGTCTATTGCTCGTAGGAGGATGGTGGTGGAGGGTTGAAAATTTGACAAATCGTTTGGTTTGATATTTTTGTCTTTGATCAAAATTTGAACGGAATTGGAGTACGAGAACACCGTGGTCAACGGTGGTCAAATATGGTTGAAATAGTTTAACGCTTATTTCGTCGGGGAGTGGGGGTAGAGAGTTGAAAATATGATAGATTGTTTGTTTTGCTATTTCCCGTCTTCGATTCAATTTTGAAGTGAATCGGATTAGGGGAACACCGTGGTCAACGGCGGTCAAAGGTGGTCAAAGCAGTTTTACCCCTATATCTCGTAGGGGTGTGGGGTTGAAACTTCGTCAGATTGTTCTTTCTGCCCTTTCCCTACTTTGGGTAAACTTTGATGTTAATCGGAGTAGGGAAACACCGTGGTCAACGCTGGTCAAAGCTGGTCAACCGTTTAGGGACACCCATCAATAATTACAGTGCAACGAGCATTTTGTCAACAATACGGAATCAATCCTCCAAGTGACAACAACATTCGACGATGGTTTAACCAATTTCGTGACACCGGATGCCTCTGCAAAGGTAAGAGCTCGGCCGACCTCGCTCCGCTTCCTCAGCCGAAAACGTTGCCGCAATTCAAGCTGCATTCACCCGTAGTCCCACTAAATCTGTTCGGCGAGCGAGTAATGAGTTACAAATGTCATCTACAAGTGTGCGGAGGGTGCTCAGACGACGGTTAGTAATGAAACCATATCGATTGCAGTTATTCCAGGCGATTCGACGATGAGATAAGACACGACGATTGCTAATGAAACTAACGACAAAAATGTGATAACATTGCTTTGATAAGTCCGATATTTGTAAGGCAAAATTTTAAGAAAAAATCTATTCTAGGTGGACAAAATTATCTTGTACAAGTTTCAAAAAAATTTTGAAAGTTGTAGACGAAGATATTTTGCTTCGAATGAAACCACCGCCAGATCTCTAACTCTTTTCCTCGGTTTTCGGCGATTTTTCAAAGTTCTCGTGACTTACCACTCCCTACCCATTTCTACGGAAATTCTCAACAAGTGAGTGGTGGATCAGGAAAACTTCTAAAAATTTCCAAAAATCGAAGAAACGAGTTAGAAAGCTGGCGGTGGTCACATTTAATGCAAAATTTCTTCCTCTATAACTTTTTTCCACGTACAAAAACAATTTAGGTCAGTTCTAAAGGTCGAAAAGTGAGAAACATTGTCAAAAATCTATTCCATGGGTCGAAGAAGCTATTTTAGGTATAGCGACATGGGGTATACTCGGAATAATAGCTAATAAAATAATTTTGTCCACCTAGAATCGGTTTCTGGTCTACTTTGGGCCGGTTTAAGATGTACCGATTTGAAATCTAAGTACTAACATTAAATAAGTGTAGAGAAAGCGCCCGAGGATTGCGCAGGATTTCATCATAACTAGATTTGAAGCAAGCCTCTCCATTCTTAGTAAATTTTCAAAGAAAAAATGAGCTATATGACTTCAAAATTTATGAAGAAAAAAAAAATAATAAAAAAAATAATAATAAAAAATAAATTAAAAAAATAAAATAAATAATAAAAATAAATGATAAATTTATTTATTTACTTTTTTTTATAATTTTGGGGGGGGGGGGGCAGACCCCTTTACAAATCCGTTTCATTCATCAAAGAACACAATCCTAGATTTTAACGTCATATTTATATAAATAAATAAATACATATATATTATATGAAAGGGAAGACAACAAAACAAAGATAAACACTATTTTTAAAAAAGAAAGAGACTTTAGCTCTAACTGCAGTTTCACCGCAATCTGCCAGTAAAACGTCCTCGAGAAGATTAGAAAAAACTAAGGGAGTTACACTTCGCTAGTAAACCATTGGTCGTACGTGAAAATCAATAGAAAATAAAGCTCTCGTTAACTTTTTCCGGCTAGGAACAAAAGTTACACAGTTTTTTCAAGTACCCCTGCTAAAAGACACATCCAGTCAAAAGGAATTTAATGATTTTCTCATTACTTTTTACCTGTCTTAATAATATTATATAAAACACTTTTGCAATATTTTTAAAATTTTAATTTGAATCACATAAGTTTTAAAAAACTTTCATTCATAGCATTTTACTCTACAAAAAAATTATTTCTCTTTGAACAACTATCAATTCTGTTGGGCCTATGCCTCATTTGGCCACTATTCATAATATAATACGATTAATACGAAAATTCCCTCATAAGATCAAGGAGCTGGATTCTGAAACTAGAAGCAGTGGGACCATTAGGAAAGGATAAATTCCCTCGTTACGACGGACTTTTCTCCTTCCAGGGTATGAGTTTTTGAAAATAGTCCAGTTTAGAAGCCACCAAAAGTACATTTCCGTCCTTTATAGATGAGATAGAAAACAAAACTTTTTTTTAAATAACATCATCAGTCGAATATAGTATTCCACATTCCATATTGTTCTCAAATATTGTCATTTTCAAATTTCAAACTAGCAGCAATGTTTTAAAATGAACTAGTGTGTGTCTTTATTGGTTGTACAAACGTTTGCGATTACTGGGACAATGCACTGGTGATAACTAGCACAACCCTGGTGAAAGCTAGAACGAGAGTCTCTTCCAGCTTTTTTTCGTTTCATGACGTGATTTCATATCATTATGATGAAAACTGGCGCGTATTTTGTTTGTCAGATGTTTGCGGTTCTAATAATCCAAGAAAATCGAACATTGATTGAAAAGTAAGCAAGTTATTAAACGTGTACAGGCGAAATACTCTTAAGGTGGTGATAACTAGTTCACTTACCGTTCATATTATCCGTAGGCTCATCATTCTAAATTATTCGTGGAAGAAGGTTAAATGTTGGAATGGCGGCCTTAGGTAGGATTACTTACTGTATTATAGATTACGTTACTTTTCCCGAGGGGTGAGTTAGGATCCGTCCCATCCTCAAAATCTCCGATCGCTCTGATACGCCTCTTTACGTCATTAAAATGACATTAACCCCGTTCCGAGCCCGTCGGGAACCATAATCTCTGCTCCGGTGAAATCTTTTTTGCCCGCAATCTGTGAATTTATCGAACGATTGTTCGCGTGGTTTCGAATGACGGCCGATCAAACCAGTTTCATCCTGATTACAAACGTTTGCAAATTGTTAGACCCAATCTGATTTTTTTTTACATTGAAAATGTCTTAGTCGACGGGTCAACCGGAAATTTTGTTACCTACGCAAAGAAAACTAGTGACAATTTTGATTTTGGAGGAAAACAATTTTTTCGTCTTCAACCAGGAACGCAAAACTTCCTTACCTTCGTGATGAGTAAGCAAAAATAATGAACCTCAGTCATGTGCTTCACTTTAAAGTACCGAAACTCGTAAACGGGTTCCACTATCTGCTTTATAAGCAGATACCATGTTACATGGATGTGTCTTCGATTGGGGATTTCATAACGGTCGTCCTCGAGAGTTGTAAACAAATCCTTTAACTTTGGACTGTAGGCGACGAAATGTAGGATAAAGAATTTATTCTATCATTCTTGGAGGCACAAAAAGCATACTATAAATAATACTATTAAAGTTATTTCTCCAATACAGATGCAATGAGTTGTTGTTAACAGTCGACTGTTGTCAGGGGATGAAAATGTTTCCTATGGAGTGGAGTAAATGATGCTATTGCTTTACGTTAAGAATATTGTAACCGGCTTATTAAAATTGTTTGTAGTCTAATCAACTTAGTTTAGGAATGTAGCCGTAATTAATTAGCCGTAATGAATGTAGTACGTAAGGAGGGGGAAATTGGTAGCTTGAGATGTGAACATTTATCACATAAATCAAGCGCTTTCCAACGAGTGGCGAACGATTTTTGTGCGATGAAAACTGCGGAAGTTCCATTCCCCTAGCCACGGCTGGGTTGTACGTGAAAAACACTGAAATTGTGACATCAATTTTATGTCACGGAAATTTTTGGTTGACCCCACAGAGCAAAGACATATCCATGTCAAAAACGTCACGCAACCTGTAAATAAGTTAGGTGTTCTTATGATTGTGTATACTAGCAATAAATCATATGATGTTCGGTTGGAGAAATCAGTACGAGTTGTCACTACTAAGTTTCATGTGAAGTTCTGTTCGGGCAAGATGATTGAAAACTACAAAACATGAATGCTGACGAAGCACATAAAAATCACATTTATGAGACGCCAATCAGCTGAGTGGCTCCTGAAGCTAGTTTCGCCATGCGATCACCATGACGACTTCAATACTAGTTTGTTGTTATCCGTCGTGTGAAGTTACCACAATTTTTCTAATTGTTATTTTATTTAAAACAATAAAAAACATTGAAATCACTGAGACATTTTCAATGCTCATATCTCTTCTCTCATAAGAGAGAAAGTGCAAGCGGCCTGCCTCGTTTTTTTTTTTTTTTTTTTTTTTTTTTTTCAATTTTATGAGGTCAGTGAGTTTTGAGCCTGTATTTGAGTCTTACGTAGTGTATATTTGGATCAGCTGTTTCTCTAAATCCCCCCCCCCCCCCCCCACTTCATTATTTGTGACACCTTTACCTATCACAGGTCAGATTTCCGTCATAGATGAGTGATGAAACAACGCCAACCCACTCTGTTGGATGTTTAGGGAAGGTACATCAGCTGTTTCATCGTGGAATTTAAGAACTTGTGGAAAACTGCGGAACTTAAGAACTTAAGCCTGTTACAAGGATTTCACATTTTCGCATGCGCAGGAGCTGCTATTGATACGATCACGTTGAAATTGAAATGGAATGTTCAAATTCTCTTTTCCCATCTATGCTCAAATTTTGAGCGACATCGGATGACCAGGGCGTGAAAAAACTATGCATTATGGAATTTACTTTTGCGCATGTGCAAAAGAATTTATTTAGGATCGATGAAACTGATAGGAGATTATCTGCACTCTAATCTGCAAATTCCCAGAAAATTTCATCGAAATCGGATTAAAACTGTGGGAATTGAGCTTGTTACGTGGATTTGTGAACATAAAACAGACAGACAGGCAAACAGTTGTTCAGAATGGCCTAATCGGAAAATGCAAGTGGAAATTATGATTTTGGAGTTACAAAATTTTTCATCTCTTGAAAGTGCAAACAATTTTTCCGCAACCTATATAGGTTGACTCCGAAGCCATACAGAATGAACTGGTTCTATGGTAAAACTTGCACGAAACAATAGACCAGAATAGATTCGGGCGCGGTCTTCAACTGAGAGACGAGCTAGGAAACTGTCGTTTGAGAAGAAAAAATATTAAGTCTTCACGTCAAGTGACATTTAACATATTTTCCCCTCCTCCTCTCGCGAGGGAATAAATCGGCTGTAAGGGCATTGGCTGCCCTTTGTAAACATAAAGTGACCTTTTCCTTTGGAAGGGAAAAAATACCTTTCGCGACGCGGGGAGGGACGAAAAAGGTGAGTGCGATGGGTTTATGCATCGTAAGCGGGATTATAATTTCATCTGCCGAGTGATTCAGATCCGAAGACGGACTAAAGGAATGAATAACCTGCATTGATTTTTGGGATGGATGTTCCTATCTACTTTTTAGAGTAACCCATCTTTTTTGTAGACGCATATACGAGCGTCATTCCTTCTGTCTGTGTCCGATCCACCCATGTTACCTGAAGACTTTTGCTTTTCTCTAAACTCCAGTTTAAAGGGTGTATATATGCCCATTCGGGCAAACTAGTGGGTCCGGTAGATGAAATATTGTTAGTAATGATGGCAAAATCGTGGTTTTCGAAGGTGAAAATTTTTAAAATGTTCACATAGGTTAAAAGGTTTTGCCTCAAGACGAATAATTATTAACACATTGGTAATATGTCAAGACTCATGTAATGGTTTTGAAACATTTCTTCTAAATTTGAATGTAGCAAAGTATTGAAGAAATCAAATGGAGTTGAATCTTTCCCCGAGAATGTTCCTAAACAAAAATAGCGCTTCTTTACTGTGCGGATTCATGTTTTCTAATCATTTAGCACAAACTGAGAACGCTAAGTTTGAATGTTTTTGTCAAAGTGACAAAGATGCAGTGTTTGGGAAACTGTAGAAAAACTGCTTTCCACAGTAGAGTGCAGAAAAATCCCATGCTGAATCAAATCACAATAAATGAAGGAAAGGTAAGCCGTCCGGGTGAAAATCGCTCTGAAAACCAAATATCCGGTTTTCACAGGATCAGCACATTTCCAGTTGTTGTGGGTCCTATCATTGGTTGGTATACTAAAAAAAAGCCGTGACTTCTAGATGACCTACCTTCATCAAGGTTATAGTTATAGACGCTAAAAATCCATCTAAACGTCCAAAATCATAATCATTTGTACTCTTGTCTCATTATTTCATATGAAAGAACTCTCGATCTCTTCCGTTAGCCATTACTTGTGCATTCGCTCTTTAAATTTTACACGGAGGTGAACAATCTTGAAATGACGGAGATAATCTTAAGTTAGTACTTCTAGACTTAATATTGTGATTTTTGTTGCCAAAATTCCAAGATATCGGCTATTTATTTATTCAAATGTTTCCTGCCTAGTATGCAACCTATAAAAATAGTATTTTATAAAAGTTCAAGAAATGCCTCCACTAATTACTACTGTTTATTTTACTTTATTTATCGCATTATTTACTCTCACTCCATTCTTGACAGTGAGTTGCAATGATCAACTAAAACCAAAAAATAATTATTTCCACCTGTTCATCGGTTAACAAGCTAAACACACTCAGAAACGAACATAAATGCCAACCTTTCTATGCTCGTCTAACTCAATTTGGGTATAAGGTTGAACTCGTTAAATGTGTGAGCCTTTAGTGGTTTCCGAATTATGGATGGCAACTATTATACTGGGTTATTCTTCAATCTTCTGATTGTATGTGATACGTGTACTAACTCCTATCATATACCAACCTGCTGGTTGAAATTATCGATTCACATAAATGTATATAAAAATTCTCGGGTTTCTCGAGTGTTGGTCAATAAAAAGTCTATATTCTAGGCCGACGTTTCGAATATTTATATTTCATCTTCAGGGCTTAGAAAACTGTATATGTACGCTTATTTCATATCCTCGTCATGGAGCATTAGTAGGGTATACGATATATGAAACATCATCTTTGGGTATACGCGGAAAACTGAGAAAAAACTTTAAGGTATACTGACAAAACATTATTTAGGGTGGTGGAGCCAGTGTTTGACACCTTAAGAGGCATTTTGACTTTGACAAGCAATCAAGTAATGTTTTTTCGTTTGTTCAAACTTGAAGCTTACATCTATTGCTGCATCAGGATGTTTTCAAACTGCTTGGTAATGAAAAAATCACTAATTCAAGCCACAAAATATAATAAGTTCGTTTTTTCGAAATCAATTTTTTGACCCAGTTTTGACAGCCACATTTTCTATAGTACCTGTGATTGACACCCTATGATTGACACTGCAGTTCTTCTGCAATAAATGATTCCTTGTATCAACAAAATATTTTATTCCATTATACAAATAAATAGAGCACTTGAACTTAGTTGTATTAATATAAATATAAAATTAATATGAGTATTCATAAAGACAAAGTTGAAAATCACCGGCTGTTTCATTACAAAATAGGTACTATGTTTTCTTGACACCATAGGAACAATGCGATTCTAATGGTAAACTAGCAGCTTGTGAGTAGCTATGTATTTATATAAATATAAAAGATGAAGAACGAATGACAAGAACGAATAGACATCCATATTGGCAGCACTGTCAATCACTGAGGGGAGCATCAGTTTGGTAACTAGTAATTGACATTTGCATTTTCACATGTAATCTATTTCCAACAAATTATAGCACAAATGCAATCTACACAAAAAGCTGATTGAGAAAAACCATGGAAACAATCGGATTTGAAAATAAGGAGGGTATGGTGAAGCAGAATAAAACGCTTACCTCCTTAGCAAAATCACAAGAAACAGCATAAAAAAAATTACAACACGAGGCTCTGTTGGGTAACCTTCCCCACATTTCACAAAAACCCGCCTGAAACCTTTTTCGGCCTTTATACTTTACTGAGAAAGTATTTTGCCTCATAATTCAAATGGATCAAGCCCGTAAAACACTTTTAAATGTCTTATTATTAAAACTTCTTGGTGAGATGTGAATCACTGGGTCCCTGTCAACCACTGGTCCCTCCACCCTAAGTTATATTGAACTGAGACTAAAATTGAAGTGATAAGAAGTATGTAACAGCAACGTAGACGAAAATACTATCACAAGTCAATGACAAGCGTACAAATACAGTTTTCTAAGCCCTGAAGATGAAATATAAATGTTCCGAAACGTCGGCTAAGAAGATAGACTTTTCATTGACCAACCCTCGAGAAACCCGAAACATTTTACATTTAACTCAGTGGTTGAGATAATCCAGCCTGTATATGAAACATCATATAAAATTTAAACAAAAATGGCTTAATTAAAGAAAAAATTATTTACTGAACATAATAGAAAATGCAGATCATAGATAATTCATATCAAATACTTATCAATTGTATGCATATCAATTAGTTTGCTACATGCATCGAACTAATTAGTGCATAATTTATTAATTAGTTTTTTGTTTTTTGAATGTGCCTTCTCGACTCATAGTGTCCGGGTTTTTTTCTCATTCCACCTGGCGACCCTGGTTTAGTGCGTTTTTTGATGTATTCATCCTCTAATTGACTTTGGACACCAATGTGATTGGTACGCATACCTATAAATAAATATATGACCTGCAACAATAAAGATTTGATTGAAGCGATTGATCTCCGCCACATCAATTTAATGAATAGGACACCCAGATACGTGTTAGAGTCTCCTGAAAGCGGCTCTTCATGTATATGATGTCTTCGCTCACAAAGATCGATCAACTCTCCAAAAGACGAAGGGTGTTCAACCACGGTCGCCGTCGTCCATCACGCCACCTTGCCTTATTGTGGTGGAGCTAAGGGGGTGCCCTCCTGTTCTATGAACCTTTTACAAAGCCCATATCCAAGTTTCTCCTCTATAAATCACTATGGTCTTGCGGCGAGGTGCCTCGGCGTGTCGTTTCCATTTTTTATCATTTGCCGGAGGGGTCTGGAAGGATCCGTACGTGTCCGTGCCGGTTCGGGAAACCATCGATTTGCCCCATCGATTTTATTCATTTATACGACGGCTGGTGCCTGTTTTTTATCGCTCGATCGAAGGTCGGGCGAATATCCATCTGTCATCTTAGAACGGGGAATGTGATCGAATCAGAGCTGGTACTCAAATATGATTTTTCTTGTCTGTAATCACTCACCTGACATTCGTATGGCTAGAATATCTATTGTATTGGCTGATTCTGATGACTTCATATTGCCAACTATTCAACAATCCTCTAGACTTACTCCTTCATCGATAAATCAGCTTTCCCCAACTGCGTAGCCCGGGTGATTAAAAACAACATTCTTATTAAGAAAATACTGGACATGTTTCGAACTTTTCACGTCAAATGTGGATAGAGTGGATTCAAGCGTAGAGAAGTTTCGATAAAAAATTCAACCTTTACAGGTACAAATTTGGTAGCTTGAGCCAATCAGTTTTTATTCTTAGAGATGGATGTTCAAAAATTTATATTTAAAACGCCTTAGTAACTGCAGCAATGTTGGTCAGGATGTTTCAACGTTGATACTTAACTGAGGTTATATTGAGTTGGCTATATTGAGGGAACGCTTCGTTGAAAAATTAATTAGGTATAATACGAGTTGAAACTTGATTGCTGAAATTTGAATTGAAGCTTTTTTGGGTCTGCTGGGTAAGAATTATAATTATGGTATAAAACGATCAGTTATACGCTACGCGAACTTACTTCATTGCCTGATCTTGAAATTTCACTTCAATTTATAAAATAGAGGATGATAAAATATTTAGTGAAGTGAATCAATCAAGAATATTGACCTATTTCGGAGCTGTTCGATCTTTTTATAAAAGAGTGAACTTTTGTAGATTTTCGCAACATGTTCGTCTTACATTTCCATTTCTTTGTTTCAGGTAAGCTACTGAATGGGAAATGTAGTTGTACTTTCAACATCCTATTCGCAACGTAAGTCAGTTATCCCTCTTTTGTTTGCCCATCATGGATTCTATACGTTTCTTAACATAAAATCTAAACGTGAATAGATATCTCGTATTAGGGGCACGAAATTTCCACTAAATGAACAATTTTTTCTTGGAACAGGTGTACCTTCAAATTAATGATTTCCGCGCGTATCAGCCGGGAAAAACCAATTGCAAACTAAAATATTAAACAATGCGATAAAGCATTCAACTACTTTTGACTCTAGTACCGACTATGGTTCGCCCTCACTTTGGTTGAGATTGGTACGGGTTCTGTAACAAATGTGAGGTGAATTTGATTCATTTTCATGTTTTGAATTTATTCTGTCATTTAAATTATATTTCATCGATTTCACTCTCATCAAAATCTTGAATTATCAGGCGTTAGAACGATAGTTGAGTGATTTTATCATTCGAACAATGAATGAAGATTGTAGTTTGAAACCTGGAACCGTGTTGTCGCTCCTAATACTTAGAAATGAAAATAGTAGTGAGTGAAGAATAAAATAAGTCACGAATAAAAATAGGAAATAGAATAAATAATCAAGCGAAGAACATGAACAGAACGAGTAAACGACAAATACACTTAGATATTATAGATAACACACTTGATAATTAGATTACCAATATTAATGATTCTACTATCAGTTCACATTATAATTCGCGGTAAACGATGGGTCGCAGCTGGTCGCACCTAATTCCGGTTAGATTGCATTCACCATGATCTAAACTAAACCGCAAGATCAAATTCATAGCCCAGCATGTATCAGCACACTTTTGGTACCATGTTTTTTGTAGAAATGACCATAATTTTTGTAGAAAAACCATAATAATTTTTGTAGAAAAAAGTGGGTTTTTTGCAGAAAAAGTGGTTCATATGCTTTCTGATGCCCTTATTATGTGGTATATTCTTGATCAGCGTGAAATTTTCTACAATAATAGTTATTTAAATTGATTTTTAAATTTATTCAGGTGAAAATACGGTTTAATGGAATTTAACTCCCTATACTACACGCGCACCTATACAGCTGTCTATGGTCCCATTCGATGCGAAATTTAATTTTTCTTCAAGTTTTTTTGGCATTTTTTGCAAAAAAATTAGTGAAACTCAAATATTAGGTATAGGAATATGGTGTGTATTCGGAATTAGCGAAAAATGTCCAATAAGAATAGATAGAAAAAAGACTCTTGTCCAAAATTTCCTATTTTCGGACCTCAATGATTTTGTACTTGCAGCACTCAATACTAGAAACCAGAAGAAGTTGGGATAACGTTATCCTTACTAAAATCATTTGCTTTCTATGTGTTAACGTATTTTGACCATGGGTTTTTCATGGTTGGGGAAGCATTGTTTTTCATTTGCCAAAATCAAAATTTCCATCTCCACTTTGATGAATCAAATAGGGAAGCGAGTCATGTAAAAAAAGGAAAACTTATTTTTTCCCTTTTTTTTAATCTTCAGAGAGGACTAAACTTTTTTATCCCTCCCGTATTTATTCCAGTGCCTAACACATGACTAATTATACGCATAACTATCACACAGTGACTATACCTACACTGACTATAAATACATACATGACTACAGTCTAGAATATCGGCTATCTGCTTACTCACTAATATCTCGCTTCGATTCAGTGATATTGAATACCTTTACTAATTCGAATGACGTTGTTGCAGAAATGGAATAGAAAGGTAACTTTTGGAGTACACATCAGGGGTGTGGAACCATACAGTTTTTATATCTGATAGGCAATACTTTTATATCAAATTCCAGAAACCTCTCTCCCCATCTCACCGCTCCAAAGTTTGAATTAATTATCCGAGTATATTCGTTTATGAATATTAACTATTCGCCTCCTCTTCTTCCTGCCGATCGATCTACAAATAAGCAATTCTTCCTCGTGAAATGCGTCGCACAATGTCCACAATCCACCGCCTCACGCGGGAACTATAGTTCTCAACGTTCTCTTGGCGACGCGGGAACCGCATACTACAATATTTACACCCAATATTGACGTGATTGACCACCTAATTAATAATCAGAGTAATCATAGAGGGCAGCACACAGCGGCGGTAGGGTAACGCTAGTGTTAACAATCACCTCCACTGAACCGGGTAACCACCGCTTGACACAATTGATCGACCAAATTAAACAATTGTTATTCTACGACTCATTGTTATTGTAAAATTGTTTAGGTAGTTTCTTGTAATTGAGAGTTCATTCCCATTTCTACATGCCGTATTTCATCGTTACCACAGATTCCGTCATTTTCAAAAAAATCGATTTCAATACCATTTACAAAAGAAAAGTCCCATCCTGTAGCGTAACCTCATGTCCATGGAGTGTAGGGGAAAAAAGCAATTAATGGAAAACGGTAGTTTTTAATAATTTGTCACCTTTTTAGCGAATTTTTTTTTTAGAAAATAAATCTATGGCAATGGATCCGAAATTTTTAAAAACAAAATTTGCGAAAATTTTCTTCATTAAAATCCGTTGAGACATTTTGAAACGAATCCTAGAATTTAAAACCTTTTCATATGTATAAATTGTCATTCCAAACGGTAACACTCCTTAGGATTGAGGTAAAAATCCCATTCTTACACCAAAAAATCAAGCTCCAAATGAAAGGATGAGTCTGCTGGCCACTATTTTTGAGCACATTAAATTTGTCAAATTTCAAAAAAATGTGCTGAAAAATCACTACAAATTGCTTTAAAAAAAAAAAAAAAAATCGTTAAATCTATATATTATTTAGCAGAATATTACTCAAATAAAGTTTGGTAACTATAAAATAGAAGATTCAACAATTTGTTTACAGAATTATGCTGGAAAACGTACTTAAATTTCATCAAAAGAAATCGATAAAAACAAAAAAAAAGCTGAAAATCCAAAATCACTTTCTAAATAGCAGATTTTTATTTGGAATACGTACGTTTTTTGCCACAAAATTAATAGTTAACAACTTCTATGCGTCCAAAAAGCTCAAATTTCAAAACAATTTAACATTATACAATACGATAATTTACGAAAATTCGCTCATACAATCATGCTGCATGACTGGAAATTTTTCCGTATTATTCTATAAATAATATGCATTTTATAACACATTCTTATTGTACTATTGCCGAAAACATAGTTTTAATTTGATTTGACTCACCTTGAATATATTTTAGATGCATAAATATGTTGGTACTCTATGCAAAGATAATGAAGTTTTAATTTGACTTTATTAGTCAAATATCACCATAACAGAATTTAGATACACAACTATTTTAGTATCCTATAGAAATATGAACATGTGTTCAAATTCAGGATTCAATTCAGAGTGACCCGAAGCTTGGAAAGAAAATAAGATATAAATTTATTTAGGATCCTTCGTAATTTCATGCAAAGCGATAATGATTCTCGATTTTATTAGAACCGAGAGAGATTTCCGAGTGTATCTGGTCTTGTTACAATTTAGTAACTATCTTAGCCATTTTCGCATCATTATCTTGAATGCAACTTCGACACCCTTCATGTGAAATTCTTCCATAAACTTTTCAATTTTGGGATTGACTCAGTCAATAGCCGCTCACTATCGATGATTTCTGTCCCATTTTCAGCCTCCAACTAACTAACTAGCTTGTGAAACGAAAACAATACTCCTTCAAGAATCAGAAGCCCATCTTCTTTTATAGCTCCAAGATGTTTTATAAAAAGTTAGTGAATCGTTTCATTAATGTTTTTAATCAATGTCATATTCGACAATCCTTCATTCATCTTATTAAGTTCTGTATTAGGGAAGTTTTGAAGAAAGTAAAGCTACCTATCACAATGGGTTAACGAATTTTAAAATGAAAATTTAAAAAAATTTTCTTAATTGAAATTCGGTTTGAGGCATTCTGAAACCAATCCTAGCGTTTACCGTTTTTTCATATATTTATGTATACTATACCCATACGAAAAAGCGTTTAACTCAAAATGTAAAAAAAATATATATACATACATTATTTACATTATTTAAAAAATCAAGCTTTTCAAATGAAAGGTTGAGTACGTCTTGGTCATATTTCAAAAAAAAAATGTGCTAAAAAAGTAAACCACTATAAATGGCAAAAATCTGCTTAAAATATTTTCAGAATTTTAGTCAAATAAATTTTATTAACAAAACACGACAAAGTACTGCCAAAAAAGTTAAAAATCAACAATCTTTTTTGAATCGTAGAATAAATTTTACGGGAATACTTTTTTTTTTTTTTTTTAACATAAAATTGGTTGTTAAGTCTTTACACTCCAAGTGTTTAATTTCAAAAAATTTCGTAACATAATTTACGAAAATTCACTCTTACGATAATGGTGAATGACTGTAACATTTTTGAACATTGTAATTGGGCTGGTCTTGTAACTTTGAAAATCTCCTTACAATTGAACGACACCATCCAATTGTTCTAGCGATGGTGTTTCCATTTGTTCAGTTAGAAGTTGAAAGGGAGAAGTGTGATGGTGAAGAGGGAAGTACAGATACTGTGCTGCCACTTCAATAATTCCACCTTAGATACGAGGAGGTGCCAAGGGGCAGCGGACTAATTTCCACTGGGGAGAACTCTACAAACACTCGTGGTCTCGTTTTTGGGCCTTCGTTAACAAGGCCTCCTTCAGCTGCGAAATAATTGACGCTGCTCTCGGCCCCGCACCCCTACACGAGTTCAGCGGTTCCCTTTTTTTACGCATAAGGGATGTAACAGTCGAGAAAAATAGAAATCTGCCAAGCTGGTTGGGCAGAGTAGTTTTTTCACACATTCGCAAGGAATTTGGATTGAAAGACAAAACCGCACATATCCGAATTCGACGTTAATAAACTGAGTTAAATTAAAGAACCTAGTAGATTAGTGGAACAAAGCATAGCTTATTTTCTGGAATGAATACATGAGCCCTAGTACGCCCTATTTATACCTCTGAGGGAGGACAGGTAAATTCCCTAGCACCCAATTGGACGGCTTGTTATTTGTGCCAATCAGAGGGGTCACCTTATTTAGGTATACCCTACGACCCTAGTGGTGAGTACTATTGTCATTTATGTCTAGGATAGCTAAGAGTTTACAAGTGTTTTATCAGCCTAGGATTGTATACAGGGTTTGATGGTTACATCATAAAGGTGTAGGGAAACGTAAGAGCTTCGTTAAAACAGTTTAATAGTTCAGAATGTTCAGCTACATATGACTCGTGCATATAACATGGAAAGACAAACAGACGGAGTTTCATTCTTATAATATTATATATAAGATATTAGCTACAAGATGAAAGCAGTTGTATCGCATGTCAACAAAAGTTGTATTCAATGTTCAACATGTTGAATTAGATGAGAAAATGATATTTCCAATGTACTCAAGCCTACCGTAAAATTGAATGTACCTACCTCTCTATCTCATGATCCTTGTACGCTTCCCATAATGAGTTGGCAAACGCTCCAAACGTATATTGCAATGCAGTGGACAACACACGTGGTTTTAATGAACGTTGAAAATTCAACTAAATAGACGATTTTAAAGGACCCTCATATATTTTACGTATTTTGCAGTAATAGTTTTAAAATCCGCATCATTTTCATTAATGAAGAATGAAGAGAAAACGCTGTCTCGTTTTTCTGTTTCTACGAGTGCTTTTGAGAACCAACAAATACCATACACCTACAGCCCATGCATATAACACCTCATCTCCATCATACCCAAACCTAAACGATTTACTAAAAAATTTACAATATCTGCAGCATATTATCCATTTTTTATATTGATATTACTTTTTCCCCCCAATGACATTTTGTTTGTACACTATGATCATGTCATCACTTGCGAGGAGGAGAAGGCGATAAGGGTGTAGAATTGGGCATCGAAACAAGAAATGCGATAAATCTTCTTTTTTCCATTTGATGGCCAATTTTTCATTGTTGCTCGCAGCCATTAACGTAGGGAGAATCCTTGTAGTAGACGAATATCTTCTTTTTGTATGCCAGGCTCTGGGCGAGGGATCTTTCCAAGTTTACATTCATGAAAGGTCCCTAGTACGTTTGTCGCCCCCTTGTCCAAGACATCCCTGTATAATGGGAAGGATTTAACATGGTGCTAATGTCCTTGCTTCAGAAATGATTATAAGTTTCTTGTTTCAAGTCATTCGCTCCAGCATATGGGTCACTCCTCCCAACTAATTCAAGGTACACTGTTTATTTGAATGAACAAGCAGATTCCGAAGCTTAGAGTACTAATTGAACTCATCGTTCCGGATGATCGAAAGAGTGTGCAACCTTGCCAGTTTGTTGTGACAGACTCTAGGGCATTTCTGGTCGCTCATTTTCGATATTTTGGCAAGGAAATTCATGGCTCTGTCCATGAACATGACTCGAACGTGTGAGAAGCCATTCTCAAGTCGAATGTAGTGCTTTGGTGTGCAGTGAGTTTGCTCCATTTCAAATGCATCCAAATTCCATAAAGACAAAACCTCCGCTGGTAGAGATTTACAGAGTCCACCAATGATCTTTCCTTTGATGCATAGATCTTTCAAACATCCTGCCGCAGATTTGGCTAGAGTCAAAACTCGAAATGTATTTTTTCAAAAGAACTATTTGACTATTATTGGTAATTTCAGACAACAGCGGTACGAAACAAACATTATGATGGTTAGGTGTTACAATTACCCCTCAGAAGAGCTAAGTGGAGTAAAACTTGCATGATATCTGAGCATACGTAAGCAGTTATTTACATGCTCACCGATGTTATTACTGCTACCGCATGATAATCCCAAACGTCTATAAGAGTGTGATCTGCCTCTTGGCTTGAAGATGTTAGGCTTCTTTCTTCTTTAAAATCTTTTGTAGGATCTAGAGATCTGGAATCGGCTTGAGGATCGTATTGCCTCCAGAACTGGTGATTTCTTGAGTAACTACTTGGCTAAGGAAGAACAGCTTAACATTCACAATACCAAGAAAGCTATTCTTCCCAATGTGGTGAGAATAACTCCCGCGACCTTCTAGCAGTGTAAATGATTCGCGTGACAAGATGAACGACCATTTATCCGGATCGTTATCTAATAGCTAGCGGCTTAACAGGCGCCATCTTGTCTTGCGGCATTAATCTTCCAGGTGGCAATGGCAAAGCTCCTGAGTAAAATTACACCCACCTCCCGCCAGTCAACACGCGTTGCTCCCAATATAATTCACTTAGCACTATACTCTCTCCTCCGCTCCTCAATTTCTTGGAGAGGTGAACCGAGTTTTACCGTGATTGCGTAACGAAAATCACTTCTTCAAGATCCCTACCGTTGAACATTAAAACAGGCGCAACCGAATCTCCTCCTTCAGTCATCTCACCCGATTTTTCGGCAGATCACGACTTAATTAGTGATATTTTCCTAGAAATTTTGGTCATTTTGAATTTTATACTCGTAAGTGAGTTGAATATGTAGTCTGAAGTGTAGTGTGAAGCGTTTATTGACTGAAATTTGCTTTAAAAAAATAGTAAATTGAACAAATTTTAGCTGTTTTAAGCCATTTTTAGTAATTTTTTTAGTAAGTTTCTGAAATTTGACCAATCAATTGTGATCAAAAATTGTTGGCCAAAGAACGCATTCTTTCGTTTGAAAAGCTTGATTTTTTGGTGCAAGAATGAAATTTTTATCAATTCTAAGGAGAGTTATCGTCCGGAATGACACATATACAAATAAATAAATAAATACATAGGTATATAAAAATTTTTACGAAAATTCGCTAAAACCTTATTGATTGATTTTTTTTCTTCAAAAATGTGAATTTGGTTTCTCTATCCGTAATAAATTAATAATAACCGGAGAAATGTATTATTTTGAATGGAAATTCGGTTTCTCAAACTTTGCGTGAAGCATCTGGTTAATTTCCTGTCTACGGTCACCGAAATGATCGATGGAAAGTGCAGTTTCACACCCGCGACGTAAGCGGACCGTCCCAATTACAATAGATGCGCTCATTGTTCTATTTGCAGAGTCATCATGCCCCAATTCGCGAGTGTTTGACCTGATCAAACGCAATCAAGCGACTATCCCAATATAGCAACCAGCCACTGTCTGGCGTGCTGGAGGTCAAACTTCCGAAACAAACGACATCGAGTGTGAAATTTGAAGTAACTAGGTAGTCAACATCCAAAAATGAAAGTTAAAGGCTTGGAATAAATTTCGGTTCGTGTCTAGCTGTCTGTATGTATGTATGTGTGTGTGTGTGTGTGTGTTACTATTGAGCTCTTACTGATAAATAGGAGAATCGGAACAGTGATAATTGTTTCTATAATTTTCGGTAGGTTCAAAGTTTTCCACATTGCAATACGGTTAAATTTTTCGTTATATCTTCGATGTGGATGAATTCATTAATTTTAACCCTTCTTTGGTCGCATCGGGTCTATATGACCCGATCCTCTACATTTCTGTGAATCCCAGAAATGTTTGTCATGCTTTCTCCTCCCCTCCTCCTTCTAATCTTCTAGGGTGCAGATGGCTACGCGTCAGTATGATTTTTGACTTGATGCGAGGTGTCTGTGAGATTTTTTTCCGCATTTTGACCCGACGCGACCATTCACGTTTGTATTTTCTTTCTGAAAATGACCCGACGCGACCATTCACGTTTGTATTTTCTTTCTGGAAATGACCCGACGAGACCAAACTCAGGTGCGTTTTTCTGACCTTTGTAGTGAGCCTAAGTTTTTTGTTTAACTCTATTTACAATATTGAGCGATGAAATGCGTTAGACCGACCAAGACATCTTGAAAGAGTTGGAGAGACAAAAACAAGAGGTCCCTATTGGTTCAGAAGATGACTCTGGCAGCGAACTCGACCAGGAAAATATAAGTGAGCATGAGACGGAGAGTGAGTATGAGGCAATGGAAGAAAACTATAATTCAGATTCCTCATCACACACTGTTGTCGTTTTTTTTCCTTGTTCTCGGTGATGATTAACTAATTAATTTAGTGAATTCTCTCCATGTTACCAGTTGGTTGTTTGATAATAAACATTCATGTAGTCATCTTTTCCTTTAGTTGTTTCTGACTTCATTATATACTTTATTAATGTAATAAGTATATATACCTACTAGATGCAAACCTAAGACACCTAATAAGGTTCGAAATGTTGGAATTTACTGTACGAAACGACTTTGGTGTTTAGAATACTCTTTTATTCGTTTTACCAAGTTCATTCAGCCTGCCATATGTATTTTATGGAGAAAATTGCCAGGTTTACAAAAGAACCCACACCCATTGCACATTTTAATATTTTAAGATACATCTATTCAGGAATTTAAATGTATAGCATGAGGAACAACAACCAAAATATGGGGGGTTGGGGAAACCGAATTTTCTAGGAGTAAAATGTTGGCAAACCAGGCATTGCGAAATTTTGGCAAAATTGGTAGATTATCTTATTTTGCGTGGAAATGGTCCTTAAAACATAATATTGCAACATGTTATACTTTTTAATCACACCTTGTTAGTTCCAGATACTCAATACCAACGAAGTTTGTTAATAGATAATCCTCAATTAAAACTGCAGCAATTAAAAAATTCGGGTCACTATGACCCAAAGCGACCGTATTAGGGAGAATTATCAACGCGACCAAAGAAGGGTTAATAGAAAAACAATGGTCCTATGTTGACAACAATAAACCGAAAATAATAAATATAATGTAAATAAACCTAAAGCTGTAATCAACGATGAAAAAACATAGAAAGATTGTCTATATGATAACACTCAGCTATCCAACTGTTCGACCCTAAGTTTCTTCGTGTTTTCGTCTTGTTGATCGTCTGAAAAACCCCTGTATGTGTTTAGGAACTGGATATCCGATGCTCAGTGGGGCGGGTATATTTGTGTTTTGTATTACGGGTGTGGAGGGCGCTTTTGTTTGCTTGGACACGAGAGTGTTGGCAAGGTTGCGAACGAATATTTGATGGGCTTTCCCAGGAAACACCACCCTTTCTTCCTGGGATCTTCCTCAACACGTGCATTTCTCTCTTATTGATTCAGCTTTTCCGTTTGTTAATGAATTATTATCTATATAGTGACACAATGGGTTTTCTTTAAGAAGAAGTCCTACCGGTTCTGAACCCCCTTTTTTGAAATTCGTTGATAAATGAAACATAAAAGTAGGTACGTATCAAGTCGTGTAACATGTGCGTATGTGCAAATTTTCGTAATAAGTAAGTCTTGGCTTTGCCATCGCCCGATCTACCTCAATGTGAATTCGTGGAGTCCGGAAGAACTGGATCTCAGGCAATGATACAGTGGGATACCTGGATGGTGTAGGGATGCAGTAGCGAACTGGGAACATTTCGCTCACGAGAACTGACAAGTCGCAGTATTTGGTTTTTTTTTTTTTTTTTTTTTTTTTTCAGTTTTGACTTTTATCTTCGAGACGAGTTTATGTTTAATGCCTCCTTTGCAAATAAATACTTCATTATATACATATTTTTCATAAATTACTGGATTTCGTAACATGTCGCCACCAACATCAGAACATTTGATCGTTCGGTGCATGATCACGACACTCGCACTCGGGATCATCTCGGTTTGACCAGCGTTCGTACTGTGACGGCTCTATAATAAGCTTTCGGATATGTTGAAGAATGGTTCACCGCGCCAATCTAAGTGGTAGATCGCGAGGATAATGAAGGGAAATCCCATTTAGACGATTGATTAGTTTGCTGTCAATCCTTTTTAGAACTTTAATGTGTATATTTATTTATTGTTTATTATATACATTTGTATTTACGTTTTGACAATGTATTATCCGTCAAGGATGGCGTACAATAAAACTCTATCTATCTAAACCGTAGTTTTGCGGTTTTAGCAAAACATATAAGCAAAATTATAAAGCTTTCTTCACAAAACAATAATATTCATTGTATAGACGAGTATTGAGTAAGTTAGATTATATTTTCTGAAAACACTCTATTATAGTACCGGGGAATCAATCATTTTTATACGTCGTCACGATCAATACTTCACCTGCCGTCAATTCGTGCCATGGAAACTCGTTCAGCTTTGCTCTACATTATCCTAAAAGCAAGGTCGCTATTCTCCTTCAACATAAAACCTGAGCGCACAACAAACAACCGTAAAAAAGGTATATCGATTTACTCGAATGAGTGGGTTTGTTTATGAATTTCGAATAAAAAATTTCCACGGAGAATGAGCTTGGGGAAAGAAGTTGCTTGTTTATGGGGCAGACCGAAAGAAAACGCGGGAGAAAGCTGAGCTCATGTTTTCAGCTCAAGTCGCCCTAATCCAGAAATCCGATCTCCCTTTTCGTTTGGAGCCCTTTTCTAAAATAAAACCGCCCTATACGGCACGAGCAAAGGCGAGACGTTTCAAATATTCATCTCTTCTCTCTTTTGGGTTATCATAAAATCATTGGGGGATTGGGTTTGCTTGAAAAGACTGAAAATAGTAAAATGCTATAATTATATTCGTGGTGATGTAACTATACCATGAACTAAAATCACTACTCATGTCCTTAGTGTAGTAATAACTAGGGGTCGGATCGGTCCAATATGCCACTATGTATATTAAATTGGTGCAAAATATTATATAACATTTAATATTTCTATACTAAATTACTTTTCGGTTCACATCAGTGGTCTCATAAAAGACTATAAATGGTATAACCGTATCTGTATGGTATAATGGTAACTGTAGTATTGCTATATACCTAGTATAACTACATGGACGTAAGTACCAACCAAAAAAGAAGAAGAAACTCGGCCCTTCGGGCCTCGCAAGGGGCTCGGCCCCTTGACCCCGCCAGGGGGGCTTCGCCCCCCTGGACCCCCCCGGATGTTATTACTTTGAGCCTGACTGCTAAAATGTAAAAAACATGGAATCATGTTTTAGCTCCTCGCTCTCACTTTATTATAGAAATGATCACGACGATTGAGCTCTTGTGAGGTGATGATCTCCTAATAGAAACTCGCAAGTAAACATTCACTTTATTATAGAAATGATCACGACGAATGAGCTCTTGTGAGATGATGATCTCCTAATAGAAACTAGCGATTAAACATTCACTTTATTATAGAAAGAGGTTAAAGAGGCTACATACGAAATTACAGCTTCCTGTAGTGTAAAGTATAGAAATTACCTATTAAAATGATTTAACCACCGCTTCACAAATCAAACCGTTCTCGCAATAATCGGATCACCTGCTATGAATCACATAATCGAAACACCAGCTCAATGAAATCATCAGAAATTAACAAGCGGTTGCAATCATGTTCACAATATCAATAATTGAGAATGATCACCTGTGTGTAAACAATTATTCATATAACCATGCTCTTAACTCAGCTTGTTGGCCACGCACTTCGCAGTAGTTAATATAGTATGGTTGGATAAATCGAGAGCTTTCGAAGGAATGGTCAACGAATTTTGTGGGATGAAAAACGACGAAGTATCATATCCCTAGCAACGACTCGGTTGTAAGCGGAAATCATCACAAATATTGGCGCTACTTTCATCTCACTTTTCGGCGGGGGATCCATCGCTAAAACATGATTCCATGTTAAAAAAGTTTATTGAAATAAAACTAAACACCTACCTACGTACACCTCCCTAGTTACAAATAGTTACATAAGTCATATCAAACTGGTTTCTTGCAATCGAAAGGTAGAGAAAAAATTAGGGAATTTAAATTAGAACTTCATCTGGACGTTTGGGGTAGTAACTTGTGAGCAATTTTACCTCTTTCATTTTTCTAACTTTTCCTAATCATTACAATTGTTCGTTCCTTAATAAAATAAAATTAATGGTTAATAATTGTTTATAAGCTAGGCTAAAGGGTTCATCTTCTTAATTGCAGAAAGAGAAATAAAACAAGTACCTACAGGGAAATCACACAATGTTAGCATGCGGTTTTCAGCAACTAATATTACTGTAAGGGGAAGACTTTATGGACCCAGTTGTTCGGCCTCTACGCATGAAACGAATGAGAGACCCATAATAAATTATTGGGACATTCATCGGTGCTTCTCGAAAAAATAAAAATATATAAAGGAATATGAAATAAGTGTGTGGCTACACACACGTAAAGCGTGACTGCTGTGTCTAGGAGCATGTATATGCGAGTAATTCCTCCCGCTGAATCTCCTGTGACCTTCCTTTGGCACGCACCTCATACAAAAGCGTGCCGTCCGCCATAAACACCCATCACAAATGTTGAAAGGCATCCACTGCCTCCAGGGAAATTTTCCATATTTCTCAATTTAAAACTAAAATTGACAGTAGCAAGGCAACCAACACAACTCGGAGTCAGGTGCACAGGTACATGATGAAGAAGGAGCACCCCCTTAACTATAAAACCAACAATGCTATCCTATTATGCACTACGAACTAAATCACTCGCGACGACGTTGTGGAAACCCATTTCGAAACAGAAGTTAGTGAAAAACGTTGTCTATTTCCACCAAAAATAAAGAGTTACAGTATTAAATCGATTTCGACGGTTAGGCCATCATAAGTAACCAACAATAACTGAGTAACCATCGAAATCGATTTAACATTGTAACTCTTTTTTTTTTTTTTTTCGTGGAAATAGACAACGTTTTTCACTCATTTCCGTTTTTAGCGAATTTTTTGAAGAAAATTAAGCTATTGCTCTCGCCTCAAAATTTGTAGAATGTGAATTTTTGAAAAATTTTTATGCAGAAATCCGTTTCAGGCTATTCTGAATCATATTCTGAAGTTCAACGCGTTTTTTTATATATGTAGGTATATATGTATGTATGTATGTGTCTTTCCAGACGATAACTGTCCGTAGAATCGTGCTAGAAACTTCAAACAAATTTTAAAATGTTAAGGACACAAAACAAAAGTTCAAGTTCGTTGGCCATCATGATCGGATTACATCTTCGGGTTGAAATTTTCAAAAATGTAGTCAAAAACTTCAAAATAGCCTGTTTTTTGCGATTTTTTGTGCGAAATAATTTTTTCAGCATACTAACTTGTGGTATATTCGGAATCAGCGTACAATTTTCTATAAGAATATGTATCAAGTTTTCAAAAATTTCAAAGTTGAAAAATCAGTCAACAATCGAAATAATGCCGTTCGCTAGTTGTAAAAATCGGTAATATTTGTTCGAAACAGAGACTACAGTTTGTAGTTTCTTGCTGTGGGATACTAGATTCGAATGCAACTGACTTTATATCACTCGTAATATAAACCCTCATCATCGATTGGCTGTGGAAATATGTTTCTTTCATATGACGTCGGTATGTTATTTTATTTTATGTCAAGATTTGATGATGTTATGATAGTATACTGTTAAGATTTCAACTGCCTTCAATACTGACCACATTGGACATCGAAATCTATGAATATTTACCTACATTTGTCTTTAAATCTACAAGATTAGTTTAATAATAATAAAGTATGAGTACCTCCTAATTATTTTTAATAATTTGATTCCTTGTTTGTCTATCAAAATCATAAACTAAAATTTCTCTACACGATCAATAGCGACTGAAATGTCGAAGATTTCTTCAAAAATTTACTCATGGGGTCATGCTGCATGACTGGACTTTTTTTCTATTATGCACTTACCCAAAAGCTCTGATGAAGCCTTGAAGGCGAAAGAACTTAGCTAATAAACTTCTACAAAAAGAGAAGCATATCAAGTTCTCTCCCTCACAATCTACCCACCAATATCTGATTGTAATCTGCCTAACATCGTAAGTGTGGCATATCATTCTCACCTTAATGTTGAGTAATGTACCATTGGTATTCTCATTTCGCTGTAAACAATTCTTCGTTTCGACTCTTATTCCTCCCGTTTCTCTTACCCGCCCCTAAATCACCCTTGAAACCTCAACTTATTCCAATTTCCCCATCGTAAGTCCGCATTTTCCCTCTCAGCGACGCAAAAGGTTTGAAAAAAAAAGAGAAAACCCCGCGTTTTCCGCAGCTTCCCGCTAGATTATTGCTGCGACAATACCGCAGACCACATCTACCTCTTTCCTGAGGCTTCCCCCGTTTTCATTGGCCGGTAGGGACCAATGAGAACTACCCGTGGGGGTACCCGAGACGGCAAAATATGACCCGGCCCTCTACCCCATAAAACTTATGAATAGCTTCCACCTTCGAACCACCCAAAGCCCCCGGTAGCTCCTGTTATAGTCCAATTCATTTGCCTGGGACCCAATACTTTTCCTATATCCCTCCGCGCTCACCTTCCGACTACCTGTAGTTGGCTTCTGCCACACTTTCCAACCATTTCCCCCTTCCCCTTATAGAAGCCCCTTTTTTATTATTTTCCCCTTTTGTTTCAACTTTTTTCACTCTCCCCTTCGCTTCGTCTCGCCAGACCTGTCTTCTAAGTACGGTCCCAAACCTCAATTCCAGGTCGTAAATTTCAATTTTTCAATAGACTCTGCCGAGTCCTTCAACGACCCTTACCATCACACCCATATGCTCCTATCTCCCACAAACTTTTTTACGTTCCCCACTACAGGAATGTCCATGGGGAAGTTGTGCAATCGTTTTGCGATTTTTAGTATGCTTCTAACAAGTGGGGGATTCTTATTTTTGATTTATTATTTTCATTAATGAACCTTTTCGATCGACCAAGATTTCTTTTACCCCCCCCCCCCCCCCCTTCCCACACTTACTCACAGAATTTGTTGTTTTAAGTTTTAAGATTCGTGGATTCCAAAGATTTAAAAAAATAATAATAAAAATAAGAAATCCACCCGCCTGTCGTACGCCTTGAGGTCCGCTGCATTATTCTAAAACTACCAGGCCAAAGTTTCTGAAATTCGGCTCAAAAATTCAAAAATCACTTCGGCCGGGGATGTGTAATCTTGGCATTACTTTCAAACAAATCCGAGGAGAAAAATGAAAGGAATATTTTAAAATCGAGATTTCGAAAACTTTTCATATAAAAAGTTAGTTTTTCCTCGGATAAGATAGAACTGAGTTAACTGAATCAAAAAAGACAAAATATGTGTTGGAGGAGGAAAATTTCTTCAACACGAAGCAAAGCAACTTTTTCTAGCAGGACTAGGCTGAACCTCTACTAATTCGGCTCGATTGATACAGTTTTCTAGTAAGTTAGAGCTGTACTTTGTACTGTGCTATGTTCTGTACTGACTTGCATACCTGCATAGATGGGCTATCTAATACAGAGATAATAAACCTTTCTGTCATAATTTGCAGATTTTTTTACTTGGATGGAGGAAGAATTCCACACAAATCATTACTGATTCAAAAGCAGCATGCTTAGTTCAACGAACGCTCTACATCGGAAAAACCGCAAACTTAATTCAATATTTGATTGCAACCACTATTCTCAAACATCTGGAAAGAGACATTTGCGTGTACCTGCAGCGGTTCTCTGGATACACCTATTTAGCTAAATGCGTTGCTACATTTTAAATCTCTTTTTGAGTCGGTGACCCCTGGATTTCTATCCCTTTACAGTGAATTTTATCTTTTGCAGTTGTGCTACCTACAAGAAAAATGAGGAAAGGGTAGCAGATACTGCAGGTTCTCTGATATAAGGTACAACCACTACCTGGTCCAGAAACACATTATAACCAAACCAAGGTTTAACTTGACTTCACTAAGCTGGCCAGATCTATAGAGACGTGTTCAGATCCATAGTTCGACACACACGCTAACAAATGCTGGCCGAGTCAACGTAGAGACTCATTTTGATTATTTTAACATGGTACATGATTTTTGCCATCATAACCCAGCCGAAAATGAGACAAAATGTACGTGATATTCAGTACGTTACGCTCCTATTGTCTGTTAATTATCGCTTATTAGTTCAGCACCTGAGAGGACTTTTGTATGCAAAAATAGCGCACCGCAGTTTCTCTTCTTATTCGTGTTTAGGAGGTCCTAGAAGGTTGGAAAGTGGATGATGTGCGAAGAAGTTGAGGATCATAATAGGCCTAGTACGCCTTGTTTATCGTCTGTATGTCGGCTACTATTGGGTTCAGAAAAACGCAGTTGGTCTCAAATTTTTCATTTTTTTTAATTTCTCGATTTTAAATTTTAATTTTAAATGTCATTATTTCATAGATAATTATTGATAAATAAGTTGGGTTGGGTTGATAAGGCACAAAAAATCATGTAAACTTCATCAACTGGGACAATTCTCAATACTATGAAACGGTTATTCTAAGTTGCAATTTTAAAATCAATCTCTGGAAAAATCAATTTTTTCTTCCTTATTACCGAAAGTAGGGAAGCTTTGTGTTCGTGATTGAAATCGAAAAAAAATTTGTCCTCTACAATCAAAATTTACTCTTGATTTTTGCGTTTCAGGGCTTGCTGATCAATTTTGGTTCCGTGTCTGTCTGTCTGTCTGTTCTATGTGTCCGATTTTCAGAGTATCAATGTATTAGGTCCGATTCCGAATCGATTCGAAAAATCGATTTTTTAAACGATAACCTTTCCTGGGACTAACATAACTATTGGCGGTTGGCTGGTCATATGGACTCTGCCCCTTTTCTCAAACTCTTCAACAGTACTTGACATTACTGTCGTATTTGTTGGTATAGATCCGGACGCGGCTCCTATTAATTTGGCCGGAATGGAGTTCGAATTGACTCTTGAAAATGGAATTCTCCCCGCGCGAAAATCTCCGGCCGGGATTTCCCCCGATTCCGACAAGTTGAAATAAACCCCTAAAACGTCCGGGGGAAATGACTTCAAAACCACCCCCCCCGCCGCCCAAAGATAATTAGACATCATAGTTTAAAACGGGTACGTACGCGCTTCAGCCTTAATAAGCCCCAACTGCTGAGCGGCTCCGAGTCCAATTTCCCCGGTATAATCAACTGGAGAGGTTTCGGGCGGCATGACATTGTAGGGGACCCCCCCATAAATCGGGGGACATTAAAACCGGATGGATAACAGCAGGAGGCCTTCGGAACGGACAATTTAATGCTCCCGGATACTCTCGGATATTGACCGAAATATCAGTACGTACGGAATTACCCGTCCCACGCTCGCTAGAGGGATTCCGTATGAGAGCTTGTTATATTCCGAATCAAATCCTAATGCGGGAGGATTTTCCCGGCTTAAAAAAATAAATAAAATGACGGCGTTCTGTGACAGATTAACTCCGTATCACTCGCACAGGATTCGTATACTTCGAAAAAAAATGTATCAACTTTTTTTAAGAGCTCAGTGAGTGTCCTATTTAAAGACAAGAACGTGGATTTGCATGAAAACGCTGTCTATCCCACCACGGAATAAACAATTCCTATGGTAGATAGACTTTGGTAGGTTGTCAAGCGAGACGCAGTCTCGCATCGCCAAGCATTCAATAAACCATTTCAATCGCATTGCCCAGCTTTCAATAAACCATTGCAACAAAACGCACCGAGATGAACAACAAAGTTGAACTTTGGCACCTCCCGACCTCACCCTATCCTCTCAAACTTAATGTCCTTAGCATATCGCAAGGAATGGTGGGGGTGTGTGTGTGTGTTTGTTTAGTCGCCAGATGCCAAATGTGTAACGGTAGATCTAGATCGATTCTGTTTTTAAGCTAAAACAAGGCGTCGAAATGCATTTTTTCGGACTTGTAGCAATTTTTCGTAGACAATAAAGCTATTGCAATGGTCGGAAAATTTTAAAACCAAAATTTCCTTCATTGAAATCCGTTTTGAGACATTCTGAAACGAATCCCAGTGTTTAACGTGTTTTTATATGTATATGTGTGTGTGTGTGTGTGTGTGCCGCATGGGGTTTTGGAGCCGCAAGACCAAATCCTGGTGAGCTGGTGAATTAAATTTTTCCCGTTCATCCTAGAAATTTGAATTTTGTAAGAGAGACTTTCTGGGACATCAAGATACGAATAAACTGAATGCCCCTTTCCAGATCAGCTGATTGACCTAAATCTCTTCTGTTTAATCTTAGGAAATTGAAATTTGGTAGGGAGACTCTTTGGGACATTGAGACGAATTAAATTACGGGCTCTATTCTGAGCAGGTGAACTAACCTGTCTCTGCTATTCACCTCAAGCATAAAGGTATATTGGGGTAGAAAGGAGTCCCTAAATTGTATAAATAGGTTTGTGTACACACTTTTGGGTCGTTGGTCGATGAGACACTATGACGTTGTAACGATGAAATGAGGATTTACAAATTAGTGCTATTGATTAACAAAGACGATGATGAATTCAGCGATCGATACCGAGAAACAGGTTGTTTTAACAAACCCCAATCAACTAGCAGATGATTTCGTCTCTGTAATCCCAGAATTGATTCTACTATTCCTAGAGGCTGAGGTATGACTTCCCCTTAAGTTATGGACCTGAGCGACGAGAAACAATGACGATGTAAGGACGAATTGGCAATTTACAAATAATTTATTGCATTACTGATTAACAAAGACACTCCTTCAATGAAGGATTCAGCGTTCAATACCGTGAAACAGATTGTTTTGACAAACCCCAAGCAACACAGATGATTTCATCTTTGTAATCCGAGAAATGATTCCACAATCGCTCGAGGTTAAAGAATGATGTATGTTTGAGTCAAAGCCTATGGGTGGTTAGGTGATGAAAAACTACGACGTTGTCACAATAAATTGGGGGATTTCCAAATTGGTGTTATTGATTAACAGAGACGCTCCCTCGAAGATGAATCCAGTGATCGATACCGTGAAACAGATTGTTTTAAAACAACCCCCAAGCAACTCACGGGTGATTTCGTCGCTGTAATTCCAGAATTGATTCCACTACCGCAAGAGGCTGAGGAATGACGTCCCCCTAAATAATAGACTTCTGGGTCGTTGGGCGACGGGAAACACGAATCCGAAAACCGCATCCAATGAACACCCCCATCCCCAACAAGAGTCGAGAAGAGGAAGAACGACTCGGGGAAGAGTTACAAATGGAGTGCCGCACCCGCATGTGATTTATCATGTTGACCCTAATGTGGTTTTGCGCTGTGACAAAACGCGTTTTAAGGCTTTGAAATATGACTGGGTCCCACCTATCGTGCGTTGCCCACATCAGTTTTACGGAGGGAATATAACTAAACCGGGGATCTGACATCTGTCAAGTCTTGGGTGTTCTTGGCGTATGTGTGCTTTAGGTATAAAGTCGAGAAGAAGGAGGAGAGCATATTTCGAAATTCATGAACTTGTGGAGGGCTTCACTGATGAAGGGCCAAGTGTCACTCTGGGTTTTATTTAGCCAGTGATTCCAAATAGGCAAATCTAAATGTTGGATCATAGACATCTTTGCGGGCGGATTACGTTTCACACTCGCCGAGTCAAAACCTCGGGTGCGAAAGGGAAGAACAATATGGGTGAGTTAGCGTTCACACACTGCTTTTCACAATTCGGGTGTAAAGCTCTCTCATTTTTGGCGTCCTAGGCGTGATGCACACAGGGGAAACGCGTTTCTCGAGGTGGTTTCGTAAAACGAGTTTCATTGAATCAGTTTCAGTATACCATGCGCACCAAGGAAACCCAGCTCGGATTTTTCGGTCAGTTTTGCGATGCATTCAGATGAAGAAAATGATGACGTGAAATGGAGATGAATTTAACTAACCCCTTAAAACGTAAAACTTTTTTTTTTTTTTTTTTTTTTTTTTCAAGTTCAAGAAACCTGGTTTTACGAAACTGGTGAAACTAATGTTTCATGAAAAACAGTGTGCACGGGTTTGCGTTACCTATCAGTTTCAAGCAACTTCAGTTTCACGATTTACGAAACCGGTTTAGTGAAACGCGTTTCTCCAGTGTGCATCGCGCCTTAGTGTTCTAGTGTTCACACCGCAACAAAAATCATGACATTTATGTCAAAAATTACATTTCTATACATTCCAATTAAATCACATTACATTACAAAATAACAGTATACGAATCGGCAACAATGTTAAAATGGTTTATTAGATTGCTGTGATTGTTTACGGTTCATTGTCTCACTCAGCTGAGATGCCAAATGCTGAGATGGCAGATACATCTCAAGCCAATTTATTTTGAACTTCGATCCAGTAGTTCAGGAGGACAATGGCGGAATGAACGGAATTTTTTTAATTCCAGTTTTGGAATCTACCTATCTTGAAGCGGACCAAAAAAATTGAAGGCGAGTGGAGGGGGGATAGATTTACTTTTTTCTGTCGAATATAATGGTTTAGTATTGAGAGATGATAAATCAAAACGTGATACATATATTACGGTGCATTTCTAGATGAATTCACAAACTGAGATGAATTCACAGCTCCATCATCGGTTTCCCCTCCCTTTCTCTGAAAATCCAAGATAATAAAATAATGTATCACTGAACCTAATGATACGCGTTTACTTTCCAAAATAAACCAAAACCCTTGAAGATTCGTGATTCACTGTTTAAAAACAGGACAATAAGAATGCTCCATTTTCATAGTTCGTTTTAAATTCACGTTGTTTTCAGTATTTGTAAATTTACATGAATTTACTCAGGAAAACATCAATAGCGCCTGTGCAAGTTGAATATTTATGTGGGGAAAGAACTGTTTTATTTAAACTGGTGAAACCGGATCGGAATAAGCCGTTAGGGCTCTGACCGATTATAATGCAAACCGATCGCGCCGGCAGTTGGTAAATCAAATCGGGTTTGAGGGCAGAAACGCGGGAAGCGCGACGCCCTTCTACAACTGTTAGAGCCTGCAGGAATCCCAGGAATTCCTGGAGAGCCTGAGGGAGGGAGAAATCCAGAATTCCACCGCCGCGGTTCATCGCCACGTTTTCCCTCTCATTTGAAAACACAGCGGGAACAACTGGTTCGCCTCTCCCTCTCTCTCGTACGCCCGACTCTATTCACATTGTCTGGCGCATATTTTCAAACAAGCCACCCCTCCAACTCTCGTTACAGTTGTTTACAGCGCCGTTATAGAAACGTAACCCTGGCTATACCGGGAAATACAGTGCGTTCCGTAACAGTGGTTTAGCCTAACACTTAGGGAGGGTTTATCAATTACCGTTCATAATAGCTTGTTATTCATCCTTTAGTTTCGCTCTATTGGATGACGGACTGAAGCATTCAGCACTGCTAATTTTGCTAGTCGGCATAAATCTGCGGTTTAAAAGCAATGGCGCTTCAAAAACCCATTAGTCAACAGGATGGCATTAACTGAGAGCTATGGTGTTGTTACCACCAAAGATCTGTAAGTAGTGTCCTTTAAGTAAAGTCTAGCGTTGTGTTACCCTCTAAGTTTTCTAAAGAATTTTTCATCAGAAGCATGTATTTGAGCCTTAAACGTGAAATCTGTTCAATAATAGTTATTGACGGGCCGATATCAGACTGAAACCACCCCTAACTCTGGTTACAGTTGTTTACAGCGCCGTGATAGAAACGTAACTCTAGCTACACCGGGAAATACAGTGCGTTCCGTAACAGTGGTTCAGGCGGAAGCTTAGAGCTGGGTTATCAATTTCAGTTCATAATAGCTTGTTATTCATCCTTTAGTTACGCTGTATTGTATGACAGACTGAAGCATTTAGCACTGCTAATTTTGCTGATCATCATAAATCTGTGATAATAAAAGTATTGACGATTCAAAAACCCATTAGTCATCCAGGCTGGCATTCACTGAATGATATCTTGCCCGCGAATGTTCAGCGGAATCAATTTCACAGGGCACTATCCAGGACATACCCGCGGAATTTCTAGAAACATCATCTAAATTATATAGGTAATAATTTTGAGTGATATGTCATTGTTGGGATCCAAGATATTTGAGGACTCTACTTTAAATAAAACCTTGCTTTGTGTTATACCCTTCAAGTTTTCCGTCGAATTTTTTATTAAAAGCGTGTCTTTGAGCCATCTTCGTGAAATTTGTTCGACAATAGTTACTGAAGGATTGACAACGGACTGAATCCACCCCTAACTCTCGTCACAGTTGTTTACAGTGCCGTTATAGAAACTTAACCCATTAAAAAAATACAGTGCGTTCCGTGCCTGCGGTTTAGGAGAACACTCGGCCTTTTTATCAGTTACTGTACATAATATCGAGTTACGCCTCCTTTAGCTGCGCTCTAATAAATAAGGAACTGGAGCATGTTGCATTGATAATTTAACTTATTGACATAATCAGTGATTGAACAGCCAGGATGCTTAAAAAAAATCATTATTCATCAGCGAGAACTTAATTTTACACGGCGTTATCTAGCACATAAGCTTCCGGAAAATCTAAAAACTCAATCTAAATCAGATATTAATTGGGAATGCTATGATGTTTTTTGCGCCTAAGATCTGTAAGAAGTGGACTATTAATAAATCCTTGCGTTTCGTTACCTTTCAAATTTCTGTAGAATTTTTCTATATGGTAACTGATTGAACAGTATAACGATGTTCATTCAACGCTTACTCAACTTACCGTTAAAATAGTTTGGCACTAGGGAGACTGCAAAAATCCATTATTTAACATGCCAACCGTGAGCTATCACATGAAAAATGTCTGCTGAAGTTTGCTGAAACAGATCAACAAACAATATAAACAGTCCTCGCGATACCAACATAGCTGAATACTCATCGACAACCTTTCTAGATGATGTCGGTCAATATCACATACATGTACGTCGATGAATTTCCATATAAATACGTATAATATCTGTAAGATCGGGAAATCCGGTTCGTTATGTATCAGTCAGTTATTGATTGTGTTTTTTTCGATTTGCTACTATTTGCAAAGTTGTTACTTATCAAAGTTCACTAAACTGTCCGCAACTCAACTGTATTCTAACAGCACGAATGCTTCAAAGATGGATTTTTCAACAGGCTGGCCTTGAGTTACACAACGAATTACTCAGTCTTCAGAGAGTCGTGGCGCTATTTTTCATCAGCGAATAATGAAGACAGACTTCGACAAATTAAAACTAGCGGCATGGCTGAAGGCTGAGAAATGCGATGTTTGCCCTTAGACGCTTTCTTCGGGAGATTTCAAAACGGGCAGGGGCAGTGATACTACTACACGCACAACTCCTCGGTCTTGCGGGTTTGGTAGACACAAGAAACTGATAATCTTGGACGAAAGTTGTTGCGAAAGGTTGCGAATGAGATTTTAAAAATAACATTACGATCATAGTGCAAAACACGTACTATTACACGAATTTCTGCCCAACACTCCAAATAGTTTTGAAAGATGTTTCAGTTGAGATTTTTTCATAAAAAATATCATGATGAAATGCAGCTCTTCTCTTAGGAATCAAACATACGATTCTTGCACGTATCAATAAATAGTTATAATATCTCAGCTCGTATAAAATTAAATATGAAACGGAATGAAAGGAAAAAACGCAGCCTAAATATTTTAACGAATGAAGAATTAATGATATACGATAATGAATTTATGGAATAGAACGATAAAAGAAATTCATTGCCGTAGTATCAATAGTAGAGTTTGATCATGCGCAACCATGAATTTCCAATAACTTTGATTTGGTCGCGACTGATCCTTTCGACTAATTCTATACCTACGTCCGTGACGAAGTTACACTAGCCACCCAACTTGACTGACGTTTTATAACCTTATGGTTACAATTTCTACAAAGAAAACAGCTAAATTATGAGAATCTAATAAGAGAGGTACGAAATCTGTGCGTCTTGCCGTTTTAAAGTTGGTGTTCACTATCAGGACCAGTAATATGAGAACGCTTCTAATATATGCGGAACGATGTCTTGTTTGTTCAAAAATTGTATTCAGATTTAGTGAGTACCTTGAATTCATATGCTCGGGTTTTATACGGGTGATGGGAAATGGCAAGAACATGGATAATATTACGTAACCATTGAAAAAGAGTATTTTCTGCTTGAGAGCATCGGGGACCATTCATTCTGTTTATGAGTTTATTCATTCTACGGGAATTAATTTAGAAGGGCGAACTGAGGGACGAGGGATTTATTTGTGTAAGAGTATTTATTATCTTGTCGGTTAACTCCATGAAATGTGGGAATGGAACGCAACACGGGAGGCTTGTGACAATCATCAAGGTTTAATTTTAGAGTTTTATCTCGACAGGCTTTTAAGTGGGGCTTAGTCTCTCCAAGTTCCTCATCAAGGTGGTGTTTACCAGGAAGGTCGGTTATATCAACGGCGCACGAGATAGCAATTCAGGGGCGTCACCGAAACTTTTGCTGGTATTTGTGTGTTCTGGATTCGCGTGTGTCCCATTACGAGTACGCGTAAAAATACGCTCCTTCAAAAAACGACTTGCTTCCCCTGTAAACGGTAGGATTTAATGAATTAATAATTAATAACAATTTATTATGAATGCTCATTCGATCGTTGTTCCTTTGAGATTTTGCCCTTTAGGGAACAGTATAAATGCAACAACATTGCAATATTCGTTTCCACAGCACAACTTACCTACCCGTTTTTCCAATTCCTCATTACGTTTGCCCAGGTATTCCACTACTCTTGACCAAAAATACTTTATATATAGAGCAACCGTTGAGTTGAACACTTTCTCGGACCACTTGGCATCAAAGCTGTTCAAAAGGAACGACTTAGAAAAATGTAAGATAATAAAAAAATTATTACCTCGATTTAATACGATCATTTAAACAATTTTTTTACACTACAACCATAAGTAACCATAAGTATACAACCATAAGTAATATAATAATAGTATTATATAATTTAGAATACTAATATACTAATATAAGAAAAACGTTCATGTACTAAATAATTATTTTACTGATAAGAACTTTCACAATTATCTTTTTCACAAGTAATATTACGAATTCAGATGTTAAACAAGGATACGTTGAGTGTAATTTTTCATGTGCAGCACGAATGTCAAAAGACTCTTTTTGACCATACTGGGGAATAATTTCCGTAATAAGTGTAAAATGACACATTCATGAGAAACAAATTGGGATACAAATTCTAATCCTAATTCAAATCCTAATCAATTCAATTCTAATTGAAATTCTAATTGGGATTCGAATTCATTTGAGATACAAATTCTATGTATTTTTGTTTTGACATGGATATGTTTTTTAGCTTCGGGTATTTGAAAAAATGGTGTACCTTTTTTTATCCCGAAAAAGTGTACAGGAAGCTTTATTGTCTATTGATTTTCACGTACAACCAATGCGTTACTAGCGAAGTGTGACTCCCTTAGTTTTCATAGCAGGAAAATCGTTGGCCACTTTTTGGAACGCTCTCATTTTATCACAACATCGCATGATCCCTACTAAGCCATTGTAGTGTCAAGGAAAGCTGATTTATTACACTGTTATAAACTAATATTGCTAAGTAACCATAATAAACTAATAATGTGAAAAAAGGCTCTGCATGGTAGGAGTACTATTGAGTAGTAGGTACTTGTAAGAAGTAGGTACTAGACATATCCATGATCTACCTATTGTTTTTCCCTTCAATGCAGAAATTAAATGTAGAAGGTTGTTGCAAGGTTGCAGGTTGTTTAGACGGAATGAAATCTTTTCATGAAGGACAAAGGAAGATGGTTCACAGTATGATTTTCAAAGACGAAAATAGGGCTGGATACGGTAATACCAGTGACGCCACGTTCGCCGATAGATCGCTCTCGTTTCCGTCCTTCGAACGAGACCTGCACCCGTCTCGGAATCCGAGATCCCGTTACAGATAGACAACTGCCCGCCGCCACATTCAGGGTGACGATAATTGCTGGTGATGTGAACCTCTCCGACGCTCCCAGATTGTCAGGAAGCGACAGGCTCGTAGTGAAGGGAGGATAATTAAATTGATTAGGGCGGATCGATCCTGCTCCGTTCAGTCCACTTGTATGTACCTACTACTCCTATCTAGTCTCCGACTCCTTAACTGAACTTTGAACCATCTTATATCAAATTTGGTTTTAAAAAAATGTATTTTAGAGGCTTCAAACATGTGACGCGGAAAATTAATAGGGACCTTTTTTCGCGCGAGTAAAAAGTTCGTTTCAGGTGAATTGAGTTGTCAGAGTTGAAAATATATATTTTCGAGTTTTAATCGATTATTGTTCTCCAACTCGTTCTTCATGAGCTAGTATCGATGGCAAAGTTGTTAACCGAGAAACAGTCGATAATAAGGTTCTTAGCAACCGATGTCAGGTATGAGAAAAGGGACTTCTTGTCGCTATGGAGAAATAAAATGGGCAGAAAACGCTCAACGTAGTTTTTCTTTTTTTTTAACCATTAATAGGCAGTCTGACAGTATATTTCATTTTTTTTTCTTCTTAAAAATTATTAAATTAGGTAATCTATAGATGTTCAAAACTTGAAAAGCGTTTTTCTCTAAAATACCATGTTCCCGTAACTAATTTTCATTTTTCCATAACTTTGTCAATTTTGGTTTATTATTTCCAATAATAAGCCTATGTGATCGTGTAGCAAAAAATTTTTATAACCCCCCCTCAAACTTTGTCACTTTACGTTTCAAGGTGCGTAGAATCCAAATTTGAAATGTCCGTCCGCCGTCCGCCGTCCGCCGTTCGCCGTCCGCCGCGGCTTGTGGTGGGTACGGCGTCGACGTTCGTTCGAGGCTTGAATATCTTTTTTTCAAGGTCATATTTGTGTGTTAATACCAAAGCTTTTCCTACGCATATTTAATAACATATCCTCTCGACGTTTCGTACGTACTTAGATAATGATATTATTAAGGCAATAACTATTTGAATAGATAGGAGCTCAAATCGAGAAATATAAACATGCGTATATAATTATAGAAGTATAGGTTGTGGCAACTCGAAGTAGGACACGCCGACGAGTCTGGACGGGTCTTATGACGTACGCTAGCCAACTAAAACTACGATCATACTCAATTGAAAAAATAATAAACCTTTGTGAAATAATTTGCAGCGTTTTTAGGATAGAATTATAATTTTTTGTTTTAAATTGTTTAGATATTAACCCTATTTAATGAAATTACTATAACTCAGTTTCGAAAATTATCGACAAAAGAGGTCCCATTTCATTTTCTGCATCACAGATATTGAAAGCAAATTTTTTGAGAAGTTTTTTCCTTATCAAGCTATTTTTGAGTATAGGTAATCAAACTTCAAATAATAACACTTTCACTCACAGAACGCGCATATAAACTAGCACACAGCTATGGCATACCAAATAAGTATTTTACGGAATAAGCCAAACATCTTAATCCTTGCCGTATTTCACCAATCCAGAAATCGTTTAAATCCTGTTTGGAATAAGGAGTTTAGGCTCTCCAATCAAAAGATTTTTCCCATGATTTTTCTCTTACACAATGGGCTTGTCTACTAAACTGTATTAGGGGTTGATAATAGGCTTATACAATGAGGCTATTATTTTTAATTCAATCTAGAGATCAGTGTATTGTTCTAATCAGATGGAACGAGGTTTGTTTCTCATTCTTTTAAGTGCTGCTAAGTATCGCATTATGAGTTGCGAGAATGTTGAATAAATGACACCTTTCTAGAGTGATTAGTATGATCAACAAATACCTATCACAAAAAATTAGATACCTATGTACCTAGGTAGTACACTAGTTTGCATAAAATTATTATTTATTCTAAATGTCATTTCCAACATCGTATTTTCTTTCTTGGTCTTCGTCTGACGACTCAAACAAATACTATGGTCCATGCCACCTCGCACAGATTGATTTTTATAAACAGCAATCATGCCGCACACAAAAGCTATGCGGTCTTTTTGGTATCACAAGTAATGGAGATCAGCCAGGTTAATACGCCAGATATTGGGTGTTTAAACTCAAACCACCTCAGTATATATACTCGTTCTGCTGAAATACGGTGTGGTAACCCATCACCAGTCTGGGTCCATCACCTCTTCGAGTTTAAACTCGTTTAAATTCTTGGTGAAAGTGGTACTAAGGCGAGTTTTTGTACGTATTAGTGCTGTCAATACATATTCTTTCTTCGATTGAATTGAGATTTTTTGCCAAAAGATTCTCCACCTTTCAAATTAAAACTTTGTAAAAACCTAGACCCATGCAATGCTGCTTGTCAACTCTTAAAAAACAACAGATAAATACACCGCGGTTTTGTTAAACTTAAATCTTTGAATGATCTCAATTGTCGTTAAAATGGAATAGATTGATGTTCAGGTACACTTCACGACTAGATTAATGCACGAATTTTCTGTCCAAAATCTACCCATATCTTTATAAATCCTGAATTGGCTAATGTTTTATCAGACTGGCATTTGTTACGGTTATATTCACCGTTTGAATTGGATTCCAAATTCCGGCTCTACAAAATCCATTGCTACTCTAATTGTTTTTCTGCTCAACCCTTAGCTACGCTTGCTGACTTCCTCACTACTCATCAAAAATTGTATTTTTCCCTGGGCATTCAGTGCTTCCCATTGTTTTCTACGAGTCCGTAGGATTATTTTTCTACCTCGCTTAAGCCGCTGCAAGTATCGACAATCACAGATGCAAAATGTCACTCAAGGCTCGATTATATCAGTTTGAAGGCGTTCTTTAGGGTACTCAACTGGAATGGATACTCAATTCGAATTCGATTCAATCAAGTCACTCAAATTCAAAAGTCCAACGCATACAGAGGGCTACTGATTGAACTAACGCGATTCCGGACGCTGCATTCAAACTCCGAAAACGGGGTTGAATAAAAAGCTGTATAGAAGAGTAAATAGCTTGAAAGGGTTTCTGTATTGGAAAGGCAAAGTGGGCCGAGAACCCCCGAACAAGAGCAAGGTAGCAGATATAGATGGGGCGGTGCGGGGGTTGGAGTTTACCTCTGAGGCCTGATTGCGAATTTCCTCGTCCTTCACTTCAGCACTTTGCCCGGTTTCCGACCTATACCTTTTTTCCCTCGTCCTCCAAGTTTTTACGCCGTGATTAACAGTAACCGAGGAGGTCTCTGAGGGGGTTAACCTGCTTCAATCACCGGACTAACTAACCCGCTCCAGAAACCCACTTGACGACTCCAGCGCTGCCAGTGATTGAATTCGGAAGCTTTTTTTCCCTTACCCATTTCTTTCTTTTCGGAGGTTGAAAAGAGGGGGGGATTTTATGAACTTCGTTCCACAGACCTAATTAGGCTTTGGTTGGGGAAAATTTTACTGTGGGTTCGCCTGTCGAACTCGTTGCTTCTGAATGGGAGATGTATTGAGACAGTATTTTCGCTACTAAAACCACTGAAGTGTGAAAGCATTGTGGTCGCTTTGCAATACGACAACTGTTAGGCTCTCCAAAATACAGATCGTCAAACTATGTTTGTTGTTTCGTTAGTATACAAAAAATGAATTCATTGGTTCATAAATATTGAGATTTTAATTTAATTGGGTGTCCTTCTGGAACATCGAGAGAAAAATACTGAATCCATCCTGATCTGCTGAGTGGGCTAAACTCTCTCCTGTTCACCCAAAGAATTTTGAATCGTTTAGTGAGCCCCATCATATTGTGGTTGTAATTCAGAGCAACAAGTAAACCATTCCCAGAATTGATGTATTCGATTTGAGGCAGCAACTTCGAGATTTAAGTAAATATTTAGGTACCAGATCAGTTGAAAGATAGACTAACTAAACATCGAAAATGATTCGGGAGCTAAATTTAAAAAAAAAACCTCGAATAGGTTAGAGTTAAAAGGATTGGTTGGTTGGTTATCAGGGATCTAGGTACCCCCCCAGAGGTGCAATGGGGGCCTAAATCCTCGATAAAGAGGTAGAGGTATCCCGTCAGAGAGATACCCACTCCTACTAATAGCATTAATGAGCTATGTTCGGAGCTATGGGATTCTCTGGGATTCTGACGGGAACTCTGTCACAGGTACCAACATCAATTTATAGTACGAAACTAAGTGAACCAAAAATTTTGTGAAACTTTCATTTAAAAATTTAAAAAAAGGACACCCCCCATCAAGTCGTATATCTTTCGCTAGTTAATAATTTATTATTCTTACATAATATTATTAAAATAATATTATTAAACCTAATATAAATTGAAAACAATTATTTATTTACAAGATTGCGTTTTAAACGCAAATCGAGGCTAGGGTTACCCTGTAGGTACGTACCTATCAATTTCGAATTTTACCTTTATTTTCCGAATAACTGGAATTTTCTAGTTCTTAAAACTTTGAAATCCAATTACTCCCTTATGAGTCAATCAATTCCAGAAAATCTGGTGGTCAATCGACGCTATACCGTTTTTTCCTATTTTTCTGAGGGAAAAAATCATTTTGAATTAGATTTATCAGAGACAAGTCGGAAAATAAGTTGGAGACGTGGTTTTCGGTGGGTGGGTTTTCTTCCGCGGAACGCCTCATTAAGGAGCCGTGTTAGGGGTTTATTTGGAATCAGCGGTAAATTTCTTATAACTCGGTAACGAAAAGGTATTCGATCCAGCTAGATCGGAAATCTCTCCTGCTGTGCAACGGCCGGGAATTTTAGTGTTTGAATTGATATTTACTTAGGAAAACCAGTGATGAGCTGGACATGATGGCATGAATCTGAAAAGGCACAATGGCGAATTCAAATGGTTCCTTTCAAACGCTAGTAACTTTTCTTGAATCGGAAAATTGGGCTGTGAGTACTAAATGAGTGTATAAACAGAAATAGGTAAGTTTTATTAAGATAAGTGTGCAGAAAAACGAAATAAATGAGGAGCTCCTCGCAATTCAAGGTAGGCACTCACTTTGAATTTGAATATTGAATTAGGTTTACCCAAAATGTCCAAATTCGTAGACAATCAAGGAGAGTAGAATGAACTGACGTGAAGTGATGTTGCCGAGATCGCCAATTTTCCTCGAAGGGAGCCAAAATCACCAGTCGGAGTATTTTATCAAGATTTGGCGAACAATACGACAAAGTAGCAACTTGTTTGTCGCTGAAGATTCTCTAAGTATGTTCAGGCATAGCGAATTAACCAAAAATCGTTGGTTTGCAACATTTTGCGAGAGGCTGACGACTTCCAGCACTTCGAGAAGTCGTTCACATGGTCCCTTTGAGTTCCACGAGTCTTCGAGTGTGTGGAGAGCGACAATTGGTCAGGCGATGACAGATGCAACACTGTGTCCACGAGAGGTTTGTTGTTAAGGGTAGGCACGGTGTGGGGCTGGCTGAAGCACACTGTAGGGAGTGCAAGATCTGGGCATGCAAAGAGGGAGGAGCATCAAGTGTCCTATCTTTTGACCACCGACCAAAGACATACCTACTAACTAATCTATCTATATACCTATCGGCACTATCAAGACGAGAGAGGTCAAACAGCATCAACACAATCCTATCAAATCTTGTTGTGTTTCAACACAACATCAAACAGCATCAACACAATCCTATCAAATCTTGTTGTGTTTAGATTTACTACATGTAAACCAAAACCGGCAACAATTTCCTTCCGAAAGGACGAAGAACATATTTTAAGTTTTGGTTATTCGAGTTGTGAAGATTGTAACTAAAAACCCTTTCGAGGAGAGAAACCTTACAAGACGGTTGCAGTTTGCACGTAATCCCACAATCTGTGCGAACCAGCGGCATCCAGGGCCTTGGAGACATCGAAGGGTCTATCAGACGTCAAAGGGCTTTAGAGGGGTAATAGTGCTAGACAGGGGGGGAGGGGCGGTGTAGTAGACGTCCGTCCTGCTACAACCAACAAACCTCATGTTGCGTGCCGGTCACGTTTCCCTCTCGACGCCACAGTCGTTATAGTTCCTTTCCCCGGGTGTTATCATTCACCCCTTCTGCACCCCCTCGTTCGTGCACGAACTCCCGATATATTGGTTTCGCGAAAATGGCGCCATTTTGATACAATACGCCGAAGAACTTTAATGAAAAGCGAATGATCAAAGGCCCAAATTAAACAATGGAGTTGATTGAATTTCTTTCTGTCAGTTGGAGCCATCGAGGCTTAAATGTTCCTGGGGTCTCTTTAAAGTTAATTTTACTCATATATAACATATAGTTGATAGCTGATCACAACCATGAATCGTCGAAACCTTATCAATATTGACTAACGAATCTAATAAGGAGATCAATTAATTTTGATTTTTGAAATATCAACCCATAAACCCCCTTGGGATAATATTGTAAGTGATTCAGGAATTTCAGGACCATCGGTGGTCAAAAGTGTTTTCCCCCAAATTTTGTGATCTGATCCATTAGTTTGAGAATGCAAGGGAAGGCGCGCGTTGGTGACATACAACGAACAGCCCACACTAATTTTACGAGTAGCTTTAGCTTTGTTTGCAGGCAGATGAAAATTATTAAAGTAGGTAGGTGAAACCGCCCATTGTATACACGCTCTTGCTAAAATAATTGGTCAAGTAAACAATTGGCAAACTGCCTGCCTAACTCAGCAGGTTTTTAATTTTATTTCATTTCCTATTTCTTGAATCCTCGTACCGCTATCCTGAAACTGAAACTAAAACGAGTGGATGACAAAACTTGTTCTTCTTATTCGATTACAAAGACTTGCCGTTATCCAATTCTTCAGCACTTTCAGGGGTACCTCCATTCCTTTTACAGTTAAAACTTATTGTCTCCCTATTTCTTCGTCTCCTTTCCAATCCCTTCGCCTACTCGCCTCACCCTACAACCCTATCACTTGATGCGGACCTCATTAATTCTCTTTATAACTCCAGAGATAAACCACTCTCCCTTGTCTCTTTATTTACGCGCATTTCGGTGGCTACCTTCCTCCTCACTATAAATATATCTTCTTTTTAATTACTCTACCATCTCTCTTCTCTCCTTAACCGTCTATCTTGCTTTCTCTGTTTTTCTTGTTCCGCTTTTCCCCCCTCTTTATCTTAAATTATTATACTTCCCTACCCCCATTTTTCTCCATCGTGTTTCATACATTTCAGCCATTTGAGGTATTTAAGCTTCTCGAGAAATTTACGGCTGCTATGATCCTACTTAAGAATGATGCATGGCCTAATATCACGAAGGGGTTATTTTGTGAAAAAAAATTAATTGGTACGTAAGAGCGGTCAAAATGTGGAGGGGAAAAAATCGTTGAAACTGGTAGATCAACGATTTTTTCTCAATTCCTCTGGTGCAGTCGGTATAAAAAACCTCAGCTATCTGGGTTTAATGATAAATACGACAAGGCATGATAGGCTTATCATGATAGATGGTTGAAAAAACTGTATGCTGGATGTATTGACTGCAAATTTTTGATGAGCTAAGAGCTTAACTGATTGAATATGTATATGTGCGTGTGTGTGTTTGTGTCGGAATCGGCCATACACTTTATTTATAGGCAGTGCTCCTAAACTGAAAACGTTGCAAATTCATACACCACGGTTTATTACTTCTGTATTAGATAGCCTTTTTACGCAGAACAACTGTCTATAATTATTAAACGGAGTCTATTATATATAATCTAGGAGGAGAAATCAATTGAATGGCATAATCATTATACTTTACTAGTCTGTATATAATATGTGCAGATTTGCTAAGCTCAGTATAGTGCATTAAAATCTAAGAATGTCGACATTGAGTTGGACACCCACAAACTGAAAATTAATGAGACAATAAATCACCTACCTAGTAGTAGTCCATCTATAGGTGAAAATACTCGTAGTTATAATAAGCTCGTTATCAAGAATTCCATTGGAATTATATTATAGACAATCGTCGTAGCTTATTATGCAATATATAATATGCCCCAGAAGTCATGATTTGCTCCCATGTTGTTGATATTTTTCTTGTCAAATTTCTAGCCCTTACGTATAATCCGGTTCGATCCGGGTGGTACCATTCGGTTTTTTAGGATTATATCTGTACGAAACAACCATAAACTACTCTTATTAGGAAAGAAATCAAAATCTCAAATTTATAATATTTTAGCTCTTTAATTCCTTTAATTTAATTATAGTTCGTTAATAAAAAATGGGGTTGATAAAAATTGATGCCGAGGGCCTTGGACCCTGACCCTATATGTGATTTTTGTCTCAAGTTTCACAAAATTTGGTCCAGTAATTTTGGAGAAAAGCTCGAAACATTGGACGTTGAACGCCCGACAAGATAGAGGAATCTTTCGTTCGATTTTCGGACCCTCGAAAGGAAAATCAATATTGGATAGATTTGGGGGGATATTTTTTGAATTTATCCTATTTATCCCTGGTTGATTACAGAGGTTTATTATTGAAAATGAAAAACCAAAATCACTGTGGAACTAATATTCATGACCTTACTGACAACTAAAGTTTTAAAATAGTAAAATGGGTAAAAATAAAAAAGCAGTAACATTATTTGAAGGCAACGCCTGACTTCGCCACGTATGCTCAAGGTAAATGACGCAATTCCTTACTCGGTAAAATCAACTCATTACGAACGATATTCGTCCTAACCACTTATTCCAGGGGTGCAAAAGTAGTGGTGAATGAAGTGTGTTGGTTAAAGGGAAATGGTAGGAGAATTTCTTGGGTCGAATCCCTCGTTCAAATCTGTCCCTTTGTATTTTGGAAGCCAGCCAATTACATTGGGACCGGAGGATGTTTCGGTGGAGACGGTAACTTAACTGTTAGCACAGGGCAAAAGGCCCATACGGTGTTATCCGGCGGTGGATATCTCTAGTGCGGACACCCCCTCGCCTCACCGTCTGTTTTCCGGATTATATCTCGGCCGGGGGATCCTTGGGGAAGGAAGGCCAACGGGCTACTTGTTGATTCCCTAATTTATCCCGGGCGTTCCATATTTCCTTCCTCGGCCCCTTTTCATCCGGGCTGTTCTAATTCACTAGTGTTCTGAACCTCTAGGCGGCAAGTTGGAACAACCCCGGATTATCTAGGAGGGCGATCGCTGAGCTTGTTGAGGGTTTATGTATGACACGATTTAATACTGGGCGTGAACTACGAGAATGGGGAGTTCCGTGCAAGATATTACTGCGCTGCGATTACTGTAACAGATATCTCATTTAGCTTTCCGCTGCCATAGGTGAGTGCTTTGTACTCTTAATTAGAAGGCACGTAGAGAAATGTTTACCGCTACTTTGTCAGTGCATATATTATCTGCGAAAGAAAGACCTTTACAGTATACTACTCAGTGAGATCTATAACAAGATCAAACAGACTTAGAGATGTTTGCTAGCAAGCATTATTAATCAATTCAGATTGTATGACTTTGGCGCAAGAATTTCATTTATCAAAGACCAATAAACAATATCTTGTTTATATGGAACACTTGGCTGATGAAGATCCACTCTGGTTGTACTTTGATCCTCTGCAATTGCTGTGACAAATATCGCTCTCAGCTCTCCTCTGTCGTAGGTGGGGATGTTTTGGACTCCCAAGTAAGAATGCGCGTTAGAGAAATATTTGCACCTACTATTTTTCTCAGCGCATATATCTGCGAATAAAAGAGACCTTACATCATGCTACTCACCCTAAGATCTGGAACAACATCCAACAGGCCTGTGCTCAAAAATTTTGTTGGTGTATCTAAACAGTCATACGTAACCTTCTATAACAATTCAGCTGCCAGAGTAAAATATCTTCATAGTACCACAGATAGACCATTCAGCATTTAGGAGTTGTATTGCATGACTGAGAAGGAAGCGTTGCATCTATCAAGAACCAATGAACAATATCGAGGGTGAAATGGAATATTAGGCTGATGAAAAGTCTCTGATCACTACGATTGCTATTACAGATATCACATTTAATTTCCCACTACTTCTGGTGGAGATGCTTTGTACTCTGAATTAGGTTGCGTCAGGAAAATGCCACTATTTAAATCTTTCAATTTACGTAGCTGTAAATGAAACAGACCTTGGCATTATAATGCTCACCAGAGAAATGGATGATCCAACCGACTGAGGGCTGTGTGCTCACAACTCATGTTGGCGTAGGTGTTCGAATAAAACGTTTTCATGGATGTACTGTACGATTCTTGAGCAAGCTCTGCACATATTATAAGAACCAATGAACAATATCGTGGGAGTGTGGAATACTTGCCTTGGTGTCAGTTTACTCTGGTTCCTTTTGTACATACTATATCAGAAAAAAGATGACGTTGGCGTGTAGAGTCCAATCATTTTTTTCGAATGAGGTGCACTGATCAAACTGGAAAGGCATTCATATATGTGCTAGTGGAGAGTTCAGATGCATCTGGTCAGATGTAACAGTACAACTCAGCTTACCCTTCATCATAACTCAACCCTTAACAAAGAGGTACCGCAGAGCAGATTTTGCCGTGTAGGAGCCTTCATTTACCTGGATCACCCTGGGTTTATATCGAATGGGTTGAACCGACCAATCTACCAAGGCAGTTCACATTTACTCCAAATGGCTTCAAATCTGCACCATTGTAAGACAATTATCTGAGCTTTTCATAACTCCTGAGCAGTAAAAATGAGTTTACCAGCGTGTCATCTGGTGGTACTAATGGAACAGGTTTCCTCATTGATTTTGTTAGTAGGTATCTCTGAAAAATCAATTCTTACGATAGTAAAGTTTTGCCTAAATCTGTAAAAACTCGTGAAAAGTAAATCTACTAATGCCAGCAGAAGTGCTTGTTGGTAACCAGGTGGAGAACAAATCGATCATTGTAGCTGAACTCCAGGCCCTTTCAGACTCGTCACACTCACCATTGTTCAAATATGTATAGGACCAAAATTGCAAATACTGCTTATTCAACTTGGCAGCAAGGTATTAAAAGTGACTGAACTCCAAAAAACCATTGGAAAATGGCATACTAATTGATTATTATATTGAAGTCTTGATGCATAACCAAAAGTTTGAGGCTGCATATGAATCATTGAAGTACAACATCGTTTTGTTGTAGCTATAACTACATCCAATGTGTGGCAAAAGTAGAAATCTATTTAGCAAAACGTTAACTCGTCATTATCTGTAAATATATATGCAAATATTACAACTTGGCAAAATGCAATCAATTAAATTAACGAAATTAATCAATCTTTCTTATTTATACTTGGATATTGCTTCATTTGTTGATTCAAACTTTTTTTATTCTCATTTTTTTCGGTAGGAGAGACGGCCTTACAGTTGAAAAAGTTGGGTCGGCTCATTACCAAATCTCTCCCCTTAAGGCCCCTATAAAGAAATGAGTCGTTCGGAGAGGGTGGATTCCTTAATTATGATTCATTTGCGAGAATGGCAGGGGGGTGGGAGCAAAGCTTGATAAAAGTCGAGTGATTTAGAAGTTCTTGCCGGAGCCTCTCTCTCCTTTTCCGAGGAAGTTTCGAAAACGCCCTGGGTTCATTGACAATTTTTTTTCTTTCCCCAACTTTTTGGAATACGCGGTTTCTCGGGAGTTTTTCACATTTTGAGCTGTCAACGTGGGAAATTTCGAACAGCCGTGACTAAACCTGCTTGGGTGGAAGGAAGAGGGATATTATTACACTTCTTTTTTCATTAAATCATTTATATTTTCAGTTTTTGGCAGCCGAGCGGCTTTGGCCGCATAGGCGTGATAGGCCAAGGAAAACTTGCGAATTTAATAATGATGTATTGACTAGGCATATTCTATATTCGTATTTCGATGTTTTCGACCCTTGCCCCTTCGACTATCGACTTGGAACCGATTGAGAGTCTCCCCTTCTTTGGAATCCCTGACTTGACTTGTACTCTCAATTCTGTTCCCTGCACGATACCGTCAACAACCTTTATAAGCCTAATCAGCCTCAATTTTGAGTTTTTTCAAGATCTTGTCTTGAGCACATTTTATATTCGTTTAGGCATCCATATATACCCCGCGGGCGTCACACAGTGTTTCAACTAATGTGTTTCAGGTGGAAAAAAGTAGGAATGAAAGTATTCGAAAAAATTATTCAGCATCTAGGGTTGTAGGTAAAGGTCTCAAATTGATTATATTTGCTGGGTATTGGAAAACCCTTCTCTTGGTAACTATATGCCCGATTTTAACGCACCAAATAGAAAACTACTGTGCAAACATCTAAGGACGTTATTTCTCAGAAATCTAATATTTAATTTTTCCCTCCTTCTGATCATCTAGGTTTGGACTGGGATGTTTCTCCTAAAACTTTTAACGAATAATATTCTCAAATTTTGAATAAAAATTTTTAATTTCTATCTCTTTTTATCAGAAATTGGATTTCAATATTCATTTTTCCATACCAATGGTATTAAGTTGTCAGTTTCAAAAGTAAGAGTACCAGTTCACCAAGTCTTGAAATTAGAAACACTCTTTACAAAATTTAATGCTGGATTTGAATTTTTAACTCGTTCATTGCGCAAACTCCTGCAAATATTGATATTCTTCGATTTTTGGAAGCAATCTGAATGAAATGATGAATCTGAAGCAGTGAGTTTTTATTTAAGAATGGCCTTGAAACATAAAAGCCGAGTGAAAAACGGTCATTTATACCTTTCTAGTTTATAAATATAACTTGATATTGAATATTCCATGGGGTTCAATGTAATTAATACAAAATAACCATTCATTAGATCAAAATAACATTATTATTTTTAGATAACTTGATCAATGAAACGATTAGAACTCAAAATCTTTTTTCTCTTTCTCTCTCTCTCTCTCTCTCTCTCTCTCTCTCTCTCTCTCTCTCTCTCTCTCTCTCTCTCTCTCTATATATATATATATATATATATATATATATATATATATATATATATATATATATATATATATATATATATATATATATATATATATATATATATATATATATATATATATATATATATATATATATCTTATTTCTATTATTTTCCAGTATTGGATAGAGTAATGGAACTACGACCTCATAAAAACATTCACGATAATAATATAATCATGACACTCTCACGACTTTCATATAAATATACTACACCTTGTACATGTATATATGTTCATTGTTGACCCTGCAATCTATAAATCAATTTTGATGCAACACACGAGGCAATAAATTAGTAATTCAATAAATGCAGAGTTGTCGGAGGTGTATTAATGCGATGTGAGTAAGTATAGAATTTCAAATATTTTTGGATTGTACTGCACATCAATTTTGCAAGCTTCAGTTCATGTTTTACTTATATCCTTTCTTTGTTTCAGGTATGTATTGGATGTCTGCTTACCGCTAGTTTACCTTCCATCTGTAAATCCAATTCTCTATGTAAGTATTGGAAAAAATAAAGTGAGACAAAGAATCATGGACTAACATTCACTCAACACTGTAGTTTCGCTCTTCTTTAGCAGTAAATGTCAATATATATTGATTTATAGTGTATATAGCAAAATTAAAAATCTGTATATATGTACAAGGCAAGGAAGAAGATTTCTCTGCATTGCATTTATAATTTATACATTGAGCCGAATAATAGAAGCGGAACATTGTACAGAACCTTGCTTACATCTCACGTTTGGCTTGGAGAAAAAAGAGCAACAGCACCGACCAAACGACCAAAAAGTTCAAGGGAGAAAATGAAGAATTCATTTTTATTGCTTCCTCGAACGTGTCTTCGGGAGGAAAACAGCGTTTGGACTCGAAATGACAGACCTAAACAGGCTTATCCCATGCAAAAGGGAATAAATTCAGGAACGCTGAAGCGAGTGGAGATGCGAAGCATTATTGCGAAGATAGGACATCTGGGCAGGCAGTAATCTCTGGGAGGAGGGCAGAAGGTTAAGCGCGGCCGACTCCACAGGATATGATAGTGGAGCGAAGGAAGGGGTGGAAGGAGGAAAAAAGTAAACTCGGTATAGAAGGAAAGCGAAATAGAAAGAGAGAAAAAAGAAGAAGGCGAAAGAGTAGGCAAAAAGATATAAAAACAGATGCCGCGATGGGGAGGTGGGAGCGCATTCCATTTCTACCCTCGAGGCAAAACCCGACCAGTCAACCCAAGAACATCTGGTGAACTTGAAATATTACTGAGAGCAAAATCATCCAATCTATCCCGTTTCCCCCGGCCTTGGTGCCGTTTTGCCCCAATATCTCAAGCTTTTCTCTAAAGTATGTCAGCAATCTATAGGGAAATATCCTCCTTTACCCCCTCCCTCTCTCCCTCTCGCAACCGCACCGTTCATCTTTCTTCACCCTTACCGACCAAATGGCGAGAATTCATTTCCATAATCTCTGGAAGGGCGGTTGGAAAGGGAAAGGTTTACTCTATTAAAAGTGATTTATTCGTCTTAATAAATAAGAAAAAAAAATACTATGCGGTCAAGAAGAGTACACATAATTGCTGATGGTGCAATGATACAGTTACTCTTATACTATGACATCTTTGAACCGTGGAAATACTCAGAAATCGCTTTCTACTGGTTACGTATTTAGGTATAATTTTTATAGCGGATTAAAATTCATCTTATTAAATGCGCAAAATGAACAAAATCATCATCATTAGGCCGTTCAGATTTGTTTTGACGGCCTGATGATGATGTCTTTACATCAAAAGCACTTGTCCCCGGTACTCGACTTGCTAGTAAAGACAGACTCTGAAAGGTATACAAATGATAGATTTACTATTATTACTAACGAGAATAACCCTTTGGAATTGTTTAGTTGAGGTTTCATCCTCCCCCAGATCGAGGAGAACAGATGTGCCACCTATGTTCGACAAATCTCGTACGTATGCACTTCTTAGATCACTTGCAGTTGATGCAATTGGACATCTGATCACTAGGACAGGTGTGCTACCAGTGTAGCCTAATCTTATACAAACGTACCTACGATAACTCTCAGACGTACCTATCAGTACACTAACAATTATTGTTGCAATTAAATACCTGATTACTAAGCCCGACTCTGGGGGGGAGTAATAAAAACAAACAGGAATATAAAAGATGTTTCATATTAATTTGGGTGATTGACATTGTCTTCAGTTCTACACTTTATTTTTAAATTATGATATATATATATATATATATATATATATATATATATATATTTCGAGAATTACCCCATCATCAGCCTGACTGATACAAAATAAAACTACATCTCTAGGAACACTTTCACTTAACCACTTACAATTTATCTGTTCACTATCTATTATCCCACTTTCAACTTAACTATCACACTTTGAATTAGGAATAATATAAAGATTATTGTGAGTCCTTCATATTTACATGAAACTGTCACTGTGATACTTAAGTTTCAGATTCCTAATTCAAAGTGAGACAGTTAAGTTGAAAGTGGGATCGTAGATAGTGAAGAGATAGTTTGTTAGTGGTTAATTGGAAGTGTTCCTAGAGATGTAGTTTTATTTTGTATCAGTCTTACTGATGATGGGGTAACTCCTGAAATAGATATATCATAGTTTAAAAACAAAGGGTAGAACTAAAGTCAATTTCAATCTCCCATAAATTTCAATAATTAATAATGGTTCTACATAATAAGCCAAAAAAAGCAAAAAAAAAAATGACAATACAATTGAAGAGATGTTTCATTCAGAAATTTATCCTCATATTTCCACCTGCTTAAAATCCAGGTTCTCTCTGATAAAACAATTTGAAACTCTGACCAACAGCGTCACATTCTTTAAGCCCCATGGAAACTTAGCTTCCCGTATACCGGAAGATCTATATATAATTTATGACCCCCAAGGCAGAGCAGAGTAATTTATAACCGGAGCAAGGCCACCAAATTGTGGTGAGTTTCTGACTAGTCAAATATGAGAACTTGAGGTTGAGAATTGACCAAGCTAGTCCTTGTGTAGAGTTGTTTATTTTCCTACAACTCTACACAAAGACTAGCTTGGTCAATTCTCAACCTCAAGTTCCTATATTTCCTATATATATATATATATATATATATATATATATATATATATATATATATATATATATCATATATCATAATTTAAAAACAAAGTGTAGAACTAAAGTCGATTTCAATCACCCATCAATTTCGATAATTAATAATGAAGTTCTACAGAATAAGCCAAAAAAATTGACAATACAATTGGAGTCATGTTTCATTCAGAAATTTATCCTTACATCCTCATATTTCCACCTGCTTAAAATCCAGGTTTCCTCTGATAAAACAATTTGAAATTCTGACCAACAGCGTCACATTCTTTAAGCCCCATGGAAACTGAGCTTCCCGTATACCGGAAGATCTATATATAATTTATGACCCCCAAGGCAGAGCGGGGTAATTTATAACCGGAGCAAGGCCACCCTAATATGGCCGTTAACTTGGAAAGCGGCCTCATCCCCAGAGCTACCTCTGACCCTTATCAAAGTGGTTCGCGCTGCCCCTTCGGCTTCCTTCATAACACGAAAACTTTCCGTCCGCGACGGGTTAATCGATACTTGAAGTTTCACAATTTAAACCCATCCACCTAATCGAGGGGAAAATCGTAATAACTTCGGGCTCCCGTGCAGACAGTAACGTTATAATTTTCAGTTTGACGCTTGATGAATAATTTATCATGTGTACTTCGGGTAATTATATTTGTTTATGTGAAATGTGCTCTCTCCAGGGGGTTTCCTCGCTATGGAACCCGAGATCGAAGGAACAACTAATTTTCAACAAAAATAGTCCTGTACCTTTTTGACATGGATATGTCTTTTGGCTGGGGGTCAAGGAATTTTTCGCGATTTTGTAATAATCCGCTCTTTAATTTCTTTCACATTGTTTTCCTTGTTATATGACCTTTCATTACCTGTTTAATAATTCAATTTGTGATCAATATTGTGTCCAAAATCGCTTTTAACGGCACCTTTAATTTGGGGGATTTTTTCGTTCTTCCTGGGGATTTTTTCGTGAATTTAGGGGGGATTTTTTGCTGAAATGATTTGGCAGCACTGGGTTTTATGGCTGTGATCTAGTGCGAGTCCGTATTTTTACGATCCTCGAATTTTGATTTCATTTGTAGAAAATCTATTTCTGTAGCGTTTGTGTATAAGAATAACAATAATAAATAAATAAAACACTCAAATTGAACACGATTTTATGCAGATGAGTCCGGGTTGGGTTAAAAATACCTAGGTGTAGGTACCGATTTTGCGATCTCACTAACAACTTAGCTTCCTTTTTTTTAATTATTCCGCTTGTAATCCGTGTTTTTTCACTTTAAGATTTTTTCGTGATTTCGACCTTAACTCACTAAATTACCTAACTCCCTTAACTCCCTTAATTACCTAAAAAAATTCAAATTTGATTATACCATTAGAGAGAATATTGAATTTTCCATCTCCCTAATGTACCATAACATTTTTTTAAGATGGTTCAATTGGTGAACAATCAATCTAAAAAGTGAATTTTGTCAAATCTTCAGAATGACTACTTTTTTCATACTGTGTAGGTCTAATGAAATTCTATATGTCAAATTCAGCCTGTAGTTCTAAAATATGTGCCAGACTCTCAATTTTACAACGGTGTAATCAATTTTACTTTTATTGTGCTAATTTGGTGGGTGGGGGACTATGTTTTAATGTTGGAAAACGTTGTTTTTCCAATTAAATCGAGGGTTTTCTTGAAAAATTATCTTCAATGAGAATACGAGTTTGGGGTCGGTTTCTACGTATATTTTAACACTGAGTCGAATGGTAACACTTGCATAACCCCTTATATCCTAACCCCATTATAGCCAAGTTTTACACTTTACAAATTTGAGTTCATTTGGTATGGCAAAATTTTATGTGATTTTAGAGGTGAAACTAGTAAGCTAAAGTGTAAAACTAGGTTATAACAGGTTTGGGGAGAAATGGCCGTTTAAGTTAGTTACGGATGAATCACACAAAAACTCTTAAAAATGGAAAACAAACTGATTAGTTTTACTATCGACCCTAGACCTGTGGCAGGTACCAAGTCAAAAAGAAAAATCGGTAAATATGGATGAAATCGTAGTTATGCAACATGATGGTATGAGCGTATTTTCGTAAGATATTTAAATGTTTTATGTTAAATTGTTTTAAAATTTGAGCACTTTTAGTGGAAAGACCCAATTTTACGACAGAAAAACTTTCTATATAATATTCAGCCATTCAAAAAAAAAGTTTTGGATTTTTAGCTTTTTTTGCAGTTTTTATTAAAAATTATATTAATTATTAATAGTATAATTAATAGTTGATAGTATAATTATTCATTAATAATAATGACTAGGAAGGGCTGCACAACTATATATCCGATGTACAAATGTTTATATTGGAAATCTCCAAAACTAATGTAATTATTCTTGGCCAACCCTGATAATTAGTTACTACCATTCAGTTGTAAATGGAGTTCTTCCAATATAATATGTAAATAAATACAAATAAATAAAATAGACTTATAGAAACATTACATATTATGTAATGTTTGTATTAGTTGTAACGGGCTAAAAATATTTGATACCTCGACAGGAGTTCGAACTCGAGTCGTCACAACTACGAGAAATTAGTAATAATTTCCCGCAGTTGCGACACTCTAACGATCAGAGCTAAGAGGCCAGGGTGACCAAACTTCGACTGTGAGAGTTATTTTCCTGGAGCGTAACATTTCCCCGGAGTCAAATACCAGCCGTCTCGGCTGGTTTGGGGTCGGACGAATGACGAAGTGTAACTGCAGGCCGCTGGCTCAGCAGATGCTCGCTGGAACAAGTCAGCAGTCGAGCGAGGTCATTGTCACGGTGTGTTTTGACTCAAGTGAGTGAGGAAATGATAGGCATAACAACAGGAAATGTGATGATAACAGTCTTTTGGCTCGAGAGGGATTTAATTAATTATTGTTTCGTATGATTTCGGGTCCTACCGACTGCGCCACTGTAACGGGCTAAAAATATTTGATACCTCGACAGGAGTTCGAACTCGAGTCGTCACAACTACGAGAAATTATTAATAATTTCCCGCTGTTGCGACACTCTAACGATCAGAGCTAAGAGGCCAGGGTGACCAAACTTCGACTGTGAGAGTTATTTTCCTTGAGCGTAACATAGTCTATTTTATTTATTTACTTTTCCATTGAAATATTGTTTAAAACCAAATCGTTATGCTGTTGTAGTTCCTGTACACAATAAAGCAAGCTTGGCAGACGGTAACTTTCAGAAAATGTTGATCATATTTGCACTGGAAAACTCTTGGTACTAAACCAACCCACTTGTCTTAAAACTTTTCAGGACTTCAGCAGTTGTTCATGTTAGATCTTGCTGTAAGAGACTTGTTTTTCGCTTTGGTTCAGATAATAACGTACGTACATCCATACTTCCAATTAGGAAATTGCCTTTGCGAACTTATATTAAGATGGCCAATATAATAAATTTAATATTGTGTACCATTCTAATTCATAAAATGGACATGAAACTGAGCGTGGCTGCATAAAATTTGAACCTGTCTGAGGGAAAAATTAATAATCCACCCAGTTATCCTTGGAGTGATTTTTTTGCTCGATATCCTCCCTCTTTCATTAACTTTTTGTAGCTCTGATAAAGCACCCCTCCTGTTATAAAGATATTAATAAACGATTTTCCAGCTCGTGAAGGGGAAACCCCCTACTGGGTCTCGTGTTTGTGAAGGATTATTCAAATGTAATGTAAACAGCTCTTCAATGGTGCTTACTTTCTTTTATGGATTCACTGTTTTTCTATGGGATTTATCGGATGAGGAAATATAAGGGACGGCACTACATTTTTCGAAATGTGTTCGTACCTAATTGAATGATTTCCATAAAATAAATAATTTTACGATTGAGTAAGAAATCCTAAAATCAAAGTATCGTATGAGAAATCTTACTTACGAGACTTTGATACCACGATCAAGGCGCTGGGGATTGTAAAAATTTCAAACCACCCAAAGATTTAAATCAAGTGCCTAACTAAACAACTCGTAAACGAGTTCCACTATCTGCTTTACAAGCAGATACCATGTTACATGGATATGTCTTTGATTGGGGATTTCATAACGGTTGTCCTCGAGAGTTGTAAACAAATCCTTTAACTTTAAACAAATCCCTGGGCCGCATGGCCGCATCCCGACTAATTCCAACAAGCCAACGGTTTACTTATATAAATGTTGAAAATAACTGTGGAGAGAAGCCACTACAATGAGTTGTTGTTAACAGTCGACTGTTGTCAAGAGGATGAAAATGTTTCCTATGGAGTGGAGTAAATGATGCTATTGCTTTACGTTAAGAATATTGTAACCGGCTGATAATTGGTAGCTTGAGATGTGAACATTTATCACTTAAATCATGCACTTTCCAACGAGTGGCGAACGATTTATGTGCGATGAAAACTGCGGAAGTTCCATTCCCTTAGCAACGGCTGGGTTGTACGTGAAAAACACTGAAATTGTGACACAAATTTTGCATCACGGAAATTTTTGGTTGACCCCCCAGAGCAAAGACATATCCATGTCGAAAAGAGTAATTTTAACTCTATAAATGGGGATAGTAATAAGATCCTTGCTAACTCTGTCTCTTGTAATAGTATTCCACTTTCGACGTGGCTTTTCCGTACACTTGGGCTAACAACAGTAATAATTCGAAACAAGCGATCTATCATCTTCGAGATGTAGTTTTTACTCCTGGGTGAAAATGGTTTACCAAAGTCAGGTGTCACTCGACAGTATATTACGTCACCATAGGCGGTGTTCGCTAAACTGCAGCTTGGAGCACTAACTCTAAGAATGCGGTGCCATCCTCTGCTCTTCTGTTGCTTATTCTGAATTTTGCATCACTTTTTCATAGTGAGTATTATGGCAAGTCCTTTTTGATTTATCTAGACATCTGTTTCTTTTCATTATACGATAACAAACCAATATAGCTTCCTAGTGTTATTAATATAAAATAAAATAATAATAAATGAAAAATAATAAAATAAGTATTGAAATTTTAATTTTGGCTAGTAGTTAATTTAGGCTGATTAAGGGCTGGAACTAAAAAGCCGAAATCTCGAATACTTTCAAGGTCAAATCAGTTCAAATAAATTTGTTACGACACGGAAGGCGACACAAGACAACTGTTGAACAACGTTTGTTGCTCAGTACGGTTGGTTTTAGTATTAGGTAGTTGAAATATAATTGGAAGTTTTGCCAATCATTCTCGTCGAAGATCTTTTTGTGTCTTATGTCGTATCGTGTAGGTCATGTTTCGGTAATGTTTGGCTCGTCAAGAGCAGAGGTTATGCTTGCAAAGCGTTTATTTATTTCGTTTATTTGTCGTCACAATAAATTGTTGGACAATTGTCAGCACTTAACAATTAAATAAAAAAATGGGTTATAATAATTTCAAAAAACTAAGCTAAAAATGAAACCAAGACCACTAAGCAAAGATGCTGGCCACAGGTATCCATCCGCCCAAAACGGCGGCCCGGCCGGGGCGTCCCGGCCGAGCCCGGATCCGACCCACCATGGCGGCCTCCCGAGGGTGCTCATCCATTTCTGAAAGAGCACCCTTAAACACGATTAACAGGCGAATCACATCAGGAAGGGTGAACCAGGCGAGACCGCCCCCGGGCCAGACCGAGAGCCCCCCACCGAACCACCAAGCGAACAACACAGATACACGCAGCCAAACCCACTATAAATTACACACATACTTACCTACAATCATTCATTCAGCTAAAAGATTTATGAATTAACAAAGATGTATAAAAAAATATCAATAATAATTATTATGTACACTACATCTAAGTTAAAAGGAAGAAAAAAAAAAAACAACAACAATGCTCAACAAATTATCACAGTGTGGTCATAACAAGGATTTAGCTCGAGTACTTTTATCAAAATTCCTCGGCTACTGACATAAAGAACAACTAATGGCTATAATAAATATAGAATCAAGAAAAATCAAGCGTAAGGGGTGACAATGTCCTATCGTCAAAATTCAATAGAAAAAAAAATCAGAAACTGTATAGAGTTCCGCAGTAATTAATAATTTTTTCGTAGCTCTCTTGAAGGCCGACGGAGTCAATTTTGATATAAAGTCAGGCAGGTGATTAAAAAGTCGCGGACCAACTTGTAGTGGGTTCCCAGTCATAGATGCGGAGAGTCTTTCAGAAGGAGGACACAATAATTCTATACTCCTTGTATTATACGTATGCACGTCAGATCCCTTGGTGAAACTTGATAAACTTGCGTGATAAGCTTGGTGAAACTTGATAAACTTGCGTGAACGAAAGCAAAGAGGCAACAGCTTTGCAGCGAAGATACGCTCATACACGTACTTTTGAAGCGAAGCTTTTATACGGAAGCTAGGAACGCTCGCCGCTCGGGGAGTCTCCCCGTGAAAACCGTCATGGCCCGAGCGTCAGTCATAATCCGAACTGTCCCGAACGATCCCGATTCTACCCGAGGCCTCCCCGGTCTTTCTTTCTCTACTCTACGACGCCAATCATCACTTTCAAAGAATATAACAATGAGAATAATGGTGTAGAAATGACTGAATGTACTTCTGATCTTGATGAACAGGCAGATAATTAAGCTTTGTAAATGATTTGGAACTTGTTTGTTATATATTGCATGTGAGAACTTGTATGTAATAAAACTGATTTCGCGAAAATTGAAGGTTGCAATTTATTAAAATTATATGAAATTAATTCCAATTAGAAGAGATTGTTTATGAGTATGAAAATACTCATAATTCTATTCTACGCTTTATGATATAAAGCTTCGCTTCCTTCGGGCGTCCCTAGACGGCCCCATTTATTTACTAAAAAACACCCTATAAATGACAACATGTTCGCACGAGACGTTCAGCGAAGATTCACGTCTTGTAGTTCTCACACATGACCCACTGCGAAATCACCCGCGACCTTCCGAATCGATAGATAAGAGTCAAAAGTGACGTGCGGCTGCCGAGGAAATTTTCAAAAGGTCGAAAATAAAGGGAAGACAAGGCACGGAGTGGTGCAAAAGGTTGTTTGATCAATATCTCATAAGGCCCTGTCGCCTGTGTAAAGCTGCCGGAGCAGACGGCAAAGGCTTCTCGTGTGATGTCGCCGCGTTTCGTCTTCATTTTCTCCCGTTTCCCCAGAAAACACCCCGAGTCGATTCCGCGGAACGGCTTTATTCAGAAAGACGGAAAATATGAGAGCTCCACGTTGAGGAAATTGAGTTGGAGGATTGATTCGGTACAGTTGAGCACATTTTGGTTGTTCGAGGGCGTCTTCAAAAGGGAATCTCGCAAATTCTTCTCAAAATTAAAAATTTTTTAAATCCTAATTTTCGTTGCTCTTCCAAGCATTAATACTTACATGAAGTAAATTAAGAGATTTCCGATCCTTGTAAAACTGTAATACCCTCTTATTAACAGGAGGTAAAATCCAAGTTTCGCATTAAAGCAGATATCGGAAACCTGCACCTTTTAGCAAATTTTCGTAGAAAATGAACTATTGTAATGGCTCAAAAATTATCAAAATTTTTGAAAAATTCCTTCATTGAAATCCGTTTTGAAGCATTCTGAAACGAATCCTAGAGTTTAACACTTTTCCATATGAATGTATGTATATGTAGCAGCCGTATTGAGATGCAAGCTTGTGAGAATCTAGACCACCAAACTATACACATCATGATATGTGATTATGCAAGGGAAAAGGGAGCTCAACTTGCCAAGGCTTTTTTGTAATATTTTTTGGGTCCCAATTCATTATTTATTTTTATTTATTTATTTATCAAACGGGTGAACCCAATTACATAAGGAAAATACACAATCAGTTTCAGTTCTGTTAATCTAAAGCGATAGAAAAATTTCAAAGTGAATATGAGTTTGGTCTTAATAATGGTCTTAATAAGTTTGGTCTCTTTCCCCTATAATCATCAAAACTTGAATTTTCTACATTTTTCATATTTATAATGCAAAACTGCTGAAAATTTGCAATTTTTTTGCTTTTATCAAACTTTTGAAAAATCATAAATTTTGATTGGGAAATGATTTAAACAATTTAAAAAAAAAATTTTTGTTCAGCATAATGCGGAGAAAAACAAAAAGATATAAGCTCAGATTAGACATCTGGCAAGTTAAGCTCCCTTTTCCCTTGCACGGTCACATAATAATCTGTTTGTCCGACTCATCAGCAGTTTTCTATAAAGATTGGCGAGTGGTCAGTCGTTAACCGATAAATGCACTTTATTTGTCGATATTCTATTCCTTTGTTCATCTTCGTTCAAATATTTGTTGTGAAATATTCATACACTTTTATACTTCGTTGCACAACCCTCTAAAAAAAAACCTAGCGTATATTACACACATCAACCCTGAGCAAGTTAAATCAAACTTTATGAGTTCCAGCTAATTAGAACCCCTAACTCCCACGAATTCATCAAACTGCGTCTCCCTTCGTTTACAAAAGAAGAAAATGAGCGAAGGCTTCGTTGTAGACCCGTGAGGTTTTCCCAAGCTAAAAAATTTTCGTTTTTAAAAAATAAAAAATTAAATATTAATGAAAAAGAAAGAAATGAAAAATCGTTCTTACGCTTTTTAACCTCGAGCTGTATGAAGGGGGAAAAGTGGATTTAGGATGGGTAGTGAAGGGGGGGGGGGGGGGGGTTGTGTACGTAAATGTAGGTTGGAAAAAAAATGAGAAAAAATAAAGAAAAAAGCACTTAGATCTCTCGCCAACGTACTCATTAGAAGCTTGGCCATTAAAGGAGTGGAAGCGGGTCCTTATTACGGGACCTCATTAACGTGGAACGGCGCGGGAAAAGGGCGTCGGTCGCCCCTAATCAGTACAACCGCCCAGCGCCTGGTTGTAGCGCCGCTGAGAAGCGCCCTTGAAAAAGGCCCGTTTCGCTTCGGCTAACGCTCACGACTTCCTCAATGGCCCCCGGCGCCGGCGAAAAGGGAGCTCCAGTTTCTCTGCCTGCAATTATTCCGAGTGTCGGAAGTGTTCAGAAAGATGGCTTCCCCTCCAATAAAAATTCGCATCAACCTAAAATCACTCAAAACAACACTTTTCATGTTATAATGTACTAAACCCGATTCCAATGGAGAACCTTCACAGCTAAAACTGTGAGCACTAGAAAGACTCTGATGAGCTCAAATGTTATGTTGCGATCAGTGATGGCTTGTGAGATGTGATAGTATGATCACTAAAAGGCTCAGGAGACTGACGCAGTTTAACACGAATGCAATATATTACCTAGTAACTTTGCAAATATTTGCCAATATTGGTTCCCATACACTTCCAAGAACAGTTTGTAGTGGCGTCTTTCGTTCATAATTAGTACAACTGCCCAGCGCCTGGTTGTAGAGCCGCTAAGAAGCGCCCTTGAAAAAGGCCCGTTTCGCTTCGGCTAACGCTCACGACGTCCTCAATGGCCCCTGCGCGGGGGAAAAGGTAGCTCCGGTTTCCCTGGCTGCAATTATTTCGAATGTCGGAAGTGTTCAGAAAGATGGCATCTCCTCCAATAAAAATTCGCATCAACCTAATGTCGCTTGAAACAACAATTTTCGTATTATATTGTACTAAACCCGATGCCAGTGTTAAACCTTCACAGCTAAAACTGTGAGTTCTAGAAAGACTCCGATGATCTTAAATGTGATGTTTTGATCACTGCTGAGGCTTGTGAGATGTGATGTTATGGTCACTAAAAGGCTCTGGTTAACTCAGAAAAGTGACGCAGTTTAACACAATGCAATATATTACCTAGTAACTTTGCAAATATTTGCCAACATTGGTTGCCATCCGCTTCCAAGAACAGCTTGTAGTGGTGTCTTTCTTCCATAATCATTACAAACGCCCCAGCGCCTGGTTGTAGCACCGCTGAGAAGCGCCCTTGAAAAAGGCCCGTTTCGCTTTGGCTAACGCTCACGACTTCCTCAATGGCCCCCGGGCGCCGGCGAAAAGAGAGCTTCGGTGCCGGGGGGGGGGGGGGGGTTCCTCTTGCCTGCAATTATTCCGAATGTCGGAAGTGTTCAGAAAGATGACGTCTCCTCCTGGTATCAGAACTGTGAGTTCTAGAAAGACTCCGATGATCTTAAATGTGATGTTTTGATCACTGCTGAGGCTTGTGAGATGTGGTATGATCACTAAAAGGCTCTGGTAAACTCAGGAAAGTGACACAGTTTAACAAAATGCAATATATTACCTAGTAACTTTGCAAATATTTGCCAATATTGGTTCCCATACACTTCCAAGAACAGTTTGTAGTGGTGTCTTTCGTCCATAATCAGTATTTAACCGCCCAGCGCCTGGTTGTAGCGCCGCTGAGAAGCGCCCTTGAAAAAGGCCCGTTTCGCTTCGGCTAACGCTCACAACTTCCTCAATGGCCCCCGGCGCCGGCATTCCTCTTGCCTGCAATTATTCCGAATGTCGGAAGCGTTCAGAATAAGGGCGTTTCCTCCAACGAAAGTTCGCATCTACTTAACTCACTCGAAACAACAATTTTTGTATTATAATGTACTAAACCCGATTCCATTGGAGAACCTTCACTGCTAAAACTTTGAACACTAGAAAGACTCTGATGAGCTCAAATGTGATGTTGTGATCTTTAGGTACTGAAGCTTGGGAGATGTGATGGTATTATCACTGCAAAGGCTCTGATAAACTCAAAAGTACTCAGTTATGCAGAATGGCTAATGTGGCGAATTCCCGAAGAACTGTTGAGGTGGAGGCACTTAAATTCTGAACAAAGAGGCCAACCATGTCCTGAATAAAACGAATAGCACAGCTGTGGGACGCAGCACAACTTGAAAACTGCACAATTTTAGTCAATGGTGGGAATCCTTCACCTAAAAATCGATTTTTCTCACGTATTATGAATCTTAGAGACCTGGGAGTAGTCTCAATCGTCTTAGCGCTAAAAGGTACTTCGACTTTGACCCCTCTAATGCCCTATGAGCAAATGTGGGCTCTATGAGCAAATATGAGCATGCCAAATGTCAAAATTTGGTCAATTATGGGCATTTTTAACCTAAAAATCTGGACAACGGGCAATTATATAAGTAGTTGGTAGGAGAGAATATGGAATCCAGAACAGATTATCCGGTTGCGAGCCCTGGAGTGGGACAAGGAGATTTATTTTAGATTAAAGCTCCTAAGCATCCACCTCCTCCAAATCCAAAATATGAAGGAACCTGTCATCTGCCAAAAGTCTCCTCGATGTTGGGTTCAAGAGATCGCACCTCACGCTCAGGCTGTCATAATCAACTTCGTGGTGGGCAATATGGAGTTTGTAGGCTATATATCTTAAGTAACTGCAGTGAACTCTTTCAATTTTGGTGATATGGCAGTGGTAAAATGGGTTCCACACTACCTATATACTCCAAAACTGGGTGAACTAGCGCCTTGTAGAGGTTCTTGATTAAAGAGATGAAAAAGTTGATAATAAAATATCGCTAATCACGATAATTCAAATAGACTGTGACTCCCTCATAACCTCCGCTCATATTGCTATTGTCGCGCGGCCAACTTGAGCGAGCTCGAGACGTTCCTGGAGGGATAGTCGCTTAGATGACACTGTTTGAAGGACAGTCGATAAAATCTTAGGCCCGGAAGGGAATCGATATCCTGTATCGAAAACCCCTGGAATAAGACCGAGCTCATTGTGCAGCAGCGGGGAGCTCGCCATTGTTCGAAGCAGATGAAGCTCGAGGGAGCCGTTCGGAATGGACAAGAGGACGACGCCGATGGTTAGCTCGGGTCAACCCCGGAGTTTGGGGGGTTCGAAACAAGGGAAAGCCCCCGTCGATAAATCACTGGAGCGTCAAGCCGGAGGGAATCTCACCCCTTGGAAAACGGGGTTAGGAAACACGGTCAGTGAACTCGTCTCCTTTGCCCACAGATAAAAAAAGGCGGCGGGACACTTGAAAAATAACTTTACTCCTCTTCGGCCTGACCGAAAAACTGCGGTTAACGTGTGACTATGAGTGGTGGCAATCGATCGATCGACTCTAAACGAATCGTCAAATTCAGCTTCCACAACGAACGAAATCAGCTCCAAGTTGTTTTTCTGGGACCGCACGACATCCTAATGTTCCGAACGTTTAAACCAGAAACAATTGTGAATATTAATTTATTTTTTAAGAATATCTAAAAGGTCAGATTCTAATGAAGGCTTTAAATAAATTTTTGGAAAAATTTACTTTCGGCAAATTAATTTTTGAAAGGGCTTTAAGAATGTTTGACAGAGTATCATTTTAGTTACAGTGAGAAGTACATGCAATTCAATAACGATTACTAGTATTCAATATTCAACATTCAACGTTTCAATGACAACATAAAGTAACAAGTGTGAGACGTGGATGGTATATTACAAAATGGTTGACTGATCAAAGAAGGTGAAATATTTCCTGCATTTGAATAGAGGGTGGTAGCGTTCCCACCATACTGGATGCATTTCCTCTTTGAATGGCCACACTGACCGAGAGGTTGACCTTGCCTCTCCTGTGGCATGCTCAATTTTTTCCCCAGCTCACTTATGAAATCACATGCCTTTTCTGTACAAGGTCTCAGTGTCTCTACTGCTAATGGGATAAAATTGTAACCTTCGTCTATTAGTGCGGAGTATTTTTTCTTTTAGCGAATTTTTGAAGAAAATTAAGCTATTGCTCTCGCCTCAAAATTTGTAGAATGTGATTTTTTGAAAACATTTTATGCAGAAATCCGTTTCAGGCTATTCTGAATCATATTCTGAAGTTTAACGCATTTTTTTATGTATGTATGTATGTATGTATGTATGTGTCATTCCAGACGATAAGTGTCCGTAGAATTATGCTAGAAACTTCAAACAAATTTTAAAATGTTAAGGACACAAAACGAAAGTTCAAGTTCGTTGGCCAGCACGATCGGATTACATCTTCGGGTTGACATTTTCAAAAATGTAGTCAACAATTTCAAAATAGCCTGTTTATTGCGATTTGTTGTGCGAAATAATTTGTTCAGCATACTAACATGTGGTATATTCGGAATCAGCGTAAAATTTCCTATAAGAATATGTATCAAGTTTCCAAAAATTTCAAAGTTGAAAAATCAGTCAACAATCTAAATAATCGAAGATTTCTTCAAAAATTCGCTCATGGGGTCATGCTGCATGACTGGACTTTTTTCTTATTGGCTGCAGCCTCAGCTGTGCTGCCAGCCTTTCTTGTCGAATCGGTTATCTCAGATGGGGAAATTGTGCCAGTACAAGTTGCGTCCCATATTAGTGGTAATCCGTTCCTCCAGGTGATGAGAGTCAGGCCATTTGGTCTCTTGCCATCATTTCTACTCAATCCACTATGCATCAGGACAATTGGAAAACCTGTCGACACCAATGCATTCCTAATGAGATCTTTCAGCATGTTGTGTCTTGAGATTCTTCCAGCGAATTTAAAACAAGATAACCCGTGAACCCCTAGATTGTTGACGTGCTCACCGCATGTACAAGTGTGAGGCATACAAATCGATATGCCCAAACGCAAAGACATCGAGATGTGGAGAGTGTTGTTGTTGAAAAGGGTCCCAATACTTCTAGGCGGCAATACATTGAGCCATCCACTTAATTCAGGACACTTTGCTGCCAAGTGTAGGGCTCGTAAATAGCCATTTAAATCATATGATTATGGTATGGTCTATCGTATGGTCACCATATTATCAAACTCATAAAGATCGGCTAGATCGAGTTCAGTGGAGGTTCGTGAGATACCTGGGTTATAAACTACGCATATCACAAGAAGAATATAGCTCAAGAACCCTAGCTGATCGCTGCGGACTCACCAGCCTTGAAGAGCGTCGCACTATATCTGACATGTTGTTCCTTTTCAACTTGTTGAATAACCGAATTGACTGTCCCGAACTCATCTCCGAAATCAACCTACATATTCCAGCTTTTTACTCCCGTAACCAAACCATTTTTCATATTCCATTCTCCACTACTAATTACCTGTATGAACAGCCTCTCAATAGAATCCCTCGTCAAGCCAACCATATACTCCAACGAAATCCAGCCTTAGACTTTTTCCATCATCAGCCATCTCGAACCTTCCGCTCAAAAATATTACGCACCATCCACCGTCCACCCTGAAAACTTCTGTCCACATAGCCCTTAACTCATCTCAGCTACAAGTAGTGTTTGTTTGTGATTTTGACCTTATAATTACACATATACCTATACTTATTTTCTTTCTTCTGTAACACCGATTTTGTTTCCTCATCAAGAGACGAATTTATTTTGTTATTAATATTGTAATTGGGCATCGCCCGTTTTGTAAATAAATAAATAAATAAATAATGTCTTCACTTGTCTTCTTACAATTCAGATGATCCCAATTCTTTTGAATTTCTCCCTGCAAAACTAAGCTGGAGTTTTTTCTAGCCACTTATCCTCTGCCTCTTTGAAATAAGCGATATCAGCTTTCTCCCTAACAAAGTTCAAGATAACTTGGACAAGGCTAACAACGCTGTTAGCCTTGTCCAATAAATGTACGATAATAACTTAATTAGGTAACAGCAGCTCAAAATCAACATTTCACTTCTTTGTTATATAACTCCAGAAACTCAACCGGTGTGGAAAACAATGTCAGTAAAGATGTATATAGACGACTCTCTAGACTGATTAGAGATGTGCGAGTTGTTCATCATTGTTACAACGTGGATTTTTTTCCACGGTTTCACGGAGACAGCTGTCCCGGTACAATGGATTAGAAATTGTTAGCTTCTAAAAGGGGAAAACTCAGCATTTGATAAATCGAGAAAAAAATTACCGTTCTCGAAAGAAAGAAGATTTTAATCGACGCTATTCAGGCTTAACAGTACGAGAGCCCGGCTCCGCTTCGTCGCCTTTTACGATGCATTCAGCTAAATCCCCCCCTCACTACCTTCTCCACCATTATGCCATCAACCCACGCCCGAGTTAATTAAGAAAAATGGCCCAAAGTGGAATTGTGCCCCGGTGTTGTTGGATCCTAAACAAACAAGGATGTAATTCTTGTACGAGACTGCGGAAAGAGGATGGTAGAGGGTTAAAGCAAACTCCCGGAGAGCGCCGTAGAAAGAACCGGAGCGAATTTCTCTGGCGGAGCACGGGGGAACAAGATGAATGAGGCGGAGTCGAGTAGCTTTTAACCCTCTCTCCCCGCCCGTTCCGTTATCAACAAATAATTACCTTTACTTTCGGTCTGAATGGGATAATCTGTAGATGAGGAACGGTACGGCTTTAGAGACTTCCGATTCTCAATAGTCTTTTTCAAAAATTAAATGGTCGTTCTTTTAGCGGAAGCCCTCCACTATTATACGTGTCTTCCTACCTATTTCTAACAATAAACCTATTTAATGGAAGGAAAGAAAAATCAGTATAAGTACTGAATCAATAAATCGACTTGATTTTATCCATAAACATCGCACAGAACGTATTTCTGATAAATGAGACGGTTCTAGTCAGAAACATATTGGTTAGTAATGCATGCACGGTGTCTGTTCTGTTTACGATAAGACTAGAATCACGATACACGAGAGCTAGATGACCCGAATGGGATAATATGTAGATGAGGAACGGAACGGCTTTAGAAAATTCCGATTCTCAATAGGCTTTTTCAGAAATTAAAATGGTCGATCATTCAACAGAAGCCCTCCACTATTATACGCGTCTTCTTACCTATTTCTAACAATAAGGTAAAAGCACCAAAGGTGGACTATGCCCCAGTGGAGGACACTTGGACAAAAAATATCTGAAAATAATATGTTTAAGAGAAAACCTTTTAAGGTAAAAGCACCAAAGGTGGACTATGCCCCAGTGGCGGACACTTGGATAAAAAATATCTGAAAATAATATGTTTAAGAGAAAACCTTTTAATTCTAGTACGAAAATACTTTATTCTAAGCAAGTTGAGTTCCTAGCCAAGATCTTTGTTGAAAAGTCTAAAAAAAATGTTTCCAATTAAGTTGAATTCATTATAATTAAGACTGTTTATTCTTACAAGAGACTGTTTCGTCGTTTTGAAAATTTTACTGAATTATTTTCAATTAAAATATAAAGATATTGTTCGAATTAAAACTGATGTCCACTATTGGATCCCCTAGTGTCCGCCACTCGAGCAAAGCGAATTTCAAGTGTCCGCTACTGGTGCAAAAACACGATTTACAAATTGATTGTTATT